>JASDDO010000022.1:208290169-209605520 GCA_030015575.1 Agapanthus africanus
CGATAATGAGATTAAAATGCGGGGTTTATAATTGTTAGGCATGTGATGTCTAAGGAATTCATTTGGTCAGGCATGCGATGTCTGAGGTGGTTGCGGATTCCAACTGTTGTAGTTTTACACTTTCTTTTCTGTGACCGTAAGTGTAATATGTGAGATCGCCGGTTTCGTTGCTATATGTCAACGACAATTGGGATGTGCATATTTACTTACGTTAATGACATGTGATGTTATGTGTTGCTGGATATATTATATTAGATCGTCGTGTTTGAATAGCCGGGGGTTTTATGTGAGATGAGTGTTTTTCATTTTCATTCATGTAAAAACTTGTATGTAATATTCTTTTTTTGGGGCACTTCCAGGTTGCGGATGATGTCACCTTTTGTATATTATTTACTTTTCCGCACTAGGATAGACCCAAGGAGGAGGGCACAAGTAACCGGGTTCTAGAGTCCAGTGGGAGACCAACTCGAGGAGTCGAGGCCGGGTCTCCTAACTCTAGAATTGGTAGGGTTGCTTGCCGCTCTCGTAGGGGTCTAGGGGTGTGGGTTTGGCTATTCATCGCGACCGTGGAATCCGTGTTTTATACTGGCTCGTATTGAAAACACGGACGTCTTAGTATATCCAATATTTCATATGTTTCTTCTGCTGCGATATCTCTGATGTGATCATGTGATGTTCTATGATAGATACAGTATATAGTATATATGATATATTATATAGGCGTTACTTATATTTTACACCCGCGCTAGCCCTGCCCCGCTCTGCCGTTAGTTACCTAACCTAACGGTGCACGAGGGGACATCGAGGCGAATACGGATGGCATAAGTGTACGTCGTATTTATCTGTGATGTTTAGGTACTTAAATGATGGGACTTCATTAATATGATTAATGAAAAGAAAAGAAACCTAAGATGTTGTGGAATCGAATTTCAAAATAAAACAGGTAGCTACAGTTCTTGCTTTGCACAGCGGTGTATATGATATATCCTGCACCTTATTCGATGAGGAAAGGACCGAGATCCCTTCACCGGGAGTGACTCCTTTAGCAATAACTGGCAGATGCTACACACTCGGTTTGTCTTTTGATTGCTTTTAAGAGTTCTGCTTTGCACAGTGATATATATGATATATCCCGCACCTCATTCGACGAGGAAAGGACCGACGATCCCTTCACCGGGAGTGACTCCTTTAGCAAAACTAGAAAAGCCTAAAAAACACTCCATTTCAAAATTCATTCGATCCTACAACGATATCAAGTTCATTACACAATAGGTTTTCAGAAAAACCTGTCGTAGCTCTCCGTTATTTCAGATAAGTACTAGTTAGTATTCGTGCTGCGGTTGTTGGGCATGCGTCAAGGCGTAGTGTACGGTAGCTAACTAGTGCTTATCTGCTAGCATACGATGCGATTGGATTAGGGTATTCGTACGGCGTTGTTTGGCATGCGTCAAGGGTCGTGCGGGTGGGTTTAATTCAATCAAGAAATGTACGGGTTGAACTTGACTAGCGGACTATGGGTTGTTTGGCATGCGTCAAGGTCATAGCACGCTAGGGGCAAAATCTTATCGGGAATTTCAAGTGTTGAAATTTGCAATGAGATTGCATATCTTCTATTAGATAGTTGGATCTCGATACCTGCTGCGAGTAAGAGTTACTCCTGGGAGAGTTTTACACATTACAATTAGCCGATCAAGTAGGTGTCTAGAAAGGTGTTAACGGGGTTACGCCTCTGGGAAAATGAGGTTTAATGTAATTAGGTTCGTGCGAAAGCACGGGGGACCTCCCTCAAACTACCGACACTGGCCTGGCTGAAAGATTGAACTTGTAGCGTGTAATTAATCCCGGCTAGTCTTTCCTTTTAGGGTTTGAAGGAAGATTTGATTAAAACAGTGGGAGCCATCCTGATTAGATAAAATAATAACCAATCTATTCTTGCAAGAGCGCACGCTGAGTGTCTTCTTCTCTCTCTCTCCAGGTAGCGACCATATCACGCCTTAATCAAGATAATAATACGGATAATTGACCGAACCCGCTTGTTATACTGAGCTGGGGAACGTTGGTCCCTCTCCAATTTATAATTGTTATAAGACAGAGCAGGAAATTGGGGATTACCAGAATTCCCGTGCCGCCAAAACGAAGAGAGTGCATGTTGATGCATCATCTTCGGGTATGTTCATTACAAAGAACTGTTTCTCAGTATCCTCCGCATCCTGGGTATATGATACCGGTTCAGGATCCCAGATATGTAATCTGTTACATAGGGCTACAAAAAGGTAGAAAAACTGAGAACGGGTGATAAGTTTCATGAGGCAGAAAACGGGGCAAGTGTTGCAGCCAAGTCTGTCGGTCACTGTCACCCTGTATTACCAATACATTGATTCTGAACGAATGTTATTAGATACCGAACCTGATATACAAAATCATATCAGTCTCTTTATTAGTAAAGAAGGATATAATTTTGTATTGTTGGATAATGTTTTGAACATTTCCTATATCAAAAGTTGATCGGTTCAGGCACGTTATCTAAAAGCATTGATGTTCTAAATCAAACTACAGTTCATAGTATACAGAACACACACAAGAGGAAGAGTTCAGAAATGAACGATTCCTTCTTGAGGTATTGTAGACTAGGTCATATCAATGCGACCTGACTAGCTGGAGTTAAATAAAGATGCATATTTAAATTAGTTTGAATTTACATCTTATGAAACTCGCCAGTCATGTCACAAAGATTAGATGACCGAGCTCTGTTTATTGGAAACAGAGAAAGAGTTAGTGAACTCTTGGGATTGATACATGTTGATGTATGTAAGGTCCCCTGTCTACATATGCCAGGACTGGTTATTTATACTTCATTACGTTCTCTGATGATCTCTTTAGATTCAGACTTATGTTCTTGTTGAAACACAAGTCCGAACCTTTTGAGATATTCACAGAATATAAGTTAGAAGTGGAGAACCAATACGGGTATAAGTATTATGTCCTTTGATGAGATTAGGGAGGAGAATACTTGAGCACGGAAATCCTGGACTATTCTAAAGGAGAATGAGATTCTCTCTCAGAATTACTCCTCCGTATACACCATAGCACGATGGTATATCGGCGCGGAGCAGATACACCCTATTTGATATGGTGTGCTCTATGATGAGTACTACTGAGTTACCTTTTTCCTATTGGGTGTTATGCACTTGAGAAGTTGCATACCTATTGAATTAGGTTCGAATCAGATCACAGCCTACCACTCCATATAAGATATGGTATGGGAAGAGCCCATGTCTTAAGCTAGTTAAGATTTGGGGTTGTCCGGCCTATGTCTAAAAGCAAAATCCGGACAAGCTCGAGGCAAGGTTGGTTATGTAAAACTGGAAAGGTTCCAGCAATGCAAACTACAGCAGTTGATTTGTAAAAGCCAAAGGATTCAATGGTTACCAACGAACCTCAGCCTCTCCGCCGATCTAGTAGGGTTCCTCACCCACCTGAGAGATACTTCGGTTTCTCTATGACAGTGGGAGCGAGGATTGCATCATGAGATGATGACCCAACTAGTTTCGAGCTGGCCATCAGGAGTGAGACTCTGTAAGAATGGCTGGATGTTTATCGATCTGAGATGGAATCCTTATACACCAACAAAGTATGGACTTTGGTTGCTATATCTGAAGGGTTAAATCCCCATCAGGAGCAAGTATATCTTAAGAAGATTACTTGGTGTACATGGAAAAGTTGAGACTTTCAAAGCTAGACTTGTTAAAGGTTTTCGTCATCGACCAGGCGTGGATAATGGTGAAACCTTTTCAAGTAGCTATGCTTAAGTCCATCCGGATCCTACTTGCCACGGCTACATACCATGACTACGATATCTGGCGGTTGGGTGCCATGACTGCTTTTCTAGATGGTGTTTTAGAAGAGTGCGTCTATAAGTACACAGCCAGAGGGCCTTCGTAGACAGTGGGAGCAGCGGAAACGTGTGTAAGATGTTTTATATGATAAAGCAGGTATCGCGGAGTTGGAACGTCTGTTTTGATGTGTTAGTCAAACGGTTTGACATCATCAAAATGGTAGATGAACCTTGTATATACAAAAAGGTAGTAGGAAGTATGGTTGTGATCCTCGTAGAGTACGTGGATGACATACTCTTGATAGGGAAGGAGTTTCCTATGCTACGCTCGGTCGATCTCCGCTTATCACATGGATTCTCCATATAGGATCAAAATGGTACCTACTAAATCCTGGATTTTGGATCTATGAGATAGATCTAAATGGATGTTAGTATACTCACTAGTTGTAGTGAGATGGTATCAGTTGATCCTGGGAAGAATCACTGGAAGTGTTCCAGGGTGATAAAGACGACTGAATGTCAGTCATAGGCATTGTCTTTACCCTCAGTAAAGGGACGGTATGTTGGAAGAGTTCCAAGCTAGATACCGTGGCATACTAGACGATAAAGGCTGAATACATCGCTACTTAAGATGCTACCAAAGAGGCTGTTTGGGTGTATATTGGTTAATGAGATGAACTACGTTCCTACCATTGTGAGACAATGGAGTTGTGGCTTATGCCAAGGAACGCAGGTCTCATCAGTGATCTAGACATATTCTAAGGCAGTATCACCTGATCATGGAGATGGTTGATCTTTAAGGGATCGAGGTTAGGAGAGTAGACTCAGAGGACAACACGGCGGATCCACTCGCGAAGGCCTATTCCTAAAGAGAGACTTTTATGGGATGGTTGAGTATGAGATACTACAACCACTGCTACAGATGGCCCTAGTGCAAATGGGAGATTGTTAGTTATATGTATGCCCTAGAGGCCATTACTGTACATAGGATGTATATTGTAGTGGATGCTTGGACATATATAGGGAGGACTTTCTTGCTCGACATGATAGTATGCTATCTGGTTACTCTTTACCTTAACGTGTATACTGATTGTCTCTCTGTTTCATATTGGTAAAGCCCTTAGGATGTGTACTTGACTACCTGGACTATGATGCGGATCATACTAGTAGGGACATGGTAGTCTATAAGTACATCCTTCAAGGTCCCTAGTCATGGGTGTATCGAGACGGGGCATCGATATACCAGAGTAGACTAGCGTATACCTTCTCGATCTATACAGATGGGCGATGGATGATCCTATATCCATTGGTGTTTGACATCGGAGATGATATACGGGTGCTCAGTAGAGACTGGGTACACTGGACGGACACGCCGAGAACTCCTAGATGGTATTATACCTTGCGTCAGATGGCAGTTCTCTGGTGACACTGGTACAGAGTAGTCTGTTGACCCGAGATCGTCATAGAGTCTTGTGTGGTTCCCACTGTGCTTTGATTTCCACCTTACCACGTCCAAGAGGGCGTGCAAAACGGTGGCTTTTGGGTACAGTCCCGAATCACATGGAGGCAATGAGCGATAGGAGGGGATTCGTCTCTCCCGGTATAGGGAGTTGATGTTGCGCTGTGTTCGATTGGCTATAACCCGAAATCCCTGGCCAGGGTTGCTGAGATTTACTGGTAAGTGTTACCAGTAGTTCTTCAAACTGTTATAGACCTCATATCGACACGTCTTATCGAGCTATTGGGGTCTGACGTTTACCACCCCTAGGCGAGATATCCGACATATCAGACGACGAGACCGGGCTGTACGGTGAGTGTTACTGGTTGGATTCACAGGAGTATGAGCGGGCTTGCTCGTCGATCTTCTGATCTCTCAATACCCGGGTGGCCGTTACGTTTAGCAGACCGCTTGCGGCTTGTGGGTGCTTGATATGATCATCATCTGCTGCCGGCGTATTGACAAGTCTTTAGAGTCCTACACAGAGGTTTCCTGGCTCAAGCGAAACGAAATAGGAGCGCATATGAGATATGTGCAGAACCGAGAATAATGCGTGTATGTGATATCGTATTTCATTCTCGCGATGAATGTATCGATTGGTTATATGCGATATAACCTAGTTATCGAATCAAGGATTGATTCGATAAGCCGATACATAGGATACTAGTCGGTTATATGCGATATGACCGGATCGTTAAATCAAGTGTTGATTTAATGATTTAATGTGTAATTATATATTTGATATATTACTTTGCATTAACTAGTATTGGTTCACTTTAAATGGATTTTCTCTCTTGGTTTGTGCAAGTTGTATATGTGATATAGTTTTGTGCACAGGATTGTATCATGTTTGATGATACATGTTTATTTGGTTAAGTGTAAAGAATTAAACCATGGTTAAGTTGATGATTAGGGTTTTGCTTATTCATTTATTTATATGTTTATTCATTTTGGAAATGATAAGAAAAGAATGGTGGCTTTATTTGTAGTTTAGTTGAAGCTTCATGAAACTTTGACCTAGTCCACCATTCTTGTTTCTTGCTTAACCCTAACCATCATAACTAACCAAGGTCTCTTCTCTACACTTAACTAAGGTTAGAATATGATAAGAATCAATTCTTTTCAATTATTGAAGAACACTTTATCATATTCCTTCTTCTTCTTCTTCTTCTTCACATGAAAGAAAAGCTTGCCTCATCAATGACAAGTGATGAAATCAAGTGAGAAATCCAATTGTAAAGTGAACCCACTTCCTATTTCTTCATCCTCTACCTCTTGCCAAGTAGTATAGGGTGTTTTCTTCACAAGTTTCACAACTTGGTGAAGTTGGAGCTTGATCTTGTATAACCTCGACGTAGATCATCTTCGGCATCGTTGTCGATGACCTAGCCCGCCCATTCCTCCGATGAAGCCGATGCAAGAGCCCGGGATTCGATTTGGACAGCGAGGAGACTTCATTGCGGAGCTATGGAGGTGGAGGACCGGATCTACAAAGGTTGTATTTCCGTTCTTTTAGTTAAGTTGTTAACTAGTTGCATCTTTCGCCTAAAATCTAGTTAACGATCCGTATTAGGGTTTCTCGGCACCTGTAAAATTTGAAATTGGCATGGTTGATGCCTTATGAGACCTCATTAGTGTGCCTAGGAACCCTACACTCAGATACTTAAGAATGTTCTTTACTACCATCCGATGTTTCTCACCTGGGCTGGACTGATACCTGCTTACGACGCTGAGTGCGTAAGCTACATCTGTTCTGGTACACAACATCGCATACATTATCAACCCCACTGCCGAAGCATAGGGTACAATGCTCATGCGAACTTTCTCCTCATTCGTCTTAGGAGACATCTCTTTGGAGAGGGTGATTCCATGACAAGCGGGTAAATTACCGCGCTTGGAATCTTTCATACTAAACCTTTTTAGTACGTTGTCTATGTACCTTGACCGTGAAACTCCCAACATTCTTTTAGATCTGTCACGACGAGGAATCAACCAAGTCTTTCATAGAGAACTTCTGTGACAAGAACAGCTTGGCCAATTGTAGTATATGAATATCGTTTCCTATCAGGAGAATGCCATCTATGAATAAAATAAGGAATACCACAGTTCTCCCTACAATCTTCTTATAAATACAAGGTTCATCTGCATTTTTTATAAAGTCAAATTCCTTGACCATATTATCAAAGCAGATGTTCCAACTTCGCGATACCTGCTTTAATCCATAAATGGATTTAATCAACTTGCACACCTTTCCGCTGCTCCCACTGTCTATGAAACCCTCTGCTTGATCCATGTAAACACGCTCTTCTAAACTTCCATTTAGAAAAGCGGTTTTAACATCCATCTGCCAGATATCATAGTCATGGAAGGAAGCAATGGCAAGTAGGATCCGAATGGATTTAAGCATAGCCACTGGTGAAAAAGTTTCGTCATAGTCCAATCCTGGTCTTTGATGAAAACCTTTAGCAACAAGTCTAGCTTTGTTGTTTTCTACCTGCCCATCTACACCAATCTTCTTTTTGAAGATCCATTTGCATCTAGCGGGTTTTACCCCAGGAGAAGCAACATCCAAAGTCCATACTTTATTGGTGTACATGGATTCTATCTCGGATCGCATAGCATCCAGCCACTTCACCGAGTCTCTACTCATGATGGCTTGCTGAAAACTAGTCGGCTCATCATCATTAATGATGCAATCCTTTCATCCCCGTCTACGAGAAAACCGTAGTATCTCTCGGGCGGATGAGACTGTCTACTAGATCTGCGGAGTGGTGTAGGTACGTCCAGTTCTATTGAAACTTCATGTTCTACTAAGTTTTCAGTAATAGTTTGTGGTTCTGAAATCTCTTCCAGCTCTATTGCGCTCCTACTAATCTCTTTTTTAAGAAATTGAGTTTCCATAAAGCGGGCATGATGAGAAACAAAGACCTTTTGGTCCTCAGCGTAATAGAAATAATACCCCCTAGAGTTCTTGGGGTATCCACAAACTTACACAATACTGAACGTGCCTCGAGCTTGTCCGGATGAACCTTTTTGATAAAATCAGGACAACCACATATCTTAAGATACATAAGACAGTGTTTCTTCCCACTCCACATTTCATATGGAGTGGTAGGCACAGACTTAGCTGGAACCTTATTCAATAGGTATGCAGCAGATTCTAGTGCATAACCCCATAAGGAT
Source organism: Agapanthus africanus (assembly GCA_030015575.1). NCBI lineage: Eukaryota > Viridiplantae > Streptophyta > Magnoliopsida > Asparagales > Amaryllidaceae > Agapanthus > Agapanthus africanus. The sequence goes on from JASDDO010000022.1 coordinate 208,298,686, forward strand.
GGCGGCAACTCAGCATTACTCATCGTGGAACGCACCATATCAAGCAAGGTGCGATTCCGTCTTTCTGATACACCGTTGTGTTGTGGTGTGTATGGAGGAGTAAACCGAGAGAGAATTCCATTCACTTTTAGATATTCCAGGACTCGACACTTAAGTATTCACCACCCCGATCAGATCGGAGTATCTTGATTCTTTTACCGATTTGCTTTTCCGCTTCATTCTTATACTCCTGGAATTTCTCAAAGGCCTTGGATTTATGCTTCATCAAGAATATATGTCCATATCTTGAAAAATCATCGGTAAAAATAATGAAGTAAGAATAGCCACTTCTTGTATGAGTAGACATTGGCCCACACACGTCACAGTGTATGAGTCCCAGGAGCTCGATAGCTCTTTCTCCGTGTCCAGTGAACAGAGTTTTGGTCATCTTTCCTCTAATACATGATTGACAAGTTGCATATGATTGATATTCAAACGGATCTAAATATCCATTTTTATGTAATTTAGTTAATCGTGTTTCATTAATATGACCAAGTCTACAATGCTATAAGAATGTTTGATTTGATTCTGGAGCCTTTCTTTTTAGCGTGTTTTGGACGTTGAAAACTTAATATTGATTGAGAACGTATATCCCGTTATTAAGTGTACCCGACCCAAACATTTCATAATATAGGTGAATGTTTATGACATTACTTTCAAGTGCAAAATTATATCTATCATTAGATAACAAAGATACATATATAATATTACACATCATACTGGGTACACAAAAGCAGTTATGTAACAACAAAATATGTCCACTCGTCAATCCAAGGTGATATTCTCCTACTGCAATAGCATCTACACTGGTTCCATTGCCAACCGCGAGGGTCATATCACCTTTCCTCAAAACTCTATGGCTTCTCAGCGCCTGCAAAGAATTACAGATGTGAGATTCTGATCTGGTATCCAATACTCAGGAAGTAGAGTTAATAGAGAAACAGTTTTAAATCATGAACACACCTGAAGCTGAAACCACAACTTGTTTCGTATCCTGATTCTTGGCTTTTAAAACCCGACAATTTTTCTTCCAACGTCCTTTCTTGTGACAGTAGAAGCACTCTTCCTTTGTGGCTGATCCCCCGATCTTTTCCTTTCCCTTACCCTGCACCTTCTGCACACCTCCTCTCGATTTGGTGGGGACCTTCTTCTTCTTCCCCTTGGCCTTAGGCTTGGATTTAACGGAAGAAGATTCCCCAATAAACAGAGCGGGTGTTTCCTTGGATTTCTTCAAGGCGCCCTCTGCCACCCTTAATATGTTGAGGAGCTCAAGAAATGAAACTTTCAGCTTTTGCATATTGAAATTCAATAAGAATTGGGCATAGGTGGAGGGAAGGGACTGTAGAATTAAGTCGGTGTAACACCCTAGTGCATTTAAACCATATTTTATTAGGAGTTTTCTGATCTTGCAATAGTTTTCTTGTTTATCACTGTTTTTGGGTGTGGATAATGCATTTGGTATTTGTGGTTAATATCTGACCCGACCCGCATGCTTGAAACCCATTATGGTTCAGGATTACATCACAAATTCGCTAGTACAAAGAATTCGTGCACATCTAGGTTCTATATACATGTATGATATATTTAGTATCTGTATATATTTTAAATAATACAAATTATAACCAAACAATACATTTTAATGTCGAGCATGGCCTGTTATCATACCCCATATCTTATGTGTGTATCCATACATCATGTTCTTGTCCAGATTGCTAAAACAGACTCGTTTGGATCGCTACGTGTATTTACGTATATCCGTTCTTAGAGGTATTCATTTTATTTAAACGGGAATCGCATTATGGTTTTGGCTTGTACGTATATTATTCATATTTTAGAACTAGATTTTTAGAAAAGACCCGGGTATTTTTCGGAGTATTTTTGTATTAGCTATATAAACCCAGAAAATATATTATAATATTTTTAAAACCTAAACTAATCTAACAGTTTATATAATCATATAATATTTAAACTAAATATAATTCATATTCTCTCTCTTCCTATTCTACTCTCCCTCTCATCTCATCGTCCCTCTCTCTTTCTCCCCCCTTTATATCTATATATATATATATATATATATTATAACCTAATTAATAAACCAAAACCTCTCTCTCTCCTTCTCTATTCTTTTCGCCACGAGAACCCCAGAAAACCTAACTCTACCCTCACCTCGCCTTCACCGCCGACGTCCTAACCTCGTCACCTCACCATCTCACCACTATCTTCATAGCCCTCATCAAAACCTCCCACTTCTCCCTCTCCCCCTTCTCCCTTGAAGAACCCAAACCCACAAACCTGAGCAACCCAAGAACTCTCGTCGCCGGCGACTCCCCGTCGCCATCACCCGACCTCACGTTCCCCGACACATTCCCTTGCCATCCCCGACACATCCCCTTGCCATCCCCCTTCTCCACCCAACGCCACCCAAACTCTGCAGCAACTCGAGGAACATATCGTCCACACCCCTCACCGCTGATCACCCATGACCTCGTCGTCGTCTCTTAACCCTCTCCCGACTCCCTGACACCACAGGCCACCACCACCATTAACTTCAACGACCCCAACTTCCCCGACGACCTCAACAGTAACTTGAGATCCTTCTGCCCATCGCCGTTAAACCTTGCCGTCGATGACAACCCTCGTCGTCATCAAGCCGTCGTCTTTCCCTCTGTCCCAGAACCCAGAGTAGCCACAAACCCCCCTTTCTTCTTCTCTTCTCTCCTTTATTTCTTTCTTTTCTTTTCTTTTCTTGCTTATTTCGACCGTCTCGCCGGATTCGTGTTAGTTGTATGTATGCCCTAGAGGCCAGTATTGTACAGATGATGTATATTATATTGGATGCTTGGACATATATAGAGAGGACTTTCTTGCTCTATATGATAGTATGCTATCTGGTTGCACTTTACTTTAACATGTATACTTGTCTCTTTATACTGTTTTATCGTTACATGTTGGTAAAGCCCTTAGGATGTGTACTTGACTACCTGGACTATGATGCGGATCATACTAGTGGGGACATGGTAGTCCATAAGTACATCCTTCAAGGTCCCTAGTCATGGGTGTATCGAGACGGGGCATCGATATACCAGTGTAGACTAGCGTATACGCTTCTCGACCCATGAGATGGGCGATGGATGATCCCATATCCATTGGTGTTTGACATCAGAGATGGTATATGGGTGCTCAGTGGAGACTGGGTACACTGTACGGACTCGCCGAGAACTCCCAGATGGTATTATACCTCACGTCAGATGGCAGTTCTCTGGTGACGCTTGTGCTGGTTAGTCTGTAGACCCGAGATCGTCATAATGTCTTGTGTGATTCCCACTGTGCATTGATTTCCACCTTACCACGTCCATGAGGGCATGCAAAACGGTGGTTTTTGGGTACTGTCCCGAGTCACATGGAGGCAATGAGCGATAGGAGGGGTTTCGTCTCTCCCGGTATTGGGGGTTGATGTTGCGCTGTGCTCGATTGGCCATAACAGGGAAGTCCCTGGTCAGGGCTGATTTAGAGATTTACTGGTAAGTGTTACCAGAAGTTTCTCGACCCGTTATGAGCCTCACATCGGCACGACTTATCGGTTATTGGGGTCTGACGTTTACCACCTCTAGACTTGATATGCGACATATCGGACGAGGAGACCGGACTGTACGGGAAGTGTTACCGGCAGGCTTTTATAGGAGTTGGAGCGGGCTTGCTTGCTGGTCTTCTGATCGCTCAATACCCGGATAGCCGTGACGTCCAACTAGTACCGCTGACGGCTTGTGGGTGCGTGATGTGATCATCGCCTACTGCCGGCGTATTGACGAGTTTTTAGAGTCCTACATAGAGGTTTTACTGGCTCAGGCAAAACGAAATAGGAGCACGTATGTGATATGTGCAAGACCGAGAATAAATGCGTGTACGTGATACCGTATTCTATTCTCGCAACTTTTTGTATCGGTTGGTTATATATGATATGACCGGGTTATCGAATCAAGTATTGATTCGATAAGTCGATACAATGGATGTTAGCCGGTTATATGAGATATTACCGGATTATTAAGTCAAGTGTTGATTTAATAATTAAGTGTATAATTTTATAGTAGATATATTAATTTACACTTGCTAACACTTGTTCACTTAGGGTTTTTTCTCACATGTACACTACTTTAACATATATATGATATATGTTAAAATGTGTTATCATATTGTATCATGGTTGATGATACAACATTCATGTGTGTATGAGACATACACCATCCTATTTTTTATGATTGGGTTTAATGTTTAAAAGTAATTACAAAATTAGTGGAAAATTAGAAAATGCATGAAGCTTGTGGAAGCTTGTGGATGCATTGACTAAAGTCCACTAGATTTGTTTTTACTTTGGACTTTAACCTAACCATCACACACTTAGCTATGGTTATGGCTCTACAAGAGTCAGTATATGATACTCACTCACCATGGTTAGTCTTCTCACTTAATCATTATCCTCATTTTCTTTTCTTTTGTCCATCATCTTCTTCTTCATTGAACAAGAGAAAAAGCTTGCTAGGGTTTTGAAAAATGTGAGAAAGCTTGTGAGAAATAAAATTCTAAAGAGAACCCACTTCCTATTTCTCCATTCTCTACTAGACTAGCACTTTAGTTTAGGGTGTTTACTTCACTAATTCTCTAGTTAGTGAAGTAGGATCTTGAGTCGGAATTCCCTCGACGTAGATCATCTTCGGCCTCGGAGACTTCAAGTAAGGTCGCACCTTTCACCTCGTGAAGCCATGCAAGGGTCTGGGAGAACCACGATCGCAGCGAAGGGACTTCATCAAGGAGCTAAAGAAGTGAAGGACCGATCTACAAAGGTTGTATTTCGAATTCCCTTTAGAGTAAAGTTGTTTACTTGCTTTAAGTTTCGCCTAAACTCTAGTATACGATCTTGCTTAGTGTTATTCGGCACATAAAAATTTAATTTTGGCATGGTCGATGCCTTGTAGAGCCTTGTTAGTGTGCCTAGTAATCCTACAGTGGTATCAGAGACTAGTTAGAGCATTAGGCGATGTGTTAACGAAGTTAAAACTCCGAACGAACTCGAATACGTAAATTTAACCCTCTCTCTGGACTTTTTTCAAAATCTGTGATTTTTCAGTTTTAAAAATACCTAAAAAATTCAGCAGGGTTTTCTAAGAATTACGGTGCAAATTTCATGACCTAAATCGTACGGACCGCCGCAGTTCCGCGGTAATACCCTGCTTGTGCCGCGGAACCGCGGCCGTACAGTGACCTTGGGCTTCTCTGTTTGCACAGTAATGTTAGATTCTGTTAGTTCTATTTTATGGGTATTTTTAAACTGACTCAAGTGTTGAGTTTTTTGGGGATCCTTTTGTATTCGTTAATTCGATCGGAAGATTTAATTTCGTATTATTATTCCGGATAATTTAGTAAGTATTAAAATGTTCGAACGGATATCATTAACTCAATTTTTCCCGGCACGAAAAACATTCAAGTGTTGAATTTTTATCGGGTTTTAAATCTTTCGGAAAAACGTGCATGTGATGCGATGGACCCTCTAGAGGACAACAAACCTTAACTCGATTATGTGACCGTCTTGAACTGCCCTTTGAACCTTAGGGTTTGGGGCAGTACGGCGTGCCACATGTGAGGCGTTGGCTTGACCCTTCTACGGATGGACCGTTGCTACTGTTACGTATTCTGGAATTTTTGAACTCCGCTCAAGTGTTGAGCCATTTAGGAAATTTTGGGTATTTGATTATCTGTTCGGAGAGTTTAATACTGTCTATTTATCTGGAATATGATACAATATGTGGAATTCATACAGTTAGGCATGAAATGTGAAATATGTGATATTTCGGATTTACGATGTCTAAAGAGATTGTGGATTCCAAATGTTGTAGTTTTACACTTTTCTTTTCTGTGACCGTAAGTGTAATATGTGATATCGCCGGTTTCGTTGCTATATTTCAACGACAATTGAGATGCGCATATTTACTTACGTTGATGACATGTGATGTTATGTGTTGCTGGATATGTTATATTGGATCGTCGCGTTCTGAATAGCCGGGTTTTTTTTATGTGAGATGAGAGTTTTTATTTTCATTCATGTAAAATAAAATGTATGTAATATTCTTTTATTGGGGTACTTCCGGGATGAGGTTGATGTCACATTTTGTATATTATTTACTTTTCCACACTAGGATAGACCCAAGGAGGAGAGCAAAAGTAACCGGGTTCTGGAGTCCAGTGGGAGACCAACTCGAGGAGTCGTGTCTGGGTCTCCTAACTCTAGAATTGGCAGGGTTGCTTGCCGCTCTCGTAGGGGTCTACGGGTGTGGGTTTGGCTATTCATCGCGACCGTGGAATCCGTGTTTTACAGAGGCTCAAAATAAAACACAGACGTCCTAGTATATCCAATATTTCATATGTTTCTTCTGCTGTGATGTGATCATTTGATGTTCTGTGATAAATACTGTATATAGTATATATGATATATTATATAGACGTTACTTATGTTTTACACCCGCGCTAGCCCTGCCCTGCTCTGCCGTTAGTTACCTAACCTAACGGTGCACGAGGGGACATCGAGGCGAATGCGGATGACATAAGTGTACGTCGTATTTATCTGTGATGTTTAGGTGATTTAAATGATGGGACTTCATTAATGTGATTAATGAAAGAAAAGAAACTTAAAAGATGTTGTAGAATCAAATTTTCAAATAAAAAGGGTAGCTACAGTTTTGCTTTGCATAGCGGTATATATGATATACCCTGCACCTTATTCGATGAGGAAAGAGCCGAGATCCCTTCACCGGGAGTGACCTCTTTAGCAAAACTGGCAGATGCTACAACACTCGGTTTGCTTTTTGACTGCTTTTGGAGTTTTACTTTGCATAGTGATATATATGATATATCCTGCACCTTATTCCATAAGGAAAGAGCCGAGATCCTTTCACAGGGAGTGACCTCTTTAGCAAAACTAATAAAAGCCTCAAAATCACTCCATTTCAAAATTCACTAGATTCTACAATGATATCAAGTTCAATATGCAATAGGTTTTCAGAAAAACCTGTCGTAGCCCTCCGTCATTTCAGATAAGTTGTATATAGTATTCGTGCTGCATTTGTTGGCTTTCGTCAAGGTGTAGTGTGCGGTAGCTATATACTGCTTATCTGCTGCATATGATGCGATTGGATTAGGGTAGTCGTACGGCTTTGTTGGCTTTCGTCAAGGGTCGTGCTGGTGGGTTTAATTCAATCAAGAAATGTACGGATTGAACTTGACTAACGGGCTATGGTTTGTTGGCTTTCGTCAAGGTCATAGCACGTTAGGGGAAAAATATTATCGGGAATTTCAAGTGTTGAGATTTTCAATGAGTTTGCATACCTTCTATGAGATAGTTGGATCCCGATACCCACTGCGAGTAATTGTTACTCCCGGGAGAGTTTTACACAGGACAATTAGCCGATCAAGTAGGTGTCTAGAAAGGTGTCAACGGGGTTACGCCTCTGGGAAAACGAGGTTTACTTTAATTAGGTCCGTGCAAAAGCACGGGAAACCTCCCTCAAAGTACCGACACTGGCCTGGCTGAAAGATTGGCGAAGTTGTAGGGTGTAATTAATCCCGGCTAGTCTTTCCTTTTAGGGTTTGAAGGAAGATTTGATAAAAACAGTGGGAGCCATCCTGATTAGATAAAATAATAACCAATCTGATCTTGCAAGAGCATACGCTAAAGTGTTTTCTGCTCTCTCTCTCCAGGTAGCGACCATATCATGCCTTAATAAAGATAATAATATGGATGTATTGACCGAACCCGCATATTATACTGTGCTGGGGAACGTTGGTTCCGTTCTTTCTTATAAGAGTTAAAAGAATGAACAGGATATAGGGGAATACCAGGATTCTTATGCCACCCGAATGAAGAAAGTACATGTTGATGCATTTTCTTCGGGTGTGTTCGTTACAGAGAACTGTTTCTCCATTTGCTCTACGTCCTGGGTATTAGATACCGGGTCAGGATTCCATATATGTAATCAGTTACATGGGCTTAGGAAAGGTAGAGAACTTGGAGAAGGCGATAAAGACATAAGGGTTGGAAATGGTGCAATTGTTGCAGCTAAAACGTCGGGGAATATCACCTTGTATTGCCAACTGGTAATACATTGATTCTGAACGAATGCTATTTCATGCCGAACATGATATGCAACATTATATCGGTTTCTTTATTGAGTAAAGAAGGATATAATTTTGTATTACAGGATAATGTTATGAACATTTTCCTAAACCAAAAGTTGGTTAGATCAGGCACGTTGTGCAATGGCATTTATGTTCTAAATCAATCAACGGTTCTGAGCATAAAAAACACACACAAGAGGAAGAGTTCAAAACTGAACGAATCCTTCTTGTGGCATTGTAGACTGGGTCACATCAATGCGACATGACTAGCTAAGTTGCATAAAGATGGATATTTGAAACCATTCGAATTTTCATCTTATGACACTTGTCAGTCATGTCTCAAAGGCAAGATGACCAAAACTCCGTTTACGGGATACGGAGAAAGAGTTACCGAACTCTTGGGACTGATACATAGTGATGTATGCGGTCCCATGTCTACACATGCCAGGGATGGTTCTTCGTACTTCATTACATTCACTGACGATCTCTCAAGATACGGACATGTGTTCTTGATAAGACACAAGTCTGAAGCTTTTGAGAAATTTAGAGAATATAAACAAGAAGTCGAGAACCAAACCGGGAAAAGTATTAAAATCCTTCGATCTGATCGAGGAGGTGAATACTTGAGCAATGAATTCCTGGACTTCCTAAAAGAGAATGGGATTCTCTCTCAGCTGACTCCTCCATATATATACACCACAGCACAACGGTGTATTTGAACGGAGGAACCGCACCCTATTAGATATGGTGCGCTCTATGATGAGCACAGCTGAGTTACCTATTTCCTTCTGGGGTATGCGCTTGAGACAGCCATACATCTATTGAATATGGCCCCCACCAAATCTGTGCCTACCACTCCATATGAGATATGGAAAGGGAAGAGACCATGTCTTAACTATGTACAGATATGGGGTTGTCCAGCCTATGTCAAACGACAAAATCCGGACAAACTCGAGGCACGGTCTGTTCTATGCAAATTTGTAGGATATCCTAAGAATTCTCAAGGGTGTATCTTCTACCACACTGAGGAACAAAGGGTGTTTGTTTCTCGGCATGCCACCTTTTTAGAAAAGGAATTTCTTGCAAAAGAGATCAGTGGTCATGAGGTAGAACTGGAAGAGGTTCTAGCTACAAAAGCTACAACAGAAGATTTGGTGGAACCAGAGGATTCGGTAGTTCCCGATGAACCCCATCCACTCCGCAGATCTAGTAGGGTTCCTTACCCTCCTGAGAGATACTACGGTTTTCTCATGGATGGTGGGAGCGAGGATTGCATCATGCTTGATGATGACCCAACTAGCTTCGAGCAGGCCATCACGAGTGGGGACTCAGTGAAATGGCTGGATGCAATGCGGTCCGAGATGGAATCCATGTACACCAATAAAGTGTGGACTTTGGATGTTCTCCTGAAGGGGTAAAACCCATTGGGAGCAAGTGGATCTTCAAGAAAAAACTTGGTGTAGATGGGAAAGTGGGGACATTCAAAGCTAGACTTGTTGCAAAGGGTTTTTGTCAAAGACCAGGTGTGGACTATGACGAAACCTTTTCTCCAGTGGCTATGCTTAAATCCATCCGGATCATGCTAGCCATCGCTGCATATCATGACTATGAAATCTAGCAAATGGATGTTAAGACCGCCTTTCTAAACGGTGATTTAGAAGACTGCATGTACATGACTCAGCCAGAGGGCTTCGTAGATAGTGGGAGCAGCGGGAAGGTGTGCAAGTTGCTTAAATCCATTTATGGATTAAAGCAAGCATCGCGGAGTTGGAACATCTGCTTTGACGTCGTTATCAAAGAGTTTGATTTCGTCAAAAACGTAGATGAACCTTGTATCTACAAGAAGGTGGCAGAGAGTAAGGTTGTCTTCCTCGTATTGTACGTGGACGACATACTCTTAATAAGAAATGACATTCCTATGCTGCAATCGGTCAAGCTCTTCTTATCACAAAGATTCTCAATGAAAGATCTTGGTGATGCCTCCTGCATATTGGGAATTATGATCTATAGAGATAGATCTAAAAGGATATTGGGATTGTCCCAATCCAGGTACATTGACACCATACTAAAGAGGTTTAGTATAGAAGAGTCCAAACGTGGGTTTTTACCCACGATCTCAGGGCTCACTCTCTCCAAAGAGATGTCTCCTAAGACTGATTTGGAGAGAGCTCGCATGCAAGGGATACCCTATGCTTCGGCTGTAGGCTCTATCATGTACGCGATGCTATGTACCAGACCCGATGTAGCATACTCACTAAGTATAGTGAGTAGGTATCAAGCTGATCCTGGAGAGAGTCACTGGACAGCTGTGAAGAGCATTCTCAAGTACTTACGAAGGACTAAAGAGATGCTCTTGGTGTATGGTAACGGAGAACTCCAAGAGGAGTCCTTTACCGATTCGAGCTTCCAGAGTGATAAGGACGGCTCTAAGTCGCAGTCGGGATTTGTCTTTACTCTTTACGGAGGGGCGGTTAGCTGGAAGAGTTCCATGCAGGAAACCGTAGCAGACTCGACGATGGAGGCTGAATACATCGCTGCCAACGATGCTGCCAAAGAGGCTGTCTGGATCAAGAAGTTCATCACTGAACTTGGAGTGGTTCCATCTATTGAGCATCCAATACCTTTGTATTGCGATAACAATGGAGCGGTGGCTTTGGCCAAGGAACCCAGGTCCCTTCAGCGATCCAGGCATATTCTGAGGCGGTATCACCAGATCCGGGAGATAGTTGATCGCCGAGAGATCGAGGTTAGGAGGGTTGACACGAAGAACAACACTGCGGATCCACTCATGAAGGCCATTCCCCAGATACAGTTTGAGAGACTCTTCGGGATGCTCGGTATGCGATACTACAGTAGCTGGCCTTAGTGCAAGTAGGAGATTGTTAGTTGTATGTATGCCCTAGAGGCCAGTATTGTACAGATGATGTATATTATATTGGATGCTTGGACATATATAGAGAGGACTTTCTTGCTCGATATGATAGTATGCTATCTGGTTGAACTTTACTTTAACATGTATACTTGTCTCTTTATAATGTTTTATCGTTACATGTTGGTAAAGCCCTTTGGATGTGTACATGACTACCTGGACTATGATACGGATCATACTAGTGGGGACATGGTAGTCCATAAGTACATCCTTCAAGGTCCCTAGTCGTGGGTGTATCGAGACGGGGCATCGATATACCAGTGTAGACTAGCGTATACGCTTCTCGACCCATGAGATGGGCGATGGATGATCCCATATCCATTGGTGTTTGACATCAGAGATGGTATACGGGTGCTCAGTGGAGACTGGGTACACTGGACAAACTCGCCGAGAACTCCCAGATGGTATTATACCTCACGTCAGATGGCAGTTCTCTGGTGACGCTTGTGCAGGTTAGTCTGTAGACCCGAGATCGTCATAAAGTCTTGTGTGATTCCCACTGTGCTTTGATTTCCACCTTACCACGTCCATGAGGGCGTGCAAAACGGTGGTTTTTGGGTACAGTCCCGAGTCACATGGAGGCAATGAGCGATATGAGGGGTTTCGTCTCTCCCGGTATTGGGGGTTGATGTTGCGCTGTGCTCGATTGGCCGTAACAGGGAAGTCCCTGGCCTGGGCTGATTTAGAGATTTACTGGTAAGTGTTACCAGTAGTTTCTCGACCCGTTATGAGCCTCACATTGGCACGACTTATTGGTTATTGGGGTCTGACGTTTACCACCCCTAGACTTGATATGCGACATATCAGACGAGGAGACCGAACTGTATGGGAAGTGTTACCGGCAGGCTTTTACAGGAGTTGGAGCGGGCTTGCTTGTTGATCTTCTGATCGCTCAATACCCGGGTAGCCGTTACGTCCAGCTAGTACCGCTGACGGCTTGTGGGTGCGTGATGTGATCATCGCCTACTGCCGGCGTATTGACGAGTATTTAAAGTCCTACATAGAGGTTTTACTGGCTTAGGAAAAACGAAATAGGAGCACGTATGTGATATGTGCAAGACCGAGAATAAATGCGTGTATGTGATACCGTATTCTATTCTCGCGACTTTTTGTATCGGTCGGTTATATATGGTATGACCGGGTTATCGAATCAAGTGTTGATTCGATAAGTCGATACAATGGATGTTAGCCGGTTATATGAGATATGACCGGATTATTAAGTCAAGTATTGATTTAATAATTAAGTGTATAATTGTATATTAGATATACTAATTTACACTTGCTAACACTTGTTCACTTAGGGTTTTTTCTCACATGTACACTACTTTAACATATATATGATATATGTTAAAATGTGTTATCATATTGTATCATGGTTGATGATACAACATTCATGTGTGTATGAGACATACACCATCCTATTTGTTATGATTGGGTTTAATGTTTAAAAGTAATTACAAAATTAGTGGAAAATTAGAAAATGCGTGAATCTTGTGGAAGCTTGTGGATGCATTGACTAAAGTCCACTAGATTTGTTTTTACTTTGGACTTTAACCTAACCATCACACACTCAGCTATGGATATGGCTCTACAGGAGTTAGTATATGATACTCACACACCGTGGTTAGCCTTCTCACTTAATCATTATCCTCATTTTCTTTTCTTTTGTTTATCATCTTCTTCTTCATTGAGCAAGAGAAAAAGCTTGCTAGGGTTTTGAAAAAAGTGAGAAAGCTTGTGAGAAATAAAATTCTAAAGAGAACCCACTTCCTATTTCTCCATCCTCTACTAGACCAGCATTTTAGTTTAGGGTGTTTACTGTTAGTGTATATGCCCTAGAGGCCGTTACTGTATCATACTAGTTTGTATATTACTTAATGGAAGTTTGGGATATTCACCTTATATAAACAATCTTGCTCAATATAGTAGTATGCTACTTGGTTTGTTTCTACTTCAATGTGTACATGTATTTATTTTAGTATATCACCTATACACATTAGTGGAGCCCTTAGGATCTTTGCTTGATTACCAGCATTGTGATGGCAGTCACACTAGTGGGGGCTGAGTAATTTATAAGCACATCCTTATGCAGGTCCCTAGTCGCTGGACTATCGAGACAGGGCATCGATACTCCGGAGTAGACTAGCATATGCGCTTCTCATCCCAGTGTGGGAGACGGTCTGTCCCACAGCCGTCAGTATGTCGTACTTGAGATAGTATGCGGGTGCTTGTTGGGTTACGAGTACACTGGACAGGACTCGTCGGGAACTGTTGGTTGGTACTATACCTATAGTCAGTTATCAGTTCCCAGGTGACATGAGTACAGCTTAGTCTGCTGACTTGACACTGTCACTTCGCCTCGAGTGTGTTCCCACTGCACTTAGATTACTACCCTACCATGGCTCAAAGGAGTCGTGCAAACAGGTAGTAGTTGGGTGCAGTCCCGAAGCACTTGGAGGCAGTGACGGTTAGACAGGATCGTCTCTCCCGGTATTGGGGGTTGACATCGCGCTGTGTCTAGGAGAGCCATTATACAAGTAGTCCCTGGCCAGGGCAAGCGAGATATACTGGTAGGTTTCCAGTGTTATCTCAGGGTGTTCTGGGCTTCACTCCGACACGACTTGTACTGCTATTGGGGGACTAACGTTTACCGCCCCCTAGGCCCGCCATGCGATGTATCAGACGAACAGACCGGACTGTATAGAGATTGTCACATTCAGACTCAGTAGGAGTTCAGATGGGTTTCACCTCGTCAGTCTTCTTGTCGGCATCTACCCGGGGACCGTTATGCTCAGCTAGTGCTGCTTGCGGTCTGTGGTTAAACCCACTGCCAGCGTAGTGTCGAGTCTTTAGTGTCCCACACAGAAAGCTATTCGCCTTTAGGCAAAAGAGTAGAGATCGCATGGTTTTGCGACAGGTCACATGGTTTTGCGACAGGGCTCGGTCACATCCGTGCACTTGTGCACGTACAGTGTCCGGACAGTTAACACTAGCGGGCTTTGGTTTAAGCCAGATCCTAGTGTACGTTTTAGGATTGGTTTTATCTCGTTTGTATTCGTGTTCCTCGGAACGCGGATGCGGGTGTGTATGCACAGTTGACAGAGAGACAGAGGCAGAGTATTCTCATTGGGGTTGTTGACTGTTGACGGTTGACGGTTGACAGTTGACCATTGACTTTTGCTTAACCCTAATGAGAATAAGATATATTATTAACATTAATATTAATTAAGTATTATAGTGACATGGTTGTTGAGGGGTTGACATTGTTGACTTGTTGACTTTGTGGACCGGTTGACTAGGTTGGACTAGTTGACCATCATCATGACAATGGCTATCATTCCATGGCAAAGACTTTTGCTTGCTTGTTTATTTATGCAAAATGAGTGCATAAAATGATATAGCCATTTTGACTTAAACCATTACACAATACTTGATTACTATTTTTGTTATGATGGCTTTTGGATTATGAGAGGGGAGAATGAGAAGAGTATGGTTCATTCTATCATTTGCTTTCTCTCTTTTGAGCTCTCTCATTCTCAAGCTCTCCTTCTTCCTCTTGCTCTCTCTACCTCAAGGCAAACCATTCTCATGTGTTGAGACTCATTTCCTTAGAGATAAAAAGACACCAAAACATTCCTCTACTCATTCTAGTTCACAAGGCCTAACAAGCCAAGTGATCTAGTTTCTTCAAAGGTCGAAGAAGAAGCCAAAGGTAGAAGCTTTCGGGTGGATCCATCTTCGGCGCAAGGAGACGACGAGGTGAGGCCGATCCGTACACCGGGAGGAGTCGAAGACGAAGGAGTTCAAGAAAGGTATAGCCCCCTAACCGAGTAGGTAAACTCTTGTTAGGTTGTTAGTTACTAGTTTAGCAAAGATCCGTATTGGTAGTCCATGTTACCACCCTCTCTTGAAAATCGTTTTTCACCAATTCCGCAACTCCGTAAGTACCGGGGAAGGGTAGCATGGACTTACAGTGGTATCAGAGCCAGGTTAAACACTATCTAACTTGTTAGCAAAGTTAGTAGAAATTCGATCGGAGAAAAAGTCGCGAAATGCACCCGGAAATCATACTTGCTATCGATTTTTAAAGTGCTGTAAAAATAATAAATCATGCTTCAAAAATTGACTCAGGGTTTTTATAGTGTACTGCAGAAAAACGATCCACAGATCTTATCAAAGCGCCGCGGAAACGCGACAGTAGCTTGCTCCCGCCGCGGTTCCGCGGCCGATTTAACTCGGCTGTGGATCGTCTTCGCTGCAGAATACTCTATGGGGTATTTTGGGATTTTTGGGATATGTTTTTTCTGCCCAGATTTTCCAGAAAGAAATT
The DNA here is from genome assembly GCA_030015575.1 of Agapanthus africanus. Lineage (NCBI taxonomy): Eukaryota > Viridiplantae > Streptophyta > Magnoliopsida > Asparagales > Amaryllidaceae > Agapanthus > Agapanthus africanus. Next base: position 208,314,147 of record JASDDO010000022.1, read on the forward strand.
TTGTTTTTGGGGCTTGAAAATCCTTTTTTTTATCGAACTTCTAAAGACTAAGGCTAACGGGTTTATATCTATGATGTGATATATGTATTGAACGTCCGCTAATCGCTATACGTCGATTAGTGGGGGTTATACATATCTGTGATCTGTAATGATTGATGGTATGTGTATATGAATTCTTTGGATTGTCGCGGATGAATAGCCGGGGGTTGTGAGATGAGAGTTTTTCCTTTTATCTTTCAATTCATGTAATATGTAAATTGATGTAATATTATTTTTGGCCGCACAACCGGGTCGGGGTTGTAGCCGTCATTGTATAATTTCTTTTTACTGTTTTTGCTCCTAGGATAGACCCAAGGTGGGGTGCACAAACTACCGGGTATCTCGAAGTGCCGAGTGGCCTACTCACGTCGTTGAGGGAGGTTGCTCCACTTCGGATATTTGGCGGGTAGTTTGCCGCACCCGTAGGGGTCTAGGGTGGGGTATCGTCAATTCATCGCGACTGTGTAATCCGCTTTTCGTTACAGGCTCGTACGAATTACGGATTCCTAGTATATCCAATGTATTCATCTGTGATCTGAAATGGCTATCATTGCAATATATCTATATATGATATTATTTAGGCGTTGCTTATGTTTTGCAGCCGCGCTAGCCCAGCCCCCGCTCTGTCGTTAGTTAAGTAACCTAACGGGTAATGACGGGCCCCGTGGCGAATGCGAATGGCATAAGCGTACGTCATATTTTGGTTGTTTTCTGCAATGGTAGGATTAAATGATGGGATGCATTAAAAGAACTAATGCAAGAAAAATACGCATTAAAAGAACTAATGCAAAGAAAAATAAACCAAGTAAAAGTCGTTGGAACACTTTCAAAAACCACTCGGTTTCTTTTCAAAATAACTTTTAAACGCGGAGCTTAAGCCACTCCTTTTAAAAGCTATCTCATTCCATCGATTATATCAATTTCACTACGTTCACGGTTTTGCCAAAACCATTCGTAGCCCTCCGTCGTTTCACATGGATGGTCAATAGTATTCAAGCTATGTTTGTTGGCCAAAGTCAAGGCATAGTGATTGGTAGCTATTGGGTATTCATGTGCAGCATAGATAGATGTGTTAGTTTGGGGCAGTCGTTCTACCTTGTTGGCCAAAGTCAAGGGTATGTGCGGGTGAGCTCAAATTAACCTGGAGAATGACGGGTAGAACTTGACATGTGACTTATGATTTGTTGGCCAAAGTCAAGGTCATAAGAGCATAGGGCAAAAATCTACATCGGGAGTTTCAAAAGAACTGAAACTTGCTAGTGTTGCATACCATTTGGAGTGTGATGATTCTGGTAGGATTCCTTCAGTTTCGTCACGCGATGATATTTGGATCCCGATCCTACTGTGAGTATATGCTACTCCTCGGGAAATTTCTCACTTAACGATCAATGCTATAAACCAAGTAGGTGTCTAGAAAGGTGTTAGCGGGGCTACGCCCCCAGGGAAAAGAGGTTCTTAAATTAAGGAACTTCGCGAAAGCGTTGGAAAACCTCCCTCGAAGTACTGACACCAGCCTGGCCGAACGGTTAAGCAAGTATTGTACGGTGAGATTGATCCTGACTAATTCTTCCTTTTTGGTTTGAGGAGGGATTTGAGAGACAGTGGGAGCCATCCTGTTTAGACAAATTAAAAACCACTCTAAACTTGCAAGAGCATCATGCTAAAGTGTTTCTTCTCTCTCTCCTAATTGCAGCGACCAAACATCATGACCGGACTTAAGTTATTACTAGATAAAAACATACTGACAGGGCCAAACTACAAAGATTGGCTCAGGAATGTCAAAATGGCAATCACTTATGACAAGTTGGGGTATCTCCTTACCACCAAAGCTCCCCCTGTCCCAGGTCCCACCTCCAGCGTCGCAGATAAGGAAATCCGTAAGACTTGGGAGATCGATTGCGCGAACCAGGTGCCTCGTGCTTGCCTCTATGGACAACGAACATCAAAGGAGGCACGGGAATATGGACCTTGAATCCATATTTCTCCATACAAAAGAACTGTATGGAGAGCAATCTCGTATCGCAAGATACGAAGTGTCGAAGAAGTTATTTTCGGCAAGGTTGGCCATCAGATCATCGGTAATGGAACACGTGCTTAAGATGATTGGCTTCATTGAGGAGCTCGCGGAACTTGGGACCACGTTAGAGAACGAGGTCTATACGGACTTGATTCTCCAGCCCCTTCCTTCCACTTACGCCCAGTTTATCCTGAACTTCAACTTACAAGAAAAAGAAGTTGAACTTTCAGAACTCCTCAACAAGCTGAGGAGTGTAGAGGGCACCCTACAGAAAGGTAGGGAAACATCCACTTTTTTGTAGGAGGATCTTCATCTTCTAGGTCCAAGGTGAAAGCCAAGGGAAAGAAGAAGAAAGCCTCCGCCAAACCAAGGGGCGGTGTTAGTAAAGTGGATACGAAGGAAAAGACAAAAGCAACAAAGGTAGCAGAAAGGCTTGTGGATAAGGAAGAGTGCTTTTTCTGTTATAAGAGTGGTCACTGGAAGAAAGATTGCAGGGCTTGGAAAGCCAAAACACAGGAACTGAAGCAAGTTGCGGCTTCAGCTTCAGGTGTGTATGTTATTGAAAACTGTCTATCAATAAACTCTACTTCCTGGGTATTGGATACCGGATCAGAATCTCATATCTGTAATTCTTTGCAGGCGTTGAGAAACCGTAGGGTTTTGAAGGCAGGTGACATGACCCTCAAAGTTGCAAACGGAGCTAGCATGGATGCTAAGGCCGTGGGGGACTATCACCTGGGAATGTCAGATGGACATGTTTTGGTTTTACGTAATTGCTTTTTTGTACCCAACGCAACTTGTAATATCATTTCTGTATCTTTGATTTCTAAAGAAGATTATGAATTTGCGTTTGTAAGTAATGTTGTAAACATTCACCTTAATCAAGTTCTGATTGGGTCAGGTACATTAAGCAATGGTATATACGTATTAAACCAACCACAGATTTTCAATACCCAGAATACACACAAAAGAAAGTCTTCGGAAATAAATCAGACTTTCTTATGGCATTGTAGACTGGGTCACATCAATGAGAGAAGGTTGACGAAGTTACATACAGAAGGATATTTGAATCCGTTCGAATATCAATCGTATGCTACTTGTCAATCATGTCTCAAAGGAAAGATGACAAAGACTCCGTTCACTCGACACGGAGTAAGAGTGAGCGAGCTCTTGGGACTCGTACACAGCGACATGTGCGCTCCAATGTCTATACATGCACGAAGCGGTTATTCTTACTTCATTACTTTTACGGATGACTTTTCAAGGTAAGGTTATGTCTTCTTAATGAAACATAAGTTCGAAGCCTTTGGAAAATTCCAGGAATATAAGAATGAAGTAGAAAAACAAACCGGCAAGAGTATCAAGACACTAAGATCGGATCGAGGTGGTGAATACTTGAGTGCCGAGTTTCTGGACTATTTAAAAGAGAATGGAATTCTCTCTCAGCTTACTCCTCCATACACTCCGCAACACAACGGTGTATCGGAGAGACGGAACCGAACCCTATTGGACATGGTACGGTCTATGATGAGTAACGCTGAGTTACCGCGATCATTCTAGGGATATGCACTAGAATCAGCTGCATACCTTTTGAACCGAGTTCCAACTAAAATTGTGCCTACTACACCATATGAGATGTGGTATGGGAAGAGACCCTATCTTAATCACATTAAGACATGGGGATGTCCAGCTTTTGTCAAAAAGCAGCATGCGGACAAGCTCGAGGCACGCTCAGTACAGTGCAAGTTTGTGGGATATCCAAAAAACTCCAAAGGATATTTCTTCTATTGCGAAGAGGAACAAAAGATTTATGTTTCTCGTCATGCCCACTTCTTGGAAACTGAATTTTTGGAAAATCAGATAAGTGGGAACACAATAGAACTGGAAGAAATTCCAGAACCACGAGCTATTACTGAAAGCTTAGTAGAACCAGAGGGTTCGAAAGATCAGGACATTCTTACGCCGCTCCGCAGAAGTAGTAGGCTGTCTCATCCACCCGAGAGATACTACGGTTTTCTCATAGACGGGGATAGAGAGGATTGCATCATAGATTATGATGAGCCGACTAGCTTTCAGCAGGCCATTCAGAACATTGACTCGGTAAAATGGCTGGATGCAATACGGACCGAAATGGAGTCCATGTACACCAACAAAGTATGGACGTTGGACGTTGCTCCAGATGGGGTAAAACCCGTAGGATGCAAGTGGATCTTTAAAAGGAAGATTGGTGTAGATGGACAGGTTGAGACCTATAAAGCTAGACTGGTTGTAAAGGGTTTTCGTCAAAGACCTGGTTTGGACTATGACGAGACCTTTTCTCCAGTAGCTATGCTGAAATCCATTCGGATCCTTCTTGCCATTGCTGCCTTCCACGATTATGAGATTTGGCCGATGGACATAAAGACCTCTTTTCTAAATGGAAATTTAGAGGAGTGTGTTTATATGGACCAGCCAGAGGGTTTCATTCAGAGTGGGAGCAGCGGAAAGGTGTGCAAGTTGCTTAAGTCCATCTATGGACTGAAGCAGGCATCGCGGAGTTGGAACATCTGTTTTGATGAGACGGTCAAGGAATTTGGCTTTATCAAAAATCCAGATGAACCATGCATATATAGTAGATTTGTAGCGAGAACTGTAGTATTCCTCGTTTTATACGTGGATGACATTCTCTTAATAGGAAATAACATTCCTATGCTACAATCTGTCAAGGGGTTCTTGTCACACAGGTTCTCCATGAAAGACCTGGGTGATGCCTCATACATTCTGGGGATCCGGATCTATCGTGACAGATCCAAGAGGATACTGGGACTCTCACAGTCCAGGTACATCGACACCATACTGAAAAGATTCAGTATGGAAGATTCCAAGCGCGGTAATCTACCGGCTTGTCACGGAATCACCCTCTCCAAAGAGATGTCTCCCAAGACTGATTTGGAAAGGGATCGCATGTCTATTATACCCTACGCTTCTGCGGTAGGCTCTATAATGTATGCGATGTTGTGTACCAGACCAGATGTAGCTTATGCACTGAGTGTGGTAAGCCGGTATCAGTCAAACCCTGGGCAGAAACACTGGATAGCAGTAAAGAACATTCTCAAGTACCTGAGAAGGACTAAGGAGATGTTCTTGGTGTATGGCGGAAAAGATCTCCAGATCGAGGCCTTTGCTGACTCCAGCTTCCAAAGTGACAAGGATGATTCCAAGTCCATGTCGGGTTATGTCTTTACCCTCAATGGAGGGGCGGTGTGTTGGAAGAGTTCCAAACAGGAAACCGTTGCTGACTCGACGATGGAAGCGGAATATATCGCTGTTGCAGATGCCGCAGAAGAAGCTGTCTGGGTAAGGAAGTTCTTAACTGAACATCAGGTAGTTCCATCCATTGTTGATCCAATACCTCTGTATTGCGACAACAACAGGGCTATAGCTTTAGCAAATGAACCAAGGTCCCATCAGAAGTCCAGACACATCTTGAGGCGATATCACCTGATCAGGGAGATCGTGGGTCGCCAGGAGATCGAGGTTCGGAGAGTTTCTACGGAAGATAACACTGCTGATCCACTCACAAAGGCCTTACCCCAGACTCAGTTCGAGCGGCTGATCGAGATGATAGGTCTTCGATACGCCAGTACATGGCCTTAGTGCAAGTGGGAGATTGTTAGTATATATGCCCTAGAGGCCATTATTGTATCATACTAGTTTGTATATTACTTAATGGAAGCTTGGGATATTCACCTTATATAAATAATCTTGCTCAATATAGTAGTATGCTACTTGGTTTGTTTCTACTTCAATGTGTACATGTGTTTATTTTAGTATATCACCTATACACATTAGTGGAGCCCTTAGGATCTTTGCTTGATTACCAGCGTTGTGATGGCAGTCACACTAGTGGGGATTGGGTAATCTATAAGCACATCCTTATGCAGGTCCCTAGTCGCAGGACTATCGAGACAGGGCATCGATACTCCGGAGTAGACTAGCGTATGCGCTTCTCATCCCAGTGTGGGAGACGGTCTGTCCCACAGCCGTCGGTACGTCGTACTTGAGATAGTATGCGGGTGCTCGTTGGGTTACGAGTACACTGGATAGGACTCGTCGAGAATTGTTGGTTGGTACTATACCTATCGTCAGTTATCAGTTTCCAGGTGACATGAGTACAGCTTAGTCCGCTGACTTGACACTGCCACTTTGCCTCGAGTGTGTTCCCACTGCACTTAGATTACTACCCTACCACGGCTCAAAGGAGTCGTGCAAACAGGTAGTAGTTGGGTGCAGTCCCGAAGCACTTGGAGGCAGTGACGGTTAGACAGGATTCTTCTCTCCCGGTATTGGGGGTTGATATCGCGCTGTGTCTAGGAGAGCCATTACACAAGTAGTCCCTGTCCAGGGCAAGCGAGATATACTGGTAGGTTTCTAGTGTTATCTCAGGGTGTTCTGGGCTTCACTCCGACACGACTTGTACCGCTATTGGGGGACTGACGTTTACCGCCCCCTAGGCCCGCCATGCGATGTATCAGACGAACAGACCGGACAGTATGGAGATTGTCACATTCAGACTCAGTAGGAGTTCAGATAGGTTTCACCTCGTCAGTCTTCTTGTCGGCATCTACCTGGGGACCGTTACGCACAGCTAGTGCCGCTTGCGGTCTGTGGTTAAACCCACTGCCAGCGTAGTGTCGAGTCTTTAGAGTCCCACACAGAAAGCTATTTGCCTTTAGGCAAAAGAGTAGAAGTCGCATGGTTTTGAGACAGGTCGCATGGTTTTGCGACAGGGCTCGGTCACATCCGTGCACTTGTGCACGTATAGTGTCCGGACAGTTAACACTAGCGGGCTTTGGTTTAAGCCAGATCCTAGTGTACGTTTTGGGATTGGTTTTATCTCTTTTGTATTCATGTTCCTCGGAACGCGGATGCGGGCGTGTATGCACAGTTGACAGAGAGACAGAGGCAGGGTGTTCTCATTGGGGTTGTTGACTGTTGACTGTTGACGGTTGACAGTTGACCATTGACTTTTGCTTAACCCTAATGAGAATAATATATATGATTAACATTAATATTAATTAAGTATTATAGTGACATGGTCGTTGAGGGGTTGACATTGTTGACTTGTTGACTTTGCTGACCGGTTGACTAGGTTGGACTAGTTGACCATCATCATGACAATGGCTATCATTCCATGGCAAAGACTTTTGCTTGCTTGTTTATTTATGCAAAATGAGTGCATGAAATGATATAGCCATTTTGACTTAAACCATTACACAATACTTGATTACTATTTTTGTTATGATGGCTTTTGGATTATGAGAGGGGAGAATGAGAAGAGTATGGTTCATTCTATCATTTGCTTTCTCTCTCTTGAGCTCTCTTATTCTTAAGCTCTCCCTCTTCCTCTTGCTCTCTCTACCTCAAGGCAAACCATTCTCATGTGTTGAGACTTATTGCCTTAGAGATAAAAAGACACCAAAACATTCCTCTACTCATTCTAGTTCACAAGGCCTAGCAAGCTAAGTGATCTAGTTTCTTCAAAGGTCGAAGAAGAAGCCAAAGGTAGAAGCTTTCGGGTGGATCCATCTTCGGCGCCAGGAGACGACGAGGTGAGGCCGATCCGTACACCGGGAGGAGTCGAAGACGAAGGAGTTCAAGAAAGGTATAGCCCCCTAACCGAGTAGGTAAACTCTTGTTAGGTTGTTAGTTAGTAGTTTAACAAAGATCCGTATTGGTAGTCCATGTTACCACCCTCTCTTGAAAATCGTTTTTCACCAATTCCGCAACCCCGTAAGTTCCGGGGAAGGGTAGCATGGACTTACATTTACTTCACTAATTCTCTAGTTAGTGAAGTAGGAGCTTGAGTCGGAATTCTCTCGACGTAGATCATCTTCGGCCTCGGAAACTTCAAGCAAGGTCGCACCTTTCGCTTCGTGAAGCCATGTAAGGGTCTGGGAGAACCACGATCGCAGCGAAGGGACTTCATCAAGGAGCTAAAGAAGTGAAGGACCGATCTACAAAGGTTGTATTTCGAATTCCCTTTAGAGTAAAGTTGTTTACTTGCTTTAAGTTTCGCCTAAACTCTAGTATACGATCTTGCTTAGTGTTATTCGGCACATAAAAATTTAATTTTGGCATGGTCGATGCCTTGTAGAGCTTTGTTAGTGTGCCTAGTAACCCTACAATTCGCGCATGTCGCCGACGATCCGGATGACCTAGTCATCGTCGTCATCTAGCGTAGTCACGTTTTTGATCAGCCAAGTCCAGTCCTGTACGCACGTAGTTATATCGCGATGTTTATCCGACGTCGAAAGTGACGTACATACGCCATCGTGAGATCTGATCAGGCATGTTTATCTTGCAACATGCTATGTTATATTATATCTATTTATATATGAATAAAAATAATACATGTGTTATATTATGCAGCAAGTAGTATAAATTTATCGTTTTTCGATATCCGTTCGTATCCGTACTAACAATAACATATCTAATTGCATGTCGGGATATCTTGATATCAGTAAACTATTATATCCGCACAACGTGCTTTCTAATATGCATCATACGTAGTCATGGATTTATAAAGGTTATCACAGATAGATACATGTGCATCCGTGCATTAACCGTGTTTCGATATTCGTTACAGTTTCACATTTGGGTATCTCTTGATACATATGCATCACATGACATGTCCACGACACACTACTTGACCTGTTACTTGGATCTTGTTACTAATGCCAACAATCTTGACATGCTGTCCTGACGGACGTAACTTGTTGTCTGCATAGAAGAGAATTGTACCTGATTGATCCTGTGTTGGCATTAGATTTATATTGGCAATACCTGACTTGAATACCAACCTGGGGGTAAAGGGGAAATCAAGAATATAACCGAAACGTAACTCAAAAGGCTATTATTATATGTTTGCCGTTTTTTCTGGGCGTTACGGAATAATCCTGTTTGCCGTTTTTCCGGGCGTTATGGAATAATTACATGTTTGCCGTTTTTCCGGGCGTTACGGAATAATCTTGTTTGCCATTTTTCTGGGCCTTACGGAATAAATCCTGTTATCATGGTCCCGTGGAGAATGAACGGGGCATAGACTATTGGGTTACGATGAGGATTAATTGATTTCAAAGACTTTAGAATAGATAACCTAGAAGCACGGTTTTAGGTTACACGTCACATATCACTTTCGTACACATACCCCATTGTTTATATCTATATTATTTATTTATATTCATGTTTACCTATCTCGTTACATCCTGGTTATTACTGCTATTTTGATATTATGACGTACTGACGTCTGGATTTTTCATGGCCCGGTTTCTCTTTCTTTATCGCAGGCTGAACCAGAGTATTTTAGCCGTCAAGCCGAGCAGTGAGGAATTAAATGTGTGGTTTAGAGATGTTTAGTTTAGTTTATTTTCTGCGGTTTTATTTCTTGATGTGAGCTTATATTGGGACAAGTTTTCAGTTGTTATTTATTGGATTTAATTCGTTTCCGCTTATGCATATTTCCTTGACTCTATTTACTGTGGCAAATAGACATGTACTAGCTAGTTTTTATATATTTTCTGTTTTTGATATCCTATAGACAGCCGTAATATGACTATGGAGGGATGTTTCCTAACCACAGGTAGCAAGGATGGCTCTGTCACGTGCCGTAGTTTGCATACTCTGGGAAGCGGGGCGTGACAGGGTTTGTTTGGTATCAGTGCCATATGATTTAAGATTAATCTGGTTTGGTTCTTTTATAGTTAGGTATTAAACCCGATACACTAACCAGAAAACTCGTAATTAGGAACATGTCCTGCCACATTACTATCTTGCCAGTCTTGAATCTATAGCTATCTTGTTTATTGAATCCTGTTTACCGTTGCTAATCCTCTTCAGTGTCTTTGGCTTCAGAATCATGGTGGATAAAGATTTGTGATCGTACCAGAGGCATGTTGATCATGCCGCATTGCTGGGAGTTATACATGGAATGCTGGAAAAACAGAAGCAGCAAACCGAGCTGAATCAGTGGTAGGCCGAGGCTTTCCAGGAGGGGTTGCGGACAGTCCAGCAGTCCGTAATAGCAGTAGCACCCAGGCCAGCACAGCGTGAGGGCACCGTGGAGTACTTCAGATAGCTTGGTCCATCCATATTTACTGGATTGGAGGAGCCATTGCCATCGGAGCAATGGCTAGTTGATACGGAGAATCTGCTTGTCGCCACACAGATTCCAGAGGAGAAAATGGTGGATGTAGTACACATCCAATTGGTGGATTATGCTCACGAGTGGTGTCTCGTAGAGGAGACCCGCCTGCCCAAGAAGATCAGTTGGGCAATGTTTTCATGGAGTTTCTTGAAGAAGTTCTTTCCGCAAACAGCTCGAGAAGAAATGGAAGAAAAATTTATTAGCCTGAAGCAGAATGGCGGATCCGTTGATGTGCATGCAGCTGAGTGGACTCGGCTTAGTCGATTTGCGTGGCCTTTGGTTGCCGATGATGCAGATAAGTCACGAAGGTTTATGCGTAGTTTGGATGTGGAGATTCAGAGACATATTATATATCTGGGATTGACCACCTTCTCTAAGTTTTCAAGGCAGCCAGGGAGCAGCAGAGTTTATCGGAGAAAGCAAAGAGTACGCAACAACAATCCATCATAGTGCGGAAGCCGGCGTTTACGCCAAGCCGAGATCCTATACACAGAGGCATTCCGGTGAATAAGCGAGGAATTGTACCCATGAAGAAGCCCATTATACCCGATCAGAAAGCAAGGATGTTTTGTGACTACTGCTAACGACCGGGTCATTTCCGGAGAGAATGTCGAAGGAAGCTTGGGCTCTGTCTTGTTTGCAGATCATCTGACCATACCATCGATGCTTATCCTTCAAAACTACGATTGAGGGACGATATTCGTAAGCCACCGCTAAAGCAGATGCATGGGCAGAAGCAGATTACTCAGGGGCCTAATCAAGCACGGGCATTAACTTTGATGGCCGAGGAGGCCAAGGCTTCAGACGAAGTTGTTTCAGGTATCTTACTCGTTTATAATTTTCCCGCATTGGCATTATTCGATTCAGATGCATCCCATTGCTTCATGTTGTCCAAATTTATTAGTGCACACTCGATTCCATACACGGACCTGTCAAATTGCTAGGACATACACACTGGGAATAGGAAAATTATATCTAGTAGTGAGTGCAAAGATTGTTCGATTGTTATTTGCGGACGAGATTTATTCGCGGATTTCTTGGTGATTGATATTGGAAGCTATAATGTTGTCTTGGAATGGATTTTCTTAGCACTTTCCATGCTCATATAAATTGCAGACCAAAGAAAGTTATTTTCCAGATTCCCGGACATCCGGAGTTTATATTTTCAGGAGGTAGCAGATTTGTCGGGCCAGTCGAATATAGGGCTAGGCCGACAAATGCCATTCTTTCTGTTAGTTATATATATTCCCTAGAGGCCATTGTTGTACATATGATGTATATATAATGGATGCTTCGATATATATAGAGATGACTTTCTTGCTTGTCATGATAGTATGCTATTTAGTTTTACTTTATCTTAACATGTTGACTTGTATTAGTTTACTGTCTTGTTCTCACATGTTGATAAAGCCCTTATGATATGTACTCGACTACTGGGACTATGATGAGATCATACTAGTGGGGCCAGGGTAGTCAACGAGTACATCCTATAATTGTTCCTAGTCGTGGGTATATCGAGACAGGGCATCGATACACCAGAGTACACTAGCGTATATGCATCTTGACCCATATGATGGGCGATGGATGATCCCATATCCATCGGTTTTTGACATCAAAGATGGTTTATGGGTGCTCAGTAGAGACTGGGTACACTGTACGGACTCGCCGAGAACTCCCAGATGGTATTATACCTCACGTCAGATGGCAGTTCTCTGGTGACACTGGTACAGGGTAGTCTATAGACCCGAGATCGTCATAGAGTCTTGTGTGATTCCCACTGTGCTTTAATTTCCACCTTACCACGTCTAAGAGGGCATGCAAAATGGTGGCTTTTGGGTACATTCCCGAATCACATGGAGGCAATGAGCGATAGGAGAGGTTTCGTCTCTCCCGGTATAGGGAGTTGATGTTGTGCTGTGTTCAATTGGCTATAACTGGAAGTCCCTGGCCAGGGCGGATATTGAGTACTACTGGTAAGTGTTATCAGTAGGTTCTCGACCTGTTATGAGCCTCACATCGACACGACTTATCGGTTACTGGGGTCTGACGTATACCATCCCTAGACTAGATATGCAACATATCAGACGAAGAGACCGGACTGTACCTGAGTGTTACTGATTGGATTCACAGAAGAATGTATAGGCTTTCTTGTTGATCTTCTGATCGCTCAATACCTGGGTGGCTGTTACGTTTAGCTGACCGCTTGCAGCTTGTGGGTGTTTGATATGATCATCACCTGCTATCGGCGTATTGACGATTCTTTAGAGTCCTACACAGAGGTTTCTTGACTCAGGCAAAACGGAGTAGGAGCACATATGTGATATGTGCGGGACCAAGGATAATACGGTATGAGATACCGTATTCTATTCTCGCGATATTTGATATTGGCCGGGTATATGTGATATAGCCGGGTCATCGGATCAAGTGTTGATTCGATAAAATGATATATTAGTCAGTTATATGCGATATAGTCGGATTGTCGGATCAAGTGTTGATTCGATAATTTAATGTATAATTATATATTATATTACATTATCTAATATTGGCTCGCTTCATTATTTCATTTTCTCACCGGATAATACAATGATATATATGCGATATATATTAATTGTATTATTTTCTTTTGTTGCAAAAATATATAATATATGTGATATATAATATTATAACAAGTTATGATTACAAATGCAACATGATTAGTAGAGATTAAACATGGTTAGGGTTTGATTTGGGTTAATTATTTCTAGAAGCTTCTAGAAGCTTTTGTTTTGTTTCTTGCAAAGATATTTAGTGTAGATATTTCTTAACCCAACCCACACCCTTTAACCCTAGTTTAATTTCTACAATGGTTAAGTCTTCTTGACTTAACCATGGTTGCAATTGTAATGATATAACAAAATCATTATTCATCACAAAAGGATATTGATTTTTCTTCTTCTTCCTTGAGCTCTAAAAAGCTTTCTAGGTTTTTCTTTTGTGATGATTTAGTGTGAGATTATGAAAACAAATGAGAGCCAAATTCCTACCCCATCATCCTCATCTAATCTAGCCAATTAAGATTAGGGTTTTCACTTCATTAGTGAGTGAGAGCTTGAGTTAAAGAAACTTCAAGGTAGATCATCTTTGATTAGGAAGACTTCAAGCCAGCATGGATCATTCGGGTTGTGGAGCTTCTCTTGAGTCCGGGAGATCATGGATCGCGGTGAAGGGACAGCTACTCGGAGCTCATGAAGCGAAGGAGCGGACTACAAAGGTTGTAATCCCTCACTCTTAGTTGTAAATATATTTACTTGCATGTTTAACCCTAATTATCTAGCAAAGATCCTCGCTTTGGATTGTTCGGCACGTCTAAATTTTAAATCGGGCATGGTCGATGCCTTATAGACCCTTGTAAGAGTGCCTAGTAACCCTACAGTGGTATCAGAGCCTAGCTAGAGTATTAGGCGACGTGTATACTAAGTTAAAAGTCCGATCGAACCCCGAAACGTCCGTTTTGAACCCCTCTCTCGAAATTTTTTTAAAATGTGATTTTTTCTGCATTAAAAATACTAAAAAAATCAGCGGGGAATTCTAAGGGTTACTGTGGAAAATGACACCCCAATCCCTTCAAAGCGCCGCGGAACCACAGCAAGACCTTCCCTTGCGCGGCGGTTCCGCGGCCGTTTATGGGTTTTAGGGTTAGTTTTTCCTTTGGTAATATCCGTAGGTATTTGTACATGCTTCTGGGTATTTTTAATCTTGCTCAAGTGTTGAGTTCACTGGAGATCTTTTGTATTCGTTGATTCGATCAGAAAGTTTAATTTCGTTTTGTTTTCCAGATAATTTAGAACCTGTTAAAATGTTCGAACGGATATCAATAACTTATTTTTTCCCCGACATGAAAAACTTTCAAGTGTTGAATATTTCTTGAGTTTAAATATTTCGGAAAAACCATGCAAGCATATCTGTGGACCCTCTGGAAGAACGTAACCTTAACTCGATTATGTGACCGTCAAAACTTCCACTGAACCTTTGGGTTTGTGGTAGTTTAGCGTTGCCACATGTGAGACGTTGGTTTGACCCTTCTACGGCTGGTTCACTGGGGCTGTGACATGTTCTGGGATTTTTTGAACCCCGCTCAAGTGTTGAGCTATTTGGAAAATCTTGCGTATTTGATTATTCGATCGGAAAGTTAAACTTTGTCTATTTATCTGGAATGTGATACAATATGTGGAATTCATATAGTTAGGCTTGAAATGTGAAATATATGAAATTTCGGATTTATGATGTCTAAAGTGATTGTGGATTCCAAATGTTGTAGTTTTACACTTTCTTTTCTGTAACCGTAAGCGTAGTATGTAGTGTATCGCCGGCTTCGTTGCTATACATCAACGACAATCGGGATACGCATACTTGCTTACGTTGATGATATGAGATATTATGTGTTGCTGTGATATGTTGTATTGGATCGCCGTGTTCTGAATAGCCAAGGGTTTTATGTGAGATGAGGGTTTTTTTATTTTCATTCATGGAAAATTCATTTGTATGTAATATTCTTTTATTAGGGAACTTCCGGGATGAGGTTGATGTCACCATTGTATATTATTTATTTTTCCGCATTAGGTAGACCCAAGGAGGGGGAAACAAGTAACCAGGTTCTAGGGTATAGTGGGAGGCCATCTCGAGGATTCGAGACCGGGTCTCCTAATCCTAGAATTGGCAGTGTTGCCTGCCGCTCTCGTAGGGGTCTAGGGATGTAGGTTTGGCTATTCATCGCGACCGTAGAATCCGTGTTTTATACAGGTTCGAAATAAAACACGGACGTCCTAGAATATCCAATATTTCATATGTTATCTTCTACCGCAATGTTCTGTGATGAGATCATATTACTGCCTGAGATGAATGCTTATACTATATATATGATTTATAAATATTATAGCTTTCGTTTCTTCTGTGATGCTTAGGAAGCATTAATTGATGGGATTTTATTAATGAGATTAATAAAAGAAAAGATACCTAAAAGATGTTGTAGATTCAAAACTTTATAAAAAGGTAGCTGCAGTCTTGCTTTGCACAACGGTATATATGATATACTCTGCACCTTATTCGATGGGGAAAGTGCCAAGATCCCTTCACCGGGAGTGACCACTTTAGCAAAACTGGCAGATGCTACAAACTCACGGTTTAGTTTTTGACAGCTTAAATAGTTCTTGCTTTGCACCGCGGTATATATGATATACCCTGCACCTTATTCGATGGGGAAAGAGCCGAGATCCCTCTACCGGGAGTGACCTCTTTAGTGAAACTGGAAAAAGCCTAAAAAAACTCCTTTTCAAAATCACTTGTTTCTACAACGATATCAAAGTTCATTACGCTCATGGTTTTCTGAAAAACCTGCGTAGCCCTCCGTCATTTCAGATAGGTATTAATTAGTATTCGTGCTACGGTAGTTTAGCATTCGTCAAGGTGTAGTGTACGGTAGCTATTTACTACTTATCTGTAGCATGAGATGCGATTGGATTAGAGTATTCGTACGGCGTTGTTTGTCATTCGTCAAGGGTCGTGCTGGTGGGTTTAATTCAATCAAGAAATGTACGGGTTGAACTTGACTAGCGGACTGTGGGTTGTTTGGCATTCGTCAAGGTCATAGCACGTTACGGGAAGAAGCATTATCGAGAATTTCAAGTTTTGAAATTTGCAATGAGATTGCATACCTTCTATGAGATGGATGGATCTTGATACCCACTACGAGTAAGAGTTACTCCTAGGAGAATTTTACACAGGACAATTAGCTGATCAAGTAGGTGTCTAGAAAGGTGTTAACGAGGTTATGCCTATGGGAAAACGAGGTTTATTTTAATTAGGTCCGTGCGAAAGCACGGGGAACCTCCCTCAAAGTACCAACATTGATCTGGCTGAAAGATTGACGAAATTGTAGGGTGTAATTAAATCCTGGCTAATCTTACCTTTTAGGGTTTTAAGAGAGATTTAATAAAAACAGTGGGAGACATCCTGATTAGATAAGATAATAACCAATCTAATCTTGCAAGAGCATACGCTAAAGTGTTTCCTTCTCTCTCTCTCTCCAGCTAGTGACCATGTCAGGCCTTAATCAAGATAATAATATGGATGTATTGACTGAACCCGCTTTTTATACTGAGCAGGGGATCGTTGGTCCCGTTCTTTCTTATAAGAGTTATAAGACTGAGCAGGAAACAGGAGAATATCTGGATTCTCATGCCGCCCAAACGAAGAACAAGCATGCTGATGCATCTTCTTCGGCTGTGTTAGTTATTTAGAACTGTTTCTCAGTTCACCCTACGTCCTGGGTATTAAATACCGGATCGGGATCCCACATATGTAAATTGTTACGTGGGCTACGTAAAGGTAGAGAACTGGGAAAGGGTGATCATTCCGTACAAGTAGGGAATGGTGCAAGTATTGCAGCCAAAGCAGTTGGCGAATATCACCTTGTATTACCAAGTAGTAATACTTTGATTCTGAACGAGTGCTATTATATACCGAACATGATGTGCAATATTATATCAGTTTCTTTATTAAGTAAAGAAGGATATAATTTTATAATACAGGATAATGTTATGAACATCTTCCTAAATAAAAAGTTGATTGGATCAGGCTCGTTACATAATGGCATATTCATTCTCAATCAAAATACTGTCCTTAATATACAAAACACACACAAGGGGAAAAGTTCAGAAATGAACGAATCCTTCTCGTGGCATTGTAGACTTGGTCATATCAATGCGACACGGCTAGCTAAGTTACATAAGGATGGATATTTGAATCCGTTCGAATTATCATCTTATGATACTTGCCATTCATGTCTCAAAGGTAAAATGACCAAAACTCCGTTTAATGGACACGGAGAAAGAGTTGAGGAACTCTTAGGACTGGTACATAGTGATGTATGCGGTCCTATGTCTATACATGCCAGGAACGGTTCTTCCTACTTTATTACATTCACGGACGATCTCACTAGATAAGGACATGTGTTCCTAATGAAACAAAAGTCTGAAGCTTTTGAGAAATTCAGAGAACATAAGAAAGAAGTAGAGAACCAAACGGGCAAAAGTATCAAGAAACTTCGATCTGATCGAGAAGGAGAATACTTGAGCAATGAGTTTCTAGATTATCTAAAAGTGTAGGGTTCCTAGGCACTCTAATGGAGTCTTACAAGTGATCAAACATGCACAAATCAAAAATTCCTTGTGCCTACAAACCCTAATACGGATCGTTAACAAGAAATCAAGGCGATGCAAGCAAGTAAACGGAAATATAGCTAAAGTGAAGGGGCTACAACCTTTGTAGATCCGGTCCTCCACCTCCTAGGCTTTGTGATGAAGTCCTCTCCGCTGTCCAAATCGAACCATGGCTCTAGCGTCGGCTTCATCGGAGAAAAAGCGGGCTAGGTCATCGACGACGATGCCGAAGATGATCTACGTCGAAGCATCGCTAGATCAAGCTCCAACTTCACCAAGTCAAGAAAACTTGTGAAGGAAACACCCTATACTACTTGGCAAGAGGTAGAGGATGAAGAAATAGGAAGTGGGTAGACTTTAGATTTGGATTTCTCACACTTTTTCATCAATCACCATTGATGTAGCAAGCTTTCTTCTCATGAAAGAAGAAGATGAAGAAGAAGAAGATGATATGATAAGAATTAATAATGAGATAAATAAATCAATACTTATCATATATTAACCCTTGGTTAGTTGTAGAGAATGGACCATGGTTAACTTGAATGGTTAGGGTTAAGGATGAGATAAGAATGGTGACTTAGTCAAAGTTTCAAGAAACTTCAACTAAAAACAAAACTAGCAACCATTCTTTTTCTCTTTATCTTTTTCTTTTGCCAAAATAAACAAAAAGAATAAATAAATGAATAAGTAAATAAAATGAAACCCTAACCATTCATATAACCATGGTCAATTCTTCACACTAACCCTAGCTTGCATGTATCATCAAACATGATACAATCTTGTGCACAAAAGTATATCACATATACAACTTGTGCATTTCAAGTGAGAAAATCCATTTAAAGTGAACCAATACTAGTTAATGCAAAGTAATATATCAAATATAGAATTATACATTAAATCATTAAATCAACACTTGATTTAACGTTCCGGTCATATCGCATATAACCGACTAGTATCCAATGTATCGGCTTATCGAATCAATCTATGATTCGATAACTAGGTTATATCGCATATAACTAATCGATACATTCATCGTGAGAATATAATACGGTATCATATACACGCATTATTCTCGGTCCCGCACATATCTCATATGCGCTCCTATTTCGTTTTTCTTGAGCTAGGAAACCTCTGTGTAGGACTCTAAAGACTCGTCAATACGCCGACAGCAGATGATGATCATATCAAACACCCACAAGCCGCAAGCGTCCTGCTAAACGTAACGGCCACCCGGGTATTGAGCGATCAGAAGATCGACGAGCAAGCCCGCTCACACTCCTGTGAATCCAACCAGTAACACTTACCGTATAGTCCGGTCTGTTCGTCTGATATGTCGCATATCTCGCCTAGGGGTGGTAAACGTCAGACCCCAATAGCTCGATAAGTCATGCCGACGTAAAGTCCATGACATGTGTGAAATTACTGATAACTCTTACCAGTATATCACTGCAACCCTGGCCAGGGATTTCCTGTTATGGCCAGTCGAGCATAGCGCAACATCAACCCCCAATACCGGGAGAGACGAATCCCCTCCTATCGCTCATTGCCTCCATGTGAATCGGGACTGTACCCAAAAACCACCTGTTTGCACAACTCAGTAGAGCCATGGTAGGGTGGAAATCAAAGCACAGTGGGAGACACACAAGACTCTATGACGATCTCGGGTCAACAGACTAAGCTGTACCAATGTCACCAGAGAACTGCCATCTGACGTGAGGTATAATACCATCTGGGAGTTCTCGGCGAGTCCGTTCAGTGTACCCAGTCTCCACTGAGCACCCGTATACCATCTTTGATGTCAAACACCAATGGATATGGGATCATCCATCGCCCATCGCATAGGTCGAGAAGATATACGCTAGTCTACTCTGGAATATCGATGCCCCGTCTCGATATTCCCTCGACTAGGAACAATGAAGGATGTACTCATTGACTACCCAGGCCCCACTAGTATGATCCTCATCATAGTCCTGGAAGTCGAGTACACATCCTAAGGGCTTTATCAACATGTAATCAGAGAGACAGAAAGTATACATGTTAAGATAAAGAGCAACCAGATAGCGTACTATCATGTCGAGCAAGAAAGTCCTACCTATATATGTCCCAGCATCCACTACAATATACATCCAATGTACAGTAATGGCCTCTACGGCATACATATAACTAACAATCTCCCACTTGCACTAGGGCCATCTGTAGCAGTGGTTGCAGTATCTAATACTCAACCATCCCATATGAGTCTCTCTCTGGTAAAAGGCCTTCGTGAGTGGATCCGCCGTGTTGTCCTCTGAGTCTACTCTCCTAACCTCGATCAACCTGGAGATCTACTATCTCCATGATCAGGTGATGCTGCCTCAGAATATGTCTGGGTCACTGATGGGACCAGGGTTCCAGGGCCAAAGCCACACTTCCATTGTCATACAATGGCAGGAACCTAGTTCATCTTATGAACCACTATACACCCAAACTTCCTCTTTGGTAGTATCTTCAATAGCGATGTTACCAGCCTTTATCGTCTAGTTTTCCACGGTATCTAGCTTGGAACTCTTCCAACATACCGTCCCTCTACTGAGGGTAAAGACAATGCCCGTGACTGACATTCAGTCGTCTTTATCACCCCGGAACTCTTCCAATGATTCTCCCCAGGATCGATTGATACCATCTCACTACATCTAGTGAGAATCCTAGCATCCAATTACATCTATCTCATAGATGAAAACTCAGGATTTAGGAGGTATCACTTTGATCCTATTTGGGGAATCCTAGTGATAATAGGAGATTGACCGATCGTAGTATAGGAAACTCTTTTCCTATCAAGAGTATGTTGTCTACGTACAATACGAAGATGACCACCCTACTCCATACCACCCTTTTGTATATACAAGGTTCATCTACCATTTTGTTGAAGTCAAACACTTTGACTATCACATCAAAACAGACGTTCCAACTCCGCGATGCCTGCTTCATTATGTAAAGCAACTTGCACACGTTTCCGCTGCTCCCACTGTTTACGAAGACCTCTGGCTGTGTTCTTATAGATGTTCTCTTCTAAATCAGTATTTAGAAAAGCAGTCAGGGCACCCAACCACCAGATATCGCAGTCATGGTATGTAGCCGTGGCAAGTAGGATCTGGATGGACTTAAGTATATTCCATGGAAAAGGTTTCATCATTATCCGTGCCTGGTGGATGACGAAAACCTTTAACAAGTCTAGCTTTGAAAGTCTCAACCTTTCCATCTACACCAAGTAATCTTCTCAAGATATACTTGCTCCTGATGGGGATTTAACCCTTCAGATATAGCAACCAAAGTCCATACTTTGTTGGTGTATATGGATTCCATCTCAGATCGCTAAGCATCCAGCCATTCTTACAGAGTCCCTACTCTCGATGTCCTGCTCGAAACTAGTTGGGTCATCATCTCATGATGCATTCCTCGCTCCCACTATCATCGAGAAACCGAGGTATCTCTCAGGTGGATGAGGAACCCTACTAGATCGGCGGAGAGGCTGAGGTTCGTCGGGAACTATAGAATCTTTTGGTTCTGTCAAATCATCAACTGCAGTTTTGTATAGCTGGAACCTTTCCAGTTCTACAGAACTGATCCTGAATCGATCTTGTCCGGATTTTGCTTTAAACATAGGCCGGACAACCCCAAATCTTAACTCACTTAAGAGATGGGTTCTTCCCATACCATATCTCATATGGAGTGGTAGGCACTGATTTGATTCAAACCTAATTCAATAGGTATGCAGCTTCTTAAGTGCATAACCCCAAAAAGGAAATAGGTAACTCAGTAATACTCATCATAGAGCACACCATATCTAATATTGTGCAATTGCTCTGCCCTGATACACTGTTGTGCTGTGGTGTATTCAGAGGAGTAACACTGAGAGAGAATCTCATTCTCCTTTAGAATAGTCCAGGAATTCTATGCACAAGTATTCTCCTCCCTGATCTTATCATAGGACATAATACTTATACCCGTATTTTGGTTCTCTACTTCTAACTTATATTCTGTGAATATCTTAAAAGGTTCGGACTTATATTTCAACAGGAACATATGACTGAATCTTGAGAGATTATCAGAGAATATAATGAAGTATAAAGAACCATTCCTGGCATGTGTAGACAGGAGACTTTACATACATCATCATGTATCAGTCCCAAGAGTTTACTAACTCTTTCTCTATTTCTAATAAACAGAGCTATGGTCATCTAATCTTTGTGACATGACTGGCAAGTTTCACAAGATGTAAATTCAAACTGATTTAAATATGCATCTAAAATGTAACTTCAGCCAGTCATGTCGCATTGATGTGACCTAGTCTACAATGCATCAAGAAGGATTCGTTCATTTCTGAACTCTTCCTCTTGTGTGTGTTCAGTATACAAGGAACTTTAGTTTGATTTAGAACGTCAATGCTTTTAGATAACGTGCCTGAACCGATCAACTTTTGATATAGGAAATGTTCAAAACATTATCCAACAATACAAAATTATATCATTTCTTTACTAATAAAGAGACTGATATGATTTTGTATATCAGGTTCGGTATCTAATAGCATTTGTTCAGAATCAATGTATTGGTAATACAGGGTGACAGTGACCAACAGACTTGGCTGCAACACTTGCCCCGGTTTCTGTCTCATGAAACTTATCACCCGTTCTCAGTTTTTCTACCTTATTGTAGCCCTATGTAACAGCTTACATATCTGGGATCCTGATTCGGTATCATATACCCAAGATACAGAGGATACTGAGAAACAGTTCTTTGTAATGAACACACTCGAAGATGATGCATCAGCATGCATTCTCATCGTTTGGGCGGCACGGGAAATCTGGTATTCCCCTATTTTCTGCTCGGTCTTATAACAATTATAAGTTGGAGCGGGACCAATGTTCCCCAGCTCAGTATAACAAGCGGGTTCGGTCAATACATCCATATTATTATCTTGATTAAGGCGTGATATGGTCGCTACCTGGAGAGAGAGAGAAGAAAACACTCAGCGTGCGCTCTTGCAAGATCAGATTGGTTATTTATTTTATCTAATCAGGATGGCTCCCACTGTTTTTATCAAATCTTCCTTCAAACCCTAAAAGGAAAGACTAGCCGGGATTAATTACACTCTACAAGTTCGCCAATCTTTCAGCTAGGCCAGTGTCGGTACTTTGAGGGAGGTTCCCCGTGCTTTCGCACGGACCTAATTACAGTAAACCTCGTTTTTCCAGAGGCGTAACCCCGTTGACACCTTTCTAGACACCTACTTGATCGGCTAATTGCAAAGTGCAAAACTTTCCCAGGAGTAACAATTACTCGCAGTGGGTATCGGGATCCAACTATCATATAGAAGGTATGCAATCTCATTGCAAGTTTCAACACTTGAAACTCCTGATAAAGGTTTTTTCCCCTGGCACCTATGACCTTAACTATGGTCAACAAATCATAAGTACTAGTCAAGTTCTACCCGTCATTTCGTGATTAATTAGACCCACCCACATGACCCTTAACTAAGGTCAACAAATTCACGCGACTGTCCTAACTAATCACATCATATGCGGTGTAGGAAGACATCACTTAGCTACCGTACACTGTGCCTTAACTAAAGTCAACAAACACAGCACGAATACTAAGTACTCTAATTCCTAAAATGACGGAGGGTTGCGAATGGTTTTTGTGAAAACCTTTAACGCTTTGAACTTGATCTCGTTGCGGAATCAAATGGTTTTTAAATGGAATGTTTTTTAGGCTTTTCTTGTTTTGCTAAAGGGGTCGCTCCCGGTGAAGGGATCGTCGGCCCTTTCCTCGTCGAATGAGGTGCGGGATATATCATATATATCACTGTGCAAAGCAGAAACTATAGAAGCGATCAAAAGACAAACCGAGGGTTGTAACATCTGCCAGTTATTGCTAAAGGAGTCACTCCCGGTGAAGGGATCTCGGTCCTTTCCTTATCGAATAAGGTGCAGGATGTTCTATAAGGAACACCGCGATGCAAAGCAAGAACTGTAGCTACCTGTTTTTATTTTGAAATTCGATTCCACAACAACAATTAGGTTTATTTTCTTTCATTAATCTCATTAATGAATATCCCATCATTTAAGTTACCTAAACATCACAGATAAATATGACGCACGCTTATGCCATCCGCATTCGCCTCGATGTCCCCTCGTGCACCGTTAGTTTAGGTAACTAACGGCAGAGCGGGGCAGGGCTAGCGCGGGTGTAAAACATAAGCAACGTCTATATAATATATCATATATACTATATACTACATCTATCTGAACAGAGCACAGAACATCGCATGATCACATCACAGATAACGCAGCAGAAAGAATCATATGAAATATCGGATATACTAGGACGTCCGTGTTTTCAATACGAGCCAGTATAAAACACGGATTCCACGGTCGTGATGAATAGCCAATCCCACATCCCTAGACCCCTACGAGAGCGGCAAGCAACCCCACCAATTCTAGGGTTAGGAGACCCGGACTCGACTCCTCGAGTTGGTCTCCCACTGGACCCCAGAACCCGGTTACTTGTGCTCCCCTCCTTGGGTCTATCCTAGTGCAGAAAAGTAAATAATATACATCAACGGTGACAACTTCCGCAACCTGGAAGTGCCCCAATAAAAGAATATTACATACAAGTTTTTACATGAATGAAAATTTAAAAAAACACTCATCACACATAAAAACCCCCAGCTATTCAAACATGACGATCCAATATAACATATCCAGCAACACATAACAACACATGTCATCAACGTAAGTAAATATGTCCATCCCAATTGTCATTGACATATAGCAACGAAACCGGCGATATCACATATTACACTTACGGTCACAGAAAAGAAAGTGTAAAACTACAACAGTTGGAATCCGTAACCTCTTTAGACATCGCATGCCCAATCAAATGAATTCCTTAGACATCGCATGCCTAACAATTATAAACCCCGCATTTTAGTCTCATTATCGAAAACTCTTTTCAATATCAAGTCGGGCAATTCAACAGGATTCCCGACATTCTGATCGAATGCTCGTCGCAAACTTCAGTAGACGGCCGCACCCCCGATGCCGTCGACGAAGTGCACCAAGGCAGAACACCGCTACCGCGAGCACCCGAACGGATGCTTTCGGCGACGGGGTTCTCCTATAGTCACTTGGTCGGGGCAATAGAGTGAGGCTGTCTATTAAGTTTACCCGGCGAGTATCCGCGTACGCTACGTGATTGCTACGGACTTTTGATCACATCAAAATTCCGTGGCAACCGATCAAGTGAGACTAAAGTGCTATGTTTATAACATTCATTCAGTTATCACATAACTCTTTGCGAATTCCAAGTATTGTATCACATTCCGGATAAATAGAAAATGCTAAACTTTTCGATTGAACAATCGAACACCAAAGTTTTCCCGATACAGCTCAACACATGAAATAAGTCTAACAATATTCAGTTCATGCCTCAGTACC
The DNA here is from genome assembly GCA_030015575.1 of Agapanthus africanus. NCBI lineage: Eukaryota > Viridiplantae > Streptophyta > Magnoliopsida > Asparagales > Amaryllidaceae > Agapanthus > Agapanthus africanus. Next base: position 208,339,059 of record JASDDO010000022.1, read on the forward strand.
AACGGTCCAGCCGTAGAAGGGTCAAGCCAACGCCTCACATGTGGCACGCTGTACTGCCCCAAACTCGAAGGTTCAAAGGGCAGTTCAAGACGGTCACATAATCGAGTTAAGGTTTGTTGTCTTCTAGAGGGTCCATCGCGTTACTTACACTATTTAGAACGTCGTTAAACTACGGAAAAATCCAACACTTGGAAATTTCCCGACAGGGGAAAAATTGGGTATTTATATCCGGTCGAACTTTTTAACATATTCTAAAATTTATCCGGAAAAACACACTGACAAAATTAGATAATCCGATCGATACACTGAGTTCCCAATACAACCCAGAAAATAAAACTCTGGAACAAATATTAAAATAATCCCAGGAAAACCAGCACTACTTACTAAAAATTACTGTGCAAACTTCGATGCACAAAACGACAAACTAGCCGCGGAACCGCCGCATGAGCATGCTCATGCCGCGGATCCGTGGTGACTTTAAGGAATCAGGCCATCGAATTTTACAGTAACCCTTAGATCTTCCTGCTGAATTTTCTGAATATTTTTAATTTACAAAAATCCACATTTTACAGAAATGTCCAGAGAGCATTTTAAAGTCGGGGTTTTGGGTCGATCGGACTTCTAACTCTGTCTAGACTTCGCCTAAGGCTCTAGCTAGGCTCTGATACCACTGTAGGGTTCCTAGGCACTCTAATGGAGTCTTACAAGTGATCAAACATGCACAAATCAAAAATTCCTTGTGCTATAAACCCAAATACGGATCGTTAACTAGAAATCAAGGCGATGCAAGCAAGTAAACGGAAATATAGCTAAAGGGAAGGGGCTACAACCTTTGTAGATCCGGTCCTCTACCTCCTAGGCTCCGTGATGAAGTCCTCTCCGCTGTCCAAATCGAACCATGGCTCTAGCGTCGGCTTCATCGGAGAAAAAGCGGGCTAGGTCATCGACGACGATGCCGAAGATGATCTACGTCGAAGCATCGCTAGATCAAGCTCCAACTTCACCAAGTCAAGAAAACTTGTGAAGGAAACACCCTATACTACTTGGCAAGAGGTATGGGATGAAGAAATAGGAAGTGGGTAGACTTTATATTTGGATTTCTCACACTTTTTCATCAATCACCATTGATGTAGCAAGCTTTCTTCTCATGAAAGAAGAAGATGAAGAAGAAGAAGATGATATGATAAGAATTAATAATGAGATAAATAAATCAATACTTATCATATATTAACCCTTGGTTAGTTGTAGAGAATGGACCATGGTTAACTTGAATGGTTAGGGTTAAGGATGAGATAAGAATGGTGACTTAGTCAAAGTTTCAAGAAACTTCAACTAAAAACAAAACTAGCAACCATTCTTTTTCTCTTTATCTTTTTCTTTTGCCAAAATAAACAAAAAGAATAAATAAATGAATAAGTAAATAAAATGAAACCCTAAACATTCATATAACCATGGTCAATTCTTCACACTAACCCTAGCTTGCATGTATCATCAAACATGATACAATCTTGTGCACAAAAGTATATCACATATACAACTTGTGCATTTCAAGTGAGAAAATCCATTTAAAGTGAACCAATACTAGTTAATGCAAAGTAATATATCAAATATAGAATTATACATTAAATCATTAAATCAACACTTGATTTAACGATCCGGTCATATCGCATATAACCGACTAGTATCCAATGTATCGGCTTATCGAATCAATCCATGATTCGATAACTAGGTTATATCGCATATAACTAATCGATACATTCATCGCGAGAATATAATACGGTATCATATACACGCATTATTCTCGGTCCCGCACATATATCATATGCGCTCCTATTTCGTTTTGCTTGAGCTAGGAAACCTCTGTGTAGGACTCTAAAGACTCGTCAATACGCCGGCAGCAGATGATGATCATATCAAACACCCACAAGCCGCAAGCGGTCTGCTAAACGTAACGGCCACCCGGGTATTGAGCGATCAGAAGACCGACGAGCAAGTCCGCTCACACTCCTGTGAATCCAACCAGTAACACTTACCGTATAGTCCGGTCTGTTCGTCTGATATGTCGCATATCTCGCCTAGGGGTGGTAAACGTCAGACCCCAATAGCTCGATAAGTCATGCCGACGTAAAGTCCATGACATGTGTGAAACTACTGATAACTCTTACCAGTATATCACTGCAACCCTGGCCAGGGATTTCCTGTTATGGCCAGTCGAGCATAGCGCAACATCAACCCCCAATACCGGGAGAGACGAATCCCCTCCTATCGCTCATTTCCTCCATGTGAATCGAGACTGTACCCAAAAACCACCTGTTTGCACAACTCAGTAGAGCCGTGGTAGGGTGGAAATCAAAGCACAGTGGGAGACATACAAGACTCTATGACGATCTCGGGTCAACAGACTAAGCTGTACCAGTGTCACCAGAGAACTGCCATCTGACGTGAGGTATAATACCATCTGGGAGTTCTCGGCGAGTCCGTTCAGTGTACCCAGTCTCCACTGAGCACCCGTATACCATCTTCGATGTCAAACACCAATGGATATGGGATCATCCATCGCCCATCGCATCGGTCGAGAAGATATACGCTAGTCTACTCTGGAATATCGATACCCCATCTCGATATTCCCTCGACTAGGAACAATGAAGGATGTACTCATTGACTACCCAGGCCCCACTAGTATGATCTTCATCATAGTCCTGGAAGTCGAGTACACATCCTAAGGGCTTTATCAACATGTAATCAGAGAGACAGAAAGTATACATGTTAAGATAAAGAGCAACCAGGTAGCGTACTATCATGTCGAGCAAAAAAGTCCTACCTATATATGTCCTTGCATCCACTACAATATACATCCAATGTACAGTAATAGCCTCTAGGGCATACATATAACTAACAAAAAGAGAATGGGATTCTCTCTCAGCTTACTCCTCCTAATACACCACAACACAACGGTGTATCGGAGCGGAGGAATCGGACCCTATTAGATATGGTGCGTTCTATGATGAGTACTGCTGAGTTACCTATTTCCTTCGGGGGTATGCGCTTGAGACAGCCATACACCTATTGAATGTGGTTCCTAAAAAATCAGTTCCTACCACTCCATATGAGATATGGAAGGGGAAGAGACCATCTCTTAAGTATGTTAAGATATGGGGTTGTCCGGCCTATGTCAAAAGGCACAATCCGGACAAACTCGAGGCAAGGTTTGTCCTTTGCAAGTTTGTAGGATATCCTAAAAATTCACAAGGGTATATCTTCTACCATCCCGAGGAACAAAAAGTGTTTATTTCTCGACATGCCACTTTCTTAGAAAAAGGTTTTCTTATGAAACAAATTAGTGGCAATTAGGTAGAACTGGAAGAAGTTTCAGCAGAACAAACTACAATAGATGATTTATTGGAACCGAAGGATTCAATAGCACCCAACGAACCCCAGCCTCTCCGCCTATCTAGTAGGGTTTCTCATCCACCTGAGAGATACTACGGTTTTCTCGTTGATGGTGGAAGTGAGGATTGCATCATGGAAGATGATGACCCGACTAGTTTTGAGCAGGCCATCACGAGTGGTGACTCAGTGAAATGGCTGGATGCAATTCGATCTGAGATGGAATCTATGTACACCAACAAAGTATGGACTTTGGAAGTTTCTCCTGAAGGGGTAAAACCCATTGGGAGCAAGTGGATCTTTAAGAAGAAACTTGGTGTAGATGGAAAAGTTGAGACTTTCAAAGCTAGACTTGTTGCAAAGAGTTTTCGTCAACGACCAGGTGTGGATTATGACGAAACCTTTTCTCCAGTGGCTATGCTTAAGTCCATCCGGATCTTATTTGCCATTGCTGCATACCATGACTACGAAATCTGGGAGATGGATGTTAAGACCACCTTTCTAAATGGTGATTTAGAAGAGTGCGTGTACATGACTCAGCCAGAAGGCTTCGTAGATAGTGGGAGTAGCGGAAAAGTGTGCAAGCTGCTTAAATCCATTTATGGGTTAAAGCAAGCATCACGGAGTTGGAACATCTGCTTTGATGTTGTAGTCAAACAGTTTGACTTCATCAAAAATATAGATGAACCTTATATTTATAAGAAGGTTGCAGAGAGTAAGGTCATCTTCCTCGTATTGTACGTAGATGACATACTCTTGATAGGAAATGATGACATACTCCGCTCTGGATGTTTCCCACAGGGTCATTGCTGTGTTCTGCGAGGACCAGGATCCGCTGTGGACGTTTCCCACGGGGTCTGGAATGACATAAGTCGCGTTCCACGTCACCAGGAATTTACTCTGGATGCTTCCCACGGGGTCATAGCCGTGTTCTGCGAGGACCAGGCTTCGCTCTGGATGCTTCCCACAGGGTCATTGCCGTGTTCCGCGAAGACCAGGATCCGCTCTGGACGTTTCCCACGGGGTCAGGATTGACATAAGCCACGTTCCACGTAACCAGGAATTTTTCTCTGGATGCTTCCCACGGGATCATAGCCGTGTTCTGCGAGGACCAGGCTCCGCTGTGGATGCTTCCCACAGGGTCATTGCCATGTTCTGTGAGGACCAGGATCCGCTCTGAACGTTTCCCACGGGGTTAGGATTGACATAAGCCGCGTACCACGTAACCAGGAATGGTTGACATTATCCGCATTTCACGGAGTCAGAGTTTGACTCTCGGTCATCTGTGCACCGCCGAGTCATGGAACTGGGAGTTGTCGCGGTTCCGCTTTGCTTGACGTTGCATCTGTTATAACGAGATGAATGTTGAGATGATCTCCAGGCTATCTGTGAACCGTTGAGATTTGTCTTCTTCTTCTGAAGAAGCCTGGGGAGGAAAGGTGTGATTCCCTCTTTGTTTGCGCCCCTGGATTGTATATAGGGATTGATGTGATATCACCTGTACGGCAAAAATTTCATTTTTTTTATTTCTTTCCGCGATACTCTATCATTTCAGCTTTTATATCGCGAAGGTCGCGATTGCCCAATCATTTCGGCTATTTTTCGTGGTGCCCAATTATTTCGGCTATTTGTTTTACTTTTACTTGCTGGTTTTTATTGCGAGTTGCCCAATCATTTCGGCTATTTTGCATGCATACATTTTTACTTGCTGACTTTGTTGCAAGTTGCCCCATCATTTCGGCTATTTTGTATGCATGTGTGGCCCGCTAGCTTTTTTGTTGAAAGCTTGGAATTAGACACTGATTTCGGCATCAGCACCGCTACAACTGGGATATTGCCAGGAGAGAATCATCATTTACCTCTATCGATGACGAACAAAGGTGGCTTAGTAAACAGGGTTAAGATCCTGTCGACTAAGGCTTTTGACTTCACGAGCCGTAAGGGTCTCATAAAGGTATTTCTCCCTACAAGTCGTGAGGATCTCGTAGGTGCATTTTCTCCCTAGGAATCGTGAGGATTCCTAAGTGCATGATCTCTTATAAGTCGTAAGGATCTTACAAGAGTGCTTTCTCCTTATAAGTCGAGAGGGCTTACAAGGGGGTTCACCGTGCAAACATATCCCTAGCTACGGATGTGACTTTGTTGGGAAAATGTTTATTCGCGCCCGTGGATTGTATACAAGGGTCAATATTGAACCACTTGTAGGGCAGTATTGGAGGTTGTGGTGGCCGCTTAAGAACATGTTCAGATCCCTGTAGCTTAAGAATTTTGAATCTTATGGGCCGTGAGGGTCTCATAAGAGGGTTCTCCTTACGAGTCGCGAGGATCTCGTAAGTGTGTTTTCTCCTTAGGGATCGTTAGGATTCCTAAGTGTGTTGCTCTCTTGTGAGTCGTAAGGATCTCACGCAGGTGGTTTCTCCTTACAGGGTCGAGAGGACCTTGCAAGTGTCTTTTTAACGAGGTTGCGCCCTTTCGGGTTTTCACAAAAACTTGCCGGTAGCCCTGCTGTTTTTACTCACGGAGCCCTTTCGGGTTTTCATATGTGCAAATTTTTCTTATGGACATACCGTTTTCTTTTTCTTTTTTTTTTCTTTTTTTTGTATCAGCCTTGGGGTGCTGCAATCCACAGTAGTTTATCGATGTCTCGGTCAACAGCTAGTTTTAGGATATAGTGGTCCATTGTTAGTTTAAGGACGTTTCGGTCTGTCGTTAGTTTAAGCATGTTTCGGTCCGTAGTTAGTTTAAGAACGTTTCGGTCCATTGTTAGTTTTAGGACATTTCGGTCCGTCGTTAGTTTAAGGACGTTTCGGTCCATGGTTAGTTTAAGGACGTTTCGGTCCATTGTTAGTTTTAGGAAATTTCAGTCCGAGAGGTACAAATCGTACCAGGTCCGTGGTTAGTTTAAAGCAGTTTGGAGAAGTAATCAGTTGTTGATCGAGACGTGTGTCTTGAAGAAATGGAGGATATTCTCCGTCTTCTCTTCCCTCAGCGGTACTACTTCTGCCCATTTGGAGAAGTAATCAGTTGTCGCCAAAAAGAATCGATGTCCTATGGACGATGCTGGTTTGATGGGGCCGATTATGTCAGTTCCCCACATTTCGAATGGCCAGCTAGCCATTTTCGGATGTAGTGGATTCGGATGCTGGTGGATAAAGTCCCCATGGATCTGGTACGAGTGGCATTGCTTCGCATACTCGAGGCAGTCCTGAATCATCGTGGGCCAATAGTAGCCCATCCTTTTAATCTTCAGCTTCATCTTCGGCCTGGCTTGGTAAGAACCGCAGAGCCCGTCGTAAACTTCTTGGACGACTCTCTTTGCTTCTTCAGGTCCCAGGCATCTTAGCCACAAAGAATCAAATGATCTTTTATACAGGGTATCATTGACGAAGGCAAAAGATAGAGCTCTCTTCACGAGCTGATGTTTTGAGGACGCATCTTCAGGCGTTCGACGGGATTTGAAGCAGTCTATAAAGACTTCTCTCCAATCCTTAACCTTTTCTTGGTCTTTTACTTGTAGAGCCATTAGCTCGGTTGCTCCCTTTTCCTCAGACGACTCCGGAGATATTTCTGCTGGTGCAAGAACCCGACGTCTTTATACCACGATTCTTACGTCACCGAGGTTCTCGTCAGCCAATTCTTTAGCAAGCTTGTCTAATGCATCCGCTTTGCTATTCCCCGCACGCGGTATACTTTCCAAGGCATAGAAAGGAATTTGAATCAGCAGTTGCTGTACTCTCTCGCCGTACTTCACCAACTCTGGCTTGCACGTTTGATAGTCGTCGTTTACTTGACTAACAACCAGTTGGGAGTCTCCGTATATGAGGAGGTTTTCAAGTCCCATGTCGATAGCGATCTCGAGACCTGCTATCAAAGCTTCATATTCAGCTTCATTGTTTGTCCTTGGCTCTATTAAGGAGAAGGCAAAGCGCATTATCCCTCCTTGTGGAGTCACGAAGATGAGGCCTACCCCTGATTTGATTATAGGGGTGCTTTGTTTGTGCTTCTTCATGGAAGATGCTCCATCGAAATAGAGTTCCCATTGGGTATCATTCTCTCTTCTCTCCCTATCGATCGTGTCAAACGCATGTTCATCTGGCGGTTCACAGTTCAAAAGAGAATCGACGAGTATCAGATGCTCAGCGAGGAAGTCGGCGATGACCTGGCCTTTCACTGCCTTAAGAGGACGATAAGTTATCGAGAATTCCATCAATAGCAAGGCCCATTTAGCGAGTCAGCCCGTTAATATGGCCTTCGACATCAAATATTTGAGAAGATCCACCTTCGATATGAGATGGACTTCATGTGCCAAGGCGTAGTGTCTGAGCTTCGTTATTGCGAAGATCAACGCTAGGCAGTGTTTTTCAATGGGAGAGTAATTGCTTTCTGCCCCCAGGAGAACTCGACTCAGATAATAAAGGGCTCTCTTTTTCCCTTGGTCATTCTTTTGTGCCCATAATGCGCCTAGCGAACCTTTGAGGGCTGTTGTATACAGGACGAGAGGTTTTCCTTTAACGGAAGCGGCCAGCACTGGCGGATTCTGCAGGTATTGCTTGATTTCATCTAGTGCACTTTGGCATTTTCGATCCCAGACGAACGGAGTTCCCTTCTTCATTAAGTGACTGTAAGGACGGCACTTGCCGGAGAGATTGGCTATAAATAGCCGGATATACGTGAGCTTTCCTTGGGGAGACTGCAGCTGTTTGAGAGTTCTTGGTGGAGGCATTTCCATAATCGCCTTGATCTTTGACGGATCTATCTCGATGCCTCGGTGTCGAACGATGAATCCTAGGAATTTGCCCGAGGAAACTCCGAACGCACATTTGAGAGGGTTCATCTTCAAGTTGTATTGCCGGAGGCGTTGAAATACGATATTCAGATGCTCTAGATGTTCCTCGTATGATTTGCTTTTAACTACGAGGTCGTCGATATAACATTCGACAATTGCATGTATGAGGTCATCGAAGATCTTCATCATGGCCCTCTAATAGGTGGCACCAGCGTTCTTTAGACCGAAAGGCATCACCTTGTAGCAGAATATACCCAAAGTGGTCCGGAAAGCGGTGCGCTTCTTGTCCTCGGGATGCATTTTTATCTGATTATATCCTGATGATCCGTCCATGAAGGAGAAGACTTCGTGAGTGGATGTGTTATCTATCATCAGCTCAGTGACTGGGACTGGAAAGTCGTCCTTTGGACAGGCTTTATTGAGATCCCGAAAGTCTACACATATGCGCACCGTCCCATTTTTCTTCAGCCCCGGGACGATGTTGGCGATCCAGTCAGGATACCGAACCTCTTGGATGAAGCCAGAGTCGATTAGCTTCTTGACCTCGGCGTTGATGCTCATCTCAAGCTCGAGCCGCATTCTCCGTGGTTCTTGTTTGATTGGCTTGACGTCCGGGGATATTGCCAATTTATGGACAGCAATCTCTGGATCTAGTCCTGGCATCTCGGAATAGTTCCATGCGACGCAATCCTTATGCTGTATAAGCATGTCCTTTAGTGTAGCCACCCTTTTTTCAGATAGCAGCTCACTGATGAATGTCGGTCGCGGGTCACTTTGTAGGGTTCCTAGGCACGCTAATGAAGTCTCACAAGGCATCAACCATGCCAATTTCAAATTGTATGGGTGCCGAGAAACCCTAACACGGATCGTCGACTAGAAATCTAGGCGAAAAACGAAACAAGTTAACATCTTAACTAAAGGAGAGAGGCTACAACCTTTGTAGATCCGTTTCTCCACTTCCTAAGCTCCACGTAGGCGTCCTCTCACTGTCCATCTCGAATCCCGAACTCAAATGTCGGCTTCATCGGAGAATTGGGCAGACTAGGTCGTCGGCTTCGTGCCGAAGATGATCTACGGCGAGGCATCACAAGTTCAAGCTCCAACATCACAAATTTGTGAAACTTATGAAGAAAACACCTAAAACCACTTGGCAAGAGGTAGAGGGTGAAGAAATAGGAGGTGGGTTCACTTTAGAATTGGATTTCACTCACTTTTGCTCAAGTTGCCATTGATGGACTTAAGCTTTTCTTGAAGAAGAAGATGATCAAGAAGAAGAAAGAATATGATAAGTTATTTTAAAATGAAAAAGAAAACAATACTTATCATATCCTAACTAAGGTTAAGTGTAGAGAATAGACCATGGTAAGTGAGAATGGTTAGGGTTAAGCATGAAGACAAAATGGTCTCTTTAGTCAAAGCTTCATGAAGCTTCAACAAGCTTCATGATAAAAAGAAACCATTTTCTTTTCTTTTATCTATTTAAATAAATAAAGAAAGGATAAATAAATAGATGAATAACTCAAAACCCTAACCATTATCATAACCATGGTTTAATTCTTTGCACAAACCCAAGTAAATATGTATCATCAAACATGATACAATCAAGTGCACACAAAAGCATATCACATATACAATGTGCACTTCAAGTGAGAAAATCCTTTTAAAATGAACCAATACTAGTTAATGCAAATTAATATATCAAATATATAATTATACATTAAATCACTAAATCAACACTTGATTCAATGATCCGGTCATGTCGCACATAACCGACTAGTATACAATGTATCGATTTATCGAATCAATGCTTCGATAATTAGGTTATATCGCATACAACCAATCGAAACATTCATCGCGAGAATGATATACGGTATCACATACACGCATTATTCTCGGTCCCGCACATATCTCATATGCGCTCCTATTTCGTTTCGCTTGAGCCAGGAAACCTCTGTGTAGGACTCTAAAGACTCGTCAATACGCCGGTAGCAGATGATGATCATATCAAGCACCCACAAGCCACAAGCGATCTGCTAAACGTAACGGCCACCTGGGTATTAAGCGATCAGAAGATCGACGAGCTAGCCCGCTCACACTCCTGTGAATCCAACCAGTAACACTTACCATACAGTCCGGTCTGTTCGTCTGATATGTCGCATATCAAGTCTAGGGGTGGTAAACGTCAGACCCCAATAACCGATAAGTCTTGCCGATGTGAGGCTCATAACGGGTCGAGAAACTACTGGTAACACTTACCAGCAAATCTCTGATCAGCCCTGGCAAGGGACTTCCCTGTTACGGCCAATCGAGCACAGCGCAACATCAACCCCCAATACCGGGAGAGACGAAACCCCTCCTATCGCTCATTGCCTCCATGTGACTCGGGACTGTACCCAAAGACCACCGTTTTGCACGCCCTCATGGACGTGGTAAGGTGGAGATCAAAGCACAGTGGGAATCACACAAGACTCTATGACGATCTCGGGTTTACAGACTAACCTGTACAAGTGTCACCTGAGAACTGCCATCTGACGTGAGGTATAATACCATCTGGGAGTTCTCGGCGAGTCCGTCCAGTGTACCCAGTCTCCACTGAGCACCCGTATACCATCTCTGATGTCAAACACCAATGGATATGGGATCATCCATCGCCCATCTCATGGGTCGAGAAGCGTATACGCTAGTCTACACTGGTATATCGATGCCCCGTCTCGATACACCTACGACTAGGGACCTTGAAGGATGTACCTATGGACTACTATGTCCCCACTAGTATGATCTGCATCATAGTCCAGGTAGTCAAGTACACATCCTAAGGGCTTTACCAACATGTAACTATAAGACAGTATAAAGAGACTAGTATACATGTTAAGATAAAGAGTAACCAGATAGCATACTATCATATCGAGCAAGAAAGTCATCTCTATATATGTCCAAGCATCCAATATAATATACATCATCTGTACAATACTGGCCTCTAGGGCATACATACAACTAACAATCTCCCACTTGCACTAGGGCCAGCTGCTGTAGTATCGCATACCGAGCATCCCGAAGAGTCTCTCAAACTGTATCTGGGGAATGGCCTTCGTGAGTGGATCCGCCTGTTGTTCTTCGTGTCAACCCTCCTGACCTCGATCTCCCGGCGATCAACTATCTCCCGGATCAGGTGATACCGCCTCAGAATATGCCTGGATCGCTGATGGGACCTGGGTTCCTTGGCCAAAGCCACCGCTCCATTGTTATCGTAATACAAAGGTATTGGATGTTCAATGGATGGAACCACTCCAAGTTCAGTAATGAACTTCTTGATCCAGACAGTCTCTTTGGCAGCATCGTTGGCAGCGATGTATTCAGCCTCCATCGTCGAGTCTGCCACGGTTTCCTGCTTGGAACTCTTCCAGCTAACCGCCCCTCCGTAAAGGGTAAAGACAAATCCCGACTGCGACTTAGAGTCTTCCTTATCACTCTGGAAGCTCGAATCGGTAAAGGACTCCACTTGGAGTTCTCCGTTACCATACACCAAGAGCATCTCTTTAGTCCTTCGTAAGTACTTGAGAATGCTCTTCACAGCTGTCCAGTGACTCTCTCCAGGATCAGCTTGATACCTGCTCACTACACTTAGTAAGTAAGCTATATCGGGTCTGGTACATAGCATCGCGTACATGATAGAGCCTACAGCCGAAGCATAGGGTATCCCTTGCATGCGAGCTCTCTCCAAATCAGTCTTTGGAGAGAGTGACTCCAGAGATCGTGGGCAAGTTCCCACGCTTGGATTCTTCCATACTAAACCTCTTCAGTATGGTGTCAATGTACCTGGATTGGGACAATCCCAATATCCTTTTGGATCTATCCCTATAGATCCTTATTCCCAATATGCAGGAGGCATCACCAAGATCTTTCATTGAGAATCTTTGTGATAAGAAGAGCTTGACCGATTGCAGCATAGGAATATCATTTCCTATCAAGAGTATGTCGTCCACGTACAATACGAGGAAGACAACCTTACTCTCTGCCACCTTCTTGTAGATACAAGGTTCATCTGGGTTTTTGACGAAATCAAACTCTTTGATAACGACGTCAAAGCAGATGTTCCAACTCCGCGATGCTTGCTTTAATCCATAAATAGATTTAAGCAGCTTGCACACCTTCCCGCTGCTCCCACTATCTATGAAGCCCTCTGGCTTAGTCATGTACACGCACTCTTCTAAATCACCATTTAGAAAGGCGGTCTTAACATCCATTTGCCAGATTTCGTAATCATGATATGCAGCGATGGCAAGCATGATCCGGATGGATTTAAGCATAGCCACTGGAGAAAAGGTTTCGTCATAGTCCACACCTGGTCTTTGACGAAAACCCTTTGCAACAAGTCTAGCTTTGAAAGTCTCCACTTTCCCATCTACACCAAGTTTCTTCTTGAAGATCCACTTTCTCCCAATGGGTTTTACCCCTTCAGGAGCAACGTCCAAAGTCCATACTTTGTTGGTGTACATGGATTCCATCTCGGACCGCATAGCATCCAGCCATTTCACTGAGTCCCTACTCGTGATGGCCTGCTCGAAGCTAGTTGGGTCATCATCCTCCATGATGCAATCCTCGCTCCTACCATCCATGAGAAAACCGTAGTATCTCTCAGATGGGCGAGGAACCCTACTAGATCGGCGGAGAGGCTGAGGTTCGTCGGGAGCTACTGAATGCTCTGGTTCCACTAAATCTTCTGTTGTGTTTTGTTCAGCTGGAACCTCTTCCAGTTCTACCTCAGAGCCACTAATTTCTTTTGCAAGAAATTCCTTTTCTAAAAAGGTGGCATGTTGAGCAACAAATACTCTTTGTTCCTTACTGTGGTAGAAGATATACCCTCGCGAATGTTTGGGATATCCAACAAATTTACACAAAACAGATCTTGCCTCGAGTTTGTCCGGTTTTTGTCTTTTGACATAGGCCGGGAAACCCCATATCTTTATAAAATTAAGATATGGTCTCTTCCCTTCCCATATCTCATATGGTGTGGTAGGCACAGATTTGGTGGGAACCCTGTTCAGTAGGTATGCTGCTGTTTTCAGTGCATATCCCCAGAAGGAAACAGGTAACTCAGCTACACTCATCATAGAGCGCACCATATCTAATAGGGTGCGGTTTCTCCGCTCCGATACACCGTTGTGCTGTGGTGTATAAGCAGGAGTTAGCTGAGAGAGAATCCCATTCTCTTTTAGGATGTCCAGGAATTCAATGCTCAAGTATTCTCCTCCTCGATCAGATCGTAGGATTTTAATACTTTTTCCGGTTTGGTTCTCAACTTCTTGTTTATATTCTCTAAATTTCTCAAAAGCTTCTGATTTGTGTTTCATCAGGAACACATACCCGAACCTAGAGAGATCGTCAGTGAATGTAATGAAGTACGAAGAACCATCCCTGGCATGTGTAGACATGGGACCGCATACATCACTATGTATAAGTCCCAAGAGTTCGGTAACTCTTTCTCCGTGTCCCGTAAACGGAGTTTTGGTCATCTTGCCTTTGAGACATGACTGCCAAGTGTCATAAGATGAAAATTCAAACGGATTTAAATATCCATCCTTATGCAACTTAGCCAGTCGTGTCGCATTGATGTGACCCAGTCTACAATGCCACAAGAAGGATTCGTTCAGTTCTGAACTCTTCCTCTTGTGTGTGTTTGTTATGCTCAGAACTGTTGATTGATTTAGAACATAAATGCCATTGCACAACGTGCCTGATCCAACTAACTTTTGGTTACGGAAAATGATCATAACATTGTCCTGTAATACAAAACTATATCCCTCTTTACTCAACAAAGAAACCGATATAATGTTGCATATCAGGTTCGGCATGTAATAGCATTCGTTCAGAACCAATGTATTACCTGTCGGTAATACAAGGTGATATTCCCCGACAGTCTTAGCTGCAACAATTGCACCATTTCCAACTCTAATGTCTTTATCACCTTCTCCAAGTTCTTTACCTTTCCTTAGCCCATGTAACTGATTACATATATGGGATCCTGACCCGGTATCTAATACCCAGGACGTAGAGCAAATGGAGAAACAGTTCTCTGTAACGAACACACCCGAAGAAAATGTATCAACATGTACTTTCTTCATTCGGGTGGCATGGGAATCCTGGTATTCCCCTATATCCTGTTCATTCCTATAACTCTTATAAGAAAGAACGGAACCAACGTTCCCCAGCACAGTATAACATGCGGGTTCGGTCAATACATCCATATTATTATCTTCATTAGGGCATGAAATGGTCGCTACCTGGAGAGAGAGAGAGAAGAAAACACTTTAGCGTATGCTCGTGCAAGATCAGATTGGTTATTATCTTATCTAATCAGGATGGCTCCCACTGGTTTTTATCAAATCTTCCTTCAAACCCTAAAAGGAAAGACTAGCCGGGATTAATTACACACTACAAGTTCGCCAATCTTTCAGCCAAGCCAGTGTCGGTACTTTGAGGGAGGTCCCCCGTGCTTTCGCACGAACCTAATTAATGTAAACCTCGTTTTCCCAGAGGCGTAACCTCGTTGACACCTTTCTAGACACCTACTTGATCAACTAATTGCAATGTGCAAAACTCTCCCAGGAGTAACTCTTACTCGCAGTGGGTATCGGGATCCAACTATCTCATAGAAGGTATGCAATCTCATTGCAAATTTCAACACTTGAAATTCCCAATAATATTTTGCCCAAGCATCCTATGACCTTGACGGAGGTCAACAAACTACAGGGTGCAAGTCAAGTTCAACCCGTCATTTCTTGATTGAATCAAACCCACCCGCACGACCCTTGACGGAGGTCAACAAGGTCGTACGACTACCCTAATCCAATCTGCATCATATGCATAAGCAGATAAATACTAGTTAGCTACCGCACACTACGCCTTGACGGAGGTCAACAAACGTAGCACGAATACTAAGTAGGATTTATCTGAAATGATGGAGGGCTACGTCAGGTTTTTCTGAAAACCTATTGCGTAATGAACTTGATATCATTGTAGAATCGAATGAAGTTTTGAAATGGAGTGATTTTGAGGCTTTTCTAGTTTTGCTAAAGGGGTCACTCCCGGTGAAAGGATCGTCGGCCCTTTCCTCGTCGAATGAGGTGCGGGATATATCATATATATCACTGTGCAAAGCAGAAACTATAGAAGCAATCAAAAACAAACCGAGTGTGTAGCATCTGCCAGTTATTGCTAAAGGAGTCACTCCCGGTAAAGGGATCTCGGTCCTTTCCTCTTCGAATAAGGTGCAGGATATATCACATATACCGCTGTGCAAAGCAAGAACTGTAGCTACCTGTTTTGTTTAAAATTTGATTCTACAACATCTTAGGTTTCTTTTATTTCATTAATCTCATTAATGAAGTCCCATCATTTAAGTACCTAAACATCACAGATAAATACGACGTACACTTATGCCATCCGCATTCGCCTCGATGTCCCCTCGTGCACCGTTAGGTTAGGTAACTAACGGCAGAGCGGGGCAGGGCTAGCGCGGGTGTAAAACATAAGTAACGTCTATATAATATATCATATATACTATATACAGTATCTATCATAGAACATCACATGATCGCATCACAGATATCGCAGCAGAAGAAACATATGAAACATTGGATATACTAGGACGTCCATGTTTTCAATACGAGCCAGTATAAAACACGGATTCCACAGTCGTGATGAATAGCCAATCCCACACCCCTAGACCCCTACGAGAGCGGCAAGCAACCCTACCAATTCTAGGGTTAGGAGACCCGGACTCGACTCCTCGAGTTGGTCTCCCACTGGACCACAGAACCCGGTTACTTGTGCTCCCCTCCTGGGTCTATCCTAATGCGGAAAAGTAAATAATATACAAAAGGTGACAACTTCCGCTACCTGAAAGTGTCCCAATAAAAGAATATTACATACAAGTTTTTAAATGAATGAAAATGAAAAACACTCATCTCACATAAAAAAAACCCGGCTATTCAAACACGACAATCCAATATAACATATCCAGCAACACATAACATCACATGTCATCAACGTAAATAAATATGCGCATCCCAATTGTCGTTGACATATAGCAACGAAACCGGCGATAACACATATTACACTTACGGTCACAGAAAAGAAAGTGTAAAACTACAACAGTTGGAATCCGCAACCCTTTTAGACATCACATGCCTAATCAAATGAAATACTTAGACATCACATGCCTAACAGTTATAAACCCCGCATTTTAGTCTCATTATCGAAAACTCTTTTCAATATCAAGTGAAACTAAACCGCTACATTTATAACATTCATTCAGTTATCTCATAACTGTTTGTGAATTCCAATTATTGTATCCCATTCCGAATAAATAGAATATATTAAACTTTCCGATCGAACATTCGAACACCCAAGTTTTCCCGAAACCGTTCAACACATGAAATAGGTTCAAAGACATTCACTTCATGCCTCAGTACCAACGGTCCAGCCGTAGAAGGGTCAAGCCAACGCCTCACATGTGGCATGCCGTACTGCCCCAAACCCGAAGGTTCAAAGGGCAGTTCAAGACGGTCACATAATCGAGTTAAGGTTTGTTGTCTTCTAGAGGGACCATCGCGTTACTTGCACTACTCAGAACGTCCTTAAACCACACAAAAATCCAACACTTGGATATTTTCCGGCAGGGGAAAAGTTGGGTATTTATATCCGGTCGAACTTTTTAACATATTCTAAAGTCATCCGGAAATACACAAAGACGAAATTTGATAATCCGGTCGAAACATCGAAGCTCTAAAACACCCCAGAAAATTCAACTCTGGAATAAATATTAAAAATACCCATAAAACTCAGCTGCTGAAATGATGAATTACTGTGCAAAGTAGGAGGGCTGACGTCTTCATTAGGCCGCGGAACCGCCGCAGAAGCCATGCTTCTGCCGCGGTTCCGCCGCACACCATACTGTTCATTGGAAAAAATTTGCACCGTAATTCTTAGAATTCCCTGCTGAATTTTTAAAGCATTTTTAATCTAGAAAAATCCCAGATTTTAGAAAAAGTCCAGAGAGCACTTGGGTTTTAGGGTTTCGGGTTCGTTCGGGTTTCAAACGTCGTCTAGACTTCGCCTAAGGCTCTAGCTAGGCTCTGATACCACTGTAGGATTCCTAGGCACGCTAATGAAGTCTCACAAGGCATCAACCATGCCAATTTCAAATTGTATGGGTGCCGAGAAACCCTAACATGGATCGTCGACTAGAAATCTAGGCGAAAAACGAAACAAGTTAACATCTTAACTAAAGGAGAGAGGCTACAACCTTTGTAGATCCGTTTCTCCACTTCCAAAGCTCCACGTAGGCGTCCTCTCGCTGTCCATCTCGAATCCCGAACTCAAACGTCGGCTTCATCGGAGAATTGGGCGGACTAGGTCGTCGGCTTCGTGCCGAAGATGATCTACGTCGAGGCATCACAAGTTCAAGCTCCAACTTCACAAATTTGTGAAACTTGTGAAGAAAACACCCAAAACCACTTGGCAAGAGGTAGAGGGTGAAGAAATAGGAGGTGGGTTCACTTTAGAATTGGATTTCACTCACTTTTGCTCAAGTTGCCATTGATGGACTTAAGCTTTTCTTGAAGAAGAAGATGATCAAGAAGAAGAAAGAATATGATAAGTTATTTTAAAATGAAAAAGAAAACAATACTTATCATATCCTAACTAAGGTTAAGTGTAGAGAATAGACCATGGTA
The DNA here is from genome assembly GCA_030015575.1 of Agapanthus africanus. Taxonomy (NCBI): domain Eukaryota; kingdom Viridiplantae; phylum Streptophyta; class Magnoliopsida; order Asparagales; family Amaryllidaceae; genus Agapanthus; species Agapanthus africanus. Next base: position 208,356,969 of record JASDDO010000022.1, read on the forward strand.
AGTGGGAATGGTTAGGGTTAAGCATGAAGACAAAATGGTCTCTTTAGTCAAAGCTTCATGAAGCTTCAACAAGCTTCATGATAAAAAGAAACCATTTTCTTTTCTTTTATCTATTTAAATAAAGAAAGAAAGGATAAATAAATAGATGAATAACTCAAAACCCTAACCATTATCATAACCATGGTTTAATTCTTTGCACAAACCCAAGTAAATATGTATCATCAAACATGATATAATCAAGTGCACACAAAAGCATATCACATATACAATGTGCACTTCAAGTGAGAAAATCCTTTTAAAATGAACCAATACTAGTTAATGCAAATTAATATATCAAATGTATAATTATACATTAAATCACTAAATCAACACTTGATTCAATAATCCGGTCATGTCGCACATAACCGACTAGTATACAATGTATCGATTTATCGAATCAATGATTCGATAACTAGGTTATATCGCATACAACCAATCGAAACATTCATCGCGAGAATGATATACGGTATCACATACACGCATTATTCTCGGTCCGCACATATCTCATATGAGCTCCTATTTCGTTTCGCTTGAGCCAGGAAACCTCTGTGTAGGACTCTAAAGACTCGTCAATACGCCGGTAGCAGATGATGATCATATCAAGCACCCACAAGCCGCAAGCGGTCTGCTAAACGTAACGGCCACTCGGGTATTAAGCGATCAGAAGATCGACGAGCTAGCCCGCTCACACTCCTGTGAATCCAACCAGTAACACTTACCATACAGTCCGGTCTGTTCGTCTGATATGTCGCATATCAAGTCTAGGGGTGGTAAACGTCAGACCCCAATAACCGATAAGTCGTGCCGATGTGAGGCTTATAACGGGTCGAGAAATTACTGGTAACACTTACCAGCAAATCTCTGATCAGCCCTGGCCAGGGACTTCCCTGTTACGACCAATCGAGCACAGCGCAACATCAACCCCCAATACCGGGAGAGACGAAACCCCTCCTATCGCTCATTGCCTCCATGTGACTCGGGACTGTACCCAAAGACCACCGTTTTGCACGCCCTCATGGACGTGGTAAGGTGGAGACCAAAGCACAGTGGGAATCACACAAGACTCTATGACGATCTCGGGTTTACAGACTAACCTGTACAAGTGTCACCTGAGAATTGCCATCTGACGTGAGGTATAATACCATCTGGGAGTTCTCGGCGAGTCCGTCCAGTGTACCCAGTCTCCACTGAGCACCCGTATACCATCTCTAATGTCAAACACCAATGGATATGGGATCATCCATCGCCCATCTCATGGGTCGAGAAGCGTATACGCTAGTCTACACTGGTATATCGATGCCCCGTCTCGATACACCTACGACTAGGGACCTTGAAGGATGTACCTATGGACTACTATGTCCCCACTAGTATGATCTGCATCATAGTCCAGGTAGTCAAGTACACATCCTAAGGGCTTTACCAACATGTAACTATAAGACAGTATAAAGAGACTAGTATACATGTTAAGATAAAGAGTAACCAGATAGCATACTTCATATCGAGCAAGAAAGTCATCTCTATATATGTCCAAGCATCCAATATAATATACATCATCTGTACAATACTGGCCTCTAGGGCATACATACAACTAACACACTTTACGTCCCCAAATCAAATTTCTTGAGGTTATCTGCAGTGGTATGCATTCCTGTAAGTCCACGGTAGCGCCCCGGCCGTCTAACAGACGCCAAATGGGGAACAAAAACTTTTACAACTGGCGCTATCGCGTACTATAACCCGGATCTGCCATTAAACCTAAACTAACAAACTACAAAGTGGGTAGAAATGTTATACCGAACGATCCGAGTCCTTCGGTTTTCAACCATCATCCCACGCTTTTTTGCGGCTGCTCCGATCTCCTGAATCTCCAGTCTCCTTGTCCAGGTGGCACCACGTCGATGGATCTTTAAACGGGCTCCCGCCTCTGAACCGAGGCAACTCGATCATCAAGTTTGCTAAAAGAGATGACCAAGATTGATATAGAGAATGAGTAGAACACTTTGTCTCGTTACGTCCAAAGCTTTGGATGAACGGTTAATGAAGTTGCCTTTTGGATTCAAATGAAATGAGAAATGAATATATGAAATTTCCATGAAGCCAAAACCATAGTCTTTTTCTTTTGCAATTCCTTCATCTACTCTCAAATGAGAGGGCCGGCCACCTAAGGAGAGGGGGGAGGTGAGTGTAGGAGAAGGGGGGTGACTACAACATTTAATGAAGAGAATGAATCATCATAAACACCTTGCATAATCATTTAATGAACTAATGAATCATCTAACCTAGGCACCCTTTCATTAAATGAACAATTAATGCCCTAATGACTCACTAGCCACCTCATCATCCTAGTCACCATCTAGAAACATCTAGAACCACCACTTACCCTCATGACTCACCCAAGTGATGAAAAGATAAATCCGTATTTAACCGAATGTTAAATACGGGTGATAGAAAACTGGAAACTGGCAACTTCCAAAAGAGATCCCAAAACGAATTTTAGGATAACCCCGTAACAGTATAAACATACCCGCATTTGTATTACGACCGAATACAAATGCAACTAAGACAAAGATATTATATCTACACAGCATAATACTCGGATCCGGCTTAAACCAAAGCCCACCAGTATTATCCGCCCGAAATATGACACGTGCGTAAACGCACGTGCATATTCTGAACCGTGCCATAAAACCATACGGCCTCTATAACATTTCTCCCGAACTTGGGAAACTGTCTGTGGGGGACTCTAATGACTCATCAACACACTGGCACTGGGTATAACCACTAGCACGTCAGAGGTACAAGCTGTACGTAACAGTTGCCTATGTATTGATTGGAAGGAAAGCTGACGAGCGAACTCATCCAGAAACAATACTGAGCCTAACAGTGACAATATACATACAGTCCGGTCCGTTCGTCTATGAGTATCGCATATCGGCCTAGGGGTTGGTAACGTCAGACCCCCAATAGCGGTATAAGTCGTGTCAGAGAGTAGCCAAGAAACCCTGAGATACTACTGGCGTACCTACCAGTAAATCTCTTACCTCGGCCGAGGGCTTTGTGTAATGGCTCTCCTAGACACAGCGCGATCTCACCCCCAATACCGGGAGAGACGAATCCCCTGCCGATCCGCTCACTTTCCTCCATGTGGCTCGGGCCTGTACCTAAAAAAGACCTGTTTGCACGACTCCTTTGAGACGTGGTAGGGTAGAAATCAAAGCACAGTGGGAACTCACATGAGACAAATAACGACCTCAGGTCGATGAACTAACCTGTACACATGTCACTAGGGAACTTCTATCAGACGCTAAGTATAATACCAACTAGCAGGTTCCCGGCGAGTCCTGTCCGGTGTACTCATAACCCAATGAGCACATGTATACATCTTAGGTGATCCAACTGACACCGGTGGCTTGTGAGACCGACCACCGCCCCTCGTCGGGGTCTCGACTGTATACACTAGTCTACTCTGGAGTATCGATGCCCTGTCTCGAAACTCCCACGACTAGGGACACTTTAAGGATGTACTTATAGACCCCAGCTCCCACGTATATGATCGCCATCATACTGCTGGCAGTCAAGCAAGAATCCTATGGGCTCTATCATCATGCAATACTGAACTAAAGCATGTATACGATGATAAAGTCAAACCAGATAGCATACTATCATCTCGAGCAAGACTGTCATATCAGTATAGGTCATGTCTCAATCATTGCAATTACGTACCTGCGATCTAATAATTGACTTTGAGGGCACTATATCCAACAATCTCCCACTTGCACTTAAGGCTAATTATTGCGATGTCGCATACTCACAGCCCGTGTGATACCGAACATACAACTCCTCTACAAATCAGTTTCACAAAACTCGTTTGTAAAACTATTGTGTTCGAGAAATAGCCTCAGTGAGTGGATCCGCCCTGATGTTTCTTTCTATGTCTCTCTTAATCTCAAGTTCGCGGAGAAATCCATCTCCCGAGTCGAGTAATAGGTGTCTTAGAATTTATCTGGATATCTGATGGGACCTAGTTCATAAATGAACTCCAAATCCAAACTTCTTAGACTACATCGACAATTGAACCTAATCAGTGTCCAGCACCATGCCTCCCACAGTATCCTCTTGGACCACCTGTCCATAAAACTGCCCCTTTCATGATAGAGAAAACTATAACTCTGTCATCCATGTCACCTTTGAAGCCTGGAATGATAACCGTCTCCCGAAGGAGGCTGCCGTCATCAAATCCGTAGAACATGTACTTATGTTCTAAAACTGCTTCCTTATGTTTCTCCAGGATTAGACTAATATAAACTTATCGCATCTAGTGCAAAAAAAACATCTCGTGTGGTGCATGACATCTCACGATTGACTCAATTGCCTAAGCAAGTGATCTGCCAATCATGCATATCCCTCTCCCCTTTAGTCTATAAGACACCTTTAGAGAGGGTGACTCCATCACCTGCAGGTACACCACCATGCCAGGAGTCATCTATTCTAAAATACTATTAGAATACTGTTAAAGTACCCACATTGGGAAACTACCCAAATCTAGATCTAGTAACCAGAATGTCAGATATTATATCCATGTCCTTTGTGAAGAAACAACTGTGTGACAACCACAGTACAACCGTTCGTAGTATAGGAATTTTACTTCCTACTCTGTGTATGTCATCCAAATACCAGGACATCTTACCCTACTACCTTCTTAACAGATCCACCCCCTATTCTGATGAAGTCAAACCCATGACTGTCACATCAAAAATTAGATGATCTATCTCCACTATATGTGCTCTAGTCCATAAATAGACATAAGCTACTTGCTCACTATGCTTCCGCTGCTCCCACTGACTACGACAACCCTCTGGCAGAATAATATCTACGTACACTTCTAAAGCTAGTTTAGAACGACGTTATACTTATCCTCTTTCCGGGTCTCATAGTCTGGAACAACAGTAGTGTCAAGTCTGGGTAAACAAGAACTTCCATGTCACCGTCCTTGAGGCTACCGGAGTACCTCTCGGGTGTCTGAGGTTACCCACCATATCTGCGGAGTGGCTAATGGAATGTCAAACCTGATTGAATATATAGGTCCTATTAAATTTTCCGTAATCGTTTGCGGTTCTGGAATCATTTCCAGTTCTACCATGCTCCCACCACTGTTTTCTGAAAAAATCCATTTTACTAAAACTGTGGCGAGTCAAGAACAATATCACTATTGATCTTTCAGATGGTAGAAAATCAACCCTCGACATTGTAACATTTCAAAAAAATAAAATATTATTTTTGGGAATTTTCATAATTCTTAATAAATATTTTAATAGTCGGTATAATTAAATATCGATAAATGGTGAAAATTCCGGAGAAAATTTTGGAAATTCTAAAATAGGGTATTTTGTGAAAATAAGTCGTTTTAAGTTTTTATGGTTAAGAGTATGTTATTTTTGTGATAATTGCGATTGAAGATCGCTAACCGGATTTTTGGCTTTTGTGCAATGTGCACATAACATTTCCACACCTGTCGCATTTGGTTCATGTTTTGGACTCATGGTGGCCTAGGGTTGAACCATGTTTAGATGACCATGGTGGGTTTAAACCTTTAGGCTAAGTTAAGTGGGTTAATCAGGGTTGGTTTGGTTCATGGTGAATGGGATGATGAGAGTTAACTCATCTCATTTCAAAACTTTGGTTTGCCTCTCAAACACACACATACCAACCTCTCTACATCAGACATATACACCCATACATCAGCCACCCTAGCTGCTGCTACAAGCTGCAACACCATTAGCCCCACACCCAACATCAACAACGCATTTTCAGCCACCAGAACAGCAGCTACGGCAGCTACATCAACACAAATTCAGCAGCTGATGTGAACATCAGCCTACCCTTAACACTTTTCAGCCCCCTAGCTGATCTGCACACCCCCATCATGATGTTTCAACCCCCATAGCTGACCTACACACTCACTTTAGCCTCCATCAACGCATCAACTGCTGATACACAACATCAGCCCCTAAATTCACTGAAAACATGCATCAATTCAGCACATTCAGCCCCCCTAGCTGATCTACACCAGCCCCTAACACTTTTCAGCCCCCCATAGCTGACCTACACACCCCCCATCATGACTTTTCAGCCCCCAATGGCTGACTTCAGCCACAAAACAGCCCCCTCCCTACACCTACAGCTACATTAGCAGCTGAAACCATGCACTTCAGCCCATTGTATCAGCCTTTAACCAACCCATACCCTCATCATACCACATCACAATGCACCATATATACCCCCCTCAAGTGTTGCAGCTGCTACTGCAACACATAGAGAAAAAAAAGAAGAGAAAGAAAACCAAAAGAGAGAGAGAGATAGTTGCAGCAGCAACAGCTGCAGAGACATCATCTTTTGGAGCAATGAGCAGCTCCCCAGCAGCACAACCCTTCCTCCTTCCCTTCTCCTTCCTCCTAGGACCCCATCGAGGTATAATCTTGCAACCCAAACTCTTTTCTTTCCAAGTTATAGTTGTTTAGCTGAAATTTAGTGTTATATTGAAGATTAGTGCTAGTTTAGGAAAATTTGAGGGAGACTTGACAAAGTATTAGTTTTGAATGTTGGTATAACCTTATTAGGAGCTGTTGAGATCAGTTAATCCTAGATCTAACCCAGATTCGACACATTTCAAACCTGGAACCCAAAACAGAACAGTTTCATGTCGGTTTGCGGGGATATATGGCGTGCAGGTGAATCTGGAGTGATCCGGGGTCATTACGGGGAAAATAAACAACACCAGGAGCCTATTTAGACACCCAGGAGACCACCTTAGGCAGACATGCACCCAATTCCTCACCTGGGCCAGCCAGGCCGGTTTAGGGGGCTCGGCCACTTGGTTGGCTCAGGTGCCCAGGCTTCTTCCATAGCTCACACACACCCTGTACATCACCCTAGACTTGTTTGCTCGCTTTGTTTTAACCTGAGACGAAATCTGGGATCGTTTTCTTGGGTTGCTGCCTTACTTTTAGTTTTGGTTTTCCATATTTTGATTTCCATATTTTGGTATTTTTGCGTTATCTCGATCGTGTGACGTTTGTACGTCCATATCGAGTGATTTCAGGTTGTTTTGCGAAAGCTAACCATAGGTTCTAACCTATTGGATTTTAGCGTATCTGTCACGACTCGAAAGTACGGAACATGACCGGCACTTAGGCTACGAACGTCTCAAGGCGTACGTGCTCTAAGTAAGCCGAGCCCGGAAATCCAAACCAAGGAAAGTAGTAGAGAGTAGGAAGAACCATACCAACAACCAGTATGCAACATAATATACAACACCTAGAGGCGAGGATCACAACAGAAAGGTAAACTCAACAGCAAGAAACCTAGAGAAATATAACGTACGACTCTAAGGTCGAAAGAATAAACATCACTGGTCTTTATCTCAAATAAGTACATGTTTGGTTGATGGAACTTCTAGATACAACTGAAATATAATATACAATGTATAATGATGGTTACGATACAAATAACCCACCTACTAGCAAGTCACCTGAAGGAAGCTGTGCCCGCAAAGCCGTAACGAAACCCGTACAGCAACACCTGCAAGAAACTGGGGCACAACGGGGGTGAGTTGCCAACTCGTGAGTAGAAAAAGATCTACAAACAGAAATCGCATGTATGACGCAATCCTAGATCATACAATCAAAATATATAATCCTCAAATATATATAACCAGCAATCTATAACAAGACTAGGGTAAATATCTAACCCGAGTGTAAACCCATGTGCCTATGTCAGTGCATCAGGTGGCAATGTATCATGTGAATGATGTATGAATGCATGAAACAGAATGCATGTACTGAAGAAAACTGCTTTCATAATTTGTGAGATTTCTGTATTTTAAAATGAGGTACCATAAATGAAATCAGCATAAACAGTGCCTAGCATCAACACAAAACATAAATCCCAATATCTCAATATCTCTATATCCCAATCTCTGTACCTCAATATCTCAGATCTCAATGTCTCAATCATAGAAATCAAGGGCGCCGTCAGTCCAGATCGGCCCCTACCATCCATCTCATGACTATGACGGTATCCTCCGGATATCTGACGTGTCGGGTAATATCACCGGTCGGTAGTGCTCCTCTGCCAGGCTCAACGCCATCTCCTGCGATCTTCTTGCCCCGGGGTACCGCACCGGGCCCACCATGTACCCGCAATCGGTATCATCCGCCTCCTCGATTCGGGCTCCACATGTCGCTCTCAGCACCGAGAAAACACATGGTGGACGCACTGAAATATCATACCAAGGGTAACCGGGTTTTTAAAACATTTACATAATCACTTTGAAATATCCACGGTTCCTAAATCCAGAAATATCATAGAAACAACAAATCTCAATGCGTATAATCAGGAAGCATGATGTATGTGACATAAAAATGAAGTGCAAGTATAACAGTATATCATGCAACATGGAATAATAGTATGCACATACAAGAGTTATATCCTGATGCAATAATACTACTGTGTAGTGACATGGCAATTACCGATGAAGATGTGTGTGAGCTGGCAAGTAAGTGTATGTGGAACATTCGCATCATCGGTAATGGTGCTGGTGTCCTAACAGCATGATATCAATAATGGAATATGAATCATAATAAGTATGCGATGCAGAGTAACAACAATAAAATGCGGGAGCTGAATACTAAACAAAAAGATAGCTAAACTTCATCTAATGTCATAATAGTCATACAGCTACGCCAACTAAAGGCTGAGCTAATAGGCTAACTGCAGGTAAGGTAAACCGCCTAAGCTCTGAGTCGATACATATATATACATATATATATATATATATATAGTCGGTGATCCCGCCTCGATAATATCACATCCGATAACATATCTCTATAATCAGTTATTCCAAAATCAAGAGTGCGGATCAAACATCAATTATAGCTCGTACGTAAATCCGTCTTACGGCATCCCCAAATCTGGGTACGGGTCAATATCACATTCGTCATATCATTCATCAGGTATTCTCTTTATCAAGTATTATAATCTGGGTGCTGACCTATGTCTAGTACCATGCTACCATCATCACGATAATCAAGATCTGACTACTGATCGACAGTCTAGTATAAATCGATATCATCATCACATATCATCCCAAGGAGTAAACATCGCCGGATGCAGCCTATCATAATTATCTTGTCACATCATATCATATCATATCATATCTCGTAACATAATGACATGTCGATCAATATATATATATATATATATATATGTCACTATTCCTATGGCATCATCATCCCAAAATCAAATAAAGCATCAAGACGTATCCCAAATACAAATTTTATCATATCACCGATATCATAATCTTGGATCAAATATTATCGACTCATCTCAATCCCATGTCTCATCCTCAGTCTGTATGTGAACACGTAGTCCCATATCTAAGTGAACACATCTCTATATAGAATCCCATAACCACATATGAAATAAGGATGTATGCAAGTATGTATGTGTGGGAGTGTGTATGTGTAGTGCACCCATTATTCTAGGTTCTCGCGACAATAAATCATCAAAGTCCACCAATTGTCCATCCTAAACATCAATAATATCCCAAACAACATATATCAAATGTAAGTGTGTATACGCATCCGTATACATCACCACGGACTGCGGGGGTGCTATACGCCATCCACCCGACTTCTTCCTGTAGATATAAATCTACTCACCTTTCTTTATGCGTGCCGGTGCCGATGTCGCCATTTGCATCTCCAACGCTTTGACGCCACGTGGGGTATCTACAAGGATATCACACGCTAAAACACATGAAAATCACATCGGAACCTAAAATGGTGCACGCTACGCCCATAGGTAAAAACCTGTGACCTTGTGTGCAAACACTGCCAATATCCACTGTCGTTGACGTCCAAACGCCACCCGACAGAAACTAATCATCGAATACCAAAATCCATACGAAAATAAGTCGTAAATCATACGCCAACTCATGAAAATCAACCCAGATTTTACCCTAACAAGAAACAGTCAAAACTAGACATACAGGGGGTCAAGTTTACATGAAATAGGGCTGTACACGCAAAACGAGGCGATTTCACCCAGGTCTGGCCGCAAATTGCGGCCATAAGGAATTAAATGGCGGCCCAAAAATGGTGGTTGTGGCTAGGGTTTTGGGTGTTGGTTCCTATCTACCTGCACGTCTCACTGCCAAGTCAATTTTATTTTAGGAGGTCAGGGTTGATAGCAGTTTCCAGAAAGCTACAAAGTCGACAAAAATGCTGAATTACGCCAAGTATAACCAATCTAGTATTTTGGTGAAATCTGGAACAAATCTTGGTCACAATGGTCTCAAGTACACCTAATAAGGCTACTCTAACATTCAAAACCAACTCTTGGCCAAATCTCACTCAAAATCACTAATCTAGCACTAATCTACTTAAAAATACTAAACTTTCAGCTAAACAACTCAAACTTAGCAAGATAGGAGTTGGGTTGCAAGATTATACCTCAAGAGTGTCCCAGGATGTAGGAGAAGGGAAGGATGAAGGAAGGAGGAGGGGTGGTTGCTGCTGAAGTGCTGCTGTGTTGCTGCAGTTGCTGATGCTGAGTTGTTGCTGTATCAGGCTGCTGTTTTTGCTTGTGTTCTTCAGTAGTTGCAGAGCAGGAGTTTGTGGCTGTGGGAGGGTGTTGTGTTGTGTGATGTTGTGGTATGGTGAAGTGTGAGGTTGTAGTATGATGATGGTGTGGAGTTGTGTTGAAATGAACTTGCTGCTGCTGCAGAAGCTGATGCAAATGGGGCTGAGTTTTGTGTGCTGGGGGTGTTGTTTTGAAAGATGTAGCAGCTTGTAGTAGCAACCTTGGTGGCTGATGGGGCTGCTGATGTGAGGGATTTAGGGTGTAGGTTTTGGACTATGGTGCTAAGGTGGCTGCAGCTGATGGATTGGGGGCTGATGTGGTGTTTGTGTGGCTGTTGCAGCTGAATTTAGGGGATGGAGTGGTTGCTGATGCAGCTGAAGTAGTTGTTTTGGTTGAAGTTGGATATTGGGCTGATGTGTGAGTAAAAGAGCACAAGGGGTTATGTAGTGGAATGGATTATGGCACATCCTAGCCACCTCTCTCACACTCTTGAAACATGTTAGCACCCACAAGCCATCATGGCTCACACTCTCTCCTACACAAGTCAAGCTAACCCTAATCACCCTTAACAAGCTAAAACCCTTAATTAAACCAATTAACCTAATCAAATGGTTCAACCCCCCATGGTCATCTAAGCATGGTTCAACCCTAGGCTACCATGAGACCAAAACATGAAACAAGTGCAACAAGTGTAGAAAATGAAATGTGCACATTTTGCACAAAAGTCCAAAAACAATTCGCGAGTTTTAATCACGATTAACACCAACATAGCATAATTCATCATCAAAATGGTAAAATGGCATATTTCCATAAAATAACCTATTTTAGAATTTCCATAAGTTTTTCCCAAAATTTTCCCCATTTATCGGTATTTAATTATACCGACTATTAAAATATTCATTAAAAATTTATATTAAATTATAAAAATTCCCAAAAATAATATTTTATTTTTCTGAAATGTTACAGTATCGTGTTGGTTTTCGCGTGTCGTTTTAAGTTACGATTTAGTTTTGATGCGACGCGATATGTGTGATATGTGTAGGTACCCCCGCGACGATCCGAGGCGATACAGAAGATGGAGGTGATATCGACACCGACACGAAGGATTCAGGTGAGTAGATTTATATCTATGGGGAGAAGTCGGGTGGATGGCGTATAGCACCCTCGCAGTCCGTGGTGACGTATACTGATGCGTATACACACCTACAATTATTATATTGTTGTTTGGGAAATTATTGTTGCTTAGGATGGATTTTGGTGCGTTGGACTAGTTTAGTGTTGCGGACCCTAGGTAGTGGGTGCACTACACATACCTATACACACATACATACTTGCATACATCCTTACTCATATGTACTTTGGGATTCTATTTTGTCATGTGTTCATATAGGTATGGGACCATGTGTTCACATACAGATTTGAGGATGATACATGAGATTGAGATGAGTCAATGATATTTGATTCGAGGTTATGATATCGGTGATAGGGTAAAATTCGTATTTGAGATAAGTCTTGATACTTTAGCGTATTTTGGATGATGATTCCATATGAATAGTGATATATGTATAAAATGATCGACATGTGATTATGATACGAGATAGGATATGATATGACAGGATATTTATAATAGGCCGCCTTGGGCGGGGTATACTCCTTGAGATGATATGTGCTGATGATATCGATTTATACGGGATTGTCGACCAGTAGTCAGATCTTGATTATAGTGATGATTTTAGCACTGTACTAGACATAGGTCAGTACCCAGATACGATATTTGATAAAGAGAATACCATATGAATGATATGACGAATATGATATTGACCCGTACCCAGATTTGGGGATGCCGTACGAAGGATTTACGTATGAGCTATATTTGATGTTTGATCTGCCCTCTTGACTTGGGAATAACCGATTATAGAGATATAGTGTCGGATGTAATATTATCGAGGCGGGATCACCGACTATATATTTATATATGTATCGACTCAGAGGTTAGGCGGTTTCCCTTACCTGCAGTTAGCTTATTAGCTTAGCCTTATTGTTGGCATAGCTGTATGACTCTTATGACATTACATGCAGTTTAGTTATCATTGTGTTTTAGCACTCAGCTCCTGCATATTATTATTGTTACACTGCTTCGCATACTTATTGTGATTCATATTCCATTTTGATATCATGCTGTTAGGACACCAGCGCCATTACCAATGATGCGTATGTTCCACATACACTTACTTTCCAGCTCACACACTTCTTCATCGGTAATTGCCATGTCACTACACAGTAGTATTATTGCATCAGGATATGACCCTTGTCTGCGCATACTATTATTCCATGTTGCATGATATACTGTTATACTTGCATTTCATTTATATGTCATATACATCATGCTTCCTGATTATACGCATTGAGATATGTTGTTTCTGTGATATTTCTGGATTTGGGAACCATGGATATTTCAAAGAGATCATGTAAATGTTTGAAAAACCCGGTTACCCTCGATATGATATTTCAGTGTGTCCACCATGTGTTTTCTCGGTGCTGAGAGCGACATGTGAAACCCAAATCGAGGAGGCGGATGAAACCGATTGCGGGTACATGGTGGACCCGGTGCGGTACCCCGGGGCAAGAGGATCGCAGATGATAGCGTTGAGCCTGTGCAGGGGAGCACTACCTACCGGTGATATTACCCGACGCGTCGGATATCCGGAGGATACCGTCGTGGTCATGAGATGGATGGTAGGGGCCGATCTGGACTGACGGCGCCCTAGATTTTGTGATTTAGACATTGAGATTTCGAGATATTGAGGTACAGAGATTGTGATACAGAGGTATCGAGATACTGAGACTTATGTTTTGTGCCGATGCTAGGCACTGTTTATGCTGATTTCATTTTGGTACCTCATTTTAAAAATACAGAAATCTCACAAATTATGAAAGCAGTTTTCTTCAGTACATGCATTCTGTTTCATGCATTCATACATTATCCATATGATATATTGCCACCTGAGGCACGGACACAGGCATATGGGATTACACTTGGGTTAGATATTTACCCTAGCCATGGTTTAGATTGCTGGTTATATATTTGAGGATTATATATTATGATCGTATGACCTAGGATTGCGTCATACATGCGATTTTCTGTTCGTAGATCTTTTTCTACTTACGAGTTGGCAACTCACCCCCGTTGTGCCCCAGTTCTTGCAGGTTTCGCCGTACTGATTTCATTACGGCTTTGCTGGCACTATTTCTATTTCCGGGTGACTTTCTAGTAGGTGGGTTTATTGGTATCATACCCATCCTTATAAATTGTATATTATATTTCAGTTGTATCTAGAAGTTCCATCAACCAAACATGTATTTATTTGAGATAGAGACCGGTGATGTTTATTCTTTCGACCGTAGAGTCGCGCGTTATATTTCTATGGATTTCATGCCGGTTGGAGTTCCCTTTTCTGTTGTGATCCTCGCCTTTAGGCGTTGTATATTATGTTGCTTACAGGTTGATTCACATATGGTTTTTCCTACACTCTACTACTTCTCTTGGTTTGGATTTCTTGGTTTCGGCTTACTTAGAATACGTACGCCTTGAGACGTTCGTAGTCTAAGTGCCGGTCATGTTCCGAAATTTCGGGTCGTGACAAAGTTGGTATCAGAGCGTTAGGTTTTACCTTCGGAGCGTAGGATGACCCTTGGTTGATGGAATAGGTGACTAAAGTAGAGTGACGTACCGTGGGTATGTCCCGCGGCATATTTACGACACGGCACTCCACTTAAGAAGCCTTAGGATGTACATTTCTTTGTTCAGTATCATATTCATTCCTGATCTAGCCTCATCAGTACCAGTACGGTTTTGCTGCCACGATTACGGGCAGGGAGAGCTACGGCTAAAGTTGCGGTCAGTATGAGCTCGTTACGAACGAGGACTGACCAGGTCGTGATTCCGGCGACACACGATTGCAGAGGTGTGTCTTTTGTTTCTATTTTACGCCACGAGCGTGGGATGAATCGCCGTATGAGGTTACTCGGACATGCAGATTAGCACCAGAGGATTGAGCCACCTGTAGAGGCCAGCCAGACTTTGATGACCGTTGGCGTATTGCTTGCTCATTCATGATGATTGAGGCACTGTTCAGCGTGCAGACGAGTGAGCCAGTTATTGCAGCGAACGATGAGATATTGCCCCAGATGTTGGATCTTTTGCAGTACGAGTAGTACTAAGAGATGATAGAAGATCACTAGTCATCGAGGATGAATGACTAGGACATGCGGATCGTTCGCTACCCCGATGCGAGGTCATCAAATAGATTGATTCCAGCTAGAGACGACTTCACGCAGAGACGTTGAGAGTCGACAAAGACGATCGAATGTCAGAAACCTATTATTCCAAGTTTAAAGTATTCGGAAAAACATATAGGCAATTCTATGGACCCTCTAGAAGAATGAAACCCTAACTCGACTTAATGACCGTGTGAAAGCCTTTGAACCTTAGGGTTTGCGGCAGTTCTGCAGCGCCATTAGTGAGGCTTGGGTTTGCCCTTCTACGGCTGGACCACCGATGTTATGGTACGTACTTGATACTATTAAAATGTACCCAAGATGTTAAGCTCTTAGGGGACTATGAGGTTTCGACGAACCGATCAGATGGCTCGACTTAATTCGGATGCTAGATGGTGAGATGCATTTCTTGGGAGACTCCAGATACGGGGATAGCCGTTGGAGCTCAGTCCATGTAGCCACGACGAGACGAGTTCGAAGCGGTCGACATTAGAGAAAAGTGGAGTAAGAGGTTCGTACAAGATCTGGATAAGATGACGTTCTACTCCGCCGTCATCAGTGATGCGGTAGGTATGCCGAGGCATTGTACTTGGATATACCTTCCAGAAGGAGTCGCGATGAGTATGCAGTCGTTCCGGAACAAGAAGCAGATATAGTAAGTGTAAGTGCACGGCGGCGCCCCGGCCGTCAATCCGACGGCCAAACGCGGAAACGGTGATAAACTTAAATTTTGCGGACTTAGCAAACCGGCACCACCGCGCACTAAACCCCGGATCGTGCCATTAAACTAGTCTAAGCTAAGTAACAAGATAGGTTAGAGATATACCGACGATCCAAGTCCTCCGGTCTTCATCTCCACTCCGATCTCCTCGCGGGATCTCCGTCCGTCTCCTCCTCGTCGGAAAGGGCACCACGAAGCCGGGCACTTTTACGGGCTCCCACCTCAATACCGAGGCAACTCGCGCATGAAGCCGGCTACTCGACATGCTCAAGATATGCTGTAGGAAGTGTAGTGTAGAATCATAGCTCACTTTGGGGTTGGTTGCCATAGATGGAGGAATCGGATTAGGAAAAATGGTACTTTCATTTTTCCAAAACAAGAAGAAGAAGGAGATGAAGAATTCCTCCCAAAACTAAGATGAACTCTCTCATTCTTTTTCTTTCTCTCTTTTCTTTTTCTTCTTTCTTTCTTTCTACCATTTTTCATCAAGTGAGAAGAATAAGGTGGAGGAATGAATATGAAGCATAACCATAGAAGGAAGGTGAGTGTAGGAAAAGTAGAAAGGTGACTATATCCTAAACATCATCATAACAATCTTTCTTATCAACCTCAAATCCTTTCTAATCTCATTAATACAAATCAAGTGATGGTTGAAAAGAAAAGATGCTTTCATAATTAATCATCTTGCAAATAAGTCCTCCACAAAGTGTTATTTGCAAAACTGCAAATAACCCCCTCCATCAGAAAAGTCCGGCCGGGAAAGAACAAAGGAAAACCGGCCGGAACGGAAAGCAAACTGGCAACTCCAGAAAATCGGTCCCGTAATAAATTACAGGATAACCCCGATACTGTGCATACACACCTGCATTTGTATTCCGTCCGGATACAAATGCAAAGAGACAAAATCTACACTGTACTATACTAGGATCGGCTTAAACCAAAGCCGGCTAGTAAAATCCGTTCGATCCTGATCCGTGCAATACCGCACGTATCTGATCGAACGCTGCCATATAACTATACGGCTACTAGTACAAACCGTCCGATCCTGATCCGTGCAATACCGCACGTATCTGATCGGACCCTGCCATATCTCCATACGGCCTCTACAGCGTTTCGCCCGAAAGCTTGAGTAACTGAAAGTGTGGTGGACTCTAAAGACTCGTCAATACTATGGCTGTGGATTTAACCACTAGCACGTCAGAGGTATAAGCCAATACGTGACGGGCCACCAGCTATTGACTAAAAGGGACGTCGATGAGGAAGCTCACCCCGACACCCAACTGAGCCTGTCAGTGACAATATCCGTACAGTCCGGTCCGTTCGTCTATGAGCATCGCATGGCGGGCCTAGGGGGTTGGTAAAAGTCAGACCCCCAAAAGCGGTACAAGTCGTGTCGGAGTGTAGCCCAGAACACCCTGAGATACTACTGGAATACCTACCAGTAAATCTCCTGCCTTGGCCAAGGTCTTTGTGTAATGGCTCTCCTAGACACAGCGCGACCTCACCCCCAATACCGGGAGAGACGAACCCCTGAAGATCCGCTCACTGCCTCCATGTGGCTCGGGACTGTACCCAACTAAAACCTGTTTGCACGACTCCTTTGAGCCGTGGTAGGGTAGTAATCAAAGTACAGTGGGAACTCACACGAGACAAATGACGATCCCCAGGTCGATGAACTAACCTGTACACATGTCACCAGGGAACTGCTATCTGACGTCAGGTATAAGACCAACTAGCATGTTCCCGGCGAGTCCTGTCCGGTGTACTCATAACCCAATGAGCACCTGTATACATCTTAGGTGATCCAACTGACACCAGTGGCTTGTGAGACCGGCCACCGCCCTTCGTCGGGGTCTCGACTGTATACACTAGTCTACTCTGGAGTATCGATGCCCTGTCTCGAAACTCCTACGACTAGGGACCTTTTAAGGATGTGCTTATAGACTACCAGCTCCCACGTATATGATCGCCCTCATACTGCCGGTAGTCAAGCAAGAATCCTAGGGGCTCTATCAACGTGCAATAGCGACATGTCAGGTCACCTAAAGCAGTACACGATGATAAAGGTAAACCAGATAGCATACTATCATCTTGAGTAAGACTGTCCTACCGGGATAGGTCCTCCCTCAATCATTGCAATCACGTGCCTGTGATCCAATAATCGACTCTGAGGGCACTATCTCCAACAATCTCCCACTTGCACTCAAGGCTAATTATTGCGATGTCGCATACTCACAACCCGTGTGATACCGAACACCCAACTCCCCTACTAGTCAGTTTCACAAAATCCGTTTGCGAAACTATTGCGTTCGAGGAATAGCCTCAGTGAGTGGATCCGCCTTGATGTTTCTTTCTATGTCTCTCTATATCTCAAATTCGCGGAGAAAGCCATCTCCCGAAATGAGCAATACCTGTCTTAGAATGTCTGGATGTCTGATGGGACTTAGCTCATAAATGAACTCCAAATCCAAACTTCTTAGACTGTATCGTCAACTGAACTTAATCAGTATCCTGCGCCATGCCACCCTCAGTATTGCCTTGGACCACCCGTCCAAAATACTGCCCCTCGTCAGAGGGAAAAACTACAACTCTGACAACCTCCTTGTCGTCCAGGTCACCTTGGAAGCCTGGAATGATAACCGTCTCCTAAAAGAGGCAGCCGTTATCATATCCCTAGAACAGCCACTTATGTTCTAAAACTGCTTCCGACTGTTTCTCCAGGATTGGATCAATATCAACTTATTGCATCTAGTGCAAGAACAACATCTGGTGTGGTACTTGACATCTCATGATTGACTCAATTGCCTAAGCAAGTGATCTGCCAATCATGCACATCCCTCTCTACTTTAGTCTAAAAGACACCTTTAGAGAGGGCGACTCCATTACTTGCAGGTACACTACCGTGCCAGGAGTCGTCCATTCTAAATACTCATAGAATGCTGTCAAGGTACCCAGATTAGGAAACCACCCAAATCTAGATCTAGTAACCAGTATGTCTGATATAATGTCCAAGTCCTTTGTGGAGAAACCACTGTGTGACGACCAAAGTATAACCGATCGTAGTAAAGGAATTTCACTTCCTACTACTTTCTTAACAGATCCATCCCCTATTCTGATGACGTCAAACCTATGACTGTCACATCAGAAATAGATGATCTATCTCCGCTACATCTGCTTTAGTCTATAAATAGACATAAGCCTGATGTCCACCAATGCTTCCGCTGCTCCCACTGACTACGACAACCCTCTGGCAGAGTCATATAGACGTGCACTTCTAAAGCAAGTTTAGAACGACGCTATACTCATCCTCCTGCCGGGTCTCGCAGCCTGGAACAACAACAATGGCAAGTGTGGGTAAACAAGAACTTCCCTGTCACCGTCCTTGAGGCTACCGAAGTACCTCTCGGGTGCCTGAAGTTACCCACCTTATCTGCGGAGTGGCCAATGGAATGTCAAATCAGATTGAATCTTTAGGTTCCTTATCAAATCTTCAGTAATCGTTTGCGGTTCTGGAATCACTTCCAGTTCTACCATACTCCCACTACTGTTTTCTGAAAAAAAATCCATTTTTGTTAAAACTGTGGCGAGTCAAGATGGTAGAAAATCAACCCTCGTCATAGCCTGGGTCAACCCACAAACAGCCAATACAGAAACGTGCCTTGAGTTATCCAGAGTCTGGTTTTAATCATAAGCCGGACAACTCCCCGTACCTTAACAATGTTAAGATATGAACTGTACTATATCCAATATAGAACTAGAGGCACTGATTTAATTGAACCAGATTCAAATTATGCAGCTATCTCCAGTGCATGTCAACTAAATGGAGAGAGGACGATTAGCGTTACTCAACTTAGGAATACTTCCAATTTTGAGTAACCCGGAAAAAGAAGCAAGTTCTCTTAATCATTACTATCAACTGAATACCATACACAAGTATCTACATCTTCGATCACTTTGAAGAATCCCGATACTTGCAACACCTGGTTCTCTACTTTATTCTTATACCTATAACTTCTCAAAACTTCGACCCTGTGTTTGTACGAAACACCTGTCTAAGAACTAGAGAAGTCATAAGTAAGCAGAATACAGTACGAGGACCAACCCCTCTGTCCTGATGGACCCTGGACAACATACAATACTCTGTATAAGTCCGCTGAGTCTAACAACTCTTTCACTGTGTGTTGTCGGTTGAAAACTGTACTTATGGTTAAGAAGAATTACACCGCTGTTTAATGCTCCTTACCTAACCATCCACTGATATAGGTAAATGTTATCGACAAAATATCAAAAGGTATATCTCACTCTATGAAAATAGACGTACAGATATATCAATTTGAAATTGGTGCACATCAACGGATATTCAAAACCAAATATTTGCCGACCGGCAAACAGTCCAGGCGATTTCCTCAAATATCACTGATTCCAACGAATCCCGATATAATGAGGATGATCACCCAATTCCCAATAACTTGCTCCCACTCATCATCTGTAAAACCATACAGATGTGAGAATCAAACCTGGTAAATACATACCCTGGAGTAAGTATCTAATCGGGAAATCAGTTTTCTTTTAACATTACACAGTGAGACTGAAACATTGAAATGTTTCGATGGGGTATCCCGGTATTCCTAGTAATGCCTCTTCCAGATTCACGACTGTAACCGTATAGTTCTTTGCCACCTCTCCAAATCCCTTCATTTGTCTTTAGTCTTTACCTTTTGTACACCCCTTTAGGCCAAATGGTTTTCTTCCTTCCCTACCGTTCGGCACCAGCCTATGGTTTGGAAGAAGACTATCCAAAAAGCATAAAGGGTGTACTGTCCTAATCCTAGGAGCACTCGCATCGCGAGAGAAGGTGAAGATAAAAGACACCTGAATGTACTTTATTCCTATTTCTCCTGAACCAGGATCCATCCCCGAACTGGAACGAGTTCCTTTCGAGTTCGTATATAACCATACGATGGATTATCCAATAAAATGGGATCTTCGTAATGATACGGAGTGTCCTGGAGAAATACAAAGGTGATTTAGGATTGGCGAAGGAATACATGGTTTGGTCGTGAATATCTGTTGCAATTTACTTTGCCCTCTTACTAATCCCTTACTTTGTCTTAACTTAATACCTTCTGTACACCGTTTAGGCTAATTGGCTTTCTTCCTTCCCTACCGGTCGGCACCAGCCTATGGTTTGGAAGAAGACTATCCAATTTGCGTAATAGGTGTACTACTCCTAAACCAAGGAGTACTCGCAACCTGAGAGAGGGTGAAAAGAAAAAAAACTGAATAGTCCTATCCGTTTTCTCCAGAACCGGAAACCATCCTCGAATAAATCCCTTCGAGTTCGTATCTAACCATACGATGGTTTTGTCCAATGGAAATGGACTTTCGTAGTAATACGGGGTGTCCTGGAGAAAAGGGTAAAAGTAGGAGTGGCAATGAGGTCTGCAACCCGGACAATCCAAAAGCCAGTGTTAAGTAGGTTCGGTCAACTTGGTCACTGAGTCATAGTCTAAGGTCGGGTCAATGGTCGCTGCCAGAGAGAGAGAAAAGAAACACTCAGCGTGCACTCTAACCTAGATCAGAATGGTTACCAATTTATCTAATCTGGAATCCTCCCACTGTACCTCAAATTCTCCTCCAAACCTGAAAGAAGAATTAGTCGGGGTCACCCGAGGAGTATACTAACTCATCAGTGGGAATCGGGATCCAACTCTCATCGCATGACAACGTGACGGAATCCGCTCACGGTATCACACTCCAGAAGGTATGCGCATATCTGGCAAGTTTCAGTACTTTTGAAACTCCCGATGTGATTTCTGCCCCATGCTCTTATGACCTTGACTTTGGCCAACATATCATAAGTCACATGTCAAGTTCTACCCGTCATTCTCCAGGTTAATTTGAATCCACCCGTACATACCCTTGACTTTGGCCAAAATGGCAGTACGACTGTCCCAAACCAACGCATCTATCTATGCTGCATATGAATACCCCAATAGCTACCAATCACTGTGCCTTGACTTTGGCCAACATACACAGCTTGAATACTATTGACCACCCATATGAAACGACGGAGGGCTACGAATGGTTTCTGGCGAAAAACTTTAACGTAAAGAACTTGATATCGTCGAAGGAACGGATAGCTTTTAAAAATATAGTGACGAAAACCGTTGCTAAAGAGGTCACTCCCGGTGAAGGGATCTCGGCTCTTTCCCCGTAGAATGGGGTGCAGGATATTCCAAATGAATACCGCGATGCAAAGAAAAAGTAATCGGCTATAGTGAAGTTAATGCCCTGACGCAAACTTCTGTCCAAGGGGTCACTCCCGGTGAAGGGATCTCGGCCCTTGCCTCGTCGACTGAGGAGCAGGATATTCAAACTGAATACCACGATGCAAAACAAAAGTGAACGTCCTTGCAATAACAGCTTTTTGAAAAGTGTTCCAACAACATCAGATTAGGTTTGTTTTTAAACTTGCATTGATCCGAATCAATGCAGTCCCATCAATTGATCACACCAAAAAGAACGAAAATATACTGATGTACGTATATGCCATCCGCATTCGCCACTGGGTCCCGTCATTACCCGTTAGGTTAGCTGACTAACGACAGAGCGGGGACTGGACTAGCGCGGATGTAAAACATATACAACATCTACTAATATATATGCCAATATATTATATTTCGCTCAAGGCGTGAAAAGAAATGCAACATCACAGAAATGTACAGCATCACAGAACAATACAGATATCTGGGATCCCCGGGTTTCACAGAGCCACTACTGAAACCCGACGTTCCCCTGGACGTGTGGATAGCCTGTGCAATGAAATCCTAGACCCCTACGGGCGTGGCAAGTTACCCGCCAAAACCTGAAGCGAGGCAGCCCCCTTCAGCGCCGTGAATGGACCACCCAGCACTTCACGGAATCCGGTAACTTGGGCACCCCTCCTGGGTCAACCTGTACCCCCTACGAGTGCGGCGAATAGCCCGCCAATCCCAGAGTGAAGCCCCCTCCGTCTCAATGCCATGAGATGCGGGCTTGTTGCCCTCTAGAACCCGGCCATTCGTGCACCCCTCCGCGGGGTAATCCTAGTACAGAATGTAAAATATACATACACCGGGTACATCGACCGCAACCAGGTCGTGCCCTAAAAGAATAATACAATCAGGCAGTGACGGCAGTCCACATGTCGGACGCTCGCCCCGCAATATCAAAAGTACATAATACCACCACAACTGTACTAGCATTGCATCCAGGCTATCACCACGACCGATCCGCAACATCACAGCATAAACATAGAACATCAACGTGAAAGTCACGTTCGCAAATCCGTCTAACCGGGCTATAGCAGTTAGACCGGATTTACCGATCGAGTGACATTCACGGTCGCAGATATAATGTAAATACTGTGAAAAAATGTGTTTAAAATATCCGATCGATCAAAAATTAACAAGTGGGCCCTCAATCAAAACTGTAGCACTCACAGAAATCCTGGGCCCAATTTTAATATTCCAAAACCCATATTTTAAGCCCAGAAGGCCTCTGAAAAAATTTGGTGAAGTGATGTGAATAGTGCGCGGCGGAAGGGCCGCAAGAGGGGGGGTTTCGCGGCGGTTCCGCGCTCCCACTGTGGAGTTACTTCTTCAAATTTTTACAGAACTCTTAGATTTTCCAGTACATCAATATTTTACAACCTGAAAAATTTTTCGAGACCAAAAATTTTCAACAGAAACTGATTCGAACTAAAATGCAGTTTTGGAACATTCGATCGATCGAAACAGAAAAACACATTACACCAAGCTAGACTATGTTAATGGCGAGGCTCTGTTACCACTGTAAGTGCACGGCGGCGCCCCGGCCGTCAATCCGACGGCCAAACGCGGAAACGGTGATAAACTTAAATTTTGCGGACTTAGCAAACCGGCACCACCGCGCACTAAACCCCGGATCGTGCCATTAAACTAGTCTAAGCTAAGTAACAAGATAGGTTAGAGATATACCGACGATCCAAGTCCTCCGGTCTTCATCTCCACTCCGATCTCCTCGCGGGATCTCCGTCCGTCTCCTCCTCGTCGGAAAGGGCACCACGAAGCCGGGTACTTTTACGGGCTCCCACCTCAATACCGAGGCAACTCGCGCATGAAGCCGGCTACTCGACATGCTCAAGATATGCTGTAGGAAGTGTAGTGTAGAATCATAGCTCACTTTGGGGTTGGTTGCCATAGATGGAGGAATCGGATTAGGAAAAATGGTACTTTCATTTTTCCAAAACAAGAAGAAGAAGGAGATGAAGAATTCCTCCCAAAACTAAGATGAACTCTCTCATTCTTTTTCTTTCTCTCTTTTCTTTTTCTTCTTTCTTTCTTTCTACCATTTTTCATCAAGTGAGAAGAATAAGGTGGAGGAATGAATATGAAGCATAACCATAGAAGGAAGGTGAGTGTAGGAAAAGTAGAAAGGTGACTATATCCTAAACATCATCATAACAATCTTTCTTATCAACCTCAAATCCTTTCTAATCTCATTAATACAAATCAAGTGATGGTTGAAAAGAAAAGATGCTTTCATAATTAATCATCTTGCAAATAAGTCCTCCACAAAGTGTTATTTGCAAAACTGCAAATAACCCCCTCCATCAGAAAAGTCCGGCCGGGGAAGAACAAAAGAAAACCGGCCGGAACGGAAAGCAAACTGGCAACTCCAGAAAACCGGTCCCGTAATAAATTACAGGATAACCCCGATACTGTGCATACACACCTGCATTTGTATTCCGTCCGGATACAAATGCAAAGAGACAAAATCTACACTGTACTATACTAGGATCGGCTTAAACCAAAGCCGGCTAGTAAAATCCGTTCGATCCTGATCCGTGCAATACCGCACGTATCTGATCGAACGCTGCCATATAACTATACGGCTACTAGTACAAACCGTCCGATCCTGATCCGTGCAATACCGCACGTATCTGATCGGACCCTGCCATATCTCCATACGGCCTCTACAGCGTTTCGCCCGAAAGCTTGAGTAACTGAAAGTGTGGTGGACTCTAAAGACTCGTCAATACTATGGCTGTGGATTTAACCACTAGCACGTCAGAGGTATAAGCCAATACGTGACGGGCCACCAGCTATTGACTAAAAGGGACGTCGATGAGGAAGCTCACCCCGACACCCAACTGAGCCTGTCAGTGACAATATCCGTACAGTCCGGTCCGTTCGTCTATGAGCATCGCATGGCGGGCCTAGGGGGTTGGTAAAAGTCAGACCCCCTAAAGCGGTACAAGTCGTGTCGGAGTGTAGCCCAGAACACCCTGAGATACTACTGGAATACCTACCAGTAAATCTCCTGCCTTGGCCAAGGTCTTTGTGTAATGGCTCTCCTAGACACAGCGCGACCTCACCCCCAATACCGGGAGAGACGAACCCCTGAAGATCCGCTCACTGCCTCCATGTGGCTCGGGACTGTACCCAACTAAAACCTGTTTGCACGACTCCTTTGAGCCGTGGTAGGGTAGTAATCAAAGTACAGTGGAAACTCACACGAGACAAATGACGATCCCCAGGTCGATGAACTAACCTGTACACATGTCACTAGGGAACTGCTATCTGACGTCAGGTATAAGACCAACTAGCATGTTCCCGGCGAGTCCTGTCCGGTGTACTCATAACCCAATGAGCACCTGTATACATCTTAGGTGATCCAACTGACACCAGTGGCTTGTGAGACCGGCCACCGCCCCTCGTCGGGGTCTCGACTGTATACACTAGTCTACTCTGGAGTATCGATGCCCTGTCTCGAAACTCCTACGACTAGGGACCTTTTAAGGATGTGCTTATAGACTACCAGCTCCCACGTATATGATCGCCCTCATACTGCCGGTAGTCAAGCAAGAATCCTAGGGGCTCTATCAACGTGCAATAGCGACATGTCAGGTCACCTAAAGCAGTACACGATGATAAAGGTAAACCAGATAGCATACTATCATCTTGAGTAAGACTGTCCTACCGGGATAGGTCCTCCCTCAATCATTGCAATCACGTGCCTGTGATCCAATAATCGAATCTGAGGGCACTATCTCCAACAGTAAGGACGATGACTTCCGGACAGTTAAGCAGAGACGAGATTTGGAAGAGACCGTGAGCAGGATTCCTTCCAGGACATTGCTGCAATGATACTTGCACCCAGGATCAGATGTGTCATGTGCAGTCAGAGAGTCGGAGGCCGACGCCAGTGACATGCTGCTTACGATTGGCCATGATGATTGACCGAGAGATGACCAGAGAAGTGCCAAAACGGAATCGTCCCCGTTAGCACGTCTGACAGGGCCGATGAGCCGATGGATCGTGAGATTGGTAATCCACAAAGAAGACTTGGACCCAGGAGTGGTCATGTTATGCACACCAGCAGGCCAGATTTCAGGATCATCGACGAGACATGCTATGAGTGACCACGACAGTTGACCAGAGATTCTTGGAGGATGAGCTTGAGCGGGACTATTCCGCCATACTTGATTTCGGTATTTTAGGAGATTTATTCGCATGATTTGATTTTGATATTGAGTAATTACGATTTTTGCACAGTTGTTGCATTTGATATCATTTTCGTGCCTTGGTTTCACATGTTTGTGATTTTATGGGTTTTAGACATTGGAGTTGATTTCGTGCGTATATACGCACACGATTTGGTTTTTGCACTCGGTATAGTTCACATATGCTTGCGGTGCAGTGATTCGTATTTCGTGCACTTGGATGCACTGGACTTCGATTTCGATGGTGATGCTCGATATTTGTTTCGTGCATGATGGATGCACCGGATTTGGATTTTTCGTGCATGTTGGGCGCATGTTATGAAATGAGATTTGGTGCACACCAGATGCACTAAATCGAGATTTTTCGTGTATGTCAGATGCACCTGATTTTGCTGTCAGGCACACGCGTCGCCTATGACAGATGTCTCGTGCACACCCGATGCACTTAGATATTTTTTCTGTGCGCATGTATGGCACATTCATGGGTTTTGATTTCCATGCGCACCGGACGCACAGGGTTTTCATATGCACATTTTGGGACTGATTTCTTATGGAGCAGTACATTTTTTTGTGTTGATGTGATTTGTTTTCGTACTGAGCAGGACTGGTCAGATGACAGTGCCTGGGTATATTTTGCATGCATTGATAGATTTCAAAGGGATTTCCAAAAGCGGGCTATAGTCTCATTATTTACATACGTGTCCGATATGACACAAGACATTTAAAACGAGGAAACCCTTCTAAATTGTTTTCAAAACGGCGGATCGTGCATATTAAACAAAAGATATATACGTATACGGCTATTTTCTTATAGAGACGTCCGCCACTGTGTAGTGCTATGCGCATTGTACATCGACTTTAAAAGACTTGGCATGCATTTCCTTCAGATATTTACATGCACGGATTTGATATTTACATGTATGGTCCCGATTTACAGCATATCGGTTTTGCTTTGGATTTGGCATTCGTGTTTTCACCTTGACTCCGATCATTGCGGGATGCTTGACGGAGTTTTGACTTCGAGTTATCTACTCGTTACTCATGCGCATGTATTGTGCTATGATGCTTTTTTGTATTGATGATTTCGGAGCCCCGTTGACTTGGACATTTATTTGAAATGTTTTAGAATTGGGAGGTTTAAATTTAAATTCGGGGACATAATTTCTTTAAAGGGGGAAAACTGTAACATTTCAAAAAAATAAAATATTATTTTTGGGAATTTTCATAATTTTTAATGAATATTTTAATAGTTGGTATAATTAAATACCGATAAATGGTGAAAATTCTGGAGAAAATTTTGGAAATTCTAAAATAGGGTATTTTGTGAAAATATGTCATTTTAAGTTTTTATGGTTAAGTATATGTTATTTTTGTGATAATTGCGATTGAAGATCGCTAACCGGATTTTTGGCTTTTGTGCAATGTGCACATAACATTTCCACACCTGTCGCATTTGGTTCATGTTTTGGACTCATGGTGGCCTAGGGTTGAACCATGTTTAGATGACCATGGTGGGTTTAAACCTTTAGGCTAAGTTAAGTGGGTTAATCAGGGTTGGTTTGGTTCATGGTGAATGGGATGATGAGAGTTAACTCATCTCATTTCAAAACTTTGGTTTGCCTCTCAAACACACACATACCAACCTCTCTACATTAGACATATACACCCACAAATCAGCCACCCTAGCTGCTGCTACAAGCTGCAACACCATCAGCCCCACACCCAACATCAACAGCACATTTTCAGCCACCAGAACAGCAGCTACGGCAGCTACATCAGCACAAATTCAGCAGCTGATGTGAACATCAGCCTACCCTTAACACTTTTCAGCCGCCCTAGCTGATTTGCACACCCCCATCATGATGTTTCAGCCCCCATAGCTGACCTACACACTCACTTCAGCCTCCATCAACGCATCAACTGCTGATACACAACATCAGCCCCTAAATTCACTGAAAACATGCATCAATTCAGCATATTCAGCCCCCCTAGCTGATCTACACCAGCCCCTAACACTTTTCAGCCCCCCATAGCTGACCTACACACCCCCCATCATGACTTTTTAGCCCCCAATGGCTGACTTCAGCCACAAAACAGCCCCCTCCCTACACCTACAGCTACACTAGCAGCTGAAACCATGCACTTTAGCCCATTGTATCAGCCTTTAACCAACCCACACCCTCATCATACCGCATCACAACGCACCATATATACCCTCCCTCAAGTGTTGCAGCTGCTACTGCAACACATAGAAGAAAAAAAAGAAGAGAAAGAAAAGCAAAAGAGAGAGAGAGATAGTTGCAGCAGCAACAGCTGCAGAGACATCATCTTTAGGAGCAATGAGCAGCTCCCCAGCAGCACAACCCTTCCTCCTTTCCTTCTCCTTCCTCCTAGGAACCCCTCGAGGTATAATCTTGCAACCCAAACTCTTTTCTTGCCAAGTTATAGTTATTTGGCTGAAATTTAGTGTTATATTGAAGATTAGTGCTAGTTTAGGAAAATTTGAGGGAGACTTGACAAAGTATTGGTTTTGAATGTTGGTATAACCTTATTTGGAGCTGTTGAGATCAGTTAAGCCTAGATCTAACCCAGATTCGACACATTTCAAACCTAGAACCCAAAACAGAACAGTTTCATGTCGGTTTGCGGGGATATATGGCGTGCAGGTGAATCTGGAGTGATCCGGGGTCATTACGGGGAAAATAAACAACACCAGGAGCCTATTTAGACACCCAGGAGACCACCCTAGGCAGACATACACCCAATTCCTCACCTAGTCCGGCCAGGCCGGTTTTACCCTATAGGGGGCTCGGCCACTTGGTTGGCTCAGGTGCCCAGGCTTCTTCCATAGCTCACACACACCCTGTACATCACCCTAGACTTATTTGCTCGCTTTGTTTTCACCTGAGACGAAATCTGGGATCATTTTCTTGGGTTGCTGCCTTACTTTTAGTTTTGGTTTTCCATATTTTGATTTCCATATTTTGGTATTTGTGCGTTATCTCGATCGTGTGACGTTTTTACGTCCATATCGAGTGATTTCAGGTTGTTTTGCGAAGGCTAACCATAGGTTCTAACCTATTGGATTTTAGCGTATCGTGTTGGTTTTCGCATGTCGTTTTAAGTTATGATTTAGTTTTGATGCGATGCGATACGTATGATATGTGTAGGTACCCCCGCGACGATCCGAGGCGATACAGAAGATGGAGGTGATATCGACACCGACACGAAGGATTCAGGTGAGTAGATTTATATCTACGGGGAGAAGTCGGGTGGATGGCGTATAGCACCCTCGCAGTCCGTGGTGACGTATACGGATGCGTATACACACCTACAATTATTATATTGTTGTTTGGGAAATTATTGTTGCTTAGGATGGATTTTGGTGCGTTGGACTAGTTTAGTGTTGCGGACCTTAGGTATGGGTGCACTACACATACCTATACACACATACATACCTGCATACATCCTTACTCATATGTACTTAGGGATTCTATTTTGTCATGTGTTCATATGGGTATGGGACCATGTGTTCACATACAGATTTGAGGATGATACATGGGATTGAGATGAGTCGATGATATTTGATCTGAGGTTATGATATCGGTGATATGGTAAAATTCGTATTTGAGATAAGTCTTGATGCTTTAGCGTATTTTGGATGATGATGCCATATGAATAGTGATATATGTATAAAATGATCGACATGTGATTATGATACGAGATAGGATATGATATGATATGACATGATATTTATAATAGGCCGTCTTGGGTGGTGTATACTCCTTGAGATGATATGTGCTGATGATATCGATTTATATGGGATTGTCGACCAGTAGTCAGATCTTGATTATAGTGATGATTTTAGAACTGTACTAGACATAGGTCAGTACCAAGATACGATATTTGATAAAGAGAATACCAGATGAATGATATGACGAATATGTTATTGACCCGTACCCAGATTTGGGGATGACGTACGACGGATTTACGTATGAGCTATATTTGATGTTTGATCTGCCCTCTTGACTTGGGAATAACCGATTATAGAGATATGGTGTCGGATGTAATATTATCGAGGCGGGATCACCGACTATATATTTATATATGTATCGACTCAGAGGTTAGGCGGTTTCCCTTACCTGCAGTTAGCTTATTAGCTCAGCCTTATTGTTGGCATAGCTGTATGACTCTTATGACATTAGATGCAGTTTAGTTATCATTGTGTTTTAGCACTCAGCTCCCGCATATTATTATTGTTACACTGCTTCGCATACTTATTGTGATTCATATTCCATTTTGATATCATGCTGTTAGGACACCAGCACCATTACCGATGATGCGTATGTTCCACATACACTTACTTGCGAGCTCACACACTTCTTCATCGGTAATTACCATGTCACTACACAGTAGTATTATTGCATCAGGATATGACCCATGTATGTGCATACTATTATTCCATGTTGCATGATATACTGTTATACTTGCATTTCATTTATATGTCATATACATCATGCTTCCTGATTATACGCATTGAGATATGTTGTTTCTGTGATATTTCTGGATTTGGGAACCGTGGATATTTCAAAGAGATCATGTAAATGTTTTAAAAACCCGGTTACCCTTGATATGATATTTCAGTGCGTCCACTATGTGTTTTCTCGGTGCTGAGAGCGACATGTGAAACCCAAATCGAGGAGGCGGATGAGACCGATTGCGGGAACATGGTGGATCCGGTGCGGTATCCCGGGGCAAGAGGATCGCAGATGATGGCGTTGAGCCTGTGCAGGGGAGCACTACCTACCGGTGATATTACCCGACGCGTCGGATATCCGGAGGATACCGTCATGGTCATGAGATGGATGGTAGGCGCCGATCTGGACTGACGGCGCCCTAGATTTTGTGATTTAGACATTGAGATTTCGAGATATTGAGGTACAGAGATTGTGATACAGAGGTATCGAGATACCGAGACTTATGTTTTGTGCCGATGCTAGGCACTGTTTATGCTGATTTCATTTTGGTACCTCATTTTAAAATTACAGAAATCTCACAAATTATGAAAGCAGTTTTCTTCAGTACATGCATTCTGTTTCATGCATTCATACATTATCCATATGATATATTGCCACCTGAGGCACGGACACAGGCATATGGGATTACACTTGGGTTAGATATTTACCCTAGCCATGGTTTAGATTGCTGGTTATATATTTGAGGATTATATATTATGATCGTATGACTTAGGATTGCGTCATACATGCGATTTTCTGTTCGTAGATCTTTTTATACTCACGAGTTGCCAACTCACCCCCGTTGTGCCCCAGTTTCTTGCAGGTTTCGCCGTACGGATTTCATTACGGCTTTGCTGGCACTATTTCCATTTCCGGGTGACTTACTAGTAGGTGGGTTTATTGGTATCATACCCATCCTTATACATTGTATATTATATTTCAGTTGTATCTAGAAGTTCCATCAACCAAACATGTATTTATTTGAGATAGAGACCGGTGATGTTTATTCTTTCGACCGTAGAGTCGCGCGTTATATTTCTATGGATTTCATGCTGGTTGGAGTTCCCTTTTCTGTTGTGATCCTAGCCTTTAGGCGTTGTAAATTATGTTGCTTACAGGTTGATTCACATATGGTTTTTCCTACACTCTACTACTTCTCTTGGTTTGGATTTCTGGGTTTCGGCTTACTTAGAATACGTACGCTTTGAGACGTTCGTAGTCTAAGTGCCGGTCATGTTCCGAAATTTCGGGTCGTGACAGACATAGCCCGGGTCAACCCACAAACTGCCATAACAGAAACGTGTCTTGAGTTATCCAGAGTCTAGTTTTAAGCATAAGCTGGACAACTCCCCGTATCTTAACATTGTTAAGATATGAGCCATTCTATATACAATATATAAACTTTGGCACTTATTTAATTGGAACCAGATTCTAATCATGCAGCTGTCTCCAGTGCATATCAACTTAATGGAGAGAGGCTAATTAGCATTACCCAACTTAGGAATCCATCCAATTATGAGTAACCTAAAAGAGAAACAAATTTCTCAAAACCATTACTATCATCTGAATACCAATCATAAGTATCTACATCTTCGATCTCTTTGAAGAATCCCGATACTTGTGATACCTGGTTCTCTACTTTATTCTTATACCTACAAATTCTCAAAACTTAGATATTTTATTTCTACGAAACACTTGTCTAAAAACTAGAGAAGTCATAAGTAAACAGAACATAGTACGAGGACCTACCCCTTTGTCCTGATGGACACTGGACAACATACAATACTCTGTATAAGTCCGCTGAGTTGAATAACTCAAAACCTGTGCGTCGTAGGTTGAAAACTGTACCTAGGCGATTTCCTCAAATATCACCAATTACAACGAATTTCGATATAATGAGGATGATCACCTAATTCCCAATAACTTACTCCCACTCATCATCTGTAAAACTATACAGATATGAGAATATAAAACCTGGTAAATACATACCCTGGAGTAAGTATCTAATCGGGAAATCAGTTTTCCTTTAACAATGTACTGAAACATGAAAATGTTTCGTAGGGGTATCCTGGTATTCATAGTAATGCATCTTCCATAATCCAATTCATGACTATAACCGTGTATTTCTTTTCCATCTCTCCAAATCTCTTTATTTGTCTTTATTCATTACTTTCTGTACACCATCGTTACGCTAAGTGGTTTTCTTCCTTCCCTACCGTTCGGCACCTGCCTATGGTTTGGAAGAAGACTATCCAGTTAGCATAATAGGTGTACCTTCCTAATCCTAGGAGTACTCGCAACTTGAGATAAGGTGATGATAAAAGTCAACTGAATAATACCTTATTCTATTTCTCCCGAACTGGGAAAAAAGCAAAGGTGAAATAGGAGTGGCGATGAAGTACGCGGTTTGGTCGTGAATGATAACAGTCGCAATTTACATTGCCCTCTTTCTAATCCCTTTATTTTTATCTTTAGTTATTACCTTATATACACCCTACTTAGGCTAATTGGTTTTCTTCATTCCCTACCTTTCGGCGCCTGCCTATGGTTTGGAAGAAGACTATCCAATAAGCGCAATAGGTGTACTCTCCTAAACCAAGGAGCCCTCGCAAGCTGAGAGAAGGTGATAATAAAAGACAACCGAATAAACTAATTCTATTTCTCCTGAACCTGGATCCATCCTCGAAGAAGTCCCTTCGAGTTCGTATATAACCATACGATGGATCTATCCAATGGAAGTGGATGTCTGTAGTAATACGGGGTGTTCTGAGAAATACAAAGGGTAAAAGAAGGAGCGGCAATGACTTATGCAACTTTAGACAATCCAAAAGCCAGTATTTTAAGAAGGTTCGGTCAACTTGGTCACTAAGTCATAGTCTAGGGTCGGTCAAAGGTCGCTGCCAAAGAGAGAGAGAGAAAAGAAACACTCTGCGTGCACTCTAACCTAGATCAGAATGGTTATCACTTTATCTAATCAGGAAACTTCCCACTGTAATCTCAAATTCTCCTCCAAACCTGAAAGAAGAATTAGTCGGGATCACCCGAAGAGTAAACCAACTCATCAGTGAGAATCAGGATCCAACTATCATCGCATGATAACTTGATGGAAGCCACTCAAGTTATCACACTCCAGAAGGTATGCGCATACTTGGCAAGTTTCAGTTTCTTTAGAAACTCCCGATATTTATTTTTGCCTCATGCTCTTATGACCTTTACTTTAGTCAACAAATCATAAGTCACAAGTCAAGTTCTACCCGTCATTGTCCAGGTTGATTTGAACCCACCCGTACATACCCTTGACTTTAGTCAACAAGGTAATACGACTGTCCCAAACCAACGCATCTGTCTATGCAACAGATGAATACCCAGCAGCTACCAAAGACTATGCCTTGACTTTAGTCAACAAACATAGCTTGAATACTATTGACCATCCATAAGAAATGACGGAGGGCTACGGCTGGTTTTTGGCGAAAAAACCTTTAACGTAATGAACTTGATATCGTTGAAGGAACCTGATAGCTTTTTATAAAGATATAGTGACGAAAACCTTTTGCTAAAGTGGTTACTCCCGGTGAAGGGATCTCGGCTCTTTCCTCGTGGAATGAGGTGCAAGATATTCTAACTGAATACCACTATGCAAAACAACTTGTAATCGACTATAGTGAAGTTATTACCCTGACGTAAACTTCTGCCCAAGGAGTCACTCCCGGTGAAAGGATCTCGGCCCTTGCCTCGTCGAATGAGGTGCAAGATATTCCAACTGAATACCGCTATGCAAAACAAAAGGAAACATCTTTGCAATAACACCTTTTAAAACTGTTCCAAAAACATTAATTATAGGTTTGTTTTATCCTTTGCATTGATTAGAATCAATGCAGTCCCATCAATCAATCACACCAGAAAAGAACGACAATATAATGTATGTATATGCCATCTGCATTCGCCACTGGGTCCCGTCATCACCCGTTAGGTTACTTAACTAACGACAGAGCGGGGACTGGACTAGCGCGGGTGTAAAACATATACAACATCTACTAGTATATATACCAATATACAATAATCGCTCCAGGCGTAATAAATGCAACATTACAGAAAAGTAATAAGCATCACAGAACAATACAGATAATCTGGGATCCCTGGGTTTCATAGAGCCGCTACTGAAACCCGACGT
Organism: Agapanthus africanus; assembly: GCA_030015575.1. NCBI lineage: Eukaryota > Viridiplantae > Streptophyta > Magnoliopsida > Asparagales > Amaryllidaceae > Agapanthus > Agapanthus africanus. The sequence goes on from JASDDO010000022.1 coordinate 208,391,864, forward strand.
TCCCTTGGTCGTGTGGATAACCTGTGCAATGAAACCTAGACCCCTACGGGTGCGACATGTTACCCGCCATAACCTGAAGCGAGGCAGCCTCCTACAGCGTAGTGAATGGACCACCCGGCACTTCACGGAATCCGGTAACTTGAGCTCCCCTCCTTGGGTCAACCTGTACCCCCCTACGAGTGCGGCGAATAGTCTGCCAATTCTAGAGTGAGGCCCCTTTGCCTCTCAAAGCCATGAGATACGGACCTGTTACCTTCCAGAACCCGGCTATCCGTGCACTCCGTCGTGGGGTAAACCTAGTGCAGAAATAAAAATACGTACAACGGGTACATCGACCTTAGCCCGGTCGTGCCCCGAAAAGAATATTATACAAACAGGCAGTGACGACAGTCTACATGTTGGACGCTCGCCCCGCAATATCAAATATACAAATAAATCCAAATTGTACTACCATTGCACACTGCTATATACCACGACAAATCCGCAACATCACAGCACAACACTGAACATCAACGCGAATGTTACGTTCGCAAATCCGTCTAAAAGGACTATAGCAATTAGATGCAATTTACCACTCGAATGACATTCCCGGTCGGAGATATAATATAAGTACTGCATACTAACAGGTTTAAAATTTCGATTGACAAAACTTCCTGAAGTGGGCCCTACGAACATCTGCAGTACAGTAAAAAATCTGGGCCCAAAAGAAACATACCAAAAACCACAATTTACCATGGAAAGCTCACTGGAAAAAATTGGTTCACTGTTCCCACATACTGGCTGCGTTTCCATGGTCAAACCCTAGCTTTGACCGCGGATCCGCGGCGGTACTGTGGAATCACGTGACCAATTTTTCCCAGAATGCTTATAAAACCCTGCACGACTTTCTGTGATATGCAAAATAATTTTTAAACCAGATTTAAAATCGACAGAAACATTGAACAAAAAAATTGCGATTTTTGAAAATCCGTTCGATCGATGTTTTAAACGTGTTAGCACAAGTTAGTAAAGCTTAATGGTGAGGCTCTGATACCACTGTAAGTCCATGGTAGTGCCCCGACCATCTAACAGATGACAAATGCGGAACAAAAACTTTTACAACTGGCGCTATCGCGTACTATAACCTGGATCCGCCATTAAAGCTAATCTAACAAACTACAAAGTGGGTAGAAATGTTATACCGAACGATCCGAGTCCTTCGGTCTTCAACCATCATCCCACGCTTTGTTGCGGCTGCTCCGATCTCCTGAATCTCCAGTCTCCTTGTCCAGGTGGCACCACGTCGACGGATCTTTAAATGGGCTCCCGCCTCTGAATCGAGGCAACTCGATCATCAAGTTTCCTAAAAGAGATGACCAAGATTGATGTAGAGAATGAGTAGAACACTTTGTCTCGTTACGTCCAAAGTTATGGACGAACGGTTAATGAAGTTGCCTTTTGGATTCAAATGAAATGAGAAACGAATATATGAAATTTCCATGAAGCCAAAACCATTGTCTTTTTCTTTTGCAATTCCTTCATCTACTCTCAAATGAGAGGGCCGGCCACTTAAGGAGAGGGAGGAGGTGAGTGTAGGAGAAGGGGGGGTGACTACAACATTTAATGAAGAGAATGAATCATCATAAACACCTTGCATAATCATTTAATGAACTAATTGTTAGTTATATGTATGCCCTAGAGGCCATTACTGTACATTGGATGTATATTGTAGTGGATGCTGGGACATATATAGGGAGGACTTTCTTGCTCGACATGATAGTATGCTATCTGGTTACTCTTTACCTTAACGTGTATACTGATTGTCTCTCTGTTACATGTTGGTAAAGCTCTTAGGATGTGTACTTGACTACCTGGACTATGATGCGGATCATACTAGTGGGGACATAGTAGTCCATAAGTACGTCCTTCAAGTTCCCTAGTCGTGAGTGTATCGAGACAGGGCATCGATATACCAGAGTAGACTAGCGTATACCTTCTCGACCCATACAGATGGGCGATGGATGATCCCATATCCATTGGTGTTTGACATCAGAGATGATATACGGGTGCTCAGTAGAGACTGGGTACACTGGACGGACTCGCCGAGAACTCCCAGATGGTATTATACCTTACGTCAGATGGCAGTTCTCTGGTGACACTGGTACAGAGTAGTCTGTTGACCCGAGATTGTCATAGAGTCTTGTGTGGTTCCCACTGTGCTTTGATCTCCACCTTACCATGTCCAAGAGGGCGTGCAAAACGGTGGTTTTTGGGTACAGTCCCGAGTCACATGGAGGCAATGAGCGATAGGAGGGGATTCGTCTCTCCCGGTATAGGGAGTTGATGTTGCGCTGTGTTCGATTGGCTATAACCGGAAATCCCTGGCCAGGGTTGCTGAGATTTACTGGTAAGTGTTACCAGTAGTTTCTCGAATTGTTATAGACCTCATATCGACACGACTTATCGAGCTATTGGGGTCTGACGTTTTACCACCCCTAGGCGAGATATGCGACATATCAGACGACGAGACCGGACTGTACGGTAAGTGTTACTGGTTGGATTCACAGGAGTGTGAGCGGGCTTGCTCGTCGATCTTCTGATCCCTCAATACCCGGGTGGCCATTACGTTTAGCAGACCGCTTGCGGCTTGTGGGTGTTTGATATGATCATCATCTGCTGCCGGCGTATTGACGAGTCTTTAGAGTCCTACACAGAGGTTTCCTGGCTCAAGCGAAACGAAATAGGAGCGCATATGAGATATGTGCGGGACCGAGAATAATGCGTGTATGTGATACCGTATTCTATTCTTGCGATGAATGTATCGACTGGTTATATGCGATATAACCAAGTTATCGAATCAAGGATTGATTCGATAAGCCGATACATTGGATATTAGTCGGTTATATGCGATATGACCGGATCGTTAAATCAAGTATTGATTTAACGATTTAATGCATAATTATATATTTGATATATTACTTTGCATTAACTAGTATTGGTTCACTTTAAAAAGATTTTCTCACTTGAAGTTCACAAGTTGTATATGTGATATACTTTTGTGCACTTGTTTGTATCATGTTTGATGATACATGCTTACTTAAGTTTGTGTAAACATTAAACCATGGTTATATAAATGGTTAGGGTTTTGTTTTTCATATCTATTTATTCATTTATTTATTTATTTCTTTTTGACAAAAGAAAAGAAAAATGGTGGCTTTCTTTGGATGCATGTTGATGCTTCATGAAGCTTTGACTAAGTCACCATTTTTGTCTTCATGCTTAACCCTAACCATTGACCTAACCCTAGTTTATTCTCTACACTTGACCATGGTTGGATTATGATAAGTATTCATTTTATTTTCTTTTTGAATTAACTTATCATAACACTTTTCATCTTCTTTTTCTTCTTCTTCAAGAAGAAGCTTGCCTCCATCAATAGCAACTTGAGAAAATGAGTGAGAAATCCAATTCTAAAGTGAACCCACTTCCCATTTCTTCATCCTCTACCTCTTGCCAAGTAGTATAGGGTATTTTCTTCACAAGTTTCACAACTTGGTGAAGTTGGAGCTTGAACTTGTGTTGCCTCGACGTAGATCATCTTCGGCACGAAGCCGACGACCTTGCCCGCCCATTTCTCCGATGAAGCCGACGCTAGAGTCCGGGATTCCATTTGAATAGCGAGGAGACTTCATTGCGGAGCTATGGAGGTGGAGGACCGGATCTACAAAGGTTGTATTTCCGTTCTTTTAGTTAAAATTGTTAACTAGTTGCATTTGTCGCCTAAATTTCTAGTTAACGATCTGTATTAGGGTTTCTCGGCACCCGCAAAATTTGAAATTGGCATGGTTGATGCCTTGTGAGACCTCTTGAGAGTGCCTAGGAACCCTACAGTGGTATCAAAGCCTAGCTAGAGCCTTAGGCGAAGTGTAGACGACGTTTGAATCCCGATCGAACCGAAACCTTAATTCCCGAGATGCTCTCTGGACTTGTTTCAAAAACTGGGGTTTTTACAGATTAAAAATGCTTAAAAAATTCAGCAGGGAATTCTAAGAATTACGGTGCAAAATATTTCCCAAGATCTGTTAAAAGAGCGGCGGAACCGCGGCAGAAGCTTGGCTTCTGCGGCGGTTCCGCGGCCAAAAGATGACATCATCATCCCCTGTTTGCTCAGTAACTCCTATTTTATTATGCTGGATTTTCTGGGAATTTTTAATATTTATTCAAGAGTTGAATTTTCTGGGGTTGTTTTGGGGATTCGATTATTCGATCGGATTGTCAAACTTTGTCTATGTGTTTTTCCGGATAATTATTGAATATGTTAAAAAGTTCGACCGGATGTAAATACCCAATCTTTCCCCTATCGGGAAATTTCCAAGTGTTGGATCTTTCCGTAGTTTAACGACGTTCTAAGTAGTGCAAGTAACGCGATGGTCCCTCTAGAAGACAACAAACCTTAACTCGATTATGTGACCATCTTGAACTGCCCTTTGAACCTTAGGGTTTGGGGCAGTACGGCGTGCCACATGTGAGGCATTCGCTTGACCCTTCTACGGCTGGACCATTGGTACTGAGGCACGAAATGAATGTTTTTAGACTTATTTCATGTGTTGAGCTGTATCGGGAAAACTTGGGTGTTCGACTGTTCGATCGAAAAGTTTAACATTTTCTATTTTATCCGGAATGTGATACAATAATTGGAATTCACAACTAGTTATGAGATAACTGAATGAATGTTATAAACATAGCACTTTAGTCTCACTTGATCGGTTGCCACGGAATTTTGATGTGATCAAAAGTCCGTCGCAATCACGTAGCGTACGTGGATACTCGCCGGGTAAACTTAATAGACAGCCTCACCCCATAGCCCCGACCAAGTGACTGTAGGAGAACCCCGTCGCCGAAAGCATCCGTTCGGGTGCTCGCGGCAGCGGTGTTCCGCCTTGGTGCACTTCGTCGACGGCGTCGGGGGTGCGGCCGCCTAATGAAGTTTGCGATGAGCATTCGATCAGGATGTCGGGAATCTTGTTGAATTGCCCGACTTGATATTGAAAAGAGTTTTCGATTTTGAGACTAAAATGCGGGGTTTATAATTGTTAGGCATGCGATGTCTAAGTAATTCATTTGGTCAGGCATGTGATGTATGAGGTGGTTGCTGTTAGTGTATATGCCCTAGAGGCCATTACTGTATCATACTAATTTGTATATTACTTAATGGAAGCTTGGGATATTCACCTTGTATAAACAATCTTGCTCAATATAGTAGTATGCTACTTGGTTTGTTTCTACTTCAATATGTACATGTGTTTATTTTAGTATATCACCTATACGCATTAGTGGAGCCCTTAGGATCTTTGCTTGATTACCAGCGTTGTGATGGCAGTCACACTAGTGGGGGCTGGGTAATCTATAAGCACATCCTTATACAGGTCCCTAGTCGCAGGACTGTCGAGACAGGGCATCGATACTCCGGAGTAGACTAGCGTATCCGCTTCTCATCCCAGTGTGGGAGATGGTCTGTCCCACAGCCATCAGTACGTCGTACTGGAGATAGTATACGGGTGCTCGTTGGGTTACGAGTACACTGGACAGGACTCGTCGGGAACTGACAGGTTGGTATTATACCTATCGTCAGTTATCAGTTCCCAGGTGACATGAGTACAGCTTAGTCCGCTGACTTGACACCGGCACTTCGCCTCAAGTGTGTTCCCACTGCACTTTGATCACTACCCTACCACGGCTCAAAGGAGTCGTGCAAACAGGTGGTGGTTGGGTGCAGTCCCGAAGCACTTAGAGGCAGTGACGGTTAGACAGGATTCGTCTCTCCCGGTATTGGGGGTTGACATCGCGCTGTGTCTAGGAGAGCCATTACACGAGTAGTCCCTGGCCAGGGCAAGCGAGATATACTGGTAGGCTTCCAGTGTTATCTCAGGGTGTTTTGGGCTTCACTCCGACACGACTTGTACCGCTATTAGGGGACTGACGTTATACCGCCCCCTAGGCCCGACATGCGATATATTAGACGAACAGACCGGACTGTACGGAGACTGTCACATTCAGACTCATTAGGAGTTCAGATGGGGTTTCACCTCGTCAGCCTTCTTGTCGGCATCTACCAGGGGACCGTTACGCACAGCTAGTGCCGCTTGCGGTCTGTGGTTAAACCCACTGCCAGCGTAGTGTCGAGTCTTTAGAGTCCCACACAGAGGGTATTCGCCTCTGGGCAAAACAGAGTAGAGGTCGCATGGTTTTGCGACAGGGTTCGTTCTCATCCGCGCACTTGTGCACGTTTAGAGTCCGGACGGATATTACTAGTAGGCTCTGGTTTGAGCCAGATACTGGTATATGTTTTGGGGTTGCTTTTATTTCTCAGTATTCATGTTCCTCGGAACAAGAATGCAGGTGTGTATGCACAGTTGTTTGAGGAGGAGGAAGAGGACTTTCATTAGGGTTTCGGAACGGGTGCGTATGCACAGTTGACAGTCGTCTTTTTTCCAAACCCTAATGGATTTATGTTATATCAATTAATAATATTAATAAAATGAAATTGTGTCATGGTTGGATTTTGATGACTAGTTGACCATGGTTGACTTGTTGACCATGGTTGAAGTTTTGACCATCATCATTACAAAAGAAAGATGCTTTTTGATTCTTGCAAAACCATTTAATGTTTGAAATGATAATGGTCATTCCTAAACCTTCCAGCAACTATTTCATTTTCATTATTATTATTAATTTGATAATTCTTTTTCTTTTGTGATATGGTTGCAAGAAAGAAAAAGATAGCTCATTCTATCATTTTAGCTTCTCTCTCCTCACTTCATCTTCTTCTTCCTCTAGCTCAAGGGGAATCCTTCTCATGTGTTGAGAATCCCTCTCCTTGAAAGATAAACACCCCTTAGTCACTCTCTACTCACTCTAGGATCAAAGGTTTAGCAAGCCGAAGATTCTAGTTCTCTCCAAGTTCGAGAAAGAGCCCGAAGGTTGAACCCTCAGGTGGATCCATCTTTGACGGAAGAAGGCAACGAGGAAGAACCATCAACCTCTACAAGTTTTCAAGAAGAAGGAGTTCAAGTTAGGTATAACCATCTTTCCGAGTAGCTAACTCTCTTTAGCTTGTTTGCTAGTTTAGTTTAGAAAAGATCCCGACTTTGTTAGTCCATGTTGCCCCATGCGCTAAAAATTTGATTTTTATACCGTTTCCGCCTCCCCGTAAGAACCGGGGGTCGCAACGTGGACTTACAGTGGTATCAGAGCCTAACTAAACTTAAACTAGCTAGGTAGTGATGTGTAACGAAGTTCGGAACCGAAAAATCCAAAAACCAAGCTTTTCAAAAACCCTAGTTTCTGTTAAAAAATTTTCTGGTCAAATCAAAATTTGTTATATACCAAAAATTATCTCAGGGTTTTTTAAAGATAACAACCAAAAACGAGCCAGAGATCTGACCAAACGACCGCGTTTCCGCGGCGACAGCAAGCTATGTCGCCGCGGATCCGCGGCCGTCTTGTCTCCTCTCTGCCTCGATTTTGGTGCAGTGTATCTCTGTGTTGGTTTTAGGATTTTTAAGATATATTATATGTGCCCAGATTTTCCAGAATAGAAATTTGTTTTTGGGGGCCTATAATTCCGTATTTTTCCCGAACTTCACTACACTTTGATTATGATGGTTATATCTGTGATGTTTGTATGTATTGAACGTCGGCTAATCGCTATAAGTCGATTAGTCTGGGTTATACATCTCTGTGATCTGTGTTTGATATTGGAATGTGTATATGAATGTGTTGGACTGTCGCGGGTGAATAGCCGGGGTGGATGTGAGATGAGCTTTTGTTTTCTTTCATTCATTTGTAACATGTAAATTGATGTAATATTATTATTTGTTTGGCCGCACAACCGGGTCGGGGTTGTAGCCGTCATTGTATAATTCTTTTTACTGTTTTTGCTCCTAGGATAGACCCATGGAGGGGTGCACAAACTGCCGAGTACTTGGCGGGTAGTTTGCCGCACCCGTAGGGGTCTTGGGTGCGGTATTGGCTATTCACCGCAACCGTGTAATCCGCTTTTCGTTGCAGGCTCGAATGGATTGCGGATTCCTAGTATATCCAATGTATTCATCTGTGATCTGTAATGTCTATCATTGCTATATTTATAACTATTTAGGCGTTGCTTATGTTTTACAGCCGCGCTAGCCCAGCCCCCGCTCTGTCGTTAGTTAAGTAACCTAACGGGTGATGACAGGGCCCCGTGGCGAATGCGAATGGCATAAGCGTACGTCATATTTTGGTTGTTTTCTGCAATGGTAGGATTAAATGATGGGACACATTAAAAGAACTAATGCAAGAATATCACGCATTAAAAGAACTAATGCAAGATAATAAACCAAGTTAAAATCGTTGGAACACTTTCGAAAAACCACTCGGTTCTTTTCAAAACTAACTTTTAATTGCGGAGCTTGAGCCACTCCTTCTAAAAGATATCTCGTTCCATCGATTATATCAAGTTCACTATGTTCACGGTTTCGCCAAAACCATTCGTAGCCCTCCGTCGTTTCACATGAATAGTCAATAGTATTTATGCTGTGTTTGTTGGCCAAAGTCAAGGCATAGTGATTGGTAGCTATTGGGTATTCATGTGCAGCATAGATAGATGCGTTGGTTTGGAACAGTCGTACTGCCTTGTTGGCCAAAGTCAAGGGTAGGTACGGGTGGATTCAAATTAACCTGGAGAACGACGGGTAGAACTTGACATGTGACTTATGATTTGTTGGCCAAAGTCAAGGTCATAAGAGCATGGGGCAGAAATCCACATCGGGAGTTTCATAAGTACTGAAACTTGCTAGATTTGCATACCATTTGGAGTGTGATGATTCTGGTAGGATTCCTTCAGTTTCGTCACGCGATGATATTTGGATCCGGATCCTACTGTGAGTATATGCTACTCCTCGGGAAATTTCTCACTAAACGATCAATGCTATAAACCTAGTAGGTGCCTAGAAAGGTGTTAGCGGGGCTACGCCCCCAGGGAAAAGAGGTTATTTAATTAAGGAACTTCGCGAAAGCGTTGGAAAACCTCCCTCGAAGTACCGACACTGGCCTGGCTGAACGGTTAAGCAAGTATTGTGCGGTGGGATTGATCCCGACTAGTTCTTCCTTTATGGTTTGAGGAGGGATTCGAGAGACAGTGGGAGCCATCCTGTTTAGAAAAACTAAAAACCATTCTAAACTTGCAAGAGCATCGTGCTAAAGTGTTTCTTCTCTCTCTCCTAATTGCAGCGACCATTCGACATGACTGGACTTAAGTTACTTCTAAATAAAAACATACTGACAGGGCCAAACTACAAAGATTGGCTCAGGAATGTCAAAATGGCAATCACTTACGACAAGCTGGGGTATCTTCTTACCACCAAAGCTCCCCCCGTCCCAGGTCCCACCTCCAGCGTCGCGGATAAGGAAATCCGTAAGACTTGGGAGATTGATTGCGCGAAGGCCAGGTGCCTCGTGCTTGCCTCTATGGACAATGAACATCAGAGGAGGCACGAGAATATGGATTTGGAATCCATATTTCTTCATACAAAAGAACTGTATGGAGAGCAGTCTCGTATCGCAAGATACGAAGTGTCGAAGAAGTTGTTTTTGGCAAAGTTGGCCGTCGGATCATCGGTAGCGGACCACGTGCTTAAGATGATTGGCTACATTGAGGAGCTCGCGGAACTTGGGACCACGTTGGAAAGTGAACTCTATACGGATTTAATTCTCCAGTCCCTTCCATCCACTTACGCCCAGTTTATACTGAACTTCAACTTACAAGAAAAGGAAGTTGAACTTTCAGAACTCCTCAACATGCTGAGGAGCGCAGAGGGCACCCTACAGAAAGGTAGGGAAACACCCGCTTTTTTTTGTAGGAGGATCTTCTTCCTCTAGGTCCAAGACGAAAGCCAAGGGAAAGAGGAAGAAAGCCCCCGCCAAACCAAGAGGCGGTGTTAGTAAAGTGGGTACGAAGGGAAAGGAAAAGGCAACAAAGATTGCGGGGAAGCTTGTGGGAAAGGAGGAATGCTTCTATTGTCATAAGAGTGGACACTGGAAGAAAGATTGCAGGGCTTGGAAGGCCAGGACACAGGAACTGAAGCAGGTTGCGGCTTCAGCTTCAGGTGTGTATGTTATTGAAAACTGTCTTTCTATAAACTCTACTTCCTGGGTATTGGATACCGGATCAGGATCTCATATCTGTAATTCTTTGCAGGCGTTGAGAAACCGTAGGTTTTTGAAGGCAGGTGACATGACCCTCAGAGTTGCGAACGGAGCTAGCATGGATGCTAAAGCCGTGGGGGACTATCACCTGGGAATGACAGATGGGCATGTTTTGGTTTTGCGTAATTGCTTTTTTTGTACCCAACGCAACTTGTAATATCATTTCTGTATCTTTGGTTTCTAAAGAAGGTTATGAATTTGCGTTTGTAAGTAATGTTGTAAACATTCACCTTAATCAAGTTCTGATTGGGTCAGGTACACTGAGCAATGGTATATACGTGTTAAACCAACCACAGATTTTCAATGTCCAGAATACACACAAAAGAAAGTCTCCAGATATTAATCAGGCTTTCTTATGGCATTGTAGACTGGGTCACATCAATGAGACACGGTTGACTAAGTTACATAAAGAAGGATACTTGGATCCGTTCGAGTATCAGTCTTATACATGGGAAAGATGACAAAGACTCCGTTCACTGGACACGGAGAAAGAGCGAGCGAGCTCTTGGGACTTGTACACAGCAACGTGTGCGGTCCAATGTCTACACATGTGCGAAGCGTTTACTCTTACTTCATTACTTTTACGGATGATTTTTTAAGGTACGGTTATGTCTTCTTAATGAAACATAAGTCCGAAGCCTTTGAAAAGTTCCAGGAATATAAGAATGAAGTAGAGAAACAGACTGGCAAAAGTATCAAGATTCTAAGATCGGATCGAGGTGGAGAAGATTTAAGTGCCGAGTTCCTAAATTATTTAAAAGAGAACGGAATTCTCTCTCAGCTTACTCCTCCATACACTCCGCAACACAACGGTGTATCGGAGAGACGGAACCGAACCCTATTGGATATGGAACGGTCCATGATGAGCAACGCTGAGTTACCGCGATCATTCTGGGGGTATGCGCTAGAATCAGCTGCGTACCTTTTGAACCGAGTTCCTACTAAGGCTGTGCCTACTACACCATATGAGATGTGGAGTGGGAAGAAACCCTATCTTAAGCACATTAAGACATGGGGATGTCCAGCTTTTGTTAAAAAGCAGTATGCGGACAAGCTCGAGGCACGCTCAGTACAGTGCAAGTTCGTGGGATATCCAAAGAACTCCAAGGGATATTTCTTCTACTGCGAAGAGGAACAAAAAGTTCTTGTTTCTCGTCATGCCTACTTCTTGGAAACTGAGTTTTTGGAAACCCAGATAAGTGGGAGCACAGTAGAACTGGAAGAAATTCCAGAACCACAAACCATTACTGAAAGCTTAGAGGAACCAGAGGGTTCGAAAGAACAGGACATCCTACGCCGCTCCGCAGGAGTAGTAGGCAGTCTCATCCGCCCGAGAGATACTACGGTTTTCTCATAGACGGGGATAGAGAGGATTGCATCATAGATTATGATGAGCCTACTAGCTTCCAGCAGGCCGTTCAGAGCGTTGACTCGGTAAAATGGCTGGATGCAATGCGGACCGAAATGGAGTCCATGTACACCAACAAAGTATGGACGTTGGACATTGCTCCAGACGGGGTAAAACCCGTAGGATGCAAGTGGATCTTCAAAAGGAAGATTGGTGTAGATGGACAGGTTGAGACCTATAAAGCTAGACTTGTAGCAAAGGGTTTCCGTCAAAGACCTGGCTTGGACTATGACGAAACCTTTTCTCCAGTGGCTATGCTGAAATCCATTCGGATCCTTCTTGCCATTACTGCCTTCCACGATTATGAGATTTGGCAGATGGACGTAAAGACCACTTTTCTAAATGGAAATTTAGAGGAGTGTGTCTATATGGATCAGCCAGAGGGTTTCATTCAGAGTGGGAGCAGCGGAAAAGTGTGCAAGTTGCTTAAGTCCATCTATGGACTAAAGCAGGCATCGCGGAGTTGGAACATCTGTTTTGATGAGACGGTCAAGGAATTTGGCTTTATCAAAAATCCAGATGAACCATGCATCTATAGTAGATTTTTAGCGAGAACTGTAGTATTCCTCGTTTTATACGTGGATGCCATTCTCTTAATAGGAAATGACATTCCTATGCTACAATCTGTCAAGGGGTTCTTGTCACACAGGTTCTCCATGAACGACCTGGGTGATGCCTCATACATCCTGGGGATCCGGATCCATCGTGATAGATCCAAAAGGATATTAGGACTTTCTCAGGCCAGGTACATCGACACCATAGTGAAAAGATTCAGTATGGAAGATTCCAAGCACGGTAACCTACCGGCTTGTCACGGGATCACCCTCTCTAAAGAGATGTCTCCCAAGACTGATTTGGAGAGGGATCGCATGTCTATTATACCCTACGCTTCTGCTGTAGGCTCTATAATGTATGTGATGTTGTGTACCAGACCGGATGTAGCTTATGCACTGAGTGTGGTAAGCCGGTATCAGTCAAACCCTGGGGAGAAACACTGGATTGCGGTAAAGAACATTCTCAAGTACCTGAGAAGGACTAAGGAGATGTTCTTGGTGTATGGCGGAAAATACCTCCAGATCGAGGCCTTTGCTGACTCCAGCTTCCAGAGTGACAAGGATGATTCCAAGTCCATGTCGGGTTTCGTCTTTACCCTCAATGGAGGAGCGGTGTGTTGGAAGAGCTCCAAACAGGAAACCGTTGCAGACTCGACTATGGAAGCGGAATATATCGCTGCATCTGATGCCGCAAAAGAAGCTGTCTGGATGAGGAAGTTCTTAAAAGAACTTCAAGTGGTTCCGTCCATTGTTGACCCAATATCTCTGTATTACGACAACAACGGGGCTATAGCTTTAGCGAAGGAACCCAGGTCCCATCAGAGATCCAGGCACATCTTGAGGCGGTATCACCTGATCAGGGAGATCGTGGATCGCAAGGAGATCGAGGTTCGGAGGGTTGCTTCAGAAGAGAACACTGCAGATCCATTCACCAAGGCCCTGCCCCAGACTCAGTTCGAGCGGCTGATCGAGATGATAGGTCTTCGATACGCCAGTACATGGCCTTAGTGCAAGTGGGAGATTGTTAGTGTATATGCCCTAGAGGCCATTACTGTATCATACTAGTTTGTATATTACTTAATGGAAGCTTGGGATATTCACCTTGTATAAACAATCTTGCTCAATATAGTAGTATGCTACTTGGTTTGTTTCTACTTCAATGTGTACATGTGTTTATTTTAGTATATCACCTATACGCATTAGTGGAGCCCTTAGGATCTTTGCTTGATTACCAGCGTTGTGATGGCAGTCACACTAGTGGGGGCTGGGTAATCTATAAGCACATCCTTATACAGGTCCCTAGTCGCAGGACTGTCGAGACAGGGCATCGATACTCCGGAGTAGACTAGCGTATCCGCTTCTCATCCCAGTGTGGGAGATGGTCTGTCCCACAGCCATTAGTACGTCGTACTGGAGATAGTATACGGGTGCTCGTTGGGTTACGAGTACACTGGACAGGACTTGTCGGGAACTGACAGGTTGGTATTATACCTATCGTCAGTTATCAGTTCCCAGGTGACATGAGTACAGCTTAGTCCGCTGACTTGGCACTGGCACTTCGCCTCGAGTGTGTTCCCACTGCACTTTGATCACTACCCTACCACGACTCAAAGGAGTCGTGCAAACAGTTGGTGGTTGGGTGCAGTCCCGAAGCACTTGGAGGCAGTGACGGTTAGACAGGATTCGTCTCTCCCGGTATTGGGGGTTGACATCGCGCTGTGTCTAGGAGAGCCATTACACGAGTAGTCCCTGGCCAGGGCAAGCGAGATATACTGGTAGGCTTCCAGTGTTATCTCAGGGTGTTTTGGGCTTCACTCCGACACGACTTGTACCGCTATTAGGGGACTGACGTTTTACCGCCCCCTAGGCCCGACATGCGATGTATTAGGCGAACAGACCGGACTGTACGGAGACTGTTACATTCAGACTCAGTAGGAGTTCAGATGGGGTTTCACCTCGTCAGCCTTCTTGTCGGCATCTACCTGGGGACCGTTACGCACAGCTAGTGCCGCTTGCGGTCTGTGGTTAAACCCACTGCCAGCGTAGTGTCGAGTCTTTAGAGTCCCACACAGAGGGTATTCGCCTCTGGGCAAAACAGAGTAGAGGTCGCATGGTTTTGCGACAGGGTTCGTTCTCATCCGCGCACTTGTGCACGTTTAGAGTCCGGACGGATATTACTAGTAGGCTCTGGTTTGAGCCAGATACTGGTATATGTTTTGGGGTTGCTTTTATCTCTCAGTATTCATGTTCCTTGGAACAAGAATGCAGGTGTGTATGCACAGTTGTTTGAGGAGGAGGAAGAGGACTTTCATTAGGGTTTCGGAACGGGTGCGTATGCACAGTTGACAGTCGTCTTTTTTCCAAACCCTAATGGATTTATGTTATATCAATTAATAATATTAATAAAATGAAATTGTGTCATGGTTGGATTTTGTTGACTAGTTGACCATGGTTGACTTGTTGATCATGGTTGAAGTTTTGACCATCATCATTACAAAAGAAAGATGCTTTTTGATTCTTGCAAAACCATTTAATGTTTGAAATGATAATGGTCATTCCTAAACCTTCCATCAACTATTTCATTTTCATTATTATTATTAATTTGATAATTCTTTTTCTTTTGTGATATGGTTGCAAGAAAGAAAAAGATAGCTCATTCTATCATTTTAGCTTCTCTCTCCTCACTTCATCTTCTTCTTCCTCTAGCTCAAGGAGAATCCTTCTCATGTGTTGAGAATCCCTCTCCTTGAAAGATAAACACCCCTTAGACACTCTCTACTCACTCTAGGATCAAAGGTTTAGCAAGCCGAAGATTCTAGTTCTCTCCAAGTTCGAGAAAGAGCCCGAAGGTTGAACCCTCAGGTGGATCCATCTTTGACGGAAGAAGGCAACGAGGAAGAACCATCAACCTCTACAAGTTTTCAAGAAGAAGGAGTTCAAGTTAGGTATAACCATCTTTCCGAGTAGCTAACTCTCTTTAGCTTGTTTGCTAGTTTAGTTTAGAAAAGATCCCGACTTTGTTAGTCCATGTTGCCCCATGCGCTAAAAATTTGATTTTTATACCGTTTCCGCCTCCCCGTAAGAACCGAGGGTCGCAACGTGGACTTACAGTTGCGGATTCTAACTATTGTAGTTTTACACTTTCTTTTCTGTGACCGTAAGTGTAATATGTGATATCGCCGGTTTCGTTGCTATATGTCAACGACAATTGGGATGCGCATATTTACTTACGTTGATGACATGTGATGTTATGTGTTGCTGGATATGTTATATTGGATCGTCGTGTTCGAATAGCCGGGGGTTTTTATGTGAGATGAGTGTTTTTCATTTTCATTCATGTAAAAACTTGTATGTAATATTCTTTTATTGGGGCACTTCCAGGTTGCGGAAGTTGTCACCATTGATGTATATTATTTACTTTTCCGCACTAGGATAGACCCAAGGAGGAGGGCACAAGTAACCGGGTTCTGGAGTCCAGTGGGAGACCAACTCGAGGAGTCTAGTCCGGTTCTCCTAACTCTAGAATTGGTAGGGTTTCTTGCCACTCTCGTAGAGGTCTAGGGGTGTGGGTTTGGCTATTCATCGCGACCGTGGAATCCGTGTTTTATACTGGCTCGTATTGAAAACACGGACGTCCTAGTATATCCAATATTTCATATATGTTTCTTCTGCTGCGATATCTGTGATGTGATCATGTGATGTTCTGTGATAGATACTGTATATAGTATATATGATATATTATATAGGCGTTACTTATGTTTTACACCCGCACTAGCACTGCCCCGCTCTGCCATTAGTTACCTAACCTAACGGTGCACGAGGGGACATCGAGGCGAATGCGGATGGCATAAGTGTACGTCGTATTTATCAGTGATATTTAGGTACTTAAATGATGGGACTTCATTAATGTGATTAATGAAATAAAAGAAACCTAAGATGTTGTAGAATCGAATTTCAAAAATAAAACTGGTAGCTACAGTTCTTGCTTTGCACAGCGGTATATGCGATATATCCTGCACCTTATTCGATAAGGAAAGGACCGAGATCCCTTCACCGGGAGTGACTCCTTTTGCAATAACTGGCAGATGCTACACACTCGGTTTGTCTTTTGATTGCTTTTAAGAGTTTTTGCTTTGCACAGTGATATATATGATATATCCCGCACCTCATTCGACGAGAAAAGGACCGACGATCCCTTCACCGGGAGTGACTCCTTTAGCAAAACTAGAAAAGCCTCAAAAACACTCCATTTCAAAATCATTTGATTCTACAACGATATCAAGTTCATTACGCAATAGGTTTTCAGAAAAAACCTGTCATAGCCCTCTGTCATTTCAGATAAGTTGTATATAGTATTCGTGCTGCATTTGTTGGCTTTCGTCAAGGTGCAGTGTGCGGTAGCTATATGCTGCTTATCTGCTAGCATACGATGCGATTGGATTAGGGTAGTAGTGCGGCTTTGTTGGCTTTCGTCAAGGGTCGTGCGGGTGGGTTTAATTCAATCAAGAAATGTACGGGTTGAACTTGACTAGCGGGCTATGGTTTGTTGGCTTTCGTCAAGGTCATAGCACGTTAGGGGCAAAATTATCGGGAATTTCAAGTGTTGAAATTTGCAATGAGATTGCATACCTTCTATGAGATAGTTGGATCCCGATACCCACTGCGAGTAAGAGTTACTCCTGGGAGAGTTTTATACATTACATTTAGCCGATCAAGTAGGTGTCTAGAAAGGTGTTAACGAGGTTACGCCTCTGGGAAAACGAGGTTTACATTAATTAGGTTCGTGCGAAAGCACGGGGGACCTCCCTCAAAGTACCGACACTGGCCTGGATGAAAGATTGGCGAACTTGTAGTGTGTAATTAATCCCGGCTAGTCTTTCCTTTTAGGGTTTGAAGGAAGATTTGATAAAAACAGTAGGAGCAATCCTGATTAGATAAAATAAGAACCAATCTATTCTTGCAAGAGCGCACGCTGAGTGTTTTCTTCTCTCTCTCTCCAGGTAGCGACCATATCACGCCTTAATCAAGATAATAATACGGATTATTGACCGAACCCACTTGTTATACTGAGCTGGGGAACGTTGGTCCCGCTCCAACTTATAATTGTTATAAGACAGAGCAGGAAATTGGGGAATACCAGATTTCCCGTGCCGCCTAAACGAAGAAAGTGCATATGATGCATCATCTTCGGGTGTGTTCATTACAAAGAACTGTTTCTTAGTATCTTCCGCATCCTGGGTATATGATACCGGATCAGGATCCCAGATATGTAATCTGTTACATAGGGCTACAAAAAGGTAGAAAAACTGAGAACGGGTGATAAGTTTCATGAGGCAGAAAACGGGGCAAGAGTTGCAGCCAAGTCTGTTGGTCACTGTCACCCTGTATTACCGATACATTGATTCTGAACGAATGTTATTAGATACCGAACCTGATATACAAAATCATATCAGTCTCTTTATTAGTAAAGAAAGGATATAATTTTGTATTGTTGGATAATGTTTTAACATTTCCTATATCAAAAGTTGATCGGTTCAGGCACGTTACCTAAAAGCATTGATATTCTAAATCAAACTACAATTCTTAGTATATGGAACACACACAAGAGGAACAGTTCAGAAATGAACGAATTCTTCTTGAGGCATTGTAGACTAAGGTCATATCAATGCGACCCGACTAGCTGAAGTTACATGTAGATGCATATTTAAATCAGTTTGAATTTACATCTTGTGAAACTTGTCAGTCATGTCACAGAGATAAGATGACCATAGCCCTGTTTATTGGAAACAGAGAAAGAGTTAATGAACTCTTGGGACTGATAGATGTTGATGTATGTAAGTCCCCTGTCTACACATACCAAGACCGGTTCTTTTTACTTCATTACATTCTCTGATGATCTTTCGAGATTCAGACCTATGTTCCTGTTGAAACACAAGTCCGAACCTTTTATGATATTCACAGAATATAAGTTAGAAGTAGAGAACCAAAATACGGGTATAAGTATTATATCCTATGATGAGATCAGGGAGGAGAATACTTGTGCATGGAATTCCTGGACTATTATAAAGGAGAATGAGATTCTCTCTCAGCATTACTCCTCCGTATACACCATAGCACGATGGTATATCGGGGCGGAGCAATCACACCCTATATGATAAGGTGTGCTCTATGATGAGTACTACTGAGTTACCTATTTCCTTTTGGGAGTTATGTGCTTGAGAAGCTGCATACCTATTGAATAGGGTTCCAATCAAATCAGTTGCCTACCATTTCATATGTGATAGGAAAAGGGAAGAGCCCATGTCTTAAGTTAGTTAAGATTTGGGGTTGTCCGGCCTATGTCTAAAAGAATAATCCGGACAAGCTCGAGGTAAGGTCTGTTATGTAGAATTGGAAAGGTTCCAGCTATGCAAACTGAAGCAGCTGATTTGATAAAACCAAAGGATTCAATAGTTACCAACGAACCTCAGCCTCTCCATCGATCTAGTACGGTTCCTCACCCACCTGAGAGATACTTCTGTTTCTCTATGACAGTGGGAGCGAGGATTGCATCATGAGATGATGACCCAACTAGTTTCGAGCTGGCCATCAGGAGTAAGACTCTGTCAGAATGGCTGGATGCTTAGTGATCTGAGATGGAATCCATCTACACCAACAAAGTATGGACTTTGGTTGCTATATCTGAAGGGTTAAATCCCCATCAGGAGCAAGTATATCTTGAGAAGATTACTTGGTGTACATGGAAAAGTTGAGACTTTCAAAACTAGACTTGTTAAAAGTTTGCATCATTGACCAGGTGTGGATAATGATGAAACATTTTCAAGTAGCTATGCTTAAGTCCATCCAGATCCTACTTGTCACGGCTACATACCATGACTACGATATCTGGTGGTTGGGTGTCATGACTGCTTTTCTAAATGATGTTTGAGAAGAGTGCGTCTATAAGTACACAGCCAGAGGGCTTCGTAGATAGTGGGAGCGGCGGAAACGTGTGCAAGATGCTTTATAGGATAAAGCAAGTATCGCGGAGTTGGAACGTCTGTTTTGATGTGTTAGTCAAAGAGTTTGACATCATCAAAATGGTAGATGAACCTTGTATAAACAAAAAGGTAGTAGGGAGTATGGTGACGATCCTCGTAGAGTACGTGGATGACATACTCTTGATAAGGAAGGAGTTTCCTATGCTACGCTCGATCAATCTCCGATTATCACAAAGATTCTCCATATAGGATCAAAGTGATACCTACTAAATCCTAGATTTTGGATCTATGAGATAGATCTAATTGGATGTTAGGAATCTCACTAGTAGTAGTGAGATGGTATCAATCGATCCTGGGGAGAATCACTGGAAGTGTTCTAGGGTGATAAAGACGACTGAATGTCAGTCACAGGCATTGTCTTTGTTGGAGATAGTGCCCTCAGAGTCAATTATTGGATCACAGGCACGTGATTGCAATGATTGAGGGAGGACCTATCCCGGTAGGACAGTCTTACTCGAGATGATAGTATGCTATCTGGTTTACCTTTATCATCGTGTACTGCTTCAGGTGACATGACATGTCGCTATTGCACGTTGATAGAGCCCCTAGGATTCATGCTTGACTGCCAGCAGTATGAGGGCGATCATATAAGTGAGTGCTGGAGTCTATAAGCACATCCTTAAAAGGTCCCTAGTCGTAGGAGTTTCGAGACAGGGCATCGATTCTCCAGAGTAGACTAGTGTATACAGTCGAGACCCCGACGAGGGGCGGTGGCCGGTCTCACAAGCCACTGGTGTCAGTTGGTTCACCTAAGATGTATACAGGTGCTCATTGGGTTATGAGTACACCGGACAGGACTCGCCGGGAACATGCTAGTTGGTCTTATACCTGACGTCGGATAGCAGTTCCCAGGTGACATGTGTACAGGTTAGTTCATCTACCTGGGGATCGTCATTTGTCTCGTGTGAGTTCCCACTGTACTTTGATTACTACCCTACCACGGCTCAAAGGAGTCATGCAAACAGGTTTTAGTTGGGTACAGTCCCGAGCCACATGGAGGCAGTGAGCGGATCTTCGGGGGTTTCGTCTCTCCCGGTATTGGGGGTGAGGTCGCGCTGTGTCTAGGAGAGCCATTACACGAAGACCTTGGCCAAGGCAGGAGATTTACTGGTTGGTATTCCAGTAGTATCTCAGGGTGTTCTGGGCTACACTCCGACACGACTTGTACCGCTTTTGGGGGTCTGACTTTTACCAACCCCCTAGGCCCGACATGCGATGCTTATAGACGAACGGACCGGACTGTACGGATATTGTCACTGACAGGCTCAGTAGGGTGTCAGGATGAGTTCGCTCATCGACGTCCCTTTTAGTCAATAGCTGGTGGCCCGTTACGTATTGGCTTATACCTCTGACGTGCTAGTGGTTAAATCCACAGCCATAGTATTGACGAGTCTTTAGAGTCCACCACACTTACAGTTACTCAAGCTTTCGGGCGAAACGCTGTAGAGGCCGTATGGAGATATGGCAGGGTTCGATCAGATACGTGCGGCATTGCACGGATCGTGATCGGACGGTTTTTACTAGCCGGCTTTGGCTTAAGCCGGATCTTAGTATTTGATAGTGTAGTTTTGTCTCTTTACATTTGTATTTCGGTCGAAATACAAATGCGGGTATGTATGCACAGTATCGGGGTTTTCCTGTAATTTATTACGGGACCAGTTTTCTGGAGTTGCCAGTTTGCATTCCGTTCCGGCCGGTTTTCCTTTGTTCTTTCCCGGCCGGACTTTTCCGGTGGAGGGGGTTATTTGCAATTGTGCAAATAACTTTAGTGGAGGGGTTTTATTGAAAAAGGTTTTATTATGAAATCTTTTTTTTGGCTTTTCATGCATTAATTAAGGTATGGATGGGTATGGGTTTTGATGTGATTTGGGAATGGGGTTTGGGCCGGCCACTGTTGGAGATTTTGTGTGAGTATGGGATTAATTATTGGAGTGAGGTTTTATTTGTGTGGGGCCGGCCATGATTTCCAGGGAGAGAGAGGGAGGTTGTTTAATTAATTAATTCATTTGGCTACATTGTGCATTAGTGTGTGCTGTGAATGATTTCAATATAAGCATGGTTTTATTTCAATGGAATTAATTCATGCACATCAGAGCTTGCTTCATTTTTTGATATTTTTCCAGAGAGCTCTTTGGGTGGCCGAGCTCTTTTTCCATGCATGCTCATTTTCTCCATCTTGCATCAATGAAAGTCTAGTGCAAAATTCCTCCAAAAGAAATGGCAACCTCATAACCCCAAAAGAGACAAGCTTCTACACTATACCTATAGCAAACCTTGGACGCGTCGGCTAGCCAACTTCGCGCCCGAGTTGCCTCGGTCAAGAGGCGGGAGCCCGTAAAAGATGCAGGCGACGTGGTGCCCTTCCGGCGAGGAGGCGATGACCGGAGATCCCGCGAGGAGATCGGAGTGGAGATGAAGACCGGAGGACTCGGATCACTCGGTATATCTCTAATCCGTCTTGTTGTTTGCTAGATCTAGTTTAATGGCCCGATCCGGGGTTTAGTGCGCGGTGGTGCCGGTTTGCTAAGTCCGCAAAATTAAAGTTTTTCACCGCTTCCGCATTTGGCCGTCGGGTTGTCGGCCGGGGCGCCGCCGTGAACTTTCAGTGGTATCAGAGCCTCGCCATTAACTTAGTCTAGCTTTGTGTAATGTGTTTGCATTTCCGATCGATCAAAAAGTTCCAAAACCCGTATTGCCTTCGCATCAGTTTCTGTTGAAAATTTTTGGTCTCGAAAAATTTTTCAGGTTGTAAAATATTGATGTACTAATAATTATAAGACCACTGTTCAAATTCGAAGCACTGATCTTCTAACCAGAGCGCGGAAGGGCGGCCAAAACCCACTTGTGGCCGCGCTTCCGCCGCAGTATGGAGGAATCAGTGGGTTGGGTTTTTTACAGTGGCATTCTGGGGAGATTTTAGGGTTTTTGGAATATTAATATTGGGCCCAGAATTTCTGGATGTGCTACAGTATTGCTTGAGGGCCCACTTGTCAATTTTTGGTCAATCGGAAAATTTTAAACACATTTTTCACAGTATTTACATTATATCTGCGACCGTGAATGTCACTCGATCGGTAAATCCGGTCTAACTGCTATAGCCCGGTTAGACGGATTTGCGAACGTGACTTTCACGTTGATGTTCTATGTATTTGCTGTAATGTTGCGGATCGGTCGTGGGGGATAGCCTGGATGCAATGCTAGTACAGTGTTGGTGTATTATGTACATTTGATATTGCGGGGCGAGCGTCCGACATGTGGACTGCCGTCACTGCCTGATTGTATTATTCTTTTGGGGCACGACCTGGTTGCGGTCGATGTACCCGGTGTATGTATATTTTACTTTCTGTACTAGGGTTACCCCGCGGAGGGGTGCACGGATAGCCGGGTTCTAGAGGGTAACGGGCCCGCATCTCAGGGCATTGAGACGGAGGGGGCTTCAGTCTGGAATTGGCGGGCTATTCGCCGCACTCGTAGGGGGTACAGGTTGACCCAGGAGGGGTGCCCAAGTTACCGGATTCCGTGAAGTGCTGGGTGGTCCATTCACGGAGCTGAAGGGGGCTGCCTCGTTTCAGGTTTTGGCGGGTAACTTGCCGCGCCCGTAGGGGTCTAGGATTTCATTGCACAGGCTATCCACACGACCAAGGGAACGTCGGGTTTCAGTAGTGGCTCTGTGAAACCCGGGGATCCCAGATATCTGTATTGTTCTATGATGCTGTACATTTCTGTGATGTTGCATTTCTTATCACGCCTTGAGCGAAATACTATATATTGGTATATATATTAGTAGATGTTGTATATGTTTTTCATCCACGCTAGTCCAGTCCCCGCTCTGCCGTTAGTTAGCTAACCTAACGGGTGATGACGGGACCCAGTGGCGAATGCGGATGGCATATACGTACGTCAGTATATTTTCGTTCTTTGTGGTGTGATCAATTGATGGGACTGCATTGATTCGGATCAATGCAAGTTAAAAAAAACCTATTCTGATGTTGTTGGAACACTTTTCAAAAAGCTGTTATTGCAAGGACGTTCACTTTTGTTTTGCACCGTGGTATTCATTTGGAATATCCTGCTCCTCAGTCGACGAGGCAAGGGCCGAGATCCCTTCACCGGGAGTGACCCCTTGGACAGAAGTTTGCATCAGGGCATTAACTTCACTATAGCCGATTACTTTTGCTTTGCACCGTGGTATTCATTTGGAATATCCTGCACCCCATTCTACGGGGAAAGAGCCGAGATCCCTTCACCGGGAGTGACCTCTTTAGTAAAAGTTTTCGTCACTATATTTTCTAAAAGCTATCCGTTCCTTCAACGATATCAAGTTCATTACGTTAAAGGTTTTCGCCAGAAACCATTCGTAGCCCTCCGTCGTTTCAGACGGGTAGCACGTAGTATTCATGCTATGTTTGTTGACATTCGTCAAGGCATAGTGCATGGTAGCTGCTTGTTGCCTTTCTGCTGCATAGATAGATGTGTTGGTTTGGGACAGTCGTATAGCCTTGTTGACCTTCGTCAAGGGCTTGTACGGGTGGGTTCAAATTAACCTGGACAATGACGGGTGGAACTTGACATGTGACTTATGATTTGTTGACCTTCGTCAAGGTCATAAGAGCATGGGGCAGAAATCACATCGGGAGTTTCAAAAGAACTGAAACTTGCCAGGTATGCGCATACCTTCTGGAGTGTGATACCGTGAGCGGATTCCGTCACGTTATCATGCGATGAGAGTTGGATCTCGATTCCCACTGATGAGTTCATTTACTCCTCGGGTGACCCCGACTAATTCTTCTTTCAGGTTTGGAGGAGAATTTGAGGTACAGTGGGAGGTTTCCAGATTAGATTAAGTGATAACCATTCTGATCTAGGTTAGAGTGCACGCTGAATGTTTCTTTTCTCTCTCTCTCTGGCAGCGACCATTGACCCGACCCTAAGACTATGACTCAGTGACCAAGTTGACCGAACCTTCTTAACACTGGCTTTTGGATTGTCAGAGTTGCAGACCTCATTGCCACTCCTACTTTTACCCTTTTCTCCAGGACACCCCGTATTACTACGAACGTCCACTTCCATTGGACAAAACCATCGTATGGTTATATACGAACTCGAAGGAATTTATTCGAGGATGGTTTCCGGTTCTGGAGAAAACGGATAGGGCTATTCAGTTGTCTTTCCTTTTTCACCTTCTCTCAGGCTGCGAGTACTCCTTGGGTTAGGAGTAGTACACCTATTATGCAAATTGGATAGTCTTCTTCCAAACCATAGGCTGGTGCCGACCGGTAGGGAATGAAGAAAACCAATTAGCCTAAACGGTGTGCAGAAGGTATTAAGATTAAGACAAAGCAAGGGATTAGTAAGAGGGTAAAGTAAATTGCGACTGATATTCACGACCAAACCAAGTATTTCTTCGCCAATCCTAAATCACCTTTGTATTTCTCCAGGACACTCCGTATCACTACGAAGATCCACAGTTTATTGGATACTCCATCGTATGGTTATATACGAACTCGAAAGGAACTTGTTCCAGTTCGGGGATGGATTCTGGTCCAGGAGAAATAGGAATAAGGTTTATTCGGTTGTTTTTTATCTTCACCTTCTCTCGCACTGCGAATGCTCCTAGGACTAGGACAGTACACCCATTATGCTTATTGGATAGTCTTCTTCCAAACCATAGGCTGGTGCCGAACGGTAGGGAAGGGAGAAAACCATTTGGCCTAAGGGGTGTGCAGAAGGTAATGACTAAAGACATATAAAGGGATTTGGAGAGGTGGCAAAGAATTATACGGTTATAGTGGTGAATCTGGATAATGGAAGAGGCATTGCTAGGAATACCAGGATACCCCACCGAAACATTTCAATGTTTCAGTTTCACTGTGTAATGTTAAAAGAAAACTGATTTCCCGATTGGACACTTGCTCCAGGGTATGTATTTACCAGGTTTGATTCTCACATCTGTATGGTTTTACAGATGATGAGTGGGAGTAAGTTATTGGGAATTGGGTGATTATCCTCATTATATCGGGATTCGTTGTAATCGGTGATATTTGAGGAGATCACCTGGGCTGTTTGCCGGTCGGCAAATATTTGGTTTTGAATATCCGCTGTTGTGCACCAATTTCAAATTGATATATCTGTACGTCTATTTTCATAGAGTGAGATATACCTTTTGATATTATGTCGATGACATTTACCTATATCAGTGGATGGTTAGGTAAGGAGCATTAAACAGCGGTGTAATTCTTCTTAACCATAAGTACAGTTTTCAACCTACGAAACACAGTGAAAGAGTCGTTAGACTCAGCGGACTTATACAGAGTATTGTATGTTGTCCAGTGTCCATTCGGACAGAGGGGTTGGTACTCATACTATATTTTGTTTACTTTTAACTTCTCTAGTTCTTAGACATGTGTTTCGTAGAAACACAGGGTCTAAGTTTTGAGGAGTTATAGGTATTTGAATAGAGTAGAGAACCAGGTGTAGCAAGTATCGGGATTCTTCAAAGTGATCGAAGATGTAGATACTTGTGTATGGTATTCAGTTGATAGTAATGATAAAGAGAAATTACTTCTCTTTCAGGTTACTCATAATTGGAAGCATTCCTAAGTTGAGTAACGCTGATCGGCCTCTCTCCATTTAGTTGACATGCACTGGAGACAGTTGCATGATTTGAATCTGGTTCAATTAAATCAGTGCCTCTGGTTCTATATTGGATATAGAACAGTTCATATCTTAACGTTGTTAAGGTACGGGGAGTTGTCTGGCTTATGATTAAAACCAGACACTGGACAGCTCAAGGCACGTTTCTGTAATGGCTGTTTGTGGGTTGACCCAGGCTATGACGAGGGTTGATTTTCTACCATCTGGCAGATCAATAGAAATATTGTTCTAGACTCGCCACAGTTTTATTAAAAATGGATTTTTCAAAAACAGTAGTAGGAGTATGGTAGAACTGGAAGTGATTCCAGAACCGCAAACGATTACTGAAGATTTGATAAGGAACCTAAAGATTCAATCTGGCTTGACATTCCATTAGCCACTCCGCAGATAAGGTGGGTAACTTCAGGCACCCGAGAGGTACTCCGGTAGCCTCAAGGACGGTGACAGGGAAGTTCTTGTTTACCCACACTTGCCATTGTTGTTGTTCCAGGCTGCGAGACCCGGCAGGAGGATGAGTATAGCGTCGTTCTGAACTAGTTTCAGAAGTGTACGGGTATATGACTCTGCCAGAGGGTTGTCGTAGTCAGTGGGAGCAGCGGAAGCATTGGTGGACATCAGGCTTATGTCTATTTATAGACCAAAGCAGATGTAGCGGAGATAGATCATCTATTTCTGATGTCACAGTCATAGGTTTGACGTCATCAGAATAGGGGATGGATCTGTTGAGAAGGTAGTAGGAAGTGATATTCCTATACCACGATCGGTTATACTTTGGTCGTCACACAGTGGTTTTCTCCACAAAGGACTTGGACATTATATCAGACATACTGGTTACTAGATCTATGGTTTTAGATCTAGATTTGGGTGGTTTCCCAATCAGGGTAATTTGACAGCATTCTAAGAGTATTTAGAATGGACGACTCCTTGGCACGGTAGTGTACCTGCAGGAAATGGAGTCACCCTCTCTAAAGGTGTCGTACAGACTAAAGGGGAGAGGGATACGCATGATTGGCAGGTCACTTGCTTAGGCAATTGAGTCAATCATGAGATGCCAAGTACCACACCAGATGTTGTTCTTGCACTAGATGCAATAAGTTGACATTGATCCAATCCTGGAGATACAGTCGGAAGCAGTTTTAGAACATAAGTAGATGTTCTAGGGATATGATAACGGCTGCCTCCTTTAGGAGACGGTTATCATTCCAGGCTTCCAAGGTGACATGGACGACAAGGAGGTTGTCAGAGTTATAGTTTTCCTTCTGACGAGGGGCAGTATTTTGGACAGGTGGTCCAAGGCAACACTGAGGGTGGCATGGCGCAGGATACTGATTAAGTTCAGTTGACGATACAGTCTAAGAAGTTTGGATTTGGAGTTCATTTATGAGCTCGGTCCCATCAGACATCAAGACATTCTAAGACAGGTATTGCTCATTTCGGGAGATGGCTTTCTCCGCGAACTTGAGATATAGAGAGACATAGAAAGAAACATCAAGGCGGATCCACTCACTGAGGCTATTCCTCGAACGCAATAGTTTCACAAACGGTTTTTGTGAGACTGACTAGTAGAGGAGTTGGGTGTTCGGTATCACACGGGCTGTGAGTATGCGACATCGCAATAATTAGCCTTGAGTGCAAGTGGGAGATTGTTGGAGATAGTGCCCTCAGAGTCAATTATTGGATCACAGGCACGTGATTGCAATGATTGAGGGAGGACCTATCCCGGTAGGACAGTCTTACTCGAGATGATAGTATGCTATCTGGTTTACCTTTATCATCGTGTACTGCTTCAGGTGACATGACATGTCGCTATTGCACGTTGATAGAGCCCTTAGGATTCATGCTTGACTGCCAGCAGTATGAGGGCGATCATATAAGTGAGAGCTGGAGTCTATAAGCACATCCTTAAAAGGTCCCTAGTCGTAGGAGTTTCGAGACAGGGCATCGATTCTCCAGAGTAGACTAGTGTATACAGTCGAGACCCCGACGAGGGGCGGTGGCCGGTCTCACAAGCCACTGGTGTCAGTTGGTTCACCTAAGATGTATACAGGTGCTCATTGGGTTATGAGTACACCGGACAGGACTCGCCGGGAACATGCTAGTTGGTCTTATACCTGACGTCGGATAGCAGTTCCCAGGTGACATGTGTACAGGTTAGTTCATCGACCTGGGGATCGTCATTTGTCTCGTGTGAGTTCCCACTGTACTTTGATTACTACCCTACCACGGCTCAAAGGAGTCGTGCAAATAGGTTTTAGTTGGGTACAGTCCCGAGCCACATGGAGGCAGTGAGCGGATCTTCGGGGGTTTCGTCTCTCCCGGTATTGGGGGTGAGGTCGCGCTGTGTCTAGGAGAGCCATTACACGAAGACCTTGGCCAAGGCAGGAGATTTACTGGTAGGTATTCCAGTAGTATCTCAGGGTGTTTTGGGCTACACTCCGACACGACTTGTACCGCTTTTGGGGGTCTGACTTTTACCAACCCCCTAGGCCCGACATGCGATGCTTATAGACGAACGGACCGGACTGTACGGATATTGTCACTGACAGGCTCAGTAGGGTGTCAGGATGAGTTCTCTCATCGACGTCCCTTTTAGTCAATAGCTGGTGGCCCGTCACGTATTGGCTTATACCTCTGACGTGCTAGTGGTTAAATCCACAGCCATAGTATTGACGAGTCTTTAGAGTCCACCACACTTACAGTTACTCAAGCTTTCGGGCGAAACGCTGTAGAGGCCGTATGGAGATATGGCAGGGTTCGATCAGATACGTGCGGCATTGCACGGATCGTGATCGGACGGTTTTTACTAGCCGGCTTTGGCTTAAGCCGGATCTTAGTATTTGATAGTGTAGTTTTGTCTCTTTACATTTGTATTTCGGTCGAAATACAAATGCGGGTGTGTATGCACAGTATCGGGGTTTTCCTGTAATTTATTACGGGACCAGTTTTCTGGAGTTGCCAGTTTGCATTCCGTTCCGGCCGGTTTTCCTTTGTTCTTTCCCGGCCGGACTTTTCCGGTGGAGGGGGTTATTTGCAATTGTGCAAATAACTTTAGTGGAGGGGTTTTATTGAAAAAGATTTTATTATGAAATCTTTTTTTTGGCTTTTCATGTATTAATTAAGGTATGGATGGGTATGGGTTTTGATGTGATTTGGGAATGGGGTTTGGGCCGGCCACTGTTGGAGATTTTGTGTGAGTATGGGATTAATTATTGGAGTGAGGTTTTATTTGTGTGGGGCCGGCCATGATTTCCAGGGAGAGAGAGGGAGGTTGTTTAATTAATTAATTCATTTGGCTACATTGTGCATTAGTGTGTGCTGTGAATGATTTCAATATAAGCATGGTTTTATTTCAATGGAATTAATTCATGCACACATTCATCAGAGCTTGCTTCATTTTTTGATATTTTTCCAGAGAGCTCTTTGGGTGGCCGAGCTCTTTTTCCATGCATGCTCATTTTCTCCATCTTGCATCAATGAAAGTCTAGTGCAAAATTCCTCCAAAAGAAATGGTAACCTCGTAACCCCAAAAGAGACAAGCTTCTACAGTATACCTATAGCAAACCTTGGACGCGTCGGCTAGCCAACTTCGCGCCCGAGTTGCCTCGGTCAAGAGGCGGGAGCCCGTAAAAGATGCGGGCGACGTGGTGCCCTTCCGGCGAGGAGGCGATGACCGGAGATCCCGCGAGGAGATCGGAGTGGAGATGAAGACCGGAGGACTCGGATCACTCGGTATATCTCTAATCCGTCTTGTTGTTTGCTAGATCTAGTTTAATGGCCCGATCCGGGGTTTAGTGCGCGGTGGTGCCGGTTTGCTAAGTCCGCAAAATTAAAGTTTTTCACCGCTTCCGCATTTGGCCGTCGGGTTGTCGGCCGGTGCGCCGCCTTGAACTTACAGTCTTAATCCTCAGTAGAGGGACGGTATGTTGGAAGAGTTTCAAGCTAGATACCGTGACATACTAGACGATAAAGGCAGGATACATCGCTACTTAAGATGCTACCAAAGAGGCTGTTTGGGTGTATATTGGTTCATGAGATGAACTATGTTCCTCCCATTGTGTGACAATGGAGTTATGGCTTATGCCAAGGAACGTCCGTCCTATCAGAGATCCAGACATATTCTAAGGCAGTGTCACCTGATCATAGAGATGGTTGATCTCTAAGGGATCGAGGTTAGGAGAGTAGACTCAGAGGACAACACGGCGGATCCACTCGCGAAGGCCTATTCCCAGAGAGAGACTTTTATGGGATGGTTGAGTATGAGATACTACAACCACTGCTATCAGATGGCCCTAGTGCAAGTGGGAGATTGTTAGTTATATGTATGCCCTAGAGGCCATTACTGTACATTGGATGTATATTGTAGTGGATGCTGGGACATATATAGGGAGGACTTTCTTGCTCGACATGATAGTATGCTATCAGGTTACTCTTTACCTTAACGTGTATACTGATTGTCTCTCTGTTACATGTTGGTAAAGCCCTTAGGATGTGTACTTGACTACCTGGACTATGATGCGGATCATACTAGTGGGGACATGGTAGTCCATAAGTACATCCTTCAAGGTCCCTAGTCGTGGGTGTATCGAGACAGGGCATCGATATACCAGAGTAGACTAGCGTATACCTTCTCGACCCATACAGATGGGCGATGGATGATTCCATATCCATTGGTGTTTGACATCAGAGATGATATACGGGTGCTCAGTAGAGACTGGGTACACTGGACGGACTCGCCGAGAACTCCCAGATGGTATTATACCTTACGTCAGATGGCAGTTCTCTGGTGACACTGGTACAGAGTAGTATGTTGACCCGAGATCGTCATAGAGTCTTGTGTGGTTCCCACTGTGCTTTGATCTCCACCTTACCACGTCCAAGAGGGCGTGCAAAACGGTGGTTTTTGGGTACAGTCCCGAGTCACATGGAGGCAATGAGCGATAGGAGGGGATTCGTCTCTCTCGGTATAGGGAGTTGATGTTGCGCTATGTTCGATTGGCTATAACCGGAAATCCCTGGCCAGGGTTGCTGAGATTTACTGGTAAGTGTTACCAGTAGTTTCTCGAATTGTTATAGACCTCATATCGACACGACTTATCGAGCTATTGGGGTCTGACGTTTTACGACCCCCAGGAGAGATATGCGACATATCAGACGACGAGACCGGACTGTACGGTAAGTGTTACTGGTTGGATTCACAGGAGTGTGAGCGGGCTTGCCCGTCGATCTTCTGATCGCTCAATACCCGGGTGGCCGTTACATTTAGCAGACCGCTTGCGGCTTGTGGGTGTTTGATATGATCATCATCTGCTGCCGGCGTATTGACGAGTCTTTAGAGTCCTACACAGAGGTTTCCTGGCTCAAGCGAAACGAAATAGGAGCGCATATGAGATATGTGCGGGACCGAGAATAATGCGTATATGTGATACCGTATTCTATTCTCGCGATGAATGTATCGACTGGTTATATGCGATATAACCTAGTTATCGAATCAAGGATTGATTCGATAAGCCGATACATTGGATATTAGTCGGTTATATGCGATATGACCGGATCGTTAAATCAAGTATTAATTTAACGATTTAATGCATAATTATATATTTGATATATTACTTTGCACTAACTAGTATTGGTTCACTTTAAAAAGATTTTCTCACTTGAAGTTCACAAGTTGTATATGTGATATACTTTTGTGCACTTGTTTGTATCATGTTTGATGATACATGCTTACTTGAGTTTGTGTAAAGATTAAACCATGGTTATATAAATGGTTAGGGTTTGTTTTTCATATCTATTTATTCATTTATTTATTTATTTCTTTTTGGCAAAAGAAAAGAAAAATGGTGGCTTTCTTTGGATGCATGTTGAAGCTTCATGAAGTTTTGACTTAGTCACCATTTTTGTCTTCATGCTTAACCCTAACCATTGACCTAACCCTAGTTTATTCTCTACACTTGACCATGGTTGGATTATGATAAGTATTCATTTTATTTTCTTTTTGAATTAACTTATCATAACACTTTTCATCTTCTTTTTCTTCTTCTTCAAGAAGAAGCTTGCCTCCATCAATGGCAACTTGAGAAAATGAGTGAGAAATCCAATTCTAAAGTGAACCCACTTCCTATTTCTTCATCCTCTACCTCTTGCCAAGTAGTATAGGGTGTTTTCTTCACAAGTTTCACAACTTGGTGAAGTTGGAGCTTGAACTTGTGTTGCCTCGACGTAGATCATCTTCGGCACGAAGCCGACGACCTTGCCCGCCCATTTCTCCGATGAAGCCGACGCTAGAGTCCGGGATTCCATTTGGACAGCGAGAAGACTTCATTGCGGAGCTATAGAGGTGGAGGACCGGATCTACAAAGGTTGTATTTCCGTTCTTTTAGTTAAAATTGTTAACTAGTTGCATTTATCGCCTAAATTTCTAGTTAACGATCCGTATTAGGGTTTCTCGGCACCCGCAAAATTTGAAATTGGCATGGTTGATGCCTTGTGAGACCTCTTGAGAGTGCCTAGGAACCCTACACTAATGAATCATCTAACCTAGTCACCCTTTCATTAAATGAACAATTAATGCTCTAATGACTCACTAGCCACCTCATCATCCTAGTCACCTTCTAGAAACATCTAGAACCATGACTCACCCTCATGACTCACCTAAGTGACGAAAAGATAAATCCGTACTTAACCGAATGTTAAATACGGGTGATAGAAAACTGGAAACTGGCAACTTCCAAAAGCGATCCCGAAACGAATTTCAGGATAACCCCGTAACAGTATAAACATACCCGCATTTGTATTACGACCAAATACAAATGAAACTGAGACAAAGATATTATATCTACACAGTATAATACTCGGATCCGGCTTAAACCAAAGCCCACCAGTATTATCCGCCCGAAATATGACACGTGCGTCAACGCACGTGCATTTTCCGAACCCTGCCATATAACCATACGGCCTCTACAACGTTTTGCCCGTACTTGGGAAACTGTCTGTGGGGGACTCTAATGACTCATCAACACACTGACACTGGGTATAACTACTAGCACATCAGAGGTACAAGCTGTACGTAACGGTTGCCTATGTATTGATTGGAAGGGAAACTGTCGAGCGAACTCATCTAGAAACCCTACTGAGCTTAACAGTGACAATATACATACAGTCCGGTCCGTTCTTCTATGAGTATCGCATATCGGCCTAGAGGGTTGGTAACGTCAGACCCCCAATAGCGGTATAAGTCGTGTCAGAGAGTAGCCCAGAACACCCTGAGATACTACTGGTGTACCTACTAGTAAATCTCCTGCCTCGGCCGAGGGCTTTGTGTAATGGCTCTCCTAGACACAGCGCGATCTCACCCCCAATACCGGGAGAGATGAATCCCCTGCCGATCCGCTCACTTGCCTCCATGTGGCTTGGGACTGTACCAAAAAAAGACCTGTTTGCACGACTCCTTTAAGCCGTGGTAGGGTAGAAATCAAAACACAGTGGGAACTCACATGAGACAAATGACGAACTCAAGTCGATGAACTAACCTGTACACATGTCACCAGGGAACTGCTATCAGACGCTAGGTATAATACCAACTAGCAGGTTCCCGGCGAGTCCTGTCCGGTGTACTCATAACCCAATAAGCACCTGTATACATCTTAGGTGATCCAACTGACACCAGTGGCTTGTAAGACCGGCCACCGCCCCTCTTCGGGGTCTCGACTGTATACACTAGTCTACTCTGGAGTATCGATGCCCTATCTCAAAACTCCCACGACTAGGGACACTTTAAGAATGTACTTATAGACCCCAGCTCCCACGTATATGATCTCCATCATACTGCTGGCGGTCAAGCAAGAATCCTTTGGGCTCTATCATCATGCAATAGTGAACTAAAGCATGTATACGATGATAAAGTCAAACCAGTTAGCATACTATCATCTCGAGCAAGACTGTCATATCAGTATAGGTCCTGTCTCAATCATTGCAATCACGTACCTGCGATCCAATAATTGACTTTGAGGGCACTATATCCAACAATTCCATCTTCCAGTTCTTTTGGCGCCGGTGGAAACTCTGAGATCACCTTGTCATCATTGTTTTCGAAGCACCAGGGGAAATCATCCGTATTCTTAGGCTCTTCTTCTTACAGTGTTATCGTGTAGCAGGTACGAGATTGTTTCCAAGATCGATGTGGATCTGGTTCTATCCTCGCTATACACGTCGCTTTTGGTTCATGCTTCTGTGGCGGGCTTACCCTCCAACTGCTGGATAGAGCGAACTTGCCTGTTGATATTGGTCTTCAACCCAGCTCTTGAAGGTGAAGCATTCTTCGAGAGGATGTCCTATTGCTCGGTGATAAGAGCAATAGTCTGGGTGTGTGACCTTGTTCGCTTGCTCGGGATGCTTGGACTCCGGGAGTGTCATCATCTGATGTTTTATGACAAGATCGAATATCTTCCTTGTCTTGTCTTGGGGAAAAGAATATGCCCGACCCATCTTTTTTATAAGATACAAATCCGGACTGCTCGATTCCTGATCGCGTGGCTTCTTGGACCCGCTTTGTCGCCGTCGAATGCCTTTCCCGTTCTTTGGTTTGTTTCTGCCTCTGCGTCGGGCCTTTTGTACAATGGGTTGACAAGGAGGAGCATTTTCATTTTTCACAGCCTGTTAAAGGAGGCGTTACGTCCTGGCTTTCTCGTAGATGGCCATATCGCGATTATGGTCGTCTCGAACCTTTTGATCTGCTTCCCTTAAAAGCTTGTTTATTTGTTCTTCGAACGACGGACTGAGCATTTTCATGGCGGGAGCTCTTTCTGGTTCAGGGTTAGCATCTTCCCATAGAGCATCTCCTTCTTCATCAAAGTCATGTATGACGTAGCAGTCGCGGAATAGCTCCCGTTTCTTGGATCGAACATATCCAAGCCCGATCGTTTCCATTCTCCCGTTGGGCAACTTTCGTTGAGTTCCGGGAACACTCCAGATCCTGTTATAGAACTGGGCTTGTCGAGCAGTCTGTTTGAAGGGGTACACCTTGGCCCTTCAATAGCCATTTTAAGCCTTCTGTATAGTATCTGTGCAGATGGATGGGTTGGAGCTTGTCAAGCATAGAATAGGCGCCATGCCAGATTTCTTTCTCCAGGTGCATCTTCGAGATTTTCCTTAGACGATGGATTAGCGAGTGGTGCCGCCTGAGCAAGCATCTCCTGCAGCTTTTCACGTTGCAGTTGAACTTTTATTAAGGACCGAGTTTGAGTTCGGTGACTAGTAGAAGCTCTAACTTCGTCTTTAGAATTCACCATATAGACCATGTGAACTACCATGCCCCCAGGCTTGGGGTGTTTGGAGTTTTTGGTCTCTGGAGTTTGCTTCGGGCACTTGGGCTTTATTGGCCTCCTTTTTTGTGAAAAGCCGCTTTGGTTTTAGGAGGACCCGCTGTATCAGGATCCGTCTTAGGGTGAGTCCCCTTCACTTGCTTCCACACCTTATATATAGATGAAGAAAGTTGTCTCAGGGAGCGAACTTGTTTCTGCTCTCGTGGGATCTCCATGGGCTGCGGAGACTTCTTCAATATTGCAGTAGGAGAATTTTTTCTGACCCTCCGCAACAGTTTGAAGCTGTTCCCAGTTGGAACTGTAGGGTTATTAGGCACTCTCACAAGGGTCTACAAGGTATCAACCATGCCCGATTTAAAATTTAGACATGCCGAACAACCCTAACCAAGATCTTTACTAGAGATTAGGCAAAACAAAGCATGTTAAACACTTTAACACTAAGAGTTTGGGATTACAACCTTTGTAGTCCGGTCCTTCGCTTCATAAGCTCCGTGTTGAGGTCCCTTCGCTGCGATTATCATGATCCCGGACTCTAGAGAGGCTCCACGAAGAGAATAATGCAAACTTGCTTCCGATCATCGATAACTAAGATGACCTACCTTGAAGTTTCTTTAACACAAGCTCTCACTCACAAATGAAGTGAACACCCTCATCTAAATGGCTAGGATAGATTAGGATGATGAAGTAGGATTTTAGCTCTCATTTGTTTTCTTAATCTCACTCAAAATCATCACTAATGAAAGAAAGCTTTTCCATTGAAAAAGAGAAGGAAGAAGAAGAACCATTTCTTTTGTGATGAATAATGAATTGTGTTGAGGTTAGAAATGCAACCATGGGTTAAGTATGATAACTTAGCTCATGTAGATAATGAACCATGGTCAAGGGTTGAGTTGGGTTAACAAATATCATAACTAAATATCTTTACAAAATATCTTTGCAAAAACAAAAAGCAAAGCTTCTAGAAACTTCTAGAAAAGCTTAACCCAAATCAAACCCTAACCATGTTTAATCTCCACTAAACATGTTGCATTAATAACCCTAACATGTTACAATATTATATATCACATATACAATATTTATTGTAACAAAATAAAATAATACAATTAACATATATCGCATATATATCAATGTATTACCTGAGTGAGAAAAAGAATCTTTTAGTGAGCTTATATTAGTTAATGTAATTTAATATATCATATATATAATTATACATTAAATTATCGAATCAACACTTGATCCGATAATCCGGCTATTTCACAAATAACCGACTAATATAATCCGTATCATTTCATCGAATCAACACTTGATCGGATGACCCGGCTATATCATATATACCCGGCCGATATCTCATATCACGAGAATCTAATACGGTATCACATACACGTATTGTTCTCGGTCCCGCACATATCATATATGTGCTCCTACTCCGTTTTGCCTGAGCCAAGAAACCTCTGTGCAGGACTCTAAAGAATCGTCAATACGTCGGCAGTAGGTGATGATCATATCAAACACTCACAAGCAGAAAGCGGTCAGCTAAACGTAACAGCCACCCAGGTATTGAGCGATCAGAAGATCAACAAGCAAGCCTGTACATTCTCCTGTGAATCCAATCAGTAACACTCCCGTACAGTCCGGTCTCTTCGTCTGATATATCGCATATCTCGCCTAGGGGTGGTAAACGTCAGACCACAGTAGCTTGATAAGTCGTGTCGATATGAAGTTTATAACAGTTCGAGAAACTACTGATAACACTTACCAATAAATCTCAGCAACCATGGCCAGGGATTTCCAGTTATAGCCAATCGAACACAGCGCAACATCAACTCCCTATACCGGGAGAGACGAATCCCCTCCTATCGCTCATTGCCTCCATGTGATTCGGGACTGTACCCAAAAGCCACCTTTTTGCATGCCCTCTTGGACGTGGTATGATGGAAATCAAAGCACAGTGGGAATCATACAAGACTCTATGACGATCTCGGGTCTACAGACTAACCTGTACCAGTGTCACCAGAGAACTGCCATCTGATGTGAGGTATAATACCATCTGGGAGTTCTCGGCGAGTCCGTCCAGTGTACCCAGTCTCCACTGAGCACCCGTACACCATCCTTAATGTCAAACACCGATGGATATGGGATCATCCATTGCCCATCATATGGGTCAAGATGCGTATACGCTAGTCTACTCTGGTGTATCGATGCCCTGTCTCGATACACCCTCGACTAAGAACAGTTATAGGATGTACTCATCGACTACGTGGCCCCACTAGTATGATCTCATCATAGTCCCAGTAGTCGAGTACATATCCTAAGGGCTTTATCAACATGTAACATAGAGACAATCATAGTACATGTTAAGATAAAGAGCAACCAGATAGCGTACTATCATGTTGAGCAAGAAAGTCCTCCCTATATATGTCCAAGCATCCACTACAATATACATCGTATGTACAGTAATGACCTCTAGGGCATACATATAACTAACAATCTCCCACTTGCACTTGGGTTATCTGTTGTGGTATCGCATACCCAACAATTAGCTGTGGTTGAAGTATCTCATACTCAACCATCCCATAAAAGTCTCTACTGGGAAAAAGGCCTTTGTGAGTGGATCCGCGTTGTTGTCCTATGTGTCTACTCTCCTAACCTCGATCTCCCTGGAGATCAACCATCTCTATGATCAGGTGATACTGCCTAAGAATAATATCTTGATTTCTGATGGGACGGGGGTTCCTTGGTATAAGCCACAACTCCATTGTCACACAATGGTAGGAACAAAGTTCATCTCATGAACTTATATATATATCCAGACTGCCTCTTTGGTAGCATCCTTGGTAACGACGTATCTTGCCTTTAATCGTCTAGTAAGTCACGGTATCTAGCTTGGAACTCTTCAAACATACCGTCCCTCTGCTGAGGGTAAAGACAATGCCTGCGACTAACATTCAGTCGTCCTTATCACCCTGGAACCTTTTCCAGTGATTCTCCCCAGGATCGATTGATACCATCTCACTACAACTAGTGATAATCCTAACATCCAATTAGATCTATCTCATAGATCCATAACCCAGGATTTAGGAGGTATCACCTTGATCCTATAGAGAATCTTTGTGATAAGAGGAGATTGACCGAGCGTAGCGTAGGAAACTCCTTTCCTATCAAGAGTATGTCATCCACGTACTCTACGAGGATCACCACCATACTCCCTACTAACATTTTGTATATACAAGGTTCATCTACCATTTTGATGAAGTAAAACTCTTTGACTACCACATCAAAACAGATGTTCCAACTCCGCGATGCCTGATTTATCACATAAAACATCTTACACACGTTTCCGCTGCTCCCACTGTCTACGAAGCCCTCTGGCTGTGTACTTATAGACGCTCTCTTCCAAATCAGCATTTAGAAAAGCAGTCATGACACCCAACCGCCAGATATCGTAGTCATGGTATGCAGCCGTGGCAAGTAGGATCTGGATGGACTTAAGCATAGCTTTGAAAGTCTCAACTTTTCCATGTACACCAAGCAATCTTCTCAAGATATACTTGCTCCTGATGGGGATTTAACCCTTCAGATAAAGCAACCAAAGTCCATACTTTGTTGGTGTATAAGGATTCCATCTCAGATTGCTAAGCATCCAGCCATGCTTACAGAGTCCCACTCCTGATGGACAGCTCGAAAATTAGTTGGGTCATCATCTCATGGTGCAATCCTCGCTCCCATTGTCATAGAGAAACCGAAGTATCTCTCAGGTGGGTGAGGAACCCTACTAGATCGGCGGAGAGGCTGAAGTTCGTTGGTTACTATTGAATCTTTTGGTTCTACCAAATCATTAGCTGCAGTTTGTATAGCTGAAAATTTTTCCAGTTCTACCTCATGACCACTAATTTCTTCACAAGAAATTCCCTTTCACAAAGGTGGCATGTTGAGAAAAAAAACATCTTTTGTTCCTCGGTTAGGTAGAAGATATTCCCTTGCGAATGCTTGGGATATCCAACAAACTTCTACAGAACTGACTTTTTCTCGAGCTTGTCCGGATTATGCTTTTAGACATAGGCTGGACAACCCCAAATCTTAACATACTTAAGATATGGGCTCTTCCTATTCCATATCACATATGAAGTGGTAGGCAACTGATTTGACTAGAACCCTATTCAATAGGTATGCAGCTTCTCAAGTGCATAATTCCCAAAAGGAAATCGGCAACTCAGTAGTACTCGTCATAGAGCACACCATATCTCATAAGGTGTGATTGCTCCGCCCAGATACACCGACGTGCTGTGGTGCATGCGGAGGAGTAACGCTGAGAGAGAATCTCATTCTCCTTTAGAATAGTCCAGGAATCCCGTTCTCAAGTATTCTCCTCCCTGATCACATCAAAGGACATAATACTTTTACCCATTTTTGGTTCTCTACTTCTAACTCATATTCATTGAATTTCTCAAAAGTTCCAGACTTGTGTTTCAACAGGAACATATGTCCGGATCTTGAGAGATAATCAGTGAATGTAATAAAGCACAAAGAACTAGTCCTGGCATGTGTAGACAGGGAATTTACATACATCATCATGTATCAATCTAAAGAGTTCAATAACTCTTTCTTTGTTTCCAATAAATAGAGCTATGGCCATCTTATCTTTGTGACATGACTGGCAAGTTTCACAAGAAGTAAATTCAAACTAATTTAAATATGCATCTAAATGTAACTTCAGCTAGTCGGGTCACATTAATATGACCTAGTCTACAATACCTCAAGAAGGATTTGTTCATTTCTGAACTCTTCCTCTTGTGTGTGTTCTGTATACTAAGAACTGTGGTTTGATTTAAAACGTCTATGCTTTTATATAACGTGCCTGATCCGATCAACTCTTGATATAGGAAATGTTCAAAACATTATCCAACAATACAAAATTATATCCTTCTTTACTAATAAAGAGACTGATATGATGTTGTATATCAGGTTCGGTATCTAATAACATTTGTTCAAAATCAATGTATTCTAGTAATACAGGGTGATAACTGCCAACAGACTTGGCTGCAACACTCGTATCATTTCCAACTCATGAAACTTATCGCCCGTTCTTAGTTATCTACCTATCTGTAGCCCATGTAACAAATTACATATGTGGGATCCTGATCCGGTATCAAATACCCAGGACGTAAAGGATACTGAGAAACAGTTCTCGGTAATGAACATACCCCAAGATGATGCATCAACATATACTTTCTTCGTTTGGGCGGCACGGGAATTCTGGTAATCCTCTATTTCCTGCTCTGTCTTATAACAACTATAAGTTGGAGCGGGACCAACGTTCCCTAGCGTAGTATAACAAGTGTGTTCGGTCAATATATCCGTATTATTATCTTGATTAAGGCGTGACATGGTCGCTACCTGGAGAGAGAGAGAAGAAAACACTCAGTGTGCGCTTTTACAAGATTAGATTGGTTATCAATTTATCTAATCAGGATGTCTCCCACTGTTTTAGTCAAATCTTACTTCAAACCCTAAAAGGAAAGACTAGCCGGGATTAATTACACGCTACAAGTTCGCCAATCTTTCATCCAGGACAGTGCCGGTACTTTGAGGGAGGTTCCCCGTGCTTTCGCATGGACCTAATTAAAATAAACATCATTTTTCCCAGGGGCGTAACCTCATTAACACCTTTCTAGACACCTACTTGATTGGCTAATTGTAATGTGAAAAACTCTCCCAGGAGTAACTCTTACTCGCAGCAGGTATCGGGATCTAACTATCTCATAGAAGGTATGCAATCTCATTGCAAATTTCAACACTTGAAATTCCCAATAATATTTTACCCTAGCGTCCTATGACCTTGATGGAGGCCAAACTACCCATAGTCCGCTAGCCAAGTTCAACCCGTCATTTCCTGATTGAATTAAACCCACCCGCACGACCCTTGACGGAGGCCAAACTACGCCGTACGAATACCCTAATCCAATCGCATCGTATGCTAGCAAATAAGCACTAGTTAGCTACCGTACACTACGCCTTGACGGAGGCCAAACTACCGCAGCACGAATACTAAGTAGTACTTATCTGAAATGATAGAGGGCTACGACAGGTTTTTAAGAAAACCCTTTACGTAATGAACTTGATATCGTTGTAGAATCGAGTGATTTTGAATGGAATGTTTTTTTTGAGGCCTTTTCTAGTTTTGCTAAAGAGGTCACTCCCGATGAAGGGATCTCCGCTCTTTCCTCATCGAATAAGGTGCAGGATATTTCACAAATATCACTATGCAAAGCAAAAACTATATAAGCAATCAAAAGACAAACCGAGTTTATAGCATCTGCCAATTTCGCTAAAGAGGTCACTCCCGGTGAAGGGATCTCGGCTCTTTCCTTATCGAATAAGGTGCTGGATGTTCCACAAGGAACACCGCTATGCAAAACAAGAACTAGAGCTACCAGTTTTTAAACAAGTTTCTACAACATCTTTAGGTTTCTTTTATTTCATTAATCTCATTAATGAAGTCCCATTTTAATTATGCTTCACAAGCATCACTTTTGAAACGAAATCTGTTATATAACATATATCTCATATATATAATATAAACATTCGTCTCAGACAGTAATATGATCTCATCACAGAACATTGCAGCAGAAGAACATATATGAAATATTGGATATACTATGAGGTCCGTATTTTAATACGAGCCTGTGTAAAACACGGATTCCACGGTCGTGATGAATAGCCACACCCACATCCCTAGACCCCTACGAGAGCGGCAAGCAACACTCCCAATTCTGGGGTTAGGAGACCCGGTCTCGACTCCTCGAGATGGTCTCCCACTTGACCCTAGAACCCGGTTACTTGTGCTCCCCGCCTTGGGTCTACCTAATGCGGAAAAATAAATAATATACAATAGTGACATCATCCTCAGCCCGGAAGTGCCCCAGTAAAAGAATATTACATACAAATGAATTTTACATGAATGAAAATAAAAACCCTCATCTCACATAAAACCCCCGGCTATTCAGAACGCGACGATCCAATATAACATATCACAGCAACACATAATATCTCATATCATCAACGTAAGCAAGTATGTGTATCCCGATTGTCGTTGATGTATAGCAACGAAGCAGGCAATACACCACATACTACGCTTACGGTCATAAAAAAGAAAGTGTAAAACTACAACAGTTGGAATCCGCAACCTTCTTAGACATCTTCATGCCTAACCAAATGAATTCCTTAGACATCTCATGCCTAACAATTATAAACCCTGCATTTTAGTCTCTATCTCGAAAACACTTTTCAATATCTAGTCGGGCAATTCAACAAGATTCCCGACATCCTGATCGAATGCTCATCGCAAACTTTAGTAGACGGCCTCACTCCCGGATGCCGTCGACGAAGTGCACTAAGGCGGAACACCGCTGCCGCGAGCACCCGAACGGATGCTTTTGGCGATGGGGTTCTCCTACGTTCACTTGGTCGGGGCTATGGGGTGTGGCTATCAATTAAATTTACCCGGCGAGTATCCTTATACGCTACGTGATTGCGACGGACTTTTGATCACATCAAAATTCCGTGGCAACCGATCATCTGAGACTGAACTGCTAGATTTATAACATTCAAATTAGTTATCTCATAACTTCTTATGGATTCCAAATATTGTATCACATTCCAGATAAATAGACAATGTTAAACTTTCAGATCGAATAAGCAAACACCCAAGATTTCCCAAATAGCTCAACACTTGAGCGGAGTTAAAAAAATGTCCATCACATGCTACAGTACCAATGGTCCAGCCGTAGAAGGGTCAAACCAACGCCTCACATGTAGTAACGCCGTACTGCCACAAACCCTAAGGTTTAGAGGCAGTTCAGAAGGTCACATAATCAAGTTAAGGTTTGTTGTCTTCTAGAGGGTCCACTGCATTACTTGCACGACTTAGAACGTTCTTACACTACGGAAAATTCCAACACTTGAAAATTTTCCGGCAGGGGAAAAATTGAGTTATCGATATCCGGTCAAACTTTTTAACACGTTCTAAAAATTACCCTGACAAACTTAAACGAAGTTATACTTTCCGATCGAATAAGCAAACACCCAATACAACCCAGAAAACTCAACACTTAAGTAGAATTAAAATTTCCCAGAAGCATCAGGAAATACATATGGATATTACTGTACAAAAATGAAACCCTAATATTACTGTTCCGCCGTGGAACCGCTGCGCAAGGCATGTCTTTGCCGCGGTTCCGCGGCTCTTTAATGGTATTAGTGTCTCGTTTTGCACAGTAATCCATCAAATCACCTGCTGAATTTTCTGAGCATTTTTAATATGAAAAATGTCAACTTTTTGAAAAATTTCCAGAAACTAGGGTTTTACGGGTATTCGGAGTTTGATCGGACTATAAACTTCGTCTGGACTTCGCCTAAAGCTTTAGCTTGGGTCTGATACCGCTGTAGGGTTACTAGGCACTCTCACAAGGGTCTACAAGGCATCAACCATGCCCGATTTATAATTTAGACGTGCCGGACAACCCAAACCAAGATCTTTACTAAAGATTAGGCAAAACAAAGCATGTTAAACACTTTAACACTAAGAGTTTGGGATTACAACCTTTGTAGTCCGGTCCTTCGCTTTATAAGCTCCGTGTTGAGGTCTCTTCGCTGCGATCATCATGTTCCCGGACTCTAGAGAGGCTCCACGAAGAGAATGATGCAAACTTGCTTCCGATCTTCGATAACTAAGATGATCTACCTTAAAGTTTATTTAACACAAGCTCTCACTCACAAATGAAGTGAACACCCTCATCTAAATGGCTAGGATAGATTAGGATGATGAAGTAGGATTTTAGCTCTCATTTGTTTTCTTAATCTCACTCAAAATCATCACTAATGAAAAAGCTAGAAAGCTTTTCCATTGAAAAAGAGAAGGAAGAAGAAGAACCATTTCTTTTGTGATGAATAATGAATTATGTTGAGGTTAGAAATGAAACCATGGGTTAAGTATGATAACTTAACCCATGTAGAGAATGAACCATGGTCAAGGGTTGAGTTGGGGTTAACAAATATCATAACTAAATATTTTTACAAAATATCTTTGCAAAAACAAAAAGCAAAGCTTCTAGAAACTTCTAGAAAAGCTTAACCCAAATCAAACCCTAATCATGTTTAATCATCACTAAACATGTTGCATTAATAACCCTAACATGT
This sequence comes from Agapanthus africanus, assembly GCA_030015575.1. Taxonomy (NCBI): domain Eukaryota; kingdom Viridiplantae; phylum Streptophyta; class Magnoliopsida; order Asparagales; family Amaryllidaceae; genus Agapanthus; species Agapanthus africanus. The sequence goes on from JASDDO010000022.1 coordinate 208,436,259, forward strand.
TACAATATTATATATCACATATACAATATTTATTGTAACAAAATAAAATAATACAATTAACATATATCACATATATATCAATGTATTACCCGAGTGAGAAAAAGAATCTTTTAGTGAGCTTATATTAGTTAATGTAATTTAATATATCATATATATAATTATACATTAAATTATCGAATCAACACTTGATCCGATAATCCAGCTATTTCACAAATAACCGACTAATATAATCTGTATCATTTCATCGAATCAACACTTGATCCGATGACCCGGCTATATCACATATACCCGGCCGATATCTCATATCATGAGAATCTAATACGGTATCGCATACATGTATTGTTCTCGGTCCCGCACATATCATATATGTCCTCCTACTCCGTTTTGCCTGAGCCAAGAAACCTCTGTGCAGGACTCTAAAGAATCGTCAATACGTCGGCAGTAGGTGATGATCATATCAAACACTCACAAGCTGAAAGCGGTCAGCTAAACGTAACAGCCACCCAGGTATTGAGCGATCAGAAGATCAACAAGCAAGCCTGTACATTCTCCTGTGAATCCAATCAGTAACACTCCCGTACAGTCCGGTCTCTTCGTCTGATATATCGCATATCTCGCCTAGGGGTGGTAAACGTCAGACCCCGGTAGCTTGATATGTCGTGTCGATATGAGGTCTATAACAGTTCAAGAAACTACTGATAACACTTACCAGTAAATCTCAGCAACCCTGGCTAGGGATTTCCAGTTATAGCCAATCGAACACAGCGCAACATCAACTCCCTATACCGGGAGAGGCGAATCCCCTCCTATCGCTCATTGGCTCCATGTGATTCGGGACTGTACCCAAAAGCCACCTTTTTGCACACCCTCTTGGACATGGTATGATGGAAATCAAAGCACAGTGGGAATCACACAATACTCTATAACGATCTCTGGTCTACAGACTAACCTGTACCAGTGTCACCAGAGAACTGCCATCTGACGTGAGATATAATACCATCCGGGAGTTCTCGGCGAGTCCGTCCAGTATACCCAGTCTCTATTGAGCACCCATACACCATCCTTGATGTCAAACACCGATGGATATGGGATCATCCATCGCCCATCATATGGGTCAAGATGCGTATACGCTAGTCTACTCTGGTGTATTGATGCCCTGTCTCGATACACCCTCGACTAGGAACAGTTATAGGATGTACTCGTCGACTACTGTGGCCACACTAGTATGATCTCATCATAGTACCGGTAGTCGAGTACATATCCTAAGGGCTTTATCAACATGTAACATAGAGACAATCAGAGTACATGTTAAGATAAAGAGCAACCGGATAGCGAACTATCATGTCGAGCAAGAAAGTCCTCCCTATATATGTCCAAGCATCCACTACAATATAGATCGTATGTACAGTAATGACCTCTAAGGCATACATATAACTAAGAGGAACAACAACATTCACCACTGGGGTTGAAACTAGACCATGCGGAGAACTGCCTTCAGCTCTTTTTGTATGATGTCGATATCGACGTTGACCGTTTCTTACGGCCGGGATTTGACTAGCCTTAGGATTTTGCCGAGCCTACCCCCTGTTTCCTTTGAGAGCTTAAATATTATGCCCCCTGCGTCGACCTTGGTCCTTGGAAGGTGCGAGTCATTTGAGAACCGATTCCATTGGCAAAGCTAAAGCTTGGGGAAGCAGCCTGCGGAAGACAAACTTCCACTGGGCTTCCTCCATCGGCGTTGAAGCACCGAGGGTGGGAGGTGGGAGTATCGACCTAAAAAGAATCCTGTTGATTTCTTGAAGAGCTGGATTGCAGAGATTTGAGATTGCAAGTGGCCCATACTTGACTCCACCAGATATGACAGAGCCTGAGTTGCTAGGGTAGAAACAAACGCCATTCTTCATAGAAACGAAGCACCGACTTCAGTATCCACTCCCCTAAGGGCAACCAAAAACATACACACCGCGATTATTTGATCACGGAAAAACACGACACACGAAGTATGGAGTAGAAAGAGGAAAAGGTCCCACCGGGCGTGCCAGAATCTGTTCTCCTCCGAAACACAGAGACACGACCGCGCAGGTCTGTCTTGCCTGAATTTCGGGGCAGATACTAATTGGTGCTATCCGTTCACCTCTTCGAAGATGCCAAGTTGATTTATGGCGCCGTTATCGAAGGTTTAAACGAATGTGGCCGATGTAGCAGACTTCGTCAGATTCCCTCTCGTTTGAGGGGTTTTTGATTGTGGGGACGCTCTTCCCTGCAGGCGCAAGCCCCTGCAGTTAATTGCTACCGCATCGCAGTAACCACTTTCTCCTTCTCCAGATGGTCACTTTGTGTCGTGGGTGTTTGTTTTGCTTTTGGTTGCCCATGGATTGTATACGGAGACTAATTTATGTTGTCGTCTGTAGGGCGTTGATTAGTCCAAATCCGTATCTTCTTAGATTTGGGCTTTGGGGTTGGGTTTAAGGATACGTTAGTCTCATTTGGGACTAAGATCAACTTAAACATATGTTAAGGATACGTTAGTCTAATTTTAGACTAAGATCAACTTAACGGGATCATTTAGATCCAACAAAAGAGCATTTGGGCTCTATTGCTTAGTTTAGGAAAATCGCGGTCGATTACCAGTTTAAGGACATGGTGGTCCATTGTTAGTTTAGGGACATCTCGGTCCATTACCAGTTTAAGGACATGGTGTTCCATTGTTAGTTTAGGGACATCTCGGTCCAAGGTTAAGGACATCATAGTCCGTGAGTTTAAAGACCTCACAGTTAAGGTTAAGGACGCCATAGTCCTGTAAGTGCACGGCAGCACCCCAGCCGTCATTCCGAGGCCAAAATGCAGAAACGAAACCTTTTCTTTTACTTTAAAACTGGCGCTACCGCGTACTAAAAACCCGGATCAGACCATTAACCTACTACTAGCAAATAAGAGAAACGGTAGAAATCTATACTGAGCGATCCGTGTCCTTCGGTCTTCGGCCACCATCCCGAACTCCTCGCGGAATCTCCGGTCTTCATCTCCTCGTTGGAAAGGGAACCACATCGAGAAGTCTTTTTACGGGCTCCCGATTCATCCGAAGCAACTCGGGCACGAAGTGTGCTAGCCGACGTGCCCAAGGTTGAAGTAGAGAATGTTGTGATCACTTTGTCTCTTGCATCCATGGCTTTGGATGGAGGTTAAAATGTTGCCATTGATAGAAGCAATGAGCTAGAGGAAGAAGAAGAAGAAGAAGAACAAGTGCTTTTCTTTTTCTTTTCTTTTCTTTTGTTTCATATAAATGATAATAAGAGTGAGAGAGTATCAAAAATACAAGACCAAATCTAATCCCATGGCAGCCCCCTCTGTCTCCTTATCATATAAAGCATAAAACTATTCATTAATGTGACATATTTGCAAGAAAAGATACCATGACTCATGATACAAGTCCATGTCACATTAATGCATTGTCATGATGATATCTAGCTCACTAATTCCATTTACGAACATTAATCCAAATGTTTGCAACAATAAAAAGATATGCCAACATCTAAAGTAAACTCGTGACAGATCACAAGGATACCCCTCAACTGTATATACATACTTGCACCCGCATTCCGACTGAATGCGAATGCGATGAGACTAAAGTAATCCAACAAATCTAATACTAGAATCCGGCTTAAACTAAAGCCCACTAATATGATACGTCCGATCATGATCCATGCAATACCGCACGTATATGATCGGACCCTGCCATATATCATACGGCTTCTACAACGTTTCACCCGAAACTTGAGAAACTGTCTGTGGGGGACTCTAAAGACTCGTCAATACTTTGGGTATGGATTTAACCACTAACACGTCAGAAGTATTAGCTATACGTAACGGGCTATCAGGCATTGACCAAAAGGGAGGTCGACGAGTGAACTCATCCTGACACCCTACTGAGCCTGTCAGTGACAATATCCGTACAGTCCGGTCCGTTCGTCTATGAGCATCGCATGGCGGGCCTAGGGGGTTGGTAAAAGTCAGATCCCCAAAAGCGGTACAAGTCGTGTCGGAGTGTAGCCCAGAACACCCAGAGATACTACTGGAATACCTACCAGTAAATCTACTGCCTTGGCCAAGGAATTTGTGTAATGGTTCTCCTAGACACAGCGCGACAAGTCGTGTCGGAGTGTAGCCCAGAACACCCTGAGATACTACTGGAATACCTACCAGTAAATCTCCTGCCTTGGCCAAGGACTTTGTGTAATGGTTCTCCTAGACACAGCGCGACCTCACCCCCAATACCGGGAAAGACGAACCCCTGCAGATCCGCTCACTACCTCCATGTGGCTCGGGACTGTACCCAACTAAAACCTGTTTGCACGACTCCTTTGAGCCGTGGTAGGGTAGTAATCAAAGCACAGTGGGAACTCACACGAGACAAATGACGATCTCAGGTCGATGAACTAACCTGTACACATGTCACCAGGGAACTGCTATCTGACGTCAGGTATAATACCAACTACCATGTTCCCGGCGAGTCCTGTCCTGTGTACTCATAACCCAATGAGCACCTGTATACATCTTAGGTGATCCAACTGACACCAGTGGCTTATGAGACTGGCCACCGTCCCTCGTCGGGGTCTCGACTATATACACTAGTCTACTCTGGAGTATCGATGCCCTGTCTCGAAACTCCTATGACTAAGGACCATTTAAGGATGTGCTTATAGACCACAGCTCCCACGTATATGATCGCCATCATACTGCTGGCCATCAAGAAAAATCCTAAGGGCTCTATCAACGCGCAATAGTGACCTATAAGGTCACCTAAAGCAGTACACGATGATAAAGATAAACCAGATAGCATACTATTATCTTGAGTAAGACTGTCCTACCGGTATAGATCCTCCCTCAATCATTGCAATCACGTGCCTGTGATCCAATAATTGACTCTGAGGGCACTATATCCAACAATCTCCCACTTGCACTCAAAGCTAATTATTGTGATGTCGCATACTCACAGCCCATGTGATACCGAACACCCAACTCCTCTACTAGTCAGTCTCACAAAGCTCGTAATGGAAGCTTGGGATATTCACAGTTGTATAGACAATCTTGCTCAAAATGGTAATGTGCTACTTGGTTTGTTTCTACTTTAATATATGCATGTGTTTTTTTTAGCATATCGCCTATACATATTAGTGGAGCCCTTAGGATCTCTGCTTGATTACCAGCGTTGTGATGGCAGTCACACTAGTGGGGGCTGGGTAATCTACAAGCACATCCTTATACAGGTCCCTAGTCGTAGGATTATTGAGACGGGGCATCGATACTCCGGAGTAGACTAGTGAATACGCTTCTCATCCCAGGAGGGGAGATGGTCTGTCCCACAGCAATCAGTACGTCGTACTAGAGATAGTATGCAGGTGCTCGTTAGGTTATGAGTACACTGGACAGGACTCGCTGGGAACTGTTGGTTGGTACTATGCCTATCGTCAGTTATCAGTTCCCGGGTGACATGAGTACAGCATAGTCTACTGACTTGACACTGTCACTTCGCCTCGAGTGTGTTCCCACTGTTCTTAGATTGCTACCCTACCATGGCTCAAATGAGTCATGCAAACAGGTAGCAATTGGGTGAAGTCCCGAAGCACTTGGCGGCAGTGACGGTTAGACAGGATTCGTCTCTCCCAGTATATGGGTTGATATCGCGTGTGTCTAGGAGAGCCATTACACAAAGTCCCTGGCCAGGGCAAGCGAGATATACTGGTAGCGTTTCCAATGTTATCCCAGGGTGTTCTGGGCTACACTCCGACACGAATTGTACCACTATTAGGGGACTGACGTTTACCGCCCCCTAGGCCCGCCATGTGATACTCTCAGACGAACAGATCGAACTGTACGGAGATTGTCACATTCAGGCTCAGTAGGAGTTCGGATGGGTTCACCTCATCAGTCTTCTTATCGGCATCTACCTGGGGACCGTTACGTACAGCTAGTACCGCTTGCGACCTGTGGTTAAACCCACTGTCAGCGTAGTGTCGAGTCTTTAGAGTCCCACACAGAGGGTTATTCGCCTTTGGGCAAAACAGAGTAGACGTCGCATGGTTTTGCGACGGGGTTCATTCACATCCGCGCACTTGTGCGCGTTTGGTGTCCGGGCAATTATTACTAGTGGGCTTTGGTTTAAGCCAGATCCTAGTATTTGTTTTGGGATTGGTTTTGTCCCATTGTATTCATGTTCCTCGAAACACGGATGCGGGTGTGTATGCACAGTTGACAGAGGCAGAGGATTCTCATTAGGGTTTTTGACCATTGACTTTTCCAAACCCTAATGAGAATGAGAGATATGATTAATGATATTAATTAAGGATAATTGTGCCATGGTTAGGTTGACCATTTGATTTTTGTTGACTTTTTGACTTTGGCTGACCAGTTGACTTTTGTTGACATTTTGACCATCATCATTTCATTTGAAAGATGCATCTTGATTCTTGCAATTTTCATTCAATGTGAAATGATAATGGTCATTCCAAATGAACCATCACAATTTATTTATTTATTATTATTATTTCATAATTCTCTCATATGAGAGTATGGTTGCAAAAAGATCCTCATTCTCTCTTGCTCTTTCTCTCTCATGTTTTAGCTCATCCTCTTCCTCTCTCAAAGCTCTCATCTGTCATGTGTTGAGAACCATGAGCTTGTGAGATAAAACCATCAAGACTTCACTCTACTCATTCTAGGGTTCTAGGTTTAGCAAGCCAAGCACTATAGTTACCTCTTGGTTGAGGTAGGAGCTTAAGGTAGAGGCCTTCGGGTGGATCTTTCTTCGGCAAAGAGAAGACGATGAGGAGGAGCCGTCTACACCACTCCAAGGAGCAAGCAAGGAGGAGGACCAGTACAAGAAGAGAAGGAGTTTAAGACCTAGGTATAACCTTCTAACCGAGTAGCTAAACTTGTTGTTTGTTTGTTAGTTTTTGTTTAGCAAAGATCCTCTAGTTCTAGTCCATGTTACCTTGTGTTAAAAATTGTTTTTTTACCTATTCCGCATCCCCGTAAGCACCGGGGTGGGTAACGTGGACTTAAATAAACCCCCTTAACCCAAACATAGAAACCCCGATATCGGAATATTATGGGATTTGTGATGAAATTTAGGAATCTGCTATGACCCGGGGCACCTGAAAACTTTATAGCGATCACAGAGAGTCGTGCGGGCAACGTAGAAGCTACCGTGATGACCCGAGACCCTACTCCTTCCACTTGGCCGTGGATATAATCCTTCTGGCCGCAAATTGCAGCCAGGGTGTTGGCTTGGGTCCTCGTTTTTGGTTCATGACTCCAGTATCTTTTAATTAGACCCTCCACATATGCAAAATTGGCTAATTTCACCTAGGGTAAAATCTGGAGAGGTTTTCTTACGTTTCTGATTTCGTATTGAGACTTTTAATGAATTGAGATTTAGTATTAGATATTGTGTTCCATCGTCTGATGTTTGTACATCAGCGACGAGGGTTGTTTGGTGGTTTTGCAGGTGTAGGCTATAGGTTCTAACCTATAAGCGATTTGTATGCTGTATTGGTTTCCGACTTGATTTTAATGAGCATTTGCGATTGTGTTATATATGTAGGTACCTTCACGTGGATTTCATACGATGAAGAAGAGGATGGCGACATCGACTTCGGAAAGCAAAGATCAGGTGAGTAGATATATATCTACGGGGGAAGTCGGGTGGATGGCGTATAGCACCCCCGCAGTTTCGTAGTGTGAAATACGATTACGATATTATATATATATATATATATATATATAAATGTGTGTATTGTGAGACTAATGATTATCAAGATAGGTTTAGGTGTTCATGGGTTAGTTTTAGTGTAATTAGAAGTAACTTAGTTTAGCTTCCTAGTCGTGAAACCCTAGAGTATAGATTTGCACACACGCATACACACACGCATACATTTGTTTTACTTGTGCGTATATGGGGATATATATATAGATATGTGTGTGTGTGTGTGAGTATGTATGTGTGTGTGTGTGTATATATATATATGTATACATATACATGGATAATGAGGAAGTATATGGTACTTGGAGATGAGTCGATGTGATTGGGCATGATGCCACGAGATCGGTGATATGACTTGGGTCATACTATGAGATTCGGCATGAGATTTTAGCGGATCATTTAGCAATGTGTTTTCATACACACACAGATATATGTTGATGGTATCAGTATGTACTAGACTTTATATCAGTACCCTAATTCAGGATATGATGATAAGGATACCAGATGAATAATGAGATAAATGTGATATTCGACCCGTACCCAGATTTGGGATGCCGTATAATGGATTTACCGTACGAGATATAATTATGATGATAGATCCGCACTCTTGACTCGAGGATGTCATATTATATATGGTATCGTACGTGATACTATTGAGGCGGGATCACCGACTATTAGATATGGATATCGACTCAGACTTAGGAGGTTTTCCTTACCCTTTCGATTAGTCTGTTTGTTTAGTCCTGTAGTTACTTAGTAGATGTTAGACTAGGCTCGAGTCATACTTATTTCCAAAACTAACGAATCGTGAGTATCTTAAAGACAGGCCAAGAGATTCTACGGATATTTCAAAGGACGTACCTTTTCTTAAAAACACCGTAGGCCCTATTTTCTAGACACACGATTCGTGTTATTTCAAATGTCAAAGCTGTATGACTCATATTTTTAAATATATATTCTTATATGTTGCGTTATTATTCATGTTCTGTATATTCTTGCTGTTCGTATCGCATTGCATGCTTACTTGTGTTTTCATTAGTTATTATAAAATCATGTTGTCAGGACACTGGCACCATTACCGATGATGCGTATACTCCACATACACTTGCTTGCCGGCTCACACACATCATCATCGGTAATTTCTATGTCACGTACACTTTAGAGAATATTATTTCATTGACATAGCTTGTTAGCTGATAGTTCCAATATGTTATTGCTTTCATATGCTAGTTAATTATTGCATTCCTTGTTTGATATCCGATGCATTCATTTATTTATTGTCATGAAATATTATAGAACTTTATGCCGGTAATTCAGTGTTATTTACTCTTGAGATTGGGATTTCGGATTTCCATGAGATTTCTGGATTTGGAGAAACCGCAAAGATTTTATCATTTAAAGATAGAAAATTGTGGTTTTCTCATGATATGATTTGAGAGATGTCCACCATGAGTTTTCTCGGCTCTTTAGCGATATCATACACACGATTGGAGAAGGTGGAGGAACCGTCCGTGGGTGCATAATGGACCCGGTGCGGTACCCCGGGGCAAGATGGTCGCAGATGATGGCGTTGAGCCCGGCAGGGGAGCACTACCGACCGGTTAATGTGACGCGCCGGATATCCGGAGGATACCGACATGGTCTTGAAATTTGATGATATGGGTTAGTCCGGATAGCCGGAGCCCTAGATATTGAGATTTGATGATACGGGCTAGTCCGGATTGCCGGAGCCCGAGATATTGAGATATTGGGATATATATTTTGTGTCGATGCTTGATACTGATTCTCTGATGATTTCACTGATGATACTTCTATTTTTATACAGAAATATCACTGAGATATGAAAACAGTTTTCTCATTCAGCTGTATTATGTTTTCATGCATTCATATATCATATATATGATATGTTGCTACCTGAGGCACTGACACGAGCACTTGGTATTACACTTACGTATAGATGTTTACTGGCCATTATCATATGTTTCAGGTTATATATTATATGGATATTATGGAATGACCTAGGATAGAGTCATACATGCGATTTCTGCACTGTGATGTTTTCTACTCACAAGTTGGCAACTCACCCCCGTTGTGCCATAGTTTCTTGCAGGTTTTTCCGTACAAGTTTTTCTTGGCGGCTTTGCTGGCACACTGCTTCTTTCCGAGTGATTGCTTTGCTAGGTGGATTCACTCGTATCGTGACCACCATTGTACATTTGTTTATTACAGTTGTATCTAGTAACTCCATCAACCAGACTTGTATTATTTATAGACTTAGAAGTCCAGTGTATATTATTTCGACCTTAGAGCCGCGCTTGTATTATTATGGTTTTCTGGGGTTATTGGTTTTCCTTTTGAGTTTTGATCCTCGCCTTTCGGCGTTGTATATGTAGGTCGATGTACAACACCCCACGACTTGCGGGGAGGAGGAATAATGAAAAACGATCTTGTTTTAGGCGTAAACATCGACTAACCGAGAATCTTTGCATAAACAATAACTAACAAGAAACCATAGAAGAGTTAACTACTATGATAAGTGATTATACCTAAAGAACTGATTCCTTCGTCTTGTCGTTCTCCACGTCCTCTCCGGCCTTATCTATATGGTAGAAGATCCACCCGAGAGCTTTACTACAAGCTTCACCTCTAACTTAAGGTAACTAGGTTTCTTAAATCACTAATCTAAGTAACCTAGGTGATATAGTGAATGGTTAAGGATTAAGTAGTCTACTTTAATCCTTGGACTCAACATATGAGAGGGGAGGATTAGGGTTTGAAGGAGAGCGCTTGAGGAGAGAGAAAGTGAGCAAGAGAATGAGATGAGATAATGATCTATCATAATATATATCAAGCATTATCATTTATCCAATAAAAGAAAATAAAGGATTAATCATCATGCTTAATAAATACAAGAAGGTGATTCATCTCCATGAGTCATTAAGCATTTATGATGCATTAATGACATGGATGAATCACTCAAATGACTCACTAATCTCATTTAATGCATATGCCACCTTAAACCCTAAGTCACCATCTTCTAGAAGCTTCTCGCGCAATTACGAGAACGCCCCTCCTATCCGTGAAAACACGGAAAAACTTTAGACTGTATAAATCCAATAACCGGATACTAAAAACTGGCTTAAACCAAAGCCGGCTAGTAAAAACTGTCCGGATGTCGTACGTGCGTAAACACACGTATGCGTCCGAACCCTTGTCGTAAAACCATACGACCTCTATATCGTTTCGCCTGGAGTAGGGAAACTCTCTGTGTGGGACTCTAGAGACTCGACTACTACGCTGGCAGTGGGTTTAACCACAGACCGCAAGCGGCACTAGCTGTACGTAACGGTCCCCAGGTAGATGTCGATAAGAAGGCCGATGAGGAAACCCATCCGAACTCCTACTGAGTCTGATGTGACAATCTCCGTACAGTCCGGTCTGTTCCTCTAAGACTATCGCATATCGGGCCAAGGGGGCAGCAAGCGTCAGTCCCCTAATAGCGGTATAAGTCGTGTCGGAGCGAAACCCATTACACCCTGAGAAACTACTGGAACCTACCAGCAAATTTCGCTTGCCCTGGCCAGGGACTTTGCATAATGGCTCTCTGACACAGCGCGATATCAACTCCCAATACCGGGAGAGACGAATCATGTCTAACCGCCACTGCCTCCAAGTGCTCGGGACTGCACCCAACTGCTACCTGTTTGCACGACTCCTTTGAGCCGTGGTAGGGTAGAAATCTAAGAACAGTGGGCAAATTGGGTCACTGAAATGAAAGAAATTTGGACACACTCAAGGCGAAGTAGCAGTGTCAAGTCTGCGGACTATGCTGTACTCATGTCACCTGGGAACTGTTCACTGACGACTGGTATAAAACCAACCAACAGTTCCCTGTGAGTCCTGTCCGGTGTACCCGTAACCTAACGAGCACCTGCATACTATCTCCAGTACGACGTACTGACGGCTGTGGGACAGACCATCTCCCCAACTGGGATGAGAAGCGTACACACTAGTCTACTCCGGAGTATCGTTGCCCTGTCTCGATAATCCTACGACTAGAGACCTGTATAAGGATGTGCTTGTAGACTACCCAGCTTCCACTAGTGTGACTGCCATCACAACGCTGGTAGTCAAGCAAGATCCTGAGAGCTCTATCAATACGTATACTCATATATTAAGATAGAAAAATCAAGTAGCATACTACCATGTTTAGCAAGACTGTTATATACATGTGAATATCCCAAGCTTCTATTAAGTAATATACAAACTAGTATGATACAATAATGGCCCCTAGGGCATATACACTAACAATCTCCCACTTGCACTAGGGCCATGTACTGGCATATCGAAGACCGATGATCTCGAGTAGCCTCTCGAACTGAATCTGAGGTAGGGCCTCTGTGAATGGATCAGCAATGTTCTCTTCAGTAGCAACTCTCCGAATCTCGATCTCCTGACGATCAATGATCTCCCTGAACAGGTGATACCGCCTTAAGATGTGTCTGGACTTCTGATGGGACCTTGGTTCCTTCGCTAAAGCTATAGCTCCGTTGTTGTCGCAATACAGAGGTATTGGATCAACAATGGTAGGAACTACCTGAAGTTCTGTTAGGAACTTCTTCATCCAGACTGCTTCTTTTGCGGCATCGCAAGTAGCAATATACTCCGCTTCCATCGTCGAGTCAGCAACGGTGTCCTGCTTGGAACTTTTCCAGCACACCACCCCTCCATTTAGGGTAAAGACATAACCTGACATGGACTTGGAATCGTCCTTATCACTCTGGAAGCCGGAATCGGCATAGGCCTCCATCCTGAGGTCTTTTCCACTATAAACCAAGAACATCTCAGTCCTCCTCAGGTACTTGAGAATGTTCTTTACTGCTATCCAGTGTTTCTCCCCTGGGTCTGACTGATACCGGCTTACCACGATCAGTGCGTAAGCTATATCTGGTCTGGTGCACAACATCGCATACATTATAGAGCCTACCGCAGAAGCGTAGGGTATAATGGATATGCGTTCCCTTTCCAAATCAGTCTTGGGAGAAATCTCTTTGGATAGGGTGATTCCGTGACAAGCCGGTAGATTACCGCGCTTAGAATCTTCCATACTGAATCTTTTCAGTACAGTGTCGATATACCTGGACTGCGAAAGTCCCAACATCCTCTTTGATCTATCACGATAGATCCGAATCCCCAGAATATAAGAGGCATCACCCAAGTCTTTCATGGAGAACTTGTGTGACAAGAATCCTTTGACAGATTGTAGCATAGGAATGTCATTTCCTATCAATAGAATGTCATCCACGTACAAGACGAGGAATACGACAGTTCTTGCTACAACTTTACTATATATGCACGGTTCATCTGGATTTTTGATAAAGTCATATTCTTTGACTGTTTCATCAAAACAGATGTTCCAACTCCGCGATGCCTGTTTTAGTCCATAAATGGACTTAAGCAACTTGCATACTTTCTCGCTACTCCCACTCTGATTGAAACCCTCTCGCTGATCCATATAGAAGCATTCTTCTAAATTTCCATTCAGAAAAGCCGTCTTTACGTCCATCTTCCAGACTTCATAATCATGGAAGGCAGCAATAGCAAGAAGGACCCGAATAGATTTGAGCATAGCCACTGGAGAAAAAGTTTCGTCATAGTCCAAACCAGGTCTTTGACGAAAACCCTTTGCAACAAGTCTAGCCTTATAGGTTTCCAGCTGTCCATCTACACCAATCTTTTTCTTGAAGATCCATTTGCATCCTATGGGTTTTACCCCATCTGGAGCAAAGTCCAAAGTCCATACTTTGTTGGTGTACATGGACTCCATTTTGGTCCGCATTGCATCTAGCCATCGTACCGAGTAGCCGCTCTGGATGGCCTGCTGGAAGCCAGTAGGTTCATCATTATCTATGATGCAATCCTCTCTATCCCCATCTATGAGAAAACCGTAGTATCTCTCAGGCGGATGAGACGGCCTACTACTCCTGCGGAGGGGTGCGGGAATGTCCTGTTCTTCTTGAACTACTTGTTCTACCAAACTTTCAGTATTAGTTTGTGGTTCTGGAATTTCTTCCAGTTCTATTTCACTCCCACTTATTTCCTTTTCTAAAAACCGCTGTTATAGAAAATGGGCATTATGAGAAACAAAAACCTTTTGTTCCTCTGCGTAATAGAAATAATATCCCTTGGAGTTCTTTGGATATCCCACAAACTTACACTTTACTGATCGTGCCTTGAGCTTGTCCACATGCTGCTTTTTAACAAAAACTGGACATCCTCAAATCTTCATATGCTGAAGATGGGGTTTCTTCCCACTCCACATCTGATATGGGGTGGTAGACACAGTCCTGGTAGGAGCCCTGTTCAGAAGATATGCCGCTGAATCTAGAGCACAACCCCAAAAAGATCGCGGTAACTCAGCATTACTCATCATGGAACGTACCATATCCAATAGGGTTAGATTCCGTCTCTCCGATACACCTTTATGCTGTGGAGTGTATGGAGAAGTAAGCTGAGAGAGAATTCCTTTCTCTTTTAGGTAATCTAGGAACTCGGCACTCAAGTATTCACCATCTCGATCAGATCTTAGTGTCTTGATACTTTTGCCAGTTTGGTTTTCTACTTCATTCTTGTACTCTTGGAATTTCTCAAAAGCCTCGGATTTATGTTTCATCAGATAAATGAATCCGTACCTTGAGTAATCATCCGTGAAAGTAATGAAATAGGAAAAACCTCCTCTTGCATGTGTAGACATTGGACCACATACATCGCTGTGTATGAGTCCTAAGAGCTCGCTCGCTCTTACTCCATGTCCAGTAAATGGAGTCTTTGTCATCTTTCCTTTGAGACAAGATTGACAAGTGGCATAAGTTTGATATTCGAACGAGTCCAAATATCCTTCTCTATGTAACTTAGTCAACCTTCTCTCATTGATGTGACCCAGTCTACAATGCCATAAGAAATCTTTATTTAATTCTGGAGACTTTCTTTTTAGTGTGTTCTGGACGTTGAAAATTTGGAGTTGGTTTAACACATATATACCGTTATCCAGTGTACCGGACCCCAATCAAACTATGATTAAGGTGGATGTTAACAACATCACTTACAAACGTGAAATCATAACCTTTATTTGATAATAAGGAAACAGATATGATATTACACGTTAAGCTGGGTACACAAAAACAGTTATGTAAAACCAAAATGTGTCCACTCATCATTCCTAGGTGATAATCCCCTACGGACATAGCTCCCACGCTAGCTCCGTTAGCAACCATCAGGGTCATATCACCTTCCTTCAGCACTCTACGGTTTCTTAGTGCCTGCAATGAATTGAAAATATGAGATCCTGATCCGGTATCCAATACCCAGGAAGTAGAGTTGATTGACAGACAATTCTCAATTACAAACACACCTGAAGTCGAAACCACAGCTTGCTTCGGTTCCTGGTTCTTGGCGTTCCACGCCTTGCAATCCTTCTTCCAGTGCCCTTTTCCTGTGACAATGGAAGCACTCATCCTGGCCCACTACTAGTACCGCAAACTTTTTCTTTCCCTTCCCTCCCACCTTACTTACACCTCCCCTAGGTTTGGTGGCGGCCTTCTTTTTCCTTCCTTTGGCCCTAGCCTTGGACCCGGAAGAAGAAGCACCGCTAACAAACATAGCGGGTGTTTCCCTTACCTTCTGCAAGGTGCCCTCTGCACTCCTCAACATGTTAAGGAGTTCCGGAAGTTCAACTTCTTTTCATTGAATGTTGAAGTTCAGAATAAACTAGGCGTAGGTGGAAGGATGGGACTGGAGAATAAGGTCTGTATAGAGCTCATTATCCAAAGTCATCCCAAGGTCTGCGAGCTCTTCTATGTAGCCAATTATCTTTAGGACATGTTCTCCTACCGATGATCCGACAGCCAACCTCGCTCGAAACAAGTTCTTAAAGGTCTCGTATCTTGCTATACGAGATTGCTCTCCATAAAGTTCCTTTGTATGGAGAAATATGGCATCTAGTTCCATATCCTCGTGCCTCCTCTGATGTTCATTGTTCATCGAGGCAAGCACGATGCACTTGGCTTTCACGCAATCATACTCCCAGGTTTTGCGGATTTCCTTATCCGCATTACTGGATTTGGGACCTGGGACTGCAGGTGCCTTAGCGGTGAGGACGTACCCCAATTTGTCATAGGTCAAAACCATTTTGACATTCCGCAGCCAATCTTTATAGTTTGGCCCTGTCAGTATATTTTTCTCTAAAAGTAACTTAAGTCCAGTCATTTTCAGGGTCGTTGCAATTAGGAGAGAGAGAAGAAAACTCTTTAGCATGATGCACTTGCAAGTTTAGAGTGGTTTTTAATTTATCTAAACTGGATGGCTCCCACTGTTTCTCGAATCCTTCTTCAAACCATAAAAGAAGAATTAGCCAAGACTATTCTCACTATACAATACTTGCTTAACCATTCAGCCAGGCTGGTGTCGGTACTTCGAGGGAGGTTTTCAAACGCTTTCGCGAAGTTCCTTAATTAAATAACCTCTTTTCTCTGGGGGCGTAACCCCGCTGACACTTTTCTTGACACCTACTTGGTTTATAGCATTGATCGTTAAGTGACGAATATCCTGATGAGTAGCATATACTCACAGTAGGATCGGGATCTAAATATCATCGTATGATAATGTTGAAGGAATCCTACCGACATTCATCAAACTCCAAATGGTATGCATCACTTTGCAAATTTCAGTTTCTTTAGAAATTCCCGATATATATTTTTTCCCCATGCTCTTATGACCTTGGCTTTGGTCAAAATGTCATAAGTCACATGTCAAGTTCTACCCATCATTATCTTGTCAATTTGAACCCATTTGTACATACCCCTGACTTTGGTCAAATGATAATACGACTGTCCCAAACTAACTCATCTATCTTATGCAACAAATGAAAACCCAGCAGCTACCAAACACTATGCCTTGACTTTGGCCAAAATGCATAGCTTGAATACTACTGAATATCCAAATGAAATGACGGAGGGCTACGAATGGTTTTGGCGAAACCGTGAACGTAGTGAACTTGATATGACCGAAAGAACCTGATAGCTTTAAAAGGAGTGGTTGAAGCTCCGCAATTAAAAAATATCATCTGTTTTAAAATAACCGAGTGGTTTCTTTTAAATTGTTCCAACGATTCATCTTTTGGTTTATTTTCTTTGCATTATAAATAATGCGTCCCATCATTAACCTATCATTGCAGAAAATAACGAAAACACAACGTCCTCTTATGCCATCCGCATTCGCCACGGGGTCCCGTCATCACCCGTTAGGTTACTTAACTAACGACAAAGCGGGGGCTGGGCTAACGCGGGTGTAAAACATAAGTGACGTCTAAATAGCTATCATATATAGATATTGTACATTCTTCAGACGGAATAATAGGCATTCCAGATTTCATATGAACTTTATTGGATTTGCAAGCAATCCGCGTTTGTTTAGAGCCTGCAACAAAAGACGGATTACACAGTTGTGATGAATAACCATTACCCCACCCTAGACCCCTACGGGTACGGCAAACTACCCGCCAAATATCCGAAGTGAAGCGGTCTCCCTCAACAAAGTGAGTAGGCCACTAAACACTTCAAAGTACCCGGTAGTTTGTGCACCCCACCTTGGGTCTATCCCAGGAGCAAAAAACAGTAAAATGAAATAATACAACGGTGTCTACAACCGCAACCTGGATGTGCCCCGTAAAATAATATTACAACATATTACTATTACATTGAATGAATGAATATAACAACCCATCTCAAACCCCGGCTAAACATCACAACAGTCCAATACAGTTCATAACCACAAACAGTAAAAACCATTACAGAAATGTGCAACCCCCTGCCAACCGACATACTAGCAGTTAGGGGAGGTTTGCGAACACATTATACAATCACAAATATAATCATATTAGCAAACTTCGTATAATTTCGATCGAGCAAACATATCATATTCTACTCCCAAAACTTCTCTGTGCACCTGAGACTTTGAGCAGAAAATAAGCATTCCAGAAAACACAACAATATCACAAAAGAATAACAGGAGCAAACTGGGTCGAATCGGCCCCAACTCGGCCGCGGATCCGCGGCGGATCGGTGGGATCGGCCGCGGTTCCGTGGCTGTATGGCTGATTCACTAACCCATTTTTCTCCAGTGTTCTTATCTTTCTATACTTGTTACTCTGCAACAACCTGAAAAATTTTTAGAGCCTGTTTAAAAATCGACAGAAACTTGTGATATCGATGTTGTTTTTTTGTTCGTTTTGCGTTCGAAATTCATACGACTTTGCTAATGAGTTAATTATTGTTTAGCGAGGCTCTGATACCACTGTAAGTCGATGTACAACACCCCACGACTTGCGGGGAGGCGGAATAATGAAAAACGATCTTGTTTTAGGCGTAAACATCGACAAATCGAGAATCTTTGCATAAACAATAACTAACAAGAAACCATAGAAGAGTTAACTACTATGATAAGTGATTATACCTAAAGAACCGAGTCCTTCATCTTGTCGTTCTCCACGTCCTCTCCGGCCTTCTCTATGTAGTAGAAGATCCACCCGAGAGCTTTACTACAAGCTTCACCTCTAACTTGAGGTAACTAGGTTTCTTAAATCGCTATTCTAAGTAACCAAGGTGATATAGAGAATGGTTAAGGATTAAGTAGTCTACTCTAATCCTTGGTCTCAACACATAAGAGGGGAGGATTAGGGTTTGAAGAGAGAGCGCTTGAGGAGAGAGAAAGTGAGCAAGAGAATGAGATGAGATAATGATCTATCATAATATATATCAAGCATTATCATTTATCCAATAAAAGAAAATAAAGGATTAATCATCATGCTTAATAAATACAAGAGGGTGATTCATCTCCATGAGTCATTAAGCATTTATGATGCATTAATGACATGGATGAATCACTCAAATGACTCACTAATCTCATTTAATGCATATGCCACCTTAACCCCCAAGTCACCATCTTCTAGAAGCTTCTAGCGCAATTACGAGAACGCCCCTCCTGTCCGTGAAAACACGGAAAAACTTTACACTGTATAAATCCAATAACCGGATACTAGAAACTGGCTTAAACCAAAGCCGGCTAGTAAAAACTGTCCGGATATCGTACGTGCGTAACCACACGTATGCGTCCGAACCCTTGTCGTAAAACCATACGACCTCTATATCGTTTCTCCTGGAGTAGGGAAACTCTCTGTGTGGGACTCTAGAGACTCGACTACTACGCTGGCAGTGGGTTTAACCACAGACCGCAAAAGGCGCTAGCTGTACGTAACGGTCCCCAGGTAGATGTCGATAAGAAGGCCGATGAGGAAACCCATCCGAACTCCTACTGAGTCTGATGTGATAATCTCCATGACAAAATACTAGAAATACACACAAAGTCACGGATATATCATTTGTGAGTCAACACTGCAACCAGAACCGCAAACCGACCGATATTCCAGGAGTTTCTTTGTGCAACATGCTTGTGTACACATTTTTTATCTAAATGGACCAACACAATACAAGTGTGTACACAAGACTTTTTGGCTTGCACTAGAACCTTGGGGGGCTGCCCATGGCACACACACATGATGAAATTATGCAAGTGGGTGTGTGAAAGTCAATGGAATAAAGTTATGATGTGATCAAAAGTTTCAATTTTCCCTCCAAAACCCAGTGTGCAGACCAGGTCAAATTGAAATAGACAAATCAAACTGTACCAAAGTGATAATGGGAAGCACATAAGACAACACAACAAATACGAGCCCCAGAGCTCAGATTTAGGCCGAGCACATCACCTCTTTGGCCGGCCAAAAAGTGCACAGTGGGCCCCAGTTTTGTACAGTGCATCCCTTGCTGCCACGTGGCCTTAGTTTTATTGTTTGTTTATTTTTCTTTGGTTCCAATAAAAGCAGGCGGTGGGCAAGGGGTCAAGGGTCTCACATTTTTCCAAGATTTGTTCAAGCTTTTGTTTCTCTTTTGTTCTTTCTCTTGTACATAGCTTAGTCCCCTTGAGCTCCTTGCCTTCACTTGATCTTGCAACCTCTTCATTGAGCTTGTGAGTTTAAGTGTTGGCTATTGATCTCAAGGCTTGTATCTTCATTTTGGAATCAAGAAAGCTCTCTTTTGTGCCTTCTTTCGCCATGAGTTCTTTGCCCTCTCTTGATCTTGCAACCTCTTAATTGAGTTTGCAAGTTTAAGTTTGGATTATTGAACCCATGTCTTGCAATATGTTCTTCGGTTCCTAGTATTATACTTTCTTGCATTTTTCTTACTTGCTTTACATTCTTGCTCTTTATTATCATGCTCTTTTCTTACTTGCAATTTAAATTCCATGCAATTTACTTACTTGCTTGTTTTTCTTTTCTTTTCTCTTTTCTTTTGCCCTTTTGGTTGTTGTTGTTAATGGTTTGTGAATATATGTTGTTAGGAAAAGATTATGATATTGTAAGTTAAGGTTTCGTTTCTCATATCTTTTTCCCGTATTTTCCATTTGAAACTACGCCCAAACCTTACGCAAGCGCTCCGTTAGGCACCCTACCCTACCAAGGTATCGGTGTTTCCTAACCGCGACCGGTTGTATTCGGATTGGCCGGAGGCGAAAGTAAGAGACAAGAACGGACGGACAAGGGTCAATAAGCCGGATTCCACGAATACCGTGCTTAAGTACCCTAATCCATGTTGTTGCCGATTGCTCTAGCTTCATTGGTTGAGTTCGGCTCAAAGTACTTGAATACGGAATCCATTAAATTACACTATCCTATCGTTTCCTAACAACTTTATACTTGCATATACACATAGGATAGATATGAACTTTCCGCCCACGCGCATTAACTCGTAAGAACAAGAACGTAAAACGTTACGTCTCCCTGTGGATCGACCCGTGCTCAACCGGCTAGCTGCAAAGAAACACCGTCCTTGATCGCGGTTAACTTTAGAATCTTAAAACTCGACACGCCAAAAGTGTGCGATCAACCATGAACGTAATGAACTTGATACAGTCGAAGGAACCATGATAGCTTTTAAAAGGAATGGTTTAGGCTCCGCATTTAAAAGTTATTTTTAAAGAAAACCGAGTGGTTTTGAAATTGTTCCAACGTTTTAACTTTGGTTTTTTTTTCTTTACATTAAACAATATTATTGATGTCCTATCATTTAACCCTATCATTGCAGAGAAAACAAAAATAGAACGTATGTTTATGCCATCCACATTCGGGACGAGGCCCCGTCCTGCACCGTTAGGTTACTTAATTAACAGCGGAGCGGGGGCTGGACTAGCGCTGGTGCAAAACATAAGCAACGTTTATTATATATAATATATATAGTGATTCGTCTCATGCAATAACAGTCATTCCAGATCACAGATCACAGCAACATAGATGGATATATTGGATATACTGGGATATCCATGTTTCGTTTTAACCTATAACGAAAAACGGATTCCATGGTCGTGATGAATAGAAAAACCCCACCCTAGATCCCTATGGATGCAGCAAACTACCAACGAAATTCCTGAAGTGAAGCGACCTCCCTCAATAAAATGAGTAGGCCACTCAGCACTTCAAGAACCTAGTAGTTTGTGCACCCACCTTGGGTCTATCCTAGGTGCAAGAGAAAAAGTAAATGAAATAATACAACGGTGGCTACAACCTCAACCCGGATGTGCCCCGCAAAAGAATATTACATCAATTTACAAATATACATGAATGAAAGAAAAGAACACTCTTTTCACATCCCCGTCTATTCATTCACGACGATCCAATACTTCATATCCACAAACCATCAACAAGATACTAGATATGTGCAAACCACACTAATCGACATATAACAATTAGTAGACGTTTAGAAACACATGTGCAATACATAAAAACATAAATTAGCAAGAACATAGAATTTCGATCGATTATAACTTTCCGCGTTTACCCCATGCATAAACCAGTACACAAACAAATCTGGATAAAAGCCAAATATGCCAAAAATCATATTTCCAAGTACATGAACCACAGAAAAAATTAGGAGCACATTGGCCATAACTCGGCCGCGGATCCGCAGCCAAATGGCCTATTTGGCTGCGGTTTCACGGTCTAGTTGATAGATTATGTGCTCGAAATTTTTCCTTGGTTCTAGAAAAGCCTGCTCATATTTTTAAGGTCGCTGAAATGATTTTTTGACCAACTTTTAAAAAGGAACAGCAAGCTATATATAAAAATGCAATTTCGGAAAATTTTCCATCGATCGAAGTTCTAATTAGTTGCTAACAAGCTAGTTAAGGTTTAAGTAGGCTCTGATACCACTGTAAGTCAATGTGGCACACCCCCACGCACTTGTGGGGAGGAGGAATACACGAAAAACGTTTTTTTAACTTTGCAACACCGACCTAAACTCCAAGATCTTTTCGGAAACCTTAACTAGCTAAACTACATAGAGTTCTAAACTTCTATGTAAGTGTTTTATACCTTATTGAATCAAGTCATTCGGGTCTTCTTCTCCTCTCCTTGAGCTCCTAAGAAGTGTGGATCTAATTCAGTCGTCGGCCTCCTCGTGTCGAAGTCGATCCACCCGAGAGTCCATTGTTCAAGCTCTAACCTCTAAACCGAGGTAACTAAAATACCTAGTTTGCTAAACTAGGTAGCTTAGGAGATGTAGAATGTTAATTGGACTATTTAATCTCAAGTTGCCCTAGGATTCACAACACATGTAAGGGTTGGGTTCTTGAGGAAGAAGGAGGAAGGGAAAATGGAGAGAGAAAGAAAATATGCAGATGAGCTAAGTCTCATGCAAGTGAAAAATGGCTCATTCTTTTCTTAATTCAAGCATGCAATATTTTTCATAAACAAATAACACCATGTTTGAATAGTAAAGGCAAATCAATAAACAAGGAATAAGCCATGCTTCATCCATGCCACAAATATCTCCATTTCCACCTCATAAATCTATTTTCCAAAAATAGATAAATCCAATAATGAGGTGTCCCCTTCTAGAAGTATCTCTTGTAAAATTACAAGAATGCCCTCACCGTATATACATACCTGTATTCGTACTGAAAA
Organism: Agapanthus africanus; assembly: GCA_030015575.1. Taxonomy (NCBI): domain Eukaryota; kingdom Viridiplantae; phylum Streptophyta; class Magnoliopsida; order Asparagales; family Amaryllidaceae; genus Agapanthus; species Agapanthus africanus. The sequence goes on from JASDDO010000022.1 coordinate 208,459,088, forward strand.
AATACGAATACAATGAGATAATAATAATCCAATAATATAATACTAGAATCTGACTTAAACCAAAGCCCACTAGTATTATCCGTCCGAACAACATCCATGTAGCCAGTACACGTATATGATCAGAACCCTGCATGTAAAACCATACGGCCTCTACATTGTTTCGCCTGAACCAGGAAAACCCTCTGTGTGGAACTCTAAAGACTCGACAGTACGCTGGCAGTGGGTTTAACCACAAGTCCGTCAGCGGCAATAGCTATACGTAACGGCTACCCAGGTACCTATCGAAAAGAAGGCCGACGAGCGAACTTATCCGAACCCCTACTGAGCCTATCAGTAACAATGTCCATACAGTCTGGTCTGTTCGTCTAAGAGTATCCGATATCGGGCCTAGGGGTGGTAACCATCAGACCCCTAATAGCGCAATAAGTCGTGTCGGTGTAGAGCCCAATACACCTTGAGAAACAACTGGTGTACCTACCAGTAAATCTCACTTTCCCTGGCCAGGGACTTTGTGTATTGGCTATCCGAACACAGCGCGATATCAACTCCTAATGCCGGGAGAGACGAATCCTTTCTATCCACTACTGCCTCTAAGTGCTTTGGGACTTCACCCAACCACTACCTATTTGCATGACTCATTTGAGCTGTGGTAGGGTAGTAATCTAGGTACAGTGGGAACACACTCGAAACGAATAGTGATGTCTAGTCAATGGACTAACCTGTACTCATGTCACCCGGGAACTGCTAACTGGCAATATGTATAATACCAACCAGCAGTTCCCATCGGGTCCATCCAGTATAACTCATAACCTAATGAGCACTTGTATACTATCTCTGGTATCGCATACCAATAGCTACGGGACAGGCCATCTCCCCTGACTGGGATAAGAAGTGCATACACTAGTCTATTCTAGAGTATTGACGCCTTGTCTCGATAATCCTACAACTAGGGACAAGCTTAAGGATGTACTTATAGACCACCCAGCTCCCACTAGTGTGACTTCCATCACAACGCTGGTAGTCAAGAAAAGATCCTTAGGGCTCTGTCAATATGTATTAGCGATATGCTAAAAGAAATATATACACATATTAAGATAGAATCAAGCCAGATAGCATACTATCATATTGAGCAAGACTGTTATTATATCTGTGTATATCCCAAGCTTCCAAAATGTAATATACAATCCAGTATTATATAATAATGGCCTCTACGGCATATATCACTAACAATAAATCACCCTCGAGGTTTATTTTTAAAACAATATTATAACATTTTTCATAAAATCCCCTCGAGAAATGCAAACAATGTAAATACAATATAAACAACTAGAATAAATTTTTAAGGACCCTAGATTAATATAAATTTAAGCGGTATCATTTCTCTTGAGCCCCGGGGAGCCAGAGAAAGTGAGTGCTTGCCTATTCAGGTTAGACAACACTGCAAATTAACGGAGTTATCAATAGCAATCGTCTTGGAAAAAGACACAAATCCTGCCGTCCATGTGCAGCGGTTGTCCGATTATTCCTGAACTTAAGAATTTCAAAAGTTAAATCCATTCATAAGATATTGACTATAGCCTGAATACAAACTCAAATTCGAATCCAACTCAAACTGAAACTTGAACGCCTGGTCTTGAACTTGAACACTTGCGCTTGAATATCCAAATTTGAACTTGAACACTTGAATTGACTTGACCAAACCATCAATATAACTTGACATGAACTTGACATGATTACATCTTGAACCCGAACTGGTACATCTTTATATTCATGGATTCGGCTAAGACCTGTAAACTTGAACTATACACTACAATACGCAGGGATAAGTGGTAGATTGGTACGGAACGTATATCATGGCACAAGTGATCACTTTAAAAGACACCTACATGAATTCACGTGTTGTTGTCCTGTGGGTTATGACGTGTCCTTGTACTGCATGTTACCTTAGTCCACAGGGTAAGTTGGACTCCTCTCATATACATGAATACCTTCTTTATCAAACTATAAACAACAACATTAGAATAGATATCTTATATATGTAAATGATCATGCTTAGAATACTCTCATATACAATCTTACCTGTTCACATTTACTTGGTTTATATTCACTTTATACATCTGTCAGTCATCTTATTTACTTCTTTTGGGGACATACGGAGCGCTAGTTTGCTGACGACATTCCTCTCTATTTCTTTTCCTTGGAATGTTCGTTAGGAGGATCGGACTATGAGGAGATAGAGCCAAGCCAGGAGGACTTGGACCAGTTCACTACTCAGCCTGACTACTAGCTCCTTTCTGCATTTACTTTCTGTATGCCAATGTTTAGACATTTGTTTTAAATTATTGTATCTTTTTATTTCTGACAGTTGTATTTGAAATTTGAATGTAAATAAAAATTTTGTTTAATTTTATTACTCTTGTTATTCTTGCATATTGTTATGTTGCTTACGTACGCTTAATGTATTTATTAAGGAAAATGACATTCTCACAGTAAATACGTTGCAACTTGCCACGTCACCGTTTCCGTCAACTGAGTAGCAGGGCATGACATTTTTTGAGAAGAAATTGGGTGAAATGGGAAAGGAATTTGGGAAAATTTATCTCTCGGGTTGAATTCATGGGTTGGGAGAAGAAGAAAGGGCCTCGCGGCGAATATCTACTGCCAGTTGTTCGCCCATTTTCAAGTGCGCATAAGATGTCAAGAGCGTACATGATGAAAATGGCTTGATTGACTTGCGCTCCTATATACATGCGCACATGATGAAATGGATTTGATTGACTTGCGCACCTATGTAAGTGTGCACATGAAGGCTAAAGCACGACATGTGCGCATATGCTAACGGCGAACCCCGGTAATAAAAGCAAAGTCATCTTAACACAAAAAGAAAAAAAGGAATGCGAATATAAAAAAAGGGGAGATTCTTTTCATTCAAAGGGTAAATTACAACCTACCAACTACTGAACGTTAAAAGACAAAAAAAAAGCTGTTGCACCCGCTTACAGAGGAAAAAGACTAGCGTCGGTGCATGAATTCTTGAAATCAAAGAGAAAGTCATGCAGGATGTCCCAGGCAGCATCTGCTACCTGCTGATGCTTCTGCTCACGAATACGAGTATTAGGGTCGCCGCTGATATTTTCTTCCCTCGCATATGAAGCTATGGTTGTCTTCTGCTGATATATCCAGTACAGAATGTCTATTGCACAATCTCTTCGATTCTTATAAATCAGACACATTAGATATACCGAGTGCACTTTATTTTCAGCCTCATCTAGTGTATGAAGAGATATCTCCTCGACAAACTCGGGTGTAGCACTCCTGATCGCGAGGAAAATCATCTGTAAGAGGGAAAACCGGCGAAAAAGCAACCACCCGCAATGGTCCTCAAGACGACGGAGTATAGCCTCGCATTGGGCTGTTAGTTGTATGTATGCCCTAAAAGCCATTATTGTATATATGATGTATATTATAGTGGATGCTTGGACATTTATAGAGAGGACTTTCTTGCTCGACATGATAGTATGCTATCTGGTTGCTCTTTATCTTAACATGTATACTTGTCTCTTGATACTTTCTTATGGTTACATGTTGGTAAAGCCTTAGGATGTGTACTTGACTAACAGGATTATGATGCAGATCATACTAGTGGGTCCATGGTAGTCCATAAGTTCATCCTTTAATGTTCCTAGTCGCGGGTGTATCGACACAGGGCATCGATATACCAGAGTAGACTAGCGTATACGCTTCACGACCCATGAGATGGGCGATGGATGATCCCATATCCATTGTTGTTTGACATCAGAGATGGTATACGGGTGCTTAGTGGAGATTGGGTACACTAGACGGACTTGCCGAGAGCTCCTACATAGTATTATACCTGACGTCAGATAGCAGTTCTCTGGTGACACTGGTACAGGTTAGTCTGTAGATCCGAGATCGTCATAGAGTCTTGTGTGATTCCCACTGTGCTTTGATTTCCACCTTACCACGTTCAAGAGGACGTGCAAAACGGTGGCTTTTGGGTACAGTCCCAAATCACATGGAGGCAATGAGCGATAGGAGGGATTTCGTCTCTCCCGGTATTCGGGGTTGATGTTGCGCTGTGCTCGATTGGCCATAACAGGGAAGTCTCTAGCCAGGGATGATTTAGGGAATTACTGGTAAGTGTCATCAGTAGTTTCTCGACCCGTTATGAGCTTCGTATCGGCGTGACTTATCGAGTTATTGGGGTCTGACGTTTACCTCCCCTAGACTTGATATGAGACATATCATACGAAGAGACTGGACTGTACGGTAGTGTTACTGACAGGCTTTACAGAAGCTAAAGCGGGCTTGCTTGTTGATCTTCTGATCGCTCAATACCCGGGTAGCAGTTACGTCCAGCTAGTACCGCTGACGGCTTGTGAGTACTTGATGTGATCATCACCTACTGCCGGCGTATTGACGAGTCTTTAGAGTCCTACACAGAGGTTTTACTGGCTCAGGCAAAACGAAGTAGGAGCACATATATGATATGTGTGGGACCGAGAATAATACGAGTATGTGATACCGTATTCTATTTTCACGATATTCGTATCGGTCGGTTATGTATGATATAGACGGGTTATCGAATCAAGTGTTGATTCGATAAGTTGGTACATATAATATTAGTCGGTTATATGTGATATAGCCAGATTATTAAATCAAGTGTTGATTTGATAATTTTATGTATAATTGTATATTTGATATACTGGTTTACATTAACTAATATCAGTTCACTTAAGCATTTATTTTTCTCACTTGTGAACACTTAATATATATGTGATATATATTAATTATGTTCTATTTTGTGTCATGGTTGATGACATACACTACATGGGTGTATAAGACTTACACCATACTAATTATAATGTAGGATTTAGATATTTAAGTTAATCTAAATTAGTGGATAATTTGCCACATGCATGAAGCTTGTAGAAGCTTGTGGATCCATTGACTTAGTCCACTAATTTTGTTTTACTAAAAATATTTATTAACCTAACCATTATAACTTAGCCATGGTTATGTCTCTACATGAGTTAGATATATGATACAAACTCACCCATGGTTGATTCTCTCACCTCATTAGTTCATTATCATCTCTTGACTTCATCTTCTTCATCCTTGAGAAAAAGCTTGCTAGCTTTTTCCAAAGTGAGAAAATATTGTGAGAAAAATAAAATTAAAGTGAGCCCACTTCCTACTTCATCATCCTCTGCTAGATTAGCACTTTTGTATAGGGTGTTAGCTTCAATAATCTTTCATTAGTGAAGTAGTAGCTTGAGTTAGTGTCTCCTCAACGTAGATCATCTTCGACCTCGAAGACTTCAAGAAAGTTCGTTCCTTTCACCTTGAGAATCCATGCAAGAGTCCGGGAGTTCCATGATCATAGCGAAAGGACCTCTACAAGGAGCAATTGAAGTGAAGGACCGGTCTACAAAGGTTATATTCCATTATCACTTAGATGTAAAGTAGTTTACATTTCGTTTCGTATGATTCTCTAGTTAACGATTATAGTTTAGGGTTCTTTAAAACGGCAAAATTTTAAAAATGGCATGGACGATGCCTCCCGAAACCTTGCTGTCTTTCATAGGAACCCTACAGTGGTATCAGAGCCTAGCTAGAGAATTAGACGGATTGTGTAGGAATACGAAACCGAAATTGCTCCGAAACTTGAAACACGAAATTGTAGTTTCTTTCGTTTTTTAAAGTTTTCAAAAAAAAATATTAAACATGTGCAGAATGTTATATGGGATATATCATGAACACATTGAAAATTTCAGGGGGTAAGCTCGGATTTTGGCCGAGCAGAGTCATGTTGTGGCCGGCCCAAAAATGATGATTTTGCTTGAAATTTTCAGTGTGTTCCAGTGACTGGATTTTGGTGTTTCAGGTGTTGTTTGTTTTTGCTAAATTTTCAAGTGATGTTAACTTTCTGTAAAGGCAACACGGAGTGCTTCATAGTCGTAATTCTAACAGTTATTCGGGTTACTTTAGACGGTGTTAAAAAGTTCGATCGGATATCAAATACCCGCTTTAACTCTTGCTGGAAAATTTTCCAAGCATTGGATTTTTTTCGTAGTTAAAGAGCATTCAAACATCATGCAAGTTATGCGATGGAGCCTCTAGAAGAACGAAACCCTAACTCAATTATGTGACCGTCAAAACCGCCACTAAACCCTAGACTTTATGGTGGTTCAGCGGTGCTACATGTGAGGCCTTGGTTGACCCTTCTACGGCTGGTTCATTGGTGTTGTGGCATGTGCTGAATAATTTTAAACTACGCTCAAGTGTTGAGCTTTTTGGGTAATTTTGGGTGTTTTTTGATTTGATCGGAATGTTTAACATCGTCTAGCAATTTCTGGAATGTGATACAATATGTTGAATTCATATGGTTAGGCATGAAATCCGAAATATATGATATTTCGGGTTTATGATGTCTAAGGTTATTATGGATTCCAAATGTTGTAGTTTGACATTTTCTTTTCTGCGACCGTAAGTGTAATATGTGATGTATCGCCGGTTTTGTTGCTATATGTCAACGACAATTGGAATATGCATATTTACTTACGTTGATGACATATAATGTTATGTGTTGCTATGATATATTATATTGGATCGTCGTGTTTTGAATATCCGGGGGTTTTATGTGAGATGAGAGTTTTTATTTTCATTCATGTAAAATTTATTGTATGTAATATTCTTTTATTGGGGCACTTCCGGGTTGAGAATGATGTCACCATTGTTGTATATTATTTACCTTTCCGCATTAGGATAGACCTAAAGAGGGGAGCAAAAGTAACCGGGTTCTAGAGTCCAGTGGGAGACCAACTCAAGGAGTGGAGTCCGGGTCTCCTAACTCTAGAATTGGTAGGGTTGCTTGCTGCTCTCGTAGGGGTCTAGGGTGTAAGTGCACGGCGGCGCCCCAGCCGTCAATCCGACGGCCAAATGCGGAAGCGGTGATAAACTTTAATTTTGCGAACTTAGCAAACCGGCACCACCGCGCACTAAACACCCGGATCGAACCATTAACTAGTCCTAGCTAACAAGAGAGAGGGTTAGAGATATACCGAGTGATCCGAGTCCTCCGGTCTTCTCGTCGTCGTCCCGATCTCCTGCGGAAACTCCGGTCGTCGCCTCCTCGCCGGAAAGGCACCATATCGCCTGCATCTTTTACGGGCTCCCACCTCAATACCGAGGCAACTCGGGCACGAAGCTGGCAAGTCGACGTGCCCAAGATTTGCTGTAGATTATAGTGTAGAATTCTTGTCTCTTGGGGTTTATGAAGTTGCCTTTCATGTTGGAGAAGAGAATGAATTTTGGAGAGATGAGAAATGCAATTTTCTAGCAAGCCAAAAATGAGAACCACACCAAATAAAATGCCTCCCATCTCCACCATCATGTGGCCGGCCATAATGTGTAGGGGATTTGCAAAGAGGGTGAGCACAAGAGAGTATAATGGTAACCATAAGAGATGTGAGGATAATGAGGAGAAAAGGTCACCCCCAAATCAAATCAATTCCAATCTCATTAAAGCAAAACAATAATGAGAATAAGAAAAGCATCTAAAGATGCTAGAAATATTATGAACCATCATAATGTCAAAAGCCACAAAGAACCCTCCACAATAGCTAATTTGCAAACTTGCAAATTAGCCCTTCCAACAGAAAAGTCCGGCCGGAAAGAAACAAAGGAAAACTGGCCGAAACGGAATGTAAACTGGCAACTCCAGAAAACCGGTCGTGTAATAAATCACAGGAAAAACCCCGATGCTGTGCATACACACCCGCATCTGTATTCCAACCGGATACAAATGCAATGAGAAAAAATCTACACTGTACTAAACTAGGATCCGGCTTAAACCAAAGCCGGCTAGTAAAATCCGTTCGATCCTGATTCGTGCAATACCGCACGTATCTGATCGAACCCTGCCATATAACCATACGGCCACTAGTACTAACCGTCCGATCCTGATCCGTGCAATACCGCACGTATCTGATCGGACCCTGCCATATCTCCATACGGCCTCTACAGCGTTTCGCTCGAAAGCTTGAGTAACTGAAAGTGTGGTGGACTCTAAAGACTCGTCAATACTATGGCTGTGGATTTAACCACTAGCACGTCAGAGGTATTAGCCATACGTGACGGGCCACCAGCTACTGACCAAAAGGGACGTCGATGAGTGAACTCATCCTGACACCCTACTGAGCCTGTCAGTGATAATATCCGAACAGTCCGGTCCGTTCGTCTATGAGCATCGCATGGCGGGCCTAGGGGGTTGGTAAAAGTCAGACCCCCAAAAGCGGTACAAGTCGTGTCGGAGTGTAGCCCAGAACACCCTGAGATACTACTGGAATACCTACCAGTAAATCTCCTGCCTTGGCCAAGGACTTTTCATGTTCTGGCTCTCCTCGACACAGCGCGACCTCACCCCCAATACCGGGAGAGACGAACCTCTGAAGATACGCTCACTGCCTCCATGTGGCTCGGGACTGTACCCAACTAAAACCTGTTTGCACGACTCTTTTGAGCCGTGGTAGGATAGTAATCAAAGTACAGTGGGAACTCACACAAGACAAATGACGATCCCCAGGTCGATGAACTAACCTGTACACATGTCACCTGGGAACTGCTATCTGACGTCAGGTATAAGACCAACTAGCATGTTCCCGGCAAGTCCTGTCCGGTGTACTCATAACCCAATGAGCACCTGTATACATCTTAGGTGAACCAACTGACACCAGTGGCTTCTGAGACCGGCCACCGCCCCTCGTCGGGGTCTCGACTGTATACACTAGTCTACTCTGGAGTGTCGATGCCCTGTCTCGAAACTCCTACGACTATGGACCTTTTAAGGATGTGCTTATAGACTACCAGCTCCCACGTATATGATCGCCCTCATACTGCTGGCCGTCAAGCACAAATCCTAGGGGCTCTATCAACGTGCAATAGTGACATGTCAGGTCACCTAAAGCAGTACACGATGATAAAGATAAACCAGATAGCATACTATCATCTCGAGTAAGACTGTCCTACCGGGATAGGTCCTCCCTCAATCATTGCAATCACGTGCCTGTGATCCAATAATTGACTCTGAGGGCACTATCTCCAACATAGGGATATGGGTTTGGCTATTCATCGCGACCGTGGAATCCGTGTTTTATACAGGCTCAAAATAAATACACGACCCGAAATAGCACGTGACTGGCCCTTTAATCATATGAAGTCTATAGGACCTCCTCTAAATCAAGTAAGCTAAAAGCCCAGAAATCTAAACTATTTTAAATAATAAATGAAGGAAAAATAGTTTTAAAGTGAAGAAAACATGTTTTGAAAACAAGGTTTTTAAATAAGTAAGCCGAATATGCATTTTTTTTAAATCCTCAAGTCTTTTCTAAAATTTTTGGCAGAGTTTCCTTTATAAATACTTGCCCCAAACGGGATACAACAAAAATAATATATGCATAATGATAAAAGGCATCCCCAACCGGGAGCTAGCTCTTCGTCAATCGACGGCCACAACCACGCAAGCAATATAATATACAACGCCGAAGGGCGATGATCAAAACTCAAAAGGAAACTCAAAATCATCATGAAAACCATAATACTACAACGCGCGACTCTAAGGTCGAAATAATACACAACTGGTTTTCTAAGTCTGAAATAAATATACAAGTCTGATTGATGGAATTACTAGATACAACTGGTTAAAATAAATACAAGAGTAGTCACGATGCGAGTGAACCCACCTACCAAAGCAATCACCCAGAAAGGAAGCAGTGCGCCAGAAAGCCGCAATAAAACCTGTACGGCAAAACCTGCAAGAACTGTGGCACAACGGGGGTGAGTTGCCAACTCGTGAGTAGAAAACATCACAGAGCAGAAATCGTATGTATGACTCAATCCTAGGTCAAACGATCAGTAATAATATATATCCTCAAAATGATAAAGTCTGAAGCATGATAAGGTAGCAAGGGTAAACATCTATACATAAGTGTAATACCAAGTGCTCGTATCAGTGCCTCAGGTAGCAACATATCATAAATATGAGGTATGATCAATGTAATCATCATGAAATCAGAATCAACTATATCATGAAGTCTAAGTATGTGGATATCATCCAACTATGTAATCAATGCCTGTATGCGTGTGGATCTCGTCCACGGGTCAACCAATGACACAAAAACATCATGCATGTAAATATCATAAAGCATATGCATGGAAGTATGATGATATAAATCAACGTGTGTCCCATGCGACACATCAAAATCATGGAACCTGAGTGTCCAGCATCGACACTTGATAACATCATGAAACCTGTGCCCAGCATCGGCACGTAAATCCTCATATATATATAGGGCTCCGTCAGTCCGGATCGGCCCACGAGCTCCGTCAGTCCGGATCAGCCCGTATCATTTCTCAACTCCGGTCGGTATCCTCCGGATATCCGCCGAGCTCAAATACAATCACCGGTAGGTAGTAGTCCTTCTGCCAGGCTCACCGTCTGCAGCACAGCAATCCATTCTCGCCCCGGGGTACCATGCCGGGTCCACCATGTACCCGCAATCGGCCTCATCCAGCTCCTCGAATCGGGTTTCACATGTCATTCATCTCAGAACCGAGAAAACACATGGTGGACGCACTGAAATATCATATCAACGAAAACCGGGTTTTTAAAACAATACATACACTCTTTGAAATAACCACGGTTCCTAAATCCAGAAATCTTATGAAAACAAATATCTCAATGCGTATAATCTAAAGCATGATGTATGCACATATCGAGGGAAAACCGCTCTTTTAAAATGAATCCTGTTTTAAAATATATCTTGCGGTTCCCAAATCTCCAAAATCAAGCCAGAATCATCTATGTATATGCAAATACGTATGTATGCAAGTATGGGTGTACAATATGTGTGTACGCAAGTATGAGTGTACGATATGTATGTACGCAAGTATGTCATGCAAGGGGTCATATCCTGATGCAACAATTTTACTGTGTAGTGACATGGCAATTATAGATGATGAACTGTGTGAGCCGGCAAGCAGGTGTACGTGAAACATACGCATCATCGATAATGGTGTTGGTGTCCTCACAGCATGGGTTTAATATAACAATAACATATTTACTCATGCAATGCGATGCAAATAACAAGGACATGCAGAAATCGAATAATAAACGCAACAGTGAAGAATCTACATCAATATGTATATGTCATACAGTTTTGCCATTTGAAATAACACGAATCGTGGTGTTTAGAAAAAAAATAAGGGCTACGGTGTTTTTAGGAAAAGATGCGTCTTTTGAAAATATCCGTAGAATCCCTTGGCCTTTCTTTAAAATACTCACGATTCGTTAGTTTTGAAATAGGTATGACTCGGGTCTAGTCTAACATCTACTAAGTAAACTACAGATCTAACTAACAAGCTAATGAAAGGGTATGGAAACCACCTAAATCTGAGTCGATATATATATACCTATAATAGTCGGTGATCCCGCCTCAATGGTATCACACACGATACAATATATAATATGACATCCTCAAGTCAAGAGTGCGGATCTATCATCAATATATAGCTCGTACGTAAACTCGTCGTACGGCTTCCCAAATCTGGGTACGGGTCGAATCTCACATTTATCTCATCAATTGTCTAGTATCCTTATCATCATATCTCATAAACTGGGGTACTGATCTAAGTCTAGTAAAAGCTGATACCATCTATATATATATGTGCGTGTATAAAACACACGTCCAAAAGCCCGCTAAAATCTCATGTCGTATCTCATCATACGAACCACATCATATCACGATCTCATGGCACCATGCCCAATCTCATCGACTCATCTCCACATATCATATACAATCCTCATCATCCATTTGTAGGTATACGTGTATATATATACATAGCCCCATACCTATGTGTGTATATATATGTATCTATCCCCAAATACGCACAAGTATAACAAGCATGCATGTGTGTGCGTGTGGGTGTAAACCTATTCTAGGGTCCGCGACTAAGAAGCTATACTAGTTCACTTCTAATAACCCTAATCTAACCATTGAACACCTAAACATATCTTGAATATCCATGTCACACTTAAAAGATATCATATATATATATTATATATATAGCATACTATACATCGAACTGCGGGGGTGCTATACGCCATCCACCCGACTTCCCCCGTAGATATAATCTACTCACATTGCTCTTCGCTTTCCGTTGCCGACGTCGCCACGCGTTTGCTTGTCGTCTCGAAGTCTTCATGGGGTACCTACACATCATAACGTATCGTGTCGCATTAAAACCCAATTCAAAACCAAAACGACATGCTAAAAGCCTATATAGGTTAGAACCTATAGACTACGCTTTCAAAACCTCCAAATAACACTCGATTTCGACGTACAAACGTCAAGTGATCGAATACGACACAAATCAAAAAAATCTAGAATTCAAAATACGCAAAACGAAACCCCGAATCAAAACAGCAACTCTTGAAAATGGTCCCAGATTTTACCCTAGGTCAAATCAGCCAATTTTGCATATGCCACAGGTCTAGTTTACTGATGAAGGAACCACAGAACAAAACATGAGACACATTAGCCCAGGTCTGGCCACAAATTGCGGCCAGAAAGAATATTTCTGCGGCCAAAGGGTGGAGTCAGGGGCTGGGGTCCTTAGGGTATGCTCTAAATCACTTGCACATCTCTCTGTGTTTGCTAAATAATTTTCAGAGGCTCCGGGTGATAGCAGATTTCATTTTACACTTGCAGAATCCATAATTCCTCCAATATCGGGTTTCTAAGTTCTTATTCCGGGGTTCTAGTCTCTGGTTTGGGTCTGAATTCTAGCACTAGGGGGTTTGTGTAGCCTCTACTAAGCTCAATTACACATCACAACTCAAGAATTCCATAAACCCTAACTAGAAAATTCAAAATCTCACTAAACGACACCAAATCGGTTCTAAACAAACATGGATGTAAAACCAATGGAAATACTAGGCTAATGGTTAAGAGAATACCTCAATTTGGCAACTCAAGAATCCCCTAGGGCACCAAAATAAATTTTTTCTTGGTCCATAGTATAGCTTGTGAGCTTATGCACAAAGTTTGTGAAGAGGAGATGAGGTTTCGGAGTTGTTTTGAGGTTGTATGTGATGGTGAAGAGGAGATGAAGGGAGAGGGATTGCTGCTGGAGATGGGGCTGCTGCTGAGCAAGGAAGGAAGTGAGGGGGAGAGAGAGAGAGTCAAAGTCAAGCCTCCCCCATGCCTAATAAATGCCCCATGCCTCTCTTTCTATATTCATTTTATTTTCTTTCATTTTCTTTCCTTTTCTTTTCTATTCTAAACAAAACAAAACCATACATGAGAAAGGAAAACACATGATAGGAGAAAAAAAATATAACACAAGTGTAAAAATGATATGGTGCATATTTTGCACCAAACAAGCTTAAAGCGCGATTAGCGATATTTAATCGCGATTAGCACTAAATAGCGTATAATTAATCATAAAAACTTTTAATTGCTTAATTCATATTAAAACACCCTCTTTTTACTAATTTCTATCATTTTTCCAAATTTTTCCCAATTTATAGGTATTTAATTATACCGCCTTATTAAAATATTCAATATTTTATTATTTAATTATAAAAATTTCAAAAGATAATATTTTATTTTTCTGAAATGTTACAATAAAACACGGACCTCCTAGTATATCCAATATTTCATATGTTTCTTCTGCTGCTCTTTGATGTGATCACTGTGGATTCTAAGACGAATGGATATATATTATATATAGATATATAATAAACTTTTCTTATGTTTTACACCCGCGCTAGTCCCGCCCCGATATGCCATTAGTTAAGTAACCTAACAGTGCATAACGGGACACTGTGACGAATGCGGATGGCATAAGCGTATGTTGTATTTTCGTTTCTTCTGTGATTCTTAGGAAGCATAAATGATGGGACTTCATTAATAAGATTAATGAAAAAAAGAAACATAAAAGATGCTGTAGAATCAAATTTTCAAAAAGGGTAGCTCTAGTTTTTGCTTTGCATAGCGGTATTACTTGTAGAATATCCAGCACCTTATTCGATAAGGAAAGAGCCGAGATCCCTTCAACGGGAGTGACCTCTTTAGCGAAACTAGCAGATGCTGCAACCCACACAGTTTGTCTTTTGATTGCTTTTATACTTTTTACATTGCATAGTGGTATTTGTGAAATACCTTGCAACTTATTCGATAAGGAAAGAGCCGAGATCCCTTCACCGGGAGTGACCTCTTTAGCAAAACTAGTGAAACCCTCAAAAACTGTCCTGACCCGGAAAGTACGGAACATGACCGACACTTAAATTACGAAACGTCTCGAGGTGTACATAATCTAAGTAAGCCAGAACCCAGAAATCAAAACCAAGTAAAGCAGTAGAGTGAAGGAAAAACCAATTTAAATCAAGTAGTTTAGCAACATAAGTTGAAATATGCATTTTTAAAATCGCAAGTCTTTTCTGAAAATTTCGGCAGAGTTTCCTTTGTAAATACTGGCCCCGAACGGGATACAACATGATAAATATATACATCAATGATAAAACGCATCCCCAAGCGGGAGCTAGCTCTTCGTCAATCGACGGCCATAACCACGCAAGCAATATAGTATACAATGCCGAAGGGCGAGGATCAAAACTCAAAAGGAAACACAAAACAACATGAAATCCATAATAATACAACGCGCCACTGTAGGGTCGAAAGAATATACATCACTGGTCTCTAAATCTGAATAAATATACAAGTTTGGTTGATGGAGTCACTAGATACAACTGAATAAAATAAAGGTACAATAGTGGTCACAATACAAGTGAACCCACCTACCAAAGCAATCATCCAGAAGGAAGCAGTATGCCAGCAAAGCCGTAACAGAACCTGTACGGAAAAACCTGCAAGAAACTGTGGCACAAAGGGGATGAGTTGACAAATCGTGAGTAGAAAACATCAAAGAGCAGAAATCGTATGTATGACGCAATCCTAGGTCATACGATCAGTATATATAATCCTCAAATGATAAAGTCTGAAGCATGAAGAGGTGGCAAAGGTAAACATCTAACCCAAGTGGAATAACGAGTGCTCGTGTCAGTGCATCGGGTAGCAACATATCATATGAATGAGGTATGAATGCATGAAAATAGAATACATGTGAATGAAGAACAGCTTTCATAACTAAGTGAGATTTCTGTATATTTAAAACGAGGTATCATCAAGGAAATCAACATAAATAGTGTCTAGCATCGACACAAAACATAAATCACAATATCTCAATATCTCAGGCTCCGGCTATCCGGACTGGCCTGTATCATCAAATCTCAATACCTTAATATCTTAAAATCTCAGTGTCTCAATCTCACTATCTAGGACGCCGTCAAGTCCAGATCGGCCCCTAACATCAATCACACGACCACGACGGTATCCTCCGAATATCCGACGCGTCAGGTAAAATCACCGGTAGGCAGTCTGCCCCTACCGGGCTCATCGTCTACACCTCGATCTTCTTGTCCCGGGGTACCTTACCGGGTCCACCATACACCTCGATCAGCTAACAAGTTATGTCAATGAAATAGTATTCTCTAAAGTGTACGTGACATGAAAATTACCGATGATGTGTGTGTGAGCCGACAAGTTAGTGTACGTGGAACATACGCATCATCGGTAATGGTGCTGGTGTTCTAACAGCATGATATCAATAATGGTATATGAAAACACAACATAATCATGCGATGCAAAGCCAACAGCAATAATATGCGGGAGCTAAATATCAAATATAATGATAACGAATGTACATATGCCTAAGTATGAGTCGTACAGCTTTGCCATTTGAAATAATACGAATCGTGTGTTTAGAAAATAGGGACTACGGTGTTTTTAAGAAAATGTACGTCCTTTGAAATATCCGTAGAATCCCTTGGCCTATCTTTAAAAATACTCACGATTCATTAGTTTTGAAATAGGTATGACTCGAATCTAATCTATCATTTACAAGTAAACTGCAGGGCTAAACTAAAAGGCTGATCGAAAGATAAAGAAACCGCCTAACATATGAGTCGATACATATATATATATATATATATATAACGGTCAGTGATCCCGCCTCAAAAGTATCCCATACGATACAATATCTATAACATGTCATCCTCAAATCAAGAGTGCAGATCTATGATCAATATAGCTCATACGGTAAATCCGTCGCATTGCATCCCGAATCTGGGTACGGATCAATTTCACATCAATCACATTATTCATCCGGTATCCTCTTTATCAAACATCATGATCTGGGGTACTGATCTACGTCTAGTACAATACTGATACCATCTATGTATGCATGTGTGTGTATGAAAACACCACGTCAAAGGACCCGCTAAAACATCATGTCGTATCTCAAATACAAAACCCGTCACATCATCGATCTCACAGCCTCAAGCCCAATCTCATCAACTCATCTCAAATCCCAAGTACAATCCTCATAATCCATGTATATGTATACATATATATATACATAGTCCCATACCCATGTGTATACATATACATATATATATATATACACATATCCCCATATACGCACATGTAAAAGAATGAATGTATGCAAGTATGTGTGCGTGTGTAGGTGCAACAACTACTATAGAGTTTCGCAAGTAACACTACTAACCCATGAACACATAACCATATCCTGAATATCCATGTCTCATATAAAAGATATCATATATATATAGTATATATATAGCATACTATATATCGAACTGCGGGGGTGCTATACGCCATTCACCCGACTTCTCCCCGTATATATAAATCTACTCACCTTGCTTCTTGTGAGCTGATGCCGACGCCGCCACGCGCTTTCTTGTCGTCTCGAAGTCTTCATGGGGGTATCTACACATCACAACGTATCGTATCGCATCACAATCCCAAATCAAAGCCAAAACGACATAGGAAAACCAAAATGCTGCACAAATCATCCATAGGTTAAAACCTATGGTCTACATCTTGCAATTCAACCAAATATCAATCAATATAGACGTAAAAACGTCAAATAATCGAATACAATACCAAATATCAAAACTTAAAACCATAAACATTAAGAAACACATGGCAGCAACCTAGAAAACATGCTCCAGATTTTGTCTCAGGTGAAACCAAGGTAAGCAAACAACTCTGGGGTGATGTATAGGGTACATATGAGCTACTGGAACAATCTGGACACATCCCACCACCAAGTGGCCGGCCACTCCCTTGCCAAAACCGGCCTCGGTTTTCCTGGGGATTTGGGGTGTCGTCTTCACAGTGTGGTCTCGTGGTGGTCTATCTAGGTCTCTAAAGTTGTTTATTTATCTCGTAAATGTTCCAGTTCATTCCAGATTTCCCTGCACACCCAAATACCTCACAAACCGACATGAAAAGTTCTGAAATTATTTTTTTTTGGGTTTCAGTTGGGTTGGTCTGGGTTTCTATCAATTGGGAGGGGTTTAAGGTTACCATTAGGCCTCAATTCACAATCACAACTCCAATCAAACCCTAACCCTCTCTAGAAATGTCCAAAGTGCACTAAACTTCACCAAATCGATTTTAAACATGAAAAGAGGCTTAAACATATGAAACACTAGACTAATTGTGAAAGGATTACCTCATTAGGGACCCAAGAATCCCCTACAACACCAAAACTCAAACTTTCTTGGTCCAAAGGGTAGCTTGTGAGCTTGTGCACAACTTTTGTGAAATAGGAATGGTGTTTTGAGTTTGTTTTGGAGATTTAGTGGGGTGATTTGTGGAGGGGGGATGAGGGCAGCAGCACAAGGGAAAAATGGGGAGAAAATGATGAAGGAAGAAGAGGGAAACAAGTGGGCATGGCTCTCTCTTGACCCCTCACTTTCTTTCACTTGCCCATACCTCATTATAATATCATTCCTTTTTCCTTTTCTTTTATTTTCTTTTATTTCCTTCTCTTTGCAATAGTAAACCCAAAACAAGAATGAAAAATGAAGATAATGCCATGTAGGAAAATGTAACACAAGTGTGAAATGATATGGTGCATGTTTTGCACAAAACACGCTTAAATTTCGATTAGCGATTTTTATTCGCGATTAGCACAAAATTAGTGTCAAATAAATCATAAACTCTCATAATTTGTTTAAATCACATAAAGTACCCTCTTTTTGGTAAATTCTATAATTTTCTAAATTTTCCCTAATTTATCAGTATTTAATTATAACGAAATGTTAAAATATTCATTAAAATTAATATTAAATTATAAAAATTCCTAAAAATAATATTTTATTTTTCTGAAATGTTACAATCTTCCTCCCTTAAAGAAATTCTGTCCCTGAATTTAAATTTAAACCCCTCAAATTTTAAAACATTTCAGTAAAACTCCAAGTCGTCGGGGTCCCGAGATCATAAATACATAAAGCGCAGTGGCGCGATGCATGCTTATGAACACGAGTATATCAATCAAAAGTAAAACTCCGTCAAGCATCCCGCAATCATCGGAGTCATGGGGAAGACATCAATGTCAAATCCAAAATGAAATCAACATGATATATATGTCAAAACTATATATGTAATTATCATTAAAACATCGGAACAAATGCTTGCCAAACTTTTCAAGTCGCAGTGCGATGTACATATTACTGCACAGTGGCGAACGTCTATCGTAAGAAAATAGCTATATCTATATATAACCTTTGTTTAATATGTACGTCCCGCTTTTTTGAAAACAATTTAGAAGGGTTTTCTTGTTTTAAACGTTTCGTGTCATCTCAGACACGTAGGTAAATACTGAGACTATACCTCTCTTTTTGGAAATCCTTTTGATAACAATCAATGCATGCAAAATATATCCAGGTACTGTCCTCTGACTAGTCCTGCCCAGCTACTATATCAATAGTAAATATCATAAAAACGTACTGCTTCATAAGAAATCAATCCCAAAATGTGCATATGAATGCTACGTGCGTCCGTGCGCACGGAAATCAAAATCCACGAATGTGCCATACATGTGCACAGAAACAACATCTAAATGCAACGGGTGTGCACAAAAAACCTGTCAGAGGCAACGTGTGTGCCTGACAGCAAAATCAGGTGCATCTGACATGCACGAAGAATCCCGATTTAGTGCATCTGGTGTGCACCAAAATCGCATCTCAAATCATACGCCTAACATGCGCGAAAATCCATATCAGGTGCATCCATCATGCACGAATAAAATCTAAATCATGTGCATCCAACATGCACAAAATCACGAAATCCAATATCAAGCGCCGAACATGAGCAAAATCGAATCCTATGCGCAAGAATCCAATCAGGTGCACAAGGTGCACAAAACAAATATCGAGTATCACAATCGAAATCGACGGTATACAACACATCTCAAATCCAAATCAGGTATACCGTGGTATCAAATCTCATAACCATGTGCATCAACGTGCACAAAATCCAATCAAAACACTAAAACTGTATGAAAACTATGTCATAAGCATAAGTCAAATCATATGCATGCCCTAGGCATGAAGTCAAAATCAGTATCTCAAATAACATCGAATCGAAGTCCTATGCAACTGTCGTGTATAAAATACGTATCAATGCACTGCAAGCATATGTGAACTATACTGAGTGCAAAAACCAAATCGTGTGCGTACCATAAGCATAAAATCAACTCAACTGTATGAAACCCATGAAATCATAAACATGTGCAGCCAAGGCACAAAAACGATATCCCATGCGATAACTGTGCGCAAATCATAAATCAACACAGCGGTGTATAAAGCATATCTTAAGTGCAATACTATGCACAAAATATAAATACCCAGTAAGTCCAACCATGGTGCACGAAAACAAATATCATGCAACTCAATCATCAAAACTCAATCATGCAATAAATCACCCAAAATACCGAAATCCAACGTGACTGATACGTGATAGTCAACTCACAAAATCTCCAATCATAAATACCGCCATCGATATGTCCTTCCTCCAAGGTCGAGAAGGTATCGGTGCATCCAATGCTAGCAGAGCAAGATATCTACTTGCCTCTCGATCATGGCCCGTCGTCTGGTGCCCTTAGGCTCTCGTCTCTCACTGTGAATAGCTAAGTATATAGCTCCCCGGCTCAACGGTCCAATATGGAAACGATAATGGAAGTAGTCCGCTCTGGCATATCCTCTAAAGATCTCTGGCCAACTCTTATGGTCACTCATAATATGTCTCGTCGACGATGCTGAAATCTGGCCTGCTGAGCGTGCATAAAATGACCACTCCTGGGTCGAAGTATTCTCATGCATTATTCCAGAAAGGTCCTATCGAGGTCTCTCCCAATTCTCGTTTCTGCCGAACTGTCCGGAAGTTATCACCCTTCACTAAATCTGTTTCTTGTTCCGGAATGGCTGCATACTCATCGCGACTCTTTCTGGAAGATATATACATATATAACGCCTCTGCATGCGTATCACATCTCTGATGTCGGCGGAGTGGAACGTCATCTCATCAAGATCTCGTACGAACCTCTTACTCCACTTTTATCTAATGTCGACTGCTCCGGACTCGTCTCTTCGTAGCTGCATGGACTGTACTCCAACGGCTATACCCGTATCTGGAGTCTCCCAAGAAATGCATCTCACCACATGATATCCGAAAGATGTCGAACCATCCGATCGACTCGTCAAAACCACATAATCCCCCAAGAGATCAACATCTTAGGTACAATTTAATAGTGTCGAGTACATACCACAGTATTTGTGGACCAGCCGTAGAAGGGCAAACCCAAGCCTCACTAACGGCCCCGCGGAACTGCCGCAATTCCTAATGTTCAAAGGCTTTCACACGATCATTATGTCGAGTTAGGGTTTCATTCTTCTAAAGGGTCCATAGAATTGCTTGCATGTCTTTACGAATACTTTAAACTTGGAATATGGGTTTCTGACATTCGATCGCCTCTGTCGACTCTCAACGTATCCACGTGAAGTCGTCTCTAGCTGGAATCAATCAATCTGATGACCTCGCATTGGGGTAAGCGAATGAACCACATGTCCTAGTCATTCATCCTCGGGTGACTAGCGACATTCTATCATATCTCTAAGTACAACTCGTACTGCAATAACTCCAGCATCTGGGGCAATATCTCATCGTTCGCAGTAACAACTGGCTCATTCATCTATACGTTGAACAGTGCCTCAATCATCAAGAATAAGCGATACATCAATGATCATCACATTCTGGACGGCCTCTGTCAGTGGTCAATCCTCTGGTGCAAATCTGCATGATCGAGAAATCTCATAACAGCGATCCATCAATGCTCATGGCGCGAAAACACAACAACATGGCGCATCTATGCAAATCGTATGTCCTTAGAATCAAGCCCTGGTCAGTCATCGTCCGTGACGAGCTCGTGCTGACCGCAACTCTAGCCGTAGCTCCCTCTGCCCGTGATCGTGGCAGCAAAACCATAAACTGGTACTGATGAGGCTAGATCATAGGAAGGAATATAATACTGTGTAAGGAAATGTACATCCTAAGGCTTCTTAAGCGGAGTAGCGTATACGTACGGTACGTCACTCTACTCAAGCTACCTACTCCATCAACCAAAAGTCATCCTACAGTCCGAAGGTAAAACCTAACACTTTGATACCAACTTTGTCATGACCCGGAAAGTACGGAACATGACCGACACTTAAATTACGAAACGTCTCAAGGCGTACGTAATCTAAGTACGTAATCTAAGTAAGCCAAAACCCAGAAATCAAAACCAAGTAAAGCAGTAGAGTTAAGGAAAAACCAATTTAAATCAAGTAGTTTAGCAACATAAGTCGAAATATGCATTTTTAAAATCACAAGTCTTTTCTGAAAATTTCGGCAGAGTTTCCTTCGTAAATACTGGCCCCGAACGGGGTACAACATGATAAATATATACATCAATGATAAAACGCATCCCCAAGCGGGAGCTAGCTCTTCATCAATCGACGGCCACAACCATGCAAGCAATATAGTATACAACGCCGAAGGGCGAGGATCAAAACTCAAAAGGAAACTCAAAACAACATGAAATACATAATAATACAACGCGCCACTCTAAAATCGAAAGAATATACATCACTAGTCTCAAAATCTGAATAAATATACAAGTTTGGTTGATGGAGTCACTAGATACAACTGAATAAAATAAAGGTACAATAGTGTTCACAATACAAGTGAACCCACCTACCAAAGCAATCACCCAGAAGGAAGCAGTGTGCCAGCAAAGCCGTAACGGAACATGTACGGCAAAACCTGCAAGAAACTGTGGCACAACGGGGGTGAGTTGCCAAATCGTGAGTAGAAAACATCACAGAGCAGAAATCATATGTATGACGCAATCCTAGGCCATACGATCAGTATATATAATCCTCAAATGATAAAGTCTGAAGCATGAAGAGGTGGCAAAGGTAAACATCTAACCCAAGTGTAATACCGAGTGCTCGTGTCAGTGCCTCAGGTAGCAACATATCATATGAATGAGGTATGAATGCATGAAAACAGAATACATGTGAATGAAGAACTGCTTTCATAACTAAGTGAGATTTCTGTATATTTAAAACGAGGTATCATCAAGGAAATCAACATAAATAGTGTTTAGCATCGACACAAAACATAAATCCCAATATCTCAATATCTCAGGCTCCGGCTATCCGGACTGGCATGTATCATCAAATCTCAATACCTCAATATCTCAAAATCTCAATGTCTCAATCTCACTATCTAGGGCGCCGTCAAGTCCAGATCGGCCCCTAACATCAATCACACGACCACGACGGTATCCTCCGGATATCCGATGCGTCAGGTAAAATCACCGGTAGGCAGTCTGCCCCTGCCGGGCTCATCGTCTACACCTCGATCTTTTTGCCCCGGGGTACCTTACCGGGTCCACCATGTACCCGCAGACGGTTCATCCAACTCCTCAAATCGGGTCTCGAAATCCATCTCATAACTGAGAAAACATTATGGTGGATGACTCATACATCATGAGAAAACCGCACATTTCATTTTAAAAAGAGAGAGAGAGAGAGAAGTTTATACATATTCTTGCGGTTTTCTCCCAAATCCAAGAAATCTCATGAAAATCCGAAAACCAATCATCAATAGCGAGTAAACAGTGAATATAAGCATAAAACTCCATAATACTGCATAACAGTGAATAATAATATGCATGAATTAGCGAGTGATAACTGCAATGTCTAAACTGGCATGTAAGGCAAGTACACTAATATCATGTCGAAACTATAAGCTAACAAACTATGTCAATAAAATAGTATTCTCTAAAGTGTACGTGATATGGCAATTACCGATGATGATGTGTGTGAGCCGGCAAGTAAGTGTACGTGGAAAATATGCACCATCGGTAATGGTGTTGGTGTCCTAACAGCATGATATTAATAATGGTATATGAAAACACAATATAATCATGCGATGCGAAGCGAACAACAATAATATGCGGGAGCTGAATATCAAATATAATGATAACGAATCTACATATGCCTAAGTATGAGTCGTACAGCTTTGCCATTTGAAATAATACGAATCGTGTGTTTAGAAAATAGGGACTACGGTGCTTTTAAGAAAATGTGCGTCTTTTGAAATATCCGTAGAATCCCTTGGCCTATCTTTAAAAATACTCACGATTCGTTAGTTTTGAAATAAGTATGACTCGAATCTAATCTATCATTTACAAGTAAACTGCAGGGCTAAACTATAAGGCTGATCGAAAGGTAAGTAAACCGCCTAACATCTGAGTCGATACATTCATACATACATACACACACACACACACACACACACACACACACATATATAACGGTTGGTGATCCCGCCTCAAAAGTATCCCATACAATACAATATCTATAACATGTCATCCTCAAGTCAAGAGTGCGGATCTATCATCAATATAGCTCGTACGGTAAATCCGTCGCACGGCATCCCAAATCTGGGTACGGGTCAATGTCACAGCAATCACATTATTCATCTGGTATCCTCTTTATCAAACATCATGATCCGGGGTACCGATCTACATCTAGTACAATACTGATACCATCTATGTATGCATGCGTGTGTATGAAAACACCACGTCAAAGGATCCGCTAAAACATCATGTCGTATCTCAAATACGAACCGCGTCACATCACCGATCTCACGGCCTCAAGCCCAATCTCATCGACTCATCTCAAATCCCAAGTACTATCCTCATAATCCATGTATATGTATACGTATATGTATATATATATATATATATATAAATATACATAGTCTCATACCTATATGTGTGTGAGAGTGTGTGTGTGTCTATATATATATATATATATATATATATATATATATATACATATATACGCACATGTAAAAGAATGAATGTATGCAAGTATGTGTGAGTGTGTGGGTGCAACAACTACTATAGGGTTTCGCAAGTAACACTACTAATCCATGAACACATAAGCATATCCTGAATATCCATGTCTCACATAAAAGATATCATATATATATATAGTATATATATAGCATACTATATATCGAACTACGGGGGTGCTATACGCCATCCACCCGACTTCTCCCCGTAGATATAAATATACTCACCTTGCTTCTTGTGTGCCGATGCCAACGCCGCCACGCGCTTGCATGTCGTCTTGAAGTCTTCGTGGGGGTACTTACACATCACAACGTATCGTATCGCATCACAATCCCAAATCAAAGCCAAAACGACACATGAAAACTAAAATGCTGCACGAATCATCCATAGGTCAAAACCTATGGTCTACATCTTGCAATTCAACCAAATATCAATCGATATAGACGTACAAACGTCAAATAATCGAATAGAATACCAAATATCAAAACTTAAATCCATAAACATCATGAAACACATGGCAGCAATCTAGAAAACATGCTCCAGATTTTGTCTCAGGTGAAACCAAGGTAAGCAAACAACTCTAGGATGATGTATAAGGTACATATGAGCTACTGGAACAACCTGGACACATCCCACCACCAAGTGGACGACCACTCCCTTACCAAAACCGGCCTCCTCGGTTTTCCTGGGGATTTGGGGTGTCATCTTCACAGTGTGGTCTCGTGGTGGTCTATTTAGGTCTCTGAAGTTGTTTATTTATCTCGTAAATGTTTCAGTTCATTCCAGATTTCCCTGCACACCCAAATACTTCACAAACCGACATGAAAAGTTCTAAAATTCCGTATTTTGGGTTTCAGTTGGGTTGGTCTGGGTTTCTATCAATTGGGAGGGGTTTAAGGTCACCATTAGGCCTCAATTCACAATCACAACTCCAATCAAACCCTAACCCTCTCTAGAAATGTCCAAAGTGCACTAAACTTCGCCAAATCGATTTTAAACGTGAAAAGAGGATTAAACATATGAAACACTACACTAATTGTGAAAGGATTACCTCATTAGGGACCCAAGAATCCCCTACAGCACCAAAACTCAAACTTTCTTGGTCCAAAGGGTAGCTTGTGAGCTTGTGCACAACTTTTGTGATGTGGGAATGGTGTTTTGAGTTTGTTTTGGAGATGAAGTGGGGGTGATTTGTGGAGGGGGAGATGAGGGCAGCAACACAAGAGAAAAATGGGGGAGAAAATGATGAAGGAAGAAGAGGGAAACAAGTGGGTATGGCTCTCTCTTGACCCCTCACTTTCTGTCACTTGCCCATACCTCATTATAATATCATTCCTTTTTCATTTTCTTTTGTTTTCTTTTATTTCCTTCTCTTTGCAATAGTAAACCCAAAACAAGAATGAAAAATGAAGATAAAGCCATGTAGGAAAATGTAACACAAGTGTGAAATGATATGGTGCATGTTTTGCACAAAACACGCTTAAAGTCCGATTAGCGATTTTTAATCGCGATTAGCACAAAATTAGTGTCAAATAAATCATAAACTCTCATAATTTGCTTAAATCACATAAAGTACCCTCTTTTTGGTAATTTCTATAATTTTCCAAATTTTTCCCAATATATCGGTATTTAATTATACCGAAATATTAAAATATTCATTAAAATTAATATTAAATTATAAAATTCCCAAAAACAATATTTTTTTTCCTGAAATGTTACAAAAACACTCCTTTTCAAAAATCAATTGTTTCTACAACGATATCAAGTTCATTACGCAAAAGGTTTTCTTAAAAACCTGTCGTATCCCTCCGTCATTTCAGATAAGGACTATTTAGTATTCGTACTGCGTTTGTTGGCCTTTGTCAAGGCGTAATGTGCGGTAGCTGAATGGTGCTTATCTGTTTATGCATGTGATGCAGATTGGATTAGGGTAGTCGTACGACCTTGTTGGCCTTTGTCAAGGGTCGTGCAGGTGGGTTTAATTCAATCAGGAAATGACGGGTTGAACTTGACTAGCATCCTATGATTTGTTGGCCTTTGTCAAGGTCATGGGGGGTTAGGGGCAAAATATTATAGGGAATTTCAAGAGTTGAAATTTTCATTGAGATTGCATACCTTCTATGAGATAGTTGGATCCCGATACCCACTGCGAGTAAGAGTTACTCCTGGGAGAGTTTTACACAAGACAATTAGCCGATCAAGTAGGTGTCTAGAAAGGCGTTTACGGGGTTATGCCTCTGGGAAAATGAGGTTTATTTTAATTAGATCCGTGCGAAAGCACGGGGAACCTCCCTCAAAGTACCAACACTGGCCTGGCTGAAATATTGGCGAAATTATAAGGTGTAATTAATCTCGGCTAGTCTTTCCTTTTAGGGTTTGAAGGAAGATTTGATAAAAACAGTGGGAGCTATCCTGATAAGATAAAATAATAACCAATCTGATCTTGCAAGAGCATACGCTAAAGTGTTTTCTTCTTTCTCTCTCCAGGTAGCGACCATGTCAGGCCTTAATCAAGATAATAATATGGATGTATTGACCAAACCCGCTTGTTATACTGAGCAGGGGAACATTGGTCCCGCTCCAACTTATAATTGTTATAAGTCCGAGCAGGGAATAAGGACGTATCCGGATTCTCACGCCACCCAAACGAATAATATGCATGTTGATGCATCTTCTTCGGCTGTGTTAGTTATCGAAAACTGTTTCTCAGTCCACTCTACGTCCTGGGTATTAGATACCGGATCGGGATCCTATATATGTAATATGTTACATAGGCTAAGGAAAGGTAGAGAACTGGGAATGGGTGATCATTCAGTAAGAGTAGGGAATGCGGCAAATGTTGCAGCCAAAGCAGTTGGCGAATATCACCTTGTATTACTCGTTTGGCGAATATGCAATCTTATATCAGTTTCTTTATTAGGTAAAGAAGAATATAATTTTGTAATACAGGATAATGTTATGAACATCTTCCTGAATCAAAAGTTGATTGGATTAGACTCGTTAAATAATGGCATATACGTTCTAAATCAAACCACAGTTCTTAACATACAAAATACACACAAGAGGAAGAGTTCAGAAATGAACGAATTCTTCTTGTGGCATTGTAGACTAGATCACATCAATGTGACACGACTAGCTAAGTTACATAAGGATGGATATTTTAATCCGTTCGAATTTTCATCTTATGACACTTACCAGTCATGTCTCAAAGGCAAGATGACCAAAACTCTGTTTATAGGACGCGGAGAAAGAGTTATGGAACTCTTGGGACTGATACATAGTGATGTATGTGGTCCCATGTCTACACATGCCAGGAATGGTTCTTCATACTTCATTACATTCACGGACGATCTCTCAAGATTCGGACATGTGTTCCTGTTGAAACACAAGTCTGAAGCTTTTGAGAAATTCAAGGAATATAAATCCAAAGTCGAGAACCAAACGAGTAAAAGTATTAAAATTCTTCGATCTGGTCAAGGAGAAGAATACTTGAGCAATGAGTTCTTGGATTATCTAAAAGAGAATGGGATTCTCTCTCAGCTTATTCCTCCGTATACACTACAGCACAACGGTGTATCGGAATGGAGGAATCGCATCCTTTTAGATATGGTGCGCTCTATGATGAGCACCGCTGAGTTACCTGTTTCCTTATGGGATTATGCGCTTGAGACAGCAGCATACCTATTGAATCAAGTTCCATCTAAATCTGTACCTACCACACTACATGAGATATGGAGTGGGAAGAGACCATGTCTTAAACGAGTTAAGATATGGGGTTGTCCGGCCTATGTCAAAAGGAAAAATCTGGGCAAACTCGTGGCACGGTCAGTTCTATGCAAGTTTGTGGGATATCCCAAACATTCACATGGATATCTTTTCTACCATGACGAGGAACAATAGGTGTTTGTTTCTCGACATGCCACCTTTTTAGAAAAGGAATTTCTTGAAAAGGAAATTAGTGGCAACGAGGTAGAACTGGAAGAAATTCCGGTTACACAAACTGAAACTGAAGATTTAGTGGAACCCGAGGATTCGATAGTACCCAATGAACCTCAGCCTCTCCGCCGATCTAGTAGGGTTCCTCATCCACTTAAGAGATACTACGGTTTTCTCGTTGATGGTGGAAGCGAGGATTGCATCATGGAGGATGATGACCCAACTAGCTTCGAGCAGGCCATCACGAGTGGGGACTCTGTGAAATGGCTGGATGCAATGCGATTTGAGATGGAATCCATGTACACCAACAAAGTATGGACTTTGGAAGTTGCTCCTGAAGGGGTAAAACCCATTGGGAGAAAATGGATCTTTAAGAAGAAACTTGGTGTAGATGGAATAGTTGAGATTTTCAAAGCTAGACTTGTTGCAAAGGGTTTTCGTCAACGACCAGGTGTGGATTATGACGAAACCTTTTCTCCAGTGGCTATGCTTAAGTCCATCCGGATCCTACTTGCCATTGCTGCATACCATGACTATGAAATCTGGCAAATGGATGTTAAGACCGCCTTTCTAAATGGTGATTTGGAAAAGTGCATATACATGACTCAGCCAGAGGGCTTCGTAGACAGTGGGAGCAGCAGAAAGATGTGCAAGCTGCTTAAATCCATCTACGAGTTAAAGCAAGCATCGCGGAGTTGGAACATCTGTTTTGATGTCGTTATCAAAGAGTTTGATTTCGTTAAAAACGTAGATGAACCTTGTATATACAAGAAGGTGGCAGAGAGTAAGGTTGTCTTCCTCGTATTGTACGTGGATGACATACTCTTGATAGGAAATGATATTCCTATGCTGCAATCGGTCAAGCTCTTCTTATCACAAAGATTCTCAATGAAAGATCTAGGAGATGCCTCAATGAAAGATCTAGGGGATGCCTCCTACATCTTGGGGATTAAGATCTATAGAGATAGATTTAAACGGATACTGGGATTGTCCTAATCCAGATACATTGACACCATACTAAAGAGGTTTAGTATGGAAGAATCCAAGCGTGGGTTTTTACTCATGATCTCAGGACTCACTCTCTCCAAAAAAATGTCTCTCATGACTGATTTAGAGAGAGCTCGCGCAAGGGATACCCTATGCTTCGGCAGTAGGCTCTATCATGTACACGATGCTATGTACCAGACCCGATATAGCATACTCACTAAGTGTAGTGAGTAGGTATCAAGAAGATCCAGGAGAGAGTCACTGGACAGGTGTGAAAAGCATTCTCAAGTACTTGAGAAGGACTAAAGAAATGCTCTTGGTGTATGATAACGGAGAACTCCAAGTGGAGTCCTTTACCAATTAGAGCTTCCAGAGTGATAAGGATGACTCTAAGTCGCACTCGGGATTTGTCTTTACCCTAATGGAAGGGCGGTATGCTGGAAGAGTTCCAAGAAGGAAACCGTGGCAGACTCGACTTTGGAGGCTGAATACATCGCTGCCAACAAAGCTGCCAAAGAGGCTGTCTGGATGAAAAAGTTCATAAATGAACTTGGAGTGGTTCCATCCGTTGAGTATCCAATACCTTTGTATTGCGATAACAATGGAGCGGTGGCTTTGGCCGAGGAACCCAGGTCCCATCAGCGATCCAGGCATATTCTGAGCCGGTATCACCTGATCCGGAAGATAGTTGATCGCCGGGAGATCGAGGTCAGGAGAGTTGACACGAAGAACAACGCAGCGGATCCACTCACGAAGGCCATTCCCCAGATAAAGTTCGAGAGACTCTTTGGGATGTTGGGTATGCAATACTACAGCAGCTGGCCCTAGTGCAAGTGGGAGATTGTTAGTTGTATGTATACCCTAGAGGACATTATTGTACATATGATGTATATTATAGTGGATGGTTGGACATATATAGAGAGGAATTTCATGCTCGACATGATAGTATGCTATCTTGTTGCTCTTTATCTTAAAATGTATACTTGTCTCCTGATACTGTCTTATGGTTACATGTTGGTAAATCCCTTAGGATGTGTACTTGACTACAAGGATTATGATGCAGATTATACTAGTGGGTCCATGGTACTCCATAAGTTCATCCTTTAATGTTCCTAGTAGTGGGTGTATCGAAACAGGGCATTGATATACCAGAGTAGACTAGCGTATACGCTTCTCGACCCATGAGATGGGCGATGGATGATCCCATATCCATTGGTGTTTGACATTAGAGATGGTATATGGGTGCTCAGTGGAGACTGGGTACACTGGATGGACTCGCCAATAACTTCTAGATGGTATTATACCTAACGTCAGATAGCAGTTCTCTGGTGACACTGGTACAGGTTAGTCTGTAGACCCGAAATCGTCATAGAGTCTTGTGTGATTCCCACTGTGCTTTGATTTCCACCTTACCACGTTCAAGAGGACGTGCAAAACGGTAGCTTTGGGTACAGTCCCGAATCACATGGAGGCAATGAGCGATAGGAAGGGTTTCGTCTCTCCTGGTATTGGGGGTTGATGTTGTGCTATACTCGATTGGCCATAACAGGGAAGTCCCTGACCAGGGCTGATTTAGAGATTTACTGGTAAGTGTTATCAGTAGTTTCTCGACCCGTTATGAGCCCCGTATCGGCATGACTTATCGAGTTATTCGGGTCTGACGTTTACCACCCCTAGACTTGATATGCGACAGATCAGACCAAGAGACCAGACTGTACGGTAGTGTTACTGACAGGCTTTACAGGAGCTAGAACGGGCTTGCTTGTTGATCTGATTGCTCAATACCCGGGTAGCCGTTACGTCCAGCTAGTACCGCTGACGGCTTGTGAGTGCTTGATGTGATCATCACCTACTACCGGCGTATTGACGAGTCATTAGAGTCCTATACAGAGGTTTTACTGGCTCAGGAAAAACGAAGTAGGAGCACATATGTGATATGTGCGGGACCGAGAATAATACGAGTATGTGATACCTTATTCTATTCTCGCGATATTTGTATCGGTCGGTTATATGTGATATAGCCGGGTTATCGAATCAAGTGTTGATTCGATAAGTTGGTACATATAATATTAGTCGGTTATATGTGATATAGCCGGATTATTAAATCAAGTGTTGATTCGATAATTTTGTGTATAATTGTATATTTGATATACTACTTTACATTAACTAATATTAGCTCACTTAAGCATTTATTTTTCTCATATGTGCATACTTAATATATATGTGATATATATTAATTGTGTTTTATTTTGTGTCATGGTTGATGACACACACTACTTGGGTGTATGATACTTACACCATACTAATTATAATGTAGGGTTTAGATATTTAAGTAAATCGAAATTAGTGGATAATTAGTCACATGCATAAAGCTTGTAGAAATTTGTTGATGCATTGACTTAGTCCATTAATTTTGTTTTACTAAAGATATTTATTAACCTAACCATTATAACTTAGCCATGGTTATATCTCTACATGAGTTAGATATATGATACAAACTCACCCATGGTTGATTCTCTCACCTCATTAGTTCATTCTCATCTCTAGAATTCATCTTATTCATCCTTGAGAAAAAGCTTGCTAGCTTTTCCCAAAGTGAGAAAATATTGTGAGAAAAATAAAACTAAACTGAGCGCACTTCCTACTTCATCATCCTCTACTAGATTAGTACTTTAGTGTAGGGTGTTAGCTTCACTAATCTTTCATTAGTGAAGTAGTAGCTTGAGTTAGTGTCTCCTCGACGTAGATCAGCTTCGACCTCGAAGACTTCAAGCAAGTTCGTTCCTTTCACCTTGAGAAACCATGCAAGAGTCCGGGAGTTCCATGATCGTAGCGAAGGGACCACTACAAGGAGAAATTGAAGTGAAGGACCGGTCTACAAAGGTTGTATTCCGTTATCACTTAGATGTAAAGTAGTTTACATTTCGTTTCGTATGATTCTCTAGTTAACGATTCTAGTTTAGGGTTCTTTAAAATGACAAAATTTTGAAAATGGCACGGACGATGCCTCCCGAAACCTTGCTGTGGTTCATAGGAACTCTATATGGGCATCATTATAGGCAGGTTCATAAAAGCAAACGTCGGCATAGGAAACAATCTCCCTGATCGATTACAGAAGGTTGGTCATTACACCTAGAAAAAAAAGACTATATAGGCGTTAGTTTACTAAAAGGATGGACTAAGAATATCCAACTTCAAAACTAAAAGATAAAAAAATCGGTTTAGGCCAAACTTAAGTAACATCCTTCATCCTTCTGGTTAAAGCAACTTTTAAGTTTATTTTAAGTTAAATCAAAGGTGCAACCAAAAGGTTGCACAAGCTAAATGCGCAACCAAAAAGGGGTGCGTGACTCAGTTTAAGCTTAGTGCATAAAGGCAGGGTGCATGCACGCACTTACCAAATTAACGAAAAAGCAAAGGCTTCTAACGAAAGGAAGAGCTTCAGAAAAAGTACAACTCTAAAGGGGTGAAGAAAATGACACCTATTTATAGGGTCTAAAAAGAGGGTTCGCATTCCCACGAATCTCGAGACAGATCCAATGAATCGCGGCTCAACACTTGAATGCCGCAACGAAAACATGCGAAAATGCAAGTGCGCAACTATTAATCAATAGGTACGCATGTGGCTAAAGTCCATTCCAACAAGTGCGCGCATGTTTAAATTACAAAGGTTATTAAGTACGATGTGCGCATATGACAAATGCGTGTATATTTTCCATATGCATGTGTAACGCACATGCTGTGCATTTAACCAAAAAACGTCCAAATGATAACAAACTAAATAAATTTGGGATCGTCCTAAAACAGGAATAATATACAACTGATTCTCAATTAACAGAAAAATATTCTGTTAGTTAAATTTCTTAAAAAAAGACCAGTGGATCAAAAATCCAACGGTGCGCATACCACGATTAATTGATATAAATTAATTAAATCTTTTTAGATCAATCTAAAATCAGATTGATATCAAAAGAAACAACAACAAACCAAAAAACCCTAATTTCTTCGCTCCTATAAATAGGAGCCTCATATGAAGAAATCATAAACCGGAAAACCCCCCATAAGCTTGAAAAAATCTCAAATCTTCTCCTTCCTCAGCAAAATTGCACAAGGTAGAAATAAAGAGAAAAACTTCTATTTTTCTCCGTAAAAAATCTTTCGCTTTTATTCAGAAGCCTTTGCTTCTTTTCGAATCTATCAATTCGTTATAAAAAAGATCAAAAGATCTTAGAGTTCGTCCCTCGTGTTTGTTATATGTATGTCGTAGAGGCCATTTATTATACATGTGATGTATATTGTAGTGGATGCTTGGACATATATAGGGAGGACTTTCTTGCTCGACATGATAGTATGCTATCTGGTTGCTTTTTATCTTAACATGTACACTTATTGTCTCTCTATTACATGTTGATAAAGCCTTTAGGATGAGTACTTGACTACCAGGATTATGATGCAGATCATACTAGTAGGGCAGAGATAGTCGGTAAGTACATCCTTGAAATGTTCCTAGTCGTGGAAATATCGAGACGGGGCATCGATATTCCATAGTAGACTAGCGTATACGCTTCTTGACCCATATGATGGACGATGGATGATCCTACATCCATTGGTGTTTGACATCAGAGAAGGTATATGGGCATCCAGTGTACCCAGTCTCCACTGAGCACCTATATACCTTCTCTGATGTCAAACACCAATGGATGTGGAATCATCCATCGCCCATCATATAGGTCAAGAAGCGTATACGCTAGTCTAGTTTGGAATATCGATGCCCCGTCTCGATATTCCCACAACTAGGAACATTTGAAGGATGTACTTACGGACTACCTCTGCCCCACTAGTATGATCTGCATCATAATCCTGGTAGTCAAGTACTCATCCTAAGGGCTTTATCAACATGTAATAGACAGACAATAAGTGTACATGTTAAGATAAAGAGCAATCAGATAGCATACTATCATGTCGAGCAAGAAAGTCCTCAATATATATGTCTAAGCATCCACTATAATGCACACCACATGTACAATAATGGCCTCTAGGGCATACATATAACTAACAATCTCCAACTTGCACTTAGGCCATTTGTTGTAGTATCTCATACTCAACGCCCCCAAAAGTCTCTGTAGGGAAATGCATCTGTAAGTGGATCCGCGGTGTTATCCTTCGCGCCAACACTCCTAACCTCGATCCCTTTGAGATCAACCATCTCCCTGATCAGGTGATACTGTCCTCAGAATATGTCTGGATCGCTGATGTGACCGGTGTTCCTACGACAAAACCATTACTCCATTGTTGTCACAATAACAGTTATTGGACGCTCAATGGTAGGAACTATGTTCATCTCATGAACAAGAAATATCCAGACATCCACTTTGGTTGCATCGTTTGTAGCGATGTATTAAGCATTTATCGTCTAGTTTGCCATGGTATATAGCTTGGAACTCTTCCAGCATACCGTCCCTCCTCTGAGGGTAAAGATAATGCCCGAGACTGACTTGCAGTCGTCCTTATCACTCTGGGAGTTGGAATTGGTAAAGGACTCCCACTGGAGTTCACCATTACCAAAACCCCAAGAACATTTCTTCAGTGCTTTTCAAGTATTTAGGAATGTCCTTCACAGCTATCCAGTGATTCTCCCGAGATCTGATTGATTCCTAATCACTACACCTAGTGAGTTAGCTACATCCGGTCCGGTACATAACATCGCATACATGATAGAGCCTACTGCCGAAGCATAGGGTATCCCTTGCACTCGAGCACTCTCCAAATCAGTCTTGGAAGACATCTTTTTGGAGTGAGTGATTCATGAGTAAGTGGGCGAACCACTACGTTTAGAATCCTCCATACTAAACCCTTTTAGTACGGTGTTAATGTATCTGGATTTGGGGCACTCCCAACATCCACTTAGATCTATTACAATAGATCATAATCCACAAGATGCAGTAGGTATCATCCAGATCTTCTTTGGAGAATCCTCGTGATAAGAGGAGCTTGACCGAGTGTAGCATAGGAAACCATTTCCTATCAAGAGTATGTCATCTGCGTTCAATACGTGGAGGACAGCCTTACTCTCTACAACCTTCTTCTTTTATATACAAGGTTCATCTACCTTTTTGATGAAGTCAAACTCATTGACTGCCATATCATAACAGATGTTCCAACTCCGTGATGCGCGCTTTAATCCTGATGGACTTAAGCATAACCACTGGAGAAAAGGTTTCATCATAAACCACACCTGGTTATTGATGAAAACCTTTTACTACAAGTCTAGCTTTGAAAGTCTCAACTTTTCCATTTACACCAAGAATCTTCTCAAGATCCATTTTCTCCCGATGGGTTTTACTCCTTCAGGTGAAACATTCAAAGTCACACTTTGCTGGTGTACATGGATTCCATCTCAGATTGCATTGCATCCAGCCCTTTTCACAGGGTCCCCACTCTTGATGGCTTGCCTGAACCTAGTTGGGTCATCATCTACCATGATGCAATCCTCGCTCCCACCGTCACCGAGGAAACCATAGTATCTCTTAGGTGATGAGGAACCCTACCAGATTCTCGGAGAGGCTGAGGTTCGTTGGAGACTATTGAATTCTTTGGTTTCACCAAATCATTAGCTATTAGTTTGTCCAGCTGGAACTCCTTCCAGTTCTACCTCATGACCACTAATTTCTTCATAAGAAATTTCTTTTCTAAAAAGGTGGCATGCTGAGAAACAAAACACGTTTTGCTCCTCAGTGTGGTAAAAGGTATACCCTTGCGAATGTTCGGGATATCCAACAAACTTATACAGAACTGACCTTGCCTCGAGTTTGTCCGGATTTTGCTTTTCAACATAGGCCGGACAACCCCATATCTTAACTCATTTAAGACATGGTCTCTTCCCATTCCATATCTCATATGGAGTGGTAGGCACTGATTTGGATGGAACCTCATTCAATAGGTATGCAGCTTCTCAAGTGCATAACACCAAAAGGAAATAGGTAACTCAGCAGTATTCATCATAGAGCGCACCATATTTCATAGGGTGCGATACCTCCGCCCCAATACACCGTTGTGTTATGGTGTACTCGAAGGAGTAAGCTGAGAGCGAATCCCATTCTTCGTTTAGAAACTCCAGGAACTCCATGCGCAAGTATTCTCCTCCTCGATCACATCAAATGAATTAATACTTCTATCCGTCTGGTTCTCAACTTCAAGCTTATATTCCTTGAATTTCTCAAAATTTTCAGACTCATGTTTCAACAGGAACACATGTCCGAATCTTAAGAGATCGTTGTTCATACTAGAATATTGCATTCTATACCGCCCATTCTTACGCTCGTTTGTTTATAGGCAGGTGCTTTTTATCAGTGTTTGCTACATAATTGCAGGATACTGGTCTCAGCTCTAAACAGTGAATATCATGGAAAAGTACGACAAATTCTGGATTACTGCCAACAACAGATAAAACACAGGTCTATGCTCTTTATCCGTGTGTTGCCACATACCATTTTAAGGGACAAGATGGCAAATCGATTGTCATGTCATGCATAAATCTCAATGTCAACACAAGATCCAAGAAATCTACGCGGTGCTCGAGAAAATCATGGCAAAAGATCCACATCACATCACCTTTTTGTTCTACTAAAATTCTGGAAGAAATGTGAAGAGATTTTGAGAAAAGTCATATACCAAACAGCAAACAACATAAAACCAGGGATCCCCACAAAAACCCAGAGCCTAATCCCCTAATATGGCCGCGGAACCGCGGCCGTACGGTCTCTTCTCCTGATTCTTTTTCAGGGGCTTTTTGGTCATTTTATTTGGGGGCAGATTGTTGCCCTAGGTTTCCATTTCCCCGCCTATAAATACCCCGGTTCTGAGCAAAGCCAAGGGTCCATCTTGGTGTCCATTCTTTGTGCCTCTTTTGTAGGTTTTAGTGTAGTTTAGTCTTCTTCTTCTTCTTCATTCTTTCCTCCATGAAAATTGTAGTGAGAGCTTTTTGAGTGGATGATAAGTGAAGATGAGGGTTTTTGTATCATTCTTTTGTTTTAGCTTCCCCTTGAGATCCTTGCTTTCTCTTGATCTTTCAACCTCTTCATTAAGCTTGAAAGTTTAAGGGTTTGTTATTGATTTCAAGGGTTGTATCTTCTTATGGAATTAGTGCTTCATTTCACATGAGTTCTTTACCCTTCTCTTGATCTTGCAACCTCTTGATTGAGCTTGCAAGTTTAAGGGTTGGCTATTGATCCCATGCTTGTCTTGAGTTCTAGTTTCTAGTTCTTTTTCTTGCTTATTTATTTCTTGCTTTTTATTACCTTGCTTTACTTTCATGCACTTAAATTCCATGCCCTTACTTAATTGTAATCTTTTCTTTTCTTTTGCTCTTTTTTTTGTTCTTTTTGTGAATGGTTGTAATTATTGTTGTTGTTAAGAATCAATACGATATTGTAAGTTAACGTTTTTTTGCTCATTTCCTTTTCCCGTTATTTTCCATTGAACTCCGCCCAAACGATACGCAAGCGCTCCGTTAGGCACCCTACCCTAACAAGGTAACGGTGATTCCTAACCGCGACCGATTGCGTTCGGTTTGGCCGGAGGCGAAAGCAAGAGACAAGAACGGAAGGACAAGGGTAAATAAGCCGGATTCCACGAATACCGCGCTTAAATCCCCTAATCCACGTTGTTGCCGATTGCTTTAGCTTCAATTGGTCAAGACTCGGCTCAAAGGTTTTGAGTACGGATTTCTTTAGCTTACAATCTCGTATCTTTTTCTTAACAACTTTATACTTGCAAATAAAACACATAGGTTAGACTTGAACAAACATATACTCATTCTTTATTGACTCGTCTAAGACAAGAACGGAAATACAACCATCTCCCTGTGGATCAACCCGTGCTCAACCGGCTAGCTGCATAGCGACACCGTCCTGATCGCGGTAAACTTTAGAACTTTGAACATCTGACACGCCAATAGCGTGCGATCAAATGGCGCCGTTGCCGGGGAGACGGTAGCGTATTTTCTTTCTTGTTATTCGGGTTAATATTCTTTTTGTATATATTTATAAATAAAAAAAATAAAAATCTTTTTGTTTTTTTTTTTTGATAATTTTTGTGAGCAAGTCTGCAGATTTTTGCGGATTTGCAAACGGCGATTGTGGGGAGCAAAGTGTACGTTCAAGGCTAAAGTGATTGCAAAGTACAGTGCCAAAGATCCGGGTAGTTTGACCCGCGCAAGCGAACTTTTCAAGCTTACCGGATTTGATTCAACGGGGGTTTCCTAACCCAAAAACTTAACGGTACGTACTTTACTAACACCTTCTTCTCAAATCCGACACGTCCAATATACTGTTCTTTGCAGGATTCTTTCCATGTTCGCTAGCAAACGCTAAAAATTGACTAACCCGTATTTGTTGCAGTGCCGTGCTTAAACTAAAAAATGATTGTTTGATTCTTTATAGAATTTTTACTGAATAGCGCATTGCATACATTAATACGGACTTAAGGGAAAGCGAACCCTACAATATATGGTAAAGGATTTCATCACCTTTTCCGTGGCCTACAAATCACGAACTTGAGCATAACGTTTACCCGCACAAATTTTTTAAAAAATTAGACTTTAAGCCTTATGGACTTCGCGCTCATTAGGAAAAGTTAACCGTGTTTAGAACCTCGCTTAATGGTACATTGTTTACGGGGTGTCTAGAAAAGTGTTAACGGCGAAACCGCCAAAAGAGTAAGGGTTATTTAATTAAGGAACTTCGCGAAAGCGTTGGAAAACCTCCCCTTATCTCTGCACTTACCTGGCCTCGTGATCAGTGTATCTTGAGCCCGTTTCTCGACACAGTTTTACTTCGACAATTAAGTTCTGGAGTAGCTCTAGTTGACCTAGGTGAACCCTAGAACGATTAGGTGTGTGGTATTTTTGTGTCGTGATTGTTTTTGTCCAGATTCTTTTTGTGTATATATTTCATTCTTTTGTTAATATCTACCTAAAAAAATTATAAAAAAAAAAAATCAAAATTTTCCCCCCTCCTTTTCTCTGCCTTTCTTTCTTTCTCTCTTCATATCATGGGTACCCCACCTCGCAAAACTCTTGCCGAACTTTGGTACCCACAACCAGACATTACTTCTTACGGTTCTTGCTTTGGCCGAACATCGAACGACCCCTCTATGCCCAAAATGTCATTGAAAGATCGCATAGACGCGTCTAGGACAAACACTTGCCCTTCGCATTCCACTTTGTATCAACCTTTTCAACCTCCCGCACCCGGTTATGTTGATACCACTTTTGCAAGTCGTCCTTTATCCATCGCTGAACGTATTGAACAATCCCGTAGCCGATCTTTCACTCCTTTCACCACTTCAAATTCTTGGGATCAACAATTCCATTCACCTTCTTATCCAAATGTTGATCCTGCTCCTGTCAAGCCATTCAATTCCTACCAATCCTATCCTACTTTTGCACCTTCCCTAGACATTGCTTCAGAACAGCCTTTTGGGAGTTTTCAGTAACCAAACAACTTTGAATCTTTTACTGAAACCCCTTCACAACCAATGTCTAGTCTAGAACAGTCGTTGGAAGACTTTAGGGAAGCATCAAGCCAACCGATGATGGATTTGAATGCGTCCATGGCCGCTCTCATACGACCTACTGACCCGGTAGCTAGTTTCCAGCTAGCTCCAAATTTTCCAATGTATGATGAGGCGGTAGGACAGGCGGAGAATTTGAGTGGAGAAAGTGAGCTGTATACCCTTCCAAATCAAACCTACCCGTCTCAAATTGAATCCCACAACTCCTGTGTTGAAAGTCTATCAAGTGTCCCAAATGAATTATCAGTTGAAGATAGAATGTTTAATGAGTTGTGCGACTTTGTAGTGTTTGATTTGCCAGATTGTGAAGGGACCTTGCCAAGTGAAACCACACCCAATCCTTTTGACTTCTACACCTCCATCTTAGAACCTGAATTGATTGAAATCCATGCTTTTGATGAGGTGTCTAAGAATATTGATTTTCACTTGATAGAGGATATTGACGCTGGGAATATTTTGGATGATGAACCCATAGATTTGGCTGAGTTTTTCTCTTCAAATCATCATCCCGAGTCATTAAAAGTTTTTCCCGAACTTCATATGCGTCTTGATATTGATGATAAAGGAATGGATGAGCTTAACTTTGAGGAGAATTCTGAGGATAGTTTTGAGGATGAACCAGTTATTATTGATGAGTCGGATATTCCAATTCATCCTATCCCTTCCACTGACTGTGTACACCCTCCTGAACCTTTAACCGATAACCTTCCTCAACCACTTCCCTCCATCCTTTCCATCGTTCCGACCTTGCAAGAACCCGTCTCGCTCTCATTTCATATGTCTGGTTTACCAAGTTCGGCGTACCCATGGTTTCTCACGAATCTTGAGGGATTTGACCCCATTTCTCGACGGATAAATATATTAGCACAATCGCTTTTCACACATCGGTCATCACAAATTGTGCTAATCTATTTACTCCATTTGCACCCTCAAGTTCCTATTCCACTTCTTTTTCCCTTCCGCCATTCTTCTTCCTCTCATATACCGAGACCGTATCCCGCTTCTCTCCGCATATGGTCTCGCGTATTCTCCATCTCTTTTCTCTACGCCTTCTTTCACCAGCCACTGCTTTATCACGATAAGATCTTTGAATGGTTGGTGTTAACTTTTGGCCTGTGTAAGGCCTTGTATAGCTTGACACTGTTCTTTCCCCCTAATCCTGAACTTCATCACTTAACAGTGGAAACACTGTTTTACTTAGGTTTGGGGGGGACTCTTTTTTTGTATATATTTTTTTTGTTTTCCTTTTTGTTTTGTATATAATTTGTTTTTAGGGAGAGCGCCGACAATTTTGACCCTCTTGGTATAGCCTGACAGTGAGGGCACTGTCAAGTTTAAGTTTGGGGGTGTGCTCGGTAAGCTTTCTTCCTTCGCATTCATTTGTATATTTTGCATTTGCATACCTTATTAAAAACCCACAAAAAACGAAAATTTTCCAAAAATATAAAAACTTTGTCGTCAAGTTAGCTAATAGGGTAACTTTGATTTTTATTCTGAATGTTTAGTTGATATGTTAGAAATAACTAAATTCTAGGCTTAGGGATTGAACATCCTAAAAATAACCCTCATTCTGTCTAACTTTGGTAAGTATACGTCCTTACAGCTTTTTTGAGAAATAGGTAATCTTGAGTTCAGTTCTTGAGTTAAGTCAAGATGAGGGGAAAGTATTGAAGCTTTACTGAAGGATAAGTCTGAAAAATAGTTTCTTTTCTTGAGTTCAAATTTAGAAAGTATATACCCTACAAACTGCACTTACACGCACCTTGAAACTTGGGATAGTAGAGGATACCTAGAAATACTCTTGCCTGAAAGCCTAGTATGAAAGAAAAAACGGTATTTAAAGATAAACACCAAAAGAGCATGTTGAAAAATATATCCGGTCTTGAAAAAGAAAAAGAAAAAGAAAAAGAAAAAGAAAATATAGAATAAAGTCAAGACCTGGAAACTGCTATTTACGCTTTAAAGTTCACACATTCAGTAATCGGTCGTTAGTGCCTCAAGAAGCATTAATAGTCGCACGAAAGGTGTGTGAGCAGATCCGTCCATCCTTAAATGAAAAGAAGTAGTATTTGGTATTAGGGCAAGGGTATTATAGCTTGAATTGAATTCTTGAGTGTAGGGGTGCAAATACACACACACGTAGGGGTATACAATCAATGTTTGGATAAAAGATAGAAATAAAGAATAAGACTTGTGTTTTCTGTAAAGTTGATAAAAATCCCTGATTTGAGGCCGCACTTTAGAAGGAAAATTCAGGAGAACCAACATCTTTCTAAACTTTTTTGGAACGTATAGGTCCTAAGTTTAAATCGATTGGAGGTGTGAAAAATAAGGGTTGGATATTTCTAACTTAGGATGATAGAATTTCTGACGTAAAAACTGAACTGTAGGAGTAGAATCAATGTTAACTTATGACACTAGCTTGACAGGATTTTATGGGTAGTATCCGCTGAAAACCCTCAGGAGACAACACTCCTCCTACTAGGGACACCTAGAGGTTTAACGGCTTGTTGCACGCGCTCAGTGCAATCGCGTTCCCTGCGAAAGTGCGGTTAGGATTTTATTCTTGTGAATAATTGGTTTTGCTCGGGACGAGCAAAAGTTAAGTTTGGGGGTATTTGTTCATACCAGAATATTGCATTCTATACCGCCCATTCTTACGCTCGTTTGTTTATAGGCAGGTGCTTTTTATCAGTGTTTGCTACATAATTGCAGGATACTGGTCTCAGCTCTAAACAGTGAATATCATGGAAAAGTACGACAAATTCTGGATTACTGCCAACAACAGATAAAACATGGGTCTCTGCTCTCTATCCGTGTGTTGCCACATACCAGTTTAAGGGACAAGATGGCAAATCGATTGTCATGTCATGCACAAAGCTCAATGTCAACACAAGATCCAAGAAATCTACGCGGTGCTCGAGAAAATCATGGTAAAAGATGCACATCACATCACCTTTTTGTTCTACTAAAATTCTGGAAGAAATGTGAAGAGATTCTGAGAAAAGTCATATACCAAATAGCAAACAACATAAAACCAGGGATCCCCACAAAAACCCAGAGCCTAATCCCCTAATATGGCCGCGGAACCGCGGCCTAAGCATGCTTAGGACGCGGAACCGCGGCCGTACGGTCTCTTCTCCTGATTCTTTTTCAGGGGCTTTTTGGTCATTTTATTTGTGGGCAGATTGTTGCCCTAGGTTTCCATTTCCCCGCCTATAAATACCCCGGTTCTGAGCAAAGCCAAGGGTCCATCTTGGTGTCCATTCTTTGTGCCTCTTTTGTAGG
Source organism: Agapanthus africanus (assembly GCA_030015575.1). Classification (NCBI taxonomy): domain Eukaryota; kingdom Viridiplantae; phylum Streptophyta; class Magnoliopsida; order Asparagales; family Amaryllidaceae; genus Agapanthus; species Agapanthus africanus. Next base: position 208,502,294 of record JASDDO010000022.1, read on the forward strand.
TTTTAGTGTAGTTTAGTCTTCTTCTTCTTCTTCTTCTTCTTCATTCTTTCCTCCATGAAAATTGTAGTGAGAGCTTTTTAAGTGGATGATAAATGAAGATGAGGGTTTTTGTATCATTCTTTTGTTTTAGCTTCCCCTTGAGATCCTTGCTTTCTCTTGATCTTTCAACCTCTTCATTGAGCTTGAAAGTTTAAGGGTTTGTTATTGATTTCAAGGGTTGTATCTTCTTATGGAATTAGTGCTTCATTTCACATGAGTTCTTTACCCTTCTCTTGATCTTGCAACCTCTTGATTGAGCTTGCAAGTTTAAGGGTTGGCTATTGATCCCATGCTTGTCTTGAGTTCTAGTTTCTATTTCTTTTTCTTGCTTATTTATTTCTTGCTTTTTATTACCTTGCTTTACTTTCATGCACTTAAATTCCATGCCCTTACTTACTTGTAATCTTTTCTTTTCTTTTGCTCCTTTTTTTGTTCTTTTTGTGAATGGTTGTAATTATTGTTGTTGTTAAGAATCAATACGATATTGTAAGTTAACGTTTTTTGCTCATTTCTTTTTCCCGTTATTTTCCATTGAACTCCGCCCAAACGATACGCAAGCGCTCCGTTAGGCACCCTACCCTAACAAGGTAACGGTGATTCCTAACCGCGACCGATTGCGTTCGGTTTCGCCGGAGGCGAAAGCAAGAGACAAGAACGAAAGGACAAGGGTAAATAAGCCGGATTCCACGAATACCGCGCTTAAATCCCCTAATCCACGTTGTTGCCGATTGCTCTAGCTTCAATTGGTCAAGACTCGGCTCAAAGGTTTTGAGTACGGATTTCTTTAGCTTACAATCTCGTATCTTTTTCTTAACAACTTTATACTTGCAAATAAAACACATAGGTTAGACTTGAACAAACATATACTCATTCTTTATTGACTCGTCTAAGACAAGAACGGAAATACAACCATCTCCCTGTGGATCGACCCGTGCTCAACCGGCTAGCTGCATAGCGACACCGTCCTGATCACGGTAAACTTTAGAACTTTGAACATCCGACACGCCAAAAGGGTGCGATCAATCATCGATGAATGTAATGGAGTGTAAAGAACCAACCCTGGCATTTGTAGACATAGGACCGTATACATCATTATGTATCCGTCCCAAGTGTTCAGCAACTCTTTCTCTGTTTCCAGTAAACAGAGTATTGGTCATTTTACCTTTGAGACAAGACTGGCAAATATCATAAGATGAAAATTCGAACAGGTTTCAAATATTCATCCTTATGTAACTTATCTAGTTGTGTCGCATTGATGTGACCTAGTCTACAATGCCATAAGAAGGATTTGTTCATTTCTGAACTACTCCTCTTATGTGTGTTCTATATACTTTGAACTATGGTTTGATTTAGAACGTATATGCCATTTCATAACGTGCCTGATCCAACCAACTCTTGATTCAGGAAAATGTTCACAATATTATCCTCCAATACAAAATTATATCCTTCTTTAACTGAATAAAGAAACTGATGTAATGTTGTATATCAGGTTCGGCATGTAATAACATCTGTTCAGAATCAATGTATTTACCACTTGGCAATACAAGGTGATATTTGCCAACTGATTTGGCTGCAACAATTGCACCATTCTCTAACACTTAGAGACATATCACCCAATCCCAGTTCTCTACCTTTCTGTAGCCCATTCAACAGATTACATATGTGGGATTCTAATCCGGTATCTCATACCTAGGACGTAGAGGATACTGAGAAACAGTTCTCTATAACAAACACACCCGAAGAAGATGCATCAACATGCACATTCCTCGAATGGGTGACATAGGAATCCGGATATTCCCTATTTCCTGCTCGGACTTATAACAATTATAAGATAGAGCGGAACCAACGTTCCCCAACACAGTATAATAAGCAGGTTCTGTCAATACATCCATATTATTATCTTGATTAAGGCATGACATGGTCGCTACCAGGTGAGAGAGAGAAGAAAACACTCAGCGTATGCTCTTGCAAGATCAGATTGGTTATTATTTTATCTAATCAGGATGGCTCCCACTGTTTTTATCAAATCTTCCTTCAAACCCTAAAAGGTAAGACTAGCCGGGATTAATTACATCCTATAAGTTCGCCAATCTTTCGTCCAGGCCGGTGTCTGTACTTTGAGGGAGGTTCCCCGTGCTTTCGCACAGACCTAATTAAAATAAACCTCGTTTTCCCAAGGGCGTAACCCCATTAACACCTTTCTAAACACCTACTTGATCGGCTAATTTTAATGTTCAAAACTCTTCCAAGAGTAACTCTTACTCGCAGTGGGTATCGGGATCCAACTATCTCATAGAAAGTACGCAATCTCATTGCAAATTTCAACACTTGAAATTCCCGATAATATTCTGCCCCTAGGTTCCTATGACCTTGACGAAGGCTAACAAACCATAGGCCGCTAGTCAAGTTCAACCCGTACATTTCATGATTGAATTAAACCCACCCGCACGACCCTTGATGAAGGCCAACAAAGTTGCACAACTACTTTAATCCAATCGCATCACATATTTTAGTAGATAAGCATTAGTTAGCTACCGCGCACTACGCCTTGACGAAGGCCAACAAACGTAGCACGAACACTAAGTAGCACTTATCTGAAATGACGGAGGGCTACAACAGGTTTTTAAGAAAACCTTTTGCGTAATGAACTTGATATCGTTATAGAATCGAGTGATTTTGAAAAGGAGTGTTTTTTAGGCTTTTGCTAGTTTTGCTAAAGAGGTCACTCCCGGTGAAGGGATCTCGGCTCTTTCCTCATCGAATGAAGTGCAGGATATTTCACAAATACCACTATGCAAAGCATGAAATAAAAAAGCAATCAAAAACAAAACCGAATAGGTTGTAGCATCTGCCAGTTTCGCTAAAGAGGTCACTCCCGGTGAAGGATCTCGGCACTTTCCTTATCGAATAAGGTGATGGATATTCTACAAGAAATACCGCTATCAAAGCAAGAACTAGAGCTACCAGTTTTTTTTAAAACAAGATTCTGCATTATCTTTAGGTTTCTTTTATTTCATTAATCTCATTAATGAAGTCCCATCAATTATGCTTCGTAAGCATCACAGAAGAAATGAAAGGAGCAATATTTATTATATATCATATATATAATATAAGCACTCGTCTCAGAATATTAAGTGATCACATCACAGAATATCAGCAGCAGAAGAACACATATGAAATATTGGATATACTAGGAATTCTGTGTTTTAAATTAAGCCAGTAAAAAACACGGATTCCACGGTCGCGATAAATAGCCAAACCCACATCCCTAGACCCCTACGAGAGTGGCAAGCAACCCTACCAATTCTAGAGTTAGGAGACCCGGTCTTGACTTCTCGAGATGGTCTCTCACTGGACCCTAGAACCCGGTTACTTGTGCTCTCCTCCTTAGGTATATCCTAATGCGGAAAAGTAAATAATATACACCAATGGTGACATCATCCTCAATCCGGAAGTGCCCCAATAAAAGAGTATTACATACAAATTTTTACATGAATGAGAATGAAAAACTCTCATCTCGCTTAAAAAAACCCGGCTATTCAAAACACAACGATCCAATATAGCATATCCCAGCAACACATAACATCACATGTCATCAACGTAAGTAAATATGCGTATCCCAATTGTCGTTGGCATATAGCAATGAAACTGGCGATACACCACATATTACACTTACGATCACAGAAAAGAAAGTGTAAAACTACAACAATTGGAATCTGCAACCACCTTAGACATCATAAACCCAATGTATCACATACTTCGGATTTCATGCCTAACCAAATGAATTCCTTAGACATCGCATGCCTAACAATTATAAACCCCGCATTTTAGTCTCGATATTGAAAACACTTTTCAATAACCAGTCGGGTAATTCAACAAGATTCCCGACAACCTGATCGAATGCTCGTCAAAAACTTTAGAAGACGGCCGCACCCTCGATGTCGTCGACGAAGTGCACTTAGGCAGAACACCGTGGCCGCGAGCACCCGAACGGATGCTTTTGACGACGGGGTTCTCCTACAGTCACTTGGTCGGGCTATAGGGCGTAGCTATCTAGTAAAGTTACCCGGTGAGTATCCGCATACGCTACGTGATTGTGGCGGACTTTTGATCCATATCAAAATCTCGTGGCAACCGATCAAATGAAACTAAATTGCTAGATTTATAAAATTCAAATTAGTTTTCACAAAACTAAATATTGTGGATTCTAAGTATTGCATCACAATCACAGATAGTTAGACGATGTTAAAATTTTAGATCGAATCAATAAACACCCACAATTCCCTGAGAGCTCAACACTTGAGCGGAGTTTAGAAAATACCCAGAACATGCCACAACACCTATGGACCAACCGTAAAAGGGTCAACCCTTGCCTCACCTATGGCGCCGCGGAACGACCATAAACCCTAGGGTTTTGTGGCGGTTCCGACGGTCACAGAATCGAGTTAGGGTTTCGTCGTTCTACAGGGTCCATAGAAAACACCTGCATGATTTTCTGAAGATTTTAAATATGGAAAAATCCAACTCTTGGAAAATTTCCAGCGAGTGAGAAAAATTGGTTATTGATATCCGTTCGAACTTTTTAACGTCGTCTAAATAACCCGAAACGATGTTAGAATTACGACTACGAAACACTCCGAATTGCCTTTACAGAAATATAACTTCACATGCAATATCAGTAAAAACAAGCAACACCTGAAACACCAAAACCCAGAGACTGGAACACCACAAAAATTTGAAGCCAAAACTTCACTGAAAAACCAGCCAGCTCGAATTTTAAGGTCATGTCGCCAGCCAAAATCCGTCGAGTAGGGCTCAAATTTCTGTGGTGTTCATGTTACATCTCATATAACATTCTGCAGTTGCTTAAAAAAATTTAGAAGACTTAAAAAATTCGACAGAAACTTGTTTTTTGTTTCGAGTGTTTCGGAATTGTTTCGGTTTCGTAATTCTACAAATATCGTCTAATTCTCTAGCATGGCTCTGATACCATTGCAGGGTTCTCTAGGGCCGCCGCTGGATTTCGGGAGGCATCGACCATGCCGTTTTCAAAAATTTGGCGCACTAAAGAACTCTAACCTAGAATCTTAACTAGAGAATTAGACGAAACAAGAATGTAAACATTTTTATATCTACGTGAACAAGGAATACAACCGTTGTAGACCGGTGCTTCACTTCAATAGCTCCGTGTAGTAGTCCCTTCGCTTAAAGTAGTGAACTCCCGGACTCTAGAAAGGCTCCACAAGATGAAAGGAACTAGCTTACTTGAAGTCTTCGGGGCCGAAGATGATCTACGTCGAGGAGACATTAACCCAAGCTACCTCTTCACTAAGTGATGAACTAGTGAAGAAACAACCCAATCTAAATGGCTAGTCTAGAAGAACTTGATGAAGTAAGAATTTTTCTCACTTTAGAAATTATTTTCTCACTCATTTTCATCACCTCCCAAAAAGCTAGAGAGCTTGAGGAAGGAGATGAAGAAAAGAAACCATGGAGAGAAGAATGTGAAGAATGAATCAAGTGGTGAGAATAGCAACCATGGGTGAGATAATATCACACACTAACTCTTATAAAGACTTAACCATGGCTTTAAGGTAATGGTTGGGTTAATAAATATCTAATGTAAAACAAAACTAGTGGACTAAGTAAATAGTTCTATAAGCTTCCACTAAGCTTAACCATATGACTAATTTTCAACTAATTTGATTTACTTTAAATAAATAAAACCTTATATTATTATAAGCATGGTGTGAGTCTCATACACCCATTTAGCATGTTGCAATATGCATGACACAATAATATATATCACATATGCACACATGGGTGAGAAAAAGAAATGCTTAAGTGAGCTAATATTAGTTAATGTAAATCAATATATCAAATATATAATTATACATTAAATTATTAAATCAACACTTAATTTAATAATCCGGCTATATCACATATAACTGACTAATATCATATGTATCAACTTATCGAATCAACACTTGATCTGATAACTCGGCTATATCACATATAACCGTCCGATATCACATATCGAGAGAATAGAATACGGTATCACATACGCGCATTAATCTTGGTCCCGCACATATCACATATATGCTCCTACTTCGTTTTGTCTGAGTCAGGATACCTCTGTGTAGGACTCTAAAGACTCGTCAATACGCCGGCAGTAGATGGTGATCATATCAGTCACCTACATGCCGCAAGCGGTCTACTAAACGTAACGGCCACCTGGGTATTGAGCGATCAGAAGATCAACAAGAAATCCTGCTCATACTCCTGCGAATCCAATCAGTAACACTACCGTACAATCCGGTCTCTTCGTCAGATATGTCGCATATCTCCGCCTGGAGCTGGTAAACATCAGACCCCAATAGCCTGATAAGTCATGCCGATGTGAGGCCCATAACGGTTCGAGAAACTACTGATAACACTTACCAGTAAATCTCATCAACCCTGGCCAGGGATTTCCTGTTATGGCCAATTGAGCATAGCGCAACATCAACCCCCAATACCGGGAGAGACGAAATCCCCTCCTATCGCTCATTACCTCCATGCGAATCAGGACTGTACCCAAAAACCACTATTTTGCACGATCTCTTGAACGTGGTAAGGTGGAAATCAAAGCACGGTGGGAATCACACAAGACTCTATGACGATCTCGGGTCGACAGACTAACCTGTACCAGTGTCACCAGAGAACTGCTGTCTAACGATGGGTATAATACCATCTAGGAGTTCTCAGCGAGTCCGTCCAGTGTACCCAGTCACCACTGAGCACCCGTATACCTTCTCCGATGTCAAACACCAATGGATGTGGGATCATCCATCGCCCATCATATTAAGGTAATGGTTGGGTTAAATGTAAATAAAATTCCTACTTCATCAACCTCTTCTAGACTTGCCATTTAGATTGGGTTGTTTCTTCACTAGTTCATCACTTAGTGAAGAAGTAACTTGGGTTAGTGTCTCCTCGACGTAGATCATATTCGGCCTCGAAGACTTCAAGCAAGCTTGTTCCTTTCATCTTGTGGAGCCTTTCTAGGGTTCGGGAGTTCACTACTTGGAGCGAAGGGACTATTACATAGAGCTATTGAAGTGAAGGACCGGTCTATAAAGATTGTATTTCTTGTTCACTTAGATGTAAAGATGTTTACATTCTTGTTTCGTCTAATTCTCTAGTTAAGATTCTAGGATAGGGTTCTTTAGTGCGCCAAATTTTTGAAAACGGCATGGTCGATGCCTCCCGCAACCCAGCGGCGACCCTAGGGAACCCTGCACCTCGCTCATAAAATTTATAGTTTTGTGAGAGATTGATCCTCAGGTCCAAGGAAAATAAAAATGCACACTATAAAATGCATGTATATCTGACTCGAAAATAGATGAAAATTGGGGTTTCTTTCTGAAAATAAAATAATAAGGAAAGAAAAATGAAACAGAAACCATTGCTTCTTAGCGAAAGCTTTTGCTTTATGATAGAAATAAGTAAGCACCCAAATTAGTGCGCGCTTAAATGATAAAAAATTATGTCCTAGGGGAAATAATGCCCTGAGAATATATGCATCACGTGACACTCACGTGTATGCACTTGATAAAACTGCCTATGATGACATGCGCATCACGTGATGTCCACGTGTGCACACTTGATGAAAACTGTCTATGAAGGCATGCGCATCAGGTGATACCTGCGTTGTGTGCACTTCATGAAAACCGCCTATGAAGGCATGCGCGTTCTATGATACACGCATGTGCAATATCTTTGAAATAAAACAGTGCATTACCACGTATAATACACGTGCACACCCTTTTTCAAATGAAATAAACGAACGTGCGCGTCACATATACCTGCGCACTTGTACAATAAAATATCGTTTAATCACTTAAACAAAGTTTCACCAAATGATCAAACTTACGATTTCTCATATGCAATATATTGATCAAAATATCAATAAATCTAAGTGATCTTAGTCTCAAACATTATTAAAAGGTTCTTAGTTTATACTTATTAAGTTGATCTTAATTCAAAACAGAATTAACAAGCCTTAACCATATTCATGAGTTGATCTTAGTATCAAATATGACTAACAATTCTCAGGTGAAATATCTCAAACTAATGGACCTCGTTCATACGATATCCGCGTCCTAAGTTCGACCCCTAAATTTATATGTACAGATTTGGACTAATCCGCGCCCTATGGACGACGACATAAACTAGTATCCGTATACAATCTATGGGCAATCATAATAAACAAAATATATAACACGACACGAAATGACCTACCAGAGTAGGTGAAATTTGTTATCGCAATGTGATAACGTAATTAACTGCAGGGGCTTGCGCTTGCAGGGAAGAGCATCTACACAATCAAAAACCCCTCAAATGAGGGGGAATCTGATAAAATCACGCTACATCGGTCGCGTCTGTCCAAACCTCTGATATACAATGTCATAAATCTACTTGGAATTTTCGGAGAGTTGGACCAATGTGTTCTAAATATCATCAGCCTCCAAATTTAGGCAAGACGACCTATCCCAATTCGACTCTGTTTTCGATCGTTATTTACGATCGCTAATGATTAATGAACAGTCATCGATGTATTGGAAACCATTCATTAGCGACTATATTATATAAACGGTAGCTAATAAATTTTTAGAGACCATATATATTTATACAGTCTCTAATAGATGGTCCCTAATATGTACAATTTCTACCAATGTAATTAAATTTTTGTCAGAAAAAAATAAAAATTGTGCCTGTTATAAAAAAAATTAGTAAAAAAACTGCAAAATTTACCATCTATCACATGATAATGCCACCAAGAAATTACTCGTGCAAGAGGTTACATGTTTAAATTTGCAAATCAAAGATGGTAACCATGCCTTGCAAAAATTTCATCATCCACAATAAAAACAAAAAAAAGAAAGAAAATTAATATTATTTGTTAAATACATTCAAAAAAAACAGAAGTTTGTTTTCAACCAGAGAAATGCTTGCATGAACTTTTTCTTTTTCTATCGGTTCTACCAGACACGCATATAATATCAGTAATGCTTGTGAAAACCTTCCTATCAATTTCCCCCTCATCGCATCCCTTATTAAAATGTTATTGTTGCTTACTGTAAGTAAGTATTGAATCTCAAACAACTTGCTCAATTTATCAATGTGCTCTAATGGTACCCTAAATTTGCAAATAAAAATTGATTGATGTTTTACTTGCAAAAATACTTTTATTATGTTAGATATAGTGCCCTCAAGGCAATGCTCGAGATGATAGTATACTATCTGGTTATTCTTCATCATTAATGAAGCCCGTATGATTTTTGCTTGACTACCAGTATTATGATGACGATCATATATGTGAGAGCTGGGTAGTCCATAAGCACATCCTTAAATGTCCCTAGTCGTGAGAGTATTGAGACTGTGCATCGGTATTCCGGAATAGATTATGGTATACGTTTCTAGACCATGATGAGGGGCGGTGGCCGGTCTCATAAGCCATTGGTGTTGTGTCACCTAAGATAGTATACAGGTGCTCACTGGAGGTGAATACAACAGCAGGACTCGCCGAGAACTTCTAGACGGTATTATATTCATCACTAGTTGGAAGTTCACAGGTAGCATGAGTACAGCTTAGTCTTTTGACCTGAGATCGTCATTTGTCCCGTGTGAGTTTCCACTGTACTTAGATTACTATCCTACCATGGCTCAAAATAGTCATGCAAACGGTTGGCTATAGTGCCCTCAAAGCAATTATCATACTTGCAGGAAGGTGATTATAATGATTGAGGGAGGACCTATACCAGTAGAACAGTCTTACTCGAGATGATAGTATGCTATCTGGTTTTTCTTTATCATCATGTACAGCATTTGGTGGTATTACAGATCACTATTACATATTGATAGAGCCCATAGGATTCTTGCTTGACTACCAGAATTATGATGGCGATCATATACATGAGAGCTGGGTGGTCTATAAGCACATCCTTAAATGTCTCTAGTTGTGGGAGCTTCGAGACTGGGCATCAATACTCCAGAGTAGACTAGTGTATACTGATCGAGACCCTGACGAGGGGCAGTGGCCGGTCTCATAAGCCATTAGTGTCAGTTTGTTCACCTAAGATGTATACAGGTGCTCATTGGGTTATGAGTATATCAGACGGACTCGCCGGGAACATGCTAGTTGGTATTATATCTAATATCAGATAGTAGTTCCCAGGTGACATGTGTATAGGTTAGTCTATCGACCTGAGATCGTCATTTGTCTCGTGTGAGTTCCCACTGTGCTTTGATTACTACCCTACCACGGCTCAAAGGAGTCATGCAAATAGGTTTTAGTTGGGTACAGTCCCGAGCCACATGGAGGCAGTGAGCAGATCGTCAGGAGATTCGTCTCTCCCGGTATTAGGGGTTGATGTCGCTTTGTGCACAGGTGTCCATCACTAGAAATTCTTGGCCAAGGTAGTCGAGAATTACTGATCTAGGATCGGTAGTTTTTCAGGTGGTGATGGGTTTCATACCGACACTAAATGTCGCGTTATTAGGGGTCTGAATTTATCCACCCCCAAGACTCGATATGCGATACTCATAGATGAATGAACCGGACTGTACGGATATTGTCATTGTCAGGCTCAATAGGGGTTTCAGGATGAGTTTGCTCGCCGGCCTCCCTTTCGCTCAATACCTGGGTAGCCGTTACGTATAGCTAGTGCCGCTGACGTGCATGTGGTTAAACCCACTGCCAGCGTATTAACGAGTCTTTAGAGTCCCACACAGAGAGTTTCCTTGTTTCGGGCGAAATGATGTAGAGGCCTTATGGTTTTATGGCAGGGTTCGATCATATACGTGCACTTGTGCACGTATCATGATTCGGACGGATAATACTAGTGGGCTTTGGTTTAAGTCGGATCCTAGTGTTATATTGTTGCATTATTTTCGTCTCATTGTATTCGTATTCTTCGGAATACGGATGCGGGTATGTCTATACGGATGAGGGGTATTCTTGTAATTTCTTACAAGATTACTTTTAGAATATTACACCACATTATGGTTTAGACCTTTTTGGATTAAAAGGTTATTGAGGTGGAGGATGAGGTGTTTATTGCATATTTGTGGCATGGCTTAGTAGTGACCCGTGGTTACTATTCTAACATGCTTAGGGTTTTTGTTTGTTGTGAGATTTTGTTGACTTGAGATTTTTTTTGGTTGACTTAAGATATTTTTGTTGTCTTGAGATATTTTTGGGGGACTCCATTATTTATTCTCACAACAGACAAAAATCAAAGAAGCCATTATTCATTCTCTCTCCTACAACACTCTCATCCCCATGGCATCTTCTTCTTCCTCCATCCAAACCCTCTCATGTGTTGAGAAACCTTGGGTGTCTTGAGACAAATTAATCCTTCATCACTCTCTACTTCTTCTACGGTATCTAGTGTAGAGATCTAGGTACCCTAGTTACCTCAGATATAAGGTTGGAGCTCGATTCATAGACCCTCGGGTGGATCATCTTCGATGGAGGGAGACCGGAGATCAAGCTTGATCAAGGAGGCCTCTACGAGCTTGGGAAGGTGGTTGAAGACCGAAGGACATGGATCATTCAGTATAATCACTCTAACTGCTTAGTTTAGCTCATATGCATGTTTTGTTATCTAAGGCTTTATGGGTCGATCCGGATTATCGGGTTGTTCTAATGCCGTTTTTTTTAAAAATTTGTTCCGCAATGACCACGGTTTGAAGGCATGGGTGCTTGCATAACCCAACATGGTATCAGAGCCACTCCATAAGTCTTAGTTAACTCATTGCGACATTAGAAATCCGCCGTTTTTGTCGTAGAAAAACCGCCGACAAAAACAGATCCAAAAACTGAAAGTTTGAGAAGTTTGCACACCCCGCGAGCTCACAGTTTGAACTGAGAAGCTGCGGGGTGGTTCATGGGCACCTTGGGGAAACCCCGGGGGGACCGAATGGCTGGGCCTACTCCCCAAGACCACCATAAGGTGGTCTTGGCGGTGGGACCCGAAACTGCCCCACCTTGGGCAGTTTCGGGTCTACCTCACCCCCTGGCCACCTCGTGGTGGCCTCGAGGGTAGGGTACCCTCTATAGGCCCCCCAAATTGAAGTTAATTTCGTGCTCTAAATCCCCGCGAAGGTTCGGACGCGTTTCGTTTTGATTCGGACTTCCGAATTGGATTAAAACGGTCGGTTTTTGGAACTTTAGCTCACTGTTTTTTTCATGGTTTTGGAAATTGGTTTAGTTTGTTAATTACGTGCGGAATCCTAATGTCATAGTTTTCAATACATACATTACTATCTGCGACCGTGAATGTCATTAGAGTGGTACAACTTGTCTAACTGCTATATGCTCTTTTAGACGGGTTTGCCAACGTGACATTCACGTTGATCTTCTGTGTTGTGTTGTGGTTGTGGCGGGATCGTCATAGCGGATAGCTTGGGTGCAATGGTAGTACAGTTTAGATTTATTTGTATATTTGATATTGTGGGGCGATCGTCTGACATGTGGACTGCCGTCACTTCCAGTTTGTATATTATTTGTTTGGGCACAACCGATGTCACCGTTGTACATATTCTTTTCTTTTATGTACTAGGATTACCCCGCGGTGGAGTGCACGGTTAGCCGGGTTCTAGAGGGCAACGAGCCCGTATCTCATAGAGTTTAGACAGAGGGGGCATTACTCTAGAATTGGCGGGTTATTCGTCGCACTCGTAGGGGGTACAGGTTGACCCACGGAGGGGTGCTCAAGTTACCGGATTCCGTGAAGTGCTGGGTGGCCCACTCACTTTGTTCATTATGGTTTCCTCACTTCTGGGATTGGCAGGTAACTTGCGGCACTCGTAGGGGTCTAGGTTTTCATTACACGGGCTATCCACATGACAGGGAACGTCAGGTCTCATTTGTGGCTAAAGTGAAACCCGATGCTCCAGGATTATCCACCACTCTGTTTTGTTGGCTGAGATTCTGTGATGTTGCTTTATATCATGTCTGGGATGATTTTTATATATATTTATATATATACTACTAGATGTTGTATATGTTTTGCACCCGCGCTAGTCCAGCCCCCGCTCTATCGTTAGTTAAGTAACCTGACGGGTGATGACGGGGCCCAGTGGCGAATACGGATGGCATATACGTACATCATATTTTTTCATTCTTTTCTGGTGTGATTAATTGATGGGATTGCGTTGATTCTGATCGGTGAAAGGAATAAACAAACCTATTTGATGTTGTTGGAACCAAGTTTTTTGAAAACTGACATTACAGACGTATGCTTTTGTTTTGCACAGTGGTATTCAGTTATGAATATACAGCACCTCATTCCACGAGGCAAGGGCCGAGATCCCTTCATCGGGAGTGACCCCTTGAGCAGAAGTTTGCGTCAACGTAATAACTTCACTGTAGTCGATTATTTTTTCTTTGCATTGTGGTATTCAGTTTGGAATATCCTGCACCTCATTCGACCAGGAAAGAGCCGAGATCCCTTCACTGGGAGTGACCTCTTTAGCAAAAGTTTTCGCCACTATATATTTGTAAAACCACTTAGATTCCTTCGACGATATCAAGTTCATTACATTAAAGATTTTTCGCCAAAAACCTGTCGTAGCTCTCCGTCATTTCTTACAGGTATTACTTAGTATTCATGTTGTGTATGTTGATCTCTGTCAAGACGCAATGCTTGGTAGCTGGGTAATGCTTGCTTGTTGCATAGATATGCGATTATTTAGGACAGTCACATGGTCATTTTGACCTCTGTCAATGGCACATGCGGGTGGGTCTAAGTTAATCCAGGACAATGACGGGTTGAACTTGACTTGCGACTTATGATATGTTGACCTCTATCAAGGTCATAAGCCCCTTGGGGCAAAAATCCACATCGGGAGTTTCTAAAGAAACTGAAACTTTCCAGGCATGCGCATACCTTCTGGAGTGTGATAACTTGAGTGGCTTCCATCAGGTTATCATGGGATGATAGTTGGATCCTGATTCCCACTGATGAGTTGGTTTACTTCATCGGGTGATTTTAGATGATCCCAACTAATTCTTCTTTTGGGTTTAGAGTAGAATTCGAGGAAACAGTGGGAGACATACTGATTAGATAAAGTGATTAACCATTCTGATCTAGGTTAGAGTGCACGTTGAGTGTTTCTTTTCTCTCTCTCTCTTTGGCATCAACCATGGCCCGACCCTAGACTAAAACTCATAAACCAAGTTAACCGAACCTTCTTAAATCACATTGGCTTTTGGATTGTCAAAGTTGGATATATCATTTCCACTCCTACTCTTTCCCTTAGCATTTCTCCAGAACATTCCGTATCACTACGAAGATCCACATTTATTTGATATGGCCATCGTATAGTTACACACGAACTCGAAGAAACTTGTTTCAGATTCGATGATGATTTCCGATTCTGGAGAAATTGAATAGGATTATTTGGTTGTCTTTTCCCTTTACCTTCTCTCAGGTTGTGAGGACTCCTAGTATTATGAGACCTATTACGCTTATTAGATAGTCTTCTTCCAAACCATAGGATGGTGCCGAAGGGTAGGGAAGGAAGAAAACCAATTAGCCCAAGTGTGGTGTACAGAAGGTAATAAGTAAAGACAAATAAAGGGATTGGAGAGATGGTAAAAAAATATACGGTTGCAGTCATGAATCTGGATAGTGCAAGAGGCATTATTAGGAATACCCGGAAACCCATTCGAAACATTTTCATGTTTCAGTTTCACTGTGTGATTTTAATTGAAAACCGATTTCCCAATTAAATTCTTACTCCAGAGTATGAATTTACCAGATTTGATTCTCACATCTTTACAGTATTACAGATGATGAGTCGGAGTAAGATATTGGGAATTATTTGATTATATTCTTATTATATCAGAATTCGTTGTAATTGGTGATATTTAAGGAAATCACCTGGGTTTTTGCCTGACGGCAAATATTTGGTTTTGAATATCCGTTGTTATGCACCAATTTCAAACTGATATATCTGTACGTTTATTTTATAAAGTGAGATATAACTTTTTGAAATTATGCCTATGACATTTACCTGTATTAGTTGGTGATTGGGTAAGGAGTATTCAACAGCGGTGTAATTCTTCTTAACCATAGTACAGTTTTCAACCTACGACGCACAGGGTTTGAGTTATTAAACTCAGAGGACTTATACAAAGTATTGTATGTTGTCCAGTTTCCATTAGGACAAAGGGGTTAGTGCTCGTACTATATTCTGTTTACTTGTGACTTCTCCAGTTTTAGACATGTATTTCGTTTAAATACAAGGTCCAATTTTTGAGAAGTTATAGGTATATGAATAAAGTAGAGAACTATATGTTGCAAGTATCAGGATTCTTCATGGTGATCGAAGATGTAGATATTTGTGTTTGGTATTCCGTTGATAGTAATAGTTTTGAGAACTTACTTCTCTTTCAGGTTACTCATATTTGGATGCACTCCTAATTGAGTAATGCCGATTGGCCTCCTTCCATTTGGTTGACATGCACTGGAGACAGCTGCATGATTTGAATTTGGTTCCAATTAAATTAGTTCCTCTGTTTCTATATTGTATATAGAATGGTTCATATCTTAACGATGTTAAGGTATATGGAGTTGTCCGGCTTATGCTTAAAACCAGACTCTAGACAAACTCAAGGAACGTTTCAGTAATGGCAGTTTGTGGGTTATCCCGGGCTATGACGAGGGTTAACTTTCTACCATCTGGAAGATCAATAGATATATTTTTCTAGACTCTCCACAGTTTTAGTAAAATGGATTCTTTTCAGAAAACATTAGTGGGAGTATGGAAGAACTGGAAGTGATTCCAGAACCACAAACGATTACTGAAAATTTAATAGAAACTAAAGATTCAACTTGTTTAGACATTCCATTAGCCACTCCACTGATATGGTGGGTAACCTCAGGCACCCGAGAGGTATTTCGGTATCCTCAAAGACGATGACAGGGAGGTTCTTGTTTGCCCAGACTTTCCACTACTGCTGTTCTAAACTATGAGACCCGGCAGGAGGATGAGTATAGCGTCGTTCTAAACTAGCTTTAGAAGTGCACGTGTATATAACTCTGCCAGAGGGTTGTTGTAATCAGTGGGAGCAGCGGAAGCATGGTGGACAAGTAGCTTGTGTCTATTTATAGACTAAAGCAAGTATAGCGGACACATATCATCTATTTCTGATGTGACAGCCGTAGGATTTAACTTCATCAGAATAAGAGATGGATCTGGTAAGAAGGTAGTAGGATGTGATGTCCTGGTATTTGGGAGGACATGCACTTTATAGGAAGTGAAATTCCTATACTACGATCAGTTAAACTGTGGTTGTCACACAGTTTTTTCTCCACATAGGATATGGATATAATATCAGGCATTCTGGTTACTAGATCTATGGTTTTAGATCTAGATTTGACAAGTTTCCCAAATTAGGTACTTTGAAACTATTCTAAAGGTGTTTTAGAATGGACGACTCCTGGCATGGTGGTGTACTTGCAGGTGATGGAGTCACCCTCTCTAAAGGATGTCTTACAGTCTAAAGGGGGGAGGGATTTGCATGATTGGCATATCACTTGCTTAGGCAATTGAGCCAATCATGTGATGTCAAGTACCACACCAGATATTATTTTTGCACTAGTTGTAATTAGTTTATATATTGATCCAATCCAGGAGAAACGTTGGGAAGCAGTTTATGAACATAAGTGGATGTTCTAGGGATATGATAACGGCAGCCTCCTTCGGGAGACGGTATTCATTCCAAGCTTCCAAGGTGACTTGGATGACAGAGAGATTGTCAGAGTCATAGTTTTCCCTCTTTTGAGGGGCAGTAGTTTGGAAAAGTGATCCAAGCGGATATTGAGGAAGGCATGGCGCAGGATACTGATTAAATTTAGTGGACGATATAGTCTAAGAAGTTTGCTGGATTTGGAGATCATTTGTGAACTGTGTCCCATCAAATATCCAAACATATCCTAAGACAGGTATTGCTCATTTCGGGAGATAGCTTTCTCCGCGAAGTTGAGATGGAGAGATACAGAAAGAAACATTGCAGCGGATCCACTCACTGGGGCTATTTCTCGAACAGAATAGTTTCGCAAACGAACTTTGCGAGACTGATTAGTAGAGGAGTTGGGTGTTCGGTATCACACGGGCTGTGAGTATGCGACACCGCAATAATTAGCCTTAAGTGCAAGTGGGAGATTGTTGGCTATAGTGCCATCAAGGAAATTATCATAGTCGCGGGCAGGTGATTATGATGATTAAAGGAAGACCTATACCGGTAGAACAGTTTTACTCGAGATAACAGTATGTTATCTAGTTTGTCTTTATCATCATGTACAGCATTTGGTGGCATTACAGATCACTATTACATATTGATAGAGCCTATAGGATTCTTGCTGGACTACCAGAATTATGATGGCGATCATATACATGGGAGCTGGGTGGTCTATAAGCACGTCCTTAAATGTCCCTAGTCATGGGAGTTTCGAGACTGGGCATCGATACTCCAGAGTAGACTAGTGTATACTGATCGAGAGCCCGACGAGGGGCAGTGGCCGATCTCACAAGCCATTGGTGTCAGTTGGTTCACCTAAGATGTAAACAGGTGCTCATTGGGTTATGAGTACACTGGACGGACTCGCCGGGAACATGCCAGTTGGTATTATACCTATTGTCAGATAGCAGTTCCCAGATGACATGTGTACAGGTTAGTCTATCGACCTGAGATCGTCATTTGTCTCATGTGAGTTCCCACTGTGCTTTGATTACTACCCTACCACGGCTCAAAGGAATCGTGCAAACAGGTTTTAGTTAGGTACAGTCCCGAGCCACATAGAGGGAGTGAGCGGATTGTCATGGGATTCGTCTCTCCCGGTATTGGGGGTTGATGTTGCGTTGTGCACGGGTGTACATCACCAGAAATCCTTCGCCAAGGTAATCGAGAATTATTGATCTAGGATCGGTAAATTCTTAGGTAGTTATGGGTTTCATACCGACACTAAATGTCGCGTTATTAGGGATCTGACTTTATCCACCCCCTAGACTCGATATGCGATACTCATAGACGAACGGACCGAACTGTACTGATATTGTCGTTGTCAGGCTTAGTAGGGGTTTCAGGATGAGTTTGCTCATTGGCCTCCCTTTCACTCAATACCTGGATAGCCGTTACGTACAGCTAGTGTCGCTGACGTGCTTGTAGTTAAACCCACTGCCAGCGTATTGACGAGTCTTTAGAGTCCCACACAGAGAGTTTCCCTGTTTCGGGCGAAATGATGTAGTGGCCGTATGGTTTTATGGCAGGGTTCGATCATATATGTGGACTTGTGCACGTATCATGATTCAGATGGATAATACTAGTGGGCTTTGGTTTAAGCTGGATCCTAGTATTATATTGTTGGATTATTTTCGTCTCATTGTATTCGTATTCTTTAGAATACGGATGCGGGTATGTATATACGGATGATGGGTATTCTTGTAATTTCTTACAAGATTACTTTTAGAAGATTACACCTCATTATAGTTTAGACCTTTTTGGATTAAAAGGTTATTGAGGTGGAGGATGAGGTGTTTATTGCATATTTTGTGGCATGACTTAGTAGTGACCCATGGTTACTATTCTAGCATGCTTAGGGTTTTTGTTTGTTGTGTGATTTGGTTGACTTGAGAATTTTTTAGTTGACTTAAGATATTTTTGGAGTCTTGAGATATTTTTGGGAGGCTCCATTATTTATTCTCACAACACACAAAAATCAAAGAAGCCATTATTCATTCTCTCTCCTACAAAACTCTCATCCTCATGGCATCTTCTTCTTCTTCCACCTAAACCCTCTCATGTGTTGAGAAACCTTGGGTGTCTTGAGACAAATTAATTCTTCATCACTCTCTACTTCTTATACGGTTTCTAGTGTAGCGATCTAGGTACCCTATTTATCTAAGATATGAGGTTGGAGCTCGATTCATAGACTCTCGGGTGGATCATCTTCGATGGAGGAAGACCGGAGATCAAGCTTGATCAAGGAGGCCTCTAGGAGCTTGGGAAGGTGGTTGAAGACCAAAGGACACGGATCATTCGGTATAATCACTTTAACCGCTTAGTTTAGCTCCTATGTATGTTTTTGTTAGGGCTTATGGGTCGATCCGGGTTATCGGGTTGTTGTAGCGCCGGTGTTTGAAAATTTTTGTTCTGCAATGGCCACGGTTTGATGGTCGGGGCACTTGTATAACCCAACACAAACAGTTTTTAGTTGGGTACAGTCCTGAGCCACATGCAGGCAATAAGCGATTGTCGGGGATTAGTCATTTCTGGTATTATGACTCTGAAATCACTGTACAGAAATTTCTTTTATTTCACAGTAAAAGTTTATTTAAGCCTGCGTAAGAGTTAAAAGGTATTTTTGTTAAATAAAAGCAAGAAGCAACTTGTAGCTCACTGGTAAAACCTCTACACTGCCATGATATAGCATGTGCCTTCGATTCCTATCAGAACCAATTATTAATTTAGATTTTTCTTTTTAATTTTTCGGAAGTCCAAGAGTTGCACGTGCAATACACGGAGAAACAAAAAGTTTCAGAAAAATCAAACAGGAGCAATGAGGTGTACACACTTAGCTTGATACGTGGCACAAATCTCGAGACGGATCATCCAATCTCGAACGCCCGTTTCTCCCCTATGGCCGCTACCGACGGTCCTGATGTGCCTAAATCCCTCCGTGCTTTGCACACATGTCCCTTCGACTCCCCATAACTCCCCTGCACTGTTTGATTTTCCTGCAATCAAACAGAGACTCTTCAATTCACCATTTAACACCTTTTTAACGCATTTTAATCCACATTTTTAATTCCCAAACCCTAATTCTCCACTATAAATACCACCCCATGCCCTAGCTCTTCACTATTCTGAAATTTCTAGCAAAAATTCTCTCAAACACTCTAAGTGACAAGTGGAGTTAAGCCCCCCAAGTAGAGTATCAAGCCAAACTCGACGACCGGAGCACCTCCGATGAAACCACAGCACCCAAAGGCTTCTCCTCATTCTTGTTAACGATCTAAGAAAGTAAGTCCCTTC
The DNA here is from genome assembly GCA_030015575.1 of Agapanthus africanus. NCBI lineage: Eukaryota > Viridiplantae > Streptophyta > Magnoliopsida > Asparagales > Amaryllidaceae > Agapanthus > Agapanthus africanus. Next base: position 208,522,422 of record JASDDO010000022.1, read on the forward strand.
ATCTTTATCCTTTTCCATCTCAAAACAACTTTTTAAAACAAACCGACAAAAGAGGAGTTATCTCCAATATAGTTTTCTTTTTAATATTTGTAAAGTATGTGATAAGAAAATTAAAGCAAACTAACATGCTACATTAATCTTAACATAATTTCACATCATTTATTTTTTTTGTTTAACAATAATTTCATAGGAAACAAACATATAACAAACTTTTTCATTAAAATACCATGAACTTTAGTATAACACTTGTCGATAATTAGTTTAAATACCTTTAGAAAAACTTCATGGGGTAATGACTGTAGGGTTACTAGGCACTCTCACAAGGGTCCATAAGGCATCAACCATGCCCGATTTAAAATTTAGACGTGTCGAACAACCCTATCCAAGATCTTAGACTAGAGATTAGGCGAAACAAAGCAAGTAAACAACTTTACTTCTAAGAGTTAGGGATTACAACCTTTGTAGTCCGTTCCTTCACTTCTAAAGCTCCGTGTTGAGGTCCCTTCACTGCGATCATCGAATATCCGAACTCTAGAGAGGCTCCACAAAAGAAAGATGCAAGCTTGCTTCCGATCTTCGATAACAAAGATAATCTACCTTGAAAAAACTCAAACCCAAGCTTTTGCTTTGCTAATCAAGTATTAGCAAAGCAAACACCCTAATCTAAGTGGTTAGAATAGATGAGGATGATGAGGTAGGAATTTAGCTCTCATTTGTTTTCTTAATCTCACTCATTTTCATCACCAAGAAAAAAGTTAGAAAGCTTTTTACCAAGGAAGAAGAAGAAAAATAATCAAAACCTTTTGTTATAAATAATGAATAACTCAAGTGTGAGGTTACAAATGCAACCATGGTATAAGTGAGAAGAAGTAACCCTTGTAGAGATTTAACTAAGGTTAAAGGGTTGGGTTGGGTTAAACAAATATCTATAGAAAATATGTTTAACAAATATCTTTGCTTAAAACAAAAGCAAAGCTTCTAGAAGCTACTAGAAAAATTAACCCAAATCAAATCCTAACCATGTTTAATCTCCATTAATCATGTTGCATTTATAACCATAACATGTTACAATATTATATATCACATATATAATATTTATTGTAACAAAATAAAATAATACAATTAACATATATCGCATATATATCAATGTATTACCCGAGTGAGAAAAAGAATCTTTTAGTGAGCTTATATTAGTTAATGTAATTTAATATATCACATATATAATTATACATTAAATTATCGAATCAACACTTGATCCGATAATCCGGCTATTTCACAAATAACTGACTAATACATAATCTGTATCAGTTCATCGAATCAACACTTGATCCCATGACTCGGCTATATCACATATACCCGGCCGATATCTCATATCGCGAGAATCTAATACGGTATCACATACACGTATTGTTCTCGATCCCGCACATATCATATATGTGCTCCTACTCCGTTTTGCCCGAGCCAGGAAACCTCTGTGTAGGACTCTAAAGGATCGTCAATACGCCGGCAGTAGGTGATGATCATATCAAACACCCATAAGCTGCAAGCGGTCAGCTAAACGTAACTGCCACCCAGGTATTGAGCGGTCAAAAGATCAACAAGCAAGCCTGTACATTCTCCCGTGAACCCAACCAGTAACACTCCCGTACAGTCCGGTCTCTTCGTCTGATATGTCGCATATCTCACCTAGGGGTGGAAAACGTCAGACCCCAGTTGCTTGATAAGTCGTATCGATATGAGGTCCATAACAGTTCGAGAAACTGCTGATAACACTTACCAGTAAATCTCAACAACCCTGGCTAGGGATTTCCAGTTATAGCCAATCGAACACAGCGCAACATCAACTCCTTATACAGGGAGAGACGAATCCCCTCCTATCGCTCATTGGCTCCATGTGATTCGGGACTGTACCCAAAAGCCACCTTTTTGCATGCCCTCTTAGACGTGGTATGATGGAAATCAAAGCACAGTGGGAATCACACAAGACTCTATGACGATCTCGGGTCTACAGACTAACCTGTACCAGTGTCACCAGAGAACTACCATCTGACGTGAGGTATAATACCATCGGGAGTTCTCGGCGAGTCCGTCCAGTGTACCCAGTCTCCACTGAGCACCCGTATACCTTCTCTGATGTAAAACACCAATGGATATGAGATCATCCATCGCCCATCATATGGGTCAAGAAGCGCATACGCTAATCTACTCTGGAGTATCGATGCCCTGTCTCGGTACTCCCACGACTAGGAACATTTGGAGGATGTACTTGGCGACTACACTGTCTCCACTAGTATCATCCACATCATAGTCCTGGTAGTCAAGTACTCATCCTAAGGGCTTTATCAACATGTAACATAAAGACAATCAGAGTACATGTTAAGATAAAGAGTAACCAGATAGCATACTATCATGTCGAGCAAGAAAGTCATCCCTATATATGTCCAAGCATCCACTACAATATACAACGTATGTATAGTAATGGCCTCTAGGGCATACATATAACTAACAACGACCTACCCCAAATGCACACTATGGTTTCATAGCACGGTATTCTAGAGCTATAGTTAATTTAAAGAAGAACTTTTTCATTAAAATATCACACTGTTTCAAAACGGGTTTTTTTAAATCGGTATTTCGAAATCCTTGGCAATTACGTCTCTACAACCCTCGTTAGGGGACCCGTAAATGAATGGTGTAGATTATCGCACATTTTTGGGACAGTAAAGCGAGATGCAGAACTCCTCACGGAGTATTCGGTATTGAAAGGAAATAAAAATACGGTTTTAAGAAACGTGACTTTTCTAAACAAAACTAATTTTGAAAAATTATATAAAAATTATGAATCCGTATTTTCAATAAAAACAAATTAAGAAACAATATTTTTTTAAAATGAAAGATTAAAATTTTTAATAAAATACCACAAAGTTTCCAAAAGTAGTAGTTTTCACAAAAATACCATAAACTTTCGAAAAGGCTAGGTTTTATCACAAAAACATCACAACAATTACAATACATGTTCATAAAAACCCTAAATATTACAAATCACCCTCGAGGTTATTTTTAAACAATATTAATATATATTTTTCATAAAAACCCCTCAAGATATCCAAAAAATATTTTAAAGACTCTAGAATTAATATAGGCTTAAGCGGTATCATTTCTCTTGAGCCTCAGGGAGCCGGAGAAAGTGAGTGCTTGCCTATTCAGGTTAGACAACTTAACGGAGTTATCAATGGAAATTTTCTTGGAAAAAGACACAAATCCTGTTGTCCATATGCAGCAGTTGCTGAATTCTCCCGAACATAAGATTTTTAACAATTTACATCAATTCACATGAAAAGACCTGAACTCGAATCCAAACTCGAATCTAGACTCGAACTCTAACCTAACTCGAATCTAAACTCGAATATGTACTCGAACCCAAATTACTCGAACCAACTTGACTCGGACTAAGATTGCAATTGTCATGACTCGCATATTACTCGACTCACTCGAATACAATTTATACATTTTGCAATCTATGGTTTCGACCAAGACATGTTAATCAATCAATCAAATCATAAGTATATTAACCAGTTATATATATTATACTCGGGGTGCTTGGGATAGTTTCTTGTATGAATCCAACGGAGCTTCAGAAGTCCCGTATTAACCTCTTTTTTTTATTTTACTCAAATATCAGTCGGGTTGACTCATCCACAGCCTAGAGCCCCGATGCTAACACATGAAACAGGCTCATGTTTCCTTACTTTTGGGGGCCTACTCTTGAGCTCGTGAATACTTCTACGGCTGCGTTGACATTCACACTTGGAACTTAACATTAACATAATGACCATATAGAAACCTATAATATATATTTACCCTTGAACATATACTCTTACTCATCATATATATTCTGCACTTGTCATTTTTCTTTACTCTTACCTATCTTTGGGACTTACTGAGCGGTAGTTCGCTGACGGACAATCCACCCACTTTTCTATAGGGTTTCTTTAGCACCTCACCTAGGGTTTTGCAAGCATCACACATGCCATATTAAAATTTTATGAGGTGTTAAATAAACTAACCTAGGAATCAAACTAGAATTATTAAGGTAACAAGTTCTAGTATCATATACTAGCTAGTGTCTAACACTAGGTGGGGAGAAATACAACCTTTGTAGACCTCCTTTGCAACTCGTTGGATCTCCTAAAGGTTGAACTGGCTAGCTCGAGCTTCTTCCACGTCCACGATGATCCACCCAAAGTACCTTCGCTCAAAGCTCCTTGCTCCACTTGATCACAATGAAGATGAAGCAAACAAACTACACCAATGTGCTAGACAAGTGTAGTATGATGATATGGTTGTGTTCTTACATAAAAACCCTTTCTTTCTTTTACCCTCACTCACTTAGAAATCTCAAGAGAGAGCTAGAGAGAGGAAGAAGAAGATGGCAACCTTGAGCTCATTTCTTTTGGATGAAAGATAATGATCAAAAGATAATGAGAGAAAGATAAATATCAAGAATAAATATCTTCATCTCAAACCATGGTTAATAAATATCTAGATATTTTAGAATGAGAGAAAAATAACAAGTGAAATGAAACCATGGTTCTAAACTAGGTCAAGTGAAGAATAGTCAACCATGATTTAATATCATTTATCTTTTTCTCATTCTTATATATATAAAGATATTTACTTTTCATGTGAGTCTTATATTGCCATCATTCTTGAATCATTAACCATAATACAAATGCATGTATGTATGTGTGTATGCATATCAACATATACATACACATCCATGCATCCATCATAAAGAAAAGGTTTATTTAAATGAGATAAAAGTCAATATTAAATCAACACTTGATTTAATAAACCGGTCATATCTCATACGACCCGACCATTAGAAAACGCCCGATTAAAACACGGTATCCAATACACGTATTTAATCGAGCTCCCGCACATATCTCATATGCACACCACATCGTTTCACCTGAGCCAGGAAACTCCTGTATGGGACTCTAAGACTCATCAATACGCCGGCAGTAGGTGATGATCATATCAAACACCTACAAGCCGCAAGCGGTCAGCTAAACGTAACGGTCATCCGGGTATTGAGTGATCAGAAGAAGAACAAGCGAACCTGTCAAAACTTCCGTCGAGCCAACTGGCAACACTTACCGTACAGTCCGGTCTCTTCGTCAAATATGTTGCATATCGAGTTTAGGAATGGTAACGTCGACCCTAATAACTCAATAAGTCATGTCGGTATATGGTTCATAATAGATCGAGAAACTACTGATAACACTTATCAGTAAATCTCAGCAGCCCTGGCCAGGGACTTCCTGTTATAGCCAATCGAACATAGCACAATGATCAGTCGAAAATACTGCATTTGTAACACGGCAATTTCCTTATCTTTTGCATTCATCTAGAGGTGTTCGGTATTCATATTGCACATATTAGCAAAACAACTGTAAAATACTGGATTACCTGTATTGTATACTAAAACCGGCAGTTTTAGGGAAATTGACTGTTTATCATGGCATCGCATCATTCTTGTGTAGCGCAACACTTGTTTCGAAGTCTGTACAGGAAAATCCAGAAGAATAGTCAAATTTATATAACAGTGCTGTTAAAGAATACGTCAACTCAAGGACTTGAGATCTGGTAGTGATCTAGAAGGCATTTTGGCATTCCACATATCAGATAAATATCCCAAAGTCAGCCCAAAGCACCAGAAGAAAATGTGCATAGTGCCTCCCTCACGTGACCGCGGATCCGCGGCACAAGCAGGCACGTGCCGCGGATCCGCGGTGGAGTTGCCACATCAGAAGAAGAATTTGATTGCATTATTCTTCCCTCAAGTCCAGAGCTTCATTAAGCCTCTGCAATTTCCAGATAACCCTAGAAGCTTCTGCCAGATCAGCAAAGGGTTCCTTGTAAAAGCTAATGATGCCCTAGCTTCCAAAGCAAGCTTCACCCTAACTACCTTAAAAGCCTAGAACCTTCCCCCTAACCTCCTAGCTTAAGGTGGAAGCTAAACCCTAACTAACTAGTTCTAGAGGCTTCTACATAACTAACTAGCTTACAAGGGAAGCTAACCTAATCCAAGCTTCTTAAGGAAGCTAATCATTCCTAAACCTATAAAAAAGGACCCTAGGCCTAACTTGAAATGGTTGTTCTTCATCTTCACCAATTATCCCCACAAGTTGAGTGACACGACTTTTGCCTCAAACCCTAACCCTAATCCAATCAAGAAACCAAAGTTCAAGATTCTTTGAGTTCAAGCAAAGCAAGCCTTCAACCATCCTTTAGAAGCAAAGCCGGACTTCATCGGAGCATGAGATCCAAGCTGATCCGCGACTCAAGAAGCCAAAGCGACGCCAAATTCGACGATCTTGTTCCCTTCTCAAATTCTTGTAGTTCTTTGAGCAAAGTGTAACAAATTGTTGAATAAATAAAGGTGAGATTCTTTTAACTTGCTTATCTTTCAATTCAAGCATTATGATTCAACTTCGATTCTTGAATGTATTCTTTGTGATGATAATTGATTAAAACTCCGCTCGTGGAGGAGTCGAGACGATCGGTAGAATGATGATGTGGACGAATCTTTAAACATTTTCTTAAATCCTATAATGATTGTAAATTCTTGAAAATTGAATGATCGATGATCTAGTTTCGGTGTGAAATGCTTTCTTGATTATTTTCGTACGGAACTAAAGATCAACGATCGATCATTCGATTTCCTAGAAGCTATCTTGTGAATGTGATTCATCGAAAGGACAAAGGATAAGATGAGGAACCCTAGTTCTTCACAAGATCCTGAATCCTCGATAAATCGACATCGACCTAGCATCAATTCGTTAATGGATAAGAAAAAGTAATTTCTTGTCTTCTTCACATCTAAAATCTAATCGACTCCTACGAGCTACATTTCCATTCTTGAAACTTAAATCGATAGGAATTATATCAATTCTTGATTCTTGATTTTTAATGCTTTCTTGATTAGATCTAGTTGATTCTTGAAATTCATTGATATAAATCTTGAATCGTTTGCTTTTCTTTTCTATTAAATTTACAATTCAAAGCAAAACAAATACGAACGAATCTCACAATCCCTGTGGACGATCCGCACTTACTAACGTGCTACATTCGACACCGTTATTGATTGCGGTCAAATAATTCTTTGATTGTGATTTCTATTCATTTTCTAAACCGACACACAAAGAAAACGATCAATCAAATGGTGCTGTTGCCGGGGATCGTGCGCTAATTCGTTCTTTATTGAAATTTGAATTGAAAGATTTATTCCATTACAATTTTGAGATCAAAATTCACGCAAAACACTAAACGATTTGTTGTGGTTTGTTGCAAGGAAATCTGGAGCTTGCTGTGCAATTGGAAAAATATTTGGAGAATTCCAGAGAGCTCAGGAGGTGAACAGTAGCTATCTGTTAAATTTTCATGCAGGGAACAGTGCAAACTGCGGCGGAATCGCGGTCTAAGGAGGAATCTGCGGCGGAACCGCGGTTCATTTGAAGCATCTCTGTACCATTTTATTTAGGTAACCTCTATCTTTCTTATCTCCTTCCTAAATCTGCTCCAATTAACAAATTTGCTGCAGGTTTCTTTGCAAATAAATCGCAGCGCCTCAAAAGCAAAATAAATTGTGCGTGCTTTGATTTTTGGTTGTTTGCATATTAATACGGAAATTAAGGGGCACGGCCAAATCCAGATTAGGTGGGGAGTTCATTACCCTTCCTAAGCCCCAAAAATCACAAACTTGCATCCGCATTTACCCTCATTAACTAAAAAATATCTAGAGATGACTCTAAGGACCGTCGCGCTCACTTAGGACAAGAGAAGGCCGTGGGTAATTCATTGCTTATCCGCGTTTCTTTTGTGGTGTCTAAGGCAAATGTGTCGAAGGCTGATGGTTACTTAATTAGGCCCACTACTTACGTAGTGGAGAACCTCCCACTTACCTGGCACTTACCTGGCCACAGGAGAGACAAAGAGGCAGTGGAGGATTGATCCTGCGACTTGTCTTTTGGCAGTTAAGAGCGGTCTAGAGCTTTGACCTAGGTGACCACTAGATTTTAGGGTTGCTTGTTGCATTTGTTGTGATCGCATCATTTTTTCAAAAAAAATCCGTATATTTTTCAGAAAAAACACCAATCACATTCATTCATTTCCCCTAATTATAAGTCATGCTGCCACTTGTACTAACCCTTTTTAGTGCAAGATAGGCTGGACATGGGATTCTAGTGCCCGTTTAGTCCGCGTTCCCTTGATCGACTCCGAAGTCGGTATTTCTCCATTTATTTCTTCTTTACCCATCACCACACCCACATTGATGGATCCGTCTCCATCGAATTTCTTTACCACTAATCTGCCGCCGTCCGTTGGTGCGCAGAATCCACCCCGGATCTCTCTCTAAGAGAGGTGCTATCCTTTGTGAGGTCCTCTTTCGACCTGCTTATCCATTCCACCAGCCAACGGGGATAATTTTGAGATTAAACCCTAATACATCAACCTTCTACCCAAATTCCACGGTCTCGAGACTGAAGATGCATACGTCTTCATCACCAAATTTGAAAACGTATGCGCAATGATGGGTATATCACAACTTTCAGTGGATGCTATGCATCTACGTCTTCTTCTATTTACTTTGTGCGATATAGCCGAGAAGTGGTTATATAACACCACCGCACATTCCATTACGAATTGGGAAAAATTCGTTGCGGCATTCCTTAAGAAATTCTACCCTATGCAAAAGACAGCTCGAATCCGTAGCGAACTAAATCAATTCACCCAGCTTCCTACTGAACCATTCTCGAAATGCTTTGAACGCTTCAAGGATCTTTTGGTTCAATGTCCACATCACGACTGTTGGATATATGTATGCCCTAGAGGACATTATGTGATAGTGGATGTATTTATACATGTAAATATATATATATATTCAGTGTACATTCTTGCTCGATATGATAGTATGCTATCTGGTTCTTCTTTATCAGACATGTTGATTTGATCATGCTTTTTACTCATTCATACATGTTGATAAAGCCCTGAGGATATTGGCTTGATTACAGAGATTATGATAGAGATCATACTAGTGGGACATCTGTAGTTTATAAGCATATCCTGAAATGTCCCTAGTCGTGGGTGTATCGAGATGGGGCATCGATATACCAGAGTAGACTAGCGTATATGATACTAGACCCATATGATGGGCGATGGATGTTCCCACATTCATCGATGTTTGACATCAAGATCATATACGGGTGCTCAGTGGTGACTGGGTACACTAGACGGACTCACCGAGAACTCCTATAAGGAATTATATCTATCGTCGGATAGCAGTTCTTAGGTGACACTGGTAGAGGTTAGTCTGTAGACCCGAGATCGTCATAGATTCTTGTGTGCTCTCCCACTGTACTTTGATTACCACCCTACCACGGCTCTACCGAGTCGTGCAAACAGGTGGCCGTTGGGTACAGTCCCGAGACACACGAAGACGATGAGCGATAGGAGGGGTTTCGTCTCTCCCGGTATTGGGAGTTGATGCTGTGCTGTGCTCGACTGGTTATATCAGTAAGTCCCTGGCCAGGGCTACTGAGATTTACTGATAAGTGTTATCAGTAGTTTCTCGATCTGTTATAGACCATTCACCGGCACGACTTATTGAGTTATTGGGGTCGACGTTACCATCCCTAGACTCGATATGCAGCATATCTGACGAAGATACCGGACTGTACGGTAGTGTTGTCGGTTGGCTCGACAGGAGTTGTAGCAGGTTCGCTTGTTTTCTTCTGATCGCTCAATACCCGGATGGCCGTTACGTTTGGCTGACCGCTTGCGGCTTGGGGGTGCTTGATATGACCATCACCCACTGCCGGCGTATTGACGAGTCTTAGAGTCCCACAAAGGAGTTACCTAGTCCAGGCGAAATGTTGTGGTGCGCGTATGCAATATGCGCATGGACCCGGTTAAAATGCGTGTATGAGATACCGTATATTAATCGGGCGGCTTGCTTTTGGTTGGGTCGTATGTGATACGGCCGGATTGATAAATCAAGTGTTGATTTATCATTTAACCATTATTTTCTCAGTAGAAATCCTTATATTTTTTATGTATGCATCCATGTATGCATTCTTTCATGATTCATGCACATATGGATGTGCATGCACACATACATACATACATCATCTTTCATGGTTGTATATACATTGAAAATGGTGGCAATATAAGACTCACACCATGGTTTTATATATGAATTATTATTACATTTGTATTTGTTTTAAAAACAAAAGAAAAGATAAAGATTAACACATGGTTTCTACACTTTTCTTCACCTAACCATGTTCAACTACTTATTAACCATGGGTTAATCTTTTCTTTTGTGTTTTAAACTCAAATACAATAATATATTTATCATTTAACCATGGTTTGAGATGAAGGGTGAAAAATATATATACATATATTTTCCATTTTCTTCAAGAGAGTTATTCTTTCACTCTTGTTCTAAAAGGTCATCATCTTCTTCCTCCTTCTTCTTTTGCTCTCTAGACTTTTGTAGTGAGCAAAATACTCATCAAGTTAGGTTTTTGAAGTGAGAAAAACCACCACAACATCATTCTACTCAAGTCTTGCCCACTTGTTTAGAGTGTTATCTTCATTTCATTCTCTTGATAAAGTGAACTTGCAAGCTTGGACAAAGGAGCTTCCGGTGGATCGTCGTGGACGCTAGAAGACCTCAAGCTAACCGTTTTCAAACTATCAAGTGGCCAAGGAGTCAAGAATAGGGAGCTACAAAGGTTGTACTCTCAAAACCCTAGCCTTTGTTACTTGTAATGTTATGAAACCCTAATTTTTCTAGGATAGATCCTTTGTATGCTTACTTAGCACCATAAAAATCTAATCTTTGGTACATGTGATGCTTCCAAACATTTCATAGGGTGCTAGGTAAACCTAAAATTGGTATCAGAGCCGACCTAGAACATTAGGCGACACTTTAGTGAAGTATAAACTCCGATCGAACCGAAATACGGATTTACGGGACACTCTCTGGACACTTTTTAAAAACTGATAGTTTTCAGAATTAAAAATATGGAAAAAATTCAGCACGTAAATATAAGGACAACTATAAAAAAACGATGCCATGAACAGTATATTCCACCGCGGAACCGCGGCAATAGCCTGCTTGGGCCGCGGTTCTGTGGCCGTACGGATGCATCATTATGTCGTTTTTGTACAGTAACTTTTTTATCTGCTTTTATATTTTTTGGAGTATTTTTAATCTAAAAGTAGTACTGTTAGCTCTGGAGATTGTTTTGAGTTCATTGATTCGATCGGAATTTTAACTTCTTGTCTTTCCGGATAACTAGAAAGTATTGAATTGTTCGAACGAGTGTCGTTTGCTCACTTTTCACGGGGTTTAAATCTTTCGGATATATGTGCAAGTTTTGTGGTCGACCCTCTAGAAGACAACAAACCTTAACTTGATTATGTGACCGTCTTGAACTACCCTTTGAACCTCAGGGTTTGGGACAGTACAGCGTGCCACATGTGAGGCGTTGGCTTGACCCTTCTACGGCTGGACCGCTACTACTGTGACACACTCCGGATTTTTGAACTCCGCTCAAGTGTTGAGCTTTAGGGAATTTTGGGTAATTGAACATTCGGTCGAAAACTTTAATACTGTCTATTTATCTGGAATGTGATGCAATATGTGGAATTCATATAGTTTAAGCATGAAATACGAAGTATGTGATATTTCGCATTTATGATGTCTAAAGAGAATGTGGATTCCAAATATTGTAGTTTTACACTTTCTTTTCTGTGACCGTAAGTGTAGTATGTTCGATATCGCCGGTTTCGTTGCTATACATCAACGACAACCGGGGTACGCATACTTACTTACGTTGATGATATATGATATTATGTGTTGCTGAGATATGATGTGCAGGATTGTCGCGATCGAATAGCCGGGGGGTTTTATGTGAGATGAGAGTTTTATATTTTCATTCATGTAAATTCAAATGTAATGTAATATTCTTTTATTTGGGGCACTTCCGGGTTGAGGTTGATGTCACCAGTGTTGTATATTATTTACTTTTCCGCATTAGGATAGACCTAAGGAGGGGAGCACAAGTGACCGGGTTCTGGGGTTCAGTGGGAGGCCATCTCGAGGAGTCGAGACCGGGTCTCCTAAACTCCAGGATTGGTAGGGTCGCTTGCCGCACTCGTAGGGGTCTAGGGGTGTGGGCTTGGCTATTCATCACGACTGTGGAATCCGTATTTTCTATTATTGGCTAAATACTAAATACGGACGTCCTAGTATATCCCACATTATATATATGTTTCTGCTGCCTGTGTTCTGTGATATCTGAGACGAATGATATATTATATATGAGGTATATAGTAGACGTTGCTTATGTTTTACACCCGCGCTAGTCCCGTCCCGGTATGCCGTTAGTTAAGTAACCTGACGGTGCATAACGGAACATTGCAGTGAATGCGGATGGCATAAGCGTACGTGTTATTTTCGTTTCTTTTTCTGTGATTGGCTTAAGGACTTAAATGATGAGATTACATTAATATGATTATTGTAAAGAAAATAAACCTAAATAGACGTTGTAGAATCAGATTTGAAAACCACTCGGCTCTTTATGAAAAAGCTATATTTCAAAACTGAGGAGCACAAGCCACTCCTTTTGAAAACCATTTGATTCTACGACGATATCAAGTTCAAAGCGTTAAATATTTTCTTAAAAATCATTCGCTACCCTCCGTCATTTTAGGAAGTAGAGTACTTAGAATTCGTGCTACGTTCGTTGACCTTAGCCAAGGCGTAGTGTACGGTAGCTAAGTGATGTCTTCCTACAATGCATATGATGAAGATTAATTAGGACGGGTATATGACTTTGTTGACCTTAGCCAAAGGTCATGTAAACGGGTCTGATTAATCAAGAAATGACGGGCTGAACTTGACTAGTACTTGTGATTTATTTACCATAGCCAAGGTCATAGGTACTAGGGGTAAAAATCATATCGGGAATTTCAAGTGTTGAGATTTGCAATGAGATTGCATACCTTCCATATGATGGTTGGATCCCGATCCCACTGTGGGCAATAGTTGCTCCTAGGAGAGTTTTGCAGTTTACAATTAGCTAACTCATTAGGTGTCTAGAAAGGTGTTAACGGGGCTACGCCTCTGGGAAAATGAGGTTTACTTTAGTTAGGTCCGTGCGAAAGCACGGGGAACCTCCCTTAAGTACCGACACTGGCCTGGCTGAGCGGTTAGCGAAGTTGTAGACTGTAATTAATCCTGGCTAGTTTTCTTTTTAAGGTTTGAAAGAAAAACTTGATTAAAGCAGTGGGAGACATCGATTAGACAAGATAATAACCAATCTGATCTATGCAAGAGCTTTCGCTGAGTGTATTCTTTTCTCTCTCTTAATGGCAGATACCAATGACTGGACTCAAGCTTCTACTAGATAAAAACAAACTGAATGGGACCAATTATAAAGACTGGCTGAGGAATCTGAAAATAGCCTTGACTTATGATAAAGTATCATATGTCCTCACGGCTCCAGCCCCGCCCGTCCCAGGCCCAAAATCCTCAGTTGCGGATATTTAAGTCCGCAAGACATAGGATGCTGACTGTGCCACGGCCAAATGCCTCGCGCTTTCATCGATGGATAATACACATCAAAAGCAGCACGAGAATATGGACATTCAAACCATATTCCTCCATACAAAGGAGTTGTATGGAGAGCAATCCCGCGTATTACGATACGAAGCATCAAAGAAATTGTTTCAGATGCGAATGGCCCCTGGCACACCGGTAGGAGACCATGTTCTGAAGATGATAGCTCTTATAGAAGAGCTTGAGGACCTTGGATGGACAATGGACAATGAACAATATACGGATATTATTCTGCAGTCCCTCCCCTCCACCTTTGCTCAATTCATAGTTAACTTCAACATGCACAGCATGGAGAATGAGCTACCTGAACTCCTTAATATGTTAAGGAGTGCAGAGAGCACTATGAAATCAGTGAAAACTCCCGTTATGACTATTGGACAATCTTCCTCTTCTCGCGTAAAGGCTAAGGCCAAGGGAAAGAAAAAGAAGAAGCCCACCAATCCTAAGGGTGGAGTTAAAAAGGTGAAAGGAAAGGAAAAGTCCAAAGCTGGAGACTCGGGGAAAGGTGAATGTTTTCATTGCCACAAGACAGGACATTGGAAGCGCAACTGTACGGAGTACTTGAACCTCAAGAAGAAGCATGGGGATGCTTCCGCTTCAGGTGTGTTTGTGACAGAAAACTGTTTTTCAATAAACTCTGCTTCCTGGGTATTAGATACCGGTTCAGGTTCTCAAATTTGCAATTCTATGCAGGGGCTGAGAAATAGCAAAGTTTTGAAGACAGGTGACCATACTCTCTGCGTTGGAAATGGTTCTAATGTATATACAGTCGCAGTGGGAGAGTATCACTTGGGGTTGCCATCTGGGTGTATATTGGTTTTGAACCCATGTTATTTTGTACCAAGTATGCTATGTAATATAATATCTGTTTCTTTGTTAGACAATGAAGGATATAATTTTGTATTGCAGAACAATGTTATGAACATTCACCTAAATCAAATGTTGGTTGGGTATGGTACACTTAATAACGGGATATACGTCCTAAATCAACACACAGTTTTCAGTATACAACACACTAATAAAAGAAAACTTTCAGAAATAAATGAAGCTTTTCTTTGGCACTGTAGACTTGGTCATACTAACGAAACAAGACTAAACAAGTTACACAAAGATGGATATTTAAACCCTTTTGAATATAAATCTTATGCGACTTGCCAGTCTTGTATCAAGGGTAAAATGACCAAAACTCCGTTTACCGGACACGGAGAAAGAGCCACCGAGCTCCTAGGACTCATATATAGTGATGTATGTGGTCCAATGTCTACACAGGCTAGAGGCAGTTTTTCATACTTCATTATGTTCACTGACGATTTCTTAAGATTCGGTCATGTATTTTTATTAAAGCAGAAGTCCGAAGCTTTCGAGAAATTCATTGAATATAAACAAGAAGTAGAAAAACAAACCGTCTTGAGTATTAAGATGTTTCGATCAGATCGAGGTGGGGAATACCTTAGTACAGAATTTGCAAACTTCCTAAAAGAGAATGGGATTCTTTCTCAGCTCACTCCTCCTTACACACCACAGCACAACGGTGTGTCTGAACGACGGAATAGGACCCTATTAGATATGGTCTGATCCATGATGAGTGATGCTGAGTTACCCGTCTCATTTTGGGGGCATGTATTGGAGACTGCAGCGTTTCTACTGAACAGGGTTCCAACCAAAACCGTGTCTACCACGCCATATGAGATATGGCATGGGAAGATACCATCTCTTAAGAGAATTAAGATTTAGGGTTGCCCGACCTATGTTAAAAAGCAGAATCCGGACAAACTCGAGACACGGTCGGTCATGTGTAACTTTGTGGGATATCCAAAGAACTCATATGGATATCTATTCTACCATAAGGAGGCACAAAAGGTGTTTGTTTCTCAGCATGCCACATTCTTGGAAAAAGAGTTTTTCACAGATAAAGATGATGGCAATGTGGTGGATCTAGAAGAGGTTCTAGAGACACAAACTACAAATGACGACTTGGTTGAACCGGCTGTTGCAATAGAAACTGAAGAACCTCAGCCACTCCGTAGGTCTGGTAGGACTTCTCGCCCACCGGAGAGGTACTACGGTTTACTCATTGATGGTGACGGAGAAGACTGCATCATGGATGATGATGATCCTACCAGTTTTTACCAAGCTATCATGAGTGGTGACTCTGTGAAGTGGCTGGATGCCATGAGATCCGAAATGGAGTCTATGTACACCAACAAAGTATGGACTTTGGACATTGTACCCCCTAGGGTAAAACCTGTGGGATGCTAATGGATCTTTAAAAGAAAGATTGGTGTAGATGGGCAGGTAGAGACCTATAAGGCAAGACTTGTGGCGAAGGGTTTTCGTCAAAGACCAGATTTGGACTATGACGAAACTTTTTCTCCCATAGCCATGCTTAAATCCATTCGGATCCTACTTGCTATTGCTGCTCACTACGACTATGAAATCTGGCAGATGGATGTTAAAACAGCATTTCTAAATGGAGATTTAGAAGAATGCGTTTATATGGATCAGCCAGAGGGCTTCATTGACAGTGGGAGCAGTGGGAAAGCATGTAGATTGCTTAAATCCATATATGGGTTAAAGCAGGCATCACGGAGTTAGAACATCTGTTTCGATGATGTTATCAAAGAGTTTGATTTCATCAAAAATCCAGATGAACCTTGTGTTTATAAGAAGGCTGTAGGAAGAGCTGTCACATTCCTCGTACTGTACGTGGATGACATTCTTCTGATAGGAAATGATATCCCTATGCTACAGTCGGTCAAATCTTTCATATCACTAAGGTTCTCCATAAAGGACCTGGGTGATGCCACATACATCCTGGGCATAAGGATCTATAGGGATTGATCCAAAAAGTTATTGGGATTGTCCCAAACCAGGTACATCAACACCATCCTAAAAAGGTTTAGTATGGAAGACTCCAAGCGGGGTACCTTACCCGCTTGCCATGGAGTCACTCTCTCCAAGGATTCTTGTCCAAAGATCTATGAAGAGAGAGCTCGCATGAGCATTATACCCTATGCTTCGGCAGTAGGATCTATAATGTATGCGATGTTATGTACACGTCCAGATGTAGCTTATGCACTTAGTATTGTAAGCAGGTATCAATCCAACCCAGGGGAGAATCACTGGACAGCTGTGAAGAACATTCTTAAGTACTTACGAAGGACTAAAGAATTGTTCTTGGTGTATAGTAATGGAGATCTCTAAATGGAGGCCTTTACCGATTCGAGCTTCCACAGCGATAAGGACGACAGCAAATCTATCTCAGGGTTTGTATTTACCCTCAATGGAGGGGCGGTAAGTTGGAAGAGTTCCAAACAGGATACCGTTGCAGACTCTACGATGGAGGCTGAGTACATTGCTGCAAATGATGCCGCCAAGGAAGTCGTCGGGATGAAGAAGTTCGTCTCGGAGCTAGGAGTAGTTCCAACCATTATTGATCCAATACCATTGTATTGTGATAATAATGGGGCTATGGCGTTAGCCAAGGAGCCCAGGTCCCATCAGCGGTCCAGACATTCATCGATGGGCGATGGATGTTCCCACATTCATCGATGTTTGACATCAAGATCATATACGGGTGCTCAGTGGTGACTGGGTACACTGGACGGACTCACCGAGAACTCCTATATGGAATTATATCTATCGTCGGATAGCAGTTCTCAGGTCACACTGGTACAGGTTAGTCTGTAGACCCGAGATCGTCATAGAGTCTTGTGTGCTCTCCCACTGTACTTTGATTACCACCCTACCACGGCTCTACTGAGTCGTGCAAACAGGTGGCCGTTGGGTACAGTCTCGAGACACACGAAGGCGATGAGCGATAGGAGGGGTTTCGTCTCTCCCGGTATTGGGAGTTGATGCTGTGCTGTGCTCGACTGGTTATATCAGTAAGTCCCTGGCCAGGGCTGCTGAGATTTACTGATAAGTATTATCAGTAGTTTCTCGATCTGTTATAGACCATTCACCGGCACGACTTATTAAGTTATTGGGGTCGACGTCACCATCCCTAGACTCGATATGCAGCATATCTGATGAAGAGACCGGACTGTACGCTAGTGTTGCCGGTTGGCTCGACTGGAATTGTAGTAGGTTCGCTTATTTTCTTCTGATCGCTCAATACCCGGATGGCCGTTACGTTTAGCTGACCGCTTGCGGCTTGGGGGTGCTTGATATGATCATCACCCACTGCCGGCGTATTGACGAGTCTTAGAGTCCCACAAAGGAGTTACCTAGTCCAGGCGAAACGTTGTGGTGCGCGTATGCGATATGCGCATGGACCCGGTTAAAATGCATGTATGAGATACCGTATATTAATCGGGCGGCTTGCTTTTGGTTGGGTCGTATGTGATACGGCCGGATTGATAAATCAAGTGTTGATTTATCATTTAACCATTATTTTCTCAGTAGAAATCCTTATATTTTTTATGTATGCATCCATGTATGCATTCTTTCATGATTCATGCACATATGGATGTGCATGCACACATACATACATACATCATCTTTCATGGTTGTATATACATTGAAAATGGTGGCAATATAAGACTCACACCATGGTTTTATATATGAATTATTATTACATTTGTATTTGTTTTAAAAACAAAAGAAAAGATAAAGATTAACACATGGTTTCTACACTCTTCTTCACCTAACCATGTTCACCTACTTATTAACCATGGGTTAATCTTTTCTTTTGTGTTTTAAACTCAAATACAATAATATAATTATCATTTAACCATGGTTTGAGATGAAGGGTGAAAAATATATATACATATATTTTCCATTTTCTTCAAGAGAGTTATTCTTTCACTCTTGTTCTAAAAGGTCATCATCTTCTTCCTCCTTCTTCTTTTGCTCTCTAGACTTTTGTAGTGAGCAAAATACTCATCAAGTTAGGTTTTTGAAGTGAGAAAAACCACCACAACATCATTCTACTCAAGTCTTGCCCACTTGTTTAGAGTGTTATCTTCATTTCATTCTCTTGATAAAGTGAAGTTGCAAGCTTGGACAAAGGAGCTTCCGGTCGATCGTCGTGGACGCTAGAAGACCTCAAGCTAACCGTTTTCAAACTATCAAGTGGCCAAGGAGTCAAGAATAGGGAGCTACAAAGGTTGTACTCTCAAAACCCTAGCCTTTGTTACTTGTAATGTTATGAAACCCTAATTTTTCTAGGATAGATCATTTGTATGCTTACTTAGCACCATAAAAATCTAATCTTTGGTACATGTGATGCTTCCAAACCTTTCATAGGGTGCTAGGTAAACCTAACAACGGCATCCCGAGATGGGATCTTTGCCGAATCATTTATGAGGGCATTAACCCAAACACTAAACAGAACCTTGAAAACATGTGTCAAGGCACCTTTATGACCAAGGATGATGGGGAAGCGTGGAAATTTTTAGAAGAGTTCGCTGAAAAATCCTTACAGTGGGAGAGTGGAACCCAGTCATCGTCTAGGGATGGCGTACACCAAATTGATGTGTCCATAGGTGTTTGAGCTGAGATGGCAGCATTGCAAAAGAAGCTTGAGGCTATGGAACACAAATTTTTAGCAGCCTCCCTAAATCCGATATCACTCCCCAAAACTGTATGTGGGTGCTGTTCTGATCCTTCTCACTTAATGGAAGAATGTCCATTAAACTCTCCATTTCAAGGTCACGAGCATACCAATGCCGCATTTCAATGACCTAGAAACGATCCATATTCTTCCACGTACAATCAGGGTTGGAGGAATCACCCGAATTTTGCTTGGAACCAGCAACAAACATCTCAAAACGCGGTTCCAAGCCAAACTAATTTCCAAACGGCTCTTCCACCACAGCAACAACCACTTCAACTCACTTAGTACCCCTACCAGTCACAAAATTTTCAAAACCAGGTCAACACTCCTGCACCGTCTAATCCTATGTAAATGACATGTTCTGAAGAATTCTCTCAATTCACTCAAACCATGAAATCACTCTTGTCAAATTTCATAGAGGTGTCGGCTGAGGTTAGATCTTCTGTCAGTGAGATAAAGAAAAAATCAGCGTCCCAAGTTGAGAGTATCAGATCGATGGAAGCTGAAATTGCACGACTTAAATCCAAAATGAGTGCGAGAGAAAAAGGGAAACTTCCATCTCAACCCCTACCAAATCCTGGGCATTACAATGTAAATGTCGTTACAACGTTGAGATCAGAAAGAGTGCTGAATAACCATGTTGGGGAAGGAATTGATGATATTGAAAATCCTATCAATAACACATCGGCTGAGACCTTTCCTCGCACACACACTTCTACTTCTGATCCTTGTTCTTCTACCCCACCGCCTTCTCACGAGCCTATTCTCCATTTCCCACTAGGCTCGACACCTCAGCACAGCTCTTCTAGTTCTCCACAGACGATCCCCACTCTTCTTTTGGGATCACGTCTACCCCCACTTCCTTCTCCTATGATGGACCCAGCGCTTATTGCTAAAGCTCCTTATCCGAATCGGTTAAGGGGTAACAAATCGAGCCCACATATGGAGAAAATTATGGAAATGTTCAAACAGGTTAACATCAACATCCCTCTCCTAGATGCGATTCAACAAGTCCCCGCTTATGCAAAAATTCTTAAGGACTTGTGCACTAGGAAGAGGAAGACTCAAGTGCCAAAGAAGGTCTTCATGTCTAATAACATAAGCATTGCTTTTATCCCACAGCTACCAAAGAAACGTAAGGACCCAGGATGTCCTACGATATCGATTTCTATTGGGGGTAAAAACATCAACCGTGCTCTTTTAGACCTTAGCGCAAGTGTTAACCTACTTCCATATTCTGTCTATGAGCAGCTAGGGATTGGAGAGTTGAAACCAGTTCACTGCACTCTCTAAATAGCAAACCGTTCAATCACCAAACCTAGAGGTGAACTAGAGGATGTGTTGATAAAGGTCGGGGAATTTGTATTCCCCGTGGACTTCATTGTACTCGATACACAACCTGTAGCGAACCCCCGGAGCCAAATTCCGGTGATTTTGGGTCGACCATTCCTTGCCACTTCCAATGTTGTCATTAACTGTAGAAATGGTTCAATGAACTTATCATTTGGAAATATGACCATTGAACTAAACATCTACAAAGTTAGAAGTCAGCCATCAGAACCCTCTGCTCATATTCTTGATGTGTGCTATGTCCACGAGATTGCTCCCGAAAGTTGCGGAGTTGAGGAACTTTGCTTTACAGATCTCAACAACATTACCACATCACTGTTTGATCTTGCACATGATCTTAGTGAGGACACTTTTTCCACACTTGAGTCTGACACTCCTGACTTATCACCATCCGAGACTGTATCTTTTACAGGCTATGAGCTTCTTTGTGACTCCGAAAATCACTCGATGATCCCACCATCTATTATTTCTCCGCCAGCATTAGATCTCAAAATTTTACCTTCTCATCTTAAATATGCATATTTAGGTGAGAATGAGTCTTTACCGGTTATCATATCCACTTCTCTAGCATCAGAGCAAGAGAATGCACTTTTATCGGTATTGAGATCTAATAGGGAGGCGTTTGGTTGGACCATGGCGGACATCAAAGGGATTAGTCCCTTTATAGTAGAACATCATATACATGTGATGGATGATGCCGGACCAACCCGAGAACCACAGAGACGGTTAAATCCCGTCATGAAGGAAGCGGTGATGAAAGAGATCGTCAAATGCCTTGATAATGGTATTATATACCCAATCTCCGATAGCCAATGGGTGAGTCCAATACATGTCGTCCCTAAGAAATCCGGCATCACTGTTATTACCAATGAGGCAAATGAGTTGATTCAGACACGCGCCCAAACTGGGTGGCGTGTATGTATTGATTACAGAAAACTCAATGCCGCCACGAGGAAAGACCACTTTCCTCTACCTTTCATTGATCGGATGCTGGAACGCTTAGCTGGATGTGAGTATTATTGCTTTATGGACGGATACTCTGGCTATAATCAGGTCCCCATAGCCAAAAAGGATCAAGATAAAACCACTTTTACTTGTCCTTTTGGTACCTTTGCTTATAGACGCATGCCCTTTGGGTTATGCAATGCTCCCGCTACCTTTCAGCGGTGTATGATGGGGATATTCTCTGACATGGTCGAGATTTTTTTGGAGATTTTTATGGACGATTTCTCGATTTTTGGAGACTCTTTTTCTGATTGCCTATCGAATCTTGACGCGGTTCTTACTCGTTGCAAAGAGAAGAACTTAACCTTAAATTGGGAAAAATGCTATTTCATGGTCCAAGAGGGAATTGTGCTTGGATATGTTATTTCACGAAAAGGCATTGAGGTTGACAGAGCTAAGATAGATGTCGTTCAAAACCTTCCTCATCCCAAAAGCATCAAGGATATCCGATCATTTCTTGGCCATGCGGTCTTTTATAGGAGATTCATTAAGGATTTCAGCAAAATTGCTAGACCCTTAACTCTTCTCTTGGCCAAGGATACGACCTTCCACTTTGACGCGGATTGTGAGGCAGCATTCGACTCACTCAAACACTCCCTCACTACAGCCCCCATTCTATCATCTCCAGATTGGGACTACCCCTTTGAGCTGATGTGTGATGCATCTGATTTTGCAGTTGGTACAGTCTTAGGACAGCACATTCAAAAGATGCCACACGTGATCTATTACGCAAGTAAGACCCTGAATGATGCTCAAATCAACTATACAACTACCGAAAAAGAACTTTTGGCGGTTTTTGCATTAGAAAAATTCAGGCCTTACTTGATTGGCTCACCAATAGTTGTGTACACTGACCACTCTGCATTGAAACATCTTCTGGCGAAGAAAGATGCAAAAGGTAGGCTAATACGTTAGATCCTTCTGTTACAAGAATTTGATCTTGTTATCAAAGATAAGAAAGGATATGAAAACGTTGTAGCCGACCATCTTTCACGCATCTCTTCTTCTCCTGTGACCCTGCCGATCTATGATTCTTTTCCGGATGAACAACTCTTGAGCGTATCCAATGAACCTTGGTTCAGGGATATTGTGAACTATCTTGTCACGGGACTGATACCCAGCGATTGGTCAAAACAGGACAAACACCGTTTTCTATCCCAAGTAAAACACTTTTACTGGGATGATCTATATCTGTTTAAGTATTGTCCTGATCAGATCATTCGTCGATGTGTCCCGAATGAGGAGTTCAAGAGTGTTCTATCTTTTAGTCATGATCAGGCCTGTGGGGGTCACTTCGGTCCTAAAAGGACGGCGGAGAAGATTTTGCAATGTGGATTTTATTGGCCGACCTTGTTCAAGGACGCATTTGATCATTGCAAAACCTGAACACAGTGTCAGTACACGGGTATAATTTCCCTGAGAAATAAAATGCCTCAGCAACCCATCTTAGTGGTTGAAATTTTCGATGTTTGGGGCATTGACTTTATGGGTCCCTTTCCCAACTTCTTTGGGAATTTGTACATACTGCTTGCGGTTGATTACGTCTCAAAGTGGGTTGAAGCCATTCCATGTCGCACTAATGACAAGAAGGTTGTCATTAAATTCTTAAAAGAAAATATCTTTTCGCGATTTTGACACTCACGCGCTATCATTAGCGATAACAGGACACATTTCTGCAACAGGTCTTTCGAGACTCTGATGCGGAAATACGCAATCAACCACAGACTTTCTACACCCTATCATCCCCAAACAAGCGGGCAGGCTGAAATTTCAAATAGACAGATCAAACAAATTCTGGAGAAGACTGTTGCGAAGAATAGAAAAAATTGGTCGACCAAACTGACGGATGCTCTTTGGGCATTTCGAACTGCATTTAAAACCGATCTAGGGATGTCTCCATATAGGTTAGTGTTTGGGAAGGCATGCCACTTGCCAGTCGAGATTGAGCATAAAGCATTGTGGGCTATTAAGGAAATCAACTTTGACTTAAACCAAGCCTGCAACTTTCGGAAGCTGCAATTAAATGAGCTAAGCGAACTCCGCGATGAAGCTTATGATAACGCTGTAATCGTAAAGAATAGGACCAAGGTTTTTCACGATAAAAGAATTTTGAGGAAAACATTTACACCTGGTCAACAAGTCCTTCTTTATGATTCACGACTACACCTTCACGCGGGTAAGCTTCGATCTCGGTGGAAGGGACCTTTTGTTGTGCGGTCTGTATACCCGCACGGGGCAATAGAGGTAGAAAATGTTAAAAATGACACATTTTTCAAATTGAATGGACATAGACTAAAGCCGTATTTTTCCACTGACCCCACGGAGGAGCTCCTATTCTTACAGGAGCCATTTTATCTTGATTAAAATTCCTCCGTCTCACTTCCATGTCCTATATATTACTGCATCATCTTTTTGAATGGAGGTGAGTGAAAAGAATAAGTTTGGGGAAGGATCTTCACTTATATATTTTGCCCCCACTAATAAATTCCTCCCAGGCTTACAGGTTTTGTAGATATAGAGGATGGCAACAGTGAGGACACTGTTGAAAACAAGTTTGGGGGAGGTTTGTGCTTATTTTTGCATCATTTGCATATCATTTGCATAAGCACAAAACATTTCTTTTAAAAAAAACTTATAAAAATTTAAAAATTTTCAAAACCCATAAAAATTTAAAAATTTTCAAAATATAAAAATATTTAATATTTAACATTTAACATTTTTGTACATAAATAAGATAATAAAAGATTAGGTAGTGAAAAATTACATCCATTAGATTGGAAAAATTTAAGAAAACCAAAAAAAAAATTAGAAGTTTTCTTATACGAACTAGTAATAAGTAGTTATGAGCCGTTGTCCCAAGGGTTAGTAAGATGAAGGAAGTCACTAATCTGAGAATAAAAATAAGTCTGAAAAATAGTTCCTATTCTGGAAGCCAAACATTTTGAACGTTGATACCCTGCTATTCGCACTTACACACGTCTTGAAGACCGGGATAGTAGAGGATATCTTGAAATGCTCTTGTCTAAAAGCCAAAGTATGAAGGAAATAAAAAAACGAATAAAATATAAAATGGTGAGAAAAATGAACACTGGTTTTTTTATCGCCAAAGCAGCAATAAAAAAATATAGCGAGGGTGCCTCTTCACCTAGTGCCCTAAGGCCAACTGGTCTGGGAGTCACTGCTAAGCCTTAGGTGGTGCAAGACGAGAAAAATACACCAAATAAGCAAGCACATGAGTAATCGGTCGGTTAGTACCTCAAGAAGTATTAACGGTCGCATGAAAGTGTGTGAGAAAATTCATCTAAATAATTCATTAAATAAAAAGTACTGAGGCTGATGGGCAAGAGTATGATAGCTTGAATTGAATTCTCCGGGTGTAGGGATGTCTTTACACACACGCAGGGTTATATGATCGATGTTTGGAAGACATATAGGAATAAAGAATAAGACGATATTTTATTGAGGGAGGACGTGATTTCTGACATCTTTTCATGACTATTAAGATAGGGCTCATGACAACCGAAAAGCTAGCTTAGTTGGAAACCCTAATTTTCAATGCTTTTCTTTTACAATTCTTTTCTTTAAATGTAATATTCATGATCTTCCTTTTATTATTGGATTTTGTGGGTGCAATCCGCTGAAAACCCTCAGGAGACAACACTCCTCCTACTAGGAACACCTAGAGGTTTAAAGGCTTGTTGCACGTGCTCAGTGCAATCGTGTTGCCTACGAAAGTGTGCTAGTTAGTTTTTCACTTTCTTTATTTTCTCCTTCTCTTTTTAATAAAACAGTTCGCTCGAGACGACCGAAAATAAGTTCGGGAGAATTTGATCAGTCGAAAATACTGCATTTGTAACACGGCAATTTCCCTATCTTTTGCATTCATCTAGAGGTGTTCGGTATTCATATTGCACATATTAGCAAAACAACTGCAAAATACTGAATTACCTAAACTGTATACTAAAACCGGCATTTTTAGGGAAATTGACTGTTTATCATGGCATCGCATCGTTCTTGTGTAGCGCAACACTTGTTTCGAAGTCTGTGCAGGAAAATCCAAAAGAATGGTCAAATTTATATAACAATGCTGTTAAAGAATACGTCAACTCAAGGACTTGAGATCTGATAGTGATCTAGAAGGCAATTTGGCATTCTACATATCAGATAAATATCCCAAAGTCAGCCCAAAGCACCAGAAGAAAATGTGCACAGTGCCTCCCTCACATGACCGCGGATCCGCGGCACAAGCAGGCACGTGCCGCGGATCCGCGGTGGAGTTGCCACATCATCAGAAGAATTTTATTGCATTATTCTTCCCTCAAGTCCAGAACTTCATTAAGCCTCTGCAATTTCCAGATAACCTTAGAAGCTTCTGCCAGATCAGCAAAGGGTTCCTTGTAAAAGCTAATGATGCCATAGCTTCCAAAGCAAGTTTCACCCTAACTACCTTAAAAGCCTAGAACCTTCCCCCAAACCTCCTAGCTTAAGGTGGAAGCTAAACCCTAACTAACTAGTTCTAGAGGCTTCTACCTAACTAACTAGCTTACAAGGGAAGCTAACCTAATCCAAGCTTCTTAAGGAAGCTAATCATTCCTAAACCTATAAAAAGGACCCTAGGACTCACTTGAAATGGTTGTTCTTCATCTTCACCAGTTATCCCCACAAGTTGAGTAACACGACTTGTGCCACAAACCCTAACCCTAATCCAATCAAGAAACCAAAGTTCAAGATTCTTTGAGTTCAAGCAAAGCAAGCCTTCAACCATCCTTTAGAAGCGAAGCCGGACTTCATCGGAGCATGAGATCCAAGTCGATCCGCGACTCAAGGAGCCGAAGCGACGCCAAATTCGACGATCTTGTTCCCTTCTCAAATTCTTGTAGTTCTTTGAGCAAAGTGTAACAAATTTTTGAATAAATAAAGGTGAGATTCTTTTAACTTGCTTGTCTTTCAATTCAAGCATTATGATTCAACTTCGATTCTTGAATGTATTCTTTGTGATGATTCTTGAGTAAAACTCCGCTTGTGGAGGAGTCGAGACGATCGGTAGAATGATGATGTTGATGAATCTTTAAACATTTTCTTAAATCCTATAATGATTGTAAATTCTTGAAAATTGAATGATCGATGATCAAGTTTCGGTGTGAAATGCTTTCTTGATTATTTTCGCACGGAACTAGAGATCAACGATCGATCATTCAATTTCCTAGAAGCTATCTTGTGAATGTGATTCATCGAAAGGACAAAGGATAAGATGGGGAACCCTAGTTCTTCGCAAGATCCTTAATCCTCGATAAATCGACATCGACCTAGCATCAATTCGTTAATGGATAAGAAAAAGTTATTTCTAGTCTTCTTCACATCTAAAATCTAATCGACTCATACGAGCTACATTTCCATTCTTGAAACTTAAATCGATTGGAATTATATCAATTCTTGATTTTTAATGCTTTCTTGATTCTTGATTAGATCTAGTTGATTCTTGAAATTCATTGATATAAATCTTGAATCATTTGCTTTTCTTTTCTATTAAATTTTCAATTCAAAGCAAAACAAATACGAACGAATCTCACAATCCCTGTGGACGATCCACACTTACTAACGCGCTACATTCGACACCGTTAGTGATTGCGGTCAAATAATTCTTTGATTGTGATTTCTATTCATTTTCTAAACCGACACACAAAGAAAACGATCAATCACACAACATCAACCCCCAATATCGGGAGAGACGAAACCCCTCCTATCGCTCATTACCTCCATGTGCCTCAGGACTGTACCCAAAATCCACCTGTTTGCATGACTCAGTAGAGCCGTGGTAGGGTGGAGATCAAAGTACAGTGGTAGGGTGGAGATCAAAGTACAGTGGGAAGACACACAAGTCTCTATGACGATCTCGGGTCTATAGACTAACCTGTACCAGTGTCACCTGAGAACTGCTATCCAACGTGAGATATAATACCACATAGGAGCGGCAAGTCTGTTCAGTATACCTAGTCTCACTGAGCACCCGTATACAATCTTTGGTGTCACCGCACCAGATGGATATGGGATCATCCATCGCCCATCATATGGGAAAAGAATGGTATACGCTAGTCTACCCTGGAGTATCGATGCCCCGTCTCGATACACCCACGACTAGGAACATTTCAAGGATATGTTTATAAACTATAGGTGTCCCACTAGTATGATCCATATCATAATCCCTGTAGTCAAGCAAATATCCTAAGGGCTTTATCAACATGTACTAAATGAATAAAAGCATGATCAAGCGAACATGTCATGATAAAGAGTAACCAGATAGCAACTATCATGTCGAGCAAGACTGTCCTCTGAATATATGTGTGTGTGTGTGTGTACAAACCAGTACATACACTATCATATAATGGCCTCTAGGGCATACATATATCCAACATTTTCTTCTCTTGGAATGTTCGTTGGATACGGTCGAGACGGAAGAAGTTGAAGCCACAGAGAAGGACTACAACCAGATCGCTACTCAGGGCTAGCTCAGCTTCAATTTCCTTCAGTTTATGTATGCAACTTGTTTTGGAATTTTCCTTATTGTATTTACTTTCCAGCATAAACTCATGTATTTGTCAATATTGAAAGTTGAATGTAAATAAAGATATATGTTGAAAATTTTTACAGTCTCCATTTATTCTTGTATTGTGTATTATTGTTTCAATACGCTTAGTATATTTATTTAGGAAATGACTTTCTCTGGATAAATATGCCGCGGACTTGCCACGTCACCGTTTTCGTCTACCGGGAAGCAGGACGTGACAAGTTTTATTGGTAGCCTATGCAGGTCAGTTCTGCATGAAGTTGTAAACAATATACCATAAGAATTAATGAATTCAACAAACATTTGCATTCGTTGCATTTCAAATTCTTGAATCTATCATAACCTAGCTTTTATATCAAGGTGATGGAATCTCCGAATAATACTAGCACAAACATCAATGGAAATACTCCACCGCCTACGCTACTACTGCCACCTACCATTGCAGCTCTTATCAATGAGCAAACGATACTACTTGAGACTATCAAGAGCCTAATGGAGGGACAGCAGCAGCAGACTGCTATCTTTATAAACCGCCCTGAAGCGGAAGCACATGGAGTCAAACAGTTTCAGGCCTTTCACCCAAAGAACTTCTCGGGTAAAGAGAGTCCGCTTGAAGCTGAAGAATGGGCTCAAGCAATCAAGGATGATCTAGCAGCTGTTCAAGTTCTAGATATGTTGGGTTATGGCAGTGGCCTGGCCATCAAACCGTGGCCAATTGCGGAACAAAAATTTATAAAACTAGCGCTAACACAACCCGCTACCTGGATCTACCATTAAACCTAAACTAGCAATATACAAAGGAGTGTAGAATGGTTATTGTTAGTTATATGTATGCGCTAGAGGCCATTGTTGTACATGATTGTATATTACAATAGATTCTTGGACATATATAGGGAGGACTTTCTTGCTCGACATGATAGTATGCTATCTGGTTAAGTATGAAGGCTTAACCCTTGTAGAGAAATAACTAGGGTAAAGGGTTTGGGTTGGGTTAAGAAATATCTACACAGAATATCAATACAAAATATCTAAGCTTAAAACAAAATAAAGCTTCTAGAAGCTTCATGAAAAATCTAACCCAAATGCTAACCCAAATCAAACCCTAACTTGTTTAATCTCAACAAATCATGTTGTATTTGTAATCATAACTTGTTACAATAATATATATCACATATATAATATATTTTTGTAACAAAAGAAAATAATACAATTAACATATATCGCATATATATCAATGTATTAACCGGTGAGAAAATGAATCAATAAAGAGAGCTTATATTAGTTAACGTAATGTAATATATCACATATATAATTATACATTAAATTATCGAATCAACACTTGATCCGACAATCCGACTATATAGCATATAATCGACTAATATAACATGTACCGATTCATCGAATCAACACTTAATCCGATGACTCGGCTATATCACATATACCCGGCCGATATCATATATTGTGAGAATAGAATACGGTATCTCATATCGTATTATTCTCGGTGCCGCACATATCACATATGTTCTCCTACTCCATTTTTCCTGAGCCAGGAAACCTCTGTGTAGGACTCTAAAGAATCGTCAATACGCCGGCAGCAGGTGATGATTATATCAAATACCCACAAGCTGCAAGCGGTTAGCTAAACGTAACAGCCACCCGTGTATTGAGCAATCAGAAGATCAACAAGCAAGCCTGTACATTCTCCTGCGAATCCAATCAGTAAACACTACCGTGCAGTCCGATCTCTTCGTCTGACATGTTGCATATCTAGTCTAGGGGTGGTAAAACGTCAGACCCCAGTAACCGATAAGTCGTGTCGATGTAAGGCTCATAACCAGTCGAGAAACTACTGATAACACTTACCGGTAGTACTCTATATCAGCCCTGGCCAGGGACTTCCAGTTATAGCCAATCGAACACAGCACAACATCAACTCCCTATACCGGGAGAGACGAAACCCCTCCTATCGCTCATTGCCTCCATGTGATTCGGGACTGTACCCAAAATCCACCGTTTTGCACGCCCTCTTGGATGTGGTAAGATGGAAATCAAAGCATAGTGGGAATCACACAATACTCTATGACGATCTCGGGTCTACAGACTAACCTGTACCAGTGTCACCGGAGAACCGCTATCTGACGATAGGTATATTACCATCTAGGAGTTCTCGGCGAGTCCGTTCAGTGTACCCAGTCTCCACTAAGCACCCGTACACCATCTTTGATGTCCAACACCAATGGATATGGGATCATCCATCGCCCATCATATGGGTCAAGATGCGTGTACGCTATTCTACTCTGGAGTATCGATGCCCTGTCTCGATACACCCTCAACTAGGAACAGTTATAGGATGTACTCGTTGACTACCCTGGCCCTACTAGTATGATGTCATCATAGTCCTAGTAGTCGAGTACATATCCTAAGGGCTTTATCAACACGTGATCACAAAACAGTATTCATTAACATGTTAAGATAAAGTGAAACCAGATAGCATACTATCTTATTGAGCAAGTAAGTCCTCTCTATATATATCCAAGCATCCATTGTAGTATACATCATATGTACAACAATGGCCTCTAGGGCATACATATAACTAACAATCCCCCACTTGCACTAAGGCCAGCTGTTGTAGTATCTCATAACCAACATCCCGAAGAGTCTCTCAAATTGTATCTGAGGAATGGCCTTTGTGAGTGGATCCGCAGTGTTGTCCTTCGTATCAACTTTCCTGGCCTTAATCTCCTGGCAATCAACTATCTCCCGGATCAGGTGATACCGCCTCAGAATATGTCTGGACTTCTGATGGGACCTGGGTTCCTTAGCCAAAGCCACAGCTCCATTGTTATCATAATACAGAGGTATTGGTTACTCAATGGATGGAACCACACCAAGTTCAGTGATGAACTTCTTTATCCAGACAGCCTCTATGGCAGCATTGTTGGAAGCGATGTATTCAGCCTCCATCGTCGAGTCTACCACGGTTTCCTGTTTGGAACTCTTCCAACAAACCGCCCCTCCATTTAGGGTAAAGAAAAATCCCGAGTGCGACTTAGAGTCATCCTTATCACTCTGGAAGCTCGAATCGGTAAAGGACTCTACCCGGAGTTCTCCGTTACCATACACCAAGAACATCTCTTTAGTCCTTCTCAAGTACTTGAGAATGTTCTTCACAGCTGTCCAGTGATTCTCTCCAGGATCTGCTTGATACCTACTCACTACACTTAGTGAGTATACTACATTGGGTCTGGCACATAGCATCGCGTACATGATACATCCTAATGCCGAAGCATAGGGTATCCCTTGCATGCGAACTCTCTCCAAATCAGTCTTGGGAGACATCTCTTTGGAGAGAGTGAGTCGAGAGATTGTGGGTTGGTTCCTACGCTTGGATTCTTCCATACTAAACCTCTTTAGTATGGTGTCAATGTACCTGGATTGGGACAATCCCAGTATCCGTCTAGATCTATCTCTATAGATCTTAATTCCCAAAATGCAGGAGGCATCACCCAGATCTTTCATTGAGAATCTATGTGATAAGAAGAGCTTGATCGAGTGCAGCATAGGAATATCATTTCCTATCAAGAGTATGTCATCCACGTATAATACGAGAAAGACAACCTTACTCTCCGCAACCTTTTTGTATATACAAGGTTCATCTATGTTTTTTATGAAGTCAAACTCTTTGACTACCACATCAAAACAGATGTTCCAACTCCGCGATGCCTGCTTTAACCCGTAGATTGATTTAAGCAGCTTGCACACCTTTCCGCTGCTCCCACTGTCTACGAAGCCTTCTGGCTGAGTCATGTACACGCACTCTTCCAAATCACCATTTAGAAAGGCGGTCTTAACATCCATTTGCCAGATTTCGTAGTCATGGTATGCAGCAATTGCAAGTAAGATCCGGATGGACTTAAGCATAGCCACTGGAGAAAAGGTTTCGTTATAATCCACACCTGGTCGTTGACGAAAACCCTTTGCAACATGTCTAGCTTTGAAAGTCTCAACTTTTCCATCTACACCAAGTTTCTTCTTAAAGATCCATTTGCTCCCAATGGGTTTTACCCCTTCAGGAGCAATTTCCAAAGTCCATACTTTGTTGGTGTACATGGATTCCATCTCAGATCGCATTGCATCCAGCCATTTCACAGAGTCCCCACTCGTGATGGCCTGCTCGAAGCTAGCTGGGTCATCATCTTCCATGATGCAATCCTCACTCCCACCATCGACGAAATAACCGTAGTATCTCTTAGGTGGATGAGGAACCCTACAAGATCGGCGGAGAGGCGGGGGTTCATCGGGAACTACTGAATCCTCTGGTTCCACCAACTCTTCTGTTGCAGTTTGTGTAGCTGGAACTTCTTCCAGTTCTACCTCATTGCCACTAATTTCTTTCATAAGAAAACCCTTTTCTAGGGAAGTGGCATGACAAGAAATAAACACTTTTTGTTCCTCGGGGTGGTAGAAGATATACCCTAGTGAATTTTTGGGATATCCTACAAACTTGCATAAGACAGACCTTGCATCGAGTTTGTCCGGATTATGCCTTTTTTGACATAGGATGGACAACCCCATATCTTAACATACTTAAGAGATGGTCTCTTCCATTTCCATATCTCATATGGAGTGGTAGGCACTGATTTGGTAGGAACCATATTCAATAGGTGTATGGCTGTCTCAAGCGCATACCACCAAAAGAAAATAGGCAACTCAGTAGTGCTCATCATAGAGCGCACCATATCTAATAGGGTGCGATTCCTCCGCTCCGATACATCGTTGTGCTGTGGTGTATAAGGAGGAGTAAGTTGAGAGAGAATCTCATTCTCTTTTAGATAGTCCAGGAACTCATTGCTCAAGTATTCTCCTTCTCGATCAGATCGAAGGATCTTAATACTTTTAACCGTTTGGTTCTCTACTTCATTCTTATATTCTCTGAATTTCTCAAAAGCTTCAGACTTGTGTTTGAACAGGAACACATGTCCGTATCTTGAGAGATCGTCAGTGAATGTAATGAAGTAGGAAGAACCGTTCCTGGCATGTGTAGACATGGGACCACATACATCACTATGTATCAGTCCTTAGAGTTCCGTAACTCTTTCTCCGTGTCCACTAAATGGAGTTTTGGTCATTTTGCCTTTGAGACATGAATGGCAAGTTTCATAAGATGATAATTCGAACGCATTTAAATAACCATCTTTATGTAACTTAGCTAGTCGTGTCGCATTGATATGACCAAGTCTACAATGTCACAAGAAGGATTCGTTCATTTCTGAACTTTTCCTCTTGTGTGTGTTCTGTATATTAAGAACTGTGTTTTGATTTAGAACGTATATGCCATTATTTAACGAGCCTGATCCAATCAACTTTTGATTTAGGAAGATGTTCATAACATTATCCTGTATTACAAAATTATATCCTTCTTTACTTAATAAAGAAACTGATAAAATGTTGCATATCATGTTCGGTATATAATAGCATTCGTTCAGAATCAATGTATTACCACTTAGTAATACAAGGTGATATTCGCCAACTGCTTTGGCTGCAACATTTGCACCATTCTCTACTCTTACGGAATGATCACACATTCCCAGTTCTCTACCTTTCTTTAGCCCATGCAATATATTGCATATGTGGGATCCTGATCCGGTATCTAATGCCCAGAACATAAAGTGAACTGAGAAACAGTTCTCGGTAACTAACACACCCAAAGAAGATACATCAACATGTTTATTCTTCGTTTGGACGGCGTGTGAATTCTGGTATTCCCCTATTCCTTGATCAGTCTTATAACACTTATAAGAAAGAACGGGACCAACGTTCCCCTGCTCAGTATGATAAGCAGGTTCAGTCAATACATCCATATTATTATCTTGATTAAGGCCTGATATGGTCGCTACCTGGAGAGAGAGAGAAGAAAACACTTTAGAGTACGCTCTTGCAAGATTAGATTGGTTATTATCTTATCTAATCAGGTTGGCTCCCACTGTTTTAATCAAATCTTCCTTCAAACCCTAAAAGGTAAGATTAGCCGGGATTAATTACACCCTACAAGTTCGCCAATCTTTCAGCCAGATCAGTGTTGGTACTTTGAGGGAGGTTCCCCGTGCTTTCGCACGGACCTAATTAAAATAAACCTCGTTTTCCCAGAGGCATAACCCCATTAACACCTTTCTAGACACTTACTTGATCGGCTAATTGTCTTGTGTAAAATTCTCCCAGGAGTAACTCTTACTCGCAGTGGATATCGGGATCCATCTATCTCATAGAAGGTATGCAATCTCATTGCAAATTTCAACACTTGAAATTCCCGATAATATCTTTTACCCCTAATGTGCTATGACCTTGACGAATGCCAAACAACCCATAGTCCACTAGTCAAGTTCAACCCGTACATTTCTTGATTGAATTAAACACACCCACACGACCCTTGACGAATGCCAAACAACGCCGTACGAATACTCTAATCCAATCGTATCATATGCTGCAGATAAGTAGTAAATAGCTACAATACACTACGCATTGACGAATGTCAAACTACCATAGCACAAATACTAATTAATAATTATCCGAAATGACGGAGGGCTACGCAGATTTTTCTGAAAACCATGAGCGCAATGAACTTGATATCGTTGTAGAAACAAGTGATTTTGAAAAGGAATGTTTTTGAGGCTTTTCTAGTTTCGCTAAAGAGGTCACTCCCGGTGAAGGGATCTCGGCTCTTTCCTCATCGAATAAGGTGCAGGATATTTCATAAATACCGCTGTGCAAAGCAAGAACTATAGAAGCAATCAAAAACTAAACCGTGAGTTTGTAGCATCTGCCAGTTTTGCTAAAGAGGCTACTCCTGGTGAAGGGATCTCGGCTCTTTCCTCATCGAATAAGGTGCAGGGTATATCATATATACCGCTATGCAAAGCAAAACTGTAGCTACCCTTTTTATAAAGTTTTGATTCTACAACATCTTTTAGGTTTATTTTCTTTTATTAATCTCATTAATAAAACCCATCAATTATGCTTCCTAAGCATCACAGAAGAAACGAAAGCAATAATATTTATATATCATCGTATATATATAGTATAAGCATTCGTCTCAGGTAGTAATATGATCTCATCATAGAACATTGCAGCGGAAGATGACATATGAAATATTGGATATACTAGGACGTCCGTGTTTTATTTCGAGCCTGTATAAAACACGGATTCCACGGTCGTGATGAATAGCCAAACCCACATCCTTAGACCCCTACGAGAGCTGCAAGCAACTCTGCCAATTCTAGGGTTAGGAGACCCGGTCTCGACTCCTCGAGTTGGCCTCCCACTAGACCCTAGAACCTGGTTACTTGTGCTCCCCTCCTCGGGTCTATCCTAATGCGAAAAAGTAAATAATATACAATGGTGACATCAAGCTCAACCCGGAAGTGCCCCAATAAAAGAATATTACATACAATGAATTTTACATGAATAAAAATAAAAACCCACATCTCACATAAAAACCCCGGCTATTCAGAACACGACGATCCAATATAACATATCACAACAACACATAGTATCTCATATCATCAACATAAGCAAGTATGCGTATCCCGATTGTCGTTGATGTATAGCAACGAAGCCGGCGATACACCACATACTACGCTTACGGTCACAGAAAAGAAAGTGTAAAACTACAACATTTGAAATCCACAATCATTTTAGACAGCTTAAATCTGAAATATCACATACTTCGCATTTCATGCCTAACTATATGAATTCCACATATTGTATCACATTCCAGATAAATAGACAATGTTAAACTTTCCGATCGAATCAACGAATTGCAAAGATCTCCAGAAAACTCAACTCTTGAGTAATATTAAAAATTCCCAGAAGCATGTAGTAATACCTACGGATGTTACCTAGAAATATCTATCCCTAATACCCAAGTACGGCCGTGGAACCGCCGCGAAAAGCCTGGTATTGCCGTGGTTCCGCGGTGACTTGAAGGAATTAGGGGTTCGTATTTCACAGTTATCCATAGAATTACCTGCTTATTTTTCTGAGTATTTTTAATACGGAAAAAACCATCTTTTTAAGAAAATTCCAGAGAGGGGGTCAAATACGACGTTTCGGGGTTCGATCGGACTTTTAACTTCGTCTACTCGTCGCCTAATGCTCTAGCTAGTCTCTGATACCACTGTAAGGTTACTAGGAACTATCACAAGAGTCTATAAGGCATCAACCATACCGAATTTAAAATTTTCAAGTGCCGAACAACCTAAAGCGAGGATCTTTGCTAGAGTTTTAGGGTTAACAAAGCATGTAAACAACTTTACATCTAAGAGAAAGGGATTACAACCTGTGTAGTCCGTTCCTTCGCTTCATAAGCTCCGAATAGTAGTCCCTTCGCCACGATCCATGAACTTCCGGACTCTAGAGATGCTCCACAAGCCGAATGATCCATGCTTGCTTGAAGTCTTCCTTTTCAAAGATGATCTACCTTGAAGAATCTTTACCTCAAGCCCTCACTTCTCTAATCAAGTATTAGTGAAGTGAACACCTAATCTAAGTGTCTAGAATAGATAAGGATGATGAAGTAGGAATTTAGCTCTCTTTGTCGTTCAATTTCTCACACTTATTCATCACTAACCCAAAAGCTAGAAAGCTTTTCAAGAGGAAGAAGAAGAAGAAAAGTATTTGTGATGAATAATGAATTATTGTGTTGTGGTTACAAAACCAACCATGGGTTAAGTATGAAGGCTTAACCCTTGTAGAGAATTAACTAGGGTAAAGGGTCTGGGTTGGGTTAAGAAATATCTACACAAAATATCAATATAAAATATCTAAGCTTAAAACAAAATAAAGCTTCTAGAAGCTTCAAGAAAAAGCTAACCCAAATGCTAACCCAAATCAAACCCTAACTTGTTTAATCTCCACAAATCATGTTGTATTTGTAATCATAACTTGTTACAATAATATATATCACATATATAATATATTTTTGTAACAAAATAAAATAATACAATTAACATATATCACATATATATCAATGTATTAACCGGTGAGAAAATGAATCAATAAAGCGAGCTTATATTAGTTAACGTAATGTAATATATCACATATATAATTATACATTAAATTATCGAATCAACACTTGATCCGACAATCTGGCTATATAGCATATAACCGACTAATATAACATGTACCGATTCATCGAATCAACACTTGATCCGATGACCCGGCTATATCGCATATACCCGGCCGATATCATATATCGTGAGAATAGAATACGGTATCTCATATCGTATTATTCTCGGTGCCACACATATCACATATGTGCTCCTACTCCGTTTTGCCTGAGCCAGGAAACCTCTGTGTAGGACTCTAAAGAATCGTCAATACGCCGGCAGCAGGTGATGATCATATCAAACACCCACAAGCTGCAAGCGGACAGCTAAACGTAACAGCCACCCGTGTATTGAGCAATCAGAAGATCAACAAGCAAGCATGTACATTCTCCTGCAAATCCAATCAGTAAACACTACCGTACGGTCCGATCTCTTCGTCTGATATGTTGCATATCTAGTCTAGGGGTGGTAAAATGTCAGACCCCAGTAACCGATAAGTCATATCGATGTAAGGCTCATAACCAGTCGAGAAACTAATGATAACACTTACCGGTAGCACTCTATATCAGCCCTGGCCAGGAACTTCCAGTTATAGCCAATCGAACACAGCACAACATCAACTCCTTATACCGGGAGAGACGAAACCCCTCCTATTGCTCATTGCCTCCATGTGATTCGGGGCTGTATCCAAAAGCCACCGTTTTGCACGCCCTCTTGGACGTGGTAAGGTAGAAATCAAAGCACAGTAGGAATCACACCGTACTCTATGATGATCTCGGGTCTACAGACTAACCTGTACCAGTGTCACCGGAGAACCGCTATCTGACGATAGGTATATTACCATCTCGGAGATCTCGGCGAGTCCGTTCAGTGTACCCAGTCTCTATTGAGCACCCGTACACCATCTTTGATGTCCAACACCAATGGATATGGGATCATCCATCGCCCATCATATGGGTCAAGATGCGTGTACGCTAGTCTACTCTGGAGTATCGATGCCCTGTCTCGATACACCCTCGACTAGGAACAGTTATAGGATGTACTCGTTGACTACCCTGGCCCCACTAGTATGATCTCATCATAGTCTTAGTAGTCGAGTACATATCCTAAGGGCTTTATCAACACGTGATCACAAAACAGTATTCGTTAACATGTTAAGATAAAGTGAAACCAGATAGCATATTATCATATCGAGCAAGAAAGTCCTCTCTATATATATCCAAGCATCCGTTATAATATACATCACATGTATAACAATGGACTCTAGGGCATACATATAACTAACACTGCCGACGTATTGACGAGTCTTTAGAGTCCTACGCAGAGGTTTCCTAACTCATGCGAAATGAAGTAGGGAACATATGTGATTTGTACGGGACCGAGATTAATACGTGTATATGATACCGTATTCTAATCTCACGATACAGGTTATATGTGATATAACCGGATTGTTAAATCAAGTGTTGATTCAATGATATGTTATATGTATATGTGATATGGATATAAATGATATTAGTCGGTTGTATGCGATACAACCGGGTTATTAAATCAAGTGTTGATTTAATAATTTAATATGTAATTATATATTTGATGTATTAATATACATTAGCTAATATTAGCTCACTTAAGAAAATGTTTTCTCTTTATACATTTAATATTTATGTGATATATGTTAATGTATTTATTTTGTGTCGTGCTAGATGATACATTGGACATGGGTGTATGAGACTCATACCAAAGTAAAGATAATTTGGGTGTTTAAATATTAAGGGATAAATCAAAATTAGGTGGAAATTAGCATGGCTAAGATGCTTGTGGAAGCATGAAGATGATTTGACTAAAGTCCACTAATTTTGTTTTTCTCACCCATGGTTCACACTTGGATCATGAGATCATTTTCTTCATCTCCTTCATTGCTGTCTAGCTTTGAGTGAGAAAAGAAAACAAAAGAGAGAAAAATTATTCTGAGCAAAATTCCTACTTCACCAATCTATACCAAACTAGCCATTTTGTATAGGTTGTTTCTTCACTGGTTCATCAATTAGTTAAGAGGTAACTTGAGTTAGAGATTCTTCGATGTAGATCATTTTCGACCTCGAAGTTCCTTGAGCAATCTCGTCCCTTTCACCTAGTGGAGCCAAAGGAGAGTCCAGGACACCACTACTTGGAACAAAGGAACTACTACACGGAGCTTTAGAAGTGAAGGACTGGTCTACAAAGGTTGTATTCCCATTTCACTTAGTCTAAAGTTGTTTACATGTTTTAATAACCCTAATCCTCTAGTTAGATCCTCGGTAATGGGTTTCTTAGCACACTAAAAATTTTAAAATTGCATGCTTGATTCCTTAAAAAACATAGTTAGGATGCTGTGGAACCCAACAGTTATACCGAATGATCCGTGTCCTTCGTTCTTCAACCACCTTCCCAAGCTCATGGAGGCCACCATGATCATGCTTGATCTCCGGTCTCCCGCTAACACCGTTTTAGGCACCTACTTAGTTTATGGCATTGATTGTAAAGTGAAAAACTCTCCCGAGGAGTAACAAAACTCATGGTGAGATCAGGATCCAACTATCATTGCATGACAACTTTGAAGGAATCCTACCAAAACTAGCAAGTTTCCTTTTCTTTTGAAACTCTCGATGTGGATTTTTGCCCCAGGCGCTTATGACCTTGACGAAAGCCAACATATCATAAGTCGCAAGTCAAGTCTACCCGTCATTGTCCAGGTTAATTTGAACTCATTCGTACAAATCCTTAACGAAGGCCAAAATAGCTGTACGCATGTCCCAAATTAACACATCTATATATGCTACAGATGAATACCCAGCAACTACCAATCACTATGCCTTGGTGAATGTCAAAATACATAGCTTGAATACTACTGAATACCCATCTGAAATGATAGAGGGCTACGGCTGGTTTTGGCGAAAACCGTGAACGTAATGAACTTGATATAGTCGAAGGAACCATGATAGCTTTTAAAAGGAGTGGTTTAAGCTCCGCATTTAAAAGTTGTTTTTTAAGAAAATCAAATGGTTTTGAAATTTTTCCAACGATTTAACTTTGGTTTGTTTTCTTTGCATTAAACAACATCTTTGCGGTCCTATCATTTAACCCTATCATTGCAGAAAGAAACGAAAATAGAACGTACACTTATGCCATCCGCATTCGCTATGGGGCCCCGTCATGCACCATTAGGTTACTTAATTAACGGCAGAGCGGGAGCGGGACTAGCACGGATGAAAAACATAAGCAATGTTTATTATATATATAATATATATATATAGCCATTCGTTTCACGCAATAATAGGCATTCCAGATCACAAATCACAGCAACACAGATGAATATATTGGATATAGTAGGATATCCGTATTTCGTTTTAGCCTAGAATGAAAAACGGATTCCACGGTCGTGATGAATAGCTAAACCCTACCCTAGACACCACGGGTGTGGCAAACTACCCGTCAAATTCCCGAAGTGAAGCAACCCCTCTCAATGAAATGAGTAGGCCACTCGGCACTTCAAGAACCCGGTAGTTTGTGCACCCCACCTTGGGTCTATCCTAGGTGCAAGAAAAAGTAAATGAAATAATACAACAGTGGCTACAAGCTCAACCCGAATATGCCCCGCAAAAGAATATTACATCAATTTACAAATATACATGAATGAAAGAAAATATCACTCTTCTCACATCACCCGGCTATTCCTTCACGACGATCCAATACTTCATATCCACAAACTATCATCAAGATACTAGATATGTGCAACCCCCATTAATCGGTATATAGAAATTAGTAGATGTTTAACAACACATATACAAACATAAAACACAATTAACCAAGAACTTAGAATTTCAATCGATAATACCTTTAGGCGTTTACCCCATGCACAAACCAGTACACAAACAAATCTGGGTAAAAACAAAATATACCAAAAATCATATTTCCAAGTACCTGAACCCTAAAAAAAATTAGGAGCACATTGGCCATAACTCGATCGCGGATCCGCGGCCAAATGACTTATTTGGCCGTGGTTCCGCGGTCTAGTTGATGGATTGTGTGCTCGAAATTTTTCCTTGGTCCTAGAAAAGCCTGATCATATTTTTAAGGTCGCTGAAATGATTTTTTGAACAACTTTTAAAAACGGATAGCAAGCATATAATGGAAATGCAATTTCGGGTATTTTCTGTCGATCGAAATTCTAACTACTTGCTAACTAGCTAGTTAAGGTTTAAGTAGGCTCTGATACCACTGTAAGTCGATGTCGCACACCCCACGCACTTGTGGGGAGGCGAAATTTACAAAAAACAATTTTTAACTTTGCAACCCCGACCTAAACTCCAGGATCTTTCAGAAACCTTAACTAGCTAAACTACATAGAGTTCTAAACTACTATGTAAGTGTTTTATACCTTGATTATTCTAGTCCTTCGGGTCTTCTTCTCCTTAGCTTGAGCTCCTTGAAGATGCGAATCTAGCTCAGTCGTCGGCCTCCTCGTGTCGAAGACAATCCACCTAAGAGTCTATGGTTCAAGCTCCAACCTCTGAACCGAGGTAACTAAAGTACTTAGTTCGCTAAACTAGGTAGCTTAAGAGATGTAGGGTGTTTTATCTCAAAGGACCCTATGATTCACAACTCATGTGAGGGTTTAGGGTTTTGAGGAAGAAGGAGAGGAAAAATGGAGAGAGAAAGGAAATTTGCAAATGAGCTAAGTGTTGTGCTAGTGAAGGATGGCTCATTCTCTATCTTACATGAAGCATGGATTATTTTCAATAGAAAATAACAACCATGCTTCAATAGTAAACCCAAACACATAAAATAATGGAATAAGCCATACTTCACCATGCCACAAATATCTCAATTTTCCACCTTATTAATCTATTTTCAAAAATAGATAAATCCAATAATGAGATGTCCCCTTCTAGAATCATCTCTTGTGAAATTACAAGAATGCCCTCACCGTATATACATACCGGTTCAAAAATACGAATACAATAAGATAATAATAATCCAATAATATAATATTAGAATCTGGCTTAAACCAAAACCCACTAGTTTTATCCGTCTGAACAACATCCGTGCAACTAGTACACGTATATGATCGAAACCCTGCACATAAAACCATACAGCATCTACATCGTTTCTCTTGAACCAGGGAAACCGTCTGTGTGGGACTCTAAAGACTCGACAGTACGCTGGCAGTGGGTTTAACCACAAGTCCGTCAGTGACACTAGCTGTACGTAACGGCTTTCGAGTATCTATCGATAAGAAGGCCGACAAGCAAACTCATCTGAACTCTTACTGAGCCTATCCATGACAATCTCCATACAGTCCGGTCTGTTCGTCTAAGAGTATCGCATTTCGGGCCTAGGGGGAGGTAACCGTCAGACCCCTAATAGCACAATAAGTCATGTCGGTGTAGAGCCCAATACACCCTGAGAAACTACTAGTGTACTTACCAGCAAATCTCGCTTGCCCTGGCCAGGAACTTTGTGTATTGGCTATCCGAACACAGCGCGATATCAACTCCCAATACCGAGAGAGACGAATCCTATTTAACCCTACTGCCTCCAAGTGCTTCGGGACTGCACCCAACCACTACCTGTTTGCACGACTCATTTGAGCCGTGGTAGGGCAGTGATCTAAGTACAGTGGGAACACACTTGAGATGACTAATCTGTACACATGTCATCCAGGAACTGCTAACTGATGATAGGTATAATACCAACCAGCAGTTCTCATCGAGTCCGTCCAGTGTAACTCAAAACAAAATGAGCACCTGTATATTATCTCTGGTACGACATACCAATGGCTGCGGGACAGGCCATCTCCCCTGACTGGGATGAGAAGCGTATACACTAGTTTACTCTGAAGTATCGATGCCCTGTCTCGATTATGACTAGGGACAA
Source organism: Agapanthus africanus (assembly GCA_030015575.1). NCBI lineage: Eukaryota > Viridiplantae > Streptophyta > Magnoliopsida > Asparagales > Amaryllidaceae > Agapanthus > Agapanthus africanus. The sequence goes on from JASDDO010000022.1 coordinate 208,565,615, forward strand.
GCTTAAGGATGTTCTTATAAACCACCCATCCCCCATTTGTGTGACTGTCGTCAGAACGCTGGTAGTCAAGCAAAGATCATAAAGGCCCTATCAATATGTATTAGCGATATGCTAAAAGAAACATATACACATATTAAGATAGAATCAAACCTGATAGCATACTATCATTTTGAGCAAGACTGTTATTATATCTGTGTATATCCCAAGCTTCCAAAATATAATATACAATCCCGTACTATACAATAATGGCCACTAGGGCATATATCACTAACAGCGCGAAGTAGCAAGGAGCGTAGCCAAGTGTTTAGTGTGTCAGCAATGAAGGCTGAATATCACAGAACTGTTAGTCTACTTCAGTCGTTATTGTTTCCCCCTAATAAGAGAGCAAGGCTCTATTCAAAATTTGAACTGAGGCAGCGCCTCACGTGCAAAGCATAAGAGCGTCAGTGCCCAGAGTTAAAAACTCTGAGGCAACGCCTCACGTGCAAAGTACGAGAGTGCCAGCGCCAAGAGTTAAAAACACTGAGGCAGCGCCTCACGTACAAAGCACGAGAGCGCCGGCACCAATACTAAAAGTTCTCCACCATTGGATCAAAGATCCAACGAAGATGATAAATCATCAAATTACAGAATTAAATTCTATTGAGGAAATATTCCTCGAATCTTCCTAAAACAAGAAAGGTTATTCTCTGTAAAACAGAGCACCGTTGGATTAAAGATCCAATGGTGATTAAAAATTACCAAGATACAGAATAAGCTCTGTTTGGAAAATATTTTCCCAATCTTGTTGAGAACAAGAAAATATCTTCAGTAAAACAGAAGGCCTAGGATCAAAGATCCAACGGTGGATAAAATCCCCAAATCAATTAGAGATCTCTCAATGAGAGATTTCATTAACTAAATCAACAAATCAGTCTCCACTATATAAAGGACCCAAGAATTCAAGTCTTGTACAGAAGAAACCCCCCCTCTAAACTTCAAACTTTAAGACGAGAACGATTTCTTCTCAAGGTAAATAAAATTAAGAGAGATCATAACATCTCCTACATATCTAAGAGTTTAACTCTTACATCAGAAGAACTTAGTTTTTTTTCTAGATCTCAGATCTATAAGACAAAGTCTTTCACAAGTGAAAATCTAATTCTCAGAGAATTGAATTGAGCAGAACAGAAAACCCAATGCTTAGCACTCAAAGTCTGACGCTCAGCGCCGAGCGCTCCACGTGCTCCTCACGTGGGCGCTATTTAATAAGAAGTGCTTAGCACTCAAAGTCTGGCGCTCAGCGTCGAGCGCTCCACGTGCCCTGATTGTTAGAGTTTTTGCGTGCTTATTTTTAATTACCGCAATCAAGACGGTTTCACTTGGTAGCTACCCGGTTGAGTATAGGTCGGTCCACAGAGAAATGGGAATCCTTTTCTTAGTGTTTTAACGAGTTAAGTCCAAATTGTCCAGGTTTGTTGTAACACTTTGATTTCCCGTTTGATTGTTTTGGTGATAATTAGTAGTCGTGCACGTTTATATTTATATGGGTTCTTAGGATTGTTATTTATAGTTCTTATTGGTAGTGTTAGCTTTTTGGAAATTTTCCCTTGTTGTGTGCCCCTTGCATACTTAGACTTTTCTTGTAACTTGTTAACCATTCTTGTGCATGGTTGCAAACTCTTTTTCCCCACCATTTAGTCTTTTCTAAACCCCAATTAAAATTCAAAATCCTAATAAAACAAGAAAGCATGGGGGTTAGGTGAAAGGTGGACTTTCTTTGACTTTTCTTCTCTTTTCTCTCTCTTCCAATCATTTTCTGCAACTCCTGCAGAAAATCAGCAGGAAAAACATCTCTTCCTTCCTCTCTTCTCTTTCTTTTCATTCCTCTTTGAATCCTACACCAAAAACCCTACACAATCAACTCTTTTTCCTTCATTAAAACGTGAAAAATTGAGGTTTTTGAGATGTTCATGGGCCAATCTGCACAACTGAGGGTAAAGCTGGAACCCTTAGTGTTCTAAGGTCTTTTAAAGGTATAAAATCTTAACCCTAACACCAAATTTCCATAACTTGCATGTTTAGTTTAGAAATATCACATTTTGTGCCTTTTTAGTGCTATTGAAGGGAGTTTTTGTGTAATATGTTAAGTTTTTGTTGTTGTGACTTGTTTAGCTTGTTAACAAGTTATTAGTGGGGGATTAGACCTAGGTTTGTTTCAGATTTCATCAAAATACCATAAAGTTCCAGTTTAGTGCAAATTGTGTGATTTGAACTGAATTTAGGCACTGTAGGAAATCTGCTACTACCCGAGACTTTTCAGAACAAAACTAATGATTACTGTAGCATGTATGTATGGTATAGAGTGCCCCAACCAAACCTGGGGACCCAATTCCCAAGTCTGGCCGCCGAAATGGGCATTCTGGCCGCAAATTGCGGCCAGATGGGGGAGATTTGGGTTGGGGTTTGGGGTGTGGGTCTCTGCTTGTATGTGAGTTATTTTGGTATATATATTTTTGCAATATATTTCCTGTATAAAAATCTGGAGCTGAATACCTATTTTCCCGTATTTTCAACCTTTCGCGACACGCGTGATGCGTGTGTGTGGGTTTTGGGTTTCTGTGTATCGCGACGCGTCGGAGTGATTTCAGACGCGTAACCACACGTTTTAGCGTATCGCGCACACGCGCGCTTGGTTCGCGACACGAGTTACTAGTTCGGCTTTAATGTCGCGTTTGTGTGAATTCGAGCTTACATATGATATATTGTGTAATTCTAGGTTCGCAGGCGAGTAAGGCGGACGCAGTGAAGAAAGGGAAGCAGGTTGTTGGCTACACCTAGCGAGGGACTACGGTGAGTAGATTTCACATCTACGGGGATATCGCCCGCATGGCGTTCTACGTCAGGGCTGATGGGACCTTATAGTGTTCCATATATATATTGCATGTTCATGGTTACTATTTTGTACGTATTGCATTCCCTACTACACAGATATGAATTAGAATTGATAGAACACCGCACCATTACTAACGGTCCATGTGCACGAGCACTATCCTGTATGTTACACACACACCGTTAGTAATTGCCATGACACGTAGGAATTATATATCACATCGAATCATTGTATTATAGCTCATCTATATGCGACATGACTAGATATTCATACTTGATGCCTATATCACATCGGATCATTGCATTGTCGCTCATCTATATGCGACATGACTAGATATTCATACTTGATGCCTATATCACATCGGATCATTGCATTGTAGCTCATTATATGTGACATGACTTGATATTCATACCTGCTACACATATCACATCGGATCATTGCATTGTAGCTCATTATATGTGACATGACTTGATATTCATACCTGCTACACATATCACATCGGATCATTGCATTGTAGCTCATTATATGTGACATGACTTGATATTCATACCTGCTACATATATCACATCGGATCATTGTATTGTAGCTCATTATATGTAACATGACTTGATATTCATACCTGATGCACATATCACATCGGGTTATTATCTTGTAGCTTATCTATGTGTAATTTGACTGGATATTTACATTTGACGCACATATCATATCGGATCATTGACTTGTATTTGTTTGGATTATATGTGATTTTTGGATTTGGGAACCGTGGCCATTTCAAATAAGTAATCATTTAAAAACCCGGTTCCCTTGATATGATATTTCGGTGCGTCCACCATGTGTTTTCTCGGTGCTAGAGTGTAACACCCTAGGATAAGGGTTAGTGAACAATTATAATTAAATAATGATTTTTTTATAAAAAGTTTACCAAATTGTGTTTTAAATATTTTTCCTAATTTAATAAACATTTTTCCAAAATTTTCCTAGGCTTGCACACACATGTGCATGTAAACTAGGGTTTTTAAATCAAGTAAATACAATAATTATTAACCATGGTGGGTTAATTGTAGGATTATTTCTTTTGGGGTTTAAGTAAGTCTAATTAATTAGTTAAAAAGGTTGCTTTATTTTGAATTAGTTTCTTTGTGTGTTGACTTGTGAGTGAGAGAGAGGGAGAGTGCATCATGGCAAGCCATGCTTGCAATTAATGATGAGAGAGAGAGAGGGTTGACAATTGGAAGCAATTATTTCCTCTCATTTCTTTTCTTTGTTTCTCTCATAACCCTCACACTCACACACACACACACTCTTACCTGAACCAGAAGCAGCAGCAGCAACATGGAGGCAGCAGCAGCAGCATGAGAAATAGCAGCAGCAGCAAGAAGTAGCAGCATCAGCAGAGGGAAACAGCAGCAGCATCAGCAAGCATCAACTTCGACTGCAGCCTCTTCTCTTCACTTCTCCACCTTCCTCCTGCTTCCTAGGGTTAAGTATGAGGTATATTTCCTAATTTAGTCCCTAGTTAGCTTGGTTAGTGTCGATTTGCATCGGTTAATGGATATTGGTGCGTTTTAGTGCGATATGGGATGTTTAGTGGGAACTTTGTGCATTTGGGGTATGATTTGGTTTCAGTAGGATGATTGAGGTCTGTTGAGGCCCTTGTAACCTAGCCCAACCCCTATTACGTTAAAATACCACCAGTTTTCACATTGGATGCAAATATCGTATTTGTGCAAAAATTGAGTTTTCTGGATCTGCTTTTGACCCTGTAAGTTCAGATTGATTTTGAGTGGACTGTGGCATAGTGGAGTGGAGGTGATACACTAGATGAAACCCGACCCCCTAACTCCCCTTCCCGGCCACCAAAACCACCATTCTGGCCGCAAATTGCGGCCAGACAGGGGTGTTTTGGTAATTTTTGGTTTCTGTATGTGTGTTTTTGTGTGTAGGGTATTTTGGTATATCTATATTTTTAATATCAATTCTGTAGGAAAATCTGGGACCAAATACCTGTTTTGCCGTTTTTCTAAACCTTCGCGACACGCGTGATACGTGAGTAGGTTTGGGTTCTGCGTATCGCAGCGCGTCGGGGTAGTTTCGTAGCGCGTGAGTACACGTTTTAGCGTATCGCGCACACGCGCGATTGGGTTGCGACACAGGTTTCTCGTTGGTTTATAATGTCGCGTTTTGTGACTTAAGCTTATGTGTGATATGTGTATGTGATTCTAGGTTCGCAGGCCAGTGAGACGGTCGCTGCGAAGAAGGGCAAGCAAGTGGTTGGATACACCTAGCGCGAGACACGGTGAGTAGATTTCACATCTACGGGGATATCGCCCGCATGGCGTTATGCGTCAGGGCTGATAGGACTTTGTTATTATATATTTCATGCACCCCATAGACTGTCATTGCATATTGCATTCCTTGCTATACATATATACATATTGTTTAGAACTGATAGAACTGCCATGATCATACTATTGTATATTGTTGTAACTCATCTATATTTGATATCTATATCACGGTGGATCATTGCATTGTAGTTCTTTCTCATGTGACATGACTTGATATACACATTGATGCACCTATCACATCGCAGTTACTTGTATTATTGTTGGAATTTCATATGATTTGTGGATTTGGGAACCGTGGCCTTTTCAAATAAGTAACTATTTAAAAAAACCGGTTCCCTTGATATGATAATTTGGGGCGTCGCCCCGTGTTTTCTCGGTGCTTGAGGCACGGATTGATATAGGGCTGACCCGGACTGACGGATGCCCGATGGGTTGATATAGGGCTGACCCGGACTGACGGATGCCCGATGGGTTGATATAGGGCTGACCCGGACTGACGGATGCCCGATGGGTTGATATAGGGCTGACCCGGACTGACGGATGCCCGATGGGTTGATATAGGGCTGACCCGGACTGACGGATGCCCGATGGGTTGATATAGGGCTGACCCGGACTGACGGATGCCCGATGGATTGATTGAGGGCTGACCCGGACTGACGGATGCCCGATATATATTGAGAGAGGGATGACCCGGACTGACGGATTCCCGGTACATACTTCAGAGAGGGCTGACCCGGATTGACGGTGCCCGATACAGGATGTTTTGCGTGTCGATGCTAGACACGAGTATTTATGATATTTGGGTGCCGATGTTGGGCACTCGGGATTTTCAGGGATATACAGGATATGAGGGCCGATGGAGTACCGGCGTTTGAGATGTTAGGATTTGTGGTGCATACATACTTATGTAGTCCACCTCGATACTTCATGTAGATACTATATCCCCATGCTCAGCATTCATTATCACATCTCACCCTGTAGTATATCACCTGATAGAGGACTGGCATTATTTTATGCATACTGCCACATCGCATTGATATTATCTGCTGGCATTTAGTAGAGCCACGCTACATGTGCATGCTTGCGATTACCTTTATATGTTATCTCTATTCACGAGTTGGCAACTCACCCCCGTTGTGCCACAGTGCTTGCAGGTTGCCCTGGGGAGTAGTCACGGCTGGCTGTTACCGCAACTTTTGGCACAGATACCCCTTTTGAGCCGAGTTAGCCCTTTTGCTGTTTAGGTGGGTTTTGTACGGTATCTGTTATCTTTCTGTTGTACATTGATGTATCTAGTATTCTCCATCTACTTTTCTGTATTGACTTAGAGACAGTTGTGAGGACGATATGTATGATTTTATATTCTGGTGTCGAGCTCGCATGTGAGCCGATGTTACTTTACTTTTGCCGTCTTAGCTTTTATGATATTGTCCTTGCTTTACTGTGTATTCTTCGCTACGGCGTCGTATATCTCTTTGTGAAGTTTCATTCAGTTTACTTGCTATTTCTGCTACACCTTGCTTTTACCCGACTTTTCGGGGCTAATGTTTTAAAAAGGGAAATGTTACCAAAATTATAAAACTCATAACTTCTGAACTTAAAAAGGGATTTCTACTAAATAAATGGAAGTTTTTCAGACATTTACTATTGCTTTTACAAACTGATTTTAAATCACTCTATATTTATTGGTTTTGATTTCTGGGTTCGGCTTACTTAGCCGCGTTGCGCCTGTAGACGTTGCGTGGTTAAGTGCCGGTCACGAGTCGAATTCTCGGGTCGTGACAAAGTTGGTATCAGAGCGTAGGTTTTACCTTCGGAGTGTAGGATGACCCTGGTATGATGGAGTAGGTAGCTGCAGCAGGGTAGCGTAGCGTGCGTATGTTCCGCGGCATACTCACGACACGGTACTCCGCTTACGCGACCTTAGGGCTTGTTGATTTGATTCCTCCTTATATTCTTGTGATTCGATTTCCGTGTTCTTATCGAATCCAAATTTTCTTTCAGCCAATATGCCGCCTAAGACTACGAGGGCACAGAGAGCGGCCGCGAGGGCCGAGATTCGTGTTGACTCGTCCGAGACGAGGACTGATCCGGGCAGTGCACCCGTTGTACCCGAGCAGGCTGTTCCTGCCGTGACAGAGCAGATCGCCACGCTAGGGGCTGGTATGCAGGAGATGCGCCAGACGGTGGGATCTAGCATGCAGGAGATGCGCCAGATGATAGGATCGCTTGTTGAGACGCTTCGAGCGCAGCGGCCAGAGGTAGCTTCATCAGTTCCAGAGACCGCTATGGTACCTACCGCACAGCCAGTTGCCCCTGCAGCCACGGAGGTGATTACAGTATCGCTATCAGAGTTTATGAGGCTGAAGCCTCCGGTTTTCACAGGCACCGATACAGCCGATGACCCACAGTCTTTCATCGACAGGATGGCCAGGATATGCCGTTCCCTCAGGTGCGCAGATGCGAGATGGGTCGAGTTCGCGAGCTTTCGCCTGGAAGGTCTTGCGCAGAAATGGTGTGATTCAGTGGAGAAGGGCAGAGCAGCAGGTCTTCCTCCTATGACCTGGACGGAGTTCGTGACCATATTTCTAGCCCGTTTCCTTCCCCGGAGTGTTTGAGATGCCCGAGCACGCAGGTTTGAGTCTTTGCGCCAGACGCCAGGGATGACAGTGGCAGAGTATGACGTACTGTTTACAGAGCTAGCAGTCTACGCCCCACATTTAGTGGCCACCGAGGAGTTGCGAGTCCGGAGATTTGTTCGAGGTTTGATTTCACCAGTGTTCCTCGCGATCAGCGCGCAGCACTACGAGACCTATGCAGCAGCTGTAGACGCAGCCCTAGTGGTCGAGGAGCACCTTGTTGAGACTTCGGCACTCCCAGAGCCGAAGAGAGCTCGTGCGGATACTTCAGCACAGAGACAGCCTTTTCGGCGCCGTGATAGACGTATTGCAGGCAGCAGAGATTCAGGGCGGGGCCGGTTATTCAGTTCTTATTCCCAGGATGGTCAGCGGCCGTCGTCGGGATGTTTTCGATGTGGGAGCTCTTACCACCGTGTGCGGGATTGTCCTGAGTTACCCCGGACAGAGGCCACAGCACCGCATGTTACATTACCACTTTCACCACCCCAGAGAGCGTTGCCTATCGTACCTACCGTTGCTCCGCGCCAGACTCATACACAGCGAGGTCGTGGGCGTGGAGGAGTTGCTCAGAGAGGGCGAGGTGACCGAGGCAGAGGGCAGCCAGCCGCAGGTGGTGGACAGGCGAGGGTTTTTGCTTTGACCCATCAGGACGCGCAGGCGTCCAATGCAGTGGTTTCAGGTATCCTCCCTGTATGTTCAGTTGACGCACATGTACTGTTCGATCCCGGATCCACACACTCGTACGTATCCACGCACTTTGTGCCGGGTTTGGGTAGAGAGTCCGGCTTACTTGATCAGCCGCTTGTGGTGACTACTCCTGTGGGAGAGTCGTTTGTTGCTAGGCACGTGTTCCGATCCTGTATCGTCTGTATTGGCGAGAGAGAGTTGCCTGTCGACTTGATCCTTCTGGATATGTTGGACTTCGACGTTCTTTTGGGCATGGATTGGTTAGCCACGTGCTATGCTTCTGTGGACTGCCGCGAGAAGACAGTTAGATTCTGTTTCCCCGGCGAGTCGGTTTTTGTTGTGTTGGGGGACCGTGGTGCTGCCCCTCACAGTGTGATTTCTTCTTTTCGCGCTGGACAGCTTTTGAGGAAGGGATGTCAGGGATTTCTCGCTTATGTTCGCGATGCTCGCGCTACAGAGGTTCCATTGGATCAGGTTCCGGTTGTTAGCGAGTTTCCTGATGTGTTCCCTGACGAGCTTCCTGGGTTGCCGCCCGAGCGCGACATTTCCTTCTGTATTGATTTGGTTCCTGGTTCGGGGCCTATTTCTATACCGCCCTATCGGATGGCCCCGGCAGAACTTCGTGAGCTGAAGGGTCAGTTACAGGATTTGCTGGACAAGGGACTTATTCGACCCAGTGTTTCTCCTTGGGGTGCTCCAGTCCTGTTCGTCAGGAAGAAGGACGGCAGCTTACGTCTTTGTATCGACTACCGCCAGCTGAACAGGGTGACAGTGCGGAACAGGTATCCTTTGCCGCGTATCGACGATTTGTTCGACCAGCTTCAGGGGGCAGGGTACTTTTCGAGGATCGATTTGCGATCGGGCTATCATCAGCTGCGGGTTCGACAGGAGAACATTCCACGGACAGCTTTCCGTACGCGCTACGGCCATTACGAGTTTTTGGTGATGCCGTTCGGACTCACCAATGCGCCGGCAGCCTTCATGGATTTGATGAACCGTATTTTTCGGCCTTACTTGGATCTGTTCATTATAGTCTTCATTGACGATATCTTGGTGTATTCCCGGAGTAGTGAGGAGCACGAGCAGCACCTGCGGGTTACATTGCAGACATTGAGGGAGCACCAGCTCTATGCGAAATTCTCCAAGTGTGCTTTTTGGCTAGACAGCGTGGACTTCTTGGGTCACGTGATTTCACGAGACGGTATATGTGTTGACCCGAGGAAGATCGAGGCCGTTCAGCATTGGCCCAGACCCACATCAGTGACGGAGATTCGCAGCTTTTTGGGATTGGCCGGTTACTACAGGCGTTTTGTGCAGGACTTCTCCCGTATTGCTACACCGTTGACCGGGTTGACCCGGAAGGGAGTTCCTTTCGATTGGACGGAGGAGTGCGAGCACAGTTTTCAGCAGTTACGGACTCAGCTGACGACGGCACCGGTGTTATCTTTACCTTCCGGATCGGGCGGATTTGTGGTCTTTTGTGATGCTTCTCGAGTGGGATTGGGATGCGTTCTGATGCAGCATGATAGGGTGATCGCGTATGCCTCGCGACAATTGAAAAAGCACGAGCAGAACTACCCCACTCATGATTTGGAGATGGCAGCAGTGGTCTTCGCACTTAAGATCTGGCGACATTACCTGTACGGCGAGTCGTGCCAGATATTTACGGATCACAAGAGTTTGAAATACATATTCCAGCAGCGGGACCTGAACCTTCGACAGCGTCGGTGGATGGAGTTAGTGAAGGATTACGACTGCGAGATCTTATATCACCCGGGCAAGGCAAATGTGGTGGCGGATGCTTTGAGCAGGAGGCCCGGGAGTAGCTTATCTTGTTTGAGCGCAGTACAGGAGCAATCATCGGCATATTGGCAGATATTATGCGACAGTCGAGTACAGTTCGAGTTCACGCCGATTGGAGGACAGATATGTAACACTTTGAAATTTTCGTTGATTGTTTTGGTGATAATTAGTAGTCGTGCATGTTTTTATATTTGTGTGTTCATAGGATTTATAGTTATTATTGGTGGTGTTAGCATATTAGAAATTTTCCCTTGTTGAGCACACTTGCACACTTAGACTTTTTCTTGTGACTTGTTAACCATTCCTTGTGCATGGTTGTTAACTTATCTTTTCCCCACCATTTTGATCTTTTCTAAACCTTTATCATAATTCAAAATACTATTAAACAATGAGGCATGGGGGAGTAGGTAAAAGGTTGACTTGAGACCCTTTTCTTCCCTTCTCTCTCTCTCCTTTTCCCACTTCAGAAATTCTGGAGCTCCAGCAGAGGAAACCCTTCCATTCTCTTCACCTCTTCTTCCTCTTTTCATTCCCTTCAATTCCCAAGCAAATCCTACACAAAAACCACACCTTTTCATCACAAAAATTTAAGAAAAGTGAGCTTTTTAGGGTGTTTGAGGCAAATCTGCATACACGAGTGGAAAAGCTGAGACTTTGGTGTTTAGCAAGGTCTCTAGAAGGTATAAACTCTAGTCTTAACCTCTTTTTCCATAACTTGTTGTATTGTTTCGCAAAAATCCCCTTTTCGTGCATTTTTAGTGAAATTATAGGATATTTGTGATGTATATGTTAGATTGGTGTTCTCATAGTTTGGTTAGCTCCTTTAAGTGTTATTAGAGCTATTTTAACTAGGTTATACCTCAGGTTGCACAAAAATACCCTAAAGTTCCATTTTTAGTGCAAAGTGTGGATTTTAACTAGAATTTGGGCACTGTAGGATCTGCTGTCACCCGAGACTTTTCAGTAGAAATCTAGATGTTACTGCAGCATGTATGGGGAAACTTGAGTGCACCAACCAAACCTGGGAGCCCAATTCCCAAGTGAGGCCGCCAAATATTGCATTCTGGCCGCAAATTGCGGCCAGATGGGGGAGTCATGGGTTGGGGTTTGAGGTGTGGGTGTCTGCTGCTATTTGGGTTGTTTTGGTATATATAGTTTTGCAATATCTTTCCTGTATCAAAATCTGGGGTAGAATACCTATTTTTCCCGTATTTTCAACCTTTCGCGACACGCGTGATACGTGTGTGTGGGTTTTGGGTTTCTGCGTATCGCGACGCGTCAGGATGCGTTTAGGTGCGTAACCACACGTTTTAGCGTATCGCGCACACGCACGCTTGGTTCGCGACACGAGTTATTGGTTCGGCTTAAATGTCGCGTTTTCGTGATTTCAAGCTTACGTGTGATATATTGTGTAACTCTAGGTTCGCAGGCAAGTACGGCAGACGCCGCGCAGGAAGGGAAGCAGGCTGTTGGCTATACCTAGCGGGAGGCTACGGTGAGTAGATTTCACATCTACGGGGGTATCGCCCGCATGGCGTTCTACGTCAGGGCTGATAGGACCTTATAGTGTTATATATATATATATTGCATGTTCATAGTTACTAGCTAGTGCATTGCATACCTACTACATATATCACATTGTATCATTGCATTGTAGCTCATTTATATGTGACATGACTTGATACTCATATTTGATACCTATATCACATTGTATCATTGCATTGTAGCTCATTTATATGTGACATGACTTGATACTCATATTTGATACCTATATCACATTGTATCATTGCATTGTAGCTCATTTATATGTGACATGACTTGATACTCATATTTGATACCTATATCACATTGTATCATTGCATTGTAGCTCATTTATATGTGACATGACTTGATACTCATATTTGATACCTATATCACATTGTATCATTGCATTGTAGCTCATTTATATGTGACATGACTTGATACTCATATTTGATACCTATATCACATTGTATCATTGCATTGTAGCTCATTTATATGTGACATGACTTGATACTCATATTTGATACCTATATCACATTGTATCATTGCATTGTAGCTCATTTATATGTGACATGACTTGATACTCATATTTGATACCTATATCACATTGGATCATTGCATTGTAGCTCATTTATATGTGACATGACTTGATACTCATATTTGATACCTATATCACATTGGATCATTGCATTGTAGCTCATTTATATGTGACATGACTTGATACTCATATTTGATACCTATAGCACATTGGATCATTGCATTGTAGCTTATCTATATGCGACATGACTTGATATTCATACCTGATACACATATCACATCACAATTACTTGTATATTTCTTTGATGGTATCGACTTGTACTAGACATAGAGTAGTACCCCCAGACTGTATGATCTGATGATAGTGATACCTGTTATGTGACGAGATAGTGAGGTATTGACCTGTACCCAGGTTTGGGGATGCCGTATGATGATTTACCGTACGAGCCGATATTGATGATAGATCCGCACTCATACTTGAGGATATCTTACGATATGACATTGAGGCGAGATCACCGACTATATACCTATAGATATACATTGACTCAGATTTAGGTAGTTTCCACACCTACCCCCCCCTGATTTGACCTGATACTTAGATGTAGTTTGCATTGTAGATTCTTCACTGTGGTGTTGACTATTCCCGAGTCATGCTCATTTCAAATGGCAAGCCGCGTTACTGTTCATTTACTATTCACTCTACAGCTCGCATTGTATCGCATACTTAATATTTTATCATGATGATCTCTGATGGGAGCCTGTGTGCTCGGAGCCTATGAGCTCGATGTGAGAGGAGCCTATGAGCTCGATGTGATGGGAGCCTATGTGCTCGGAGCCTATGAGCTCGATGTGATGGGAGCCTATGTGCTCGGAGCCTATGAGCTCGATTGGAGAGGAGCCTCTGTGCTCGGGACCTTTATGGTTGATGGTATATTATATTCCCCTACCCCCTATTTATTGCATATGCATGGCATACATGATGCTTATTGTCAGTGGGTGACGGTGGACGGGTTCCACATATATTTACAGACATGCATTTACACTGATCATACTTCATTGTATATATAACAGGGTATGAGGGCGCTGTTATATATACCCTTACACCAATATTAGTGGTATGGGACTCTAATATATGTGTATTGATATCATTGATACTTCATCATATTTACCTCATGCAGACATACCTTACAATGATGACATGTTATTACCTGAGTACCTGGCACTACATATATATTTAGATGTTACCTTGCCACCTTATCACACTCAGATATACTCTTGTGGATTATATTACTGATCGTTGACTTAGGATTATGTCTTGCATTCAATTTCTGCTTGTAGATGTTTCTATTCACGAGTTGGCAACTCACCCCGTTGTGCCACAGTGTTTGCAGGTTGCCCTTCGGAGTAGTCGCGGCAGGCTGCCTTGCATCTTTTGACACAGATACCCCCACAGTTGGTGTACTAGCTCTTTTGCTGATAGGTGGGTTTTGTGCGGTATCTGTTTATCTTTCAGTATGTACATTGTTGTATCTAGTATTCTCCATCTACCATGTATATATTTGACTTAGAAACAGTGTGAGGACGATGTTGTATTATTTTGTATTCTGGTGTCGAGCTCGTTGTGAGCCGGCTGTACTTTTAGTTTATTCTATCTGTGATGTTCCCACTTGTGGATCTTGATCTTCGCTACGGCGTCATATATTACTATCTGGTGCTTGTTTACTTAGATTTCTTATCATGTTCGTAAGTGTTTCCATTTAAAACTTCTATCACTCTATACTTTCACTGGTTTGATTTTCTGGGTTTTTCGGTTCACTTAGCTGCGTCACGCCTGTAGACGTTACGTGGTTAAGTTGCCGGTTACGGGCCAAACTTCGGGTCGTGACAAAGTTGGTATCAGAGCGTAGGTTTTACCTTTCGGAGTGTAGGACGACCCTGGTATGATAGAGTAGGTAGCTGCGGCAGGGTAGCGTAGCGTGCGTATGTTCCGCGGCATACTCACGACACGGTACTCCGCCTACGCGACCTTAGGACCTGTTGATTTAAATTCCTCCTTGAGTATATACATTCTTGCGATTCGATTTCCGTATCCTTATCGAATCCTGTTGTTGCTGATAGCCAATATGCCGCCAAGGACTACGAGGGCACAAAGAGCAGCCGCGAGGGCCGAGGTTCGAGTTGATTCATCTGAGACAAGGACTAATCCGAGTGGTACTCCTGTTGCACCAGGACAGATTGTTTCCCCTACGGCAGCTCAGGTCGCTAGACTAGTGGTAGAGATGCAGGGCCTATGCCAGGCGATGAGCTCATTGGTAGAGGTCGTTCGAGCGCAGCGACAGATGGTTGCCACCCCTGTTACCCAGTTGTTCCTTGCGATCATCATGCAGTATTCCGTTCCCTACATAGCACCGGTGGAGGCAGCTCCCATGTACGAGACACATCTTCCAGCAGCCATGAGAATTCCGGAACAGTTGAGGAATCACACTGGTATACCAGCCCAGAGCAGAGGCTTAGGACGAGGACAGTCGTTTGGCTTTCATCCCCAGGCAGGACAGCATTCAGTGCGTAGGTGTTTACGATGCGGAAGCCTTCAACACCTCATCAGGCAGTGCTTCTTCACAGCACGTCAGGGTCGTGCTCGGAGACGTCGTGGACGCGGGGAGTTTGCACAGAGGGGTCAGGCTAGTAGAGGAGGAGTTCAGTCGGTCGCAAATGAAGGACAGGCACAAGTTTTTGCTTCGACTCATCGGGACTTGCGGGTGTCCGATGCTGTGGTTTCAGGTACTCTTTTAGTTTGTCCTTTGTTGCACACGTATTATTTGATCCGGATCCTTGTGCTCTTATGTATCCACGCACTTTTGTGCTGAGTTTGGGTAGAGAGTCCGGTTTGTTTGGTCAACCGCTAGTTGTGACTACTCCTGTAGGAGAGTCGTTTGTTGCTAGGCACGTGTTCCGATCCTGTACCGTCCGTATCGGCGAGAGAGAGTTGCCGATCAATTTGATCCATCATGAGATGTTGGACTTCGACGTTCTTTTGGGCATGGATTGGTTAGTCACGTGCTATGCTTCTGTGGTCTGCCGTGAGGAGACAGTTCGATTTTGTTTTCCCGGCAAGTCGGTTGTTGTTGCGTTGGGGGACCGTAGTGCCACCCCTCACAGAGTGATTTCTTCGGTTCGCGCTGGACAGCTTTTGCGGAAGGGATGTCAGGAATTTTTTTGCATATGTTTGCGATACTAGGGCTATAGAGGTTCTTTTGGATCAGGTTCCGGTTGGTAGCGAGTTTCCTGATGCGTTCCCTGACAAGCTTCCTGGACGGCCGCCCGAGCGTGATAATTCTTTCTGCGTTGATTTGGTTCCTGGCACGGGACCTATTTCGGTACCGCTTTATTGGATGGCCCCGGCGGAACTTAGAGAGTTGAAGGGTCAGTTGCAGGACTTGCTGGATAAATGATTTATTCGACCCAGTGTTTCTCCTTGGGGCGCTCCAGTCCTGTTCGTCAAGAAGAAAGACGGCTGTTGCGTTTGTGTATTGACTACCGCCAGCTGAATAAGGTGACAGTGCGGAATCAATATCCTTTGCCACACATCGACGGTTTGTTCGACTAGCTTCAGGGGGCAGGATACTTTTCGAGGATCGATTTACGATCGGGTTATCATCAGCTGCGGGTTCGACGGGAGGACATTCCTAGGACGGCCTTCCGCACACGTTACGGCCATTATGAGTTTTTGGTGATGTCGTTCGGACTCACCAACGCGCCAGCAGCATTTATGGACATGATGAACCGTACTCTTCGGCCGTATCTTGATCTGTTCATTATGGTGTTTATGGACGATATCTTGGTATATTCTTGGAGTAGAGAGGAGCACGAGCAGCACCTGCGGATTCCACTGCAGACCCGGAAGGGAGTTCACTTCGATTGGACGGAGGAGTGTGAGCACAGTTTCCAGCAGCTACGGGCTCTACTGGCTACGACACCAGTGTTATCATTGGCTTTGGGATCAGTCGGATTTGTGGTCTACTGCGATGCTTCACGAGTAGGGTTGGGATGCGTTTTGATGCAGCATGATAGGGGGATTGCGTATGCTTCACGGCAAGCAAAGAGACATAAGCAGAATTACCCTACTCATGATCTGGAGATGGCTGCAGTGGTCTTTGCATTCAAGATCTGGCGACATTATCGGTATGGGGAGTCGTGCCAGATATTCACCGACCACAAGAGCTTAAAGTACATATGTCAGCAGCGAGACCCGAACCTTAGACAGCACCGACGGATGTAGTTAGTGAGGGACTACGATTGTGAGATCTTGCATCAACCGGGCAGGGCTAATGTAGTGGCGGATGCTTGAATAGGAGGCCCGGGGGTAGTCTATCTTGTTTGAGCGCAGTACAGAGACAGCCGTCGGCAGATTGATAGATCTTATGCGACAGCCGGGTACAGTTCGAGTTTACGCCGACCGGAAGACAGATTGCGCATGTTCGTGCATGCCCACAGTTGCTTGACCGTATATAAGAGGCACAGCACAGTGTTGACCGCTGTTCAGAGATCAGGACACAGATGGGACATAGCAGACTTTCCGAGTTCGTGATCGATGATCAGGAGATACTACGATTTGGAGCTAGACTGTGCGTACCAGATGCTGAGGGATTGCGGCGCGAGACTATCGAGGAGGCACATCGATCGGTATATGGTGTTCATCCCGGTGTCACCAAGATGTACCATGACTTGAGAGATGTTTACTGGTGAGACGGTATGAAGAGGGATATTGCAGATTTTGTATCGAGATGCCTGACTTGTCAACAAGTCGAGGCTGAGCATCAGAGGCCAACGGGAGAGCTACAGCCGTTACCCATCCCGGAGTGGAAATAAGAACAGATATCTATGGATTTCATTGTAAGTCTACCCAGGACTAGTCAAGGGTATAACTCCACCTGGGTGATCGTGGATCGTTTGACGAAAGCGGCTCACTTCCTACCGGCAAGGACGCCATCCGGATTTGCCCAGTATGCCAGATTTACATTGATGAGATTGTACGACTGCACCGAGTTCCGACATGCATCGTGTCCGATAGAGGCACCCAGTTTATCAGCCGGACATAGCAGAGGCTTCAGGAGGCTTTGGGGCACCCGTTTGAGTTTCAGCACAGCGTTCCATCCGCAGACCGACGGACAGTCAGAGCGAACTATTCAGACTCTCGAGGACATGCTCAGAGCATGCGTTGTAGATTTCGGAGGTAGCTGGGATCATCATTTGCCCTTAGTAGAGTTCTCCTACAGCAACAGCTACCAGGAGACCATTCAGGAGGCACCATTTGAGGCTCTCTATGGGAGGAGATGCAGATCACCCACCTGTTGGACGGAACTCGGTGAGAGCAGTGTATTAGGGCCACAGGTTGTGGAAGACAGTGAAGATCCAATTGTTTCGCGATAGGATGAGAGCAGCCAGGGTAGGTACAAATCTTATGCGGACCGTCGTCGACGCAGATTTGAGTTTTATGTTGGTGATCATGTTTTCTTGAGGGTCTCCCCAATGAAGGGCGTAATGAGGTTTGGAAAGAAGGGGAAGCTTAGTCCCAGATTTGTGGGCCCCATTGGAGGTCCTTGAGCGAATTGGTGCAGTTGCGTATCGTTTAGCCCTTCCGCCCAGTTTTCCAGACGTGCATCCCGTATTTCACGTTTCGATGCTCCGTAGATATCTTCATGATCCTTCGCATGTGATTCAGCATCCGACGACCCAGCGTGAGCGCGACCTTGCCTACGCAGAGCAGCCAGTGATAATCTTAGACCGACGAGTGAAGAAATTGAGGTCGAAGAGATACCGTCCGTCAAAGTGCTTTGGCGTGGCCAGAGCGTCGAGGAAGTCACTTGGGAGACTGAGAGCGGGATGAGGAAGAGGTATCCCCACCTTTTTGAAGTGCGTATAGTTAGATTTTTAAATTCGGGGACCGAATTTCCTTAAGGGGGGTAGATTGTAACACTTTGAAATTTTCGTTGATTGTTTTGGTGATAATTAGTAGTCGTGCATGTTTTTATATTTGTGTGTTCATAGGATTTATAGTTATTATTGGTGGTGTTAGCATATTAGAAATTTTCCCTTGTTGAGCACACTTGCACACTTAGACTTTTTCTTGTGACTTGTTAACCATTCCTTGTGCATGGTTGTTAACTTATCTTTTCCCCACCATTTTGATCTTTTCTAAACCTTTATCATAATTCAAAATACTATTAAACAATGAGGCATGGGGGAGTAGGTAAAAGGTTGACTTGAGACCCTTTTCTTCCCTTCTCTCTCTCTCCTTTTCCCACTTCAGAAATTCTGGAGCTCCAGCAGAGGAAACCCTTCCATTCTCTTCACCTCTTCTTCCTCTTTTCATTCCCTTCAATTCCCAAGCAAATCCTACACAAAAACCACACCTTTTCATCACAAAAATTTAAGAAAAGTGAGCTTTTTAGGGTGTTTGAGGCAAATCTGCATACACGAGTGGAAAAGCTGAGACTTTGGTGTTTAGCAAGGTCTCTAGAAGGTATAAACTCTAGTCTTAACCTCTTTTTCCATAACTTGTTGTATTGTTTCGCAAAAATCCCCTTTTCGTGCATTTTTAGTGAAATTATAGGATATTTGTGATGTATATGTTAGATTGGTGTTCTCATAGTTTGGTTAGCTCCTTTAAGTGTTATTAGAGCTATTTTAACTAGGTTATACCTCAGGTTGCACAAAAATACCCTAAAGTTCCATTTTTAGTGCAAAGTGTGGATTTTAACTAGAATTTGGGCACTGTAGGATCTGCTGTCACCCGAGACTTTTCAGTAGAAATCTAAATGTTACTGCAGCATGTATGGGGAAACTTGAGTGCACCAACCAAACCTGGGAGCCCAATTCCCAAGTGAGGCCGCCAAATATTGCATTCTGGCCGCAAATTGCGGCCAGATGGGGGAGTCATGGGTTGTGGTTTGAGGTGTGGGTGTCTGCTGCTATTTGGGTTGTTTTGGTATATATAGTTTTGCAATATCTTTCCTGTATCAAAATCTGGGGTAGAATACCTATTTTTCCCGTATTTTCAACCTTTCGCGACACGCGTGATACGTGTGTGTGGGTTTTGGGTTTCTGCGTATCGCGACGCGTCAGGATGCGTTTAGGTGCGTAACCACACGTTTTAGCGTATCGCGCACACGCACGCTTGGTTCGCGACACGAGTTATTGGTTCGGCTTAAATGTCGCGTTTTCGTGATTTCAAGCTTACGTGTGATATATTGTGTAACTCTAGGTTCGCAGGCAAGTACGGCAGACGCCGCGCAGGAAGGGAAGCAGGCTGTTGGCTATACCTAGCGGGAGGCTACGGTGAGTAGATTTCACATCTACGGGGGTATCGCCCGCATGGCGTTCTACGTCAGGGCTGATAGGACCTTATAGTGTTCTATATATATATATTGCATGTTCATAGTTACTAGCTAGTGCATTGCATACCTACTACATATATCACATTGTATCATTGCATTGTAGCTCATTTATATGTGACATGACTTGATACTCATATTTGATACCTATATCACATTGTATCATTGCATTGTAGCTCATTTATATGTGACATGACTTGATACTCATATTTGATACCTATATCACATTGTATCATTGCATTGTAGCTCATTTATATGTGACATGACTTGATACTCATATTTGATACCTATATCACATTGTATCATTGCATTGTAGCTCATTTATATGTGACATGACTTGATACTCATATTTGATACCTATATCACATTGTATCATTGCATTGTAGCTCATTTATATGTGACATGACTTGATACTCATATTTGATACCTATATCACATTGGATCATTGCATTGTAGCTCATTTATATGTGACATGACTTGATACTCATATTTGATACCTATATCACATTGTATCATTGCATTGTAGCTCATTTATATGTGACATGACTTGATACTCATATTTGATACCTATATCACATTGTATCATTGCATTGTAGCTCATTTATATGTGACATGACTTGATACTCATATTTGATACCTATATCACATTGTATCATTGCATTGTAGCTCATTTATATGTGACATGACTTGATACTCATATTTGATACCTATATCACATTGTATCATTGCATTGTAGCTCATTTATATGTGACATGACTTGATACTCATATTTGATACCTATATCACATTGTATCATTGCATTGTAGCTCATTTATATGTGACATGACTTGATACTCATATTTGATACCTATATCACATTGTATCATTGCATTGTAGCTCATTTATATGTGACATGACTTGATACTCATATTTGATACCTATATCACATTGTATCATTGCATTGTAGCTCATTTATATGTGACATGACTTGATACTCATATTTGATACCTATATCACATTGGATCATTGCATTGTAGCTCATTTATATGTGACATGACTTGATACTCATATTTGATACCTATATCACATTGGATCATTGCATTGTAGCTCATTTATATGTGACATGACTTGATACTCATATTTGATACCTATAGCACATTGGATCATTGCATTGTAGCTTATCTATATGCGACATGACTTGATATTCATACCTGATACACATATCACATCACAATTACTTGTATATTTCTTTGATGGTATCGACTTGTACTAGACATAGAGTAGTACCCCCAGACTGTATGATCTGATGATAGTGATACCTGTTATGTGACGAGATAGTGAGGTATTGACCTGTACCCAGCTTTGGGGATGCCGTATGATGATTTACCGTACGAGCCGATATTGATGATAGATCCGCACTCATACTTGAGGATATCTTACGATATGACATTGAGGCGAGATCACCGACTATATACCTATAGATATACATTGACTCAGATTTAGGTAGTTTCCACACCTACCCCCCCCCTGATTTGACCTGATACTTAGATGTAGTTTGCATTGTAGATTCTTCACTGTGGTGTTGACTATTCCCGAGTCATGCTCATTTCAAATGGCAAGCCGCGTTACTGTTCATTTACTATTCACTCTACAGCTCGCATTGTATCGCATACTTAATATTTTATCATGATGATCTCTGATGGGAGCCTGTGTGCTCGGAGCCTATGAGCTCGATGTGAGAGGAGCCTATGAGCTCGATGTGATGGGAGCCTATGTGCTCGGAGCCTATGAGCTCGATGTGATGGGAGCCTATGTGCTCGGAGCCTATGAGCTCGATTGGAGAGGAGCCTCTGTGCTCGGGACCTTTATGGTTGATGGTATATTATATTCCCCTACCCCCTATTTATTGCATATGCATGGCATACATGATGCTTATTGTCAGTGGGTGACGGTGGACGGGTTCCACATATATTTACAGACATGCATTTACACTGATCATACTTCATTGTATATATAACAGGGTATGAGGGCGCTGTTATATATACCCTTACACCAATATTAGTGGTATGGGACTCTAATATATGTGTATTGATATCATTGATACTTCATCATATTTACCTCATGCAGACATACCTTACAATGATGACATGTTATTACCTGAGTACCTGGCACTACATATATATTTAGATGTTACCTTGCCACCTTATCACACTCAGATATACTCTTGTGGATTATATTACTGATCGTTGACTTAGGATTATGTCTTGCATTCAATTTCTGCTTGTAGATGTTTCTATTCACGAGTTGGCAACTCACCCCGTTGTGCCACAGTGTTTGCAGGTTGCCCTTCGGAGTAGTCGCGGCAGGCTGCCTTGCATCTTTTGACACAGATACCCCCACAGTTGGTGTGCTAGCTCTTTTGCTGATAGGTGGGTTTTGTGCGGTATCTGTTTATCTTTCAGTATGTACATTGTTGTATCTAGTATTCTCCATCTACCATGTATATATTTGACTTAGAAACAGTGTGAGGACGATGTTGTATTATTTTGTATTCTGGTGTCGAGCTCGTTGTGAGCCGGCTGTACTTTTAGTTTATTCTATCTGTGATGTTCCCACTTGTGGATCTTGATCTTCGCTACGGCGTCATATATTACTATCTGGTGCTTGTTTACTTAGATTTCTTATCATGTTCGTAAGTGTTTCCATTTAAAACTTCTATCACTCTATACTTTCACTGGTTTGATTTTCTGGGTTTTTCGGTTCACTTAGCTGCGTCACGCCTGTAGACGTTACGTGGTTAAGTTGCCGGTTACGGGCCAAACTTCGGGTCGTGACAAGATAGCGCATGTCCGTGCACGCCCACAGTTGATTGATCGTATACGTGAGGCACAGCTCAGTGATGACCGATGTTCAGAGATCATGGCACAGATGGGACAGGACAGATTTTCCGAGTTCGTGATCGATGATCACGGGATACTACGGTTTGGAGTCAGACTGTGCGTACCTGATGCTGAGGGACTGAGGCGTGAGATTCTTGAGGAGGCACATCGATCGGTGTATAGCGTCCATCCCGGTTCCACCAAGATGTATCATGATATGCGAGATGTTTATTGGTGGAACGGAATGAAGAGGGACATTGCAGATTTTGTATCGAGATGCCTGACTTGTCAGCAAGTCAAGGCTGAGCACCAGAGGCCCGCGGGAGAGCTACAGCCGTTACCCATTCCGGAGTGGAAATGGGAACAGATTTCGATGGACTTCGTGGTGGGTCTACCCAGGACTAGTCGGGGGTATGACTCCATCTGGGTGATCGTGGATCGTTTGACGAAAGCGGCTCACTTCTTACCGGTGAAGACGACTTTCGGATTTACTCAGTACGCTCAGATCTATATTGACGAGATAGTGCGACTACACGGAGTCCCGACGTGCATTGTGTCCGACAGAGGCACCCAGTTTACTAGTAGACTATGGCAGAGGCTTCAGGAGGCTTTGGGCACTCGCTTGAGTTTCAGCACGGCATTTCATCCGCAGACCGACGGACAGTCAGAGCGGACCATTCAGACCCTCGAGGACATGCTCAGAGCTTGTGTACTAGATTTTGGAGGTAGCTGGGATCATCATTTTCCCTTAGTAGAGTTTTCCTACAATAACAGCTACCAGGAGACCATTCAGATGGCACCGTTTGAGGCTCTTTACGGGAGGAGATGCAGGTCACCTACTTGTTGGACAGAGCTCAGTGAGAGCAGTATCTTAGGGCCACAGATCGTTGAGGAGACGACCGCGAAGATCCAGTTGATTCGCGATAGGATGAGAGCAGCGCAGAGTAGGCAGAGAGCTTATGCAGACCGTCGACGACGTAGACTTGAGTTTTCTGTTGGAGATCATGTTTTCTTGAGGGTCTCCCCAATGAAAGGTGTGATGAGGTTTGGGAAGAAGGGGAAGCTTAGCCCCAGGTATGTGGGCCCCTTCGAGATCCTTGAGCGTGTCGGTGCAGTAGCTTACCGGTTAGCCCTTCCGCCCAGCTTTCCAGACGTGCACCCCGTATTCCATGTTTCGATGCTCCGCAGATATATACATGATCCTTCGCATGCGATTCAGCATCCGACGATCCAGCTTGAGCGTGATCTTTCCTATGCAGAGCAGCCAGCGATGATCTTGGATCGACAAGTGAAGAAATTGAGATCGAAGGAGATTCCATCAGTTAAAGTACTTTGGCGTGGTCAGAACCGTGAAGAGGTCACTTGGGAGAC
The DNA here is from genome assembly GCA_030015575.1 of Agapanthus africanus. NCBI lineage: Eukaryota > Viridiplantae > Streptophyta > Magnoliopsida > Asparagales > Amaryllidaceae > Agapanthus > Agapanthus africanus. The sequence continues at coordinate 208,589,642 of JASDDO010000022.1, forward strand.
CGAGAGTGAGATGATGAAGACGTATCCCCATCTTTTTGAAGGTAACCTTAGTTAGATTTTTGAAATTCGGGGACGAATTTCTTTAAGGGGGAGAGATTGTAACACCTTGGGATAAGGGTTAGTGAACAATTATAATTAAATAATGATTTTTTTATAAAAAGTTTACCAAATTGTGTTTTAAATATTTTTCCTAATTTAATAAACATTTTTTCAAAATTTTCCTAGGCTTGCACACACATGTGCATGTAAACTAGGGTTTTTAAATCAAGTAAATACAATAATTATTAACCATGGTGGGTTAATTGTAGGATTATTTCTTTTGGGGTTTAAGTAAGTCTAATTAATTAGTTAAAAAGGTTGCTTTATTTTGAATTAGTTTCTTTGTGTGTTGACTTGTGAGTGAGAGAGAGGGAGAGTGCATCATGGCAAGCCATGCTTGCAATTAATGATGAGAGAGAGAGAGGGTTGACAATTGGAAGCAATTATTTCCTCTCATTTCTTTTCTTTGTTTCTCTCATAACCCTCACACTCACACACACACACACTCTTACCTGAACCAGAAGCAGCAGCAGCAACATGGAGGCAGCAGCAGCAGCATGAGAAATAGCAGCAGCAGCAAGAAGTAGCAGCATCAGCAGAGGGAAACAGCAGCAGCATCAGCAAGCATCAACTTCGACTGCAGCCTCTTCTCTTCACTTCTCCACCTTCCTCCTGCTTCCTAGGGTTAAGTATGAGGTATATTTCCTAATTTAGTCCCTAGTTAGCTTGGTTAGTGTCGATTTGCATCGGTTAATGGATATTGGTGCGTTTTAGTGCGATATGGGATGTTTAGTGGGAACTTTGTGCATTTGGGGTATGATTTGGTTTCAGTAGGATGATTGAGGTCTGTTGAGGCCCTTGTAACCTAGCCCAACCCCTATTACGCTAAAATACCACCAGTTTTCACATTGGATGCAAATATCGTATTTGTGCAAAAATTGAGTTTTCTGGATCTGCTTTTGACCCTGTAAGTTCAGATTGATTTTGAGTGGACTGTGGCATAGTGGAGTGGAGGTGATACACTAGATGAAACCCGACCCCCTAACTCCCCTTCCCGGCCGCCAAAACCACCATTCTGGCCGCAAATTGCGGCCAGACAGGGGGTGTTTTGGTAATTTTTGGTTTCTGTATGTGTGTTTTTGTGTGTAGGGTATTTTGGTATATATATATTTTTAATATCAATTCTGTAGGAAAATCTGGGACCAAATACCTGTTTTGCCGTTTTTCTAAACCTTCGCGACACGCGTGATACGTGAGTAGGTTTGGGTTCTGCGTATCGCAGCGCGTCGGGGTAGTTTCGTGGCGCGTGAGTACACGTTTTAGCGTATCGCGCACACGCGCGATTGGGTTGCGACACAGGTTTCTCGTTGGTTTATAATGTCGCGTTTTGTGACTTAAGCTTATGTGTGATATGTGTATGTGATTCTAGGTTCGCAGGCCAGTGAGACGGACGCTGCGAAGAAGGGCAAGCAAGTGGTTGGATACACCTAGCGCGAGACACGGTGAGTATATTTCACATCTACGGGGATATCGCCCGCATGGCGTTATGCGTCAGGGCTGATAGGACTTTGTTATTATATATTTCATGCACCCCATAGACTGTCATTGCATATTGCATTCCTTGCTATACATATATACATATTGTTTAGAACTGATAGAACTGCCATGCTCATACTATTGTATATTGTTGTAACTCATCTATATTTGATATCTATATCACGGTGGATCATTGCATTGTAGTTCTTTCTCATGTGACATGACTTGATATACACATTGATGCACCTATCACATCGCAGTTACTTGTATTATTGTTGGGATTTCATATGATTTGTGGATTTGGGAACCGTGGCCTTTTCAAATAAGTAACTATTTAAAAAAACCGGTTCCCTTGATATGATAATTTGGGGCGTCGCCCCGTGTTTTCTCGGTGCTTGAGGCACGGATTGATATAGGGCTGACCCGGACTGACGGATGCCCGATGGGTTGATATAGGGCTGACCCGGACTGACGGATGCCCGATGGGTTGATATAGGGCTGACTCGGACTGACGGATGCCCGATGGGTTGATATAGGGCTGACCCGGACTGACGGATGCCCGATGGGTTGATATAGGGCTGACCCGGACTGACGGATGCCCGATGGGTTGATATAGGGCTGACCCGGACTGACGGATGCCCGATGGATTGATTGAGGGCTGACCCGGACTGACGGATGCCCGATATATATTGAGAGAGGGATGACCTGGACTGACGGATTCCCGGTACATACTTCAGAGAGGGCTGACCCGGATTGACGGAGCCCGATACAGGATGTTTTGCGTGTCGATGCTAGACACGAGTATTTATGATATTTGGGTGCCGATGTTGGGCACTCGGGATTTTCAGGGATATACAGGATATGAGGGCCGATGGAGTACCGGCGTTTGAGATGTTAGGATTTGTGGTGCATACATACTTATGTAGTCCACCTCGATACTTCATGTAAATACTATATCCCCATGCTCAGCATTCATTATCACATCTCACCCTGTAGTATATCACCTGATAGAGGACTGGCATTATTTTATGCATACTGCCACATCGCATTGATATTATCTGCTGGCATTTAGTAGAGCCACGCTACATGTGCATGCTTGCGATTACCTTTATATGTTATCTCTATTCACGAGTTGGCAACTCACCCCCGTTGTGCCACAGTGCTTGCAGGTTGCCCTGGGGAGTAGTCACGGCTGGCTGTTACCGCATCTTTTGGCACAGATACCCCTTTTGAGCCGAGTTAGCCCTTTTGCTGTTTAGGTGGGTTTTGTACGGTATCTGTTATCTTTCTGTTGTACATTGATGTATCTAGTATTCTCCATCTACATTTCTGTATTGACTTAGAGACAGTTGTGAGGACGATATGTATGATTTTATATTCTGGTGTCGAGCTCGCATGTGAGCCGATGTTACTTTACTTTTGCCGTCTTAGCTTTTATGATATTGTCCTTGCTTTACTGTGTATTCTTCGCTACGGCGTCGTATATCTCTTTGTGAAGTTTCATTCAGTTTACTTGCTATTTCTGCTACACCTTGCTTTTACCCGACTTTTCGGGGCTAATGTTTTAAAAAGGGAAATGTTACCAAAATTATAAAACTCATAACTTCTGAACTTAAAAAGGGATTTCTACTAAATAAATGGAAGTTTTTCAGACATTTACTATTGCTTTTACAAACTGATTTTAAATCACTCTATATTTATTGGTTTTGATTTCTGGGTTCGGCTTACTTAGCCGCGTTGCGCCTGTAGACGTTGCGTGGTTAAGTGCCGGTCACGAGTCGAATTCTCGGGTCGTGACATAGAGTGATATATGGGAACCCGAATCGAGGAGGTGGTTGAGGCCGATTACGGGTACATGGTGGACCCGGTATGGTACCCCGGGGCGAGAACGGTTTCGCTGTGCAGTAGACGGTGAGCCTGGCAGAGGGACCACTACCTACCGGTGATTGGTTGGACCTGACAGTTATCCGGAGTGTACTGATCAGAGTCTATAGATGGATGTGGGGTGATCCGTACTGCTGGGGCCGAGGGCCGATACCGCAGACGGAGCCCGTGGGCTGACCCGGACTGACGGGGCCGATGGATGAGGATTTGCGTGTCGATGCTGGACACGAGTATTTATGATATTTGGGTGCCGATGTTGGGCACTCGGGATTCTCAGGGATGTACAGGATTTGAGGGCCGATGAGGGTGCCGGCGCATGAGCTATTTTTGGGAGATCTAGGTGCATTGAGAAACCGATTATATATATTCCACGTTGACATTCCGTGTAGATATTATATTGCCCCTGCTCAGCATTGCATTTGTACCTCATCCTGTAGATGCATTACCTGATAGAGCATTGTACCTCATCCTGTAGATGCATTACCTGATAGAGCATAGTACCTCATCCAGTAGTACAATACCTGATAGAGCACCTGCACGAGTATTGCACATACCGCTTATCACCTATTGATATCACCTGTTGGCATATGATAGAGTAGCGTAGTACGTGCATGCTTGCGATTACCTTTATATGTTATCTCTATTCACGAGTTGGCAACTCACCCCCGTTGTGCCACAGTGTTTGCAGGTTGCCCTTCGGAGTAGTCGCGGCAGGCTGCGGTTGCATCTTTTGACACAGATACCCCCATAGTTGGTATACTAGCTCTTTTGCTGATAGGTGGGTTTTGTGCGGTATCTGTTTATCTTTCTGTATGTACATTGTTGTATCTAGTATTCTCCATCTACCATGTATGTATTTGACTTAGAGACAGTGTGAGGGCGATGTTGTACTTTATTTGTATTCTGGTGTCGAGCTCGCATGTGAGCCGACTTTACTTTTGCAGTCCCATCTTTTATAATATTGTCCTTGCTTTACTGTGCATTCTTCGCTACGGCGTCGTATATCTTATTTTGATGCTTCGTTCATTTTACTCGTCATTTCTGTTACACCTGGTTTCTATCCGACTGGCGGGGCAATTGTTTTAAAAAGGAAATGCTACCAAAATTATAAAACTTATAACTTTTGAACTTAAAAAGGATTTCTACCAAATAAATGGAAGTTTTTCAGACATGTACGATTGTTTTTACTAAAATGCTTTAAATCACTCTATATTTATTGGTTTTGATTTCTGGGTTCGGCTTACTTAGCCGCGTTACGCCTGTAGACGTTGCGTGGTTAAGTGCCGGTCATGAGTCGAACTCTCGGGTCGTGACAAAGTTGGTATCAGAGCGTAGGTTTTACCTTTCGTAGTGTAGGATGACCCTGGTATGATGGAGTAGGTAGCTGCGGCAGGGTAGCGTAGCGTGTGTATGTTCCGCGGCATACTCACGACACGGTACTCCGCCTACGCGACCTTAGGACTTGTTGATATAAATTTCCTTCTTGAGTATATACATTCTCGTGATTCGATTTCCGTATCCTTATCGAATCCTATTGTTCCTTTCAGCCAATATGCCGCCAAAGACTACGAGGGCGCAGAGAGCGGCCGCGAGGGCCGAGATTCGAGTTGACTCGTCCGAGACGAGGACTGATCCGGGTAGTACACCGGTTGTGCCCGAGCAGACTGTTCCTGCCGTGACGGATCAGATTGCTATGTTAGGGGCTGGTGTGCAGGAGATACGCCAGACGATGGGATCCAGTATGCAAGAGATGCGCCAGATGATGGGATCTCTAGTTGAGACACTTCGAGCGCAGCGACCAGAGATAGTCCCACCCGTTGCGTAGACCGCGGTGGTACCCACAGTTCAGGAAGTTGCACCTGCGACTACAGAGGTTATTACAGTATCGCTGTCCGAATTTATGAGGCTGAAGCCTCCGGTCTTCACAGGCACCGATGTGGCCGAGGATCCACAGTCTTTCATCGATAGGATGGCGCGGATATGTCGTTCACTTAGATGCGCAGATTCGAGATGGGTTGAGTTCGCGAGCTTTCGCCTGGAAGGTCTTGCGCAGAAATGGTGCGAATCAGTCGAGAAGGGTAGATCAGCAGGTCTTCCTCCTATGACCTGGACAGAGTTCGTGGCGCTATTCCTTGCCCGCTTTCTTCCCCTGAGTGTCAGGGATGCTAGAGCACGCAGATTCGAGTCCTTACGCCAGACGCCAGGGATGTCAGTGGCAGAGTACGATGTGTTGTTCACCGAGCTATCCGTTTATGCTCCGTATCTAGTGGCTACTGAGGAGTTGCGAGTCAAGAGATTCGTCCGAGGCTTGCTTACACCACTATTTCTTGCTATCAGCGCGCAGCATTACGAGACATACGCAGCAGCAGTAGATGCAGCGTTATTAGTTGAGGAGCGCCTTGCTGAGACTTCAGCAGTTCCAGGGCTGAAGAGAGTTCGTGCAGATACGTCAGTGCAGAGACGGCCGTTTCGGCGTCGTGATAGGCACCTTGCAGGTGGCAGAGATTCGAGACGAGGCCGATTGTTTAGCTCCTATTCCCAGGAGGGCCAGAGACCGTCATCGGGATGTTACCGTTGCGGGAGTTCTTATCATCGTGTGCGAGATTGTCCTGAGGTACCCCGGAGTGGGGCGGCAGCACCGCATGTCACATTACCACCTTCACCACCCCCGACGGCATTGCCGATAGTACCTACTGTTACTCCGCATCAGACGCATGCACAGAGAGGTCGTGGTCGCGGAGGATTTGTTCATAGAGGACGAGGTGGCCGAGGTAGAGGACAGCCAGCGGCCGGCAGGGGACAGTTAGTTGCAGGTGGAGGACAGGCGCGAGTCTTTGCTTTGACGCGTCAGGACGCGCAGGCGTCCAATGCGGTGGTCTCAGGTATCCTTTCTGTATGTTCGGTTGATGCACACGTGTTATTCGATCCCGGATCCACGCACTCGTACGTATCCACACACTTTGTGCAGAGTTTGGGTAGAGAGTCCGGTTTGCTTGGCCAGCCGCTTGCTGTGACTACCCCTGTGGGAGAGTCGTTTGTTGCTAGGCACGTGTTCCGATCCTGTACCGTCCGTGTTGGCGAGAGAGAGTTGCCGGTCGACTTGATCCTTCTTTATATGTTGGACTTCGACGTCCTTTTGGGCATGGATTGGTTAGCCACGTGCTATGCTTCTGTTGACTGCCGCGAGAAGACAGTTCGATTTTGTTTTCCCGGCGAGTCGATTGTTGTTGTGTTGGGGGACCGTAGTGCCACCCCTCACGGTGTGATTTCTTCTATTCGCGCTGGACAGCTTTTGCGGAAGGGATGTCAGGGATTTCTCGCATATTTTTGCGATACTAGAGCTATAGAGGTTCCTCTGGATCAGGTTCCGGTGGTTAGCGAGTTCCCTGATGTGTTCCCTGACGAGCTTCCTGGGCTACCGCCCGAGCGTGATATTTCCTTCTGCATTGATTTGGTTCCTGGCACGGGGCCTATTTCAGTACAGCCTTACCGGATGGCCCTGGTGGAACTTAGAGAGTTGAAGGGTCAGTTGCAGGACTTGCTGGATAAGGGACTTATTCGACCCAGTGTTTCTCCTTGGGGTGCCCCAGTCCTGTTCGTCAAGAAGAAGGACGGCAGCATGCGTTTGTGTATTGACTACCGCCAGCTGAACAAGGCGACAGTGCGGAATCGATATCCTTTGCCACGCATCGACGATTTGTTCGACCAGCTTCAGGGGGCAGGATACTTTTCGAGGATCGATTTGCGATCAGGCTACCATCAGCTGCGGGTTCGACAGGAGGACATTCCTAGGACAGCTTTCCGCACACGCTACGGCCATTACGAGTTTTTGGTGATGTCGTTCGGACTCACCAATGCGCCGGCAGCCTTCATGGACTTGATGAACCGTATTTTCCGGCCTTACTTGGATCTGTTCATTATAGTCTTCATTGACGATATCTTGGTGTATTCCCGGAGTAGTGAGGAGCACGAGCAGCACTTGCGGATTACATTGCAGACCTTGAGGGAGCACCAGCTTTATGCGAAATTCTCCAAGTGTGCTTTTTGGCTGGACAGCGTAGATTTCTTGGGGCACGTGATTTCACGAGACGGTATATGTGTAGACCCGAGGAAGATCGAGGCCGTTCAGCGTTGGCCCAGACCCACATCGGTGACGGAGATTCGCAGCTTTTTGGGATTGGCCGGTTACTACAGGCGTTTTGTGCAGGACTTCTCCCGTATTGCTGCACCGTTGACCGGGTTGACCCGGAAGGGAGTTCCCTTCGATTGGACGGAGGAGTGCGAGCACAGTTTCCAGCAGTTACGGACTCAGCTGACGACGGCACCGGTGTTATCTTTACCTTCCGGATCGGGCGGATTTGTGGTCTTTTGTGATGCTTCTCGAGTGGGATTGGGTTGCGTTTTGATGCAGCATGATAGGGTGATCGCGTATGCTTCGCGACAACTGAAGAAACATGAACAAAACTACCCCACTCATGATTTGGAGATGGCAGCAGTGGTCTTCGCACTTAAGATCTGGCGACATTACCTATACGGCGAGTCGTGCCAGATGTTCACGGATCACAAGAGTTTGAAATACATATTTCAGCAGCGGGACCTGAACCTTCGACAGCGTCGATGGATGGAGTTAGTGAAGGATTACGACTGCGAGATCTTATATCACCCGGGCAAGGCAAATGTGGTGGCGGATGCTTTGAGCAGGAGGCCCGGGAGTAGTTTATCTTGTTTGAGCACAGTACAGGAGCAGTCATCCGCAGATTGGCAGATATTATGCGACAGTCGAGTACAGTTCGAGTTCACGTCGATTGGAGGACAGATTGCGCATGTTCGTGCACGCCCACAGTTGCTTGACCGTATACATGAGGCACAGCACAGTGATGACCGCTGTTCAGAGATCATGGCACAGATTGGACAGGGCAGATTTTTCGAGTTCGTGATCGATGATCGGGGAGTACTACAATTTGGAGTCAGACTGTGCGTACCTGATGTTGAGGGACTGAGGCGTGAGATTCTTGAGGAGGCACATCGATCGGTATATAGCGTCTATCCCGGTTCCACCAAGATGTATCATGATATGAGAGATGTTTACTGGTGGGACGGAATGAAGAGGGACATTGCAGATTTTGTGTCGAGATGCCTGACTTGTCAGCAAGTCAAGGCTGAGCACCAGAGGCCCGCAGGAGAGCTACAGCCGTTACCCATTCCGGAGTGGAAATGGGAACAGATTTCGATGGACTTCATTGTGGGTCTACCCAGGACTAGTCGAGGGTATGACTCCATCTGGGTGATCGTGGATCGTTTGACTAAAGCGGCTCACTTCCTACCGGTAAAGACGACTTTCGGATTTACTCAGTATGCCCAGGTTTACATTGATCAGATTGTGCGACTGCACGGAGTTCCGACATGCATCGTGTCCGATAGAGGCACCCAGTTTACCAGCCGGCTATGGCAGAGGCTTCAGGAGGCTTTGGGCACTCGCTTGAGTTTCAGCACAGCATTCCATCCGCAGACCGACGGACAGTCAGAGCGGACTATTCAGACTCTCGAGGACATGCTCAGAGCATGCGTATTAGACTTCGGAGGTAGCTGGGATCATCATTTGCCCTTAGTAGAGTTCTCCTACAACAACAGCTACCAGGAGACCATTCAGATGGCACCGTTTGAGGCTCTTTATGGGAGGAAATGCAGGTCGCCTACTTGTTGGACAGAGCTCAGTGAGAGCAGTATTTTAGGGCCACAAATCGTTGAGGAGACGACAGCGAAGATCCAGTTGATTCGCGATAGGATGAGAGCAGCCCAGAGTAGGCAGAAATCTTATGCGGACCGTCGTCGACGCAGACTTGAGTTTTCTATTGGTGATCATGTTTTCTTGAGGGTCTCCCCAATGAAGGGCGTGATGAGATTTGGGAGGAAGGGGAAGCTTAGTCCCAGATACGTAGGCCCCTTCGAGATCCTTGAGCGTATTGGTGCAGTTGCGTATCGATTAGCCCTTCTGCCCAGTTTTCCAGACGTGCACCCCGTATTTCACGTTTCGATGCTCCGCCGATACCTTCATGATCCTTCGCATGCGATTCAGCACCCGCCGATCCAGCTTGAGCGCGATCTTTCCTATGCAGAGCAGCCAGTGATGATCTTGGATCGACAAGTAAAGAAATTGAGGTCGAAAGAGATACCGTCCGTCAAGGTACTTTGGCGCGGCCAGAGCAGGGAGGAGGTCACTTGGGAGACCGAGAGCGAGATGAGGAAGAGGTATCCCTATCTTTTTGAAGGTGCGTATGGGTAGATTTTTAAATTCGGGGACCGAATTTCTTTAAGGGGGGTAGATTGTAACACTTTGATTTCCCGTTTGATTGTTTTGGTGATAATTAGTAGTCGTGCACATTTATATTTATATGGGTTCTTAGGATTGTTATTTATAGTTCTTATTGGTAGTGTTAGCTTTTTGGAAATTTTCCCTTGTTGTGTGCCCCTTGCATACTTAGACTTTTCTTGTGACTTGTTAACCATTCTTGTGCATGGTTGCAAACTCTTTTTCCCCACCATTTAGTCTTTTCTAAACCCCAATTAAAATTCAAAATCCTAATAAAACAAGAAAGCATGGGGGTTAGGTGAAAGGTGGACTTTCTTTGACTTTTCTTCTCTTTTCTCTCTCTCTTCCAATCATTTTCTGCAACTCCTGCAGAAAATCAGCAGGAAAAACATCTCTTCCTTCCTCTCTTCTCTTTCTTTTCATTCCTCTTTGAATCCTACACCAAAAACCCTACACAATCAACTCTTTTTCCTTCATTAAAACATGAAAAATTGAGGTTTTTGAGGTGTTCATGGGCCAATCTGCACAACTGAGGGTAAAGCTGGAACCCTTAGTGTTCTAAGGTCTTTTAAAGGTATAAAATCTTAACCCTAACACCAAATTTCCATAACTTGCATGTTTAGTTTAGAAATATCACATTTTGTGCCTTTTTAGTGCTATTGAAGGGGGTTTTTGTGTAATATGTTAAGTTTTTGTTGTTGTGACTTGTTTAGCTTGTTAACAAGTTATTAGTGGGGGATTAGACCTAGGTTTGTTTCAGATTTCATTAAAATACCATAAAGTTCCAGTTTAGTGCAAATTGTGTGATTTGAACTGAATTTAGGCACTGTAGGAAATCTGCTACTACCCGAGACTTTTCAGAACAAAACTAGTGATTACTGTAGCATGTATGTATGGTATAGAGTGCCCCAACCAAACCTGGGGACCCAATTCCCAAGTCTGGCCGCCGAAATGGGCATTCTGGCCGCAAATTGCGGCCAGATGGGGGAGATTTGGGTTGGGGTTTGGGGTGTGGGTCTCTGCTTGTATGTGAGTTATTTTGGTATATATATTTTTGCAATATATTTCCTGTATAAAAATCTGGAGCTGAATACCTATTTTCCCGTATTTTCAACCTTTCGCGACACGCGTGATGCGTGTGTGTGAGTTTTGGGTTTCTGTGTATCGCGACGCGTCGGAGTGATTTCAGACGCGTAACCACACGTTTTGCGTATCGCGCACACGCGCGGTTGGTTCGCGACATGAGTTACTAGTTCGGCTTTAATGTCGCGTTTGTGTGAATTCGAGCTTACATATGATATATTGTGTAATTCTAGGTTCGCAGGCGAGTACGGCGGACGCAGTGAAGAAAGGGAAGCAGGTTGTTGGCTACACCTAGCGAGGGACTACGGTGAGTAGATTTCACATCTACGGGGATATCGCCCGCATGGCGTTCTACGTCAGGGCTGATGGGACCTTATAGTGTTCCATATATATATATTGCATGTTCATGGTTACTATTTTGTACGTATTGCATTCCCTACTACACAGATATGAATTAGAATTGATAGAACACCGCACCATTACTAACGGTCCATGTGCACGAGCACTATCCTGTATGTTACACACACACCGTTAGTAATTGCCATGACACGTAGGAATCATATATCACATCGAATCATTGCATTATAGCTCATCTATATGCAACATGACTAGATATTCATACTTGATGCCTATATCACATCGGATCATTGCATTGTAGCTCATCTATATGCGACATGACTAGATATTCATACTTGATGCCTATATCACATCGGATCATTGCATTGTAGCTCATTATATGTGACATGACTTGATATTCATACCTGCTACACATATCACATCGGATCATTGCATTGTAGCTCATTATATGTGACATGACTTGATATTCATACCTGCTACACATATCACATCGGATCATTGCATTGTAGCTCATTATATGTGACATGACTTGATATTCATACCTGCTACATATATCACATCGGATCATTGTATTGTAGCTCATTATATGTAACATGATTTGATATTCATACCTGATGCACATATCACATCGGGTTATTATCTTGTAGCTTATCTATGTGTAATTTGACTGGATATTTACATTTGACGTACATATCATATCGGATCATTGACTTGTATTTGTTTGGATTATATGTGATTTTTGGATTTGGGAACCGTGGCCATTTCAAATAAGTAATCATTTAAAAACCCGGTTCCCTTGATATGATATTTCGGTGCGTCCACCATGTGTTTTCTCGGTGCTAGAGTGATATATGGGAACCCGAATCGAGGAGGTGGTTGAGGCCGATTACGGGTACATGGTGGACCCGGTATGGTACCCCGGGGCGAGAACGGTTTCGCTGTGCAGTAGACGGTGAGCCTGGCAGAGGGACCACTACCTACCGGTGATTGGTTGGACCTGACAGTTATCCGGAGTGTACTGATCAGAGTCTATAGATGGATGTGGGGTGATCCGTACTGCTGGGGCCGAGGGCCGATACCGCAGACGGAGCCCGTGGGCTGACCCGGACTGACGGGGCCGATGGATGAGGATTTGCGTGTCGATGCTGGACACGAGTATTTATGATATTTTGGTGCCGATGTTGGGCACTCGGGATTCTCAGGGATGTACAGGATTTGAGGGCCGATGAGGGTGCCGGCGCATGAGCTATTTTTGGGAGATCTGGGTGCATTGAGAAACCGATTATATATATTCCACGTTGACATTCCGTGTAGATATTATATTGCCCCTGCTCAGCATTGCATTTGTACCTCATCCTGTAGATGCATTACCTGATAGAGCATTGTACCTCATCCTGTAGATGCATTACCTGATAGAGCATTGTACCTCATCCAGTAGTACAGTACCTGATAGAGCACCTGCACGAGTATTGCACATACCGCTTATCACCTATTGATATCACCTGTTGGCATATGATAGAGTAGCGTAGTACGTGCATGCTTGCGATTACCTTTATATGTTATCTCTATTCACGAGTTGGCAACTCACCCCCGTTGTGCCACAGTGTTTGCAGGTTGCCCTTCGGAGTAGTCGCGGCAGGCTGCGGTTGCATCTTTTGACACAGATACCCCCATAGTTGGTATACTAGCTCTTTTGCTGATAGGTGGGTTTTGTGCGGTATCTGTTTATCTTTCTGTATGTACATTGTTGTATCTAGTATTCTCCATCTACCATGTATGTATTTGACTTAGAGACAGTGTGAGGGCGATGTTGTACTTTATTTGTATTCCGGTGTCGAGCTCGCATGTGAGCCGACTTTACTTTTGCAGTCCCATCTTTTATAATATTGTCCTTGCTTTACTGTGCATTCTTCGCTACGGCGTCGTATATCTTATTTTGATGCTTCGTTCATTTTACTCGTCATTTCTGTTACACCTGGTTTCTATCCGACTGGCGGGGCAATTGTTTTAAAAAGGAAATGCTACCAAAATTATAAAACTTATAACTTTTGAACTTAAAAGGGATTTCTACCAAATAAATGGAAGTTTTTCAGACATTTACGATTGTTTTTACTAAAATGCTTTAAATCACTCTATATTTATTGGTTTTGATTTCTGGGTTCGGCTTACTTAGCCGCGTTACGCCTGTAGACGTTGCGTGGTTAAGTGCCGGTCACGAGTCGAATTCTCGGGTCGTGACATTTGTTTATTTTCACTATGTGCTAAAATATGTATAAGGAGAGCTTGGTAGGGTTAGGATTGGGTTAGTTTGAGTTAGGAGTCGCTCACTTCTTTCGTTGCCACTCTTAATATCGGTGTTACGGTAATCGGCAACAACGGGGATTAGCACTATTAGGAAGGAAACTTGTGAGTATAAGCTAAGCTTTCCAACGCTTAGTTTCTTCCTTTTGGTCCTTGTCCGTCCGTTCTTGGCTCTCAGCCTTAACCTCCGGTTAATTCAACCACAACAGGTCTCACTAGGTTATCACCGCTATCATGTAGGATAGGGTGCCGTAGGGAGCGGATTGTGGTTCATTTAACGGGAGTCCGAATCAAGATGTTGGGCAAAGAAAAGAGTGAGAGAGATTTTCTTCTCTCAAACTTTCCTTATCCTACCCTAACAAGTGAGAAACTACTCACCCATTAAAAAGAAAAATAAAAATAAACAAGAAGGAAGGTAGAAAGAAATGAGTTTAGAAAATCACAACCAACTATTTAAGACCTCACTTTGGCAAGGATTATACTTAAGCATCATTGTTGTAAAGATAAAGGAAAAGAGAAAAAGAAAGAAAGCAAACAAATAAATAACAACAGCCAGTTTAACAAATGAAAATTACAAGAAAATATAATAACACAATTACAAGACATTCATGTTAATAAAAAGAACCCTTCTTTTATTCATCATCACGCATGAAGCTCTCTACAATTTTAATGAAGAAAGATGAAGAGGAAGAAGAAACTACAAACTCTTATCCTAAAATCTAATACAAAGAAAATCACCCTTTACTTGGCTTGGAACTGGGCTATTTATAGGCAGATAAATGAAACCCTAGGGATACAATCTGAGCTAAAATGAAGTTACAAAAATACCCTCAAACACCGAGTCAACACGGAGTTGACTCGGCCGCGGATCCGCGGCCTAAGTGCCATATTGGTCGCGGTTCCACGGCCATTTGGTTGAATTGGAGGCTCTGATTTTCTGGGGTTATCCATGTTGCTTTTCTCTTCTGTTTGGTATACTTGGTTTCTCAGAATCTCTTCAGTTTTCTCCCATATTTTCAGCAGTGCAAAAGATGAAATCATGTGGACTTTTGCCTTGATTTTCTTGAGCTTCGCGTTGAAGTCTTGGATCTTGTGCTTCCCCTTGTGCTTTGTGCATGAAATGACCAATGATTTGCCATTTTGTCCCTTAAACTGGTAGGCGGCATTATACGGATAGTGAGCGGAGACCCGTATTTATCTGTTGTTGACGGTAGTCCTGAATTTGTTGTGACTTTTTACGATTTTCACTGTTTAGAGCTGAGAACCTATAACCTGCAATTATTAAGCAAACACGGATCAAGAGTACCTACCTATATACAATGTTATTAAGAATGGGCGGTATAAAAATGCAAAAATCTGATATGAACAAATACCCCCAAACTTAAGTTTTGCCCGTCCCGAGTAAAACCATTTTATTCACAAAAAGTCATAACCTCACTTTCGCAGGGAACGCGATTGCATTGAGCTCGTGCAACAAGTCGTTAAACCTCTAGGTTGCCCTAGAGGCGGAGTGTTGTCTCCTTAGGGTTTTCAGCGGATACTACCCACAAAATCCGATCAATTTGGTCGTTGACTCTAATTCTACAGTTCAGCATTCTAGCAAAAAACTCTATTATCATCAATTTAGAAATCATCAACCCGTATTTTTCATACTTTCTTTTCATTTAACTTAAGATCCTATACGTTTTGCCAGTTTATAAAGCTCTCAGCATCTCTCAAGTTTTCCTTCTAAAACGCAATCTCAAATCCAGAATTTTTATCATCTCTATTGAAGATATAAGCCCTAGTTTTCATTCCTATCTTTCCTCCAAACTCCGATCATATACCCATACGTATGTGTAATTATCACTCCTACACTTGGAAATTCAATTCAAGCTATAATATCCTTTCCTTAATACCTAGTACTACTTCGTTTCATTAATGATGGACGGTTTTGCTCATACACCTTTCATGCGATTATTAATACTTCTTGAGGCACTAACATCCGATTACTGAATGTGTGAGCTTAAGGCGTAAATGGCAGTTTCCAGGTCTTGTATTTTATTCCTTTTATATATATATATATTTTTTTTATTTCAAGACTGGATATATTTTTCAATGGTGCTCTTTTGGTGGTTAGCTTTAAATGCCGTATTTTCTTTCATACTAGGCTTTCAGGCAAGAGTATTTCTAGGTATTCTCTACTATCCCAAGTTTCAAGGTGCGTGTATGTGCGATTTGTAGGGTATGTATTTTCCGAATTTGGACTTAAGGTTCAGAATTATTTTTCAGACTTGCTCTTCAAATAGAGCTTTCAATACTTTTCCCTCATTTCAACTTAGTCCAAGAACTGAACTCAAAATTGCTTATTTCAAAATAAACTGCAAGGACGTATATTTTCTACAGTTATACTTCAAGAAAGGTTATTTTTAGGGTTTTTAATTTACTAAGTTTAGAATTTAGTTTTTTTCTAACTAGTCAACCGTACTGTCGAACTCGAGTCAAAAATAGCCAATATTGAAAATTTCAAAAAAAAAATAATATAATTTTTTTTTTAAATTTATTTTTTTTATAATGCAATGCAGAAAAAATGTGATGCGGAATTTAAAAATGCAAAGCAAAAACAAATACTTACATAAATAAAAAAAACGTGCAGATGCAATGCAAGGATAACTATTTACAACCAAACCTCACCCCCAAACTTACTGACAGCAGTGCCCTCACTGCTGCCTGCGGCATCTCCTAGACGCGGCATCACTTGTTCCCGCCTCACTTCTATCCGTCCCTCGTCCTCTCGATCGTGCTCGTTCCACTCTTGCCAGTAGGGTGGACATTCCCTGTTCCAGACTCGTTAACCGCTGATCAAAATTTGTCAGCATCCCTAACACTCGTTCTACCCCCCTATGGGTTCGTCGAATTAAGCGTGCTTGCGCAGCGGGGGTTAGCTCTTCATCACTCACTGTGGAGCTCGAGCTGGGTGTTTTTGCCATCACATCTTCGGCCGGCTCGGTGCGCGACTATAATCCATAAAGTCGTGTGTAGGATGTGGAGACACCCTCCAGAAGGGGCCAAATGGGAACCCCACCATGCATGTAACCGTCAAATTCCTTAACATGAAGGAAATAGCGATACAGTTGTGTCACTAACATCGGGCATGGGTAATTGGCAGCCCCCTTGCCGGCGCCAATCGAGTGTAGTAACACAATGCACATGTCATAACTAGTGTTTCTGGTCATTAGTGTGTGCACTATGTGTAGGGATGGAGTAAAAAATGTGGTGTTGTGCGAACTTCCGAAAATGTTATTTTGTGTCCAACGGCACACGGTTAAAACGTTCGCATATAGCGTGCGAGCCTGAATGCCCTTCCTAGGCTCCTTATAACAGTCATCAACCATTAATGGTAGGTAGTCCTCAAAGAGGAGGGGTTGATCGTGGACTGGGATTCATGGTATTAAAGTGACTTCGTGAATGAAGTCCCTATCAATAATAATTTCCTGATCCCCCCACAATAATCTTATGAACCCGTTTCTAGCTAAACATCCCACCTCCACACTTTCAAAGAAACGTGCAACGAGATTTGAAATCGCGAACGCGTTTGGATGGTTAAATAACAGAAAATTCCATCCGCGTTTTTGGATCTCGTTGCCAAAATAGCTACCGTAAATATCATGGGCGAATAGGTGGGAGAAATCCCGTTCAAATTGCAATGTAGGGGCCATGGACAGAGAGCAAATATTGAATTATTAAATCTACAGAGAGGAGAAAAAAATTTGCAAACCTCCTCTGAAATTTTCAGAGGGCGACGCGGCTAGGAGGCGGCGGTTGCGCGGCTGAACAGGAGCATCGGCGGTGGTTCCGCGACGGCGTGGGGAGATCGGCGCTGGAGATTCCTGTGATGACTAAGGTTTCTGTGAGGGTTTGAGTTGAGGCAGGGGGAATTGCAGAAAAGGGTCGAGATGTATTTATAGGGGCTGTCAAACATTTGTATAACCCCCCCCGAAAAAGAAGAATAATTAAAAAAAAGAATTTTATTTTTAAAAAAATTTAATTTATTTATGGGTCTGAATATTTACAAAAACACCCCTCTTTAAAAAAAATTTTATTAATTTTTAAACTTTTTATTTTACAAATTAGTACAAGTGGGAATTTAACCAGGCAAGAAATATCCCGACAAAATGAAACAAAAAATTGTATATACATACCCCCAAACTTATTTGAAATAGTGTTTCCACTGTTTATGGATGGATAACCGAAGTTTGGTGGTAAGCGGAGGAAGATTAGTCGATGTAAACCGGCTCCTGCAACATTAGGAGCTCCTCCAAAGGTTCTGCGGTAAGGAACGGTTTTACCCTGTGGCCGTTCACTTTGAATAGTGAACCGTCCTCTGGATTCTCCAAATCCACCGTGCCGTGCGGATATACAGTCCGCACAAAAAAGGGTCCTTTCCAGCGAGATCTGAGCTTTCAGGAATGGAAATTTAGTCGGGTGTAGTAAAGAAGTACCTGTTGTCCAAGTGTGAATGTTTTGCACGTAAGGTGTTTATCATGAAATACCTTCGTTCGGTTCTTAATGACAACCGTGTTTTCATAAGCTTCATCCCGAAGCTCGTTCAGTTCGTTGAGCTGCAGCTTCCGATCGTTGCCCGCATCTTCAAGGGTTAGATTCAGCTCTTTGATCGCCCAAAATGCGCGATCCTGGATTTCCATAGGAAGGTGGCAAGCCTTTCCGTAAACAAGCCGATAAGGAGACATGCCAAGATCAGTCTTATAAGCAATTCGAAATGCCCAAAGGGAATCAGTGAGTTTCAAAGACCAATCCGTACGGTTATTGGAAACCATTTTCTCCAAAATCTGCTTGATTTTCCGATTAGAAACTTCAGCTTACCCACATGTTTGGGGGTGGTAGGGCATGGATGGCTTATGATTAATAGAGTACTTCCGCATCAAGGCCTCGAAAGTCATATTATAGAAATGCGTCCCATTGTCACTAATGATCGCGCGGGGGTGCCCGAACCGGGAAAAGATGTTTTCTTTAAGGAATCGAACGATAACCTTATTATCGTTCGTCCGTCTTGGCATAGCCTCGACCCATTTAGAGACATAATCAACATCTAGAAGAATATACAAGTTCCCAAAAGAGATGGGAAACGGCTCCATGAAATCAATTCCCCAAACGTCGAAAATCTCAACAACCAAGATTGGTTGGAGCGGCATCTCGTCTCTCCTGGAAATCCGACTTAAGTGTTGGCACCGGGAGCAATTCTTGAAGTAATCATGAGCATCTTTGACGAGTTGTGGCCAGTAGAAGCCACACTGCAAGACTTTCTCGGCTGTCTTTCTTGGGATAAAATTCCGGCCACACGCTTGATCGTGGCAAAACGACAGCACACTCTTGAACTCATTATCAAGAACACACCGACGAATAATCTGGTCGGGACAGAACTTGAACAGGTAGGGTTCGTCCTAGTAAAGGTGTTTTACTTGGGATAAAAATCTCAATCTGTCCTGACTTGACCATTCGGTCGATAGTAGTCCTGTTGCCAAATAGTTCACAATATCTGTGAACCATGGTTCGCACGATACTGTCAAGAGTTGTTCATCCGGAAAAATATCGTCGATTAGGAGTGGAAGCGTCGGCGAAGAAGGAATTCGCGAAATATGGTCGGCAACTACGTTTTCATATCCTCTTTTGTTCTTAATGACAAGGTCAAATTCTTGAAATAAGAGGATCCAACGTATCAACCGAGATTTTGCATCCTTTTTCGCAAAAAGATGTCGCAGAGCTGAATGGTCTGTGTAGACAATAACTGGAAAGCCGATCAAATAAGGCCAGAATTTTTCTAAAGCAAACAGAACAGCTAAGAATTCATTCTCGGTTGTTGTGTAATTCAGTTGGGCATCATTCAAGGTCCGGCTAGCATAGTAGATTATGTGCGGCATTTTATCGATGTGCTGCCCTAGGACCGCACCGATAGCAAAGTCGGATGCATCGTATATAATCTCAAAGGGATACGTCCAGTCAGGTGAAGAAAGAACGGGAGCAGAGGTGAGTGAGCTTTTCAGTGACTCGAACGCAGTCACACAGCTCGAGTTGAAGTTGAATGTGGTATCTTTGGCCAGCAAAAGAGTCAAGGATCTAGCAATCTTGTTAAAGTCCTTGATAAACCATCTATAAAAAACGGCGTGGCCAAGAAAAGCTCGAATGTCTCTGATGTATCTGGGAGGAGGGAGATTCGAAATGACTTCAATCTTCACTTTGTCAACCTCAATGCCATTTTGCGAAATGATATGTCCTAGGACAATACCTTCACGTACCATGAAGTGGCACTTCTCCCAGTTTAAAGTGAGGTTTTTATCCTTTCATCGGGTAAGGACAGCGTCGAGATGTTGCAGACACTCGTCAAAAGAATCGCCAAATATGGAGAAATCATCCATGAATATCTCCAAGAATTTCTCAACCATGTCAGAGAAAATTCCCATCATACACCGCTGGAAGGTAGCGGGAGCATTGCATAACCTAAAGGGCATGCGGCGATATGCAAACGTGCCAAAAGGATAGGTGAACGTGGTTTTATCCTGGTCTTTCTCGGCGATGGGAATCTGGTTTTAGCCTGAGTAGCCGTCTAGAAAACAGTAATACTCATGTCCAGCCAATCGTTCGAGCATTTGGTCAATGAATGGTAGCGGAAAGTGGTCCTTCCGCGTTGCGGCGTTGAGTTTTCTATAATCAATGCATACTCGCTACCCAGTCTAGGTGCGAGTAGAGATTAACTCGTTTTCCTCGTTTGTGATGACTGTTATGCCCGACTTCTTGGGGACAACGTGTATAGGACTGACCCACTGACTATCTAAGATAGGTAAATGATACCACTATCCAGACATTTGACGATCTCTTTTTTCACAGCCTCCTTCATGACTGGAT
Organism: Agapanthus africanus; assembly: GCA_030015575.1. Taxonomy (NCBI): domain Eukaryota; kingdom Viridiplantae; phylum Streptophyta; class Magnoliopsida; order Asparagales; family Amaryllidaceae; genus Agapanthus; species Agapanthus africanus. The sequence goes on from JASDDO010000022.1 coordinate 208,610,052, forward strand.
TTAGATGCCTCTGTGGATCCCTGGATAGTTTGGCATCATCCCACATATGAATGTGATGTTCAACGATCAGGGGACTAATCCCTTTGATGTCCGCCATTGTCCAGCCAAAAGCTTGCTGATTGCTTTGCAAGACCGTGAGAAGAGCTTTCTCCTGCTCTGAAGCTAGAGAAGCCAAGATGATGACAGGGTGGATCTTGTTCTCACCTAAGTAAGCATACTTCAGGTGAGATGGCAACGGCTTGAGTTCGAGTGTCGGAAGTGAGACGATTGAAGGCAAGATTGGCGAAAATGTCTCGAACTCAAAGGATTTTAACAGAGGCTCAAAACGAGTGTTTGCGACCGAGTTGGATGGTTCAGCTAATGCATCCGAAAATTCGAAAGATTCAAACTCAGGTGGCGATAGGCCAAGATCGTTCGAAAACGTGAAACACTCATAATCATTGTCGGGAGCTGAAGCAGCAGCGGGTTTAAAGAGGAACACACTAGTGGCATCAAGATTGCTATGATCCAACAAGAATTCCTCGAATTCACAGTCCTCTGAGGCGATCTCCTGAATGGAACAAACATCGAGTATATGAGCATTAGGTTCGGATGGCTGATTTCCCTAACCTAAAAATGTTGGGTTCAATTGTCATGTTTCTAAAAGATAGGTTCATCGAACCATTTCGACAATTGATCACAGCATTTGAGGTTGCAAGGAATGGGCGACCGAGTATCATCGGAATTTGATTCTGGGGGTTAGCTACAGGTTGTGTATCTAAAACAATGAAGTCAACAAGGAATATGAAGTCCCCTACCTTTATTAACACATCCTCTAGCTCACCCTTAGATGGGTGATAGATCGGTCGGCCTTTTGGAGAGTACAATGTGTGGCTTTCAGCTCTCCTACACCTAGTTGCTCATATACAGAATATGGAAGCAGGTTAACACTGGCACCAAGATCCAAAAGTACGCGGTTGATGTTCTTATCCCCAATGGTTATTGAAATCGTAAGGCAGCCAGGGTCCTTCCGTTTTTGAGGTAAAACTTGGTTAAGAGCATCACTCACGGCACTAGCTAAGAAAACCTTCTTGGGTACCTGAGATTTCTTCTTCTTAGTGCACAAGTCCTTCAAGATTTTTGCGTAGGAAGGGACTTGTTGGACTGCATCTAAGAAGGGAATGTTGATGTTAACCTGTTTAAACAACTCCAGAATCATCTCCATTTGTGAATTTTATTTATTGGATCTCAACCGATTTGGAAATGGAACGTTTTTTAAATTAGTTGAGTACAATACTTATGGAGGAGATTGTGGAGTTGGAACGGATCCCAGTGCTGGAGTTTTAGTGGAGTGAGATATGGATCCGTTTGGAGCAACGGAAGAAGAAGAACCTTTTGAAGAATGGAGAATAGGCTCAGAAGAAGAAGAAGAAGCAGCGGCCGGGGTGTCATCATTTATCTGCATGCCAATGTTATTGTGCAGCATCCTTCTAGATCTCAACGTAGTCACGGCACTCACATTATGGTTCTGTTGTTCAAGAGCAACATGTACATTATGTGGGTAACCAGGATTTAGGAGTGGTTAAGATGGAAGCTTCACTTTCCCTCGCTCGCTTAACGCCGCATTCAGCTGTGCAATCTGGGCTTCGACAGTCTTTATGATTTGCCCGTGTGCAGCAGTGTGTTGCACCAAAGACTGAATAGAAGACTAGATGTTGGCGGTGGATTGAGTCGATTGTTTCACAAATACCTCCAGACTCCGTTCTAGCGAGGAAACCTTATCGTTTTTTGACGGAACAAAGTTGTTTTGAGGAAAAGAATTGTTAGGTGCAAAGTTGTTTGTCGGATTTTGAAAAGGTTGGGGTTGGAAGAGCTGCTGATATTGATGATGAGTTTGTTGTTGAGCTTGTTGTTGAGGAGGAGGAGGCCTCTGGAAGTTGGTGTAGCCTTGTAATTGATGTTGGTTCTGATTCCAAGCAAAATTAGGGTGGTTCCTCTAACCGGGATTATAAGTGGAAGAGTATGGATCATTTCTTGATCTTTGCTGAAATGCAGCATTGACCTGATCCTGTTCTTAAGAAGGTAGGTTGTAAGGACACTCTTCAGTCAAATGGGATGGATCAGAACAACAAGCACAGATGGTACGAGGGGGAAAAGCAGGGGCAGGAGAAGAAGACGAGAATTTGCTCTCAATTGCTTCCAGTTTTCATGTGATTGCTTCCATCTCGGCCTTCATTGCAATTGAGATGTTGAGTTGATGAACTCCTACCCTGGAAAGACCGGAAGAAGAAGAAGAAGAAGAAGAAGAAGTGTTCGGTCTGGTGCTTTCCCACTGAAGCGTCTGTTCAGCAAGATCGTCGAAGAATTACCAAGCTTCCTCGTCAGATTTGGATTGGAAATGTCCTTGACAAATGGTTTCCAACAACTGCTTAGTTGCTGGATTCAGGCCCTCATATAAGGTCTGGCAAAGTTGCCATCTCTCAATACCGTAATGACGACACTGAACAAGAAGGTCTTTGTATTGGTCAAAGCACTTCCAAAAAGGTTCGGTAGGAAGCTGGGAAAATTGGTTACTTTCGTTTCGGATCCTCGCGGTCTTATGATTTGGGTAGAATTTTTTAAGGAATGCTTTTACAAGCTCATCCCAACTGGTTATGGAATGCAATGCGGTGCTATACAGCCACTTCTCAGCAAGGTCACACAGAGTGAAAGGAATGACTCGTAGCTGTATAGCATCGTCGGACAGTTGGGTTGTCTTCATCATTGCATAGACGTTCTGGAATTTGTTGATGAAGATGTAAGCATCTTCAGATTCCAGCCTATGAAATTTGGGCAACATGTTGATGAAGTGGGGCTTAATTTCGAAATTATCCCCATTGGCCGGCGAAAGTGAAAGACAGGTAGGAAGTGCAGAGAGGGTAGAATAGAAAAGATCCTGGAGCGCGATTCGCTGTGGCGCTTCAACAGGAGGTGGTTGCGGGTTATTCACACCTAAATGAGATGGAATCGGTCCTGGGGAAGGTAAAGGGATGTTAAGAGGAAATCCTGACATCTCAGAAGAAGAATTTGGTGATGGTGATCGTGAAGGTGAGGATGTATGAACAGAATCCCGGTCAACGTCGGAGTTAGCCGGCAAAGGTAAGGGTGAATGAGGTGTGGAGGGAGTTTCGACGTCGGAGTCGATCGCGTAGTCGGTAGCAACTAACGTAACGCGGACTAGGCGGGCACTAGTGTCCCGAGTCCAACCGGACATACACTAAACGAATTTAGTATAGTCAAAGCGTAGAAAGTGAGGGTAAAAAAATGTCAATAGAGAAATGCGGATGAAAGGTGGGTGAAATGGAATTCTAGAGACAAAGGGCAAGTTTTTATAAAAGTTTTTGTTTTTTTGTTTTTTTAAGAAAGAGTTTTGCAATAATATGTATGGACTTATGGCACAACTTCAAACAATCACAGTCAAAATATGCACAATCACACCTAGAGCTATGGTCTTCAAAGTCTACTAGACTGCTCCTAACTATTCCAAAGTGACAAGTTGTGAGATAACCCTCAAATCGTCTCTTCACTGCCAATTGTGGCCAGGTAAGCACAAGTGAGATAAGGAGGGTTCCACTCACGAATCACCATGAAACAGGCCTTTTAAAATTACCTTTCTCACTTGTCTAGCCTAGGCAACACAAAGTCAAGTTTAAATAAACGATCGAATGTCCACAACCTTCCTCTGTCCTATTGAGCACGACAGTCCTTAGTTGGCTGAGTCTAGATATTTTTTTATTAAGCTCAAGGGTAATACGTATGCTTTTAGTGATTTTTAGGGTCTTAGGATGGGTGATTAAATCCTCACCCAATCTGAATGGGTGTTATAGCCCCTTAAAGTCCGTATTATTTATGCAAAATAGAAACAAACAAAAATCTAAAACACTTGCAAAAATAATTATTTGGCGGTGGCACAAAGAATCCTGCACAAAAACAGTTTTATTGGAGAGGGGAAGAGAGTTTGTGTAAAGAATACTGCAGAAAGAATAGTTCAATGGAATTCAGAGGAAGTGATAAGAAGATTGGGATACTCATAGAGAATTTTGGTTGCTGACGTCAGAGTTTGACAACGGTTCCGCGGTCAAACATGCACTTGTGCCGCGATTCCGCGACTGTTCAGTTGATTGAAGCTTCAAACTGTTAGTGTATATGCCCTAAAGGCCATTACTGTATCATACTAGTTTGTATATTACTTGATGGAAGCTTGGGATATTCACAGTTGTATATACAATCTTGCTCGAAATGGTAGTATGCTACTTGGTTTGTCTCTGCTTTAATATGTGCATGTGTTTCTTTTAGCATATCGCTGATATACATATTAGTAGAGCCCTTAGGATCTTTGCTTGATTACCAGCGTTGTGATGGCGCTCACACTCGTGGGAGCTGGGTAATCCATAAGCACATCCTTATACAAGTCCCTGGTCGTTGGACTATCGAGACAGGGCATCGATACTCCGGAGTAGACTAGCGTATGTGGTTCTCATCCAAGCGTGGGAGACGGTCTTTCCCACAGCCGTCAGTACGTCGTACTTGAGATAGTATACGGGTGCTCGTTAGGTTACGAGTACACTAGACAGGACTCGTCGGGGACTGTTGGTTGGTATTATACCTATCGTCAGTTATCAGTTCCCAGGTGACATGAGTACAGCTTAGTCCGCTGACTTGAAACTGTCACTTCGCCTCGAGTGTATTCCTACTGCACTTTGATTACTACACTACCACGGCTCAAAGGAGTCGTGCAAACAGGTAGTTTTTGGGTGCAGTCCCGAAGCACTTGGAGGCAGTGACGGTTAGACAGGATTCGTCTCTCCCGGTATTGGGGGTTGACATCGCGCTGTGTCCAGGAAAGCCATTACACAAGTAGTCCCTGGCCAGGGCAAGCGAGATATACTGGTAGGTTTCCAGTTTTATCTCAGGGTGTTCTGGGCTACACTCCGACAAGACTTGTACCGCTATTAGGGGACTGACGTTCACCGCCCCTAGGCCCGCCATGCGATGTATCAGACGAACAGACCGGACTGTACGGAGACTGTCACATACAAGCTCAGTAGGAGTTCAGATGGGGTTCACCTCGTCAGTCTTCTTATCGGCATCTACCTGGGGACCGTTACGTACAGCTAGTGCCGCTTGCAGTCTGTGGTTAAGCCCACTGCCAGCGTAGTGTCGAATCTTTAGAGTCCCACACAGAGAGCTATTCGCCTTTAGGCAAAATGAGTAGAGGTCGCATGGTTTTGCGACAGGGTTCGTTCACATCCGCGCACTTATGCACGTTTGTTGTCCGGACAGCTTATACTAGCAGGCTTTGGTTTAAGCCGGATCCTAGTATATGATTTGGGTTTGGTTTTATCTCTTTGTATTCATGTTCCTCGGATCACGAATACGGGTGCGTATGCACAGTTGCTTGAGACAAAGGGAGAGGACTTTGATTAGGGTAATGACCGTTGTCATTTTATTAACCCTAATGCTTATGTGTGTATTATGGTTAATTGATATTAGTTTAATATAATTTTGCATGGTTATGGTTGTTTACCATTTGACTACCTTGACTTGTTGACCTTAGTTGACATGTTGACCATCATCATTCCATATAAAAGATGCTCTTTGATCCTTACAATTAGCATTAAATATGAAATGATAATGGTCATTTCTTGATTAACCATGACAATTATCTAGCTAATTATCAATTTATAATAATTCACACATATATGTGAGAATGGTTGTTTTATTCTCTCATTCTATCATTTACTTTCTCTCTCTTGTTCTTCCTCTCCCTCAAGCTCTCCCCTCTCATGTGTTGAGAAACACTTGAGCTTGAGAAAAACCTCTTCTTGATAATCTCTACTGTCATCTAGGGTTCTAGGATTAGCACTTCTAGCACCCTAGTTACTTCTAGCTTGGAGTTGAAGCCAAAGGTTGAGGCTTTCGGGTGGATCCTTCTTCGACGTGAGAAGACGACAAAGGTGACCTCTTTCTACTACTCGAAGGAGCAAGGAGAGAAGGACATAATGCCCTAGGTATAACCATTCTACCCTTAGCTAGTTTCTAGTTAGCTTTAGCTTGTTTTTGTTTAGCAAAGATCCTTCTTTGTCTAGTCCATGTTGCCTAAAGTGATAAAGATTTGATTTTTATTCCGTTTTCCGCCTCCCCGTAAGCACCGGGGTAGGCAACGTGGACTTACAGTGGTATCAGAGCCTAACTAAATATAAACTAGCTAGGTAGTGAAAGTGTATGGAAGTTCAATCGGAAAAATCGCAAAACCGAGTTTTCAAAACCCTAACTTTCTGTTAAAATTTTTTCTGTTCAAAATAAAATAAATCATACTCCAAAAATCATCTCAGGGTTTTGTGAAGAAAGCCACCAAAAACAATCCAGTGATTCGCCCAAAGCGCCGCGGTTCCGCGGCAATAGCAAGCTATTGCCGCGCAACCGCGGCCGTTTTGGATCGGTTCTGGGTCGAGTTTGGTGCAGTGTTTTTCTGGCTTGGTTTTGGGATTTTTAAGATGGTTTATATGTGCCCAGGTTTTCCAGAAAAGAAATTTGTTTTTGGGGGCCTATAAATCCGTATTTTTTATCGAACTTCACTACACTTTGACTAAAGGGTTATATCTGTGATGTTTATATCTATTGAACGTCGGCTAATCGCTATATGTCGATTAGTCGGGGTTATACATATCTGTGATCTGTGTTTGATGCTGGTATGTGTATATGAATGCGTTGGATTGTCGCGGGTGAATAGCCGGGGTGGATGTGAGATGAGTGTTTCTTTTTCTTTCATTCATTGTAATATGTAAATTTGATGTATTATTATTTGTATGGCCGCACAACCGGGTCGGGGTTGTAGCCGTCATTGTATAATTCTTTTTACTGTTTTTGCTCCTAGGATAGACCCATGGAGGAGGTGCACAAACTATCGGGTATCTCGAAGTGCCGAGTGGCCTACTCACGGTGTTGAGGGAGGTTGCTTCGTTTCGGGTACTTGGCGGGTAGTTTGCCGCACCCGTAGGGGTCTTGGGTGGGGTATTGGCTATTCACCACGACCGTGTAATCCTCTTTTCGTTGCAGGCTCGAACGGATTGCGGATTCCTAGTATATCCAATGTATTCATCTGTGATCTGTAATGTCTATCATTGCTATATATTTATATATGATAACTATTTAGGCGTTGCTTATATTTTACAGCCGCGCTAGCCCAGCCCCCGCTCTGTCGTTAGTTAAGTAACCTAACGGGTGATGACGGGGCCCCGTGGCGAATGCGAATGGCATAAGCGTACATCATATTTTGGTTGTTTTCTGCAATGGTAGGATTAAATGATGGGACGCATTAAAAGAACTAATGCAAGAAAATAAACCAAGTAAAAGTCGATTGGAACACTTTGAAAAACCACTCGGTTCTTTTCAAAACTAAACTTTTAAACGCGGAGCTTGAACCACTCCTTTTAAAAGATATCTCGTTCCATCGATTATATCAAGTTCACTACGTTCACGGTTTCGCCAAAACCATCCGTAGCCCTCCATCATTTTAGTTAAATATTCGGTAGTATTCAAGCTATATATTTTGACCTCACGCCAAGGCATAGTGACTGGTAGCTGCCGGATATTTATCTGTTGCATAGATAGAATGCGTTGGTTTGAGACAGTCGTACTGCCATTTTGGCCTACGTCAAGGGTAGGTATGGGTGGGTTCAAATTAACCGGGATAATGATGGGAAGAACTTGACATGTGACTTATGACATTTTGACCTCACGCCAAGGTCATAAGAGCATGGGGCAAAAATCCACATCGGGAGTTTCATAAGTACTGAAACTTGCTAGCGCTGCATACCATTTGGAGTGTGATAATTCTGGTAGGATTCCTTCGGTTTTATCACGCGATGATATTTGGATCCCGATCCTACTGTGAGTATATGCTACTCCTCGAGAAAACTCTCACTTAACGATCAATGCTATAAACTTAGTAGGTGTCTAGAAAAGTGTTAGCGGGGCTACGCCCCCAGGGAAAAGAGGTTCTTAAATTAAGGAACTTCACGAAAGCGTTGGAAAACCTCCCTCGAAGTACCGACACTGGCCTGGCTGAACGGTTAAGCAAGAATTGTACGGTGAGATTGATCCCGACTAATCCTTTCTTTACGGTTTGAGAAGGGATTCAAGAGACAGTGGGAGCCATCCAGTTTAGAAAAACTAAAAACCACTCTAAACTTGCAAGAGCATCATGCTAAAGTGTTTCTTTTCTCTCTCCTAATTGCAGCGACCATTCAACATGACCGGACTTAAGTTATTACTAGATAAAAACATACTGACAGGGCCAAACTACAAAGATTGGCTCAGGAATGTCAAGATGGCAATCACTTACGAAAAGTTGGGGTATGTACTTACCACCAAAGCTCCCCCTGTCCCAGGTCCCACCTCCAACGTCGTGGATAAGGAAATCCGTAAGACATGGGAGATCGATTGCGCGAAGGCCAAATGCCTCGTGCTTGCCTCGATGGACAACGAACATCAGAGGAGGCATGAAAATATGGACCTAGAGTCCATATTTCTCCATACAAAAGAACTGTATGGAGAGCAGTCTCGTATCGCAAGATACGAAGTGTCGAAGAAGCTATTTTCGGCAAGATTGGCCGTCGGATCATCGGTAGAGGAACACGTGCTTAAGATGATTGGCTACATAGAGGAGCTCGCGGACCTTGAGACCACATTGGAGAATGAATTCTATACTGATTTGATTCTCCAGTCCCTTCCTTCCACTTACGCCCAATTTATCCTTAACTTCAACATGCAAGGAAAGGAGGTTGAACTTTCCGAACTTTGAACATGTTGAGGAATGCTGAGGGCACCCTACAGAAAGGTAGGGAGACATCCACTTTGTTTGTAGGAGGATCTTCCTCTTCTAGATCCAGGGCGAAATCCAAGGGTAAGAAGAAGAAAGCCCCCGCCAAACCAAGAGGCGGTGTCAGTAAAGTGGATACGAAGGGAAAAGGAAAAGCAATAAAGGTAGCGGGAAAGCTGGTGGGGAAGGAAGAATGCTTCTATTGTCACAAAAGCGGTCACTGGAAACAGGATTGCAAGGCTTGGAAGGCCAGAACACAGGATTTGAAGCGAGTTGCGGCTTCAGCTTCAGGTGTGTATGTTATTGAAAACTGTCTATCAATAAACTCTACATCCTGGGTATTGGATACCGGATCAGGATCTCATATCTGTAATTCTTTGTAGGCGTTGAGAAAGCGTAGAGTTTTGAAGGCATGTGACATGACCCTCAGAGTTGCAAACGGTGATAGCATGGATGCTGAGGCCGTGGGGGACTATCACCTGGGATTGTCGGATGGACACTTTTTGGTTTTGTATAGTTGTTATTATATACCAAATGCAACCTGTAATATCATTTCTGTATCTTTATTATCCAAAGAAGGTTATGAATTTTCATTTGTAAGTAATGTAGTGAACATTCACCTAAATCAAGTTTTGATTGGGTCAGGTACATTGAACAACGGTATATACGTATTAAACCAACCACAGATTTTCAATGTCCAGAATACACACAAAAGAAAGTCTCCAGAAATCAATAATACTTTCTTATGGCATTGTAGACTGGGTCACATCAATGAGAGAAGGTTGACTAAGTTACATACAGAAGGATATTTGGATCCGTTCGAATATCAATCGTATGCAACTTGTCAATCCTGTCTCAGAGGAAAGATGACAAAGACTCCGTTCACTGGACACGGAGAAAGAGCGAGCGAGCTCTTGGGACTCGTACACAACGACGTGTGCGGTCCAATGTCTACACATGCACGAAGCGGTTATTCTTACTTCATTACTTTTATGGATGATTTCTCAAGATTCGGACATGTCTTCTTGATAAAGCATAAATCCGAAGCTTTTGAAAAGTTCCAGGAATATAAGAATGAAGTAGAAAAACAAACAGGCAAAAGTATAAAGACACTGAGATCTGATCGAGGTGGTGAATACTTGAATGCCGAGTTCCTGGGTTACTTAAAATAGAATGGAATTCTCTCTCAGCTTACTCCTCCATACACTCCGCAACATAACGGTGTATCGGAGAGACGAAACCGAACCCTATTGGATATGGTACGGTCCATGATGAGTAACGCTGAGTTGCCGCGATCGTTCTGGGGATATGCGCTAGAATCAGCTGCATACCTTTTGAACCGAGTTCCCACTAAGACTGTGCCTACCACACCATATGAGTTATGGAGTGGGAAGAAACCCTATCTTCAATACCTGAAGATTTGGGGATGTCCAGCTTATGTCAAAAAGCAGCATGCGGACAAACTAGAGGCACGCTCAGTACTATGCAAGTTTGTGGGATACCCAAAGAACTCCTGGGGGTATCTTTCCTATTACGCAGAGGAACAAAAAGTCCTTGTTTCTCGAAATGCCCATTTTCTGGAACATCAGTTCTTAGAAAAAGAAATAAGTGGGAGCGCAATAGAACTGGAAGAAATTCCAGAACCACAAGCTATTACTGAAAGCTTAGTAGAACCAGAGGGTTCGAAAGATCAGGACATTCCCACGCCACTCCGCAGGAGTAGTAGGCAGTCTTATCCGCCCGAGAGATACTACGGTTTTCTCATTGACGGGGATAGAGAGGATTGCATCATAGATTGTGATGAGCCTACTAGCTTCTAGCAAGCCATTCAGAGCGTCGACTCGGTAAAATGGCTGGATACAATGCGGACCGAAATGGAGTCCATGTACACCAACAAAGTATGGACGTTGGACATTGCTCCGGATGGGGTAAAACCCGTAGGATGCAAGTGGATCTTCAAAAGGAAGATTGGTGTAGATGGACAGGTTGAGACCTATAAAGCTAGACTGGTAGCAAAGGGTTTTCGTCAGCGACCTGGTTTGGACTATGACGAAACCTTTTCTCCAGTAGCTATGCTGAAATCCATTCGGATCCTTCTTGCCATTGCTGCCTTCCACGATTATGAGATTTGGCAGATGGACGTAAAGAAAGCTTTTCTAAATGGTCATTTAGAGGAATGTGTCTATATGGACCAGCCAGAGGGTTTCATTCAGAGTGGGAGCAGCGGAAAGGTGTGCAAGTTGCTTAAGTCCATTTATGGACTAAAGAAGGCATCGCGGAGTTGGAACATCTGTTTTGATGAGACGGTCAAGGAATTTGGCTTTATCAAAAATCCAGATGAACCATGCATCTATTGTATATTTGTAGCGAGAACTGTAGTATTCCTCGTTTTATACGTGGATGACATTCTCTTAATAGGAAATGACATTCCTATGCTACAATCTGTCAAGGGGTTCTTGTCACACAGGTTCTCCATGAAAGACCTGGGTGATGCCTCATACATTCTGGGTATCCGGATCTACCGTGACAGATCCAAGAGGATATTAGGACTTTCATAGTCCAGGTACATCGACACCATACTGAAGAGATTCAGTATGGAAGATTCCAAGCGCGGTAATCTACCGGCTTGTCACGGGATCACTCTCTCCAAAGAGATGTCTCCCAAGACTGATTTGGAGAGGGATCGCATGTCTATTATACCCTACGCTTCTGCGGTAGGCTTTATAATGTATGCGATGTCGTGTACCAGACCGGATGTGGGTTATGCACTGAGTGTGGTAAGCAGGTATCAGTCAAACCCTGGGGAGAAACATTGGATAGCGGTAAAGAACATTCTCAAGTACCTGAGAAGGACTAAGGAGATGTTCTTGGTGTATGGCGGAAAAGACCTCCAGATTGAGGCCTTTGCTGACTCCAGCTTCCAGAGTGACAAGGATGATTCCAAGTCCATTTCGGGTTTTGTCTTCACCCTCAATGGAGGGGCGGTGTGTTGGAAGAGCTCCAAACAGGAAACCGTTGCTGACTCGACTATGGAAGCAGAATATATCGCTGCATCTGATGCCGCAAAAGAAGCTGTCTGGATGAGAAAGTTCTTGAGAGAACTTCAGGTGGTTCCGTCCATTGTTGACCCAATACCTCTGTATTGCGACAACAACGGGGCTATAGCTTTAGCGAAGGAACCCAGGTCCCATCAGAAATCCAGACACATCTTGAGGCGGTATCACCTGATCAGGGAGATCGTGGATTGCCAGGAGATCGAGGTTCGGAGGGTTGCTTCAGAAGACAACACAGCAGATCTATTCACCAAGGCCTTGCCTCAGACTCAGTTCGAGCGGCTGATCGAGATGATAGGCCTTCGATACGCCAGTACATAGCCTTAGTGCAAGTGGGAGATTGTTAGTGTATATGCCCTAAAGGCCATTACTGTATCATACTAGTTTGTATATTACTTGATGGAAGCTAGGGATATTCACAGTTGTATATACAATCTTGCTCGAAATGGTAGTATGCTACTTGGTTTGTCTCTGCTTTAATATGTGCATGTGTTTCTTTTAGCATATCGCTGATATATATATTAGTAGAGCCCTTAGGATCTTTGCTTGATTACTAGCGTTGTGATGGCGCTCACACTCGTGGGAGCTGGGTAATCCATAAGCACATCCTTATACAGGTCCCTGGTCATTGGACTATCGAGACAGGGCATCGATACTCCTGAGTAGACTAGCGTATGCGTTTCTCATCCCAGTGTGGGAGACGGTCTGTCCCACAGCTGTCAGTACGTCGTACTTGAGATAGTATACGGGTGCTCGTTAGGTTACGAGTACACTGGACAGGACTCGTCGGGGACTGTTGGTTGGTATTATACCTATCGTCAGTTATCAGTTCCCAGGTGACATGAGTACAGCTTTGTCCGCTGAATTGACACTGTCACTTCTCCTCGAGTGTGTTCCTACTGCACTTTGATTACTACCCTACCACGGCTCAAAGGAGTCGTGCAAACAGGTAGTTTTTGGGTGCAGTCCCGAAGCACTTGGAGGCAGTAACGGTTAGACAGGATTCGTCTCTCCCGGTATTGGGGGTTGACATCGCGCTGTGTCCAGGAGAGCCATTACACAAGTAGTCCCTGGCCAGGGCAAGCGAGATATACTGGTAGGTTTCAAGTGTTATCTCAGGGTGTTCTGGGCTACACTCCGACACGACTTGTACCGCTATTAGGGGACTGACGTTCACCGCCCCCTAGGCCCGCCATGCGATGTATCAGACGAACAGACCGGACTGTACGGAGACTGTCACATACAAGCTCAGTAGGAGTTCAGATGGGGTTCACCTCGTCAGTCTTCTTATCGGCATCTACCTGGGGACCGTTACGTACAGCTAGTGCCGCTTGCGGTCTGTGGTTAAGCCCACTGCGAGCGTAGTGTCGAGTCTTTAGAGTCCCACACAGAGAGCTATTCGCCTTTAGGCAAAATGAGTAGAGGTCGCATGGTTTTGCGACAGGGTTCGTTCACATCCGTGCACTTGTGCACGTTTGTTGTCCGGACAGCTTATACTAGCGGGCTTTGGTTTAAGCCGGATCCTAGTATATGATTTGGGTTTGGTTTTATCTCTTTGTATTCGTGTTCCTCGGATCACGAATACGGGTGCGTATGCACAGTTGCTTGAAACAGAGGGAGGGGACTTTGATTAGGGTTAATGACCATTGTCATTTTATTAACCCTAATGCTTATGTGTGTATTATGGTTAATTGATATTAGTTTAATATAATTGTGCATGGTTATGGTTGTTGACCATTTGACTATCTTGACTTGTTGACCTTAGTTGATATGTTGACCATCATCATTCCATATAAAAGATGCTCTTTGATCCTTACAATTAGCATTAAATATGAAATGATAATGGTCTTGTCTTGATTAACCATGACAATTATCTAGCTAATTATCAATTTATAATAATTCACACATATATGTGAGAATGGTTGTTTTATTCTCTCATTCTATCATTTACTTTCTCTCTCTTGTTCTTCCTCTCCCTCAAGCTCTCCCCTCTCATGTGTTGAGAAACACTTGAGCTTGAGAAAAACCTCTTCTTGATAATCTCTACTCTCATCTAGGGTTCTAGGATTAGCACTTCTAGCACCCTAGTTACTTCTAGCTTGGAGTTGAAGCCAGAGGTTGAGGCTTTTGGGTGGATCCTTCTTCGACGTGAGAAGACGACAAAGGTGGCCTCTTTCTACTACTCCAAGGAGCAAGGAGAGAAGGACATAAAGCCCTAGGTATAACCATTCTACCCTTAGCTAGTTTCTAGTTAGCTTTAGCTTGTTTTTGTTTAGCAAAGATCCTTCTTTGTCTAGTCCATGTTGCCTAAAGTGATAAAGATTTGATTTTTATTCCGTTTTCCGCCTCCCCATAAGCACCGGGGTAGGCAACGTTGACTTACACAAACTTCTTCCCTGTGCTGACTTCATTCTCCTCTTCTGGGTTAGAGCCCCTGAATTTTAATTTGGTCACTGAATTTGCTCCAGAATTTTACAGTAGACCATGGTTCCGTCTTAATCCGCCGCGGTGTAGCCGCTAGATATGGGTCTAACTCCCCACGACTTTGGCATTGAACTTGAACTTCTTCCTATCCTACACACTTGCACAAAAACGAATCAAAAATAACAAGATGATTTTTACAATATTTTTTTTTGTTTTTGGTTATATATATATTCACAAATTAACCCGAAATTACACAAAGAATTAAACTACCGTCTCCCCGGCAACGGCGCCATTTGATTGTTAGAGTTTTTGCGTGCTTAGTTTTAATTAACGCAATCAAGACGGTTTCGCTTGGTAGCTAGCCGGTTGAGTACGGGTCGGTCCACAGAGAGATGGGAATCTTTTTCTTAGTGTTTTAACGAGTTAAGTCCAAATTTTCCATGTTTGTTTAGTTTCACTATGTGCTAAAATATGTATAAAGAGAGCTTGTTAGGGTTAGGATTAGGTTAGATTGAGTTAGGAGTCGCTCACTTCTTTCGTTGCCACTCTTAATATCGGTGTTACGGTATGTAGGGTTCCTAGGCACACTAATGAAGTCTCACAAGTGATCAAACATGCACAAATCAAAAAATTCCTTGTGCCTACAAACCCTAATACTGATCGTTAACTAGATATATAGGCGAAGCAAGCATGTAATCGAATTAAATGCTAAGGGAAAGTGACTACAACCTTTGTAGATCCGGTCCACCACTTCCTAAGCTCCGCGATGATCTCCCTCCGCTGTCCAAATCGCGGAGTTGGAACATCTATTTTGATAGATTAGTCAAGGAAGTTGACATCATCAAAATGGTAGATGAACCTTGTATATACAAAAAGGTAGTAGGGAGTATGGTGGTGATCCTCGTAGAGTACGTGGATGACATACTCATGATAGGGAAGGAGTTTCCTATGCTACGCTCGGTCAATCTCCGCTTACCACAAGGATTCTCCAGATAGGATCAATGTGATACCTCCTCCATCCTGAGTTTTCATCTATGAGATAGATGTTATTTGGGTGTTAGTATACTCACTAGCTGTAGTGAGATGGTATCAATCGATCCTGGGGAGAATCACTGGAAGGGTTCCAGGGTGATAAAGACGACTGAATGTCAGTCGCAGGCATTGTCTTTACCCTCAGTAAAGGGACGGTATGTTGGAAGAGTTCCAAGCTAGATACCGTGGCATACTAGACGATAAAGGCAGGATACATCGCTACTTAAGATGCTACCAAAGAGGCTGTTTGGGTGTATATTGGTTCATGAGATGAACTATGTTCCTCCCATTGTGTGACAATGGAGTTGTGGCTTATGCCAAGGAACGCAGGTCCCATCAGTGATCCAGACATATTCTAAGGCAGTATCACTTGATCATGGAGATGGTTGATCTCTAAGGGATCGAGGTTAGGAGAGTAGACTCAGAGGACAACACGGCGGATCTACTCACGAAGGCCTATTCCCAGAGAGAGACTTTTATGGGATGGTTGAGTATGAGATACTACAACCACTGCTACAGATGGCCCTAGTGCAAGTGGGAGATTGTTAGTTATATGTATGCCCTAGAGGCCATTACTGTACATTGGATGTATATTGTAGTGGATGCTGGGACATATATAGGGAGGACTTTCTTGCTCGACATGATAGTATGCTATCTGGTTACTCTTTACCTTAACGTGTACTCAGATTGTCTCTCTATTACATGTTGGTAAAGCCCTTAGGATGTGAACTTGACTACCTGGACTATAATGCGGATCATACTAGTGGGGACATGGTAGTCCATAAGTACATCCTTGAAAGTCCCTAGTCGTGGGTGTATCGAGATGGGGCATCGATATACCAGAGTAGACTAGCGTGTACCTTCTCGACCCATACAGATGGGCGATGGATGATCCCATATCCATCGGTGTTTGACATCAGAGATGATATACGGGTGCTCAGTAGAGACTGGGTACACTGGACGGACTCGCCGAGAACTCCCAGATGGTATTATACCTTACGTCAGATGGCAGTTCTCTGGTGACACTGGTACAGAGTAGTCTGTTGACCCGAGATCGTCATAGAGTCTTGTGTGGTTCCCACTGTGCTTTGATTTCCATCTTACCACGTCCAAGAGGGCATGCAAAACGGTGGTTTTTGGGTACAGTCCCGAGTCACATGGAGGCAATGAGCGATAGGAGGGGATTCGTCTCTCCCGGTATAGGGGGTTGATGTTGCGCTGTGTTCGATTGGCTATAACCGGAATTCCCTGGCCAGGGTTGCTGAGATTTACTGGTAAGTGTTACCAGTAGTTTCTCGAACTGTTATAGACCTCATATCGACACGAATTATCGAGCTATTGGGGTCTGACGTTTACCACCCCTAGGCAAGATATGCGACATATCAGACGACGAGACCGGACTGTACGGTAGTGTTACTGGTTGGATTCACTGGAGTGTGAGCGGGCTTGCTCGTCGATCTTCTGATCGCTCAATACCCGGGTGGCCGTTACGTTTAGCAGACCGCTTGCGGCTTGTGGGTGTTTGATATGATCATCATCTGCTGCCGGCGTATTGACGAGTCTTTAGAGTCCTACACAGAGGTTTCCTGGCTCAAGCGAAACAAAATAGGAGCGCATATGAGATATGTGCGGGACCGAGAATAATGCGAGTATGTGATACCGTATTCTATTCTCGCGATGAATGTATCGAATGGTTGTATGCGATATAACCTAGTTATCGAATCAAGGATTGATTCGATAAACCGATACATTGGATACTGGTCGGTTATATGCGATATGACCGGATCGTTAAATCAAGTGTTGATTTAATGATTTAATGTATAATTATATATTTGATATATTACTTTGCATTAACTAGTATTGGTTCACTTTAAATGGATTTTCTCACTTGGATTGTGCACATTGTATATGTGATATACTTTTGTACACAAGTTTGTATCATGATTGATGATGCATGCTTATTTGGTTAAGTGTAAAGATTAAACCATGGTTATTTAAATGGTTAGGGTTTTGTTTTCATATCTATTTATTTATTCTTTATTCTTTTTGGAAAAATATTAGCATAAAGAATAAATGGTGGCTTTCTTTGGATGGATTATGAAGCTTCATGAAGCTTTTGACTTTGTGACTATTTTGTTTCATGCTTAACCTTAACCATTCCCACTAACCATAATTTGTTCTCTACACTTGACCATGGTTGAGAGATGATAAGTATTCTCATTATTTTCTTTTTAAATATACTTATCATATCATCATCTTCTTCTTCTTCATCTTCTTCATTGAAGAAACCTTGACTTCATCAATGGTGGATTGATGAAACAAGTGAGAAATCCAATTCTAAAGTCTACCCACTTCCTATTTCTTCATCCTCTACCTCTTGCCAAGTAGGAGAGTGTGTTTCCTTCACAAGTTTTCAAGGCTTGGTGAAGGTGGAGCTTGATCTAGTGATGCCTCGACGTAGATCATCTTCAGCATCGTCGTCGATGACCTAGCCCGTCCATTCTCCGATGAAGCCGACGCAAGAGCCCGGGGTTCGACTTGGACAGCGAGGAGACATCATTGCGGAGCTATGGAGGTGGAGGACCGGATCTACAAAGGTTGTATTTCCGTATTCTTGTTGTTAAGTGTTAACTAGTTTGCTTTGTCGCCTAGAATTCTAGCAAACGATCCGTAGTCTAGGGTTTCTCGGCACCGTATTTCGGAAATTGGCATGGTTGATGCCTTGTGAGACCTCTTGAGAGTGCCTAGGAACCCTACAGTGGTATCAGAGCCTAGCTAGAGCCTTAGGCGAAGTCTGGACGACGTTTGAAATCCGAACGAACATCGAAACCCATTCCCAAAATGCTCTCTAGAAATTTTCTAAAATTTTGGATTTTTGTCAATTAAAAATATGCAGAAAAATAAGCAGGGTGTTATTTCAATTTCTGTGAAATACGAGGGTCTGAATCGACTTTTCCACCGTGGAACCGCGGCACGTGCTATGCATGGTGCGGCGGTTCCGCGGCCGTACTGTTCCCTTGTTTGATGATTTCTGCACAGTAACTCATATAATTTAATGCTGTATTTTCTGGGGTATTTTTATTGTGACTCTACAGAAGAGTATTCTGGGATTGTATTGGGAGTCAAAGATTCGATCGGATTATCAAATTTTGTCAGTGTGGCTTTCCGGATAAATTTTAGAATATGTTAAAAAGTTCGACCGGATATAAATACCCAATTTTTCCCCTGTCGGGAAATTTCCAAGTGTTGGATTTTTCCGTAGTTTAACGACGTTCTAAGTAGTGCAAGTAACGCGATGGACCCTCTAGAAGACAATAAACCTTAACTCGATTATGTGACCGTCTTGAACTGCCCTTTGAACCTTCGGGTTTGGGGTAGTACGGCGTGCCACATGTGAGGCGTTGCTTGACCCTTCTACGGCTGGACCGTTGGTACTGAGGCACGAACTGAATGTTTTTAGACTTGTTTCATGTGTTGATCTGTATCGGGAAAACTTGGGTGTTCGACTGTTCGATCGGAAAGTTTAACATTTTCTGTTTATCTGGAATGTGATACAATAATTGGAATTCACAATAAGTTATGAGATAACTGAATGAATGTTATAAACATAGCAGTTTAGTCTCACTTGATCGGTTGCCACGGAATTTTGATGTGATCAAAAGTCCGTCGCAATCACGTAGCGTACGCGGATACTCGCCGGGTAAACTTAATAGACAGCTACACCCCATAGCCCCGACCAAGTGACTGTAGGAGAACCCCGTCGCCGAAAGCATCCGTTCGGGTGCTCGCGGTGGCGGTGTTCCGCCTTGGTGCACTTCGTCGACGGCGTCGGGGGTGCGGCCGTCTACTAAAGTTTGCGACGAGCATTCGATCAGGATGTCGGGAATCTTGTTGAATTGCCCGACTTGATATTGAAAAGTGTTTTTGATTTTGAGACTAAAATGCGGGGTTTATAATTGTTAGGCATGTGATGTCTAAGTAATTCATTTGGTCAGGCATGCGATGTCTGAGGTGGTTACGGATTCCAACTGTTGTAGTTTTACACTTTCTTTTCTGTGACCGTAAGTGTAATATGTGATATCGCCAGTTTCGTTGCTATATGTCAACGATAATTGGGATGCGCATATTTACTTACGTTGATGACATGTGATGTTATGTGTTGGTGGATATGTTATATTGGATCGTCGTGTTTGAATAGCCGGGGGTTTTTTATGTGAGATGAGTGTTTTTCATTTTCATTCATGTAAAAACTTGTATGTAATATTCTTTTATTGGGGCACTTCCAGGTAGCGGAAGATGTCACCGTTTGTATATTATTTACTTTTCCGCACTAGGATAGACCCAAGGAGGAGGGCACAAGTAACCGGGTTCTGGAGTCCAGTGGGAGACCAACTCGAGGAGTCGAGTCCGGGTCTCCTAACTCCAGAATTGGTAGGGTTGCTTGCCGCTTTCGTAGGGGTCTAGGGGTGTGGGTTTGGCTATTCATCACGACCATGGAATCCGTGTTTTATACTGGCTCGTATTGAAAACACGGACGTCCTAGTATATCCAATATTTCATATGTTTCTTCTGCTGCGATATCTGTGATGTGATCATGTGATGTTCTGTGATAGATACAGTATATAGTATATATGATATATTATATAGGCGTTACTTATGTTTTACACCCGCGCTAGCCCTGCCCCGCTCTGCCGTTAGTTACCTAACCTAACGGTGCATGAGGGGACATCGAGGCGAATGCGGATGGCATAAGTGTACGTCGTATTTATCTGTGATGTTTAGGTACATTAAATGATGGGACTTCATTAATGTGATTAATGAAATAAAAGAAACCTAAGATGTTGTAGAATCGAATTTCAAAATAAAACAGGTAGCTACAGTTCTTGCTTTGCACAGCGGTATATACGATATATCCTGCACCATATTCGATGAGGAAAGGACCGAGATCCCTTCACCGGGAGTGACTCCTTTAGAAATAACTGGCAGATGCTACAACCCTCGGTTTGTCTTTTGATTGCTTTTAAGAGTTTTTGCTTTGCACAATGATATATATAATATATCCCTCACCTCATTCGACGAGGAAAGGGCCGACGATCCCTTCACCGGGAGTGACCCCTTTAGCAAAACTAGAAAAGCCTCAAAAACACTCCATTTTAAAATCATTTGATTCTACAACGATATCGAGTTCATTACGCAATAGGTTTTCAGAAAAACCTGTCGTAGCCCTCCATCATTTCAGATAAGTCCTATTTAGTATTCGTGCTACGTTTGTTGGCCTGCGTCAAGGCGTAGTGTGCGGTAGCTAACTAGTATTTATCTGCTTATGCATATGATGCAGATTGGATTAGGGTAGTCGTGCGACTTTGTTGGCCTGCATCAAGGGTCGTGCGGGTGGGTTTAATTCAATCAGGAAATGACGGGTTGAACTTGATTAGCGGACTATGGTTTGTTGGCCTGCGTCAAGGTCATAGGACGCTAGGGGCAAAATTATCGGGAATTTCAAGTGTTGAAATTTGCAATGAGATTGCATACCTTCTATGAGATAGTTGGATCCCGATACCCGCTGCGAGTAATTGTTACTCCTGGGAGAGTTTTATACATTACAATTAGCCGATCAAGTAGGTGTCTAGAAAGGTGTCAACGGGATTACGCCTCTGGGAAAACGAGGTTTACATTAATTAGATTCGTGCGAAAGCACGGGGGACCTCCCTCAAAGTACCGACACTGGCCTGGCTGAAAGATTGGCGAACTTGTAGTGTGTAATAAATCCCGGCTAGTCTTTCCTTTTAGGGTTTGAAGGAAGATTTGATAAAAAGCAGTGGGAACCATCCTGATTAGATAAAATAATAACCAATCTATTCTTGACAGAGCGCACGCTGAGTGTTTTCTTCTCTCTCTCTCCAGATAGCGACCATATCACGCCTTAATCAAGATAATAATACGGATATTTGACCGAACCCGCTTGTTATACTGAGCTGGGGAACGTTGGTCCCGCTCCAACTTATAATTGTTATAAGGCAGAGCAGGAAATTGGGGAATACCAGATTTCCCGTGCCGCCCAAACGAAGAGAGTGCATGCTGATGCGTCATCTTCGGGTGTGTTCATTATACAGAACTGTTTCTCAGTATCCTCTGCATCCTTGGTATATGATACCGGATCAGGATCCCAGATATGTAATATGTTACATAGGGCTACAAAAGTGTAGAAAAACTGAGATCGGCTGATAAGTTTCATGAGGCAGAAAACGGGGCAAGTGTTGCAGCCAAGTCTGTTGGTCACTGTCACCCTGTATTACCAATACATTGATTCTGAACGAATGTTATTAGATACCGAACCTGATATACAAAATCATATCAGTCTCTTTATCAGTAAAGAAATGATAAAATTTTGTATTGCTGGATAATGTTTTGAACATTTCCTATATCAAAAGTTGATCGGTTCAGGCACATTATCTAAAAGCATTAATGTTCTAAATCAAACTACAGTTCTTAGTATACAGAACACACACAAGAGGAAGAGTTCAGAAATGAACGAATTCTTCTTGAGGTATTGTAGACTAGGTCAGATCAATATGACCCGACTAGCTAGAGTTACATAAAGATGTATATTTAAATTAGTTTAAATTTACATCTTGTGAAACTCGCCAGTCATGTCACAAAGATAAGATGGCCATAGCTCTGTTTATTGGAAACAGAGAAAGAGTTAGTGAACTCTTGGGATGATACATGTTTGATGTATGTAGGTCCCCAGTCTACACATGCCAAGACCGGTTCTTTGTACTTCATTACATTCTCTGATAATCTCTCGAGATTCAGACATATGTTCCTGTTGAAACACAAGTCCGAACCTTTTGAGATATTCATAGAATATAAGTTAAAAGTAGAGAACCAAAATAAGGGTATAAGTATTATGTCCTATGATGAGATCAAGGAGGAGAATACTTGAGAACGGAAATCCTGGACTATTCTAAAGGAGAATGAGATTCTCTCTCAGCATTACTCCTCCGTATACACCATAGCACGATGGTATATCAGGGCGGAGCGGATACACCCTATTTGATATGGTGTGCTCTATGATGAGTACTACTGAGTTACCTATTTCCATTTGGGAGTTATGCACTTATGAAGTTGCATACCTATTGAATTAGGTTCGAATCAAATCAGTGCCTACCACTTCATATGTGATATGGAATGGGAAGAGCCCATATCTTAAGTTAGTTAAGATTTGGGGTTGTCCGGCCTATGTCTAAAAGCATGATCCGATCAAGCTCGAGGCAAAGTTTGTAATGTTCAACTGGAAAGGTTCCAGCTATACAATTTGCAGCCGATGATTTGATAAAACCAAAAGATTCAGTAGATACCAACGAACCTCAGCCTCTCCGCCGATCTAGTAGGGTTCCTCACCCACCTGAGAGATACTTCGGTTGCTCTATGACAGTGGGAGCGAGGATTGCATCATGAGATGATGACCCAACTAGTTTCGAACTGGCCATCAGGAGTGGGACTCTGTAAGAATGGCTGGATGCTTAGCGATCTGAGATGGAATCCTTATACACCAACAAAGTATGGACTTTAGTTGCTATATCTGAAGGGTTAAATCCCCATCAGGAGCAAGTATATCTTGAGAAGATTACTTGGTGTACATGGAAAGGTTGAGACTTTCAAAGCTAGACTTGTTAAAGGTTTTCATCATCAACCAGGCGTGGATAGTGGTGAAACCTCTTCAAGTAGCTATGCTTAAGTCCATCCAGATCCTACTTGCCACGGCTACATACCATGACTACGATATCTGGTGGTTGGGTGTCATGACTGCTTTTCTAAATACTGATTTAGAAGAGTGCGTCTATAAGTACACAGCCAGAGGGCCTCATAGACAGCGGGAGCAGCGGAAACGTGTGCAAGATGCTTTATAGGATAAAGCAGGCATCGCGGAGTTGGAAAATCTATTTTGATAGATTAGTCAAGGAAGTTGACATCATCAAAATGGTAGATGAACCTTGTACATACAAAAAGGTAGTAGGGAGTATGGTGGTGATCCTCGTAGAGTACGTGGATGACATACTCATGATAGGGAAGGAGTTTCCTATGCTACGCTCGGTCAATCTCCGCTTACCACAGGGATTCTCCAGATAGGATCAATGTGATACCTCCTCCATCCTGAGTTTTCATCTATGAGATAGATGTTATTTGGGTGTTAGTATACTCACTAGCTGTAGTGAGATGGTATCAATCGATCCTGGGGAGAATCACTGGAAGGGTTCCAGGGTAATAAAGACGACTGAATGTCAGTCGCAGGCATTGTCTTTACCCTCAGTAAAGGGACGGTATGTTGGAAGAGTTCCAAGCTAGATACCGTGGCATACTAGACGATAAAGGCAGGATACATCGCTACTTAAGATGCTACCAAAGAGGCTGTTTGGGTGTATATTGGTTCATGAGATGAACTATGTTCCTCCCATTGTGTGACAATGGAGTTGTGGCTTATGCCAAGGAACGCAGGTCCCATCAGTGATCCAGACATATTCTAAGGCAGTATCACTTGATCATGGAGATGGTTGATCTCTAAGGGATCGAGGTTAGGAGAGTAGACTTAGAGGACAACACGGTGGATCCACTCACGAAGGCCTATTCCCAGAGAGAGACTTTTATGGGATGGTTGAGTATGAGATACTACAACCACTGCTACAGATGGCCCTAGTGCAAGTGGGAGATTGTTAGTTATATGTATGCCCTAGAGGCCATTACTGTACATTGGATGTATATTGTAGTGGATGCTGGGACATATATAGGGAGGACTTTCTTGCTCGACATGATAGTATGCTATCTGGTTACTCTTTACCTTAACGTGTACTCAGATTGTCTCTCTATTACATGTTGGTAAAGCCCTTAGGATGTGTACTTGACTACCTGGACTATGATGCGGATCATACTAGTGGGGACATGGTAGTCCATAAGTACATCCTTGAAAGTCCCTAGTCGTGGGTGTATCGAGATGGGGCATCGATATACCAGAGTAGACTAGCGTGTACCTTCTCGACCCATACAGATGGGCGATGGATGATCCCATATCCATCGGTGTTTGTCATCAGAGATGATATATGGGTGCTCAGTAGAGACTGGGTACACTGGACGGACTCGCCGAGAACTCCCAGATGGTATTATACCTTACGTCAGATGGCAGTTCTCTGGTGACACTGGTACAGAGTAGTCTGTTGACCCGAGATCGTCATAGAGTCTTGTGTGGTTCCCACTGTGCTTTGATTTCCATCTTACCACGTCCAAGAGGGCGTGCAAAACGGTGGTTTTTGGGTACAGTCCCGAGTCACATGGAGGCAATGAGCGATAGGAGGGGATTCGTCTCTCCCGGTATAGGGGGTTGATGTTGCGCTGTGTTCGATTGGCTATAACCGGAAATCCCTGGCCAGGGTTGCTAAGATTTACCGGTAAGTGTTACCAGTAGTTTCTCAAACTGTTATAGACCTCATATCGACACGAATTATCGAGCTATTGGGGTCTGACGTTTACCACCCCTAGGCAAGATATGCGACATATCAGACGACGAGACCGGACTATACGATAGTGTTACTGGTTGGATTCAATGGAGTGTGAGCGGGCTTGCTCGTCGATCTTCTGATCGCTCAATACCCGGGTGGCCGTTACGTTTAGCAGACCGCTTACGGCTTGTGGGTGTTTGATATGATCATCATCTGCTGCCGGCGTATTGACGAGTCTTTAGAGTCCTACACAGAGGTTTCCTGGCTCAAGCGAAACGAAATAGGAGCGCATATGAGATATGTGCGGGACCGAGAATAATGCGAGTATGTGATACCGTATTCTATTCTCGCGATGAATGTATCGAATGGTTGTATGCGATATAACCTAGTTATCGAATCAAGGATTGATTCGATAAACCGATACATTGGATACTAGTCGGTTATATGCGATATGACCGGATCATTAAATCAAGTGTTGATTTAATGATTTAATGTATAATTATATATTTGATATATTACTTTGCATTAACTAGTATTGGTTCACTTTAAATGGATTTTCTCACTTGGATTGTGCACATTGTATATGTGATATACTTTTGTACACAAGTTTGTATCATGATTGATGATGCATGCTTATTTGGTTAAGTGTAAAGATTAAACCATGGTTATTTAAATGCTTAGGGTTTTGTTTTTCATATATATTTATTTATTCTTTATTCTTTTTGGAAAAATATT
Organism: Agapanthus africanus; assembly: GCA_030015575.1. Classification (NCBI taxonomy): domain Eukaryota; kingdom Viridiplantae; phylum Streptophyta; class Magnoliopsida; order Asparagales; family Amaryllidaceae; genus Agapanthus; species Agapanthus africanus. Next base: position 208,635,632 of record JASDDO010000022.1, read on the forward strand.
AGCATAAAGAATAAATGGTGGCTTTCTTTGGATGGATTATGAAGCTTCATGAAGCTTTTGACTTTGTGACTATTTTGTCTCATGCTTAACCCTAACTATTCCCACTAACCATGATTTGTTCTCTACACTTGACCATGGTTGAGAGATGATAAGTATTCTCATTATTTTCTTTTTAAATATACTTATCATATCATCATCTTCTTCTTCTTCATCTTCTTCAATGAAGAAACCTTGACTTCATCAATGGTGGATTGATGAAACAAGTGAGAAATCCAATTCTAAAGTCTACCCACTTCCTATTTCTTCATCCTCTACCTCTTGCCAAGTAGTAGAGTGTGTTTCCTTCACAAGTTTTCAAGGCTTGGTGAAGGTGGAGCTTGATCTAGTGATGCCTCGACGTAGATCATCTTCGGCATCGTCGTCGATGACCTAGCCCGTCCATTCTCCGATGAAGCCGACGAAAGAGCCCGGGGTTCGACTTGGACAGCGAGGAGACATCATTGCGGAGCTATGGAGGTGGAGGACCGGATCTACAAAGGTTGTATTTCCGTATTCTTGTAGTTAAGCGTTAACTAGTTTGCTTTGTCGCCTAGAATTCTAGCAAACGATCCGTAGTCTAGGGTTTCTCGGTACCGTATTTCGGAAATTGGCATGGTTGATGCCTTGTGAGACCTCTTGAGAGTGCCTAGGAACCCTACAATACCATCTCACTACATCTAGTGAGAATCCTAGCATCCAATTACATCTATCTCATAGATGAAAACTCAGGATTTAGGAGGTATCACTTTGATCCTATTTGGAGAATCCTAGTGATAATAGGAGATTGACCGATCGTAGTATAAGAAACTCTCTTCCTATCAAGAGTATATTGTCTACGTACAGTACGAAGATGACCACCTTACTCTCTACTACCCTTTTGTATATACAAGGTTCGTCTACCATTTTGATGAAGTCAAACACTTTGACTATCACATCAAAACAGACGTTCCGACTCCGCGATGCCTGCTTCATTATGTAAAGCAACTTGCACATGTTTCCGCTGCTCCCACTGTTTACGAAGTCCTCTGGCTGTGTACTTATAGACTTTCTATTCTAAATCAGTATTTAGAAAAGCAGTCATGACACCCAACCACCAGATATCGCAGTCATAGTATGTAGCAATGGTAAGTAGGATCTGGATGGACTTAGTATAGTCCCTGGAAAAGGTTTCATCATTTTCCACTCTTGGTCGATGACGAAAAACCTTTAACAAGTCTAGCTTTGAAAGTCTCAACTTTTCCATCTACACTAAGTAATCTTCTCAAGATATACTTGCTCCTGATGGGGATTTAACCCTTCAGATATAGCAGCTAAAGTCCATACTTTGCTGGTGTACATGGATTCCATCTCAGATCGCTAAGCATCCAGCCATTCTTACAGAGTCCCTATTCTCGATGGCCTGCTCGAAACTAGTTGGGTCATTATCTCATAATGCAATCCTCGCTCCCACTGTCATCGAGAAACCGAGGTATCTCTCAGGCGGATGAGGTGTTGGAGATAGTGCCCTCAGAGTCAATTATTGGATCACAGGCACGTGATTGCAATGATTGAGGGAGGACCTATCCCGGTAGGACAGTCTTACTCGAGATGATAGTATGCTATCTGGTTTATCCTTATCATCGTGTACTGCTTTAGGTGACCTGGCATGTCGCTATTACACGTTGATAGAGCCCCTAGGATTTTTGCTTGACTACCAGCAGTATGATGGCGATCATATACGTGGGAGCCGGTAGTCTATAAGTACATCCTTAAAAGGTCCCTAGTCGTAGGAGTTTCGAGACAGGGCATCGATACTCCATTAGTAGACTAGTGTATACAGTCGAGACCCCGACGAGGGGCGGTGGCCGGTCTCACAAGCCACTGGTGTCAGTTGGTTCACCTAAGATGTATACAGGTGCTCATTGGGTTATGAGTACACCGGACAGGACTCGCCGGGAACCTGCTAGTTGGTCTTATACCAGACGTCAGATAGCAGTTCCCTGGTGACATGTGTACAGGTTAGTTCATCGACCTGAGGATCGTCATTTGTCTCGTGTGAGTTCCCACTGTGCTTTGATTACTACCCTACCACGGCTCAAAGGAGTCGTGCAAACAGGTTTTAGTTAGGTACAGTCCCGAGCCACATGGAGGCAGTGAGCGGATCTTCAGGGGTTCATCTCTCCCGGTATTGGGGGTGAGGTCGCGCTGTGTCTAGGAGAGCCATTACGCAAAGCCCTCGGCCGAGGCAGGAGATTTACTGGTAGGTATTCCAGTAGTATCTCAGGGCGTTCTGGGCTACACTCCGACACGACTTGTACCGCTTTTGGGGGTCTGACTTTTACCAACCCCCTAGGCCCGACATGCGATGCTCATAGACGAACGGACCGGACTGTACGGATATTGTCACTGACAGGCTCAGTAGGGTGTCAGGATGAGTTCGCTCATCGACGTCCCTTTTGGTCAATAGCTGGTGGCTCATCACGTATTGGCTAATACCTCTGACGTGCTAGTGGTTAAATCCACAGCCATAGTATTGACGAGTCTTTAGAGTCCACCACACTTACAGTTACTCAAGCTTTCGGGCGAAACGTTGTAGAGGCCGTATGGAGATATGGCAGGGTCCGATCAGATACGTGCGGTATTGCACGGATCAGGATCGGACAATTTTGTACTAGTGGCCGTATGGTTATATGGCAGGATTCGATCAGATGCGTGCGGTATTGCACGGATCAGGATCGAACGGATTTTACTAGCTGGCTTTGGCTTAAGCCGGTCCTACTTTAGTACAGTGTAGATTTTGTCTCATTGCATTTGTATCCGGACGGAATACAGATGCGGGTGTGTATGCACAGTATCGGGGTTTTCCTGTAATTTATTACGGGACCAGTTTTCTGGAGTTGCCAGTTTGCATTCCGTTCCGGCCGGTTTTCCTTTGTTCTTTCCCGGCCGGACTTTTCCGATGGAGGGGTAATTTGCAGTTTTGCAAATTACATTTGAGGAGGGGGTTTCTTGCATAAGTATTTATTATGATAGCATCTTTAGATACCATTCTTTTCCTTGATCTTTTCATGCTTTATTGTGATTAGAATTGATTAGAATGGTTGATGTGAGTTTGTGATGATTATGTTTGGATATAGTCACCACTTGCTTTTACTACCATGACCTTCCTTCTAAGGTGGTAGTTTAGTTTTCCCTCCTCCACCATTCTCATTTAGGAGATGGTTGAAAAACATTTGAGAGAGAAAGAAAAGAATGAGAGAGTTCATCTTGATTATGTGAGGAATTCTTCATCTCCTTCTTCTTCTTGTTTTGGAAAAATGAAAGCACCATTTTTCCTAACCCCATTCCTCCATCAAGGCAACTACAAACCCCAAATGAGACTAGCATGATCTACTACACATTCTACAGCATATCTTGAGCATGTCGAGTTGCCGGCTTCATGCCCGAGTTGCCTCGGTATTGAGGCGGGAGCCCGTAAAAGACGCAGGCGATGTGGTGCCCTTCCGGCAAGGAGGCGACGATGTGGAGGCAAGACTTTCCGCGGGAGATCGGGACGATGACGAGAAGACCGGAGGACTCGGATCACTCGGTATACTTCTCTTCCCATCTCTTGATAGCTAGTATAGGTTAATGGTTAACGATCCGGGTTTTCATTGTCCGCGGTAGCGCCGGTTTCCAAGCAAGGAAAAATTTTGATTCCGCAATTTGGCGTCGGATAGACGGCCGGGGTGCTGCCGTGGCGCAACATGGTATCAGAGCCACGCCATTAACCTTGCCTAGCTTGTTCTAATGCGTTTTGCTTATCCGATCGACCAAAATACCAAAAACCTCATTTTTTGTTCACATCAGTTTTCTGTTGGAATTTTTTGGTGTCAAAAAATTTTTCAGGTTGTAGAAAACTGCTGTAGAAGACATTATAAGACCACTGTAAAAATTCGACTTTTTCAGTCGACTGCTTTAGCGCGGAACCGCGGCCAAACCCCCCCTTGGGCCGCGGTTCCGCCGCACTCTGGAGTCTTCACTGGGTCAAAATTTTACAGTGAGCTTTTGGGCTAATTGTGTGGGTTTTGGAATATTAAATTTGGGCCCAGGTTTTCTGTGACTGCTACAGTATTGGTTAGGGGCCCACTTGTTAATTGTTTGATCGATCGGATATTTTAAACATATTATTTCACAGTATTTACATTATATCTGCGACCGTGAATGTCACTCGATCGGTAAATCCGGTCTAACTGCTATAGCCCGGTTAGACGGATTTGCGAACGTGATTTTCACGTTGATGTTCTATGTTTATACTGTGATGTTGCGCGGATCGGTCATGGGGGATAGCCTGGATGCAATGCTAGTACAGTTTTGTTTTATATGTACATTTGATATTGCGGGACGAGCGTCCGACATGTGGACTGCCGTCACTGCCTGTTTGTATTATTCTTTTGGGGCACAACCTGGTTGCGGTCGATGTACCCGGTGTATGTATATTTTACTTTCTGTACTAGGATTACCCCGTGGAGGAGTGCACGGATAGCCGGGTTCTAGGGGGCAACGGGCCCGCATCTCATGGCATTGAGACGGAGGGGGCTTCACTCTAGGATTGGCGGGCTATTCGCCGCACTCGTAGGGGGTACAGGTTGACCCAGGAGGGGTGCCCAAGTTACCGGATTCCGTGAAGTGCTGGGTGGTCCATTCACGGTGCTGGAGGGGGCTGCCTCGCTTCAGGTTTTGGCGGGTGACTTGCCGCGCCCGTAGAGGTCTAGGATTTCATTGCACAGGCTATCCACACGACCAGGGGAACGTCGGGTTTCAGCAGCGGCTCTGTGAAACCCGGGGCTTCCAGATATCTGTATTGTTCTGTTATGCTGTACATTTCTGTGATGTTGCATTTTATCATGCCTTGAGCGAAATATAATATATTGGTATATATATTAGTAGATGTTGTATATGTTTTACATCCGCGCTAGTCCAGTCCCCGCTCTGCCGTTAGTTAGCTAACCTAACGGGTGATGACGGGACCCAGTGGCGAATGCGGATGGCATATACGTACGTCAGTATATTTTCGTTCTTTGTGGTGTGATTAATTGATGGGACTGCGTTGATTCGGATCAATGCAAGATAAAAAAACCTATTCTGATGTTGTTGGAACACTTTTCAAAAAGCTGTTATTGCAAGGACGTCCACTTTTGTTTTGCATCGTGGTATTCATTTTGAATATCCTGCTCCTCAGTCGACGAGGCAAGGGCCGAGATCCCTTCATCGGGAGTGACCCCTTGGACAGAAGTTTGCGTCAGGGCATTAACTTCACTATAGCCGATTACTTTTGCTTTGCATCGTGGTATTCAGTTGGAATATCCTGCACCTCATTCTACGGGGAAAGAGCCGAGATCCCTTCACCGGGAGTGACCTCTTTAGTAAAGGTTTTCGTCACTATATTTTTATAAAAGGCTATGCAGTTCCTTCAACGATATCAAGTTCATTACGTTAAAGGTTTTTCGCCAAAAACCATCCGTAGCCCTCCGTAATTTCTTACAAGTATTACTTATTATTCGTGCTGCGTTTGTTGACTGTGTCAAGGAGTAGTGTGCGGTAGCTAAGTAGTGTTTGTTTGTAGCATATTAATGGGATTGGTTAGGACAGTCGTGCGGCCTTGTTGACTGTGTCAAGGGCTCGTACGGGTGGGTTTAATGCAATCCAGGATAATGACGGGTTGAACTTGACTAGGACTCTTTGATTTGTTGACTGTGTCAAGGTCACTTAGGTCCTAGGGGTAAAAATCACATCGGGAGTTTCAAAAGAACTGAAACTTGCCAGGCATGCGCATACCTTCTGGAGTGTGGTGACTTGAGTGGATTCCGTCAAGTTATCATGCGGTGATAGTTGGATCCCGATTCCCACTGATGAGTTAGTTTACTCCTCGGGTGACCCCGACTAATTCTTCTTTCAGGTTTGGAGGAGATTTTTAGGTACAGTGGGAGGTTTCCTGATTAGACAAAGTGATAACCATTCTGATCAAGGTTAGAGTGCACGCTGAGTGTTTCTTTTCTCTCTCTCTGGCAGCGACCATTGACCCGACCCTGGACTATGACTCAGTGACCAAGTTGACCGAACCTTCTTAACACAGGCTTTTGGATTGTCAGAGTTGCAAACCTCATTGCCACTCCTACTTTTACCCTTTTCTCCAGGACACCCCGTATTACTACAAACGTCCACTTTCATTGGACAAAACCATCATATGGTTATATACGAACTCGAAGGACTTCGAGGATGGTTTCTGGTTCTGGAGAAAACGAATAGGATTATTCAGTTGTCTTTTCTTTTCACCTTCTCTCATTGCGAGTACTCCTTGGTTTAGAAGATAGTACACCTATTACGCAAATTGGATAGTCTTCTTCCAAACCTTAGGCTGGTGCCGACCGGTAGGGAATGAAGAAAACCAATTAGCATAACGATGGTGTGCAGAAGGTATTAGGTTAAGACAAAGCAAGGGATAAGTAAGAGGGCAAAGTAAATTGCGACTGCTATTCACGACCGAACCAAGTATTTCTTCGCCAATCCTAAATCACCTTTGTATTTCTCCAGGACACTCCGTATCACTACGAAGATCCACAGTTTATTTGGATACTCCATCGTATGGTTATATACGAACTCGAAAGGAACTTGTTCCAGTTCGGGGATGGATTCTGGTTCAGGAGAAATAGGAATAAGGTTTATTCGGTTGTATTTTATCTTCATCTTCTCTCGCTTTGCGAGTGCTCCTAGGATTAGGACAGTACACCTTTTATGCTTATTGGATAGTCTTCTTCCAAACCATAGGCTGGTGCCGAACGGTAGGGAAGGAAGAAAACCATTTGGCCTAAAGGGGTGTGCAGACGGTAATGACTAAAGACATAAAAAGGGATTTGGAGAGGTGGCAAAGAATTATACGGTTACAGTCTTGAATCTGTATAGTGGAAGAGGCATTACTAGGAATACCAGGATACCCCAACGAAACATTTCGATGTTTCAGTTTCACTGTGTACTGTTAATGGAAAACTGATTTCCCGATTAGACACTCACTCCAGGGTATGTATTTACCAGGTATGATTCTCACATCTGTATGGTTTTACAGATGCTGAGTGGGAGTAAGTTATTGGGAATAGGGTGATCATCCTCATTATATCGGGATTCGTTGTAATCGGTGATATTTGAGGAGATCATCTGGGCTGTTTGCCGGTCGGCAAATATTTGGTTTTGAATATCCGCTGTTGTGCACCAATTTCAAATTGATATATCTGTACGTCTATTTTCATAGAGTGAGATATACCTTTTGATATTATGTCGATGACATTTGCCTATATCAGTGGATGGTTGGGTAAGGAGCATTAAACAACGGTGTAATTCTTCTTAACCATAAGTACAGTTTTCAACCTACGACACACAGTGAAAGAGTTGTTAGACTCAGCGGACTTATACAGAGTATTGTATGTTGTCCAGTGTCCATTAGGACAGAGGGGTTGGTCCTCATACTATATTCTGTTTACTTTTAACTTCTCTAGTTCTTAGACATGTGTTTCGTAGAAACATAGGGTCTAAGTTTTGAGGAGTTATAGGTATTTGAATAGAGTAGAGAACCATGTGTAGCAAGTATTGGGATTCTTCAATGTGATCGAAGATGTAGATACTTGTGTATGGTATTCAGTTGTTAGTAATGATAAAGAGAAATTGCTTCTCTTTCAGGTTACTCATAAATGGAAGTATTCCTAAGTTGAGTAACGCTGATCGGCCTCCTTCCATTTAGTTGACATGCACTGGAGATAGCTGCATGATTTGAATCTGGTTCAATTGAATCAGTGCCTCTGGTTCTATATTGGATATAGAACAGTTCATATCTTAACAATGTTAAGGTACGGGGAGTTGTCCGGCTTATGCTTAAAACCAGACTCTGGATAACTCAAGGCACGTTTCTGTAATGGCTGTTTGTGGGTAGACCCAGGCTATGACGAGGGTTGACTTTCTACCATCTGGCAGATCAATAGAAATATTGTTCTAGACTCGCCACAGTTTTATTAAAAATGGATTTTTTCAAAAACAGTAGTGGGAGTATGGTAGAACTGGAAGTGATTCCAGAACCGCAAACGATTACTGAAGATTTGATAAGGAACCTAAAGATTCAATCTGTTTTGACATTCCATTGGCCACTCCGCAGATATGATGGGTAACCTCAGGCACTCGAGAGGTACTTCGGTATGCTCAAAGACGGTGGTAGGGAGGTTCTTGTTTACCCAGACTTACCATTGCTGTTGTTCCAGACTGTGAGACCCGGCAGGAGGATGAGTATAGCGTTGTTCTAAACTAGCTTTAGAAGTGCACGTCTATATGACTCTGGCAGAGGGTTGTCGTAGTCAGTGGGAGAAGCGGAAGCATTGGTGGACATCAGGCTTGTGTTTATTTATAGACTAAAGCAGATATAGCGGAGATAGATCATCTATTTCTGATGTGACAGTCATAGGTTTGACGTCATCAGAATAGGGGGTGGATCTGTTGAGAAGGTAGTAGGAAGTGATATTCCTATACTACGATCGGTTATACTTTGGTCGTCACACAGTGTTTTCTACGTATGGGATTTGGACATTATGTCAGACATACTGGTTACTAGATCTATGGTTTTAGATCTAGATTTGGGTGGTTTCCCAATCTGGGTACATAGACAGCATTCTAAGAGTATTTAGAATGAACGACTCCTGGCATGGTAGTGCACCTGCAGGTAATGGAGTCACCCTCTCTAAAGGTGTCTTATAGACTAAAGGAGAGAGGGATGTGCATGACTGGCAGATCACTTGATTAGGCAATTGAGTCAATCATGAGATGTCAAGTACCACACCAGATGTTGTTCTTGCACTAGATGCAATAAGTTGACATTGATCCAATCCTGGAGAAACAGTCGGAAGCAGTTTTAGAACATAAGTGAATGTTCTAGGGATATGATAACGACAGCCTCATTTGGGAGATAGTTATCATTCCAGGCTTCCAATGTGACATGGACGACAAGGAGGTTGTCAGAGTTATAGTTTTCCTTCTGACGAGGGGCAGTATTTTGAATAGGTGGTCCAAGGCAATACTGAGGGTGGCATGGCGCAGGATACTAATTAAGTTCAGTTGACGATACAGTCTAAGAAGTTTGGATTTGGAGTTCATTTATGAGCTAGGTCCCATCAGACATCCAGACATTCTAACACAGGTATTGCTCTTTTCGGGAGATGGCTTTCTCGGCGAACTTGAGATATAGAGAGACATAGAAAGAAACATCACAGCGGATCCACTCACTGAGGCTATTCCTCGAACGCAATAGTTTCGCAAACGAGCTTTGTGAGACTGACTAGTAGAGGAGTTGGGTGTTCGGTATCACACGGGCTGTGAGTATGCGGCATCGCAATAATTAGCCTTGAGTGCAAGTGGGAGATTGTTGGAGATAGTGCCCTCAGAGTCAATTATTGGATCACAGGCACGTGATTGCAATGATTGAGGGAGGACCTATCCCGGTAGGACAGTCTTACTCGAGATGATAGTATGCTATCTGGTTTATCCTTATCATCGTGTACTGCTTTAGGTGACCTGGCATGTCGCTATTACACGTTGATAGAGCCCCTAGGATTCTTGCTTGACTACCAGCAGTATGATGGCGATCATATACGTGGGAGCTGGTAGTCTATAAGCACATCCTTAAAAGGTCCCTAGTCGTAGGAGTTTCGAGACAGGGCATCGATACTCCATTAGTAGACTAGTGTATACAGTCGAGACCCCGACGAGGGGCGGTGGCCGGTCTCACAAGCCACTGGTGTCAGTTGGTTCACCTAAGATGTATACAGGTGCTCATTGGGTTATGAGTACACCGGACAGGACTCGCCGGGAACCTGCTAGTTGGTCTTATACCAGACGTCAGATAGCAGTTCCCTGGTGACATGTGTACAGGTTAGTTCATCGACCTGAGGATCGTCATTTGTCTCGTGTGAGTTCCCACTGTGCTTTGATTACTACCCTACCACGGCTCAAAGGAGTCGTGCAAACAGGTTTTAGTTGGGTACAGTCCCGAGCCACATGGAGGCAGTGAGCGGATCTTCAGGGGTTCATCTCTCCCGGTATTGGGGGTGAGGTCGCGCTGTGTCTAGGAGAGCCATTACGCAAAGCCCTCGGCCGAGGCAGGAGATTTACGGGTAGGTATTCCAGCAGTATCTCAGGGCGTTCTGGGCTACACTCCGACACGACTTGTACCGCTTTTGGGGGTCTGACTTTTACCAACCCCCTAGGCCCGACATGCGATGCTCATAGACGAACGGACCGGACTATACGGATATTGTCACTGACAGGCTCAGTAGGGTGTCAGGATGAGTTCGCTCATCGACGTCCCTTTTGGTCAATAGCTGGTGGCCCGTCACGTATTGGCTAATACCTCTGACGTGCTAGTGGTTAAATCCACAGCCATAGTATTGACGAGTCTTTAGAGTCCACCACACTTACAGTTACTCAAGCTTTCGGGCGAAACGCTGTAGAGGCCGTATGGAGATATGGCAGGGTCCGATCAGATACGTGCGGTATTGCACGGATCAGGATCGGACAGTTTTGTACTAGTGGCCGTATGGTTATATGGCAGGGTTCGATCAGATGCGTGCGGTATTGCACGGATCAGGATCGAACGGATTTTACTAGCCGGCTTTGGCTTAAGCCGGTCCTAGTTTAGTACAGTGTAGATTTTGTCTCATTGCATTTGTATCCGGATGGAATATAGATGCGGGTGTGTATGCACAGTATCGGGGTTTTCCTGTAATTTATTACGGGACCAGTTTTCTGGAGTTGCCAGTTTGCATTCCGTTCCGGCCGGTTTTCCTTTGTTCTTTCCCGGCCGGACTTTTCCGATGGAGGGGTAATTTGCAGTTTTGCAAATTACATTTGAGGAGGGGGTTTCTTGCATAAGTATTTATTATGATAGCATCTTTAGATACCATTCTTTTCCTTGATCTTTTCATGCTTTATTGTGATTAGAATTGATTAGAATGGTTGATATGAGTTTGTGATGATTATGTTTGGATATAGTCACCACTTGCTTTTACTACCATGACCTTCCTTCTAAGGTGGTAGTTTAGTTTTCCCTCCTCCACCATTCTCATTTAGGAGATGGTTGAAAAACATTTGAGAGAGAAAGAAAAGAATGAGAGAGTTCATCTTGATTATGTGAGGAATTCTTCATCTCCTTCTTCTTCTTGTTTTGGAAAAATGAAAGCACCATTTTTCCTAACCCCATTCCTCCATCAAGGCAACTACAAACCCCAAATGAGACTAGCATGATCTACTACACATTCTACAGCATATCTTGAGCATGTCGAGTTGCCGGCTTCATGCCCGAGTTGCCTCGGTATTGAGGCGGGAGCCCGTAAAAGACACAGGCGATGTGGTGCCCTTCCGGCAAGGAGGCGACGATGTGGAGGCAAGACTTTCCGCGGGAGATCGGGACGATGACGAGAAGACCGGAGGACTCGGATCACTCGGTATACTTCTCTTCCCATCTCTTGATAGCTAGTATAGGTTAATGGTTAACGATCCGGGTTTTCATTGTCCGCGGTAGCGCCGGTTTCCAAGCAAGGAAAAATTTTGATTCTTCAATTTGGCCTCGGATAGACGGCCGGGGCGCTGCCGTGGCTCAACTTGAGGAACCCTACTAGATCGGCGGAGAGGCTGAGGTTCGTCGGGAACTATAGAATCCTTTGGTTCTGTCAAATCATCAACTGCAGTTTTGTATAGCTGGAACCTTTCCAGTTCTACAGAACTGATCCTGCCTCGATCTTGTCCGGATTTTGCTTTTGACATAGGCCGGACAATCCCAAATCTTAACTCGCTTAAGAGATGGGTTCTTCCCATACCATATCTCATATGGAGTGGTAGGCACTGATTTAATTCAAACCTAATTCAATAGGTATGCAGCTTCTCAAGTGCACAACTCCCAAAAGGAAACAGGTAACTCAGTAGTACTCATCATAGAGCACACCTTATCATATAGGGTGTGATTGCCCCGCCCCGATATACCATCGTGCTTGTGTGTATACGGAGGAATAATGCTGAGAGAGAATCTCATTCTCCTTTAGAATAGTCCAGGAATTCTATGCACAAGTATTCTCCTCCCTGATCTCATCATAGGACATAATACTTATACCCGTATTTTGGTTCTCTACTTCTAACTTATATTCTGTGAATATCTCAAAAGGTTCGGACTTATGTTTCAACAGGAACATATGACTGAATCTTGAGAGATTATCAGAGAATACAATGAAGTATAAAGAACCAGTCCTGGCATGTGTAGACAGGAGACATTACATACATCATCATGTATCAGTCCCAAGAGTTCATTAACTCTTTCTCGGCTTCCAGTAAGCAGAGCTGGTGTCATTATATCTTTGTGACATGACTGGCAAGTTTCACAAGATGTAAATTCAAACTGATTTAAATATACATCTAAATGTAACTTCAGCTAGTCAGGTCGCATTGATATGACCTAGTCTACAATACCTCAAGAAGAATTTGTTCATTTATGAACTCTTCCTCTTGTGTGTGTTCAGTATACAAGGAACTGTAGTTTGATTTAGAACGTCAATGCTTTTAGATAACGTGCCTGAACCGATCAACTTTTGATATAGGAAATGTTCAAAACATTATCCAACAATACAAAATTATATCATTTCTTTACTAATAAAGAGACTGATATGATTTTGTATATCAGGTTCGGTATCTAATAGCATTTGTTCAGAATCAATGTATTAGTAATACAGGGTGACAGTGACCAACAGACTTGGCTGCAAAACTTGCCCCGTTTTCTGCCTCATGAAACTTATCACCCGTTCTCAGTTTTTCTACCTTTTTGTAGCCCTATGTAACATATTACATATCTGGGATCCTGATCCGGTATCATATACCCAGGATGCAGAGGATACTGAGAAACAGTTCTTTGTAATGAACACACCCGAACGAGATGCATCATATGCACTTTCTTCGTTTGGGCGGCATAGGAATTCTGGTATTCCTCAATTTCTTGCTCTGTCTTATAACAATTATAAGTTGGAGCGGGACCAACGTTCCCCGGCTCAGTATAACAAGCGGGTTCGGTCAATACATCCATATTATTATCTTGATTAAGGCGTGATATGGTCGCTACCTGGAGAGAGAGAGAAGAAAACACTCTGCGTGCGCTCTTGCAAGATCAGATTGGTTATATATTTTATCTAATCAGGATGGCTCCCACTGTTTTTATCAAATCTTCCTTCAAACCCTAAAAGGAAAGACTAGCCGGGATTAATTACACTCTACAAGTTCGCCAATCTTTCAGCCAGGCCAGTGTCGGTACTTTGAGGGAGGTTCCCCGTGCTTTCGCACGGACCTAATTACAGTAAACCTCATTTTCCCAGAGGCGTAACCCCGTTGACACCTTTCTAGACACCTACTTGATCGGCTAATTGTAAAGTGCAAAACTCTCCCAGGAGTAACAATTACTCGCAGTGGGTATCGGGATCCAACTATCATATAGAAGGTATGCAATCTCATTGCAAGTTTCAACACTTGAAACTCCCGATAAAGGTTTTTACCCCTAGCACCTATGACCTTAACTATGGTCAACAAATCATAAGTACTAGTCAAGTTCTACCCGTCATTTCGTGATTAATCAGACCCACCCACATGACCCTTAACTAAGGTCAACAAAGTCACGCGACTGTCCTAACTAATCGCATCATATGCGGTGTAGGAAGACATCACTTAGCTACCGTACACTGTGCCTTAACTAAAGTCAACAAACACAGCACGAATACTAAGTACTCTACTTCCTAAAATGACGGAGGGTTGCGAATGGTTTTTGTGAAAACCTTTAACGCTTTGAACTAGATCTCGTTGCGGAATCAAATGGTTTTTAAATGGAATGTTTTTGAGGCTTTTCTAGTTTTGCTAAAGGGGTCACTCCCGGTGAAGGGATCGTCGGCCCTTTCCTCGTGGAATGAGGTGCGGGATATATCATATATATCACTGTGCAAAGCAGAAACTATAGAAGCGATCAAAAGACAAACCGAGGGTTGTAGCATCTGTCAGTTATTGCTAAAGGAGTCACTCCCGGTGAAGGGATCTCGGTCCTTTCCTTATCGAATAAGGTGCAGGATGTTCTACAAGGAACACCGCGATGCAAAGCAAGAACTGTAGCTACCTGTTTTTATTTTGAAATTCGATTCCACAACATCAATTAGGTTTATTTTCTTTCATTAATCTCATTAATGAATATCCCATCATTTAAGTCCACCTAACCATCACAGATAAATATAACGTACGCTTATGCCATCCGCATTCGCCTCGATGTCCCGTCTGCACCGTTAGGTTAGGTAACTAACGCCAGAGCGAGGCAGGGCTAGCGCGGGTGTAAAGCATAAGCAACGTCTATATAATATATCATATATACTATATATTATATCTATCACAGAACATCACAGATAACGCAGCAGAAAGAATCATATGAAATATTGGATATACTAGGACGTCCATGTTTTCAATACGAGCCAGTATAAAACACGGATTCCACGGTCGTGATGAATAGCCAATCCCACACCCCTAGACCCCTACGAGAGTGGCAAGCAACCCTACCAATTCTAGGGTTAGGAGACACGGACTCGACTCCTCGAGTTGGTCTCCCACTGGACCCCAGAACCCGGTTACTTGTGCTCCCCTCCTTGGGTCTATCCTAGTGCAGAAAAGTAAATAATATACATCAACGGTGACAACTTCCGCAACCTGGAAGTGCCCCAATAAAAGAATATTACATACAAGTTTTTACATGAATGAAAAAGAAAAACACTCATCTCACATAAAAAAACCCTGGCTATTCAAACACGACGATCCAATATAACATATCCAGCAACACATAACATCACATGCCATCAACGTAAGTAAATATGCGCATCCCAATTGTCGTTGACATATAGCAACGAAACCAGCGATATCACATATCACACTTACGGTCAAAGAAAAGAAAGTGTAAAACTACAACAGTTGGAATCCGTAACCACCTCAGACATCGCATGCCTGACCAAATGAATTCTTTAGACATCGCATGCCTAACAATTATAAACCCCGCATTTTAGTCTCATTATCGAAAACACTTTTCAATATCAAGTCGGGCAATTCAACAAGATTCCCGAAAAACTGATCGAATGCTCGTCGCAAACTTTAGTAGGCGGCCGCACCCCTGATACCGTCGACGAAGTGCACCAAGGCGGAACACCGCTGCCGTGAGCACCCGGACGGATGCTTTCGGCGACGGGATTCTCCTACAGTCACTTGGTCGGGGCTATGGGGTGAGGCTGTCTATTAAGTTTACCCGGTGAGTATCCGCGTACACTACGTGATTGCAACGGATTTTTGATCACATCAAAATTCCGTGGCAACCGATCAAGTGAGACTAAAGTGCTATGTTTATAACATTCATTCCGTTATCTCATAACTATTTGTGAATTCCAATTATTGTATCAAATTCCGGATAAATAGAAAATGCTAAACTTTTCGATCGAACAATCGAACACCCAAGTTTTCCCGATACAGCTCAACACATGAAATAAGTCTAACAACATTCAGTTCGTGCCTCAGTACCAACGGTCCATCCGTAGAAGGGTCAAGCCAACGCCTCACATGTGGCACGCCGTACTGCCCCAAACCCGAAGGTTCAAAGGGCAGTTCAAGACGGTCACATAATCGAGTTAAGGTTTGTTGTCTTCTAGAGGGTCCATCACGTTACTTGCACTACTTAGAACGTCGTTAAACTATGGAAAAATCCAACATTTGGAAATTTCCCGGCAGGGGAAAAAGCGGGTATTTATATCCGGTCGAACTTTCTAACATATTCTAAAAAACCCGGAAGAGCACACCGACAAAAATTAGACAGTCCGATCGAATACACCGAGTCCCCAATACAACCCAGAAAATAAAACTCTGGAATAAATATTAAAAATTTCCAGGAAAAACACCACTAGAAATTAGGAGTTACTGTGTAAACTTTTTTTGAATAAGGAGGCCGTACGGCCGCGGAACCGCCGTACGAGCCATGCTCGTGCCGCGGATCCGCGGCGGCTTGATGGAGTTAGGGGATCGAATTTTACAGTAACTCTTAAATATTCCTGCTGATTTTTCTGCATATTTTTAATATCAAAAAAACCACGATTTCAGAAAAAGTCCAGAGAGCAATATTAGGGTTTGGGTTTTGATTCGATCGGAGTTCAAATTCCGTCTAGACTTCGCCTAAGGCTCTAGCTAGGCTCTGATACCACTGTAGGGTTCCTAGGCACACTAATGAAGTCTCACAAGTGATCAAACATGCACAAATCAAAAAATTCCTTGTGCCTACAAACCCTAATACGGATCGTTAACTAGATATATAGGCGAAGCAAGTATGTAATCGAATTAAATGCTAAGGGAAAGTGACTACAACCTTTGTAGATCCGGTCCACCACTTCCTAAGCTCCGCGATGATCTCCCTCCGCTGTCCAAATCGATCCCTTGACTCTAGCATTGGCATCATCGAAGAATAGGCGGGCTTGATCGTCGGTTCGATGCCGAAGATAATCTACGTCGAGGCATCACAAGAACAAGCTCCAACTTCACCAAGCCTTGAAAACTTGTGAAGGAAACACCCTATACAACTTGGCAAGAGGTAGAGGATGAAGAAATAGGAAGTGGGTAGACTTTAGATTTGGATTTCTCACTCATTTTGGCTAGTTGCCATTGATGGTGCAAGCTTTCTTCAAGTTGAAGAAGAAGAAGAAGATGATAAAAGAATATGATAAGTGTTATGTAAATGATAAATAAATCAATACTTATCATTTACTAACCCTTGGTTATTTGTAGTGAATGGACCATGGTTAACTTGAATGGTTAGGGTTAAGGATGAGACAAGAATGGTGACTTAGTCAAAGTTTCAAGAAACTTCAACTACAAACAAATCAAGCCACCATTCCATTTTCATTATCATTTCCTTTTTCCAAAATAAACAAAAAGAATAAATAAATGAATAATTAATTAAAAAGAAAACCCTAATCATAAACCTAACCATGGTCTAATTCTTTACACTAACCCTAGCTTGCATGTATCATCAAACATGATACAATCATGTGCACAAAATATATCACATATACAATGTGTACAAACCAAGTGAGTAAATCCATTTAAAGTGAACCAATACTAGTTAATGCAAAGTAATATATCAAATATATAATTATACATTAAATCATTAAATCAACACTTGATTCAATGATCCGGTCATATCGCATATAACCGGCTAGTATCCAATGTATCGGCTTATCGAATCAATCCTTGATTCGATAACTAGGTTATATCGCATACAACCATTCGACACATTCATCGCGAGAATGAAATACGGTATCACATACACGCATTATTCTCGGTCCCGCACATATCTCATATGCGCTCCTATTTCGTTTTGCTTGAGCCAGGAAACCTCTGTGTAGGACTCTAAAGACTCGTCAATACGCCGGCAGCGGATGATGATGATATCAAACATCCACAAGCCGCAAGCGGTCTGCTAAACGTAACGGCCACCCGGGTATTGAGCGATCAGAAGATCGACGAGCAAGCCCGCTCACACTCCTGTGAATCCAACCAGTAACACTTACCGTACAGTCCGGTCTGTTCGTCTGATATGTCGCATATCTCGCCTAGGGGTGGTAAACGTCAGACCCCAGTAGCTTGATAAGTCATGCCGACGTGAGGTCCATAACATTCGTGAAACTACTGATAACTCTTACCAGTATATCACTGCAACCCTGGCCAGGGATTTCCTGTTATGGCCAGTCGAGCATAGCGCAGCATCAACCCCCAATACCGGGAGAGACGAATCCCCTCCTATCGCTCATTGCCTCCATATGAATCGGGACTGTACCCAATAACCACCTGTTTGCACAACTCAGTAGAGCCGTGGTAGGGTGGAAATCAAAGCACAGTGGGAGACACACAAGACTCTATGACGATCTCGGGTCAACAGACTAAGCTGTACCAGTGTCACCAGAGAACTGCCATCTGACGTGAGGTATAATACCATCTGGGAGTTCTCGGCGAGTCCGTTCAGTGTACCCAGTCTCCACTGAGCACCCGCATACCATCTTCGATGTCAAACACCAATGGATATGGGATCATCCATCGCCCATCACATGGATCGAGAAGATATACGCTAATCTACTCTGGAATATCGATGCCCCGTCTCGATATTCCCACGACTAGGAACAATGAAGGATGTACTCATTGACTACCCAGGCCCCACTAGTATGATCTGCATCATAGTCCTGGAAGTCGAGTACACATCCTAAGGGCTTTATCAACATGTAATCAGAAAGACAGAGAATATACATGTTAAGATAAAGAGCAACCAGATAGCGTACTATCATGTCGAGCAAGAAAGTCCTACCTATATATGTCCCAGCATCCACTACAATATACATCCAATGTACAGTAATGGCCTCTAGGGCATACATATAACTAACACGGTAATCGGCAACAACGGGGATTAGCACGATTAGGAAGGAAACTTGCGAGTATAAGCTAAGTTTTCCAACGCTTAGTTTCTTCCTTTTGGTCCTTATCCGTCCGTTCTTGGCTCTTAGCCTTAACCTCCGGCTAATTCAACCACAACCGGTCTCACTAGGGTATCACCGCTATCATGTAGGATAGGGTGCCGTAGGAAGCGGATTGTGGTTCAATTAACGGGAGTCTAAATCAAGATGTTGGGCAAAGAAAAGAGTGAGAGAGATTTTCTTCTCTCAAACTTTCCTTATCCTGCCCTAACAAGTGAGAAACTACTCACCCATTAAAAAGAAAAAGAAAAATAAAACAAGAAGGAAAGTAGAAGGAAATGAGTTTAGAAAATCACAACTACCTATTTAAGACCTCACTTTGGCAAGGATCGTACTTAAGCATCATTGTTGTAAGGATAAAGGAAAAGAGAAAAAGAAAGAAAGCAATCAAACAAATAACAACAACTAGTTTAACAAATGAAAATTACAAGCAAATATAATAACACAATTACAATACATGCAAGTTAATAAAAAGAACCCTTCTTTTATTCATCATCACTCATGAAGCTCACTACAATTTTAATGGAGAAAGATGAAGAGGAAGAAGAAACTACAAACTCTTATCCTAAAATCTAATACAAAGAAAAGTACCCTTTACTTGGCTTGGAATTGGGCTATTTATAGGCAGATAAATGAAACCCTAAGGATACAATCTGAGCCAAAATGATGTTACAAAAATACCCTCAAACACCGAGTCAACACTGAGTTGACTCGGCCGCGGATCCGCGGCCTAAGTGCCATATTGGCCACGGTTCCGTGGCCATTTGGTTGAATTGGAGGCTCTGATTTTCTGGGGTTCTCCATGTTGCTTTTCTCTTTTGTTTGGTACACTTGGTTTCTCAGAATCTCTTCAGTTTTCTCCCATATTTTCAGTAGTGCAAAAGATGAAATGATGTGGACTTTTGCCTTGATTTTCTTGAGCTCCGCGTTGAATTTTTGGATCTTGTGCTTCCCCTTGTGCTTTGTGTATGAAATGACCAATGATTTGCCATTTTGTTCCAGGCGGTATCATACGGATAGTGAGCGGAGACCCGTATTTATCTGTTGTCGGCCGTAGTCCTGAATTTGTTGCGGCTTTTTATGATTTTCACTGTTTAGAGATGAGAACCTGCAACTATTTAGCAAACACGGATCAAGAGTAGCTACCTATATGCAATGTGATTAAGAATGGGCGGTATAAAAATACAAAAATCTGATATGAACGTTCTCCTCACGTGGGCGCTATTTAATAAAAATGTGCTTAGCACTCCGTGTCTGGAGCTCAGCACCGAGCGCTCCACGTGCTCTGCACGTGGGCTCCATAAATTGTTTAACACTCCATATAGAAGAATATAAATAAAACAAAAAGAAAAAGGGGTGTCAGAACCCAAATCAATGCTCAGCAGTGCTGATACAGAAAGGGGATCAAGCCTAAATAAGTAATCAAGTGGGCTGAGCCTAAGGTTGGCCAAACCCCAAATCGACCGAGCCGATATGTCTTCTTCTAAATTGGCCTTATTCCCAAACAAGACTACCAAGTCCCTGATGAACATTTATTGGTTCAAGGGTACATCTCCCCACACCTCTGATACATGTCGATGTAATTCTTCAACGTCTTCAGAGAGGTGGCGGGTCCCGACGACCAGCAACCGTGGACCGCAGCGTCCTTAAACTAATAACGGATTGCAACGTCCTGAAACTACTGTAGACCGCAACGTCCTTAAACTAAACCCTCACCTCAAAAATGGTGATCCATGGACCGCAACGTCCCTAAACTAAACTATGGACCGTAACGTCCCTAAACTAAAATCTGGACTGAAACGTTCTTAAACTAAACTTTGGACCGAAACGTCCTTAAACTAAACGTGGACCGCAATGTCCTTAAACTAGCCTATGGACCGCAACATCCTTAAACTAAAATGATAGAGCCCAAATGCTCTTTTGTTGGATCAAAAATGATCCTGAACCCCCGTTGAGTAGATCTTAATCCAATATCGGATTAACGTATCCTTAACAAACATTTGAGTCGATCTTAATCTTAAACAAGGTTAAAGATCTTTAAATCAAACAAACCCAAATCTAAGAAAATACGGATTTGGACTAATCTACGCCCTACAGGAGACTACATGAATTATTCTACGTATACAATCCAAGGGAGGTCGATGTACCCGTTGTATGTATATTTTACTTTCTGTACTAGGATTACCCCGCGGAGGGGTGCATGGGTAGCCGGGTTCTAGAGGGAAACGAGCCCGCATCTCATAGCATTGAGATGGAGGGGGCTTCACTCTAGAATTGGCGGGCTATTCGCCGCACTCGTAGGGGGTACAGGTTAACCCAGGAGGGGTGCCCAAGTTACCGGATTCCGTGAAGTGCTGAGTGGTCCATTCACGTTGTTGAAGGGGGATGCCTCGCTTCAGGTTTTGGCGGGTAACTTGCCGCGCCCGTAGGGGTCTAGGATTTCATTGCACAGGCTATCCACACGACCAAGGGAACGTCGGGTTTCAGTAGCGGCTCTATGAAACCCGGGGATCCCAGATATCTGTATGTTTCTGTGATGCTGTACATTTCTGTGATGTTGCATTTTTTATTACGCCTTGAGCAAAAAATTATATATATTATATATATACTAGTAGATGTTGTATATGTTTTGCATCCGCGCTAGTCCAGTCCCCGCTCTGTCGTTAGTTAAGTAACCTAACGGGTGATGATGGGACCCAGTGGCGAATGTGGATGGCATATACGTACATCATTATTTTCGTTCTTTTTGGTGTGATCAATTGATGGGACTGCATTGATTCGGATCAATGCAAGTTAAACAAACCTATTCTGATGTTGTTGGAACACTTTTCAAAAAGCTGTTATTGCAAGGGCGTTCTCTTTTGTTTTGCACAGTGGTATTCGGTTATGAATATCCAGCTCCTCAGTCGACGAGGCAAGGGCTGAGATCCCTTCACCGGGAGTGACCCCTTGGATAGAAGTTTGCATCAAGGAAATAACTTCACTATAGCCGATTACATTTGCTTTGCATCGTGATATTCAGCTGGAATATCCTGCACCTCATTCTATGGGGAAAGAGCCAAGATCCCTTCACCGGGAGTGACCTCTTTAGCAAAGGTTTTCGTCACTATATTTTTAAAAACTATCCGGTTCCTTCAACGATATCAAGTTCATTACGTTAAAGGTTTTCGCCAGAAACCATTCGTAGCCCTCCGTCATTTCAAACGGGTAGCACGTAGTATTCATGCTATGTTTGTTGGCCTTCGTCAAGGCATAGTGTATGGTAGCTGCTTGTTACCTTTCTGCTGCATAGATAGATGCGTTGGTTTGGGACAGTCGTATAGCCTTGTTGGCCTTCGTCAAGGGCTTGTACGGGTGGGTTCAAATTAACCTGGACAATGACGGGTAGAACTTGACATGTGACTTATGATTTGTTGGCCTTCGTCAAGGTCATAAGAGCATGGGGCAAAAATCCACATCGGGAGTTTCTAAAGAAACTGAAACTTGCCAGATATGCGCATACCTTCTGGAGTGTGATAGCGTGAGCGGATTCCGTCACGTTATCATGCGATGATAGTTGGATCCCGATTCCCACTGATGAGTTGGTTTACTCCTCGGTGATCCCGGCTAATTCTTCTTTCAAGTTTGGGGAAGAATTTGACGTTACAGTGGGAGGTTTCCTGATTAGATAAATTGATAACCATTATGATCTAGGTTAGAGTGCACGCTGAGTATTTCTTTTCTCTCTCTCTTTGGCAGCGACCAATGACCCGACCATATGCTATGACTCAGTGACCAAAATTAACCGAAGCTTCTTAAACACTGGCTTTTGGATTGTCAGAGTTGCAAACCTCATTGCCACTCCTACTTTTACCCTTTTCTCCAGGACACAACGTATTACTACGAACGTCCACTTCCATTGGACAAAACCATCGTATGGTTATATACGAACTCGAAGGAATTCGAGGATGGTTTCCGGTTCTGGAGAAAACGAATAGGACTATTCAGTTGTCTTTTCCTTTTACCTTCTCTCAGGTTGCGAGTACTCCTTGGTTTAGGAGATAGTACACCTATTACACAAATTGGATGGTTTTCTTCCAAACCTTAGGCTGGTGCCGACCGGTAGGGAATGAAGAAAACCAATTAGCCTAACGGTGGTGTACAGAAGGTATTATGTAAAGACAAAGAAAGGGATTAGTAAGAGGGCAAAGTAAATTGCGACTGCTATTCACGACCAAACCAAGTATTTCTTCGCCAATCCTAAATCACCTTTGTATTTCTCCAGGACACTCCGTATCACTACGAAGATCCCAAGTTTATTGGATAATCCATCGTATGGTTATATACGATCACGAAAGGAACTTGTTCCAGTTCGGGGATGGATCATGGTTCAGGAGAAATAGGAATAAGGTTCATTCAGGTGTCTTTTATCTTCACCTTCTCTCACGTTGCGAGTGCTCCTAGGACTAGGACAGTACATCCATTATGCTTATTGGATAGTCTTCTTCCAAACCATAGGCTGGTGCCGAACGGTAGGGAAGGAAGAAAACCATTTGGCCTAAAGGGGTGTACAGAAGGTAATGACTAAAGACATATAAAGGGATTTGGAGAAATGGAAAAGAATTATACGGTTATAGTTGTGAATCTGGATAATGGAAAAGGCATTACTAGGAATACCAGGATACCCCATCGAAACATTTCAATGTTTAAGTTTCACTGTGTATTGTTAAAAGAAAACTGATTTCCCATATAGACACTTGCTCCAGGGTATGTATTTACCAGGTATGATTCTCACATCTGTATGGTTTTACAGATGATGAGTGGGATTAAGTTATTGGGAATTAGGTGGTCATCCTCATTATATCGGGATTCGTTGTAATTGGTGATATTTAAGGAAGTCACCTGGGCTGTTTGCCGGTCGGCAAATATTTGGTTTTGAATAGCCGTTGTTGTGCACCAATTTCAAATTGATATATCTGTACGTCTATTTTTATAGAGTGAGACATACCTTTTTGAAATTATGTCTATGACATTTACCTATACCAGTGGATGGTTAGGTAAGGAGCATTGAGCAGCGGTGTAATTCTTCTTAACCATAAGTACAGTTTTCAACCTACGACACACAGTTAATGAGTCATTTGACTCAAGGGACTTATACAGAGTATTGTATGTTGTCCAGTGTCCATTAGGACAGAGGGGTTGGTCCTCGTACTATATTCAGTTTACTTATGACTTCTCTGGTTCTTAGACAAGTGTTTCGTAGAAACACAGGGTCCATGTTTTGAGAAGTTATAGGTATATGAGTAAAGTAGAGAACCAGGTAATGCAAGTATCGGGATTCTTCAAGGTGATCGAAGATGTAGATACTTGTGTATGGTATTCAGTTGATAGTAATGATTAAGAGAACTTGCTTCTCTTTCAGGTTACTCATAATTGGAAGCACTCCTAAGTTGAGTAACGCTGATCGGCCTCTCTCCATTTACTTGACATGCACTGGAGACAGCTGCATAATTTGAATCTGGTTCAATTAAATCAGTGCCTCTGTTTCTATATTAGATATAGAACAGTTCATATCTTGACATTGTTAAGGTACGGGGAGTTGTCCAGCTTATGCTTAAAACCAGACTCTGAATAACTCAAGGCACGTTTCTGTAATGGCTGTTTGTGGGTTGACCCGGGCTATGACGAGGGTTGATTTTCTACCATCTGGAAAATCAATAGTGATATTGTTCTTGACTCGCCACAGTTTTAATAAAAATGGATTTTTTCAGAAAACAGTAGTGGGAGTATGGTAGAACTGGAAGTGATTCCAGAACCGCAAACGATTACTGAAGATTTGATAAGAACCTAAAGATTCAATCTGGTTTGACATTCCATTGGCCACTCCGCAGATAAAGTGGGTAACCTCAGGCACCCGAGAGGTACTTCGGTATGCTCAAGGACGGTGGCAGGAAGGTTCTTGTTTACCCAGACTTGCCATTGCTGTTGTTCCAGACTGTGAGACCCGGCAGGAGGATGAGTATAGCGTCGTTCAAAACTAGCTTTAGAAGTGTACGTCTATATGACTCTGCCACAGGGTTGTCGTAGCCAGTGGGAGCAGTGGAAGCATTGGTGGACATCAGGCTTATGTCTATTTATAGACTAAAGCAGATATAGCGGAGATAGATCATCTATTTCTGATGTGACAGACATAGGTTTGACTTCATCAGAATAGGGGATGGATCTGTTAAGAAGGGAGTAAGATGTGATGTCCTGGTATTTGATGACATACACGGAGTAGGAAGTAATATTCCTATACTACGATCGGTTATACTTTGGTCGTCACACAGTGGTTTCTCCACATAGGACTTGGATATTATATCAGACATTCTAGTTACTAGATCTATGGTTTTAGATCTAGATTTGGGTGGTTTCCCAATTTGGGTACTTTGACCGCATTCTAAGAGTATTTAGAATGGACGACTCCTAGCATGGTAGTATACCTACAGGTGATGGAGTCACCCTCTCTAAAGGTGTCTTACAGACTAAATGTCACGACCCAAAGTTTGGCCAGTGACCGGCACTTAACCACGTAACGTCTACAGGCGTAACGCGACTAAGTAAGCCGAAAACCCAGAAATCTAAAACCCTATTTAAGAATAAGTAAAGAATTTCATGTTTAACAATCAAGGTTTTTAAATAACTAAGCCGAATATGCAATTTAAAACAGTACAGTCTTTTCTAAAAATTTCGGCAGAGTTTCTTTTGTAAAACTGGCCCCGAATGGGGTACAACAAGATAACAACATGTATGCAATGATAAAGGCATCCCCAAGCGGGAGCTAGCTCTTCGTCAATAGACGGTCACAACCACATATGCAACAATAATATACAACGCCAAGTGGCGAGGATCAAACCCAAAAGAAAACTCAAGCAACAAGAAACCCCAATACTACTAAGCGCGACTCTAAGGTCGAATAATACAACACTGTCTCTAAGTCTGAAAGAATATACAAGTTTTGGTTGATGGAAATTCTAGATACAATGAATAAAGTAAATACAAGGGTGGTTCTTGATGCAAGAGAATCCACCTACCAAAAGCAAACCACCCGCAAGAAAGTAGTGTGCCAGAAATGCCGCAATAAAACCTGTACGGCAGAACCTGCAAGAACTGTGGCACAACGGGGGTGAGTTGCCAACTCGTGAATAGAAACATCTACAAGCAGAAACCGAATGCAAGACATAAACCTAAGTCAACGATCAGTAATACAATCTACAAGAGTACATCTGAGTGTAATAAGGTGGCAAGGTAACATCTAATCATGTATGCAGTGTCAGGTACTCAGGTAATAACATGTCATCAGTGTAAGGTATGTCTGCATGAAGTAAATATGATGAAGTATCAAATATATCAATACACATATATTAGCGTCCCATACCACTAATATTGGTGTAAGGGTATATATAACAGCGTCCTCATACCCTGTTATATATACAAATAAAGTATGATCAGTGTAAATCCAGACTGTGTATGAACCATGTCTGTATATATGTGGAACCCGTCCACCCTCACCCAATGACAATAAGCATCATGTATGCAATACATAAACAATAAATAGGGGATAAGGGAGATATAATGTACCATCTACCATAAAGGCCCCGAGCACATAGGCTCCTCTCCAATCGAGCTCATAGGCTCTCATCACATCGAGCTCATAGGCTCCGAGCACATAGGCTCCTCTCACATCGAGCTCATAGGCTCCCATCACATCGAGCTCATAGGCTCCGAGCACATAGGCTCCTCTCACATCGAGCTCATAGGCTCCCATCACATCGAGCTCATAGGCTCCGAGCACATAGGAATAACATATCTCAATGCGGATAATCAGAACATGACATATGCGACATATAAATAAAGGTAAGCATATCAGAAGTCATGTATATATAGATGAGCTACAATGCAATGATCCAATGTGATATAGGTATCAAGTATGAATATCAAGTCATGTCACATATAGGTAAGCTACAATGCAATGATCCCATGTGATATAGGTATCAAATATGAATATCAAGTCATGTCACATATAGGTAAGCTACAATGCAATGATCCCATGTGATATAGGTATCAAGTATGAATATCAAGTCATGTCACATATAGGTAAGCTACAATGCAATGATCCCATGTGATATAGGTATCAAATATGAATATCAAGTCATGTCACATATAGGTAAGCTACAATGCAATGATCCCATGTGATATAGGTATCAAATATGAATATCAAGTCATGTCACATATAGGTAAGCTACAATGCAATGATCCCATGTGATATAGGTATCAAGTATGAATATCAAGTCATGTCACATATAGGTAAGCTACAATGCAATGATCCCATGTGATATAGGTATCAAATATGAATATCAAGTCATGTCACATATAGGTAAGCTACAATGCAATGATCCCATGTGATATAGGTATCAAATATGAATATCAAGTCATGTCACATATAAATGAGCTACAATACAATGATCAGGTGTGACATATGTATCAGGTGTGATATAAGTATCAAATGTGAGTATCAAGTCATGATCGTATATATTTGTGTACAGGTCTATGTGTACAATATGCTATGCGGAAATCATACCATGAATGCAGCAGTACTACAGTGTAGTGACATAGCAATTATCGATGATGAAGTGTGTGAGCCGGCAATCAGTGTACGTGGAACATACGCATCATCGATAATGGTGCTGGTGTCCTAACAGCATGATGGCAATATAACAATAAGCACAAGTGATGCCATGCAATCAGTATGAACAGGTGCAATCGAATAATCAACGCAATAGTGAAGAATCTAACTCAAAAGCTATATCATGCAACCTTGCCTTTTGAAATAAGACGAATCGGGGTCTTTGGTAAAACAAGGGCTACGGTGTTTTGAAAAATAGACACTACACATTTGAAAATATCCGTAGAATCCCCTTTTTCCTATCTTGCAATATTCCCGATTCGTTAGTTTTGAAATAGGTATGACTCTGGTCTAATCTAACATCTACTACACAACTACTGATCTAAGTATCATGCAAATCTGGAAGGGTATGGAAACCGCCTAAATCTGAGTCGATACATATATAAAGGTATATAGTCGGTGATCTCGCCTCAATGTCATATCATAAGATATCCTCGAGTTATGAGTGCGGATCTATCATCAATATCGGCTCGTACGGTAATCATCGTACGGCATCCCAATAGCTGGGTAGGGGTCAGTGTCACACTATCTCATCACATATCAGGTATCACTGTCGTCATATCATACAGTCTGGGGTACTACTCTATGTCTAGCACCAAACGATACCATCAATGAAGTATGCATGCGGGGTAAACACATATCCCAAGCCCGCAAGAAATCACAAGTCATATCCCACAATGAATTGTATCCAATCACCGATCTCACATCACCAAGCCCACATCATCGACTCATCTCCAAGGTCATCCCATATCATCAAACACCGTGTAAATACAAGTAATATGCAAGGGTGTGTGTGTAGGTGTAATTCTACCCTAGGGTTCGCGACTATGAACTACACTAGTCACTTCTACCCTACACTATCCATAATACACCTATCACAAAGCTACAACATACTATAACTATCATATAACCACTATATATATATATAGTATACTAACTACGGACTGCGGGGGTGCTATACGCCATCCACCCGACTTCCCCCTGTAGATATAATCTACTCACCTGAAACATCATTTGCGGACATCACCACGCAATTGCTTGTCGTCCCGAAGTCTTCATGGGTACCTACACATCAATTATCGCATATGCGCATTAAAACCAAATCCAAGCTAAAACGGCGCATGAAATCCAAAACGATCCGATAAGGGGGCCTATAGGTGAGAACCTATGGCACGCCTTCAAAACCACATATAAATCCTCTATATCGTCGTATAAACGCCAAATAGTCGAGGTAAAACGAAACACACCAATGCAGAAATGAAAATACGGAATACGGAAACTAAAGTCCAAAACAGCAACTCATGAAATATGTCCCAGATTTTACCCTAGATAGAATCAGTCAAAACTAGAAGTACCCTGGGCCAAGAATAGAGGAAATGGGGCTAGGCACAGAAAACGAGGCAATTTCATCAGGGTCTGGCCGCAATTTGCGGCCAGAATGGGATTTTTGGCGGCCGGGTTAGGGAGTGGGGAGCTAGGGTTTGGGGTGTTGGTTCTATGGTGCCTGCACATCTCGATTTCCACTCAATATCATTTTAGGGTCCTCGGGGTGATAGCAGATTCAAATTAACCTGCACAGATTACACAATTTCCCCGATATCGGTTTCTAAAATCCGTATTTCTGGTTCTAGCTTCAGGTTTTGGGTTCCAATTCATGCACTAGGGTGTTTACAAGTCCTCTACTGACCTTAATTTCACAATACAACCCAAGTTCCTCTCAAACCCTAACTAGATTTTCATCAAGTCCATAGTATCACACAATATCGATTAAATCATAACATGGGGTTAAAGGAAATTCTAAAACTAAGCAAATGGTTCAGAAATTACCTTAATTGGCAACTCAAGAACTTTCTTGAGTTGCCCTCTAGTGGCCAAATCCATGCTTTCTTAGTCCATCTTGTAGATCTCAAGCTTGTGCACATTTTTAATGAAACCGATATATGGTTTTGGGGTTGTTTTTGAGATGCTTTTGGGCTTTGAAGAGGGGAGGGAGATGAGGAAAGGGGCAGCAGCAGCAAGAGGAGTGAGAGAGGTAGAGAAATGAGAATGAAGAAGAATGGCTAAGGGTATAAGTCAAAGTCCCATGCCTCTCTCTCACCTACCCTCATTCTATAATCCTTTTCTTTTCTTTTTCTTTTCTTTTAATCCCTAAACCAAACCTTCTCACCTCAATAGTAAACCCAAATGAGAAACACATGAAAGAAAATGCATAAGTGTGAGAAAAGTGGTGTGTGCTTGTTTTGCTCAAAATTGCCAAAAAACCCGATTAGCGATTTTAATCGCGATTAGCGCTAAATTAGTGTCAAATTAACCACAAGAACTTAAAAAGATCATAATTCACTAATTTACCCTATTTTCGAATTTTCCAAAATTTTTCCTAATTTTTCTAACATTTTTCCTATTTATTTGCATTTAATTATTAAAATAATCAATAAAATAATATTAAATAATAAAAATTCCCAAAATTAATATTTTATATTTTGAAAATGTTACAATCTACCCTCCTTAAAGAAATTCGGTCCCCGAATTTAAATTTAAACCCCCACTACTAAAACAATTTCAGTAATAATCCGTTTGTCGGGGATCCGAAAACATCAACACATAAGAATATCATAAAAAAAATGTACTACTCTACTAGAAATCAATCCCCAAAATGCATATATAAGAATATCATATGCGTCTGGTGCGCAAGGAATCAAAATCCATATATGTGTCAAACAGGTATAGAAAACAACATCTAAGTGCAACGGGTGTGCACGAAACATCTGTCGTAGGCAACGTGTGTGCTTGACAGAAAAAGCAGGTGCATATGAAATGCACAAAGAATTCCGATTTAGTGCATCTGGTATGCACCAAAATCATATATCAAAACACTAAAGATGTATGAAAACTACGCTGGAAGTGCAAATCAAATCACTGAATACGATAGGCATGAAATCTCAATCAATATCTCAAATGTAATAACTCAGCGCAAAATATATAAATATCCAGTGGGTGCATGAAACAATATCATGAAACTCAATCATTAAAACTAAATCATGCAAGCAGAACGCACAAAATACCGAAATTCCAAAGTGACGGATACGTGATAATCGAATCACAAAATCACAAATCATAAATACCGTCGTCGGTAGTTCCTTCTTCAAGGTCGAGAAGGAGTCGGTGCAATCCACTGCTAGCAGCGCAGGATATCTACGTGCCTCTTGCTCACGGTCTGGCGTCCTTTGACTATGGGTCCTTATCTTCTCTACGGATTTCCTATCACGCAGTCAATCGGCTCATCGGCCCTGTCAGGTGTGCTAACGGGGACGATTCCGTGCTGGCACTTCTCTAGTCACCTCTCGGTCAATCCTCATGACCACTCGTAAGGCAGCGTATCACTGGCGTCGGCCTCTGGCTCTCTGAATGCACGTCACACATCTGATCCTGGGTGCAAACATCATTGCAGCAATGTCCTGGAAGGAATCCTGCTCAAGGTCTCTTCCAATCATGCCTATGCCGATCTGTACAGAGGCTGGCTCTCTTGTACTACCTCTTTTCGCTTGATAGATATCTGTGTCCTCAGCACAACCTCTTCTCGGAAATTGGTCACATTCCAACGTCTCTGTAAGCATATCAGGTCTCTAGTCTCGACGGGAAGCATTGACAGCTCGTCAGTGTCTCACACGAACCTCTGGTTCCACATGTCTCTATCATCGTCCACTATGAAGTCACGCCAAGCCACCTTGCACTGCACTGTTCTCGGCCACGGTCAATCTGAAGTCTCTCACACAGACTCGAAATCGCGTACTCTGTAGCTTCATCATTCTGTAAAAGATGTCAGGCCGAACAGATCCTCGGGAACACGTCCCAACCCTCGGAGGAATACTCGTCACTCGTCCGCCCTTGATCAATTCGCAACGCATCTGGGTAAGTCCCTTTATTCGATCCTGGTCAACTACCTCGTCGACAATGCCGAACTCTGTCCTGCTGGGTGTGCGCAATACGACCACTCCTGGTCTAAGTCTTCTCGCCTCGTTCTCCGGAAGGGTCCTGTCGAGGTTCTTTTCTCAAGTCTCAATCCTGCCGAAATGCCCGGAAGTCATCATCCAATGCTGAAGCTAAAGCTTATTCCGGAATGGCTGCATACTCATTGCGCTTCTTTCTGGAAGATATATCCATATATTACGCCTCAGGGTGCGTATCACATCTCGGATGTCAGCGGAGTGGGACGTCATCTCATCGAAATCTCGTACGAACCCCTTTTCTTCACTCTGCTCAAATGTCGACTGATTCGGACATAACTCATCGTGGCTACACGAACTGCGCTCCGACGGCTACGCTCGCATCTGGAGTCTCCCAAGCAGTATCCCATCACGATATCCGAAAGATGTCGAACCATCCGATCGACTCGTCAGATCCTCATAATCCCCCAAGAGCTCACATCTCGGGTACAGTTTAATAGTATCGAGTACATGCCACAGCGTCGGTGGTCCAGCCGTAGAAGGGAAAACCCAAGCCTCACTGATGGCGCCGCGGAACCGCCGTAAACCCTAAGGTTCAAAGGCTGTCACACGGTCATTAGTCGAGTTAGGGTTTCATTCTTCTAGAGGGTCCATAGAATCACCTGCATGTCTTTCCGTATACTTTAAACTTGGAAAATGGCTCCTGACATTCGATCGTCTCAATCGACTCTCAACGAACCTGCGTGAAGTCGTCTCTAGCTGGAAACAATCTATCTGATGTCCTCGCATTGGTAAACGAACGAACCAAATGTCCTAGTCATTCATCCTCAGGTGACTAGCGACTCGCTATCATCTCTCTGAGTATATGCTCACGCTGCAACAGCTCCAATCATCTGGGAAATATCTCATCATTTGCAGCAGCAACTGGTTCATACGCCTGTACGCCGAACAATGCCTCAATCCTCCAGGAAGGGCAATACATAGGCGGTCATCTCTGAATCGGTCTGCTCTAGATCTGAGTAAGATTCTCCACACTGGAGTCCTTCAACTCAACTGGGCCCGCTCTGGCGCAAAATCGGACGAATCACCTTCGTCTCTCAAATCGGGTAGACTAGCTATCATCTGTCGCATACCTGCCTGAAAGCTCCGGCAATCTCAGCTCGTAAGCTCCGAAAGCAACATCCTGTCAATCTCAGCAACAGCTGGTCCATCTGTCTGCACGGTAGGCGACATCACAATCTCTGAGGTATGCTGTACATCAACAGTCCTCCTTCAACTGGCAGTTATAACAATGGCCCGATCATCCGGTGCAAATCCAAGCACTCGCCTCCACTAGAGGTCACAATCAGCAATACTAACTCGATACATTCCCATGTCACCAGAAAACACAGTGGTCGGCCCTCGTACCAAACGAGCTCACACCGGCCGTAACCCTAGCAGCAGCCCAAACTGCGCTCAACCATGGTGACAGGAATCTCAATCGAGTATCAAAAGAGCACATCAATGACAAGAAGGAAACAACAGATCCAAAGTGGATACATGATCATAGGAAGGAACAACATCAATGAAGGTATGATCATGAACTAATAGAATCGGGGATCTCAAATGGATGTATAATCCTGGATATGAAGAGAATCACTGATCTCGAAAAATATGCACATCCTAAGGTTCCTTAAGCGGAGTGGCGTGTCGTAAGTATGCCGCGGAACATACCAACGGTACGTCACTCTACTTTAGTCACCTATTCCATCAACCAAGGGTCATCCTAATACGACGAAAGTTCGGGTCTAATACCCCCTCGACCAAGTCTAAGTTCCGTAAGGTCAAGCCTAAGTTCCGTAAATATATATAAACGCCCTAGGCTCCACATAGTCAAACTCAGACTCGAACCAAGGTCAACCTAGCGCTCTGATACCAACTTTGTCACGACCCAAAGTTTGGCCCGTGACCGGCACTTAACCACGTAACGTCTACAGGCGTAACGCGACTAAGTAAGCCGAAAACCCAGAAATCTAAAACCCTATTTAAGAATAAGTAAAGAATTTCATGTTTAACAATCAAGGTTTTTAAATAACTAAGCCGAATATGCAATTTAAAACAGTACAGTCTTTTCTAAAAATTTCGGCAGAGTTTCTTTTGTAAAACTGGCCCCGAATGGGGTACAACAAGATAACAACATGTATGCAATGATAAAGGCATCCCCAAGCGGGAGCTAGCTCTTCGTCAATAGACGGTCACAACCACACATGCAACAATAATATACAACGCCAAGTGGCGAGGATCAAACCCAAAAGAAAACTCAAGCAACAAGAAACCCCAATACTACTAAGCGCGACTCTAAGGTCGAATAATACAACACTGTCTCTAAGTCTGAAAGAATATACAAGTTTTGGTTGATGGAAATTCTAGATACAATGAATAAAGTAAATACAAGGGTGGTTCTTGATGCAAGAGAATCCACCTACCAAAAGCAAACCACCCGCAAGAAAGTAGTGTGCCAGAAATGCCGCAATAAAACCTGTACGGCAGAACCTGCAAGAACTGTAGCACAACGGGGGTGAGTTGCCAACTCATGAATAGAAACATCTACAAGCAGAAACCGAATGCAAGACATAAACCTAAGTCAACGATCAGTAATACAATCTACAAGAGTACATCTGAGTGTAATAAGGTGGCAAGGTAACATCTAATCATGTATGCAGTGTCAGGTACTCAGGTAATAACATGTCATCAGTGTAAGGTATGTCTGCATGAAGTAAATATGATGAAGTATCAAATATATCAATACACATATATTAGCGTCCCATACCACTAATATTGGTGTAAGGGTATATATAACAGCGCCCTCATACCCTGTTATATATACAAATAAAGTATGATCAGTGTAAATCCAGACTGTGTATGAACCATGTCTGTATATATGTGGAACCCGTCCACCCGTCACCCAATGACAATAAGCATCATGTATGCAATACATAAACAATAAATAGGGGATAAGGGAGATATAATGTACCATCTACCATAAAGGCCCCGAGCACATTGGCTCCTCTCCAATCGAGCTCATAGGCTCTCATCACATCGAGCTCATAGGCTCCGAGCACATAGGCTCCTCTCACATCGAGCTCATAGGCTCCCATCACATCGAGCTCATAGGCTCCGAGCACATAGGCTCCTCTCACATCGAGCTCATAGGCTCCCATCACATCGAGCTCATAGGCTCCGAGCACATAGGAATAACATATCTCAATGCGGATAATCAGAACATGACATATGCGACATATAAATAAAGGTAAGCAATCAGAAGTCATGTATATATAGATGAGCTACAATGCAATGATCCAATGTGATATAGGTATCAAGTATGAATATCAAGTCATGTCACATATAGGTAAGCTACAATGCAATGATCCCATGTGATATAGGTATAAAATATGAATATCAAGTCATGTCACATATAGGTAAGCTACAATGCAATGATCCCATGTGATATAGGTATCAAGTATGAATATCAAGTCATGTCACATATAGGTAAGCTACAATGTAATGATCCCATGTGATATAGGTATCAAATATGAATATCAAGTCATGTCACATATAGGTAAGCTACAATGCAATGATCCCATGTGATATAGGTATCAAATATGAATATCAAGTCATGTCACATATAGGTAAGCTACAATGCAATGATCCCATGTGATATAGGTATCAAGTATGAATATCAAGTCATGTCACATATAGGTAAGCTACAATGCAATGATCCCATGTGATATAGGTATCAAATATGAATATCAAGTCATGTCACATATAGGTAAGCTACAATGCAATGATCCCATGTGATATAGGTATCAAATATGAATATCAAGTCATGTCACATATAAATGAGCTACAATACAATGATCAGGTGTGACATATGTATCAGGTGTGATATAAGTATCAAATGTGAGTATCAAGTCATGATCGTATATATTTGTGTACAGGTCTATGTGTACAATATGCTATGCGGAAATCATACCATGAATGCAGCAGTACTACAGTGTAGTGACATAGCAATTATCGATGATGAAGTGTGTGAGCCGGCAATCAGTGTACGTGGAACATACGCATCATCGATAATGGTGCTGGTGTCCTAACAGCATGATGGCAATATAACAATAAGCACAAGTGATGCTATGCAATCAGTATGAACAGGTGCAATCGAATAATCAACGCAATAGTGAAGAATCTAACTCAAAAGCTATATCATGCAACCTTGCCTTTTGAAATAAGACGAATCGGGGTCTTTGGTAAAACAAGGGCTACGGTGTTTAGAAAAATAGACACTACACATTTGAAAATATCCGTAGAATCCCCTTTTTCCTATCTTGCAATATTCCCGATTCGTTAGTTTTGAAATAGGTATGACTCTGGTCTAATCTAACATCTACTACACAACTACTGATCTAAGTATCATGCAAATCTGGAGGGGTATGGAAACCGCCTAAATCTGAGTCGATACATATATAAAGGTATATAGTCGGTGATCTCGCATCAATGTCATATCATAAGATATCCTCGAGTTATGAGTGCGGATCTATCATCAATATCGGCTCGTACGGTAATCATCGTACGGCATCCCAATAGCTGGGTAGGGGTCAGTGTCACACTATCTCATCACATATCAGGTATCACTGTCGTCATATCATACAGTCTGGGGTACTACTCTATGTCTAGCACCAAACGATACCATCAATGAAGTATGCATGCGGGGTAAACACATATCCCAAGCCCGCAAGAAATCACAAGTCATATCCCACAATGAATTGTATCCAATCACCGATCTCACATCACCAAGCCCACATCATCGACTCATCTCCAAGGTCATCCCATATCATCAAACACCGTGTAAATACAAGTAATATGCAAGGGTGTGTGTGTGTAGGTGTAATTCTACCCTAGGGTTCGCGACTATGAACTACACTAGTCACTTCTACCCTACACTATCCATAATACACCTATCACAAAGCTACAACATACTATAACTATCATATAACCACTATATATATATATAGTATACTAACTACGGACTGCGGGGGTGCTATACGCCATCCACCCGACTTCCCCCTGTAGATATAATCTACTCACCTGAAACATCATTTGCGGACATCACCACGCAATTGCTTGTCGTCCCGAAGTCTTCATGGGTACCTACACATCAATTATCGCATATGCGCATTAAAACCAAATCCAAGCTAAAACGGCGCATGAAATCCAAAACGATCCGATAAGGGGGCCTATAGGTGAGAACCTATGGCACGCCTTCAAAACCATATATAAATCCTCTATATCGTCGTATAAACGCCAAATAGTCGAGGTAAAACGAAACACACCAATGCAGAAATGAAAATACGGAATACGGAAACTAAAGTCCAAAACAGCAACTCATGAAATATGTCCCAGATTTTACCCTAGATAGAATCAGTCAAAACTAGAAGTACCCTGGGCCAAGAATAGAGGAAATGGGGCTAGGCACAGAAAACGAGGCAATTTCATCAGGGTCTGGCCGCAATTTGCGGCCAGAATGGGATTTTTGGCGGCCGGGTTAGGGAGTGGGGAGCTAGGGTTTGGGGTGTTGGTTCTATGGTGTCTGCACATCTCGATTTCCACTCAATATCATTTTAGGGTCCTCGGGGTGATAGCAGATTCAAATTAACCTGCACAGATTACACAATTTCCCCGATATCGGTTTCTAAAATCCGTATTTCTGGTTCTAGCTTCAGGTTTTGGGTTCCAATTCATGCACTAGGGTGTTTACAAGTCCTCTACTGACCTTAATTTCACAATACAACCCAAGTTCCTCTCAAACCCTAACTAGATTTTCATCAAGTCCATAGTATCACACAATATCGATTAAATCGTAACATGGGGTTAAAGGAAATGCTAAAACTAAGCAAATGGTTCAGAAATTACCTTAATTGGCAACTCAAGAACTTTCTTGAGTTGCCCTCTAGTGGCCAAATCCATGCTTTCTTAGTCCATCTTGTAGATCTCAAGCTTGTGCACATTTTTAATGAAACCGATATATGGTTTTGGGGTTGTTTTTGAGATGCTTTTGGGCTTTGAAGAGGGGAGGGAGATGAGGAAAGGGGCAGCAGCAGCAAGAGGAGTGAGAGAGGTAGAGAAATGAGAATGAAGAAGAATGGCTAAGGGTATAAGTCAAAGTCCCATGCCTCTCTCTCACCTACCCTCATTCTATAATCCTTTTCTTTTCTTTTTCTTTTCTTTTAATCCCTAAACCAAACCTTCTCACCTCAATAGTAAACCCAAATGAGAAACACATGAAAGAAAATGCATAAGTGTGAGAAAAGTGGTGTGTGCTTGTTTTGCTCAAAATTGCCAAAAAACCCGATTAGCGATTTTAATCGCGATTAGCGCTAAATTAGTGTCAAATTAACCACAAGAACTTAAAAAGATCATAATTCACTAATTTACCCTATTTTCGAATTTTCCAAAATTTTTCCTAATTTTTCTAACATTTTTCCTATTTATTTGCATTTAATTATTAAAATAATCAATAAAATAATATTAAATAATAAAAATTCCCAAAATTAATATTTTATATTTTGAAAATGTTACACTAAAGGGGAGAGGGATGCGCATGATTGGCAGATCATTTGCTTAGGCAATTGAGTCAATCATGAGATGTCAAGTACCACACCAGATGTTGTTCTTGCAGTAGGTGCAATAAGTTTATATTAATCCAATCCTGGAGAAACAATCGGAAGCAGTTTTAGAACATAAGTTGATGTTCTAGGGATATGATAACAGCATTCTCCTTCGGGAGACAGTTATCATTCCAGGCTTCCAAGGTGACATGGATGGCAGAGTGGCTGTCAGAGTTATAGTTTTCCTTCTGACGAGGGGTAGTATTTTGGACAGATGGTCCAGGTGGATACTGAGGGAAGGCATGGCGCAGGATACTGATTAAGTTCAGTTGACGATACAATCTAAGTAGTTTGGATTTGGAGTTCATTTATGAGCTAGGTCCCATCAGATATCCAGACATATTCTAAGACAGGTATTACTCATTTCGGGAGATGGCTTTCTCCGCGAACTTGAGATAGAGAGAGACATAGAAAGAAGCACCAGAGCGGATCCACTCACTGAGGCTATTCCTCGAACGCAATAGTTTCGCAAACGAGCTTTGTGAGACTGACTAGTAGAGGAGTTGGGTGTTCGGTATCACACGGGCTGTGAGTATGTGACATCGCAATAATTAGACTTGAGTGCAAGTGGGAGATTGTTGGAGATAGTGCCCTCAGAGTCAATTATTGGATCACAGGCATGTGATTGCAATGATTGAGGGAGGACCTGTCCCAGTAGGACAGTCTTCCTCAAGATGATAGTATGCTATTTGGTTTGTCTTTATCATCGTGTACTGCTTTAGGTGACCTTACGAGTCGTTATTACACATTGATAGAGCCCCTAGGATTCTTGCTTGACTACCAGCAGTATGAGGGCGATCATATACGTGAGAGCTGGAGTCTATAAGCACATCCT
Organism: Agapanthus africanus; assembly: GCA_030015575.1. Lineage (NCBI taxonomy): Eukaryota > Viridiplantae > Streptophyta > Magnoliopsida > Asparagales > Amaryllidaceae > Agapanthus > Agapanthus africanus. The sequence goes on from JASDDO010000022.1 coordinate 208,674,463, forward strand.
TAAAAGGTCCCTAGTCGTGGGAGTTTCGAGACAGGGCATCGACACTCCGGAGTAGACTAGTGTATACAGTCGAGACCCCGATGAGGGGCGGTGGCCGGTCTCACAAGCCACTGGTGTCAGTTGGTTCACCTAAGATATATACAGGTGCTCATTGGGTTATGAGTACACCGGACATGACTCGCCAGGAACCTGCTAGTTGGTATTATACCTGACGTCAGATAGCAGTTCCCTGGTGACATGTGTACAGGTTAGTTCATCGACCTAAGATCGTCATTTGTCTCGTGTGAGTTCCCACTGTGCTTTGATTACTACCCTACCACGCTCAAAGGAGACGTGCAAACAAGTTTTAGTTGGGTACAGTCCCGAGCCACATGAAGGCAGTGAGCGGATCTGCAGGTGTTCGTCTCTCCCGATATTGGGGGTGAGGTCGCGTTGTGTCTAGGAGAGCCAGAACATGAAAAGTCCTTGGCCAAGGCAGGAGATTTACTGGTAGGTATTCCAGTAGTATCTCAGGGTGTTCTGGGCTACACTCCGACACGACTTGTACCGCTTTTGGGGGTCTGACTTTTACCAACCCCCCAGGCCCGCCATGCGATGCTCATAGACGAACGGACCAGACTGTACGGATATTGTCACTGACAGGCTCAGTAGGGTGTCAGGATGATTTCGCTCATCGACGTCCCTTTTAGTCAATAGCTGGTGGCCCGTCACGTATGGCTAATACCTCTGACGTGCTAGTGGTTAAATCCACAACCATAGTATTAACGAGTCATTAGAGTCCACCACATACAGTTACTCAGGTTTCGGGCGAAACGCTGTAGAGGCCGTATGGAGATATGGCAGGGTTCGATCAGATACGTGCGGTATTGCACGGATCGTGATCGGACGGTTTTTACTAGCCGGCTTTGGCTTAAGCCGGATCCTAGTATTTGATAGTGTAGATTTTGTCTCTTTGCAGTTGTGTTCAGTGGGAATACAAATGCGAGCATGTATATGCAGTAGCGGGGTTTTCCTGTAATTTATTACTGGATCATTTTTCTGAAGTTGCCAGTTTGCATTCCGTTCCGGCCGGTTTTCCTTTGTTCCTTCACGGCCGGACTTTATCGTTTGAGGGTGTTATTTGCAGTTTGCAAATAACATTTTGTGGAGGGGTTTCTTGCATATTTGTGGCCTCATCATCATGAGATTCTTTTCTTGTCCATTTCATTGCATTTATGGTGATGGTTTGTGAGTGGTTTTGAATGAGAAATTTGGTGTGACCATTTTCTCTTCTATTTGATTCCTTCCTTGCATTATTGCAATCAAGCTCCACCATTTCTTTACATGGTTTGGCCGGCCACTAAGAGTGGGAGAGAGAGATTGATTTTAGGTGTGGAAAATTTCATTCTCATTTGATTCCTTGCAAAAGAAAAATGAGAGCATCATTCTTCTTCCAAACTTCTTTCATTCTCCACCTCTACCATCATCAAAGGCAACTTCAAACCCCCAAAGAGACAACCTTTCTACACTACATCTACAGTATCCCTTGGACGTGTCGGCTAGCCAACTTCGCACCCGAGTTGCCTCGGTCAAGAGGTGGGAGCCCGTAAAAGACTTCGGCGATGTGGTGCCCGTTTCGACGAGGAGGTGACGGACGGAGATTCCGCGGGAGATTGGAGTGGAGATGAAGACCGAAGGACACGGATTGCTTGGTATATCTCTTCACCCATCTTTTAGTTTGCTAGAAGCTAGGTTAATGGCCCGATTCGGGATAAAAGTGCACGGTGGTGCCGGTTTGCAAAGTTTTTCGTTTCCGCATTTCCGGCATCGGATCGACGGCCGAGGCGCCGCCGCGGACTTACACAATAGGTGTGCACGAAAACACCTGTCAAGGGCAACGGGTGTGCCTGACAGCAATATCAGGTGCATCTGATATGCACGAAAAATCTTGATTTAGTGCATCTGGTGTGCACCAAAATCGCATCAAGCGCGTCAAGTATGCGCAAGAATCCAAATCAAGCGCACATGGTGCACGAAAACAAATATCGAGTATCACAATCGAAATCGACGGTATACAACACATTTTAATCCAAATCAGGTATACCGTGGTATATAATCTCACAATCATGTGCATCAGCGTGCACAAAATCGAGTCAAAATACTAAAGGTGCATGAAACTATGCCGAAAGCATCAGCCAAATCACATGCATACCATAGGCATGAAATAAAAATCAACATCTCGAATGATATCAAATCGAAGTCAAGTGCAACCATGGTGCACAAAATCTCAATCATGCAATTAAATCGCCCAAAATACCAAAATCAAAGATGGCGGAAATAGTCCCACTCTGGCACATCCTTTAAAGATCTCTGGCCAACTGTCATGGTCGCTCGTAACATGTATCATCGATGATGCCGAACTCTGACCTACTGGGTGTGCATAATATGACCGATCCTGGGTCCAAGTCTTCTTGTATTGTATTCCATAAAGATTCTGTCGAAGTCTCCCCCAAATCTCGTTTCTGCCGAACTGCCCGGAAGTTATCACCCTTTACTAATTCTATTTCTTATTCCGGAATGACTGCATACTCATCGCGACTCCTTCTGGAAGATATATCCATATACAACGCCTCTACATGCGTATCACATCTTTGATGTCAGCGGAGTGGAACGTCATCTCATCAAGATCTCATACGAACCTCTTACTCCACTTTTCTCTAATGTTGACTGGTTCAGACTCGTCTCTTAGTGGTTGCATGGACTGCGCTCCAATGGCTATACTCGTATCTGGAGTCTCCCAAGCAATGTATCCCATCACATGATATCCGAATGACGTCGAACCTTTCGATCGATTAATCAAAGTTCCATAATCCCCCAAGAGCTCAACATCTTGAGTATAGTTTAATAGTATTCCAGTACATGCCACAGTACCTATGGACCAGCCGTAGAAGGGCAAACCCAAGCCTCATTAATGGCACCACGGAACTGCTGCAAAATCTAAGGTTTCAAAGCATTCTCATAGTCATTATATCGAGTTAGGGTTTCATTCTTCTAGAGGGTCCACGAAATTACTTGCATGTTTTTCCGAATACTTTAAACTTGGAAAATGGGTTTCTAACATTTGATCGTTTCCTTTTGACTCCCAACGTACCTGCATGAAGTCTCCTATAGTTGGAATCAATCAATCTGATGACCTCGCATCGGGGTAGGCAACGAATCACATGTCCTAGTCATCCCTCCTTGGGTGACTAGCGATCTTCTATCATATCTCTAAGTATAACTCATGCGGCATTAGCTTCAAACATCTAGAGCGATATCTTGTTATTCGCAGCAACAACTGGCTTATTTGTCCGCACGCTGAACAGTGCCTCAATCATCAAGTAATCGGTGCATTGACGGTCATCACATTCTGGCTGGCCTTTAGCAGTGGCCCAATCCTCTGGTGCTGATCTGCACGTCCGAGAAATCTTGTAAAAGCGATCCATCAAATGCTCATGGCGCGAAAACACAATAGGACGATACATCTATGCAATCGTGTTTTCTTGATGACACTCGTTTCCTTTGAGTTTTGATCTTCGTCCTTCGGCGTTATATATTATATTGCTTGCGTAGTTATAACCGCCAATTGGCGAAGAGCTAGCTCCCGCTTGGGGATGCCTTTATATATATTATGCATGTTGTACCCTTTTTGGGGCTAGTATTTACAAAGGAAACTCTACCGAAATTTTCGGAAAGGATATGATGTTTTAAAAATGTTTACTACGACTTTTCAAAGTGATCATATGCAAACTTTAAAATAAGTTTTCCTTCTTTCTTCTTTCAAATGGTTTATATTTCTGGGATTTTGGCTTACTTGAATTAGATGGGGTCTTATAGACTTTATATGATTCAAGTGCCAGTCACGTGCCATTTCGGGTCGTGACAAAGTTGGTATCAGAGCGCCAGGTTAACCTTGGTTCGAGTCTATGTTTGACTATGCGGAGCCTAGGGCGTTTGTATATATTCGAAACCTAGGCTTGACCTTACGGAACTTAGACTTAGTCGAGGGGGTATTAGACCCGAACTTTCGTCGTGTAGGTTGACCTTGGTTGATGGAGTAGGTGACTTAAAGAGAGTGACGTACCGTGTATATGCTCCGCGGCATACTTACGATACGCTACTCCGCTTAAGAAGCCTTAGGATGTACATTTCCTTGCACAGCATTATATTCATTCATATGATCTATTCTCATCGATATCGGTTTATGGTTTTTGCTACCACAATTACACGGGCAGAGAGAGCTACGGCTAGAGTTGCGTCAGCATGAGCTCGTCACGGACGAGGACTGACAAGGGCGTGATTCCAGGGACACCATAATAATATAATGCGCGACTCTAAGGTCGAAAGAATATACAACTGGTCTTCTAAGGTTATCAAATAATACAGTCTGGTTGATGGAGTTACTAGATACAACCGAATGTAAAAATGAGTACAATGGTGGTCACGATGCAAGTGAGCCCACCTACCAAAGAAATCATCCGGAAGGAAGCAGTGTGCCAGCAAAGCTGCAACGAAACCTATACGGCAAAACCTGCAAGAAACTGTGGCACAACGGGGGTGAGTTGCCAACTCGTGAGTAGAAAACATCACAGAGCAGAAATCGTATGTATGGCTCAATTCTAGGTCATACGATTAGTAATATCCTCAAATAATATGGCCTGAAGCATGATAAAATAGCAAGGGTAAACATCTATACATAAGTGTAATACCAAGTGCTCGTGTCAGTGCCTCAGGTAGCAACATATCATAAATATGATGTATGAATGCATGAAAACAGAATACATCTAATTGAGGAAATAGTTTTCTTTATATAATGAGATTTCTGTATATATATAAATCGAGGTATAATCAATAAAATCAACATAGAATCAGTGTCAAGTATCGACACAAAACATATATCCAATATCTCAATATCTCAGGCTCCGGCAATTCGGACTGGCCTGTATCCTCGAATCTCAATATCTAGGGCTCCGGCTATCCGGACCAGCCCATATCATCAAATCTCAAAACCTCAGGCTCCAGTAATCCGGACTGGCCTATACTCCGATCGGTACCTCCGGATATCCGTCGAGTCACAATAAAATCACCGGTCGGTAGTGCTCCCCTTCCAGGCTCAACACCATCATCTACGACCATCTTGCCCCGGGGTACCGCACCGGGTCCACCATGCACCCACAGACGGTTCCTCCTCCTCCTCGAATCGGGTGTAGAGCCGAGAAAACTCATGGTGGACATATCTCAAATCATATCATGAGAAAACCGCAACTTTCATTTTAAAATGATAATCAGTTTATAAAATCTTTGCGGTTTCTCTAAATCCCGAAATCTCATGGAAATCCGAAATCATAAATCACGATGTAAATAAATAATGAATACTGGGCTCCGGAAATCTGGACTGGCCCATACTATCGCATGGCAAATGAACATATGAATATACATGCATGAGATAACACAGCAACTAAATGCAATGTCTAAGCTATCATATAAAAGCAAGCTCACTGGTACCATGTCGAAACTATCAGCTAACATTTTATACTAATGAAGTAGTATTTTCTAATGTATACGTGACATGGCAATTACCGATGATGATGTGTGTGAGCCGGCAAGTAAGTGTTCGTAGACATACGCATCATCGGTAAGGTGCTGGTGTCCTGATAACATGAGTTCAATATAACAATAAAACATATTTAAGCATGCAATGCGATGCGAATAGCAAGAATATGCGAAAAACGAATAATAAACGCAACAATGAAGAATCTACATTAATATATAAGTCATACAGTTTTGACATTTGAAACGATACGAATCATGGTGTTTAGAAATAAGGGCTACGGTGTTTTTAGGAAAAGGTACGTCCTTTGAAATATCCGTAGAATCCCTTGGCCTGTCTTTAAAATACTCACGATTCATTAGTTTTAAATAGGTATGAATCGAGTCTACAAGTAAACTACATGACTAAACTAACAGACTGGTCGAAAGGGTAAGGAAAACCACCTAAGTCTGAGTCGATATATATATAATAGTCGGTGATCCTGCCTCAATAGTATCACGTACGATACAATATATCATATGACATCCTCAAGTCAAGAATGCGGATCTATCATCATAATTATATCTCATACGGTAAATCCATCGTACGGCATCCCAAATCTGGGTACGGGTCGAATATCACATTCATCTCATCATTTATCTGGTATCCTTATCATCATATCATGAACTGGAGTACTGATCTAAAGTCTAGTACATTCTGATACCGTCAAAAGATATATATATATATATATATATATATATATATATATATATATATATATATGCGTGTGTATGTAAACTCAACGCCTAAGGACCCGCTATAACATCATGTCGTATCTCATAACACGAATCAAATCACATCACCGATCTCATGGCATCACGCCTAATCTCATCGACTCATCTCTAAATATCATATACTATCCTCATATCCAAGTATATGTATACCTATATATATATATATATATATATATATATATATATATATATATACATACTCACACACACACACACACACACACACACACATATATATATCCCCATATACGCACAAGTAATAAAATGTATGTGTGTGTGTGTGCGCGTGTTGGTGTAAACCTTATTCTAGGGTTTCGCGACTAACACTAAACTATAGTACACAAGTAATAAAATGTATGTGTGTGTGCGCGCGTGTTGGTGTAAACCTTATTCTAGGGTTTCGCGACTAACACTAAACTATAGTAGTAACTACCAAATACGCTTACACTTGCCCAAAGTTCTCTAAAGCATTTCTAGCTAAGTATACACATCTTATAATAACATATAAGTATATATCTATATATATCATAACGCATTCGCGTTCTATACTACGAAACGGCGGGGGTGCTATACGCCATCCACCCGACTTCCCCCATAGATATATATCTACTCACATTGATCCTTACTTACCGAAGTCGATGTCACCATCCTCTTCTTCATGTCCGAAGTCCACGTGAGGGGGGTACCTACATATATATCACATGACATCGTAAATAGAAATCGCACACAAAAACCAAATCGGCACGCGTATCACACATAGGTTAAAACCTATGATCTATGCATGCACGAATAACCAAACAACTCTTGACGATCAACTTATAAACGTGAATCGACCGAGAAAAAACACAGATATCAAATTCCAATTCATTAAAAGCTGCAAAACGAATCCAGAAACTTCGTAAAACACTTCCAGATTTTACCCTAGGTGCAATTAGCCAATTTTGCATATGGGAGGGGTCTAGTTTATTGGAGATAAAGCCCTGGACAAAACACTGACACATTTCACCTCACCTTGGCCGCAAATTGCGGCTAAGAACAATAAATTTGCGGCCAAGATTGGTGGTTTGGGTCTCGGGTCTTGGGGTTAGCTTCCTGAGTGTTTGCTTGTCTCACTGTGAGTGCAAAATAATTTTACAGGTTCCCGAGTTATAGCAGATCTCTAATAATCCTCACAATTTCCACAAAATCTAATATCGGCAAAATTTCAAAGTTCGCAATTGGGGTTAAGTCTCAGGTTTAGGTCCAAAGTACTATCACTAAAAGGGTTTGTGGCCTATACTAAACCTCAATTACACTATCATAACTCAAATAAATCCCTAACCTCATCTTGGAATTTTCCAAGCTCACTAAACCTTAAATAGTCACTTCTAAACTAACATAGGTGCTAAAGTGAATGAAATACAATACTAATGGTAAAGGAATTCCCTCATTTGGCAACTCAAGAATTTTCTTGAGTTGCCCCAAGTCTTCAAAATCCAATTTTTCTTGGTCAAAAGTGTTTGTAGGGAGCTTGTGCATGTTTTTAATGAAGTGGAGATGATGTTTTGAGATGGAAATATGGGTATTTTGTGAGGGTTTAGAAAAGGTGGGGGAAGAGGCAGCCGTGGAGAAGGAAGGGGGAGGAAAGATGAAGAAAATGAGGAGGGAAAAGAAATGTCCAAATCAAAGGAAACCCCCCACCTCTCTCTCTTTCATGCCCATCCCTCTTTGTTTAATATTTCCCTTTTCTTTTCTTTTCTTTTGTTTTTCCTTTATCTTTTCTTTTCTTCTCATTCAAAACAAAGCAATACATGAAAATGAAGAAAAAGCCATGTTAGAAAATGTAACAAATGTGTAAAATGACTTGGTGCATGTCATGTGCACAAATCAAGCTTAATGCACGATTAGTGATATTTAATCGCGATTAGCATTAAAATTGTATATAATTAATTATAAAAATTCATAATTTTCCTAAATCACATAAAACACCCTCATTTCATAAATTCCTATAATTTTCCAAATATTTCCCAATTTATTGGAAATTAATTATACCACATTAATAAAATATTAATAATATTTATTATTTAATTATAAAAATTCCCCAAAATAATATTTTATTTTTCTGAAATGTTACACCTGGCCAGGGTTGCTGAGATCTACTGGTAAGTGTTATCAGTAGTTTCTCGAACTGTTATGGTCCTTACATCAGCATGACTTATCAAGTTACTCGGGTCTGACGTTTACCACCCCTAGACTAGATATGCGACATATCAGACAAAGAGACCGGACCGTACGGTAGTGTTACTGATTGGATTCGCAGGAGTATGAGCAAGCTTTCTTGTTGATCTTCTGATCGCTTAATACCCTGGTGGCCATTACGTTTAGCAGATCGCTTGCGGCTTGTGGGTGACTGATATGATCACCACCTACTGCCGGCGTATTGACGAGTCTTTAGAGTCCTACACAGAGGTTTTCTGGCTCAAGCGAAGTGGAGTAGGAGCACATATATAATATGTGCGTGACCGAGATTAATACGATATGTGATACCGTATTCTATTCTCGCGATATGTGGCATCGCTCGGTTATATGTGATATAGCCGGGTTATCGAATCAAGTGTTGATTCGATAAGTTGTTGCATTTGATATTAGTCAGTTATATGTAATATAGCCGGATTATTAAGTCAAGTATTGATTTAATAATCTAATGTATAATTATACATTTGATATATTAATTTACATTAATTAGTATTGATCCACTTAAGATTTCTTTTCTCATTTGATTTTGTGCACATAATATATATGTGATATATATTAGTGTACATAAATATGTGTCATACTAGATGATACAAGTGATATGGATGTATGAGACTCACACAAGCTTATGATAATAATTGGGTTTTTATTTGATTAAGTAATTCAAAAATTGTATGGATTAAGTCATGGCTAGAAGCTTTGAGAAGCTTGGTGGTTTCATTGACTTGTCTACAACTTTTGTTTTACTTAAGATATTTATAAACCTAACCATTATCCTTAGTTGAGTTTAGTCTCTACATGGGTTAATATATATGATATTAACTCACCCATGGTTCACATTCATCACTTGGTTTTTTCCATGAGAGATTTCTTCATCTCCTTCCTCAAAGCTCACTAGCATTTGGGAGATGATGAAATTGAGTGAGAAAATTATTTCTAAAGTGAGTAAAATTCCTACTTCATCATCCTATACTACTAGCCATTTAGTATAGGGTGTTTGCTTCACTAAACCCTAATTTAGTGTGGAGGCAGCTAGGGTTTGAGTCTCCTCGACGTAGATAATTTTCGGCCTCGAAGTCTTCGAGCAAGCTTATTCATTTCTCCGAGGGAACCCATACTAAAGTATAGGAGATTACTACTCGCAGCGAAGGGACTACTACACGGAGCTTTTGAAGTGAAGGACCGGTCTACAAAGGTTGTATTCCTTGTTCACTTGATGTAATGTTTGATTACATGCTTTATATTGTCTATTTACTCTAGCTAGATCCTAGGTTAGGGTTCATTAGCACTCTTGGAAATTTGAAATTGGCATGGTAGATGCTGTGAAAACCCAGTAGGGTGCTAAGGAATCCCAACAGGTTCTTCTGTACAAGACTTGAAGTCTTTGGTCCTTTATATAGTGGAGGCTGATTTGTTGATTTAGTTAAGGAAATCTCTCATTGAGAGATCTCTAATTGATTTGGGGATTTTATCCACCGTTGGATCTTTGATCCTAGGCCTTCTGTTTTACAGAAGATATTTTCTTATTCTCAACAAGATTGGGAAAATATTTTCCATACAGAGCTTATTCTGTATCTTGGTGATTTTTAATCACCATTGGATTTTTAATCCAACGGTGCTCTGTTTTATAGAGATTAACCTTTCTTGTTTTAGGAAGATTCGAGAAATATTTCCTCAACAGAATTTAATTCTGTAATTTGATGATTTATCATCTTCGTTGGATCTTTGATCCAATGGTGGAGAACTTTTAGTTCTGGCGCCGGCGCTCTCGTGCTTTGCACGTGAGGCGTCGCCTCAGGGTTTTTAACTTTGGGCGGTGGCTCTCTCGTGCTTTGCACGTGAGGCGCTGCCTCAGTTCAAATTTTGAACAGATCCTTGCTCTCTTATTGGGTGGAAACAAATGCCCCCATCGTTGCGCTCACGTGGCTCGCACGTGAGTGCAGCGGTGGCAACCTTTCCACCGTTGGATCATCTTGGAAGTTGGATCGTCTTCCAGCGCCTATAAGTAGGGCCTTTGGCCCTTGAGATGACTTCTGTTCATCTTCTTCCTTTCTTGTTTCTGAGAATTTAATTCTCCCTTCAGAGCTTAGATCTCTACCCAAGGAAATTCCTTTTAGAGTTAAAACTCTGCCCAAATTTGGTAAGGATCGAACCTATTAACAGAGCTTTGCTCTTCTCAGATTGTAGATCTTAAAATGGATTTTAGGGTTACTTAACCCATTAATTATAACACTGTTCATCTCTATGAAGAACTCTTGGAGTTCGTTTTGTAGATCTTAAAGATCTTGGAGTTTTTACTCTGCAAAAAGCTTTGCTTTTTAGGGTTCTGATGGATTACTCCATCGTTTTCACAGAGCATGACTCTTAGAAATTTTGGAGAATTTTTATTCCCCTCATAATTAAAGTTGACAGATGTAATTTCTGTTTGCAGAGCACTGCTCTCGAGGGAGTTTAACTCCTTGGCCCAATGAGTTTCTCATTAAATGAGAATCTTTTTAGAATTTCCTCCTTAATGACTGACTGTCTCATCAATGATAAGCCGTCATTTTGATTTTGTGGGTTCCCCTCGGTCCCTTTTTCCTGCATTGCAGTGTGGTACAAATTTAAAGTACCAAATGTCAGAATTTGTAATGTAGTGTAAACATCTAACCCTTGTTTCTTTTCGCGCAGGTACTATGTCTTTTGACTCTTCTTTCCCATTTGTTCGTCCAGAGAGTGCATACGCCGACGCGCCTGTGGATCGGGAAGTTTTTGCACTGATTAAAGATCATGACCCGGAGCAAAAGTCTCTTCACTTATGGGGGTTGTGGTACAACCAAATTATTCGGGGTCGGCGCAGTTTCTCTTGTGCGGCGCCTTCAGAACCAATTTCCGCCATTCATTATGCCGACTCGCCCTAGGTGAATTACGTTGTGGAGGAGGTTAACTGGACTATGGAGGGACGCCTCCAGCCCTCTATGGGCTCGATACCTGTACAGCCGCCGATGGCTTTAGATATTCTGGGGCGGCGCATATGTCAAGGCGAGTCGCGCCCTTGGGGACATGTATACATGATAGGCTTGACTCCCCGCCATTCAGCCGGATACTTACAGTGGGCTCGATACATCTTGTCGGCCAAAAAGTCGCTGCCGATGAAGCTCGGGTTGTACCCCGCTATCTACGCGTCTCTTTTCCAGTATCCCGCGCCTCACGTATGGTGGGTCAAGGCTTTCTTGGAATAGTGGAATACCCCGACTCACACCTTTCTTTTATCGGACCGGGAGGTTTCGATTTCCTTGGAGGAATTTGCAGAAATTTCGGGCTTACCCGTCAGAGGGGAACATTACGAGGAAATACTTCCCCCTGACGAGTACATCTTCGCCATCAAATCAGTGGTGATGGGTCTCATTCCGGAGAATGCTATTCAACATCGATTCCCGAGTCTAATCAAGGTGTTGAACATTTACGAGAGTCTGTTTCTCGAGTCCGGAGGGCACAGAGTCAGCTTCGCGGATTTCATCGCCCGCTTTCTTCTCCCGGAAGTCTTGTCAAAACAAGACGCGAAATTCGCCAAGCTTGATGATCCTTTTGGTTTTGGATTTGACAATCAGCCGACGGTGGAAGCGGGTCAAAGGAATTTCTTCATCCCAGATGCCCCGGTCGTCCCCTTTGCAGAGCTTGCAGCTTCAGACGTCGATGAAGAGACGTTCTTTTTGGGGTTCCTCGACCTATGGTTAAGCTGGTTTGTTCTTCCAATGACCCACGCTATATGAGGCCATATGTCTTCTATCCGGCTCACCGAATGGTTGCCGGGACACGAGTGGGTGTCGAGATCGCTGGGCTGGCTCACCTGTATCATGGCCTAAGTTTATCAGCAGACACCACTCATCCAGGGGTACAGCCGGTACATCTCCCGCTGCACTATTTCACGTCGTGGATCGAGCTGCATGTGCTTGGTACTTTTGGAGTCCTCAAACGGCCCCATTTCTATGACAGTTATAATTTCCCCCGGGTTATGTTTCTAGTTGACGTTTCTGCTTTAGATCCATCACAGCGAGAGGGTCGGCGTCTGGTCCTTCGCCCGCGTATGGTCAGGGATAGCATGACTTTCGTCGATAAGGTCTTAACTATCAGCAAGGAATCCACTAAAACGGTGCAGCCGCTACGCGATACCTTCAAAGACGGGGCTCCTACATTGAAGGCTCAGGAGATTCTGCATTTGTATTCAATCAGGCCGGGCTTTTTAGTGTTCAGGCAGAACGACTCGGCTTTGTTCATAAGGTACAACCCGCACCGTTTTGCTCAACAGTCGGGTTACGATTAGGGTGTCCCGCTTGAGGCTTTTTTAGCTGAGCCGGTTGCTACGGAAGAGGGTATCCGTAACGTGCTGCACCACTTCATGCGGCTAAATACCGAGTCCAACTTTCTCGTCAGTGAGCCAAGCTACGTTCCGAAAGCCTCGAACGCATACGTAGCGTGGTACCAACATGCGACGGGTGCTGTTATTAGGGAAGAAAGGCGGTTACTGCTCGATCGCAAGGGTGCGGTCCCTGCTGGTAATACAACTGTCCCTTTAAAGCGATAGACCATTGTTCGTCCTTCCTTAAGAGAAGCTGCTGCGGTTATGGCCCCACGCGCCTTTCCTGAGGAGCCTCTACCCCGCGTTCCTATAGAAACGGTAGCTGCAGCGTCCCCGGAGACTGGCGTTGGTGTAGAAATCGGGACCCGCCGCCCAAAAATGCCCGTTAAGCGCATGCTCTTGTCCTCGGCTGCCGACGCTCGCTCGCAAAAGAAGAAGAAGTCGCTGTTTTCTGCTGACGTCATATTTGGCCAGGAGCCACATGCTCTTTACTGTTGGACATAGTGCCCTCAGAGTCAATTATTAGATCACAGGCACGTGATTGCAATTATTGAGGGAGGAACTATACCGGTAGGACAATCTTACTCAAGATGATAGTATGCTATCTGGTTTATCTTTATCATCGTGTACTGCTTCAGGTGACCTTACATGTCACTATTGCGCGTTGATAGAGCCCTTAGGATTCTTGCTTGACGTCCAGCAGTATGATGGCGATCATATACGTGGGAGCTGGGGTCTATAAGCACATCCTTAAAAGGTCCCTTGTCGTGGGAGTTTCGAGACTGGGCATCGATACTCCATTAGTAGACTAGTGTATACAGTCGAGACCCCGATGAAGGGTGGTGGCCGGTCTCACAAGCCATTGGTGTCAGTTGGATCACCTAAGATATATACAGGTGCTCATTGGGTTATGAGTACACCGGACAGGACTCGCCGGGAACATGCTAGTTGGTATTATACCTGACGTCAGATAGCAGTTCCCTAGTGACATGTGTACAGGTTAGTTCATCGACCTGATATCGTCATTTGTCTCATGTGAGTTCCCACCGTGCTTTGATTACTACCCTACCACAGCTCAAAGGAGTCATGCAAACAGGTTTTAGTTGGGTACAGTCCCGAGCCACATGGAGGTGTTTACCGCCGGAAACCGGGAAGACTGGACGTCTTGCCTGAATTCGGGGGCAGATGCTAATTAGTGCTATCCGTCCACCTCTTCGAAGATGCCAAGCTGATTTATGACACCATGTATTGAAGGCTTAAACAGATGCGGCCAATGTAGCAGACTTCGTCAGATTCCCCCTCGTTTGAGGGGTTTTTGATTGTGGGGACGCTCTTCCCTGCAGGCGCAAGTCCCTGCAGTTAATTATGCTACCGCATCACGGTAACAACTTTCTCCTTCTCCAGATGGTCACTTCGTGTCGTGGGTGTTTATTTTGTTTTTGGTTGCCCGTGGATTGTATACGGAGACTAATTTATGTTGTCGCCCGTAGGACGTGGATTAGTCAAAATCCGTATTTTCTTAGATTTGGGTTTTTGGGGGTTGAGTTTAAGGATACGTTAGCCTCATTTGGGACTAAGATCAACTTAAACATTTGTTAAGGATACATTAGTCTAATTTCTAGACTAAGATCAACTTAAAGGGATCGTTTAGATCCAACAAAAGGGCATTTGTACTCTAATGTTTAGTTTAGGGACATTGCGGTCGATTACTAGTTTAAGGACATGGTGGTCCAATGTTAGTTTAAGGACATCCCGGTCAAGGTTAAGGACATCGTAGTCCATGAGTTTAAGGACCCCACAATCCGCAGTAATGTGTGGTTATTGGGACCCGTTACCTCTCTGACGACGTTGAGGGATTACAACGACAGATATCAGAGGAGTAAAGAGATGTACCCTTGAATCAGGTGTAAATTGATTGGAAGAGCAGATGAGCTCAGTTCAATTTAAATTGAGGACTTATGGCCAGAATTGGGCTAAGTCCAGTTAAAGAACATTTTATTTTTGTTCTGCCTGTTAGGCCTTTGTTTGGGCTCTTCCCTTTTAATAATGCATAGCATTGGGCTCTGACATTGGATGTAATTAAATGCATAGCATTGGGCTCTGTAATTAAATGCATAGCATTTATCAGGAGCAAAATAGTGGTCTGATAGTGCGCCACGTGGCTTGTCAGGCGCTTTACGCCAATCAAATAGCGCATTGCGCTAGCGCATGCGAAGGTGACACGTATCACGCTCAGCGCTAAGTGCAAGTCTGTCAGCGTACTGCGCTTTATAAGTGAGTGCGTCAGTGAATGACACGTGGCGTGCTCTGGCACTGTGCGCCAGTCCAAGAGCGCAGTGCGCTATATTTAGAAGCGCAAAGTGCAAACTGTTCTGTAGTTGACACGTGGCGCGTTTTGGCGCTGTGCACCGGTCCAATAAGCGTAAAGGCGCAATTCATTAGTGCAAGGCACTGTCCAATAGCGCAGAGCGCATTTTGATCAAATTAAGATCAAAGAACAAGTTTTTTTTTGTTCTTCTTAAAAGAGGCTTTGCCTCAAGATTCAAGAAATAAGTTCTTGTTCTTATCAAAAGGCTCTGCCTTTATAGATCAAAGATCTGTTAATGAAGTAAAGTACTTCTTTTAATCTTCTTATAATTAGATATTTTTGATCTTTTCTTTTCTTTTATTGAAGACTTTGATCTTGTTCTTAGATCACTGATCTTTTTAGAAGAAGGTTCTTCTTTTTTAATGAGATGATTTCATCTCTGTTTTCAAGAATATAATTCCTTAACTTTAAAGATGAAAAAATGATCTTCTTTCTTCAAAGGCTTGCCTTTCTTTCTCTTTGAGTTTTTTCTCAAAATTTGCAGAGGGTTCTCTCTATCTGAGACTTGAAATCTTGGGGCCTTTATATAGGGCCAATTGATTTGTTAAGTTAGTTGAAGAGATCTTTCTCTGATTGATTTGGGAATATTTCCCACCCGGATCTTTGATCCTAAGGTTTCTGTTTTACAGAAGATAATCTTCTTATTTTAGTAAGATTGGAAAGATCTTTACAGAACAGAATTTTAATTCTGATTAATTAATAATTTATTATTATTATTTAGATCTTTTGATCTAACGGTGGAGAATTCTTTAAATTCCAGCACTGGCGCAATTGGCGCTAGAGCACCTGCGTTTGACACGTGGCGCGCAGAGCGCAGCGCAACTATGCTAGCGCACCTGTGTTTGACACGTGGCGCGCAGCGCAGAGCGTAGGGGATCTGAAGCGTTGCTTCAATTTTTAAAATTTGAATTTTGAAACAGAGCTTTGCTCTGATTGGGGGTGCGCTGCCTAGGGTGCAACGCTTCTGGCGCTGTCGTGTCAGCTTTTGAAACGTGGCGTTCAGTGCGCAGCGCAAGGGATCTAAAGCGTTGCTTCAATTTTTTTGAATTTTGAAATTCAAACAGATCTTTGCTCTGATTGGTGGAAACAAATGCCCCCCATTGTTGCGCTCACGTGTCGCACACGTGAGTGCAGCGGTGGCAACATCTGAGCCATTGGATCAACTCAGAAGTTGAGGAGGCTCTTCAGCGCCTACAAATAGGACCCTTGGTCCTCAGATGATTATCATCTCTCTTCAAGAATTTTATTTCTCAGAGCCTTGCTCTTCTTGCTAAGAACCTTCAAAAGTTAGAACTCTAGAAAATTTTAGGTAAAAATTAAATTAAATTAAATTAATTAATAACCTAGGGGTTTTACCCATTAACAAAGCCTTACTCTCATAGATCTTTTTGATCTAAAGAAAAGCCCTTTAGGGTTTTATAAATAGAGCCTTGCTCTCAACAACCCATAGATCTAAATAGATCTTTTCCTTAGGTTTCTTAGTCCATGAGTCAGAGCTCTGCTCTTTTGATAGTATAGATCTTTTGATCTTCTGATGAAGAACTCTTAAGAGTTTTTTCATGGATCTTTAAGATACCAGAATTTTAATTCTTAG
This sequence comes from Agapanthus africanus, assembly GCA_030015575.1. Lineage (NCBI taxonomy): Eukaryota > Viridiplantae > Streptophyta > Magnoliopsida > Asparagales > Amaryllidaceae > Agapanthus > Agapanthus africanus. Next base: position 208,691,338 of record JASDDO010000022.1, read on the forward strand.
GAATTAATTTTCATTAACTTTTGATGGATTTTTCATCATCATTACAGAGTTAGGCTCTTTAAGGAATTTTATTCCCTCGTGACCAGAGTTTGACAAGTGTCACTCTGTTATAGAGCTTTGCTCTGAAAGTGAGATTTTCTCCTTGTCTCGAGAGATTTCTCATTCAATGAGAGCATTCTTTGAGGATTTCCTCATTAACTGACAGTCTTATCCAATGATGAGGCTGTCTTATTAATTGATGCGTTGTCATCTGGATTTTGTGGGTCCACCTTTGGTCCCCTTTCCACTGCATTGCAGTGTAGTACAAATTTTAAAGTGTCGCTCAGAATTTTAAGATTAAATTATAGTACTAATAATTGAATTCTTTTCTTTTTCGCAGGCGACATGTCTTCTGATCTTTCGTTCCCGTTTTTCCGCTCAGAGGGAGGATTCCCTGAGGCACCGGTGGACCGGGAGGTTCTTTCTCTTATTAAGGATTATGACCCGGAGTACAAACGCCTTCACTTGTGGGGTAGGTGGTACGACCAAATAATTAAAGGTCGCCGAAGCTTCTCTTGTGCGACGCCATCAGATCCGATCTCGTAGATTTCGTACGCGGATATAACCCTGGTGAGCTATGCCGTGGAGGTCGTTAACTGGACTTCGGAAGGTCTTCTTCAACCCTCGATTGCTGCCATACCCATACAGTTGCCGGCAACCTTGGATATATTGGGACAGCGCAAATGCTAGGGCGAGTCGCGCCCTTGGGGACAACCCTACAACATCGGGTTGACCCCTCGACACTCGGTAGGGTATCTGCAGTGGGCCAGGTACATTTTGTCAGCGAAGAAGGCGCATCTGCTGAAGATCGGTCTATACCCTGCAGTTTACGCCTCGCTGTTTGAGTATTCTGCTCCTCCGACATGGTGGATTAAGGCGTTCATGGAGCAATGGAACATCCCCACCCATACCTTTCTTCTAATGGACAGGGAAGTTTCCATCCCTCTAGAAGAATTTGCTGAGATTTCCGGTTTGCCAGTGAGGGGGAGCAATATGAGGAGCTGCTTCCTCCTAATGAATATGTTTTTGCCACCAAGCCGTTGGTGATGGACTTAATGCCGGAGAACGCTATTCAGCACCAGTTTCCGAGTCTGGTAGAGGTGCTGAATATGTATGAAAGTCTTTACTTGGAATCGGGAGGCCAGGGAGTTAGTTTCGCAGACTTCATCGCCCGCTTTCTTCGACCGGAGATTCTTTCGCAACGGGGCGAAAAACTTGCCAAGCTTGACGACCCCTTCGGCCTTGGCATAGATCGTCGACCAATACTGGAGGCCGATCAAAAAGGTTTTTACCTCCCCGATGCTGCAATCATCCCTTTGTCGGAAATCGCTGCTTCGGGCATCGACGATGAGACTTTCTTTCTCGGGTTTCTGGGGCTATGGTTGTGCTGGTTCGTACTCTCCATGCACCCTCGCTACATGAGGCCGTCCGTGTTCTACCCAGCACATCGGATGGTGGCTAGCATACAATTGGCCATTGGGATTGCCGGGTTGGCCCATCTGTGCCATGGTCTTAGCATGGCGGCGGATGCAACTGAACCGGGGGTGCAACCTGCTAATTACCCGATGCACTACTTTACTTCGTGGATGGAAATGCACGTGCTCGGGGTATTTAGTATTCATAAATGATCCTCGTTTTACGAGAAGTACAGATTCCCGAGAGTTATGTGGCTGATCGGTGCTTCTATCGTGAATCCGCCTCCGCGGGAGGCTAGGGGGTTGCTTCTTCGTCCGCGCACGGTCGGAGCGGGTATTTCTTTTACGGACAAGGTCCTGACAATCGGCCCTGAGACCTCCAAGGCAGTGTTGGCGTTGCGTGATAATTTCAAGGACGGGGCCTCCGTATTGAAAGCCCGGGAGATTCTACATCTGTACTCCATTAGGCCGGGCTTCCTCGTGTTCAGGCAGAATGAGGCGGCGCTTTTTATGAGGTACAACCCCTATCGTTTCGCTCAGCAGTTAAGTTATAACCAGGGGGTCCCACTGGAGGCATTTTTGGAAGAGCCTGCGGCCACCAGAGAGGGAATACGGAGTGCACTGCATCATTTTATGCGGTTAAATACGGGCTCGCACTTCTTCATCAGAGAGACGATTTGCATTCCAAGGGCCCTCAATGTATACGGGGCCTGGTATCAGCACGCGATGGGCGCTGTTATCAGGGAAGAGAAGTGGTTGCTGCTTGATCGCAAGGGTGCGCCCCCTGCCAGCGGTTGCAACGTCCCCCTAAAGCGAAGGACCCTGTCCCTCCTCCACTAAGAGGAGATGCTGGAGATGAGCCTCGACGTGTGCTAAGACCCACGCGTAGATTGCCCCATAATCTTGTGGACATGCCCTCAGCGCCCCGTGCTCATGTGGAGACGGTAAACGTGGTTTGGCCCGAATCTGGCGTGGGCTCGGACATCGGGGCCCGCCGTCCCAAGGTGCCCACGAAGCGTAAGCTGATTTTGGGTGCGACCGGAGCTCGCGTACAGAGAAAGAAGAAGAAGTCGGCCCTTTCCCTTGATGCCATACTCGGCTTAGAGCCTGAGGCTCCTCTTACCGAAGGCTTAAGTGAATATGGAACCAATGAGGGTTTCTTCGTAGCGCCAGAAGACACTGATCTCGACGCCGCTATTGCTGCTTCTGTGCAACTTGCGAGCCACCAAGAGAAAATAGCCGTCCTCACGCAATCAAGTAAATATTAATCATACTTTTGTCATTGCATTATATTTTATTGTTATGTCTTGACTGACATTCTTCTTTTTGTAACAGGCTTCACTACTGAGGAGGTTCTGGCGGCTTCCCTCAGGACTTTCGAGGAGGAAGAGAGGAATCGTGCTCTATTGGGCATTGGTACGTTTCGGTTTGCTATGTCTTCATTCTCCTTTTTATGGCCAATCTAACCCTTTCCTTATCTCATTGCAGGGACCACAAGACCTACCTCGCAAGCCGATGTGGAAATTCTCCCCGGGCCAGCTACCGAAGGCCCGACCTCTTCGGGATTGCCACAAGAGGCCCTACTTAAAAAGCCGATGATGGAAGCCTTGACGGCTTTGGAGGCAACCCTGAATGCGAACGACGACAACTTGCTGAAGGAGGCTTCCAAAAGGTCTGTCGTGATGGCCCGGGAGGAAAGGAAGCGTCTGAGGCGCGCAGCAAGGGAACGTAGAGCTGCTTTGGCTGCAGGAGAAGGCTCAAGCGCCGTTACTCCCGCTGCTACTCCTTCAGAGGAGCTTCCAGTCGCCTTGTCTACTGCTCATAGACAGGCGGCACGTGCAGCTCGGGAAGCCAACGGTACATCCGCCTCAGATAATGTGTTTTTGAAGCTTTGTTGTCAAAGTTTTAAATTATCAGTTCTTATATATCTTGTTCTGCAGGGCCGAGTCTTACGGGAGGAGTGGCGGCGATCGTCGAGCCTGAGGGGACGGTGGAGGAGGTAGCTGCTGAACCCGAGGCGAAGGTAGGCGATATAGTCGTAGTTGCCAGGCACGAGATAGTGGCTGACGAGACAGTCACGACTGCTATGCCCGAGATGGCTACCAATGCCGAGCCCGAGGTGGCGGTGTTGGTTCACGGCGGTGCCCTGGCCGTCTTTCCGAGGCCAAAATGCGGAATCAAAAATTTTCTTAACTTTTAACCGGCGCCACCGCGGACCAGAAGGGGTAGAGAGATATACCGAGCGATCCGTGTCCTTCGGTCTTCTCGTCGTCGTCCCGATTTCCCCGCAGAATCTCCGGTCTTCATCTTCTCGTCGGAAGGGCACCACATCGCCGGGTTCTTTTACGGGCTCCCACCTCTGGACCGAGGCAACTCGGGTACGAAGTTGGCGAGTCGACGTGTCCAAGAATTGCTGTAGAATAGTGTAGTGCTCTTTGTCTCTATTGGGGTTGAAGTTGCCATTTGGTGGAGGTATGAACTTTTGGAGAGGGTGAGGAAAATATTGCAAGCCAAGAAAAGAATGAGAACCATATTTTTCCCACATCAAAATGAGGTGAATGAAACCCCCCCTTCTCCCAACAGTGGCCAGCCATCACCCTGGAATGAATGAGAATGGGAGTGAGAGAAAAAGGCAAGGGGGGAGGAAGCTATCATCAAGAGAGAGAAAAATGATGATGATGAAATATAATGATCACAACACAAAACCAACACTCCATCAATCATCATCACTCCAAAAGTTAAGCAATCATGAAGTGAAGAAGTCAAATGATGGTGCAACTATCATGAAGTATCAATATGCAAAGACCACCCTCCACAATGCTAATTTGCACAATTGAAAATAAGCATTCCTCCACCAATTTTCAGCCAAGGAAAGATACAAAGGAAAATGGCCGAAACGGAATGCAAACTGGCAACTTCAGAAAACTGATCCCGTAATAAATTACAGGAAAACCCCGCGACTGTATATACATACCCGCATTTGTATTCCGACCGAATACAAATGCAATGAGACAAAATCTACACTGTACAATACTAGGATCCGGCTTAAACCAAAGCCCGCTAGTATTAACCGTCCGATCATGGTCCATGCAATACTGCACGTACTTGATCGAACCCTGCCATATCTCCATACGGCCTCTACAGCGTTTCGCCCAAAACTTGAGAAAACGGTCTGTGGGGGACTCTAAAGACTCATCAATATTTTGGCTGTGGATTTAACCACTAGCACATCAGAGGTATTAGCCATACGTAACGGGCTACCAGGTATTGACCAAAAGGGACGTCGATGAGCGAACTCATCCTGACACCCTACTAAGCCTGTCAGTGACAATATCCATACAGTCCGGTCCGTTCGTCTATGAGCATCGCATGGCGGGCCTAGGGGGTTGGTAAAAGTCAGACCCCCAAAAGCGGTACAAGTCGTGTCGGAGTGTAGCCCAGAACACCCTGAGATACTACTGGAATACCTACCAGTAAATCTCCTGCCTCGGCCGAGGGCTTTGTGTAATGGATCTCCTAGACACAGCGCGACCTCACCCCCAATACCGGGAGAGACGAACCCCTGCAGATCCGCTCACTGCCTCCATGTGGCTCGGGACTGTACCCAACTAAAACCTGTTTGCACGACTCCTTTGAGCCGTGGTAGGGTAGTAATCAAAGTATAGTGGGAACTCACACGAGGCAAATGACGATCCCAGGTCGATGAACTAACCTGTACACATGTCACCAGGGAACTGCTATCTGACGTCAGGTATAAGACCAACTAGCATGTTCCCGGCGAGTCCTGTCCGGTGTACTCATAACCCATTGAGCACCTGTATACATCTTAGGTGAACCAACTGACACCAGTGGCTTGTGAGACCGGCCACCGCCCCTCGTCGGGGTCTCGACTGCATACACTAGTCTACTCTGGAGTATCGATGCCCTGTCTCGAAAACTCCTACGACTAGGGACCTTTTAAGGATGTGCTTATAGACCCCAGCTCCCATGTATATGATCGCCATCATACTGCTGGTCGTCAAGCAAGAATCCTAAGGGCTCTATCAACGCGCAATAGTGACCTGTAAGGTCACCTAAAGTATTACACGATGATAAAGAAAAACCAGATAGCATACTATCATCTTGAGTAAGACTGTCCTACCGGTATAGGTCATCCCTCAATCATTGCAATCACGTGCCTGTGATCCAATAATTGACTCTGAGGGCACTATCTCCAATAGGCAGCGGGTGAGACGGTTGCTATGGCCGAGCCTGAGACAGCAGTGGATGAAGCGGCTGCGACCACTGAGCCTAAGGTGGTACCGGGCGAAACGGGCATGATCACTGAGCATGAGATGGCCGCTCTTTATCAAGAGTCGGGCACCGCTCCGATCATCGCTCTCCCTGCTTACGGTTCCTTGTCGTCTCCCGGCCTCGCGAGCATGATGACGGCTCCTGTAGAGTCAGGCGATGAGGCAACGGGAGGTGAGACCATCCCAATGGAGGAGGGAGATGCCACCGTTTCATCAAGTGACGCCCTCGTTAGGGCTCCGTCCGGCGACCCTTCAGGTAAATCTTGGGTCACTGCCCTTCTTTCTTTATTCTGCAATCTTTCCTAACAGGGTTTATCTTGTTTCTAACGCAGGTGTGGCTAGTGCTGATGACACGTTACCTGAGGGAGCGCCGTCAGTTACCGCTCTGACGGTGACCACCCCTCTGCCTTCTCTCGCACCGTCGCAAATGCTGGAAGGTATGGATTTGTAACCCATTAGTCTTATCCTTCGGGCGTATAATTCATGTACTGACGTCGAGTCATCGCGTTTTTGTAGGAGTTCTTCTTGACCACCTGTACCAGGTGTTGTGCCCACACTTCTCCTTCTTGTCAAAGATTAGTTGACCTGCTGGTGTCGGTAAGTATTTTATTTAAATGACATCCTCTTCTTTGATAGGCAGTCGCATTATTGCTAAATCTTCTTTATATTGTTTGTAGCCTTACGAATCGAAGGAGGGGACAAGGCTGTCGTTGTGCCACCAGTACTCCCAGCTCTGCCCCCTGCTGCAGCCGGTATAGTAGACTCTACTTTTTGCGTGTTTTCTTTATTTCCTGAGCCGACCTCTGATTATGATCTATTTTGCAGCAATCTCATCGACTCCAACCCCGTTCGAGTCTCGTATCATAATGCCGACAGGATCTTTTTCCAGACATTCCTCATCCAAAGGCGCTGTGACCAGTCTATGCATGCTGAGCGAGTATATTGAGGAGTTTGATGCAGAGATTCCCACATCTGCTGCGAATTTTTCTGTAGAGGTTAACCCTATGCTGGCGACGCTCATGAACTTTCATGGTGAGGGCGTCGTTGAGTTTTGGGTTAATCGTTGCAGGGAGATCGAGGCTTGCTTGCATGAGCTTGAGCTTAAGCATCCGGCACCTGAGATTCTGGCTATGAGCACTCAACGGGCGGCATGGATCAAGCAGAGCGCTTCTTACTTCCGCCATCTTGAACAAGAAGTGGATTTAAATCGAAGGGAATGCAAAGAAACTTCAAGCAAGTCTGCTCGACTGCATGCTGAGGTCGACGCGAACGCTGCCCAGGTGAAAGTTATCTTCGAGGGTCTTCTGCAATTTATCTCTGATGGGTTAACATTGAAGCAGAAGCTCGATGTTGTTGAGCGTGATGCACAAGATCGTGAAGCAGCTCAGCGAGCCGTCGAGGAAAAACTATCGTCTTACTTGCAGCAGCGAGCCCAGGTCGAAGCAGAGTTGGCCGCGGTAGCCGATCAGGAAGAGGGGTCGAGGGAAGTGCGCGAGCGGCTGATTGGATTATTGAAAGCGCTTTCCTCTCAATAAAAATTTTGTACCATTTGTAATTTTGAATAAAATGTATTTGTTCTTTTATTCTTTCATATGATGTATTTTGTACCCAATCGAATTCATGAATAAAAGATACACGTTCTTCGTAATGTCTTGTGTCATTTCTCTGCTTTCTTCTTTCTTTTGTTATCAGCATGTCACCTTAGCAAGCATAGCCGGCAGAGGACAGGGTGAGCATCTTGTTTTGGCTTCTTCGAGGGGTAGTGATGGCTTAGGAGGCAGGTTCAGATCTGTTGCTTAAGACTTTTCAACTTCATGAGCCGTGAGGGTCTCATAAAGACTTTTCTCCCTACGAGTCGAGAGGATCCCGTAGGTGTAATTTCTCCTTAGGAATCGTGGGGATCCCTAAGTGTGTTTTCTTTTGAGAGTCGTAAGGATCTCACAAAAAAATTATCCCTCTTACAAGTCGAGAGGACCCGTAAGTGGTTGTTTCCCTCCTTGTCGAGATTCGACTTTGGAGAGTGTAGCCCGTGAATAGTATGCAAGAGTCCATTTTGAACTGACTTGCAGGGCCCCAGTGCTTAGGAAACCAGTTCTTATCCCGATTGCCTAAGGCTTTTTCCTACGAGTCGAGACGAATCGAGCATTTCTCGCATGGATATCCTAACGTCACAGTTAACCTCTGCTCTTTATGACAAAGGTCCGTTAGGGTTTGTGGTACTAGGGTTTTGTCCATCGTACCGTCGTGTTGGCTGATGTATTCCTCGATAGGCAATCTTGCTTGTTTGAGTAGCCTTGTGACTGTCGTGTGTCTGATCCCTTCGGGGGCTGGAAAAAACGTCTTCAAGCAATCCTCTTAGGTAGTTTGACCGTCGGAAGAGCAAGCGTTAGGAATTTTGCCATGCCGCTTTTTACTTGGGGTTAGGCCCATTTTGGAGAGCCCCGATGAGTCATAACCACTCCGCGCTGGTGTGGGATGATCTCCGATAGTCTTTCAGGTTTTATATGAGTTGCCGTCAAGACCCCAAAGCTAGGAATTTGGCCTTCGCTTCGTTCGCTGGCATCGCGTCTGCTGTAACGAGACGAATGTCGCGGTTGTCTCTGGGTTGCAGGTGAACAGTCAAGGTTTGGAACTAGGGATTTTTCCGTGGCTCCAATGTTTATTTGTCGCGTCTGAATCCTGCTGGAGGAGGAACGCTGTGGTGACATCTCGTCTGCTGTATCGAGACGGACGTCGAGGTGGTGACCACTCCGCGCTGGCGTGGGATGATCTCCGATAGTCTTTAAGGTTTTATATGAGTTGCTGTCAAGATCCTGAAGCTAGGAATTTGGCCTTCGCTTCATTTGCTGGCATTGCGTCTGCTGTATCGAGACGAATGTCGCGGTTGTCTCTAGGTTGTTGGTGAACCGTCAAGGTTTGGAACTAGGGATTTTGCCATGGTTCCATTAATTGATTGTCGTGTCTGAATCCTGCTGGAGGAAGAACGCTGTGGTGACGTCTCGTCTGCTGTATCGAGACGAACGTCGAGGTGGTGACCACTCCGCGCTGGTGTGGGGTGATCTCTGGTGGTCTTTCAGGTTTTATATGAGTTGCCGTCAAGACCCTAAAGCTAGGAATTTGGCCTTCGCTTCGTTTGCCTTAGCGTGTCCGAATCCTGTTGGAGGTGTTGGATATATGTATGCCCTAGAGGCCATTATGAGATAGTGTATGTACTGATGTGTATATATATGTATTCGGGTGACAGTCTTGCTCAAAATGATAGTATGCTATCTGGTTTTTCTTTATCATATGTTCACTTGATCATGTTTATATTCATTTGGTACATGTTGATAAAGCCCTAAGGATATTGGCTTAACTACTGGAATTATGATGCGGATCATACTAGTGGGACATCTGTAGTTTATAAGCATATCCTTGAAATGTTCCTAGTCGTAGGTATATCGAGACAGGGCATCGATATTCCAGCTTAGACTAGCGTATACCATTCTTGTTCCATATGATGGGCGATGGATGATCCCATATCCGTCTGGTGTGTTGACACCGAAGATAGTATACGGGTGCTCAGTGAGACTGGGTACACTGAACGGACTCGCCGAGAACTCCTATATGGTATTATATCATACGTCGGATAGCAGTTCTCAGGTGACACTGGTACAGGTTAGTCTGTAGACCCGAGATCGTCATAGAGTCTTGTGTGTCCTCCCACTGTACTTTGATCTCCACCCTACTGCGGCTCTACTGAGTCGTACAAACAGGTGGATTTTGGGTATAGTCTCGAGGCATGTGGAGGCAGTGAGCGATAGGAGGGGTTTCGTCTCTCCCGGTATTGGGGGTTGATGCTGTGCTGTGCACGATTGGCTATAACGGGAAGTCCCTGGCCAGGGCTGCTGAGATATTACTGATAAGTGTTATCAGTAAGTTTCTCGATCTGTTATAGACCATATACCGGCATGACTTATTGAGTTATTGGGGTCGACGATTCCATCCCTAGACTCGATATGCAGCATATCTGACGAAGAGACCGGACTGTACGGTTAGTGTTGCCAGATGGATTGACAGGAGTTTTGACAGGTTCGCTTGTTCTTATTCTGATCGCTCAATACCCGGGTGGCCGTTACGTTTAGCTGACCGCTTGCGGCTTGTAGGTGTTTGATATGATCATCATCTACTGCTGGCGTATTGACGAGTCTTAGAGTCCCACATAGAAGTTTCTCGGCTCTGGCGAAACGAAGTGGTGCACATATGAGATATGCGCAGAGCCTCGATTAAATACTAGTATATGATACTGTATTTTAATCGGGCATTTAATATTAGTCGGGTCATATGAGATATGATGGATTTATTAAATCAAGTGTTGATTTAATATTGGCTTTTATATTATTTATTTAAATCCTTTTCTTATTTTGGATACATGGATGTATATGTACATGATGATGTGCACACATACATACATGCATGAAATGTATCATGGTTGTTGATACAAAGAGGAAGGCAATATAAGAATCATATTGTAGACATGATAATGTTTAGATTTTTCATTAAAGTTTAAAGGCAAAAAGAATGGTTAATGAGTCATTTTTTCCACACTCATCTACACACTTCTTTAACTCAACCATAGTTTCCATTCCTTTTGCCATTTAACCTTAGATGAAATATCTAAATTTTTATTCTACTATGGTTAAAGTTATGATAAGATCTCTCACTCTCTCTCATTATCTTTTTACATTATCATTATCTTAGAAAAAGAAAAAGAGTGAGAGTTCTTCTTCTTCCTCAAACCCTAGCTCTCTTTTAATAGTTAAAAAGAGTTAGAAAAAGAAAAGAAAAGGTAATAAATAAAAACATCAACCACTTCATCATCCTACACAACCCTAGCCATCTTGTGTAGGGTGTTGTGCTTCAAGGATTTTCAAAGATCGTAGGAAGCATCAAGCTTAGGGCAAAGCGCTTCGGGTGGATCGTCGTGGACGAGGAGTCGATCAAGTGGACCTTTCCAAAGCTTAGGAGTCTTCCAAAGTGAACTACAAAGGTTGTAGTTTCAACACTTAGCATAACTTAACTCTTAAACTTGATACTATTAATTGTTACTTCATATATTCTAGTTCGATTCTTTGTATAGTTTGCTTATCACCTCAAAAATTTATTGTTATAGCATGCATGATGCTTCTAAACCTTCATAGAGGTGTTAAGAAAACCCTACAGGAGGAAGGACGCTGTAGTGATATATCGTCTGCTGTATCGAGACGAATATCGCAGTTGTCTCTAGGTTGCTGGTGAACCGTCGAGCTTTGGAACTAGGGATTTTGTCGTGGCTCCTTTTGGTGATGTTGCGTCTGCTGTATCGAGACGAATGCTGAGGTGGAGTTGGGATTTTGCCATCACTCCGCTTTGCTCTGACCGTGAGGTCTTTTATTGATGTTGCGTCCGTTGTAACGAGATGAATGCTGAGGTAGAGTTGGGATTTTGCCATCACTCCGCTTTGTTTTGACGTTGCGTCTGCATCCTGCTGGATTGCGAAGGAACGCCGTTGTTGACATCGCATCTGTTGTAACGAGACGAATGCTGAGGTGGAGTTCGGATTTTGTCATCACTCCGCTTTGTTTTGACGTTGCGTCTGCATCCTGCTGGATTGCGAAGGAACGCCATTGTTGACATTGCGTCTGTTGTAACGAGACGAATGTTGAGATGGTCTCTAGGTTGTCTGTGAACCGTCGAGACTTAGCTCTCTTTCTGGTGGAGCCTGAGGAGGGAAGGCATGATTACTTCTTTGTTTACACCCCTGGATTGTATACATGGATTGATGTGATAGCACCTGTAGGGCATAAATTTCATTTTTCTTTATTTCTTTCCGCGATGCTCTATCATTTCAGCTTTTGTAACGCGAAGGTCGCGATTGCCGAATCATTTCGGCTATTTTTCGCGGTGCCCAATCATTTCGGCTATTTGTTTTATTTTTACTCGCTTCTTTTGATTGCGAGTTGCCCAATCATTTTGGCTATTTGTTTTATTTTTACTCGCTGCTTTTTATTGCGAGTTGCCCAATCATTTCGGCTATTTTGCATGCATGCATTTTTACTTGCTGATTTTGTTGCAAGTTGCCCAATTATTTCGGCTATTTTGCATGCATGTATGGCTCGCCGGCTTTTTGCTGCAAGCTTGGGATTAGACACCGATTTCGGCATCAGCGCCGCTACAACTGGAATATTGCCAGGAGCGAATCATCATTTGCCTCTATCGATGTCGAACAAAGGTGGCTTAGCGAACAGGGTTAGGGTCCTGTTGACTAAGGCTTTTGACTTCATGAGCCGTAAGGGTCTCATAAAGGTATTTCTCCCTACGAGTCGTGAGGATCTCGTAAGTGTGTTTTCTTCTTAGGGATCGTGAGGATTCCTAAGTGCATGATCTCTTATAAGTCTTAAGGATCTTATAAGAGTGCTTTCTCCTTATAAGTCGAGAGGACTTATAAGAGTTGTTCACCGTGTAGACATATCCCTAGTCACGGATGAGACTTTGTTAGGTAAATGTTTATTCGCGCCCGTGGATTGTATACAAGGGTCAATATTAAGCCGCTTGTAGGGCAATATTGGAGGTTGTGGGGGCTGCTTAAGAACAGGTTCAAATCCCTGTAGCTTAAGACTTTTGAATCTTATGAGCCGTGAGGGTCTCATAAGAGGGTTCTCCTTACGAGTCGTGAGGATCCCGCAAGTGTAATTTCTCCTTAGGAATCATGAGGAATCCTAACTGTGTTGCTCCCTCGTGAGTCGTAAGGATCTCACGCAGGTGATTTCTCCTTACAAAGTCGAGAAGACCTTGCAAGTGTCTTTTAACGAGATTGCGCCCTTTCGGGTTTTCACAAAACTCGCCGGTAGCCCTGCTGTTTTTACTCACGGAGCACTTTCGGGTTTTCATCCGTGCCCATTTTTCTTATGGACATACCATTTTCTTCTTTCTTTCCTTTTTTTTATTCTAACGAGGTTGCATCCTTTCGGGTTTTCACAAAACTCGCCGGTAGCCCTGCTGTTTTTACTCACGGAGCCCTTTCGGGTTTTCATTCGTGCCCATTTTGCTTATGGCCATACCGTTTTTTTTTTTATTTTTTACACCACGTCAGCCTAAGGATGCCGCGGGTTGGTAGTAGTTTAACGACATTTTGGTCATTTGCAAGTTTTAGGACATTGCGGTCCGTCATTAGTTTAGGGACGTTTCGGTCCGCAGCCAGTTTTAGGACATAGTGGTCCACCGTTGCCGTATTTGAGGCGAATCTCTAGTTTACTGACTTTTCGGTATATGGGGCTTTCCCTATGAATGAGCATGATGCCCCCGGCATATCCATCTTTCTCGGAGCATGTGGTTGTGGCGGGCTCACCTTCCAGTTTTCGGACAGCGCGAACTTGCCCTGTTGGTATTGGTCTTCAACCCAGTTTTTGAAGACATAGCAGTTTTCGATCGGATGGCCCAATACTTGGTGGTAAGGGCAGTAATTAGGATTGTTGACATCATTCAGTTGTAACTGGTGTTTCGGCTCCAGTAGAGTGATAAGCCTGTTGCGCACTGCTAGTTCGAACAGCCTCCTTGTTTCATCCCGGGAAAATGAGTAAGGACGTTTCAACTTCTCATAGAGGGGTTGCCGCTTGTTGCTTTGACGAACAGCCGGGCTAGGGCCACTCGATTGTTGTTGAGCGTTGGCGACAAAGGCCGTTTTTCCCTTCCGTTTATCCCTTTTGTTCGATCCCTTGTTTGTGGGTCTGAGATTCTTTCTGGGTAACGTGCGATTGCACGGCTGAATGTTCTCGCAACTCCTCAATTCTTTCGTTTCAGAGATGGATTCCTTGAAGAGAGGACCGAGGGCTACTTTTTCGTCGGAGTCGCTCCCGAAGGTGAGAACTCGCGATTGTTGGAGATAGTGCCCTCATAGTCAATTATTGGATCGCAGGTACGTGATTGCAATGATTGCGGAGGACCTATACCGGTATGACAATCTTACTCGAGATGATAGTATGCTATCTGGTTAGCCTTTATCAGTCGTGTACATGTTCAGGTGACTGATTACATGTTACACTTTGATAAAGCTCTTAGGATCTTGCTTTACCACCAACAGTATGATGGCGATCATATACGTGAGAGTTGGGTGGTTTATATGCATATCCTTAATTGTGGTCCCTAGTCGTGGGAGTTTCGAGACAGGGCATCGATACTCCGGAGTAGACTAGTGTATACAGTCGAGACCCCGACGAGGGGCGGTGGCCGGTCTCACAAGCCACTGGTGTCAGTTGGATCACCTAAGATGTATACAGGTGCTCATTGGGTTATGAGTACACCGGACAGGACTCGCCGGGAATCTGCTAGTTAGTATTATATCTACCGTCAGATAGCAGTTCCCTGGTGACATGTGTACAGGTTAGTTCATCGACCTGAGGTCGTCATTTGTCTCGTGTGAGTTCCCACTGTGCTTTGATTTCTACCCTACCACGGCTCAAAGGAGTCGTGCAAACAGGTAGCTTTTGGGTACAGTCCCGAGCCATATGGAGGCACGTGAGCGGATCGGCAGGGGATTCGTCTCTCCCGGTATTGAGGGCGAGGTCGTGCTGTGTCTAGGAGAGCCATTACACAAAGTCCATGGCCATGGCAGGAGATTTACTGGTAGGTACTCCAGTAGTATCTCAGGGTGTTATTGGGCTTCACTCCGACACGACTTATACTGCTATTGGGGGTCTGACGTTACTAGCCCCCTAGGCAGATATGCGATACTCATTGACGAACGGACCGGACTGTATATACATTGTCACTGTTAGGCTCAGTAGGGTTTTCTGGATGAGTGCGCTCATCAGCATCCCTTGAGGTCAGTCCATGGGCAGCCGTTACGCATTGCTAGTGCCGCTGACGGTTTGTGGTTAAACCCACTGCCAGGGTACTGACGAGTCATTAGAGTCCCCCACAGACAGTTTCACAAGTTCGGGCGAAACGTTGTAGAGGCCGTATGGTTTTATGGCAGGGTTCGGAAAATGCACGTGCGTTTACGCACGTGTTATTTTTCGGGCAGATAATACTGGTCGGCTTTGGTTTAAGCCGGATCCGAGTATTATATTGAGTAGGTATAATATCTTTGTCTCAGTTGCATTTGTATTCGGTCGTAATACAAATGCGGGTATATTTATACAGTTTCGGGGTTGTCCTGAAATTCGTTTCAGGATCACTTTTGGAAGTTTCCAGTTTTCTATCAGCCGTCTTTTTACATTCTGTTAAAGACGGATTTATCTTTTCGCAGATGAGGTGAGTCATCATTCTAGAAGCTTCTAGAAGTGATGACGAGGCTTGGTGAGTCATTCATGATAAGGTGACTAAGCTTAATGTGATTGGTTCAATTTTTTGAGTCATCATGCTATTTTGTTTTCCTTAGGATATTTTCATTTGATATTTTCCTTAAGGTTACCTCCCTCCTCCTACGGTCACCTCCCTCCTTCAATAAATATGGCCGGCCACCCTTGTGAGAAGATAGGAATTGATTCATTCATTTTTTGGCCAAAGACTATGGTTTTGTGTGCATGGAAATTTCATTGCTTCTTTCAATTTCCATCACCAATTTCCATCGGCAACTTCATTTACCGATCGTCCACGGACTTGGACGAAGTGAGACAAAGTCATCTACTCAATCTCTACATCATTCTTGGTCGTCTCTTTTAGCAAACTTGATGATCGAGTTGCCTCGAGTCAGAGGCGGGAGCCCGTTTAAAGAATCGTCGACGTGGTGCCACCTCGACGAAGGAATCGGAGATCGACGAGATCGGAGCAGCCGCAACGGAGCGTGGGATGATGGTTGAAGAACGAAGGACTCGGATCGTTCGGTATAACCATTCTACACTCTTTACAGTTTGTTAGTTTAGCAATAATGGCAGATCCGGGTTAAAGTATACGATAGCGCCAGTTTAAAAGTTTTTGTTCCGCATTTGGCGTCTGTAGACGGCCGGGGCGCTAGCGTAGACTTACAGCGATCCCCCGGGATCAACCCTATGACAATTGCCGGCAGTTCTTTTACGCTCATCTGTCGCATTTTTCAGCTGTCTACGAGCTTCACGCTTTGTCCTGTTGAAGTGTTGCCTGTGAGCAACATACCCTTGCCACCAACACTTAAAGGAGTTGTAGTCTTCAGTAGGATGTGCGATCTTCTGATGATATAAGCAAAAGTTAGGATGTACGTCCTCTTCATCAAGATGTATACCGCCAGGAGAATTTTCTCTGAAAGAGGGTAGCTTCTGTAAGTCCACGGTAGTGCCCCGGCCGTCTAACCGACGCCAAATGCGGAACAAAAACTTTTACAACTGGCGCTATCGTGTACTATCACCCGGATCTGCCATTAAAGCTAAACTAACAAACTACAAAGTGGGTAGAAATGTTATACCGAACAATACGAGTCCTTCGGTCTTCAACCATCATCCCACGCTTTGTTGCGGCTGCTCCGATCTCCTGAATCTCCAGTTTCCTCATCCAGGTGGCACCACGTCGACGGATCTTTAAACGGGCTCCCGCCTCTGAACCGAGGCAACTCGATCATCAAGTTTGCCAAAAGAGATGACCAATATTGATGTAGAGAATGAGTAGAACACTTTGTCTCGCTCCGTCCAAATCTATGGACGAACGGTTAATGAAGTTGCCATTTGAATCGGGTGAAATGAGAATTGTAGCTATCTAATTTCTATGAACCCAAAACTATATTCTTTTTCCAAATTAACAACCATCCCATTTTCAAAGAGGGGCCAACCACTTAAGATGAGGGGGAGGTGAGTGTAGGAGAGGGGAAGGTGACCAAAAGCAATAATTGATGAATGAGTTATAATACACCTCACTTAAACATTAAATGCAAATGAAGAGTCTGTTAGTTATATGTATGCCCTAGAGGCCATTACTGTACATTGGATGTATATTGTAGTGGATGCTGGGACATATATAGGGAGGACTTTCTTGCTCGACATGATAGTATGCTATCTGGTTGATCTTTACCCTAACGTGTAAACTGATTGTCTCTCTGTTACATGTTGGTAAAGCCCTTAGGATGTGTACTTGACTACCTGGACTATGATGCGGATCATACTAGTGGGGACATGGTAGTCTATAAGTACATCCTTGAAAGTCCCTAGTCGTGGGTATATCGAGACGGGGCATCGATATACCAGAGTAGACTAGCGTGTATCTTCTCGACCCATACAGATGGGCGATGGATGATCCCATATCCATTGGTGTTTGACATCGGAGATGATATACGGGTGCTCAGTAGAGACTGGGTACACTGGACGGACTCGCCGAGAACTCCCAGATGGTATTATACCTCACGTCAGATGGCAGTTCTCTGGTGACACTGGTACAGAGTAGTCTGTTGACCCGAGATCGTCATAGAGTCTTGTGTGGTTCCCACTGTGCTTTGATTTCCATCTTACCACGTCCAAGAGGGCGTGCAAAACGGTGGTTTTTGGGTACAGTCCCGAGTCACATGGAGGCAATGAGCGATAGGAGGGGATTCGTCTCTCCCGGTATAGGGAGTTGATGTTGCGCTGTGTTCGATTGGCTATAACAGGAAATCCCTGGCCAGGGTTGCTGAGATTTACTGGTAAGTGTTACCAGTAGTTTCTCGAAGTGTTATAGACCTCATATCGACACGACTTATTGAGCTATTGGGGTCTGACGTTTACCACCCCTAGGCGAGATATGCGGCATATCAGACGATCAGACCGGACTGTACGGTAGTGTTACTGGTCGGATTCACTGGAGTGTGAGCGGGCTTGCTCGTCGATCTTCAGATCGCTCAATACCCGGGTGGCCGTTACGTTTAGCAGACCGCTTGCGGCTTGTGGGTGTTTGATATGATCATCATCTGCTGCCGGCGTATTGACGAGTCTTTAGAGTCCTACACAGAGGTTTCCTGGCTCAAGCGAAACGAAATAGGAGCGCATATGAGATATGTGCGGGACCGAGAATAATGCGTGTATGTGATACCGTATTCTATTCTCGCGATAAATGTATCGAATGGTTATATGCGATATAACCTAGTTATCGATTCAAGCGTTGATTCGATAAGCCGATATATTGTATACTAGTCGGTTGTGTGCGACATAACCGGATCGTTAAATCAAGTGTTGATTTAATGATTTAATGCATATTTATATATTTGATATATTACTTTGCATCAACTAGTACCGGTTTACTTAAGATGGATTTTCTCACTCGGTATGTGCGCATTACATATGCGATATGATTTTGTGCACTTGATTGTATCATGTTTGATGATACATGTTTACTTGGTTAAGTGCAAAGAATTAAACCATGGTTAAAAGAATGGCTAGGGTTTCATTTCCTTTATTTATTCCTTTATTTATTTATTTATTCATTTTGGAAAAGAAGAGAAAAGAATGGTTGATAGATTTGGAGTTTAGTTGAAGCTTCATGAAGCTTTGATAAAGTCAACCATACTTATCTCATCCTTAACCCTAACCATTCACACTAACCATGATTCATTCTCTACACTTGACCATGGTTAAAATTATGATAAGAATTCATTTTCTTTTCTTATTCTTTTAACTTATCATAACTATTTCCTTCTTCTTCTTCATTCTTCAAGTGAAGAAAAGCTTGAGGTCATTAATGGTGGATTGATGATTTGAGTGAGAAATCCAATTCTAAAGTCTACCCACTTCCTATTTCTTCATCCTCTACATCTTGCCAAGTAGTAGAGTATGTTTCCTTCACAACTTTTCACGGTTTGGTGAAGGTGGAGCTTGATTCATCGATGCTTCGACGTAGATCATCTTCGGCATGGACATCGACGACCTAGCTTGCCCATTCTCCGACGAAGCCGACTCTAGAGCCCGGATTTGATTTGGACAGCGGAGACGACATCGTTGCGGAGCCGTGGAGGTGGAGCACCGGATCTACAAAGGTTGTATTTCCGTATTCTCTTTAGCTAAGTTGTTAGCTAGCTTTCTTTTCGCCTAGATATCTAGCAAACGATCCGTACACTAGGGTTTGTAGGCACCATAATTTTTGAAATTGCCATGGTTGATGGCTTGGGAGACCTCACTAGGGTGCCAGGAACCCTACAGTGGTATCAGAGCCTAGCTAGAGCCTTAGGCGAAGTCCAGACGGAAATTGAAGTCCGAACGAACCCGAAACCCCGATTCAAACATGCTCTCTGTACAATTTTTAAAATCTGGGATTTTTCCACATTAAAAATATTCAGAAAAACATGCAGGAAATTCTAAGAAATACTGTAAAATTCGTGCACTCAATTCCTTCAAAGCGCCGCGCTTCCGCGGCACGAGCATGGCTCGTGCGGCGGAAGAGCGGCCGTTTTGTCGTTTTGCGTGACTAATTTTGTACAGTAATTCCTCTTTTTCTATGCTGGTTTTCCTGGGTATTTTTAATAATTTTTCAAGAGTTGAAATTTCTGCAGTTGTCTTGGGGCTTCGATGTTTCGATCGGGATATCAAATTTTGTCTGTGTGGCTTTCCGGATAAATTTTAGAATATGTTAAAAAAGTTCGACCGGATATAAATACCCAATTTTTCCCTGTAGGGAAATTTCCAAGTGTTGGATTTTTCCGTGGTATAACGATGTTCTAAGTAGTGCAAGTAACGCGATGGACCCTCTAGAAGACAACAAACCTTAACTCGATTATGTGACCGTCTTGAACTGCCCTTTGAACCTTCGGGTTTGGGGCAGTACGGCGTGCCACATGTGAGGCGTTGGCTTGACCCTTCTACGGCTGGACCGTTGGTACTGAGGCACGAACGGAATGTTGTTATACTTGTTTCATGTGTTGATCAGTGTCGGGAAAACTTGGGTGTTCGATTGTTCGATCGAAAAGTTTAACATTTTCTGTTTATCTGGAATGGGATACAATAATTGGAATTCACAATAGTTATATGATAACTGAATGAATGTTATAAACGTAGCAGTTTAGTCTCACTTGATCGGTTGCCACGGAATTTTGATGTGATCAGAAGTCCGTCGCAATCACGTAGCGTACGCGGATACTCGCCGGGTAAACTTAATAGACAGCTACACCCCATAGCCCCGACCAAGTGACTGTAGGAGAACCCCGTCGCCGAAAGCATCCGGTCGGGTGCTCGCGGTAGCGGTGTTCCGCCTTGGTGCACTTTGTCGACGGTATCGGGGGTGCGGCCGCCTACTGAAGTTTGCGACGAGTATTCGATCAGGATGTCGGGAATCTTGTTGAATTGCCCGACTTGATATTGAAAAGAGTTTTCGATTATGAGACTAAAATGCGGGGTTTATAATTGTTAGGCATGCGATGTCTAAGGTATTCATTTGGTCAGGCATGCGATGTCTGAGGTGGTTGCGGATTCCAACTGTTGTAGTTTTACACTTTCTTTTCTGTGACCGTAAGTGTAATATGTGATATCGCCGGTTTCGTTTCTATATGTCAACGACAATTGGGATGGACATATTTACTTACGTTGATGACATGTGATGTTATGTGTTGCTGGATATGTTATATTGGATCGTCGTTTTTGAATAGCCGGGGGTTTTTATGTGAGATGAGTGTTTTTCATTTTCATTCATGTAAAAACTTGTATGTAATATTCTTTTATTGGGGCGCTTCCAGGTAGCGGAAGTAGTCACCGTTTGTATATTATTTACTTTTCCGCACTAGGATAGACCCAAGGAGGAGGGCACAAGTAACCGGGTTCTGGAGTCCAGTGGGAGACCAACTCGAGGAGTCGAGTCCGGGTCTCCTAACGCCAGAATTGGCAGGGTTGCTTGCCGCTCTCGTAGGGGTCTAGGGGTGTGGGTTTGGCTATTCATCACGACCGTGGAATCCGTGTTTTATACTGGCTCGTATTAAAAACACGGACGTCCTAGTATATCCAATATTTCATATGATTCTTCTGCTGCGATATCTGTGATGCGATCATGTGATGTTCTATGATAGATACTAGATATAGTATATATGATATATTATATAGACGTTACTTATGTTTTACACCCGCGCTAGCCCTGCCCCGCTCTGTCGTTAGTTACCTAACCTAACGGTGCACGAGGGGACATCGAGGCGAATGCGGATGGCATAAGTGTACGTCATATCTATCTGTGATGTTTAGGTAATTAAATGATGGGACTTCATTAATGTGATTAATGAAAGAAAAGAAACCTAAGATGTTGTGGAATCGAATTTCAAAATAAAACAGGTAGCTACAGTTCTTGCTTTGCATAGCGGTATATGTGATATATCCTGCACCTTATTCGATGAGGAAAGGACCGAGATCCCTTCACCGGGAGTGACTCCTTTAGCAATAACTGGCAGATGCTACACATTCGGTTTGTCTTTTGATAGCTTTTAAGAGTTTTGCTTTGCACAGTGATATATATGATATATCCCGCACCTTATTCGATGAGGAAAGGACCGACGATCCCTTCACCGGGAGTGACTCCTTTAGCAAAACTAGAAAAGCCTCAAAAGCACTCCATTTCAAAATCATTTGATTCTACAACGATATCAAGTTCATTACGCAATAGGTTTTCAGAAAAACCTGTCGTAGCCCTCCGTCATTTCAGATAAGTCCTAGTTAGTATTCGTGCTACGTTTGTTGACTATGTTAAGGCGTAGTGTGCGGTAGCTAATTAGTGCTTATCTGTATAAGCATATGATGTGATTGGATTAGGGTAGTCGTGCGACTTTGTTGACTATGTTAAGGGTCGTGCGGGTGGGTTTAATTCAATCGGGAAATAACGGGTTGAACTTGACTAGCACTTATGATTTGTTGACTATGTTAAGGTCATAAAGCTGCTAGGGGCAAAATCTTATCGGGAATTTCAAGTGTTGAAATTTGCAATGAGATTGCATACCTTCTATGAGATAGTTGGATCCCGATACCCGCTGCGAGTAAGAGTTACTCCTGGGAGAGTTTTGCACTTTGCAATTAGCCGATCAAGTAGGTGTCTAGAAAGGTGTCAACGGGGTTACGCCTCTGGGAAAACGAGGTTTACATTAATTAGGTTCGTGCGAAAGCACGGGGGACCTCCCTCAAAGTACCGACACTGGCCTGGCTGAAAGATTGGCGAACTTGTAGAGTGTAATTAATCCCGGCTAGTCTTTCCTTTTAGGGTTTGAAGGAAGATTTGATAAAAAGCAGTGGGAGACATCCTGATTAGATAAAATAAGAACCAATCTATTCTTGTAAGAGCGCACGCTGAGTGTTTTCTTCTCTCTCTCTCCTGGTAGCGACCATATCACGCCTTAATCAAGATAATAATACGGAATATTGACCGAACCCGCTTGTTATACTGAGCTGGGGAACGTTGGTCCCGCTCCAACTTATAATTGTTATAAGACAGAGCAGGAAATTAGGGAATACCAGATTTCCCGTGCCGCCCAAACGAAGAGAGTGCATGCTGATGCATCATCTTCGGGTGTGTTCATTATACAGAACTGTTTCTCAGTATCCTCCGCATCCTTGGTATATGATACCGGATCAGGATCCCAGATATGTAATCTGTTCATAGGGCTACAAAAGGGTAGAAAAACTGAGAACGGGTGATAAGTTTCATGAGGCAGAAAACGGGGCAAGCGTTGCAAGCCAAGTCTGTTGGTCACTGTCACCCTGTATTGTAATACATTGATTCTGAACGAATGTTATTAGATACCGAACCTGATATACAAAATCATATCTGTCTCTTTATTAGTAAAGAAACGATAAAATTTCGTATTGTTGGAATAATGTTTTAAACATTTCCTATATCAAAAGTTGATCGGTTCAGGCACGTTATCTAAAAGCATTGATGTTCTAAATCAAACTACAGTTCTTGGTATATAAAACACACACAAGAGAAGAGTTCAGAATTGAACCATTCCTTCTTGAGGTATTGTAGACTAGGTCATATCAATGCGACCTGACTAGCTGGAGTTACATTTAGATGCATATTTAAATCTGTTTGAATTTACATCTTGTGAAACTCGCCAGTCATGTCACAAAGATAAGATGACCATAGCTATGTTTATTGGAAACATAGAAAGAGTTAGTGAACTCTTGGGATGATACATGTTGATATATGAAGGTCCCCCTGTCTACACATGCCAGGACTGGTTCTTTATACTTCATTACATTCTCTGATGATCTCTCGAGATTCAGACATATGTTCCTGTTGAAACTCAAGTCCGAACCTTTTGAGATATTCACAGAATATAAGTTAGAAGTAGAGAACCAAAATACGGGTATAAGTATTATGTCCTTTGATGTGATCGAGGAGGAGAATACTTGTGCATGGAAATCCTGGACTATTCTAAAGGAGAATGAGATTCTCTCTCGGCATTACTCCTCCGCATACACCATAGCACGTTGGTATATCGGGCGGAGCAGATACACCCTATTTGATATGGTGTGCTCTATGATGAGTAATACTGAGTTACCTTTTTCCTTAGTGGGTTATGCACTTGAGAAGTCGCATACCTATTGAATAGGGTTCGAATCAAATCAGTGCCTACCACTTCATATGTGATATGGAAGGGAAGAGCCCATATCTTAAGTTAGTTAAGATTTGGGGTTGTCCGGCCTATGTTTAAAAGCAAAATCCGGACAAGCTCGAGGCAACGTCTGTAATGTAGAACTGGAAATGTTCCAGCCATACAAACTGCAGCTGATGATTTGATAAAACCGAAGGATTCAGTAGATTCCAACGAACCTCAGCCTCTCCGCCGATCTAGTAGGATTCCTCACCCACCTGAGAGATACTTCGGTTTCTCTATGACAGTGGAGCGAGGATTGCATCATGAGATGATGACCCAACTAGTTTCGAGCTGGCCATCAGGAGTAAGACTCTGTAAGAATGGCTGGATGCTTAGCGATCTGAGATGGAATCCATATACACCAACAAAGTATGGACTTTGGTTGCTATATCCGAAGGGTTAAATCCCCATCAGGAGCAAGTATATCTTGAGAAGATTACTTGGTGTACATGGAAAACCCCTTATTTCAGTATATCACTTATACGCATTAGTGGAGCCCTTAGGATCTTTGCTTGATTACCAGCGTTGTGATGGCAGTCACACTAGTGGGGGCTGGGTAATCTATAAGCACATCCTTATACAGGTCCCTAGTCGCAGGACTATCGAGACAGGGCATCGATACTCCGGAGTAGACTAGCGTATGCGCTTCTCATCCCAGTGTGGGAGATGGTCTGTCCCACAGCCATCAGTACGTCGTACTGGAGATAGTATACGGGTGCTCGTTGGGTTACGAGTACACTGGACAGGACTCGTCGGGAACTGACAGTTTGGTATTATACCTATCGTCAGTCATCAGTTCCCAGGGTGACATGAGTACAGCTTAGTCCGCTGACTTGACACTGGCACTTCGCCTCGAGTGTGTTCCCACTGCACTTTGATCACTACCCTACCACGGCTCAAAGGAGTCGTGCAAACAGGTGATGGTTGGGTGCAGTCCCGAAGCACTTGAGGCAGGTGACGGTTAGAAAGGATTCGTCTCTCCCGGTATTGGGGGTTGACATCGCGCTGTGTCTAGGAGAGCCATTACACGAGTAGTCCCAAGGCCAGGGCAAACGAGATATACTGGTAGGTTTCCAGTGTTATCTCAGGGTGTTTTGGGCTTCGCTCCGGCACGACTTTGTACCGCTATTAGGGGACTGACGTTTACCGCCCCCTAGGCCCGCCATGCGATGTATCAGACAAACAGACCGGACTGTAACGGAGACTGTCACATTCAGACTCAGTAGGAGTACCGATGGGGTTTCACCTCGTCAGCCTTCTTGTCGACATCTACCTGGGGACCGTTACGCACAGCTAGTGCCGCTTGCGGTCTGTGGTTAAACCCACTGCCAGCGTAGTGTCGAGTCTTTAGAGTCCCACACAGAGGGTATTCGCCTCTGGGCAAAACAGAGTAGAGGTCGCATGGTTTTGCGACAGGGTTCGTTCTCATCCGCGCACTTGTGCACGTTTGGAGTCCGGACGGATATTACCAGCAGGCTCTGGTTTGAGCCGGATACTGGTATAGTATTTGGGGTTGCTTTTATCTCTCAGTATTCATGTCCTCGAACAAGAATGCAGGTGTGTATGCACAGTTATTTGAGGAGGAGGAAGATGACTTTCATTAGGGTTTCGAACGGGTGCGTATGCACAGTTGACAGTCGTCTTTTTCCAAACCCTAATGGATTTGTATTATATCATTTAATAATATAATAAAATGAAATTGTGTCATGGTTAGTTTTTGTTGACTTGTTGACCATTGGTTGACTTGTGACCATGGTTTGAACTTTTGACCATTATCATTACAAGAGAAAGATGCTCTTGATTCTTGCATTTTCATTTAATGCTTGTAATGATATTGGTCATTCTAAAACTTTCCATCAACCTTTTCATTTTGATTATTATTATTTGATAATTCATTTTCTTTTTGCATTATGGTTGCAAGAAAGGAAATGAGAGCTCATTCTATCATATTCACTCTCTCTCTTCACTTCATCTTCTTTCCTCTAGCAAAGAGAAACCTTCTCAAGTGTTGAGATTCCTTCTCTTTAAAAACAAAAGCAACCCTTAGACACTCTCTACTCACTCTAGGATCAAGGGTTTAGCAAGCCGGCGATTCTAGTTCACTCCAAGTTTGAGAAAGAGCCCAAAGGTCGAGCCTTCGAGGTGGATCCATCTTCGACGGAAGAAGGCGACAAAGGAGAACCATCAACCTCTACAACAAAGTTTGAAGAAGAAGGAGTTCAAGTATAGGTATAATCATCTTCATCCGAGTAGCTAAATCTCTTTAGCTAGTTTGCTAGTTTTAGTTTAGACAACGATCCCGACCTTGGTTAGTCCATGTTGCCTCTTGCGATAAAAATTTGTTTTTTATACCGTTTCCGCCTCCCCGTAAGGACCGGGGGTCGCAATATGGACTTACAGTGGTATCAGAGCCTAACTAAACTTAAACTAGCTTGGTAGTAAAGTGTAACGAAGTTCGGAACCGAAAAAAATCACAAAACCGGAATATTACAAAACCTGAGTTTCTGTTGAAATTTTTTTGGCTCAAAATGAAAAACTTTATACTTGTAAAATCGTCTCAGGGTTTTGTGAATGCACCCATGAAAAACGATCCACTGTTGAGCTCAAAGCGCCGCCCTTCCGCGGCACGAGGTAGGCTCGTGCCGCGCAACCGCCGCGCTTTGTCGTCTTCTCTGCATCGTTTTTCGTGTAGTGTATTTGTGTGTTGGTTTTGGGATTTTTAAAATATATTATATGTGCCCAGATTTTCCAGAAAAGAAATTTTCTTTTGGGGTCCTATAATTCCGTATTTTTTCCGAACTTCACTGCACTTTGACTATGATGATTATATCTGTGATGCTTGCATGTATTGAACGTCGGCTAATCGCTATAAGACGATTAGTCGGGGTTATACATGATCTGTGTTTGATGCTGGAATGTGTATATAAATATGTTGGATTGTCGCGGGTGAATAGCCGGGGGTTGTGAGACGAGAGTTTTCTTTTCTTGCAATTCATTGTAAATGTAAATTGATGTAATAATTATTATTTGTTTGGCCGCACAACCGGGTCGGGGTTGTAGCCGTCATTGTATAATTCTTTTTACTGTTTTTGCTCCTAGGATAGACCCATGGAGGGGTGCACAAACTACCGGGTATGCCGAAGTGTCGAGTGGCCTACTCATGGAGATGAGGGAGGTTGCTACGCTTCGGGTACTTGGCGGGTAGTTTGCCGCACCCGTAGGGGTCTTGGGTGGGGTATTGGCTATTCACCGCGACCGTGTTATCTGTTTTTGTTACAGGCTCGTACAAATTACAGATTACTAGTATATCCAATGTATTTATCTGTGATCTGAAATGTTTATCATTGCAGTATATCTATATATGATATTATTTAGGCGTTGCTTATGTTTTACAGACGCGCTAGCCCAGCCCCCGCTCTGTCGTTATTTAAGTAACCTAACGGGTAATGACGAGGCCCAGTGGCGAATGCGAATGGCATAAGTGTACGTCATATTTTGGTTGTTTTCTGCAATGGTAGGATTAAATGATGGGACGCATTAAAAGTACTAATGCAAGAATATCACGCATTAAAAGAACTAATGCAAGATAATAAACCAAGTTAAAGTCGTTGGAACACTTTCGAAAAACCACTCGGTTCTTTTCAAAACTAATTTTTAAAATACGGAGTTTGAGCCACTGCATTTAAAAGCTATCTCGTTCCATCGACCAAATCAAGTTCACTACGTTCACGGTTTTGCCAAAACCATTCGTATCCCTCCGTCGTTTCGCATGAATAGTCAATAGTATTCAAGCTGTGTATGTTGGCCAAAGTCAAGGCACAGTGATTGGTAGCTATTGGGTGTTCATGTGTAGCATAGATAGATGCGTTGGTTTGGGACAGTCGTACTGCCATTTTGGCCAAAGTCAAGGGTAGGTACGGATGGATCCAAATTAACCTGGATAATGACGGGTAGAACTTGACATGTGACTTATGATATTTTGGCCAAAGTCAAGGTCATAAGAGCATGGGGCAAAAATCCACATCGGGAGTTTCATAAGTACTGAAACTTGCTAGATTTGCATACCATTTGGAGTGTGATGATTCTGGTAGGATTCCTTCAGTTTCGTCACGCAATGATATTTGGATCCCGATCCTACTGTGAGTATATGCTACTCCTCGGGAAATTTCTCACTTAACGATCAATGCTATAAACCTAGTAGGTGCCTAGAAAGGTGTTAGCGGGGCTACGCCCCCAGGGAAAAGAGGTTCTTTAATTAAGGAACTTCGCGAAAGCGTTGGAAAACCTCCCTCGAAGTACCGACACCGGCCTGGCTGAACGGTTAAGCAAGTATTGTACGGTGGGATTGATCCTGGCTAATTCTTCCTTTATGGTTTGAGGAGGGATTCGAGAAACAGTGGGAGCCATCCTGTTTAGACAAACTAAAAACCACTCTAAACTTGCAAGAGCATCATGCTGAGTGTTTCTTCTTCTCTCTCCTTATTGCAGCGACCAATCAACATGACTGGACTTAAGTTACTCCTAGATAAAAACAAGCTGACAGGGCCAAACTACAAAGATTGGCTCAGGAATGTCAAGATTGCAATCACTTATGACAAGCTGGGGTATCTTCTTACCACCAAAGCTCCCCCTGTCCCTGGTCCAACTTCCAGCGTCGCGGATAAGGAAATCCGCAAGACTTGGGAGATTGATAGCGCGAAGGCCAAATGCCTCTTGCTTGCCTCGATGGACAACGAACATCAGAGGAGGCATGAGAATATGGACATGGAATCCATATTGCTCCATACAAAAGAACTGTATGGAGAGCAATCTCGTATCGCAAGATACGAAGCGTCGAAAAAGTTATTCTCGACAAGAATGGCCGTCGGATCATCAGTAGCCGAGCACGTGCTAAAGATGATCGGCTACATTGAGGAGCTCGCTGACCTAGGGATCACATTGGAGAGTGAGCTATTTACGGATATAGTTCTCCAGTCCCTTCCTTCCACTTACGCCCAGTTTATAATGAACTTCAACCTACAAGAAAAGGAGGTTGAACTTTCAGAGCTCCTCAACCTGCTGAGGAGCGCAGAGGGCACCCTACAGAAAGGTAGGGAAACATCCACTTTGTTTGTAGGAGGATCATCTTCTTCTAGGTCCAAGGCGAAAGCCAAAGGAAAGAAGAAGAAGGCCCCCGCCAAACCAAGGGGCGGTGTTAGTAAAGTGGATACGAAGGGAAAAGGTAAAGCAGCAAAGATAGCGGGGAAGCTTGTGGATAAGGAAGAGTGCTTCTATTGTCATAAGAAAGGACACTGGAAGAATGATTGCAGGGCCTGGAAGGCCAGAACACAGGAATTGAAGCAGGTTGCAGCTTCAGCTTCAGGTGTGTATGTTATTGAAAACTGTCTTTCAATAAACTCTACTTTCTGGGTATTGGATACCGGATCAAGATCTCATATCTGTAATTCTTTGCAGGCGTTGAGAAACCGTAGGGTTTTGAAGGCAGGTGACATGACCCTCAGAGTTGCGAACGGAGCTAGCATGGATGCTAAAGCCGTGAGGGACTATCACCTGGGAATGTCAGATGGACATGTTTTGGTTTTGCGTAATTGCTTTTTTGTACCCAACGCAACTTGTAATATCATTTCTGTATCTTTAGTTTCTAAAGAAGGTTATGAATTTGCGTTTGTAAGTAATGCTGTAAACATTCACCTTAATCAAGTTCTGATTGGGTCAGGTACATTGAGTAATGGTATATACATGTTAAACCAACCACAGATTTTTAATGTCCAGAATACATGTTAGTGTATATGCCCTAGAGGCCATTACTGTATCATACTAGTTTGTATATTACTTGATGGAAGCTTGGGATATTCACCTTGTGTATAAACAATCTTGCTCAATATAGTAGTATGCTACTTGGTTTGTTTCTACTTCAATGTGTACTTGTGTTTATTTCAGTATATCACTTATACGCATTAGTGGAGCCCTTAGGATCTTTGCTTGATTACCAGCGTTGTGATGGCAGTCACACTAGTGGGGGCTGGGTAATCTATAGGCACATCCTTATACAGGTCCCTAGTCGTAGGACTATCGAGACAGGGCATCGATACTCCGGAGTAGACTAGCGTATGCGCTTCTCATCCCAGTGTGGGAGATGGTCTGTCCCACAGCCATCAGTACGTCGTACTGGAGATAGTATACGGGTGCTCGTTGGGTTACGAGTACACTGGACAGGACTCGTCGGGAACTGACAGGTTGGTATTATACCTATCGTCAGTTATCAGTTCCCAGGTGACATGAGTACAGCTTAGTCCGCTGACTTGACACTGACACTTCGCCTCGAGTGTGTTCCCACTGCACTTTGATCACTACCCTACCACGGCTCAAAGGAGTCGTGCAAACAGGTGGTGGTTGGGTGCAGTCCCGAAGCACTTGGAGGCAGTGACGGTTAGACAGGATTCGTCTCTCCCGGTATTGGGGTTGACATCGCGCTGTGTCTAGGAGAGCCATTACACGAGTAGTCCCTGGCCAGGGCAAGCGAGATATACTGGTAGGTTTCCAGTGTTATCTCAGGGTGTTTTGGGCTTCACTCCGACACGACTTGTACCGCTATTGGGGGACTGACGTTTTACCGCCCCCTAGGCCCGCCATGCGATGTATCAGACGAACAGACCGGACTGTACGGAGAATGTCACATTCAGACTCAGTAGGAGTTCAGATGGGGTTTTCACCTCGTCAGCCTTCTTGTCGGCATCTACCTGGGGACCGTTACGCACAGCTAGTGCCGCTTGCGGTCTGTGGTTAAACCCACTGCCAGCGTAGTGTCGAGTCTTTAGAGTCCCACACAGAGGGTATTCGCCTCTGGGCAAAACAGAGTAGAGGTCGCATGGTTTTGCGACAGGGTTCGTTCTCATCCGCGCACTTGTGCACGTTTGGAGTCCGGACGGATTATACTGGCAGGCTCTGGTTTGAGCCAGATACTGGTATATGTTTTGGGGGTTGCTTTTATATCTTGGTATTCTTGTTTTTCGGAACGAGAATGCAGGTGTGTATGCAACAGTTGCTTGAGGCGGAGAATGAGGTTTTTCATTAGGGTTTCGGAACGGGTGCGTATGCAAAATTGACAGTCTTCATTTTCCAAACCCTAATGGATTTATATATTATCTATTAATAATAATAATTAAATGAGAATTATGTTATGGTTGTTTTTGTTGACTTGTTGACCTTGGTTGACTTGTTGACCATTGACCACTTTCATGCCTTGAAAGTCTTCCTTGATTCATGCTTACTTTTTATTAAATGAAGCATGGTTGTGGTCATTCAAAATACTACCATCAACTATTCTCATTTTCAATTATTATCATTTAGATAATTCATTTCTTTTGCAATATGGTTGCAAGAAAGAAATAATTGAGCTCATTCTATCATAACCTCTCTCTCTCCTCATTTTCATCTTCTTCTTCCTCTTGAAAAGAGAAACCTTCTCATGTGTTGAGAATCATTCTCTTTTGATAGAAAAGCAAACCCTAATCTCTCTCTACTCATTCTAGGATGATGGTTTAGCAAACCGGAAACCCTAGTTCACTCAAAGATCGAGGAAGAGCCCAAAGTCGAACCTTCGAGGTGGATCCATCTTCGACGGGAGAAGGGGACGTAAAGAGAACCATCAACCTCTACAAGGTTTGAAGAAGAAGGAGTTCAAGTATAGGTATAACCATCTTCCATAGTAGCTAACTCTCTTTAGCTAGAATACTAGTTCAAGTTTAGACAACGATCCCGACCATGTTTAGTCCATGTTGCCTCTTGCGATAAAAATTCGTTTTTTATACCGTTTCCGCCTCCCCGTAAGCACCGGGGGTCGCAATATGGACTTACAGTGGTATCAGAGCCTAACTAAACTTAAACTAGCTTGGTAGTAAGGTGTAACGAAGTTCGGAACCAAAAAAAAATCACAAAACCGGAAAAACCAAAACCCTAAAACCGTATTTTTCAAAACCTGAGTTTCTGTTGAAATTTTTTTGGCTCAAAATGAAAAAATTTATATTTGTAAAATCATCTCAGGGTTTTCTAAAAACACCCATGAAAAACGATCCAGAGTTGAGCTCAAAGCGCCGCGCATCCGCGGCACGAGGTAGGCTCGTGCCGCGGAACCGCCGCGCTTTGTCCTCTTCTGCGCCTCGTTTTTCGTGTAGTATCTGTAGGTTTTGGTTTTGGGATTTTTGAGATATATTATATGTGCCCAGATTTTCCAGAAAAGAAATTTCCTTTTGGGGTCCTATAATTCCGTATTTTTTCCGAACTTCACTGCACTTTGGCTATATTGGTTATATCTGTGTTGTTTGCATGTATTGAACGTCGGCTAATCGCTATAAGTCGATTAGTCGGGGTTATACATGATCTGTAATGTGCTGGAATGTGTATATGAATGTGTTGGACTGTCGCGGGTGAATAGCCGGGGTTGGATGTGAGATGAGCTTTTGTTTTTCTTTCATTCATTTGTAAATGTAAATTGATGTAATTATATTATTTGTTTGGCCGCACAACCGGGTCGGGGTTGTAGCCGTCATTGTATAATTCTTTTTACTGTTTTTGCTCCTAGGACAGACCCATGGTGGGGTGCACAAACTACCGGGAACTTGGCGGGTAGTTTGCCGCACCCGTAGGGGTCTTGGGTGGGGTATTTGCTATTCACCGCGACCGTGTTATCCGCTTTTCGTTTCAGGCTCGAAAGAAATGCGGATTGCTAGTATATCCAATGTATTCATCTATGATCTGTAATGTCTATCATTGCTTTCTATTTAGGCGTTGCTTATGTTTTACAGCCGCGCTAGCCCAGCCCCCGCTCTGTCGTTAGTTAAGTAACCTAACGGGTGATGACGGGGCCCCGTGGCGAATGCATATGGCATAAGCGTACGTCATATTTTGGTTGTTTTCTGCAATGGTAGGATTAAATGATGGGACGCATTAAAAGAACTAATGCAAGAATATCACGCATTAAAAGAACTAATGCAAGATAATAAACCAAGTTAAAGTCGTTGGAACACTTTCGAAAAACCACTCGGTTCTTTTCAAAACCAACTTTTAAATGCGGAGTTTGAGCCACTCCTTTTAAAAGCTATCTCGTTCCATCGACCAAATCAAGTTCACTACGTTCACGGTTTTGCCAAAACCATCCGTAGCCCTCCATCATTTCAGTTAAATATTCGGTAGTATTCAAGCTATGTATTTTGACCTCACGCCAAGGCATAGTGATTGGTAGCTGCCGGATATTTATCTGTTGCATAGATAGAATGCGTTGGTTTGAAACAGTCGTACTGCCATTTTGGCCTACGTCAAGGGTATGTACGGGTGGATTCAAATTAACCTGGATAATGATGGGACGAACTTGACATGTGACTTATGACATTTTGACCTCACGCCAAGGTCATAAGAGCATGGGGCAAAAATCCACATCGGGAGTTTCATAAGTACTGAAACTTGCTAGATTTGCATACCATTTGGAGTGTGATGATTCTGGTAGGATTCCTTCAGTTCGTCACGCGATGATATTTGGATCCCGATCCTACTGTGAGTATATGCTACTCCTCGGGAAATTTCTCACTTAACGATCAATGCTATAAACCTAGTAGGTGCCTAGAAAGGTGTTAGCGGGGCTACGCCCCCAGGGAAAAGAGGTTCTTAAATTAAGGAACTTCGCGAAAGCGTTGGAAAACCTCCCTCGAAGTACCGACACTGGCCTGGCTGAACGGTTAAGCAAGTATTGTACGGTGGGATTGATCCCGGCTAATTCTTCCTTTGTGGTTTGAGGAGGGATTCGAGAGACAGTGGGAGCCATCCTGTTTAGACAAATTAAAAACCATTCTAAACTTGCAAGAGCATCGTGCTAAAGTGTTTCTTCTCTCCCCCCTGCAGCGACCAAATCGAAATGACTGGACTTAAGTTGATTCTAGATAAAAACATATTGACAGGGCCAAACTACAAAGATTGGCTCAGGAATGTCAAGTTGGCAATCACTTACGACAAGCTGGGGTATCTTCTTACCACCAAAGCTCCCCCCGTCCCAGGTCCCACCTCCAGCGTCGCGGATAAGGAAATCCGTAAGACTTGGGAGATTGACAGCGCGAAGGCCAGGTGCCTCGTACTTGCCTCGATGGACAACGAACATCAGAGGAGGCACGAGAATATGGATTTGGAATCCATATTTCTTCATACAAAAGAACTGTATGGAGAGCAGTCTCGTATCGCTAGATACGAAGTGTCGAAGAAGTTGTTTTCGACAAAGTTGGCCGTCGGATCATCGGTAGCGGACCACGTGCTTAAGATGATTGGCTACACTGAGGAGCGCAGAGGGCACCCTACAGAAGGGTAGGGAAACACCCGCTTTGTTTGTAGGAGGATCTTCTTCCTCTAGGTCCAAGGCGAAAGCCAAGGGAAAGAGGAAGAAAGCCCCCGCCAAACCAAGAGGCGGTGTTAGTAAAGTGGGTACGAAGGGAAAGGAAAAGGCAACAAAGATTGCGGGGAAGCTTGTTGGAAAGGAAGAATGCTTCTATTGTCATAAGAGTGGACACTGGAAGAAAGATTGCAGGGCTTGGAAGGCCAAGACACAGGAACTGAAGCAGGTTGCGGCTTCAGCTTCAGGTGTGTATGTTATTGAAAACTGTCTTTCTATAAACTCTACTTCCTGGGTATTGGATACCGGATCAGGATCTCATATCTGTAATTCTTTGCAGGCGTTGAGAAACCGTAGGTTTTTGAAGGAAGGTGACATGACCCTCAGAGTTGCGAACGGAGCTAGCATGGATGCTAAAGCCGTGGGGGACTATCACCTGGGAATGTCAGATGGGCATGTTTTGGTTTTGCGTAATTGTTTTTTTGTACCCAACGCAACTTGTAATATCATTTCTGTATCTTTGGTTTCTAAAGAAGGTTATGAATTTGCGTTTGTAAGTAATGTTGTTAACATTCACCTTAATCAAGTTCTGATTGGGTCAGGTACATTGAGCAATGGTATATACGTATTAAACCAACCACAGATTTTCAATGTCCAGAATACACACAAAAGAAAGTCACCAGATATTAATCAGACTTTCTTATGGCATTGTAGACTGGGTCACATCAATGAGAGAAGGTTGACTAAGTTACATACAGAAGGATATTTGGATCCGTTCGAATATCAATCATATGCCACTTGTCAATCTTGTCTCAAAGGAAAGATGACAAAGACTCCGTTCACTGGACACGGAGTAAGAGCGAGCGAGCTCTTGGGACTCGTACACAGCGACGTGTGCGGTCCAATGTCTACACATGCGCGAAGCGGTTATTCTTACTTCATTACTTTTACGGATGATTTTTCAAGATACGGTTATGTCTTCTTAATGAAACATAAGTCCGAAGCTTTTGAAAAATTCCAGGAATTTAAGAATGAAGTAGAAAAACAAACCGGCAAAAGTATCAAGATTCTAAGATCGGATCGAGGTGGAGAATACTTAAGTGCCGAGTTCCTGAATTACTTAAAAGAGAATGGGATTCTCTCTCAGCTTACTCCTCCATACACTCCGCAACACAACGGTGTATCGGAGAGACGGAACCGGACCCTATTGGATATGGTACGGTCCATGATGAGTAACGCTGAGTTACCGCGATCATTCTGGGGGTATGCGCTAGAATCAGCTGCATACCTTTTGAACCGAGTTCCGACTAAGACTGTGCCTACCACCCCATATGAAATGTGGAGTGGGAAGAAACCATATCTTCAATATCTGAAGATATGGGGATGTCCAGCTTTTGTCAAAAAGCAGCATGCGGACAAACTCGAGGCACGCTCAGTGCTATGCAAGTTTGTGGGATACCCAAAGAGCACCAGGGGGTATCTTTTCTACTACGCAGAGGAACAAAAAGTCCTTGTTTCTCGCAATGCCCACTTTCTAGAACACCAGTTCTTGGAAAAGGAAATTAGTGGGAGCGCAGTAGAACTGGAAGAAGTTCCAGAACCACAGACTGTTACTGAAAGCTTAGTGGAACCAGAGGGTTCAACAGAACAGGACATTCCTATGCCGCTCCGCAGGAGTAGTAGGCAGTCTCATCCGCCCGAGAGATACTACGGTTTTCTCATAGACGGGGATCGAGAGGATTGCATCATAGATTATGATGAACCTACTAGCTTCCAGCAGGCCGTTCAGAGCGTTGACTCAGTAAAATGGCTGGATGCAATGCGGACCGAAATGGAGTCCATGTACACCAACAAAGTATGGACGTTGGACATTGCTCCAGACGGGGTAAAACCCGTAGGATGCAAGTGGATCTTCAAAAGGAAGATTGGTGTAGATGGACAGGTTGAGACCTATAAAGCTAGACTTGTAGCAAAGGGTTTCCGTCAAAGACCTGGCTTGGACTACGACGAAACCTTTTCTCCAGTGGCTATGCTGAAATCCATTCGGATCCTTCTTGCCATTGCTGCCTTCCACGATTATGAGATTTGGCAGATGGACGTAAAAACCGCTTTTCTAAATGGAAATTTAGAGGAGTGTGTCTATATGGATCAGCCAGAGGGTTTCATTCAGAGTGGGAGCAGCGGAAAGGTGTGCAAGTTGCTTAAGTCCATCTATGGACTAAAGCAGGCATCGCGGAGTTGGAACATCTGTTTTGATGAGACGATCAAGGAATTTGACTTTATCAAAAATCCAGATGAACCATGCATCTATAGTAGATTTGTAGCGAGAACTGTAGTATTCCTTGTTTTATACGTGGATGACATTCTCTTAATAGGAAATGACATTCCTATGCTACAATCTGTCAAGGGTTTCTTGTCACAAAGGTTCTCCATGAAAGACCTGGGTGATGCCTCTTACATCCTGGGGATCCGGATCCATCGTGATAGATCCAAGAGGATATTAGGACTTTCTCAGTCCAGGTACATCGACACCATAGTGAAGAGATTCAGTATGGAAGATTCCAAGCGCGGTAACCTACCGGCTTGTCACGGGATCACCCTCTCTAAAGAGATGTCTCCCAAGACTGATTTGGAGAGGGATCGCATGTCTATTATACCCTACGCTTCTGCGGTAGGCTCTATAATGTATGCGATGTTGTGTACCAGACCGGATGTAGCTTATGCACTGAGTGTGGTAAGCCGGTATCAGTCAAACCCTGGGGAGAAACATTGGATAGCGGTAAAGAACATTCTCAAGTACCTGAGGAGGACTAAGGAGATGTTCTTGGTGTATGGCGGAAAAGACCTCCAGATTGAGGCCTTTGCTGACTCCAGCTTCCAGAGTGACAAGGATGATTCCAAGTCCATGTCGGGTTTTGTCTTTACCCTCAATGGAGGGGCGGTGTGTTGGAAGAGTTCCAAACAGGAAACCGTTGCAGACTCGACTATGGAAGCGGAATACATCGCTGCATCTGATGCCGCAAAAGAAGCTGTCTGGATAAGGAAGTTCTTAAAAGAACTTCAGGTGGTTCCGTCCATTGTTGACCCAGTACCTCTGTATTGCGACAACAACGGGGCTATAGCTTTAGCAAAGGAACCCAGGTCCCATCAGAGATCCAGGCACATCTTGAGGCGGTATCACCTGATCAGGGAGATCGTGGATCGCAAGGAGATCGAGGTTCGGAGGGTTGCTTCAGAAGAGAACACTGCAGATCCATTCACCAAGGCCCTACCCCAGACTCAGTTCGAGCGGCTGATCGAGATGATAGGTCTTCGATACGCCAGTACATGGCCTTAGTGCAAGTGGGAGATTGTTAGTGTATATGCCCTAGAGGCCATTACTGTATCATACTAGTTTGTATATTACTTGATGGAAGCTTGGGATATTCACCTTGTGTATAAACAATCTTGCTCAATATAGTAGTATGCTACTTGGTTTGTTTCTACTTCAATGTGTACTTGTGTTTATTTCAGTATATCACTTATACGCATTAGTGGAGCCCTTAGGATCTTTGCTTGATTACCAGCGTTGTGATGGCAGTCACACTAGTGGGGGCTGGGTAATCTATAGGCACATCCTTATACAGGTCCCTAGTCGTAGGACTATCGAGACAGGGCATCGATACTCCGGAGTAGACTAGCGTATGCGCTTCTCATCCCAGTGTGGGAGATGGTCTGTCCCACAGCCATCAGTACGTCGTACTGGAGATAGTATACGGGTGCTCGTTGGGTTACGAGTACACTGGACAGGACTCGTCGGGAACTGACAGGTTGGTATTATACCTATCGTCAGTTATCAGTTCCCAGGTGACATGAGTACAGCTTAGTCCGCTGACTTGACACTGACACTTCGCCTCGAGTGTGTTCCCACTGCACTTTGATCACTACCCTACCACGGCTCAAAGGAGTCGTGCAAACAGGTGGTGGTTGGGTGCAGTCCCGAAGCACTTGGAGGCAGTGACGGTTAGACAGGATTCGTCTCTCCCGGTATTGGGGGTTGACATCGCGCTGTGTCTAGGAGAGCCATTACACGAGTAGTCCCTGGCCAGGGCAAGCGAGATATACTGGTAGGTTTCCAGTGTTATCTCAGGGTGTTTTGGGCTTCACTCCGACACGACTTGTACCGCTATTGGGGGACTGACGTTTTACCGCCCCCTAGGCCCGCCATGCGATGTATCAGACGAACAGACCGGACTGTACGGAGAATGTCACATTCAGACTCAGTAGGAGTTCAGATGGGGTTTTCACCTCGTCAGCCTTCTTGTCGGCATCTACCTGGGGACCGTTACGCACAGCTAGTGCCGCTTGCGGTCTGTGGTTAAACCCACTGCCAGCGTAGTGTCGAGTCTTTAGAGTCCCACACAGAGGGTATTCGCCTCTGGGCAAAACAGAGTAGAGGTCGCATGGTTTTGCGACAGGGTTCGTTCTCATCCGCGCACTTGTGCACGTTTGGAGTCCGGACGGATTATACTGGCAGGCTCTGGTTTGAGCCAGATACTGGTATATGTTTTGGGGGTTGCTTTTATATCTTGGTATTCTTGTTTTTCGGAACGAGAATGCAGGTGTGTATGCACAGTTGCTTGAGGCGGAGAATGAGGTTTTTCATTAGGGTTTCGGAACGGGTGCGTATGCAAAATTGACAGTCTTCATTTTCCAAACCCTAATGGATTTATATATTATCTATTAATAATAATAATTAAATGAGAATTATGTTATGGTTGTTTTTGTTGACTTGTTGACCTTGGTTGACTTGTTGACCATTGACCACTTTCATGCCTTGAAAGTCTTCCTTGATTCATGCTTACTTTTTATTAAATGAAGCATGGTTGTGGTCATTCAAAATACTACCATCAACTATTCTCATTTTCAATTATTATCATTTAGATAATTCATTTCTTTTGCAATATGGTTGCAAGAAAGAAATAATTGAGCTCATTCTATCATAACCTCTCTCTCTCCTCATTTTCATCTTCTTCTTCCTCTTGAAAAGAGAAACCTTCTCATGTGTTGAGAATCATTCTCTTTTGATAGAAAAGCAAACCCTAATCTCTCTCTACTCATTCTAGGATGATGGTTTAGCAAACCGGAAACCCTAGTTCACTCAAAGATCGAGGAAGAGCCCAAAGTCGAACCTTCGAGGTGGATCCATCTTCGACGGGAGAAGGGGACGTAAAGAGAACCATCAACCTCTACAAGGTTTGAAGAAGAAGGAGTTCAAGTATAGGTATAACCATCTT
The DNA here is from genome assembly GCA_030015575.1 of Agapanthus africanus. Classification (NCBI taxonomy): domain Eukaryota; kingdom Viridiplantae; phylum Streptophyta; class Magnoliopsida; order Asparagales; family Amaryllidaceae; genus Agapanthus; species Agapanthus africanus. Next base: position 208,730,244 of record JASDDO010000022.1, read on the forward strand.
CCATAGTAGCTAACTCTCTTTAGCTAGAATACTAGTTCAAGTTTAGACAACGATCCCGACCATGTTTAGTCCATGTTGCCTCTTGCGATAAAAATTCGTTTTTTATACCGTTTCCGCCTCCCCGTAAGCACCGGGGGTCGCAATATGGACTTACAATACACACAAAAGAAAGTCTCCAGAAATAAACCAGACTTTCTTATGGCATTGTAGATTGGGTCACATCAATGAGAGAAGGTTAACGAAGTTACATACAGAAGGGTATTTGAATGCGTTCGAATATCAGTCGTATGCCACTTGTCAATCCTGTCTCAAAGGAAAGATGACAAAGACTCCGTTTACTGGACATGGAGAAAGAGCGAGCGAGCTCTTGGGACTCGTACACAGTGACGTGTGCGGTCCAATGTCTACACATGCCCGAAGCGGACATTCTTACTTCATTACTTTTACGGATGATTTCTCAAGGTACGGTTATGTCTTCTTAATGAAACATAAGTCCGAGGCCTTTGGAAAATTCCAGGAGTATAAGAATGAAGTAGAGAAACAGACCGGCAAAAGTATTAAGATTCTAAGATCGGATCGAGGTGGAGAATACTTAAGTGCCGAGTTCCTGGACTATTTAAAAGAGAACGGAATTCTCTCTCAACTTACTCCTCCTTACACCCCGCAACATAACGGTGTATCGGAGAGACGGAACCGCACCCTATTGGATATGGTGCGGTCCATGATGAGTAACGCTGAGTTGCCGCGATCATTCTGGGGATATGCGCTAGAATCAGCCGCATACCTTTTGAACCGAGTTCCCACTAAGACTGTGCCTACTACGCCATTTGAGATGTGGTGTGGGAAGAGACCCCATCTTAATCACATTAAGATATGGGGAAGTCCAGCTTTTGTCAAAAAGCAGCATGCGGACAAGCTCGAGGCACGCTCAGTACTGTGCAAGTTTGTGGGATATCCAAAGAATTCCAAGGGATATTTCTTCTATTGTGAAGAGGAACAAAAAGTTCTTGTTTCTCGTCATGCCCACTTTCTAGAACACCAGTTCATAGAAAAGGAAATAAGTGGGAGCGCAGTAGAACTGGAAGAGATTCCAGAACCACAGACTGTTACTGAAAGCTTAGTGGAACCAGAGGGTTCAATAGAACAGGACATTCCTACGCCGCTCCGCAGGAGTAGTAGGCAGTCTCATCCGCCCGAGAGATACTGCGGTTTTCTCATAGACGGGGATAGAGAGGATTGCATCATAGATTATGATGAACCTACTAGCTTCCAGCAGGCCGTTCAGAGCGTTGACTCAGTGAAATGGCTGGATGCAATGCGGACCGAAATGGAGTCCATGTACACCAACAAGGTATGGACGTTGGACATTGCTCCAGATGGGGTAAAACCCGTAGGATGCAAGTGGATCTTCAAAAGGAAGATTGGTGTAGATGGACAGGTTGAGACCTATAAAGCTAGGCTGGTAGCAAAGGGTTTCCGTCAAAGACCTGGCTTGGACTATGACGAAACCTTTTCTCCAGTAGCCATGCTGAAATCCATTCGGATCCTTCTTGCCATTGCTGCTTTCCACGATTATGAGATCTGGCAAATGGACGTAAAGACAGCTTTTCTAAATGGAAATTTAGAGGAGTGTGTCTATATGGACCAGCCAGAGGGTTTCATTCAGAGTGGGAGCAGCGGAAAGGTGTGCAAGTTGCTTAAGTCCATCTATGGACTGAAGCAGGCATCGCGGAGTTGGAACATCTGTTTTGATGAGACGGTCAAAGAATTTGGCTTTATCAAAAATCCAGATGAACCATGCATCTACAGTAGATTTGTAGCGAGAACTGTAGTATTCCTCGTTTTATACGTGGATGACATTCTCTTAATAGGAAATGACATTCCTATGCTACAATCTGTCAAGGGGTTCTTGTCACCAGGTTCTCCATGAAAGACCTGGGTGATGCCTCATACATCCTGGGGATCCGGATCCATCGTGATAGATCCAAGAGGATATTGGGACTTTCTCAGTCCAGGTACATCGACACCATAGTGAAGAGATTCAGTATGGAAGATTCCAAGCGCGGTAACCTACCGGCTTGTCACGGGATCACCCTCTCTAAAGAGATGTCTCCCAAGACTGATTTGGAGAGGGATCGCATGTCTATTATACCCTACGCTTCTGCGGTAGGCTCTATAATGTATGCGATGTTGTGTACCAGACCGGATGTAGCTTATGCACTGAGTGTGGTAAGCCGGTATCAGTCAAACCCTGGGGAGAAACACTGGATAGCGGTAAAGAACATTCTCAAGTACCTGAGAAGGACTAAGGAGATGTTCTTGGTGTATGGCGGAAAAGACCTCCAGATCGAGGCCTTTGCTGACTCCAGCTTCCAGAGTGACAAGGATGATTCCAAGTCCATGTCGGGTTTTGTCTTCACCCTCAATGGAGGGGCGGTGTGTTGGAAGAGTTCCAAACAGGAAACCGTTGTAGACTCGACGATGGAAGCGGAATACATCGCTGCATCTGATGCCGCAAAAGAAGCTGTCTGGATGAGGAAGTTCTTGAAAGAACTTCAGGTGGTTCCGTCCATTGTTGATCCAATACCTCTGTATTGCGACAAAAATGGGGCTATAGCTTTAGCGAAGGAACCCAGGTCCCATCAGAGATCCAGGCACATCTTGAGGCGGTATCACCTGATCAGGGAGATCGTCGATCGCAAGGAGATCGAGGTTCGGAGAGTTGCATCAGAAGACAACACTGCAGATCCATTCACCAAGGCCCTGTCCCAGACTCAGTTCGAGCGGCTGATCGAGATGATAGGTCTTCGATACGCCAGTACATGGCCTTAGTGCAAGTGGGAGATTGTTAGTGTATATGCCCTAGAGGCCATTACTGTATCATACTAGTTTGTATATTACTTAATGGATGCTTGGGATATTCACCTTGTATATACAATCTTGCTCAAAATAGTAGTATGCTACTTGGTTTGTTTCTACTTCAATGTGTACATGTGTTTATTTCAGTATATCACTTATACGCATTAGTGGAGCCCTTAGGATCTTTGCTTGATTACCAGCGTTGTGATGGCAGTCACACTAGTGGGGGCTGGGTAATCTATAAGCACATCCTTATACAGGTCCCTAGTCGCAGGACTATCGAGACAGGGCATCGATACTCCGGAGTAGACTAGCGTATGCGCTTCTCATCCCAGTGTGGGAGATGGTCTGTCCCACAGCCATCAGTACGTCGTACTGGAGATAGTATACGGGTGCTCGTTGGGTTACGAGTACACTGGACAGGACTCGTCGGGAACTGACAGGTTGGTATTATACCTATCGTCAGTCATCAGTTCCCAGGTGACATGAGTACAGCTTAGTCCGCTGACTTGACACTGGCACTTCGCCTCGAGTGTGTTCCCACTGCACTTTGATCACTACCCTACCACGGCTCAAAGGAGTCGTGCAAACAGGTGATGGTTGGGTGCAGTCCCGAAGCACTTGGAGGCAGTGACGGTTAGACAGGATTCGTCTCTCCCGGTATTGGGGGTTGACATCGCGCTGTGTCTAGGAGAGCCATTACACGAGTAGTCCCTGGCCAGGGCAAACGAGATATACTGGTAGGTTTCCAGTGTTATCTCAGGGTGTTTTGGGCTTCGCTCCGGCACGACTTGTACCGCTATTAGGGGACTGACGTTTATCGCCCCCTAGGCCCGCCATGCGATGTATCAGACAAACAGACCGGACTGTACGGAGACTGTCACATTCAGACTCAGTAGGAGTACCGATGGGGTTTCACCTCGTCAGCCTTCTTGTCGACATCTACCTGGGGACCGTTACGCACAGCTAGTGCCGCTTGCGGTCTGTGGTTAAACCCACTGCCAGCGTAGTGTCGAGTCTTTAGAGTCCCACACAGAGGGTATTCGCCTCTGGGCAAAACAGAGTAGAGGTCGCATGGTTTTGCGACAGGGTTCGTTCTCATCCGCGCACTTGTGCACGTTTGGAGTCCGGACGGATATTACCAGCAGGCTCTGGTTTGAGCCGGATACTGGTATAGTATTTGGGGTTGCTTTTATCTCTCAGTATTCATGTTCCTCGGAACAAGAATGCAGGTGTGTATGCACAGTTATTTGAGGAGGAGGAAGATGACTTTCATTAGGGTTTCGGAACGGGTGCGTATGCACAGTTGACAGTCGTCTTTTTCCAAACCCTAATGGATTTGTATTATATCATTTAATAATATATAATAAAATGAAATTGTGTCATGGTTAGTTTTTGTTGACTTGTTGACCATGGTTGACTTGTTGACCATGGTTGAACTTTTGACCATTATCATTACAAGAGAAAGATGCTCTTGATTCTTGCATTTTCATTTAATGCTTGTAATGATATTGGTCATTCTAAAACTTTCCATCAACCTTTTCATTTTGATTATTATTATTTGATAATTCATTTTCTTTTTGCATTATGGTTGCAAGAAAGGAAATGAGAGCTCATTCTATCATATTCACTCTCTCTCTTCACTTCATCTTCTTCTTCCTCTAGCAAAGAGAAACCTTATCATGTGTTGAGATTCCTTCTCTTTAAAAACAAAAGCAACCCTTAGACACTCTTTACTCACTCTAGGATCAAGGGTTTAGCAAGCCGGCGATTCTAGTTCACTCCAAGTTCGAGAAAGAGCCCAAAGGTCGAGCCTTCGAGGTGGATCCATCTTCGACGGAAGAAGGCGACAAAGGAGAACCATCAACCTCTACAACAAAGTTTGAAGAAGAAGGAGTTCAAGTATAGGTATAATCATCTTCATCCGAGTAGCTAAATCTCTTTAGCTAGTTTGCTAGTTTTAGTTTAGACAACGATCCCGACCTTGGTTAGTCCATGTTGCCTCTTGCGATAAAAATTTGTTTTTTATACCGTTTCCGCCTCCCCGTAAGGACCGGGGGTCGCAATATGGACTTACACTATCCACCATGACAAATCCGCAACATCACAGCACAACACAGAACATCAACGCGAATGTCACGTTCGCAAATCCGTCTAAAAGGACTATAGCAATTAGACGCAATTTACCGCTCGAATGACATTCCCGGTCGGAGATATAATATAAGTACTGCATACTAACAAGTTTAAAATTTCGATCAACAAAACTTCCCGAAGTGGGCCCCACGTACATCTGCTGTATAGTAACAAAATATGGGCCCAAAAGAAATATTCCAAAAGCCATAATTTGCCATGTAGAACATACTGTAGAAATTTGGCTCACCGTTCCCACAAAAGCGCGGCGGATCAGCGGCCGTTCTGTAGGATCACATGACCAAATTTCACCAGTTTACTTAGAATTACCTGCAAAATTTTCTGTGATGCTCAAAATAATTTTTAGGCCAGATTTAAAATCGACAGAAACTTTTGTACAGTAAATTGTAGTTTTCGAAATGCTGTTCGATCGATATTTTAAACGCGTTAGCACAAGTTAGTAAAGCTTAATGGTGAGGCTCTGATACCACTGTAAGTCCACGGTACCGGCCCGGCCGTCTAACAGACGCCAAATGCGGAACAAAAACTTTTACAACTGGCGTTATCGTGTACTATCACCCAGATCTGCCATTAAAGCTAAACTAACAAACTACAAAGTGGGTAAAATGTTATACCGAACGATCCGAGTCCTTCGGTCTTCAACCATCATCCCACGCTTTGTTGCGGCTGCTCCGATCTCCTGAATCTCCAGTCTCCTCGTCCAGGTGGCACCATGTCGACGGATCTTTAAACGGGCTCCCGCCTCTGAACCGAGGCAACTCGATCATCAAGTTTGCCAAAAGAGATGACCAATATTGATGTAGAGAATGAGTAGAACACTTTGTCTCGCTTCGTCCAAAGCTATGGACGAACGGTTAATGAAGTTGCCATTTGAATCGGGTGAAATGAGAATTGTAGCTATCTAATTTCTATGAACCCAAAACTATATCCTTTTTCCAAATTAACAACCATCATATTTTCAAAGAGGGGCCGACCACTTAAGATGAGGGGGAGGTGAGTGTAGGAGAGGGGAAGGTGACTAAAAGCAATAATTGATGAATGAGTTATAATACACGTCACTTAAACATTAAATGCAAATGAAGAGTCATTAACCTAGTCACCACAAATATTAAATGAACATTAAATACACTAATGAGTCACTAAACACCTCATCATCCTAGTCACCATCTAGAATCTTCTAGAACCTTCCAAACTCATGACTCACCCTCAATAAAAGATAAATCCGTATTAAACCGAATGTTTAATACGGCCGATAGAAAACTGGAAACCGGAAACTAGAAACTTCCAAAAGCGATCCCGAAACGAATTTCAGGATAAACCCGTAACAGTATAAACATACCCGCATTTGTATTACGACCGAATACAGATGTAACTGAGACAAAGATATTATATCTACACAGTATAATACTCATATCCGGCTTAAACCAAAGCCTACCAGTATTATCTGCCCGAAATATGACACGTGCGTAAACGTACGTGCATTTTCCGAACCTTGCCATAAAACCATACGGCCTCTACAACGTTTCGCCCGAACTTGGGAAACTGTCTGTGGGGGACTCTAATGGCTCATCAACACACTGGCACTGGGTATAACCACTAGCACGTCAGAGGTACTAGTTGTACGTAACGGTTGCCTATGTATTGATTGGAAGGGCGAACTCATCCAGAAACCCTACTAAGCCTAACAGTGACAATATACATACAGTCCGGTCCGTTTGTCTATGAGTATCGCATATCTGCCTAGGGGGCTGGTAACGTCAGACCCCCATTAGCGGTATAAGTCATGTCAAAGAGTAGCCCATAACACCCTGAGATACTATTGGAGTACCTACCAGTAAATCTCCTGCCTCGGCCGAGGGCTTTGTGTAATGGCTCTCCTAGACACAGCGTGATCTCACCCCCAATACCGGGAGAGACGAATCCCCTGCCGATCCGCTCACTTGCCTCCATGTGGCTCGGGACTGTACCCAAAAAAGACCTGTTTGCACGACTCCTTTGAGCCGTGGTAGGGTAGAAATCAAAGAACAGTGGGAACTCATACGAGACAAATGACGACCTCGGGTCGATGAACTAACCTGTACACATGTCACCAGGGAACTTCTATCTGACGCTAGGTATAATACCAACTAGCAGGTTCCCGGCGAGTCCTGTCCGGTGTACTCATAACCCAATGAGCACCTGTATACATCTTAGGTGAACCAACTGACACCAATGGATTATGAGACCGGCCACCGCCCCTTGTCAGGGTCTCGACTGTATACACTAGTCTACTCTGGAGTATCGATGCCCTGTCTCGAAACTCCCACGACTAGGGACACTTTAAGGATGTGCTTACAGACCCCAGCTCCCACATATATGATCGCCATCATACTGCTGGCAGTCAAGCAAGAATCCTATGGGCTCTATCAACATGCAATAGCGAACTAAAGCATGTATATGATGATAAAGACAAACCAGAAAGCATACTATCATCTCGAGTAAGACTGTCATATCGGTATAGGTCCTGCCTCAATCATTGCAATCACGTACCTGCGATCCAATAATTGACTTTGAGGGCGCTATATCCAACAGCTTCAACCCCATCGATATGGCTTTGGCGAATCGTTTCCTTGTCTTGATCCTGCTTTCATTTGCGGCGGATGTACTTTGATCTGGTAGGAGTGTTTCGACCTTTTTGTCCAGTCGCCGGCGTTTGCCCTTTTCAAGTACGTCCATCTCGCGCTCCCGATCGGCTTTACTTTTCAAATGAATTTCACTCAGGAAGGTGTCGATCATTTCGTATGACGGCCATAGAAGTTCCGGTTCAGGACCAGCCCCCGGATTCGCTGCGTCAGGAGCTTCTTTACTGTCTATCGACGAGTGAGAGATCATATGGCAGCTTGCTACATAATCCTCAGGTTCATCCGACGAGTCTTTGTCATCATCTCCGTTCTCAAGGACGTGGCTGAGGAATTCTCGGAGTGTGACTGGGGTCCGTGCCTTCTGATTATATTCTCCCGGCGTGTCAATATGTTTTCGCAGATCCGTGCACTTGTCATCAAACTGCGCGAGCTTTTTCTTCTTTTTCTTTGAAGACTTTGACGGCTGTGCCTGGGTGTTTTGCCCACTGCTATCATTTCTCGGTGTTGGGCGTGGTTTCAGCATCCCATCAATGACCTTGGGCTCTGGCGGACTTTTCCACCTGACGGCTGGGCATGTGTGAAGATCCTTCAGCATTCTTTTAGTTTCGGCTGAAAGGGCGACCACCCACGGAGTTTCTTCTATAAAAGAGCACGATGCCCCCGGCATGTCCACTTGTTTAGGGGTATGAGATTGTGGCGGGTTCACCTTTCAGTTTTCGGATAATGCGAACTTGCCTTATTGGTATAGGTCCTCAATCCAGCCTTTGAAAACGAAACAATCTTCGATTGGATGGCTTACTGCTTGATGGTAAGGGCAGTAATTAGGATTGTTGAGATCGCCTGGCTGCAACGGACGTTTTGGATTAGGCAGATTGATGAGTCTGTTACGCACTGCCAGCTCGAACAGTCTTCTCGTTTTATCCTGAGGAAACGAGTAAGGACGTCCTAATCTTTCCTCAAGGGATGGGCGTGAACGCATATTGTTTTGACGGACAACCGGCTTTAAGTTGCTCGGCCGTTGTTGAGTATTGGCGACGAAAGTTGCTTTTCCTTTTCCCTTTTCATTCCGAGGATCCGTCTTTGAAGGAGATGGTCTATGGCCCATCTGATCCATTTGGGCCAACTTGTCAATCAAGGCCTGGAAAGTTGTCGGCTTGAAGAACATCATGAATTGCGAGATGGTCGCTTGAGGGTCGAGGGTGCCCACGAACATGCCTACAGCATGCGCTTCTTCAATGCGTTGTTCGCACTTCGACCATAAGTTCCGCCACCGTATTGCGTATTGAACCCACGTTTCGCCTGGCGTTGATCAATGCAGTGATTGTGGTGCGCTCACTGGTGCTTGCAAATCTTTGTGTAAACAGCAGCTCCATCTCCGCTAATGTTTTAACAGAGTCGTTAGGCAGCTCCGAATACTATTCGAAGGCCGTTTCCGCTAAGCTGCCAACGAATTGATGAAGCAACATCTTATCGTCGCCTCCGGTGTTGCCGTATAAGGCCCTGAATTGAGCGACATGCTGATATGGAGTCCCCGTCCCTTTATACACATGGAACATAGGGATCGTATATCCCGGCGGGTAACTTATTTGGTCATACCAGCCCGGATAAGGTCGTCCAGTCTTGACAACTTGGCCAGCCGCTTCATTCGCCTGGTGAGCTCGTATTTGCTGAGCTATATAATCATCGAGTGCGCCCTTGGAGAGGGTTTCCTCTTTGGCTGCTGAAAGAGCCGGAGGAGGATTAGATGTCTCCCCTCTATCGTCTTCAACAATGATCGGAGGGTTTTCAGCTGGAGGGTCCGGCTGTAGCATCATCCCTACCATGTCTTGGAAAAGAAGCGCCATTTGTTTTATATTAGCCGCTTTTTCTGCTGCTTCTCTGACCTTCTTTTCGAGGACTCTGCGTAGGAAGTCAGCGTCAGTTTCTTGTTCGTGACGCTGTTCTGATGATGCCTCTGGGCTTTCTTTTGGCCCGGTAAGTGCGGCCATTGTAGTCAACATCTCTTGAAGCTTCTGTTGTTGCTCTTGGGCTTTTGTCACAGATCGGGTGAGCGGTCGGTGACCCGTCGAAGCGCGGCTTTCCTCTTTTCCGGAAGCCATGTAAACAGCATGCACCATTATGCCCCCGGACTTGGGGTGTTTTGGCTCGGTGCTTTTACGGTTCGCCATGTTCACAGGGGCTTTCTGCGGCCTCCTTTTCTTTTGAGTGGTTGACGTTGAGGGAGCCGTTGCAGTGGACACCCAGGCAGTTGTCATCCTTTATGGCTTGCTAGGACGATTCTCTTCCTGCTGAACCTTCAGCTTCTTTTGTCGGCGAGGATAGTCTCGATCAACCAACGACTCCAGGACCCGTCGCCAGACTTTGTAAACTTTGGAGGACAGCAGTTGAGGGGCCTGCTCCGGCTTTGTTTCTGTAACATTCTCCACAGGTGGAGGAAATATTTTCAGCACAGCAGTCGGAGAATTCTTGCACACCCTCCTTAGTGGTTCAAAGCTGTTCCCAGTTGGAACAGCGGCATCAACTTCCACCATTGGAGCTGGCGGAGTCAGTCCAGAAGGGGAATTTCCCCCAGCTTTCCTCACTCGGCGCCTGTGGCGACGTCGAGCATGTCGTGTGGCTGGGATTACCTCCACTGTTGGATCAGCTTTTCCATGCCCCCTGTTCTGGTGAGGTGTCACTGGTACCAGCCTCTTGAAGACCGACGTCCATTGAGCAGCAGTATCTAACCTGTCTAAGACAGACCTCTGGGCGCGGGAAGTAGCTTTGAGAACTTTGACTGGAGTGGGAGACAGAACAGTCAGTCTTGTGAAGACCGGCCCTTTGGCAGGAGAAGCCGCCTTGACGACTTCGGTAGCAGGGATGGCTATCCTCCTCGGAATAACCTTTTCTGGAATTGTAGGCTTCATCATGGGCCCACATGAACTTTGGCTAAATCTGGCAAAGACTGAGGCGCTAGAGTTGGACGACCCGTTGAGAGGGGCCGCAGTAGTTGTAAGCCGATCAAAGACCGACTTCTTTATAGCTTCTTGCGACGACATTGGGGCATTGAAGCTCATCGGTGGGAGCATAGTACCAAAGAACAATCCAGTGGTGGCCTGAGTCACCTATCCCACCGGGCGTGCCAGAATCTGCTTACCACCGGAAACCGGGAAGACTGGACGTCTTTCCTGAATTCGGGGGCAGATGCTAATTGGTGCTATCCTTCCACCTCTCCGAAGATGCCAAGTTGATTTATGGCACCATGTATCGAAGGTTTAAACAGATGCGGCCGATGTAGCAGACTTCGTCAGATTCCCCCTCGTTTGAGAGGTTTTTGATTGTGGGGACGCTCTTCCCTGCAAGCGCAAGCCCTTGCAGTTAATTACGCTACCGCATCGCGGAAACAACTTTCTCCTTCTCCAGATGGTCACTTCGTGTCGTGGGTGTTTGTTTTGTTTTTGGTTGCCCGTGGATTGTATACGGAGACTAATTTATGTTGTCGCCCGTAGGACGTAGATTAGTCCAAATCCGTATTTTCTTAGATTTGGGTTTTTGGGGGTTGAGTTTAAGGATACGTTAGCCTCATTTGGGACTAAGATCAACTTAAACGTTTGTTAAGGATACATTAGTCTAATTTCTAGACTAAGATCAACTTAACGGGATCGTTTAGATCCAACAAAAGAGCATTTGTACTCTAATGTTTAGTTTAGGGACATTGCGGTCGATTAGTAGTTTAAGGACATGATGGTCCAATGTTAGTTTAAGGACATCCCGGTCAAGGTTAAGGACATCATAGTCCATGAGTTTAAGGACCCCACGGTCCGTAGTAATGTGTGGTTATTGGGACCCGTTACCTCTCTGACGACGTTGAGGGATTACAACGACAGATATCAGAGGAGTAAAGATATGTACCCTCGAACCGGGTGTAAATTGATTGGAAGAGCAGATGAGCTCAGTTCAATTTAAATTGAGGACTTATGGCCAGAATTGGGCTAAGTCCAGTTAAAGAACATTTTATTTTTGTTCTGCCTGTTAGGCCTTTGTTTGGGCTCTGCCCTTTTAATAATGCATAGCTTTGGGCTCTGACATTGGATGTAATTAAATGCATAGCATTGGGCTCTGTAATTAAATGCATAGCATTTATCAGGAGCAAAATAGTGGTCTGATAGTGCGCCATGTGGCTTGTCAGGCGCTTTGCGCCAATCAAAAAGCGCATTGCGCTAGCGCATGTGAAGGTGACACGTGTCACGCTCAGCGCTAAGCGCAAGTCTGTCAGCACACTGCACTTTATAAGTGAGTGCGCCAGTGAATGACACGTGGCGCGCTCTGGCGCTGTGCGCCAGTCCAAGAGCGCAGTGCGCTATATTTAGAAGCGCAAAGAGCAAACTGTTCTGTAGTTGACACGTGGCGCGTTTTGGCGCTGTGCACCAGTCCAATAAGCGCGTAATTCATTAGTGCAAGGCACTGTCCAATAGCGCAGAGCGAATTTTGATCAAATTAAGATCAAAGAACAAGTTTTTTTTGTTCTTCTTAAAAGAGGCTTTGCCTCAAGATTCAAGAAATAAGTTCTTGTTCTTATCAAAAGGCTCTGCCTTTATAGATCAAAGATCTGTTAATGAAGTAAAGTACTTCTTTTAATCTTCTTATAATTAGATCTTTTTTATCTTTTCTTTTCTTTTATTGAAGACTTTGATCTTGTTCTTAGATCACTGATCTTTTTAGAAGAAGGTTCTTCTTTTTTAATGAGATGATTTCATCTCTGTTTTCAAGAATATAATTTCTTACCTTTAAAGATGAAGAAAATGATCTTCTTTCTTCAAAGGCTTGCCTTTCTTTCTCTTTGAGTTTTTTCTTAAAGTTTGCAGAGGGTTCTCTCTATCTGAGACTTGAAGTCTTGGGGCCTTTATATAGGGTTGTTTACCCCAATCAGAGCAAAGCTCTGTTCAAATTCCAAGAAGGGTAAAGAAGCAATGCTTCTGTTTGCCTCCAATCAGAGCAAAGCTCTGTCTTGAAAATTAAAGTGAAAATTAAAGTTAAAATAAATGAAGCAACGCTTTAGATCCCCTGCGCTGCGCGCAGAGCGCCACGTGTCAGAATCAGACACATTAGCGCAGGGTGGCGCAACGCCCAAAGCAGCGCACCCAATCAGAGCAAGGCTCTTTAAAATTCAAACTTTAATTAAAGAAGCAACGCTTCAGCTGGCCCGCGCTCTGCGCTGCACGCCACGTGGCAACACGGTTGCGCTAGAGTAGTTGCGCTGCGCTATGCGCTACGCGCCACGTGGCAGCGCGGTTGCGCTAGCACAGTTGCGCTGCGCTGTGCGCTGCGCGACACGTGTCAGCGCAGTTGCGCAAGCGCAGTTGCGCTGCGTTATGCGACTGCGTGACACGTGTCACGAGCTGGTGTGCTTGCGCCAAACAGAATTAAAATTCTGAAAGATCTTTCTCAATCTTGTTAAAAACAAAAAGATTGTCTTCTGTAAAACAGAAGCCCTTGGATCAAAGATCCAATGGTGGGGAAAATTCCCCAAATCACTCAGAGAATGATCTATTTAACAAACCTTAACTAATTTATGGGCACTATAAAAAGGACCCTAGACCTCAATTCAAAGGGGATGAACATTTTGTGAGAAATTAAACAGAGAGAACTCTGAAGAATTGGAGAGAAATCCTCAAGAACAAAAAAGAAAAAAATAAGGTAAAAAGCCTTTAGAAAAAGAGAAAATTCTCTCATGAATAGATCATTGATCTAAAAACAAAACCAATGATCTTTAATAAAAAAAATAAATATAAAATAAAAATAGTGCTCTGCACTTCTTTTATGAACCTCTGGTTCCTGAAATAGGAAAAAGCTTGTTTTTCTTGGATCTAAATTAGATCAAGAAATCAAATAGTGCTCTGCACTTCTTTTATGAACCATTGGTTCTTGAATCTAAAAGATTCTCAAATTAATAGTGCTCTGCACTTGAAACTTGCACTGTTGCGCTCCTGTGTTGGCGTAAGCCACCAAGGAGTGCCACGTGTCAGCAGCGCAACAGCGCAGCGTACTGACACGGCGCACTGCGCTGTTACGCTTGCGCTCCTCAGAACGTGACACGTGTCAGCAGCGCAGCAGCACAGCGCACTGCGCTTGCATGACACGTGTTATCACCACAAGCGCTTGCGCTCTTTGATTGGCGCAAAGCTCCTGACAAATGCAATGCATTTCTTTTGTTAAAGGGCCAGGCCCAAGTCAAAAAGACCTAGCAGGCCAAAATAAATTGCAAAGCAATAAAAAGGGGCAGAGCCCAAGTGAAATTGATGCTCTGCATCATTTATAAAGGAGCAGTGACCAAAACAAATTGACGCTCTGCATCCTTTCTGGGCAGAGCCCAAATAAAAATAAAAATAAATGCAATGCAAAAGCAAGTAAAATGTGGAACATTTTCAACTGGACTTAGCCCAATTTTGGCCGTAAGTCCTCAAATTAAATTGACTGAGCAAGATTGCTCTCTTAAATCAATTTATATCCGGTTCGAGGGTACATCTCCGAACTCCTCTGACACAAGTCGTTGTAATCATTCAACGTCATCAGAGAGGTGACGGGTCCCGACGACCACACACATCAATATGGACCAAAACGTCCTTAAACTAATGTTGGACCAAAACGTCTTTAAACTAATAATGGACCCCTACGTCCTTAAACTAGAGTATGGACCGAAAAGTCCTTAAACTAATAATGGACCACCACTTCTCTAAACTGGAACATAGACCACCACGTCCCTAAACTGGAATTAATACGGACCACCACGTCCCTAAACCGGAACATAGATCACCACGTCCCTAAACTGGAACAATAGAGCCCCCAAATGCTCGTTTGCCGGATCTAAACGATCCCGTTTAAGTCGATCTTAGCCCCAAACACGGCTAACGTATCCTGAAACATTCAAATGGACTATAAAATTCCAAATCAACTCTGGTTTGAGGGTACATCTCCGAGCTCCTCTGACACCTGTCGTTGTAATCCTTCAACGACGTCAGAGAGGTGACGAGTCCCGACGGCCATATATTAAATGAATCGCTACGTTAAGTTGATCTTAGTCTCAAACAAGACTAACGTATCCTTAACGAACGTTTAAGTCGATCTTAGCCTCAACATGGCTAACGTATCCTTAAACCAAAACACCAAACCCAAATCTAAGTAAATACGGATTTGGACTAATCCACGTCCTACGGGCGACGACATCGCTTAGTCTCCGTATACAATCCAAGGGCAACCACAAACAAAACAAACACACACGACCCGAAGTGAAATTCTGGAGAAGGAGAAAGTTGTTACCGCGACGCGGTAGCGTAATTAACTGCAGGGGCTTGTGCCTGCAGGGAAGAGCGTCCTCACAATCAAAAACCCCTCAAGCGAGGGGGAATCTGACGAAGTCTGCTACATCGGCCGCATCCATCTAAACCTCTGATATACGGTGCCATAAATCAATTTGGCATCTTCGGAGAGGTGGACGGATAAAACAAAATAGCATCTGCCCCGAATCCCAGCATCAGGACCTCGCAGTCCTGTGCGCCGTCCATTTGGAGGGGAACAGATTCTGGCACGCCCGGTGGGACCTTTTCCTCTTTCCACTCCACACTTCGTGTGTCATGTTCGCGAACGAATCGCGGTTTGCTGTGGTTGCCTATAGATTCGAGGTACTAAGATTTGGTGTCTTACTCCGTGCAGAAAATAGAAGATCAATGGCTTCAAACTGCACTACCCGCAACTGCAACTCTCACCCCGTCCCTGCTGGAGGAGTGACTTATGGGCCCCAAGCGGTCTCCCTTTTCAAGATGCCAGTGGAGCAGGTAACTCAAGCCACCGCTGGACTATTCTTCGGGACTTTGCTCCAGACAATGAGCTTCAATGCCCCGATGACGTTGCAAGAAGCCCTAAAGAAGTCGGTCTTTGATCAACTTACCACTGCCGCAGCCCCTCTCAACGGGTCGCCCAGCTCCAATACTTCAGTTTTTGACAGACTGGGCCAGAGAGTCTACAAGCTCGCGATACCCGAAGCGGCCATCCCAAAGCGGATAGCCATCCCGGCTCAAGTGGACGAAATCATTGGAAATGCTCCTCCTTCCGAGAAGTCAGTTTTTACAAGGCTGGCCATTCCGGTTGTTGCTCCAGGCGAGGTCCTCAAAGCTGCTTCCCCTACCCAGGGTAGGGGGCATGAAGAAGCTTATCCAACAACGGAGGTGACTCCATCGGCAAGACACGCCCGACGTCGCCACTGGCATCGAGTAAGAAAGGCTGGGGGCAACTCCCCCTCTGGATTTACGCCACCAGCTCCGATGGTGGAGATCGATGTTGCTGTTCCAACCGGAAACAACTTTGAATTGCTAAATGCGGTGCGCAGAAACTCTCCTACTGCGGTGCTGAGGAGAGCTCCTTCACCTGTGGAGAATGCTCCAGAGAAGAAGCTAGGACGGTTTTCCTCTAAAATTTACAAAGTCTGGCGACAGGTCCAAGAGTCGGTGATTGATGAAAACTATCTCCGCCGACAGAAAACGATGAAGGTGCGGCAGGAGAAGGATTACTCCGTCAAGCCACAAAAAACAAAAGCTACTTGGGTGCCCTCTACAACGGTTCCCTTAACTCCAATCACTCAAAAAAGGAGGCCGCAAAAAGCCCCTGTGTCTTTGGCAAATTGCAAAGACACCGAACACAAACGCCGCAAGTCTGGGGGCATGGTGGTGCACACCGTTTATATGGCTTCCGGAAAGGAGGAAAGCCGTGCTTCGACGGGTCACCGACCGCTCACCCGATCTGTGACGAAAGCCCAGGAGCAGCAACAGAAGCTGCAGGAAATGATGACTGTGATGGCTGCACTTACCGAACCGAAAGAAAGTTCGGAAGTATCATCAGAGCAGCGTCACAAATAAGAAACTGATGCTGACTTCTTACGTAGAGTCCTTGAAAAGAAGGACAGAGAAGCCGCAGAACAAGCGGCTAACATAAGACAAATGGCGCTCCTCTTCCAAGACATGGTAGGGATGATGTTACAGCCAGACCCTCCAGCTGAAGACCCTCCAGTCATTGTCGGAAATGACGGAGGGGAAACATCTGATCCTCCTCCGGCTCTTTCAGCAGCCAAGGAAGAAACCATTTCCAAGGCCGCGCTTGACGACTATATAGCTCGGCAAATACAAGCTCATCAGGCGAGTGAAGCGGCTGGGCAAACTGTTAGAACTGGACGACCCTATCCGGGCTGGTATGACCAAATCAGTTACCCGCCGGGATATACGATCCCTAAGTTCCACGTATATAAAGGGAAAGGGAATCCGCATCAACATGTCACTCAATTCAGGGTCTTATGCGGCAACACTGGAGGCGACGACAAACTGTTGCTTCGTCAATTCGTCGGCAGCCTAGCAGAAACAGCCTTTGAATGGTATTCGGAGCTACCTAATGACTCTGTCAAAACATTTGCGGAGATAGAGTTACTGTTCACGCAAAGATTCGCGAGTGCTAGTGAACGCACCCCGATAACAGCACTAATAAATGCCAGGATAAAGCCAGGCGAAACGTGGGTCCAATACACAACACGATGGCGGAACCTATGGTCGAAATGCGAACAGCACATAGAAGAGGCGCCTGCGGTAGGCATGTTCGTGGGCACTCTTGATCTGCAAGCAACCATCTCACAATTCATGATGTTCTTCAGGCCGACCACCTTCCAAGCATTGATCGACAAATTAGCCCAGATGGACCAGATTGGCCACGGACCGTCTCCTTCAAAACCAGATTCCCGAAATGAGAAAGGAAAAGGGAAAACGATCGTCGTCACCAATGCTCAGCAACAGTCGAACAACTCAAAGCTGGTCGTTCGCTAAAACAACGTGCGTCCACGCCCATCCCTCGAAGAGAGGCTAGGATGTCCTTACTCGTTTCCTCAGAATAAAACGAGAAGACTGTTCGAGCTGGCAGTGCGCAACAGACTCATTAATCTGCCGAGTCCAAAGCATCTGTCGCAGCCAGGCGATCTTAATAATCCCAATTATTGCCCTTACCACCAAATGGTAAGTCACCCGATTGAGGATTGTTTCGTCTTTAAGGGATGGATCGAGGATCAGTACCTACAAGGCAAGTTCGCGCTGTCGGAAAACTGGAAGGTAAACCCACCACAGCCGCACTCTCCAAAGAAGACGGACACGATAGGGGCAGGTTGTTCTTTTGTCAAGAACGAAGATGATGGAGAAGACTCATCAAATGAGTCTGAAGACTACGTAGCGACTTGTCACGTAATCTCTCACTCATTGGCAGATGATGAAGAGGCTCTTTGCACCGAGAAACCAGGAGCGGACCCTGAACCAGAAATTCCGCGGCCGTCAGACGAGTTGATCGATGCCTTCCTGAATGAGATTCGTTTGAAAGTTAAAGCCGATCAAGAGCGTGAGATGGCCATACTGGAAGGAGCCAAACGCCGACTACTAGACCAAAGAGTCGAAGCACTTCCATCAAATCAAAAGCCATCAGCTGCGGGTAAAAACAAATTCAAGACGAGGAAAAGGTTCGCCAAAGCTCTATCAGTAGGAATGAAGCTGCCGCCCTTTGAAGAAAATACTCTCGCTGAGGTAGAGATGCACCCTAACTTCTGCTTATATCATCAGAAGATCATTCATCCTACCGAAGACTGTGAATCCTTTAACTGTTGGTGGCAAGGGTATGTCACTCAAAAGCAACACTTCGACAAGACAAAATGTGAAGCTCGCAGACATCAGAAAAATGTGATAGATGAGCGCAAAAGAGCCGCCAGCGATTGTCATATAGCCGACTCCAAGGGATCGCAAATTATCACCTTTGGAAGCGACTCTGACGAGGAAGCTGCCCTCAACCCTTTCCTCAAGGAATCCATTTCAAAAATGAAAGAATTGAGAAGTTGCGATAACGTTTAGCCGTGTAATCGCACGTTGCTCGAAAAAAATCTCGGCCCCGCAAATAAGAGATCGAACAAAAAGGATAAAGGGAAGGGAAAAACAGCCCTCGTAGCCCATGCTCAACAGCAATCGAGTGGCCCTAGACCGGCTGCTTTCCGAAACAACAAGCAGCAACCCCTCCAAGAAAAGTTGAAACGTCCTTACTCGTTTCCGCAAGATAAGACAAGGGGACTGTTCGAATTGGCGTTGCGCAACCAACTCATAAATCTGCCGGAGCCAAAACGTCCGTCGCGACTAAATGACATCAATAAGCCCAACTACTGTCCCTATCACCGAGTACTGGGTCACCTGATCGAGGATTGCTACGTCTTCAAAAACTGGGTTGAAGACCAATACCTACAGGGCAAGTTCGCGCTCTTCGAAAACTGGAAGGTGAACCCGCCACAACCGCACGCTCTGAGAAAGACGGATATGCCGGGGGCATCATGCTCAGTCATAGAGAAAGCCTCAGAGACCGAAAAGTCAGTAAACTAGAGCCTCGCCTCAAAGACGGCAATGACGGACCAAAACGTCCTTAAACTAATGACGGACCACAATGTCCTAAAACTTGCAAACGACCGAAACGTCTTTAAACTAATACCGCAGCATCCGTAGGCTGACGAAATAAAAAAAAAAGAGAGAAGAAAAATAAAATATATAAAAACGGTATGTCCATAAGCAAAAAGGGCACGGATGAAAACCTGAAAGGGATCCGTGAGTAAAAACAGCAGGGCTACCGGCAAGTGTTCGTGAAAACCCGAAAGGGCGCGACCTCGTAAAAAAAAGTAAATAAAAATAAAAAAAGGATAAAAACAAAAAACAAAAAAAAATGGTATGTCCATAAGCAAAATGGGCACGGATGAAAACCCAAAAGGGCTCCGTGAGTAAAAACAGCAGGACTACCGGCAAGTGTTTGTGAAAACCCGAAAGGGCGCAACCTCGTTAAAAGACACTTATAGGGTCCTCTCGACCTTGTAAGGAGAAACCACCCGCGTGAGATCCTTACAACTCACAAAGGAACAATACACTTGGGGATCCCCACGATTCATGAGGAGAAAATACACTTGCGAGATCCTCACGATTCGTAAGGAGAACTCTCTTATGAGACCCTCACGGCTCATAAGATTTGAAAGTCTTAAGTTACAAAGACCTAAACCTGTGCTTAAGCAACCCCCACAACTTTCGATATTGCCCTACAAGCGGCTCATACTGACCCTTGTATACAATCCACGGGCGTGAATAAACATTTCCCTAACAAAGTCGCATCCATGACTAGGGATATGCTCGTACAGCAAACAACACTTGTAAGTCCTCTCGATTTACAAGGAGAAAACCCTCTTGTAGGATCCTTAAGACTTACAGAGGAACATACACTTAGGAATCCTCACGATTCTTAAGGAGAAAATACACCTACAAGATCCTCACGACTTATAGGGAGAAATACCTTTGTGGGACCCTTACGGCTCATGAAGTCAAAAGCCTTAGTCAACAGGACCTTAACCCTGTTCGCTAAGCCACCTTTGTTCGACATCGACGAAGGCAGATGATGATTCGCTCCTGGAAATATCCCAGTTGTAGCGATACCGATGCCTAAATCGGTATCAAATTCCAAGTCCTTTCATGGCAGATGATGATTCGCTCCTGGCAATATTCCGGTTGTAGCGATGCTGATGCTGAGATTGGCACCAGATTCCAAGTTCTACGCTCGCGATAAAAATCAGCGAGCTGAAAATGCATATTAAATAGCCGAAATGATGGGGCAACTTGCAACGAAATCAGCAAGTAAAAATGTATGCATACAAAAACAGCCGAAATGATTGGGCGACTCGCAATAAAAAGCAGCGAGTAAAAATAAAATAAAAAGCCGAAATGATTGGGCAACTCGCAATAAAAAAAAGCAGCGAGTGAAAATAAAATAAATAGCCGAAATGATTGGGCACCGCAAAAAATAGCCGAAATGATTGGGCAATCGCGACCTTCGCGATATAAAAGCTGAAATGATAGAGTATCGCGGACATAAAAAAAATGATAAAACTTTTGCCCTACAGGTTAGATCACATCGATTCCTGTATACAATCCAGGGGCGCAAACAAAGAGGGAACCATACCTTCCCAACAGGCTCCATAAAAAGGCAAAGCCAAATCTCGACGGTTCACAGACAACCTAGAGACCATCTAAGCATTCGTCTCGTTACAGCAGATGAGATGTCAATAAAGGCGTTCCTTCGCAGTCCATCAAGATGCAGATACAACGCCAACAAAAAGACCCTGCGGTCGAAACAAAGCGAAGCGACGACAAAATTCCAGCTCAATCCCGACGTTCGTTTCGATACAGCAGACGAGTTGTCACCCTAGCGTTCTTCCTCCAGCAAGGTTCAGATGCGACATTCAAACAAACGGAGCCACGGCAAAATTCCAGCTCCACCCCGACATTCGTTTCGATACAGCAGACGAGTTATCACCCCAGCGTTCTCCCTCCAGCAGGATTCAGACGCGGCAGTCAAACAAACGAAGCCACGGCAAAATTCCAGCTCAATCCCGACGTTCGTTTCGATACAGCAGACGAGTTGTCATCCTAGCGTTCTTCCTTCGGCAGGGTTCAGACGCGACATTCAAACAAACGGAGCCACGGAAAAATTCCAGCTCCACCCCGACGTTCGTTTCGATACAGCAGACGAGTTGTCACCCCAGCGTTCTCCTTCCAACAGGATTCAGACGCGACAGTCAAACAAATGGAGCCACGGCAAAATTCCAGCTCAATCCCGACGTTCGTTTCGATACAGCAGATGAGTTGTTACCCTAGCGTTCTTCCTCCTGCAGGATTCAGACGCGACATTCAAACAAACGGAGCCACGGCAAAATTCCAGCTCCATCCCGACGTTCGTTTCGATACAGCAGACGAGTTGTCACCCCAGCGTTCTCCCTCCAGCAGGATTCAGACGCGACATTCAAACAAACGGAGCCACGGCAAAATTCCAGCTCGACCCCGATGTCCATCTCGATACAGCAGACGAGATGTCACTCTAGCGTTCTTCCCCCAGCAGGGTTCAGACGCGATAATCAAACAAACGGAGCCACGGCAAAATCCCTAGTTCCCACCGCGACATTCGTCTCGATACAACAGACGCAATGCCAGCAAACGAAACAAAGACCAAATTCCTAGCTTCAGGGTCTTGACGGCAACTCACATAAAGCCCGAAAGACTATCGGAGATCATCCCCACACCAGCGCGGAGTGGATATGACTCATCGGGGCTATCCAAAATGAGCCTAACCTCAAGTAAAAAGCGGCATGGCAAATTCCTAACGCTTGCTCTTCCGACGGTCAAACTGCCAAGGAGGATTGCTTGAAGACGTCTTGTCCAGCCCCCGAAGGGATCAGAGACACGGCAGTCGCAGGGCTACTCGAACAGTACGATTGCCTATCGAGGAATATATCAGCTTATGCGACGGTACGATGGCCAAAACCCTAAGTACCACAGACCCTAACGGACTTCTATCGAAAAGAGCAGAGGTTAACCGTGACGTTAGGATATTCTTGCAAGAAATGCTCGATTCATCTCGACTTGTGAAGAAATCGATGTCTTTGCGAGAAATTTTCGATGCGGCTCGACTTGTGAGATAAAGCCTTAGGCAATAGGCATAAAAGGAGCCTATTTTCTAAGCACTGGGACCCTGCAAGTTGGCCCACAACGGTCTTTTGCACACTATCCACGGGTCTCACTCTCCAAACTCGAAACTCGACAAGGAAGGAAGCAACCGCTTACGGGTCCTCTCGACTCGTAAGAGGGAAAAATTCTCTTATAAGATCCTTACGACTTATAAGAGAAAACACACTTAGGAATCCTCACGATTCCTAAGAAGAAATTCCACATACGAGATCCTCTCGATCCGTAGGGAGAAAAATCTCTATGAAACCCTCACGGCTCATAGAGTTGAAAAGTCTTAGGCAGCAGATCTGAACCTGCGGCCTAAGCCATCGCTATCTCTTGAAGAAACTAAAATGCCTACGCCATTATCTGTCAACTATGTTTATCAAGACAGCATGTCAATAATAAGAAAAAGGAGAAAGCAACAGAAGGAGCATCCGATTTACGTTTGGTCGAGCGTTCGAGACACACTCATTCATGCATAAGCAAAAGACTCAGAACGAAAAATAAGACAAGCTGGGATAAAACTTTTCCATTAATATTGCCAATAATTCTTACAATCATAAAGCAATAAATGAGAAATATTATTACAAAGGTATAACCTCGAACCCAGGACATGGATTGAGGAACTCGAAAGCAACCCTATCTATGACTTTCCAGGCCTCGCGGACCATCCTGGTGTGCTTTCTTTCGCGAGCACAAGCGTCAGGATCCCCCCTGATGTCTTCCACCCTCCGGTAAGCAGCGAGTATGGCAGACTGTTGGAAGACCTCGTGCAAGAGATCGACGAGACTGTCTCGCTGTCTCTTCGAAATAAAGTTCATCAGGTACACCGAGTGCACCTTACCCTCGGCGGCATCCAATGCCCTAAGCGGCACACCGGAACAGAATAGGGGAAGCGCTTCCCAGATGGCTCCCACGATAAGTTTCAGGAGGGAGGAACGTCGGGGAAGCAGTGGACCGTTATATGCGTCGAAGCGGCTCATGATTTCAGCACACTCCACGTTTGTGAACTCTCGATTTTGAGAACGGCCAAGTCGGCGGATGTCCCCGTAAGAGATGATCTCGTCAAGATTGTACATATGGGCGTTCATTGTTTCTGTAAAAGAAAATCAACAAAATTATCAGAAAAACTGATTAAGCAAAACGATATAATGCACTGAGGAATAAAATGCCATCTTTAACTTCTAAGATCCATGAGGAATTCTTAAGAGTTCTTCTATATGATTTGGGAGGAGCAAAGCTCCATTAATGAAATGAGAAAATACAGGGAAGATCTTTTAGAGAGCAAAGCTCTATTAATGGAACCCTAATAGAGCTCTCCTTAGTCTTCTATAGACCCCCTTAGAGCAAAGCTCTGCTAAGTGAAACCCTAAATGGGTCTTCTTTAGATCTAGGATCTATTGAGAGCAATGCTCTTAAAATTGATTTAATCAAAATTAATATTTTTTCCTAAAATTCTCTAAAGTTTAAACTTTTAAAAGTGTTTAAACTAGAGAGCAGGGCTCCAAGTTCTGAAAGTAAAATTGTGAAGATGAAAATCATCTAAGGGACCAAAGGTCCTATTTATAGGCATCAAATGCCCTTTCAACTTCCAAAATTTGCCGCGACGGTTGGAATTCGGCCACCGCTACGCTCACGTTTAAGGCCACGTAAGCGCAACGGTGGGGGGGCATTTGTTTACCCCAATCAGAGCAAAACTCTGTTCAAATTCCAAGAAGGGTAAAGAAGCAATTCTTCTGTTTGTCTCCAATCAGAGCAAAGCTCTGTCTTGAAAATTAAAGTGAAAATTAAAGTTAAAATAAATGAAGCAACGCTTCAGATCCCCTGCGCTGCGCGCAGAGCGCCACGTGTCAGAATCAGACACGTTAGCGCGGGGGGGCGCAGCGCCCAAGGCAGCGCACCCAATCAGAGCAAGGCTTTGTTTAAAATTCAAATTTTAATTAAAGAAGCAACGCCTCAGCTGGCCTGCGCTCTGCGCTGCACACCACGTAGCAACACGGTTGCGCTAGTGCAGTTGCGCTGCGCTATGCGCTACGCGCCACGTGGCAGCGCGGTTGCACTAGCGCAGTTGCGCTGCGCTGTGCGCTGCGCGACACGTG
Organism: Agapanthus africanus; assembly: GCA_030015575.1. Classification (NCBI taxonomy): domain Eukaryota; kingdom Viridiplantae; phylum Streptophyta; class Magnoliopsida; order Asparagales; family Amaryllidaceae; genus Agapanthus; species Agapanthus africanus. The sequence continues at coordinate 208,754,547 of JASDDO010000022.1, forward strand.
TCACGAGCTGGTGTGCTTGCGCCAAACAGAATTAAAATTCTGAAAGATCTTTCTCAATCTTGTTAAAAATAAGAAGATTGTCTTCTGTAAAACAGAAGCCCTTAGATCAAAGATCCAACGGTGGGGAAAATTCCCCAAATCACTCAGAGAATGATCTCTTTAACAAACTTTAACTAATTTATGGGCACTATAAAAAGGACCCTAGACCTCAATTCAAAGGGGGTGAACATTTTGTGAGAAATTAAACAGAGAGAACTCTGAAGAATTAGAGAGAAATCCTCAAGAACAAAAAAGAACAAAAAAGGTAAAAAGCCTTTAGAAAAAGAGAAAATTCCCTCATGAATAGATCATTGATCTAAAAACAAAACCAATGATCTTTAATAAAAAAAAATAAATATAAAATAAAAATAGTGCTTTGCACTTTTTTATGAACCTCTGGTTCCTGAAATAAGAAAAAGCCTGTTTTTCTTTGATCTAAATTAGATCAAGAAATCAAATAGTGCTCTGCACTTCATTTATGAACCATTGGTTCTTGAATCTAAAAGATTCTCAAATTAATAGTGCTCTGCACTTGAAACTTGCACTGTTGCGCTCCTGTGTTGGCGCAAGCCACCAAGGAGCGCCACGTGTCAGCAGCGCAACAGCGCAGCGTACTGACACAGCATACTGCGCTGTTGCGCTCCTCAGAACGTGACACGTGTCAGCAGCGCAGTAGCACAGCGCACTGCGCTTGCATGACACGTGTCATCACCACAAGCGCTTGCGCTCTTTGATTGGCGCAAAGCGCCTGACAAATGCAATGCATTTCTTTTGTTAAAGGGCCAGGCCCAAGTCAAAAGACCTAGCAGGCCAAAATAAATTGCAAAGCAATAAAAAGGGGCAGAGCCCAAGTGAAATTGATGCTCTGCATCATTTATAAAGGAGCAGAGCCCAAAACAAATTGATGCTCTGCATCCTTTCTGGGCAGAGCCCAAATAAAAATAAAAAGAAATGCAATGCAAAAGCAAGTAAAATGTCGAACATTTTCAACTGGACTTAGCCCAATTTTGGCCGTAAGTTCTCAAATTAAATTGACTGAGCAAGATTGCTCTCTTAAATCAAATTATATCCGGTTCGAGGGTACATCTCCGAACTCCTCTGACACATGTCGTTGTAATCATTCAACGTTGTCAGAGAGGTGACGGGTCCCGACGACCATACACATCAATATGGACCGAAACGTCCTTAAACTAATGTTGGACCGAAACGTCTTTAAACTAATAATGGACCCCTACGTCCTTAAACTGGAGTATGGACCGAAACGTCCTTAAACTAATAATGGACCACCACGTCTCTAAACTGGAACATAGACCACCACGTCCCTAAACTAGAATTAATACGGACCACCACGTCCCTAAACCGGAACATAGACCACCACATCCCTAAACTGGAACAATAGAGCCCCCAAATGCTCGTTTGCCGTATCTAAACGATCCCGTTTAAGTCAATCTTAGCCCCAAACAGGGCTAATGTATCCTTAAACATTCAAATAGACTATAAAATTCCAAATCAACTCTGGTTCGAGGGTACATCTCCGAGCTCCTCTGACACCTGTCGTTGTAATCCTTCAACGACGTCAGAGAGGTGACGAGTCCTGACGGCCATATATTAAATGAATCGCTACGTTAACTTGATCTTAGTCTCAAACAAGACTAACGTATCCTTAACGAACGTTTAAGTCGATCTTAGCCTTAACACGGCTAACGTATCCTTAAACCAAAACACCAAACCTAATCTAAGTAAATACGGATTTGGACTAATCCACATCCTACGGGCGACGACATCGCTTAGTCTCCGTATACAATCCACGGGCAACCACAAACAAAACAAACACACACGACCCGAAGTGAAATTCTGGAGAAGGAGAAAGTTGTTACCGCGATACGGTAGCGTAATTAACTGCAGGGGCTTGCGCCTGCAGGGAAGAGCGTCTCCACAATCAAAAACATTTCATGCGAGGGGGAATCTGACGAAGTCTGCTACATCGGCCGCATCCGTCTATACCTCCGATATACGGTGCCATAAATCAATTTGGCATCTTCGGAGAGGTGGACGGATAAAACCAAATAGCATCTGTCCCGAATCCCAGCGTCAGGACCTCGCAGTCCTGTGCGCCGTCCATTCGGAGGGGATGAAGGGCCAATTGATTTGTTAAGTTAGTTGAAGAGATCTTTCTATGATTGATTTGCGAATATTTCCCACCGTTGGATCTTTGATCCTAAGGCTTCTGTTTTACAGAAGATAATTTTCTTATTTTAATAAGATTAGAAATATCTTTCCAGAACAGAATTTTAATTCTGAATAATTAATAATTTATTATTATTATTTAGATCTTTTGATCTAACGGTGGGGAATTCTTTAAATTCCAGCGCTGGCGCAATTGGCGCTAGCGCACCTGCGTTTGACACGTGGCGCGCAGTGTAGAGCGCAGCGCAACTATGCTAGCGCACCTGTGTTTGACACGTGGCGCGCAGCGCAGAGCGCAGGGGATCTGAAGCGTTGCTTCAATTTTTAAAATTTGAATTTTGAAACAGAGCTTTGCTCTGATTAGGGTGCGCTGCCTAGGGCGCAGCGCTTCTGGCGCTGGCGTGTCTGCTTTTGACACGTGGCGCTCAGCGCACAGCGCAAGGGATCTGAAGCGTTGCTTCAATTTTTTTGAATTTTCAAATTCAAATAGAGCTTTGCTCTGATTGGGGGAAACAGGAGATAGTGAGCGGATCGATAGGGGTTTCGTCTCTCCCGGTATTGGGGGTGAGATCGCGCTGTGTCTAGGAGAGCCATTACACGAAGTCCTTGGCCAAGGCAGGAGATTTACTGGTAGGTATTCCAGTAGTATCTCAGGGTGTTCTAGGCTACACTCCGACATGACTTGTACCGCTTTTGGGGGTCTGACTTTTACCAACCCCCTAGGCCCGCCATGCGATGCTCATAGACGAACGGACCAGACTGTACGGATATTGTCACTGACAGGCTCAGTAGGGTGTCAGGATGAGTTCGCTCATCGACCTCCCTTTTGGTCAATACCTGGTAGTCCGTTACGTACGGCTAGTACCTCTGACGAGCTAGTGGTTAAATCCACAGCCAAAGTATTGACGAGTCTTTAGAGTCCCCCACAGACAGTTTTCAAGTTTCGGGCGAAACGTTGTAGAGGCCGTATGATATATGGCAGGGTCCGATCATAAACGTGCAGTAGTGCACGGATCATGATCGAGCGGATCATACTAGTGGGCTTTGGTTTAAGCCGGATCCCAGTATTAGATTTGTTGGATTACTTTAGTCTCATCGCATTCGCATTCAGTCGGAATGCGGATGCAGGTATGTATATACAGGTGAGGGGTATCCTTGTGATCCGTTACGAGTTTACTTTAGATGTTGCCGTATCTTTTTGTTGTTGTAAACATTTGGGTTAATGTTTACAAATGGAAATAATGAGCTATAAATCATGATTAGGAGCATTAATTGTGACACATGCACAAGTGGTGACTCATGGTCTCTTTCTTTGTGCATGTGTCACATTATGTGATTGATTTGTAGATGAAATGAGAGGGAGAGGGAGAAGGGGCTGCCATATGTAAGGTTTCCTCTTGTATTTTTCCATTCTCGCTCTCTCATATTATCATACAAAAGATAATAAAGAAAGGCTCCTTCTTCTTCTTCTTCCTCTAGATCACAACCTCCATTAATGGCATCATCTCTAACCTCCATCCATACACTCTCATGTGTTGAGAATCAATGGATGCTTGAGACAAAGTGATCACACACATTCTACATCGCTTTGGACACGTCGGCTAGCAAACTTCGTGCTCGAGTTGCTTCAGACGAAGCGGGAGCCCGTTAAAAGACTCGAAGATGTGGTGCCCTTTCCGACGAGGAGATCGAGATCGGAGATGCCGTGAGGAGCTTGGGATGGTGGCCAAAGACCGAAGGGCACGGATCGATCGGTATAGCTTTTCCAACCCATTCTCTAGTTGCTAGTTATAGGTTAATGGTTCGATCCGGGATTAAAGTCTGCGATAGTGCCAGTTTCAAGTTTAGAAAAAGTTTTTCATTTCCGCATTCTGGCCTCGGACAGACGGCTGGGGTGCTACCGTAGACTTACATTTACAGCGAGGGTTTGTGTGAGTATGGGACCAATGAGGGTTTATTCGTCGCGCCTGCGGATGATACTAATCTCCAGGCTGCCCTTATGGCTTCCGAGCGACTGGTTCACGATGAAGCGGCACTGATCACTATCGCGAATTCAGGTATACTTCAGTTACATTCTTCCACAGCTATCTTCTTTTATTATGCTTCTACTGACGCTTTCTTCTTCAACAGGTATTTCTTCCGAAAAGGCTCTAACGGCTTCCCTCAAGACATTCGAAGGGGAGGAGAGGCTCCGTGCTTCTTTGGGCCTTGGTATATTTCCGTTCATTATGCCTTTATTCCTTTCTTTATTCGTGCTCTGACCCTTTCTTTCATCTTGTTGCAGGGACTACCTTGACTCGGGTTATTCCAAGTGTAGTGTCGATCCCGAGCAGCGATGCGGCAAAACTTCCGGAGCCAGCTGTTGTGGCCCCAGCTCTCCCAACATCCCCGTAGGAGGCTTTGCTGAAGCAGCCGATGAAGGATGCCGTAACGGCTCCAGAGGCAGAGCTTGGTTCGGACGACGACGTCCCCTTATCAGAGGTCTTGAGGAGATCGCTTCTCACTGCTCAGACCGAAAGGAAGCGTAAAAAGCATGCGGCGAGGGAATGCGATGCCAGTTTGGCCGTGGGTGCAGGCTCAAGCATCATTCCGCTTGCTGATACTCTTTCGGCGGATGTCCCCTCTACGTTGTCTACCGCTCGTAGACAGGTTGCGCGCGCGGCTCGGGAAGAAACCGAAAAGTTGCTCCAAGGTAACATAACGCTGAGTCTTTTACTAGAACTTGATCTTCGGATTTTGACATATGCATTTTCTGCAGGGCCAAGTCTTGGCGATGGGATGACGGGTGAAACCCTGGCAGTTACCGTGCCTGAAGTTGCTACCCTCTCTCTGGAATCTGGGACTGTCCAGATCGCTGCCCTTTCTCCCTGCGGTTCCTTGGTATCGGCGGGCGTTGCAAGCGTCACGACGGCCCTCGTCGAGTCAGGGGATGAAGCTATGGGCGTGGAATATACTCCTCGGAGAGAGAGCGAAGAAGCCGTTACGCCCGGTGATGCCTCCACCGTGGTTTCGGTCCCTGATTTATCAGGTAATTCCCGAGTCGCTATTTTCAAGCTTTTCAATCTTGTTCAGCCCTTCTAATGATATGTTGTTTGTCTTGAGTACAGGTGCGGTGAATCCCGAAGTTGTGCCATCTGAAGCACCTCCGGTCACCGCCATGACGGTTGTTGTTCCCTCGCCTTCTCTTATGTCCTCTAAAATGCTGGAAGGTATAGGTTTGCGATTTATCAGTTTCACTGTGGGTACCATCCTCCTTGTATTGACAGTGTATTGTCACAACCTTGCAGGAGTCCTTTTTGACCATCTATATCAGGTGCTGAACCCGCATCTCTCCTTCCAGTCGGAAACCGCTCTACCTGCTAGTGTTGGTTAGTATAGTCTTTAGCCAGTGCTTCTCCTTCTTTATTTTATGAATAGCCGTATTGTTGCTAAGTATTCTTTATATTGATCGCAGCGTCACGGATCAGAGAAGGAGACGAGAGAATAGCCGCGCCTGCGGTACTCCCAATTTTGCCACCTGCCACTGCCGGTATAGTAGACTCCATTGCTCATGTATTTTCTTTACCTCCCGAGTCGACATTTGACCATAATTTGTTTTGTAGCAATCGCACCGGCTCTAGCTCCCTTTAAGTCTTGCATCCCAATGCCGGCAGGGCCCTTTGCTAAACGCACATCTTCCAGGGGCGCTGCGAATAGCCTGCGAATGTTGAGCGAATTCATCAAAGATCTCGATGCCGAGGACTTCAGTTCTGCTATGGATTTTGCTGTTGAAGTCAATCCAATGCTAGCGACACTCGTGAACTTTCATGATGAAGATCTCGTCGGCTCTTGGGTTGATTACTGCAGAAAGATCAAGGCTTTCTTGCACGAGATTGAGCTCAAGCGTCTTGCTCCTGAGGTTCTGGCTTTGAATTCCCAGCGAGCTGCATGGGTTGAGCATAGTGTTCCTTTCCTACGTCATTTTGAACAAGCGGCGACCCTGAGGCGAAAGGAACATGAGGTGGCTTCCAACGAGTCTGCTCGATTGCGCCCCAAATTGAAGCGAATGCTGCACAGCTAAAAGCTGTCTTTGACAACCTTTAAAGATGTATTTCGGATGGTTGGCGCTAAGGCGGACGCTTGACCTTACCGAGCGGGTTGTACAGGACTGCGAAGATGCCATGCTAGAAACTGAAGAAAAGCTTTCGTCATGTTCGCAACAGCGAACTCGAATTGAAGCGGAGTTGGCCACGATGGCTGACCACGAGAAGGGATTGAAAGGAGTGCGTGAGCGGCTTGCTGACTTATTGAAGATGCCTCCTTCTTAGTAGCTGTTTCTGTATTTTTTTTTGACTGAAAATTTTTAATTGGTGAATAACATGCATTCACTTTTGATTCTTTTATGTGATGTATCCTGTATTCATTTGAGTTCCTGGATAAAAAGCATATTTTATCTCATACTATCGTTTTCTTTTCTTTGTCGTGTCATTGGCATGTAATTTTAGCAAATGTGGCCTATAGATGGTAGATAACGGTTCATCTTGAACTCCTTGTATGGTAGTGATGGCTTAGGAAACATCTTCAGTTCTGTTGCCTAAGACTTTTCAACTTTATGAGCCGTGAGGGTCTCATAAAGACGTTTCTCCCCACGAGTCGAGAGGATCTCGTAGGTGTAATTTCTCCTTAGGGGTCGTGAGGACTCTTAAGTGCGTTTTCTCTTGAGAGTCGTAAGGATCTCACAAGAGAGTTTTCTTTTTACGGGTTGAAAGGTTTGCGCAGGGACACTGATCTCCCTGGGGGTCAAGACGAATCAAGAGATTATTGGTTGAGTTGTTTCTGAGATGGAGCATTGTTCCGGCGGGGAGGTCATTGGTTGACTTGTTTCCGAGACAGAGCATTGTTCCAGCGGGGAGGTCATTGGTTGACTTGTTTTCGAGACGGAGCATTATTCCGGCGGGGAGGTCATTGGTTGACTTATTTCCGAGGCGGAGCATTGTTCCGGCGGGGAGGTCATTGGTTAACTTATTTCCGAGACGGAGCATTGTTCCGGCGGGGAGGTCATTGGTTGACTTGTTTCCAAGACGGAGCATTGTTCCGGCGGGGAAGTCATTGGTTGACTTGTTTCCGAGATGGAGCATTATTCTGGCGGGGAGGTCATTGGTTGACTTATTTCCAAGACGGCGCATTGTTCCGTCGGAGATGAAATTGGTTGACTTGTTTCCGAGGCGGCGCATTGTTCCGGCGGGGAGGTCATTGGTCGACTTGTTTCCAAGGCGGAGCATTGTTCCGGCGGGGAGGTCATTAGTTGACTTGTTTCCGAGACGGAGCATTGTTCCGGCGGGGAGGTCATTGGTTGACTTGCTCCGCTTCCTGCGGTGTCAGGGTTTACTTGCTCTGCTCTGCGGTGTCGAGAAGGAACACCGCGTTGATTTTCTGGGATGCAGATGTTTCCGTCGAGATCTGACTCTCCCTTTGACAGAGTCTGTTGTGAAATGTGATTCCCTTTTTGTTTATGCCCATAGATTATATACAGGTGTTAGTATGGACTCGCCTGTAGGGCAAAAGTTTCATTCTTTCATTTTTTTTATTTCCTTCCGCGATGCTCTATCATTTCAGCTTTTATATAGCGAAAGTCGCGATTGCCCAATCATTTCGGCTATTTTTCGCGGTGCCCAATCATTTCGGCTATTTTTTGCGGTGCCCAATCATTTCGGCTGTTTTTATATGTATTTTCGGCTCGCTGATTTTGTTGCGAGTATGGACTTGAGATCTGATACCAATCTTAGCATCAGCATCGCTGCAACTGGAATATTGCCAGGAGCGAATCATCACTTGCCGTGAAAGGACTTGGACTTCGTTACCGATTTAGGCATCAGTATCGCTGCTACTGGAATGTTTCTAGGAGCGAATCATCACTTGCCTTCGCCACTATCGAACAAAGGTGGCTTAGTAGACAGGGTTAGGGACCTGACGACCAAGGCTTCTGACTTCGTGAGCCGTAAGGGTCTCATAAAGGTATTTCTCCCTACGAGTCGTGAGGATCTCGTAGGTGTAATTTCTCCTTAGGGGTCATGAGGACTCCTAAGTGCGTTTTTTCTTGAGAATCGTAAGGATCTCACAAGAGCATTTTCTCCTTGCAAGTCGAGAGGACCTACAAGTGTTGTTCACCAGATAGGGGAATTTCACACCATTGGTGGAACTGGGCGAGGGAACGCTTATTTATGCCCGTGGATTATATACAAGAGTCAATATTGACCTCCTGTAGGGCAGTTTGGGGTATATGATGGCTTAAGAACAGGTTCAGGTCCCTGTATCTTAAGACTTTTGAATCCTGTGAGCCGTGAGGGTCTTATAGGGAGGAAATTCTTTTTACAAGTTGTGAGGATCTCATAAGTGTAATTTCTCCTTAGGGATCGTGAGGATTCCTAAGTGTTTTGCTCCCTTGTGAGTTGTAAGGATCTTACGCGGGTATTTTCTCCTTACAAGTCGTGAGGACCCTGCAAGTGCACATGAAATTTTTTACGAGTCTGTGCCCTTTCAGGTTTTCACAAACTCGCCGGTAGCCCTGCTGTGTTTACTCACGGAGCCCTTTCGGGTTTTCATCCATGCCCATTTCGCTTATGGACGTACCATTTTTTTTGGGCGCGTTAGCCTAAGGATGCTGCGGTTATGGTCCGTAGTAGTTTAAGGACGTTATGGTCCGTGGCTAGTTTCAGAACATTGCGGTCCATTGTTAGTTTAGGGACGTTTCGGTCCGTAGCTAGTTTCAGGACATTGCGGTCCATTGTTAGTTTAGGGACGTTTCGGTCCGTAGCTAGTTTCAGTGCATTGCGGTCCATTGTTAGTTTAGGGATGTTTCGGTCCGTAGCTAGTTTCAGGATATTACGGTCCATTGTTAGTTTAGGGACGTTTCGGTCCGTTGTTAGTTTTCTGCGGCGAAGTTTTGTCGGATAGCACTTACAGAGTTTGGTACTCAGGAAGATAGCGAGCGGACACAAGCGTCGTCATCTATCATTAACCTGGGCTGTGACTCGTCAGGCGTAGTATTTCTTAAGGAATCGGCCGTTTATTGGCCGGAAGGGTCTTTCGCCATGCATATCCATGAGCAAGTAAGCCCTACCTTGGTAAACTTTGTTTATGATGTATGGGCCCTCATAGTTTGGCTCGAATTTCCCACGTTTGACACGATTGGGGATCATAGGTCTTTGGACAACTAGCACGAGTTCGCCTTGGCAGAATGTTCTCGGCCTAGTTAATCTTTCATATGAGCGTGTCATATTTGCTTTGTAAGCCTCCAAGTTTTGCTGCGCCATGAGACGAGTTTCATCGAGGGCGTCGAGCTCCTCAAGACGAAGATGAGCATTCTCTTCATCTGTTAGTTCGTAATGAACCGCCACTCGTAGAGAGGTAGCTCTATCTCCAAGGGGAGTACTGCTTCCGTGCTGAATACCAATGCTGTAGGGTTACTAGGCACTAGAACAAGGTTCTACAATGCATCAACCATGCCAAAATCAAATTTTTCAAGTGCCAAACAACCCTAACCAAGATCTTAGACTAGAGATTAGGCGAAACAAAGAGCAAGTAAACAACTTTACTTCTAAGAGTTTGGGATTACAACCTTTGTAGTCCGTTCCTTCACTTCATAAGCTCCGTGTTGAGGTCCCTTCGTCGCGATCATCATGTACCCAGACTCTAGAGAGGCTCCATGAAGAGAAAGATGCAATCTTGCTTCCGATCTTCAATAACTAAGATGATCTACCTTGAAGAAACTCAAACCCAAGCTCTTGCTTTGCTAATCAAGTATTAGCAAAGCAAACATCCTAATCTAAGTGGCTAGAATAGATGAGGATGATGAAGTAGGATTTAGCTCTCATTTGTTTTCAATTTCTCACTCATTTTCATCACATATGAAAAAGCTAGAAAACTTTTTCAAGCAAGAAGGAAGAAGAAGAAGAAGCAAATCAATTTGTGATGAATAATGAATCTTGTGTGAGGTTAGAATTGCAACCATGGGTTAAGAATATAAACTTAACCCTTGTAGAGAAATAACTATGGTAAAGGGTTGGGTTGGGTTAAAGAAATATCTATGCAAAATATCACAAGTCAAAGTCAAAGCTTCAAGAAGCTTCTTGAAAGCTTCATGCAAGCTTAACCCCAATCCGAACCCTAACCATATTTAAACTCCACAAAACATGTTGCATTCATAACCCTAACTTGTTACAATATTATATATCACATATACAATATTTATTGTAACAAAATAAAATAATACAATTAACATATATCACATATATATCAATGTATTACCCGAGTGAGAAAAAGAATCTTTAAGTGAGCTTATATTAGTTAATGTAATTTAATATATCAAATATATAATTATACATTAAATTATCGAATCAACACTTAATCCGATAATCCTGCTATTTCACAAATAACCGACTAACATAATCTGTATCAGTTCATCGAATCAACACTTAATCCGATGACCCGGCTATATCACATAAACCCGGCCGATATCACATATCGCGAGAATCTAATACGGTATCACATACACGTATTGTTCTCGGTCCCATACATATCACATATGTGCTCCTACTCCATTTTTCCTAAGTCAGGAAACCTCTGTGTAGGACTCTAAAGAATCGTCAATACGCTGGCAGTAGGTGATGATCATATCAAACACCCACAAGCTGCAAGCGGTCAGCTAAACGTTATAGCCACCCAGGTATTGAGCGATCAGAAGATCAACAAGCAAGCATGTACATTCTCCTGTGAATCCAATCAGTAACACTCCCGTACAGTCCGGTCTCTTCGTCTGATATGTAGCATATCTCGCCTAGGGGTGGTAAACGTCAGACCCCAGTAGCTTGATAAGTCGTGTCGATATAAGGTCCATAACAGTTCGAGAAACTACTGATAACACTTACCAGTAAATCTCAGCAACCCTAGCCAGGGATTTCCAGTTATAGCCAATCGAACACAGCGCAACATCAACTCCCTATACCGGGAGAGACGAATCCCCTCCTATCGCTCATTGCCTCCATGTGATTCAGGACTGTACCCAAAAGCCACTGTTTTGCACGCCCTCTTGGACGTGGTATGATGGAAATCAAAGCACAGTGGGAATCACACAAGACTCTATGGCGATCTCGGGTCTACAGACTAAGCTGTACTAGTGTCACCAGAGAACTGCCATCTAACGTGAGGTATAATACCATCTGGTAGTTCTCGGCGAGTCCGTCCAGTGTACCCAATCTCCACTGAGCACCCGTATACCTTCTCTGATGTCAAACACCAATGGATATGGTGTCATCCATCGCCCATCATATGGGTCAAGAAGCGCATATGCTAGTCTACTCTGGAGTATCGATGCCCTGTCTCGGTACTTCCACGACTAGGAACATTTGAAGGATGTACTTGGTGACTACACTGTCCCCAGTAGTATGATCCGCATCATAGTCCTGGTAGTCAAGTACTCATCCTAAGGGCTTTATCAACATGTAACATAGAGACAATCAGAGTACATGTTAAGATAAAGTGTAACCAGATAGCATACTATCATGTCGAGCAAGAAAGTCCTACCTATATATGTCCAAGCATCCACTACAATATACATCGTATGTACAGTAATGGCCTCTAGGGCATACATATAACTAACAATCTCCCACTTGCACTAGGGCCATCTGTTGTGGTATCACATACCCAAGAATCAGCCGTGGTTGAAGTATCCCATACTCAACCATCCCATAAAAGTCTCTACTGGGAAACAGGCCTTTGTGAGTGGATCCGCGCTGTTGTCCTCTGTGTCTACTCTCCTAACCTCGATCTCCCTGGAGATCAACCATCTCCATGATTAAGCGATACTGCCTAAGAATATGTCTGGATCTCTGATGGGACGGGGGTTCCTAGGCATAAGCCACAACTCCATTGTCACACAATGGTATGAACGAAGTTCATCTCATGAACTATTATATATATCCAGACTGCCTCTTTGGTAGCATCCTTGGTAACAATGTATCTGGCTTTTAATCGTCTAGTATGTCACAGTATCTAGCTTGGAACTCTTCCAACACACCGTCCCTCCACCGAGGGTAAAGACAATACCTGCGACTGACATTCAGTCGACCTTACCATCCTGGAACCATTCCAGTGATTCTCCCTAGGATCGATTGATACCATCTCGCTACAACTAGTGAGAATCCTAACATCCAATTACATCTATTTCATAGATCTAAAACCCAGGATTTAGGAGGTATCACTTTGATCCTTATGGAGAATCCTTGAGATAAGAGGAGATTGACCGAGCGTAGCATAGGAAACTCCTTTCCTATCAAGGGTATGTCATCCACGTACAATACGAGGATCATCACCATACTCTCTACTACCTTTTTGTATATACAAGGTTCATCTACCAATTTGATGAAGTCAAACTCTTTGACTACCACATCAAAACAGACGTTCCAACTCCGCGATGCCTGCTCTATCTCATAAACCAACTTGCACACATTTCCGCTGCTCCCACTGTCTACGAATCCCTCTGGCTGTGTACTTATAGACTCTCTCTTCTAAATCATCATTTAGAAAAGATGTCATGACACCCAACCGCCAGAAATCGTAGTCATGGTATGTAGCAATGGCAAGTTGGATCTGGATGGACTTAAGCATAGCTTTGAAAGTCTCAACTTTTCCATGTACACTAAGTAATCTTCTCAAGATATACTTTCTCCTGATGGGGATTTAACACTTCAGATAAAGCAACCAAAGTCCATACTTTGTTGGTGTATAAGGATTCCATCTCAGATCGCATTAGCATCCAGCCATTCTTACAGAGTCCCACTCCTGATGGCCTGCTCGAAACTAGTTTGGTCATCTTCTCATGATGCAATCCTCGCTACCACTGTCATAGAGAAACCGAAGTATCTCTCAGGTGGATGAGGAACCCTACTAGATAGGCGGAGAGGCTGAGGTTCGTTAGAAACTATTGAATCCTTCGGGTTTACCAAATCATCAGCTGCAGTTTGTATAGCTGGAACTTTTTCCAGTTCTACCTCATGACCACTAATTTCTTCATAAGAAATTCCCTTTCACAAAGGTGGCATGCTGAGAAAATAAAACATCTTTTGTTCCTCAGTTTGGTAGAAGATATTCCCTTGCGAATGCTAGGGATATCCAACAAATTTCCACAGAACTGACCTTGCCTCGAGCTTGTCCGGATTTTGCTTTTAGACATAGGCCGGACAACCCCAAATCTTAACATCCTTAAGAGATGGGCTCTTCCCATACCATATCACATATGGAGTGGTAGGCATCTGATTTGATTGGAACCCTATTCAATAGGTATGCATCTTCTCAAGTGCATAACTCCCAAATGGAAATAGGAAACTCAGTAGTACTCATCATAGAGCGCACCATATCTAATAGGGTGTGATTGCTCTGCCCCGCTACACCGACGTGCTGTGGTGTATACGGAGGAGTAATGCTGAGAGAAAATCTTATTCTCTTTTAGAATAGTCTAGGCAAGTATTCTCCTCCCTGATCACATCAAAGGACATAATACTTATACCCGTTTTGGTTCTCTACTTCTAACTCATATTCATTGAATTTCTCAAAAGGTTCAGACTTATGTTTCAACAGGAACACATGTGCGAATCTTGAGAGACCGTCAGTGAATATAATAAAGTATAAAGAACCAGTCCTGGCATGTGTAGACAGGGGACTTTCATACATCATCATGTATTAATCCTAAGAATTCACTAACTCTTTCTCTGTTTCCAATAAACAGAGCTGTGGTCATCTTATCTTTGTGACATGACCGGCAAGTTTCACAAGATGTAAATTCAAACAAATTTAAATATGCATCTCTATGTAGCTTAGCTAGTCGGGTCGCATTGAAATGACCTAGTCTACAATACCTCAAGAAGGATTTGTTCATTTCTGAACTCTTCCTCTTGTGTGTGTTCTGTACGTTAAGAACTGTGGTTTGATTTAGAACATCTATGCTTTTAGATAACGTGCCTGAACCGATCAACTCTTGATATAGGAAATGTTCAAAACATTATCCAACAATACAAAATTATATACTTCTTTACTAAATAAAGAGACTGATATGATGTTGTATATCAGGTTCGGTATCTAATAACATTCGTTCCGAATCAATGTATTGGTAATACAAGGTGATAACTGCCAACAGACATGGCTTGCAACAATTGCACCGTTTCCAACTCTTGAAACTTACCACCCGTTCTCAGTTCTCTACCTATCTATAGCCTATGTATCAGATTAGATTTGCGGGATCCTGATCCGGTATCTTATACCCAGGACGTAAAAGATACTGAGAAATAGTTCTTGGTAATGAACACACCCGAAGAAGATGCATCATCATGCACTTTCTTCGTTTGGGAGGCACGGGAATTCTGGTAATCCCCAATTTCCTGCTCGGTCTTATAACAATTATAAGTTGGAGCGGGACCAACGTTCCCCAGCGCTGTATAACAAGCGGGTTCGGTCAATACATCCGTATTATTATCTTGATTAAGGCGTGACATGGTCGCTACCTGGAGAGAGAGAGAGAGAGAGAAGAAAACACTCAGCGTATGCTCTTACAAGATTAGATTGGTTATTAATATATCTAATCAGGATGTCTCCCACTGTTTTAGTCAAATCTTCCTTCAAACCCTAAAAGGTAAGACTAGCCGGGATTAATTACACCCTACAAGTTCACCAATCTTTCGGCCAGGCCAATATCGGTACTTTGAGGGAGGTTCCCCGTGTTTTCGCACGGACCTAATTAAAGTAAACCTCGTTTTCCCAGGGGCGTAACCCCGTTAACACCTTTCTAGACACCTACTTTGATCGGCTAATTGTAATGTGTAAAACTCTCCCAGGAGTAACTCTTACTCGCAGTGAGTATCGGGATCCAACTATCTCATAGAAGGTATGCAATCTCATTGCAAATTTCAACAATTGAAATTCCCAATAATATTTTGCCCTTAGCAACTTATGACCTTAGCTAAAGTCAACAAATCATAAGTGCTAGCCAAGTTCAACCCATCATGTCCCGATTGAATTAAACCCACCCGCACGACTCTTGGCTAAGGTCAACAAAGTCGCACAACTACCCTAACTCAATCGCATCATATGCATATATAGATAAGAACTAATTAGCTACCGCACACTACGCCTTGGCTAAGGCCAACAAACGCAGCACGAATACTAAGTAGTACTTATCTGAAATGACGGAGGGCTGCGGCAGGTTTTTATGAAAACCCTTTGCGTAATGAACTTGATATCGTTGTAGAATCGAGTGAATTTTATAAAAGGAGTGATTTTGAGGCTTTTACTAGTTTTGCTAAAGAGGTCATTCCCGGTGAAGGGATCTCGGCTCTTTCCTTATCGAATAAGGTGCAGGATATTTCACAAATACCACTATGCAAAGCAAAAACTATAGAAGCAATCAAAAGACAAACCGAGTGTGTAGCATTTGCTAGTTTCGCTAAAGAGGTCACTCTCGGTGAAGGGATCTCGGCTCTTTCCTTATCGAATAAGGTGCTGGTTATTCTACAAGGAATACCGCTATGCAAAGCAAGAACTAGAGCTACCAGTTTTTAAACAAGTTTCTACAACATCTTTATGTTTCTTTTATTTCATTAATCTCATTAATGAAGTCCCATTTTATTATGCTTCTCAAGCATCACATTTGAAATGAAACCAACAATATATAATATATATCATATATATAATATAAACATTCGTCTCAGGCAGTAATATGATCTCATCACAGAACATTGCAGCTGAAGAACATATATGAAATATTAGATATACTAGGAGGTCCGTGTTTTAATACGAGCCTGTATAAAACACGGATTCCACGGTCGCGATGAATAGCCAAACCCACATCCCTAGACCCCTACGAGAGCGGCAAGTAACCCTGCCAGTTCTAGAGTTAGGAGTCCCGGTCTCGACTCCTCGAGATGGTCTCCCACTGGAACCTAGAACCCGGTTACTTGTGCTCCCCGCCTTGGGTCTATCCTAATGCGAAAAAGTAAATAATATACAATGGTGACATCATCCTCAGCCCGGAAGTGCCCTAATAAAAGAATATTACATACAATGAATTTTACATGAATGAAAAAGAAAAACTCTCATCTCACAAAAAAAACCCGGCTATTCAAAACACGACGATCCAATATAACATATCACAGCAACATATAATATCACATATCATCAACGTAAGTAAATATGCGTATCCCAATTGTCGTTGATGTATAGCAACGAAACCGGCGATACACCACATATTACACTTTTGGTCGCAGAAAAGAAAGTGTAAAACTACAACAGTTGGAATCCGCAACCACCTTAGACATCGCATGCCTAACCAAATGAATTCCTTAGACATCGCATGCCTAACAATTATAAACCCCGCATTTTAGTCTCAATATCGAAAACACATTTCAATATCTAGTCGGGCAATTCAACAAGATTCCCGACATCCTGATCGAATGCTCGTCGAAAACTTTAGTAGACGGTCGCACCCCCGATGCCGTCGACAAAGTGCACTAAGGCGGAACACCGCTGCCGCGAGCACCCGAACAGATGCTTTTGGCGACGGGGTTCTCCTACAGTCACTTGTTCAGGGTTATGGAGCGTGGTTATCTATTAAGTTTACCTGGCGAGTATCCGCGTATGCTACGTGATTGCAACGGACTTTTGATCACATCAAAATCCCGTGGCAACTGATCATCTGAGACTAAACTGCTAGATTTATAAAATTCAAATTAGTTATCTCATAACTACTTGTGGATTCCAAATATTGTAACACGTTCCAGATAAATAGACAATGTTAAACTGTCACGACCCGAAAGTACGGAACATGACTGGCACTTAAACTACGAAACGTCTCGAGGCGTACGTAATCTAAGTAAGCCGAAAGCCCAGAAATCCAAATCAAGAATAGTAGTAGAGTGAAGGAAAAACCAATTTAAATCAAGTAGTTTGCAACATACGCCGAAATATGCATTTTAAAATCACAGTCATTTCTAAAAATTTCGGCAGAGTTTCCCTTGTAAAAACTGACCCCAAACGGGTACAAAACCAGATAAAGAATATATAATGAATAAAGGCATCCCCAAGCGGGAGCTAGCTCTTCGTCAATCGATGGTCACAACCACGCAAGCAATATAATATACAACGCCGAAGGGCGAGGATCACAACCGAAAAGGAAACTCAAAACAGCAAGAATCGATAGAAATACAACACGCAACTCTAAGGTCGAATGAATAAACAATACTGGTCTCTATCTGAAATAAATACATGTTTGGTTGATGGAATTTACTAGATACAACAGAATAATAATATACAAAGTATAATGATGGTCACGATGCAAGTGAACCCACTTACTCGCAAATCACCCGGAAATGGAAGTAGTGCCAGCAAAGCCGTAATGAAACTCGTACGGCAAAACCTGCAAGAAACTGTGGCACAACGGGGGTGAGTTGCCAACTCGTGAGTAGAAAACATCTACGAGCAGAAATTGCATGAATAACGCAATCCTAGGTCATACGATCACTATATCCATATAATCCTCAAATATGACAAGTCTGGAGCATGAAAAGGTGGCAAGGGTAAATATCTAACCCAAGTGTAATCCCGTGTGCTCGTGTCAGTGCCTCGGGTAGCAATATATCATATGGATGAGGTATGAATGCATGAAAACAGAATACATGAAACTGAAGAAACTGGTTTCATAACTTAGTGAGATTTCTGTATATTTAAAACGAGGTATTATAAATGAAATCAGCATAAACAGTGTCTAGTATCGACACAAAACATAAATCCCAATATCTCAAAATCTCAGGCTCCGGCTATCCGGACTGGCCTGTATCATCAAATCTCAGTACCTCAATATCTCAAAAACTCAGTATCTCAATCTCACTATCTAGGGCGCCGTTAGTCCGGAACGTCCCCTACCATCAATCTCAAGACCACAACGGTATCCTCCGGATATCCGACGCGTCGGGTAAAATCACCGGAAGGTAGTCTTCCCCTGCCAGGCTCATCGTCAACTACCGGGATACCTTATCGGGTCCACCATGTACCCGAGACGGTTCATCCAACTCCTCGAATCGGGTCTCGAAATCCATCAGCAAACTCATGGTGGACGACTCATACATCATGGGAAAACCGCACTTTCCATTTTTAAAAAGAGAGAGAGAAGAAGTTTATATATGTTTTTGCGGTTTTCCCCCAAATCCAGGAAATCTCATGAAAATCCGAATCCAAATCATCAATAGCATGTAAACAGTGAATATAGGCATAAAAATCCATGGATGCGGCATAACAGTGAATAACAATATGCATGAAGTAGCAAGTAATAACTACAATATCTAAACTAGCATATAAGGCAAGTACACTAATATCATGTCGAAACTATTAGCTAACAAGCTATGTCAATGTAATAGTATTCTCTAAAGTGTACGTGACATGGCAATTACCGATGATGATGTGTGTGAGCCGGCAAGTAAGTGTACGTGGAACATATGCATCATCGGTAATGGTGCTGGTGTCCTAACAGCATGATATCAATAATGGAATATGAAATCACAATATAAGTATGCGATGCGGAGCGAACAACAATAATGTGCGGGAGCTGAATACTAGACACAACGATAACTAATATGCATTTAATATAAATATAAACCATACAGTAGTGCCTTTTGAAATAATACGAATCGCGGTGTTTTGAAAATAAGGGCTACGGTGTTTTTTAAGAAAAGATACGTTCTTTGAAATATCCGTAGAATCCCTTGACCTGTCTTTTAAAATACCCACGATTCGTTAGTTTTTGAAATAGGTAGGAATCGAATCTAGTCTAACAACTACACTAGACTATAGGGCTGAGTTAACAGGCTAACTGAACGTAAGGAAACCGCCTAACATCTGATTCGATATATATATATATATATATATATATATATATATATTAGTCGGTGATCATGCCTCAATAATATCACATCCGATACCATATCTATAATCAGACATTCCCAAGTCAAGAGTGCGGATCAATCATCAATATATAGCTCGTACGTAAATCCGTCGTACGGCATCCCAAATCTGGGTACGGGTCAATATCACATTCATCATAGTATTCATCTGGTATCCTCTTTATCAAATATCATAATCCGGGGTACTGATCTACGTCTAGTACAATACTGATATCATCAAAATAATCATGATCTGACTACTGATCTACAGCCTCATACAAACCGATGTCATCAACACATATCATCATAAAGAAGTATACATCGCCCAATGCGACCTATTATAAATATCTTAACATATCTTATCTCAATCTCGATCATAAGTCAACTATTCTATGTATATCACTATTCACATGATATCGTCGTCCAAAGATCCGCTATAACATCATGACATAACTCAAATACGATCCCTGCCATATCACCGATCTCACGGCCTCAAATCAAATCACATCGACTCATCTCAAATCCCAAGTACTATCCTCAAATCCAGTAGGTGAACATATAGTCCCATACCTATATGAATACATAAATATATATATTCCCATATACGCATATGTGAAAGAAAGAATGTATGCAAGTATATGTGTGTGTGTGGGTGCAACCACTACTCTAGGGTTTCGCAACTAACACTAAACCAATCCAAGAACGCCTAGAATCCATCTTTATCATCAATAAACTCAAACAACATATAATAATTATATGCGTGTATACTCATTCGTATAAATCACCACGAACTGCGGGGGTGCTATACGCCATCCACCCGACTTCTCCCAGTAGATATAAATCTACTCACCTTTGCTTGCCGATGTCGATGTCGCCACGCGCTTGCTTGTCGCCTCTAAGTCTTCACGAGGGTACCTACATATAATAAACAATCGGAATTGCTATTAACATCAAGTCCAGAAACCAAAACGGCACACAGATTGCCTATGGGTCAAAACCTATAGTCCACGTATGCAAAAACGACTAAACAACCCTTGTTGTTGCTGTACAAACATGCAAAAACCTAATACAAATCCAAATATCAAGAATTAGCATTTCAAAATACGGAAACATAGCCAAAAGCCACACTAAACTGCTCCCAGATTTTGACTCAGGTCAAATTAAGCCAAGCAAACAAGTCCAGGGTGATGTATATGATGTATTTGAGCTACTGGACCAACCCCGACACCCCATGTCACCATGCGGTCGGCCACATCCTCAAAAAAACTGTCCTCCTCTGGTCCCCCTGCTGAGGTTGGGTCCGTCTCGTCAAGGTGGCCTCCTAATACCCTAATTTGGCCCCTAGAGTTGTTTGCTACTCTCAAAAATCCCCCGATTTGCTCCAGATTTCCCTGCACACCCAAATTTCTCACAAACCGACATGAACTAAATTCCCAAATCCATATTTTGGTTTCTAGGCTATGGTCCAGGTCAAGCATCACCTCACAAGTCTCATTGACAGCCACAAAAGATCACCGATTTCCCAAACCCTTCTCTTAGGATTTCAAAGTTCACACATCCATCACTAAACGACTTCTAAACTAAACTAGAATATAACAAACTAAAAACTAAACTAAATGGTAGAGATTATACCTCATTAATGCCACCAAGCAAAACCCTAGAAGTCCCACATCTTCAAAATCTAAGTTTGATCGGTCCAATGTGATGAGGGTGAGATGGGGATCATTTTTTGTGAAAGGAGTTTGGGGTTTTGATTATGTTTTGGAGATGGTTTCCATGGTAGTGAGGTGAAGGAAGATGAGGTTTTGCCATGGTGAAGAGGGAGAATAATGGTGAAGAGATGAAGAAAATGATGGGAACAAAGGGGTATGGCTCTCTCTTTCTCAAGCATGCCTCATATCATGATTGTGTCCCCTCTCTCATCATGATACCTTTTTGACTTCTTTTCTTTTCTTTTCCTTTTATTTCCTTCTCCTTGCAATAGTAAACCCAAAACAAACCATGCACCCAAAACATGTAAGAAAATGTAGCAAGTGTGGAAAAATGATATGTGCATGTTTTACACAAAAATGCTAAAAATCCGATTAGCGATTTTTAATCGCGATTAGCACTAAATTAGTATATAACTAATCATAAAAACTTTAAAATAGCATAATTCCATAAAATACCCTATTTTAGAATTTTCCAAAATTTTCCCCATTTATCGGTATTTAATTATACCGAAATATTAAAATATTCAATAAAATAATATTAAATTATAAAAATTCCCAAAAATAATATTTTATTTTTTTGAAATGTTACATAAACTTTCCGATCGAATAAACAAACACCCAAGATTTCCCAAATAGCTCAACACTTGAGCGGAGTTCAAAAATCCCAGAACATGTCACAGCCCCAATGAACCAGCCGTAGCAGGGTCAAACTAACGCCTCACATGTGGCAACGCTAAACCACCACAAACCCTAGGGTTCAGTGGCAGTTTTGACGGTCAAATAATCGAGTTAAGGTTATGTTCTTCTAGAGGGTCCAAAGATACGCTTGCATGATTTCCCGAAAGTTTTAAACTCGTGGAAAAATCCAACGCTTGAAAGTTTTCCGTCAGGGGAAAAAGTGAGTTATTGATATCCGTTCGAACATTTTAACACGTTCTAAATTACCTGTAAGACTAAAAGATGTTAAACTTTCCGATCGAATCAACGAATACAAAAGATCTCCAGAAAACTCAACAATTGAGTAGAATTAAAAATTCCCAGAAGCATGCAAAATTAACCAAGAATAAACCCCAGTGAGGGATTTAGGTCTCCGTACTTCACAGTAATTCTTAGAATTTCCTACTTAATTTTCTGAGTATTTTTAATATAGAAAAAATCAACATTTTAAAAAAATTCCAGAGAGGGGGTCTAAATCGACGTTTCGGGGTTCGATCGGACTTTAAACTTTATCTAGACAACGCCTAAAGCTCTACCTTGGCTCTGATACCACTGTATGGTTACTAGGCACTAGAACAAGGTTCTACAAGGTATTAACCATGCCAAAATCAAAATTTTCAAGTGCCGAACAACTCTAACCAAGATCTTAGACTAGAGATTAGGCGAAACAAAGAGCAAGTAAACAACTTTACTTCTAAGAGTTTGGGATTACAACCTTTGTAGTCCGTTCCTTCACTTCATAAGCTCCGTGTTGAGGTCCCTTCGCCGCGATCATCATGTATCCGGACTCTAGGGAGGCTCCATGAATAGAAAGATGCAATCTTGCTTCCGATCTTCAATAACTAAGATGATCTACCTTGAAGAAACTCAAACCCAAGCTCTTGCTTTGCTAATCAAGTATTAGCAAAGCAAACATCCTAATCTAAGCGGCTAGAATAGATGAGGATGATGAAGTAGGAATTTAGCTCTCATTTGTTTTCAATTTCTCACTCATTTTCATCACATATGAAAAAGCTAGAAAACTTTTTCAAGCAAGAAGGAAGAAGAAGAAGAAGCAAATCAATTTGTGATGAATAATGAATCTTGTGTGAGGTTAGAATTGCAACCATGGGTTAAGAATATAAACTTAACCCTTGTAGAGAAACAACTATGGTAAAGGGTTGGGTTGGGTTAAAGAAATATCTATGCAAAATATCACAAGTCAAAGGCAAAGCTTCAAGAAGCTTCTTGAAAGCTTCATGCAAGCTTAACCCCAATCCGAACCCTAACCATATTTAAACTCCACAAAACATGTTGCATTTATAACCCTAACTTGTTACAATATTATATATCACATATACAATATTTATTGTAACAAAATAAAATAATACAATTAACATATATCACATATATATCAATGTATTACCCGAGTGAGAAAAAGAATCGTTAAGTGAGCTTATATTAGTTAATGTAATTTAATATATCAAATATATAATTATACATTAAATTATTGAATCAACACTTGATCCCATAATCCGACTATTTCACAAATAACCGATTAACATAATCTGTATCAGTTCATCGAATCAACACTTGATCCGATGATCCGGCTATATCACATATACCGGCCGATATCACATATCGCGAGAATCTAATACGGTATCATATACACACATTGTTCTCGGTCCCGCACATATCACATATGTGCTCCTACTCCGTTTTTCCTAAGCCAGGAAATCTCTGTTGTCACGACCCGAAAGTACGGAACATGACCGGCACTTAGGCTACGAACGTCTCAAGACGCACGTGCTCTAAGTAAGCCGAGCCCAGAAATCCAAACCAAGAAAAGTAGTGGAGTGACGGAAAAACCATAGGTAAAACAACCAGTCTGCAATATAATATGCAACGCCTAAAGGCGAGGATCACAACAGAAAGGAAACTCAACAGCATGAATCCCAGAGAAACATAACGTGCGACTCTAAGGTCGAAAGAATAATCAACACTGGTCTCTATCTCAAATAAGTACATATTTGGTTGATGGAACTTCTAGATACAACTGAATATAATATACAATGTATAATGATGGGTACGATGCAAATAAACCCACCTACTAACAAGTCACCCGAAAGAAGCAGTGCCGCAAGCCGTAATGAATCCCTGTACGACAAACACCTGCAAGAACTGGGGCACAACGGGGGTGAGTTGCCAACTCGTGAATAGAAGAACATCTATGAACAGAAAATCGCATGTAGGACGCAATCCTAGGTCATACGATCAACATAAATAAACCTCAAATGAATAAGTCTGAAGCATGCTAAGGTGGCAATGTAACATCTATACATGTATGTAGTGCAAGTACTCGCCAATGCCTCAGGTAATAACATGTCATAAATATGAGGTATGTCTGCATAGAGTAATATGAATCAATGCCAGCTATAACATGAATCTAGTAGTATGTGGATGTCCTCCAACTAGGTAATCAATAGCTGTAAATCGGTGGATCCCGTCCACGTGTCACCCAATGACAACAAGCATCATGCATGTAAATATCGTAAAGCATATGCACGGAAATATGAGGATATAATCAAATCATGGAACCTGAGTGCCTAGCATCGACACTTGAAAACATCATGAACACCTGTGCCTAGCATCGGCACGTAAATCCTCATGTATCTCAGGCGCCGCACACCCTGGTCGGCCCTCATATCCATCTCATGACTCCAGTCGGTATCCCCCTGATAACCGATGGGTCCCAAGTACTATCACCGGCAGGTAGTACTCCCCTGCCGGGCTCACCGTCTAGCATACACGAGTCTTCTTGCCCCGGGGTACCTCACCGGGTCCACCATGTACCCGCAATCGGTGCCTACCACTCCTCGAATCGGGTATAACTACACAAGCTCTCTGGAACCGAGAAAACTCATGGTGGACGCACTGAAAATATCATATCAAGGGTGACCGGATTTTTTTGAATCAATTACATATTTTCTTTTGAAATATCCACGGTCCCCAAATCCAGAAATATCATAGAAACAACATATCTCAATGCGTATAATCAAACATGATGTATGCGACATGTAAAGAAAGGTAAGCAGAGCAGTAAGTCATGCAACATGGAATAGTAATGTGCGCATGTCGAGGGAAACCGCTCTTTTAAAACGAATCAGTTTTAAAGAAGATCTTGCGGTTCCCAAATCTCTAATCAAGCCGGAATCATCTATGTATGTGTATAGGTATAAGTGTACAATATGCCATGCAAGAATCATATCATGAATGCAACAGTACTACAGTGTAGTGGCATGGCAATTATCGATGATGAAGTGTGTGAGCCGGCAAACAGTGTACGTGGAACATACGCATCATCGATAATGGTGCTGGTATCCTAACAGCATGATGGTAATATCTCAATAAACGTAAGTAATGCGAAGCAAATGATATGAATATGCGGAATCAAATAATCAACGCAATAGTGAAGAGTCTACATCAATATGTAAGTGTCATGCGGTTTTGCCTTTTTGAAATAAGACGAATCGGGGGTTTTGTAAAATAAGAGCTACGGTGTTTTTAAGAAAAGATGCCCCTTTTGAAATTATCCGTAGAGTCCATTTTTGCCTGTCTTTAAAATACTCCTGATTCTTTAGTTTTGAAATAGGTATGACTCGGGTCAAGTCTAACATCTACTATACTAACCACTGATCTAACTATCAAGTCAATCGGGAGGGGTAAGAAAACCACCTAAGTCTGAGTCGATATATATAAATAAAGATAGTAGTCGGTGATCCCGCATCAATAGTATCGCATACGATACCGTAAATCATCTGACACCCTCAAGTCATGAGTGCGGATCAATCATCAATATAAAGCTCGTGCGGTAAATCGTCGTACGGCATCCCAATAGCTGGGTGCGGGTCAATATCATAGTCACCACATCAATTATCTGGTATCCTTATCATCATATCACACAATCTAGGGTACTAATCCAAGTCTAGTACGAATCGATACCATCTACATAAGTAGGAATGTGTGTGCGAAAGACACGCCCAAAGGCCCGCTAGAAATCATATATCGTATCCTAAATACGAATCACATCACATCACCGATACCATGGCACCATTCCCAAACTCATCGACTCACATCCAAAGTCCTCCAATATCCTCGTCATCACAGTATGAACATAGCAAATAAGCACGTGTGTGCATGTGGGTGCAAACTATTCTAGGGTTCGCGACTAGGAACTACACTAGTTACTTTTAACCCTAATCAATGCTTAGTACACCAACCACATCCTAAACAATCAAGTCACATATAAGTTATCATATATAAGTACAATATATATGGTATATTAGACATCGGACTGCGGGGGTGCTATACGCCATCCACCCGACTTCTCCCCGTAGATATAAATCTACTCACCTTTTCTTTTGTGTGCCGGTGCCGATGTCGCCAATGGCATCTCCAACGCTTCGACGCCACGTGGGGTACCTACAAGGATATCACACGCTAAAACACATAAAAACCATATCGAAAGCCAAAATGGTGCATGCTATGCCCTTAGGTAAAAACCTGTGGCCTCGCGTGCAAACACAGTCCATAACTCTCTACCGTTGGCGTTCAAACGCCACCCGATAGAAACGAATCATCGAATACCAAAATCCATATGAAAACAAGTCGTAAATCATGCGCCAAGTCAAGAAAATCAACCCAGATTCTACCCTGGTTGGAACCAGTCAAAACTAGACATTCCAGGGGTCAAGTTTACAGGTAAAAGAGTCGTGCACGCAAAACGAGGCAGTTCCCTACTGCTCTGGCCGCAATTTGCGGCCAGAAGGGGTATATCTGCGGCTATGAAGTGGGTCCAGGGGCTGGGGCTTTGGGTGTTGGCTTCTATCTACCTGCACATCTCACTGCCAAGTCAATTTTATTTTAGGAGGTCCCGGGTTGTACCAGATTCCAGAAAGGCTACAAAGTCGACAAAATCTATAAAATACGCCAAGTCGATACATTCAGGTAACTAACTGGAAATCTGTGGTATTCTGGGTTAAACTAGTCTCAAATACACCTAATAGGGTTATACCAACCATCAAAACCAGCACTTGGTCAAGTCTCACTCAAATTTGCCTAAACTAGCACTAATTACGATATAAACACTAAATTTCAGCTAAACAACTATAACTTTGCAAGATAGGGTTTGGGTTATGAGATTATACCTCAAGAGAAGTCCTAGGATGTTGGAGAAGAGAGGATGAAGGAAGGAGGAAGGGCTGTTGCTGCTGTTGTGCTCCTGTAGCAGCTGCTGGTGTAGTTGTTCTACTGATGTTTGCTTGGTGCTGCTTGCAATTTTTCTCTTTTGATGTTGTTTATGCAGCAGCAGCAGGGTTGTGGGAATGTTGGGGTTGCTGTTGCATCAACTCTTGTTGTGGCTGAAGAAATTGTGGCTGTTGTTGTGGGGCGTTGTAGTATCTGATGTTGATAGAGATTTGGGGCTGAAGTGTTGATAATGGGGCAGATGTTTGCCTCAGCTGCAGTGCAGCCATGATGCTGCTGCTGATGCAGGATGCTGAGTGCTGATGTTATATGCAGTTGATGTGAGTGTGTAGGTGCTATTGATATTGGGGGCTGTTATTAGGTGGGGTTTTGAGCTGCTGATGCAGCTGCTGCTGCTGGTGTAGGGTGGTGTGTGAGAGTGAGAGAGAGAGATGTGAGAGGCAAAAGTTTTGAAGTGAATGCTGATGGTGACATTACCTAGGAGCCACCTACCTCTCTCTCTAGCCACAAGTCAACTTAACTCTAATCACCCTTTAACAACACACTTAACTTAACCATAAGGTTTAAGCCACCATGGTCATCTAAGCATGGTTCAACCCCAGGCTCAACCCTAGCTATCATGCACATATGTGTGCAGCCCAGATAAACTTTTCAATAAAATATTCATAAAACCAGATAAATCATTAGGAACCAATTTTGGTAAACTTTTTACCAAAAACCCTACATTAACATATTTTAGAATTTCCATAATTTTTCTTCAGAATTTTCCCCATTTATCGATATTTAATTATACCGAAATATTAAAATATTCAACAAAATAATATTAAATTATAAAAATTCCCAAAAATAATATTATATTTTTCTGAAATGTTACATCTGTGTAGGACTCTAAAGAATCGTCAATACGCCGGCAGTAGTGATGATCATATCAAACACCCACAAGCTGCAAGCGGTCAGCTAAACGTAATAGCCACCCAGGTATTGAGCGATCAAAAGATCAACAAGAAAGCAAGTACATTCTCTTGTGAATCCAATCAGTAACACTCCCGTACAGTCCGGTCTCTTCGTCTGATATGTCGCATATCTCGCCTAGGGGCGGTAAACGCCAGACCCCAGTAGCTTGATAAGTCATGTCGATATGAGGTCCATAACAGCTCGAGAAACTACTGATAACACTTACCGGTTAATCTCAGCAACCCTGGCCAGGGATTTCCAGTTATAGCCAATCGAACACAGCGCAACATCAACTCCCTATACCGGAAGAGACGAATCCCCTCGTATCGCTCATTGCCTCCATGTGATTCGGGACTGTACCCAAAAGCCACCGTTTTGCACGCCCTCTTGGACATGGTATGATTGAAATCAAAGCACGGTGGGAATCACACAAGACTCTATGACGATCTTGGGTCTACAGACTAAGCTGTACCAGTGTCACCGGAGAACAACCATCTGACGTGAGGTATAATACCACCTGCGAGTTCTCGGCGAGTCCGTCCAGTGTACCCAGTCTCTACTGAGCACCCGTATACCTTCTCTGATATCAAACACCAATGGATATGGGATCATCCATTGCCCATCATATGGGTCAAGAAGCGCATATGCTAGTCTACTCTGGAGTATCGATGCCCTATCTCGGTACTTGATTGGTAGAGATTTTGCGTGCTTAGTTAAATAACGCAATCAAGACGGTTTCGCTTGTAGCTAGCCGGTTGAGTACAGGTCGTCCGCAGGGAGATGGGAATCTTTTTCTATGTGCTTTAACGAGTTAAGTCCAAATATCCAGGTTTGTTTTTAGATTAACTATGTGCTAAAATGATATATAAAGAGAGCTTGTTAGGGTTAGGATTAGGTTAGTTTGAGTTAGGAGTCGCTCACTTCTTTCGTTGCCACTCTTAATATCGGTGTTACGGTAATCGGCAACAACGGGGATTAGCACGACTAGGAAGGAACTTGTGAGTATAAGCTAGGCTTTCCAACGCTTAAGTTCTTCCTTTTGGTGCTTGTCCGTCCGCTCTTGGCTCTTAGTCTTAACCTCCGGTTAATTCAACCACAACCGGTCTCACTAAGGAATCACCGCTATCATATAGGATAGGGTGCCGTAGGGAGCGGATTGTGGTTCAATTAATGGGAGTCCGAATCAAGATGTTGGGCAAGAAAAGAGTGAGAGAGATTTCCTTCTCTCAAACTTTCCTTATCCTACCCTAACAAGTGAGAAAACTACTCACCCATTTACAAGAAAAAGGAAAATAAAACAAAGGAGGAAGATAGAAAGAAAGAGATTAGAAGATTACAACTAGCTAATTGAGACCTCACTTTGACAAGGATCAAGCTTAAGCATCATTGTTGTTGAAGGATAAAGAAAAAGAGAACAAGAAAGAAACAAACAACAAATAACAACAACTAGATTAGCAAATGAAAAATACAAGCAATTATAGTTAACAAAATAACAAGACAAGCATGATAACAAAAAGAACTCTTTTATTCATCCTTCACTCACAAAAGCTCACTACAAGTTTTTAATGGAGAAGAGATGAGAAGAGGAAGAAGAACATCAACATATATCCTAAAATCTAAATACAAGAATAAGCACCCTTGGCTTTGGGGACTATTTATAGGCAGGCAACAGAAATTCTAGGGCAACATTCAGAATAAACATGGAATGACCAAAACACCCCTAAACAATCTTCAGCTGACAAGACTATACAGCCACGGATCCACGGCCTAAGCGTGCTTATGCCGCGGTTCCACGGCCCTATTGGGGACTTAGGTCTTCAATTGTGGTGACTTCCCCTGGTTTGCAGTACCCTTCAGTATGGTATATGTTTTTTCTCAGAATTTCTTCACGATTTTTCCAGAATTTCTGCTTATCAAAAAGGTGATGTGATGTGGATCTTTTATCATGATTTTTCTTGAGCTCCGCGTAGATATGTTGGATCTTGTGTTGCCATTGAGCTTTGTGCATGAAAATGACATTGATTTGCCATTTTGTCCCTTTAAACTGGTGTGCGGCAACATACAGATAGAGAGCGGAGACCCGCGTTTTATCTATAGTTAGCAGTAATCAAGATTTTGTCGTGCTTTTCCATGAATTTCATT
Source organism: Agapanthus africanus (assembly GCA_030015575.1). NCBI lineage: Eukaryota > Viridiplantae > Streptophyta > Magnoliopsida > Asparagales > Amaryllidaceae > Agapanthus > Agapanthus africanus. The sequence goes on from JASDDO010000022.1 coordinate 208,784,500, forward strand.
GTTTAGAGCTGAGAACCTGTATCCTGCAATTAACTAGCAAACACGGCTTAAGAGTACCTACCGATAAGCAATGTGATAAAAATTAGGCGGTATAAAAATGCAAAATTCTGATATGAACAAATACCCCAAACTTATCATTTGCTTGTCCCGAGCAAAGCCAATTTATTCACAAAAATTCCTAACCTCACTTTCGCAGAGAACGCGATTGCACTGAGCATATGCAACAAGCCGTTAAACCTCTAGGCGTCCCTAGTAGGAGGAGTGTTGTCTCATGAGGGTTTTCAGCGGATACTACTCACAAAATCCGGTCAAGCTAGTTTGGCAAAATAACTATGATTCAAACCCTAAAGTTTTGTTTCAGAAAATAACAATTCCATTATCCTAAGTCTAGACTATCGAACCTTTATTTTTCACACCTCGCTTCTTATTTAACTTAAGATTTTATATGTCTTTACGTGCAGTGCCAATAGTGTCGTTAAGTTCCAGAAGGATCGAGTAAAGTCATCATGCCATACAATAAAGTCCAGATAAAGTTTTTTAAAAGGATCATATAAGTTTTATAAAGAGTTAAGCATTTTTCAAGTTTCGTTTTCCAGTAAGGTTTCAACTTCAGAATTTCTATCTTCCTTAACAGGAAACTAGGTCTTATTTTTCACTCCACCTTTTTCTTGTTTTCATTTCATACACACCTCTGTGAATGTGCAATAGTTTTTATCATAGAATAAAACCTTCATATCTCCGCTAGAAATATTTTTTTATAAAAACCTGTCTTTTGTCAAGATTATTCTCACACAAAGAACTGTTAGGAATTTTAACTCGAAGAGAACACTTGCTTGACTTTATTTTAATCTGGACTTTCTAGGCTTCTTAACGAGCTTTGGGCCAATGCACCTAAACCAGTTGGCTTTAGGGCATTAGGTGTAGAGACACCCCAGCGGACTTAATTACTCAAGTTACCTAGGCCCAAAAACAAAAGACAATTTAGCGTGAAAATCATGATGATTTAATGCGAACGGAGATATAACCGGCAGTTCAATTATTTTTTTTGATAAAAGACGTGTTTATTGGGTTCGGTGTGTAATCATTCCAATCAAGTTCCAGATGGGTTATTTTTCAGACTTAGTTCCAATTAAGCATCAATAACATTCCTTCATATTCACTTTACTTCATAAACTATTCTTGATATTACTTATTTCAGAACAAACCTATTTGATCCTTAGAAAATCATTTATCCATTTAAAAGTTTTTAGACATAAAAGACTTGTCATCTAATTTCCAAAACTCACGACACGTGTAGTGTGATGTAAAGACGTATATCAGCTATAGTTAACTTCAAAGGAGAGTTATCTTTCAGATATTCAAAATCTAAAAATAAGATTTAGTTATTCTTATCTTATCAAACAAAACCGTCGAAATGTTGAATTAGAGTTCTCCCACTAGCTAACTTGACAGAAAAGTTTTTATATTTTTAGAAAATTTTCTGATTTTTATGGATTTTATAGATTTTAGTATGCAGATGCAAAATATACATATGAATGCGAAGGTTAGAAATGCGTACCGAGCGTACCCCCAAACTTAAACTGGACAGTGTCCTCACTGTCATTGCAGGAAGAGATCATTCAAAGGGTCAAAATTGTCGGTTAGATATACACAATTTTTTTTTGTTTTTTAAAGAGTAAAAATGGAAAAGAATATCCACAAATAAATATAAAATGGTATATACATACCCCCAAACTTATTTGGAACAGTGTCCACTATTCTTGGATGGAGAACCGAAGTTTGGTGGTAGGCAGAGGAAGATTATGCAGGGTAAACCGGCTCCTGTAAGACCAGGAGCTCCTCTGTTGGTTCGACGCTAAGATACGGTTTAAGTCGGTGTCCATTTACTTTAAAAAATGAACCGTCCTTTGGATTCTCCAAATCCACAGCGCCATGCGGATACACATTCCGCACAAAATACGGCCCTTTCCAGCGAGATCTGAGCTTTCCTGGATGGAAGTGTAGCCGGGTGTCGTAAAGAAGTACCTGTTGACCAGGTACGAAAGTTTTGCGCAAAAGGTGTTTATCGTGAAACACCTTCGTTCGGTTCTTAACGACAACCGCGTTATCGTAAGCCTCATCCCTAAGCTCGCTCAATTCGTTCAACTGCAGCTTCCGATTGCTGCCCGCATTTTCGAGAGACAGATTCAGCTCTTTTATCACCCAAAATGCGCGATACTCTATTTCGACAGGGAGGTGGCAAGCCTTTCCGTACATAAGCCGATAGGGAGACATGCCAAGATCGGTCTTATAAGCCATTCGAAATGCCCAAAGGGCATCAGTGAGTTTCAACGACCAATCCTTTCGGTTCTTGGAAACCGTTTTCTTCAGTATCTGCTTGATTTGCCGATATGAAACTTCGGCTTGCCCACAGGTTTGGGGATGGTAGGGCGTAGATAGCTTATGATTAATGGAATATTTCCGCATCAAGGCCTCGAAAGTCTTATTGCAGAAATGAGTTCCATTGTCGCTAATGATCGCTCGGGGGTGCCCAAACTAGGAGAAAATGTTTTATTTAAGAAACCTAACGATAACCTTGTTGTCGTTAGTCCGGCTGGGCACAGCCTCGACCCACTTAGAGACGTAATCAACAGCGAGAAGGATGTATAAGTTCCTGAAAGAGCTGGGAAACGGCCCCATGAAATCTATCCCTCAAACGTCGAAAATCTCCACAACCAAGATTGGTTGGAGCGGCATCTCATTCCTCCGGGATATCCGGCCCAAGTGTTGGCACCGGGAGCAAGTCTTGCAATAGTCATGAGCGTCTTTGAAAAGTTGTGGCCAGTAGAAACCACATTGCAAGATCTTCTCAGCTGTCTTTCTGGGGCCAAAATGCCCGCCACATACTTGATCGTGGCAAAATGACAGCACACTCTTGAATTCATCGTCAGGGACACACCGACGAATAATCTGGTCGGGACAGTATTTGAACATATAGGGTTCGTCCCAGTAAAAGTGTTTTACTTGGGATAAGAATCGAAGTCTGTCCTGACTTGACCATTCAGTCGGTAATAACCCTGTGGCCAAATAATTCACAATATCTGCGAACCAGGGTTCGCGAGATACTGTCAAGAGTTGTTCATCCGAAAAAATGTCGTTGATCGGAAGCTGAGGCGACGGCGAAGAAGGAAGTCGTGAGAGATGGTTGGCGACTACGTTTTCACATCCTCTTTTATCCTTAATGACAAGGTCAAACTCTTGAAGCAAGAGGATCCAACGTATTAGCCGAGATTTTGCATCTTTCTTTGCAAAAAGATGGTGCAGAGCAGAATGGTCTGTGTAGACAATGACTGGAGAGCCGATGAGGTAGGGCCTGAACTTTTCTAAAGCAAATACAACAGCCAAGAATTCCTTCTCGGTTGTTGTATAATTGAGTTGGGCGTCGTTCAGGGTTCGGCTCGCATAATAGATTACGTGCGGCATCTTGTTGATGTGTTGTCCAAGGACAACACCAATGGCAAAGTCGGATGCATCGCACATAATCTCAAATGGGTGCGTCCAGTCAGGTGAAGAAAGAACGGGAGAAGAAGTGAGTGAGCTTTTTAATGACTCGAACGTAGTCACACAGCTCGAGTTGAAGTCGAATGGCGTGTCCTTGGCCAGTAGAAGAGTCAAGGGCCTAGCAATCTTGCTAAAGTCCTTGATGAACCATCTATAGAAACCAACATGGCCTAGGAAGGCTCGGATGTCTCGGACGCATCTGGGAGGAGGGAGATTGGAAATGACCTCAATCTTCGCTTTGTCAACCTCTATTCCATTTTGCGAAATGATATGTCCTAAGACAATACCTTCGCGCACCATGAAGTGGCACTTCTCCCAATTCAATGTGAGGTTCTTGTCCTTACATCGGGTAAGGACAGCGTCAAGATGCAGCAAACACTCGTTAAAGGAATCGCCGAAGATGGAGAAATCGTCCATGAAGATCTCCAGGAATTTCTCCACCATGTCTGAGAAGATTCCCATCATACACCGCTGGAAGGTAGCGGGCGCATTGCATAACCCAAAGGGCATGCGACAAAATGCGAACGTGCCGAAAGGACAAGTGAATGTGGTCTTGTCCTGGTCTTTTTCGGAGATGGGGATCTGATTATAGCCAGAGTAGCTATCAAGAAAGCAGTAGTACTCGTGTCCGGCCAATCGTTCAAGCATTTGGTCAATGAAAGGTAGCGGAAAGTGGTCTTTCCGCGTTGCGGCGTTGAGTTTTCTGTAATCGATGCATACTCGCCACCCGGTTTGGGTGCGAGTAGGGATTAACTATTCGCCTCGTTAGTAACGACCGTTATGCCTGATTTCTTGGGGACAACGTGAATGGGGCTAACCCACTGGCTATCAGAGATAGGGTAAATGATACCACTATCCAGACACTTCACGATTTCCTTTTTCACAGCCTCCTTCATGATTGGGTTGAGTCGCCTTTGTGGATCCCTGGCTGGTTTGGCATCATCCATCAGATGAATATGATGTTCAACGATCAGGGGACTAATCCCCTTGATGTCCGCCATGGACCAGCCAAAAGCTTGCATATTGCTGTGCAAGACCGCAAGAAGGGCTTTCTCTTGCTCTAGAGCTAGAGAAGCCGAGATGATAACAGAGAGGGTCTCGTTCTCACCCAAGTAAGCGTACTTAAGGTGAGATGGCAAAGGCTTGAGTTCGAGCGTTGGAGGTGAAACGATTGAAGAAAAGATTGGTAAAAAGGTCTCGAACTCAAAGGATTCCAGCAAAGGTTCAAAACGAGTATAAGCGACCGAGTTGGATGGTTCAGGTAACTCATCCTGAAATTCGAAGGATTCAAACTCGGGTGGTGAGTGGCTAAGATCGTTCGAGAAAGTGAAACCCTCGTAGTCATTGTCCAGCGCAGAAACAGCAGCAGGTTCGAAGAGGAACGCACTAGTGTCGTTAAGGTTATCGTGATCGAACAAAAACTCCTCGAATTCACACTCTTCCGGGGTGATCTCCTGGATTGAGCAAACATCTAGTATATGAGCATTAGGTTCGGAGGGCTGATTCCCCAACCTAAAAATGTTGAGGTCAATTGTCATGTTTCCAAAAGATAGGTTCATCGAACCATTGCGACAATTGATCACAGCATTTGAGGTTGCAAGGAATGGGCGACCGAGTATCACCGGAATTTGATTCCGGGGGTTAGCTACAGGATGTGTGTCTAATACAATGAAGTCAACGGGGAATATGAAGTCCCCAACCTTGATTAACACATCCTCTAGCTCACCCCTAGGATAGGTGATCGATCGGTCGGCCATTTGGAGAGTGCAGTGTGTGGGTTTCAGCTCTCCTACACCTAGTTGCTCATATACTGAGTACGGAAGAAGGTTAACACTGGCACCAAGATCTAATAGTGCGCGGTTGATGTTCTTATCCCCAATGGTAATAGAAATCGTAGAACAGACAGGGTCCTTCCGTTTTTGCGGTAAAGATTGGGTAAGAGCATCACTCACAGCACTAGCCAAGAAAACTTTCTTGGGTACCTGAGACTTCCTCTTTTTCGTGCACAAGTCCTTTAAGATTTTCGCGTAGGACGGGACTTGTTGGACAGCATCTAAAAGGGGAATGTTGATGTTAATCTGCTTAAACAACTCCAGAATCTTCTCCATTTATGGATTTTGTTTATTAGACCTCAACCGGTTTGGAAATGGAACGTTTTTAAAATTGGTTGAGTCCAATACTTGTGGAGGAGATTGTGGAGTTGGAACGGATCCTGGAGCTGGTGTTTTCGTGGAGTGAGAAGTGGGTCCGTTCAGAGCAGAAGAAGAAGGAGAGCCTTTTGACGAATGGAGAATAGGCTCAGAAGACGAAGAAGAAGAAGCGGCCGGGGTGTCATTATCCTCAATTGTTGTGCCGATATTGTTGTGCAGCATCCTTCCCGATCTCAATGTAGTCACAGCACTCACATTATGGTTCCGTTGTTCAAGAGCAACATGTACATTATGTGGGTGACCGGGATTTGGGAGTGGTTGAGATGGAAGCTTCCCCTTTTCTCGCTCGTTTAACACCGCATTCAGCTGTGCAATCTGGACTTCGATGGTCTTGATGCTTTGCCCGTGTGCAGCAGTGTGTTGCACCAAAGACTGAATAGACGACTGGATATTGGCGGTGGATTGTGTCGATTGTTTAACGAACGCCTCCAGAGTTCGTTCTAGCGAGGAAACCTTATCGTTGTTTGACGGAACAAAGTTGTTTTGTGGAAAAGAATTGTTGGGTGCAAAGTTGTTCGTCTGATTTTGAAAAGGTTGGGGTTGGAAGGGCTGCTGAAACTGATGTTGAGTTTGTTGTTGCGCTTGTTGTTGCGGAGGAGGGGGCCTCTGGAAATTGTTGCCTTGGAATTGTTGTTGATTCTGATTCCAGGCGAAATTGGGGTGGTTCCTCCAACCGGGATTGTAGGTGGAAGAGTATGGATCATTCCTCGATCTTTGCTGAAATGCAGCATTAACCTGATCCTGTCCTTAAGATGGTGGATTGTAAGGACACTCTTCGGTTAAGTGAGAAGGATCGGAACAACAAGCACAAATGGTACGAAGGGGAAGAACAGGGGCAGGAGCGGGAGATGAAAATTTGCTCTCTATCGCTTCAAGTTTTCTCGTTATTGCAGCCATTTCTGCTTTCATCGCAATAGAGACATCGAGTTGGTGAATTCCTACCCTAGACTGACCAGTAGAAGTGGAGAAGGAAGAAGAAGTAGTTGGTCTAGTGCTCTCCCATTGAAGCGTTTGTTCCACAAGGTCGTCGAAGAATTGCCATGCTTCCTCGTCAGATTTCGATAGGAAGTGGCCCTGACAAATGGTTTCCAACAACTGCTTGGTTGCTGGGTTCAGGCCCTCGTATAAGGTTTGGCAAATTTGTCATTTCTCAATACCGTGGTGAGGGCACTGAACAAGAAGGTCTTTATACCGGTCAAAGCACTTCCAGAAGGGTTCAGAAGGAAGCTGAGAGAATTGGTTGATTTTGTTACGTATCCTTGCGATTTTATGATCCGGATAGAATTTCTTGAGAAACGCTTTCACAAACTCGTCCCAACTGGTTATGGAGTGGGAAGCGGTGCTGTACAGCCATTTTTCAGCAAGATCGCATAAAGTGAACGGAATGACCCGTAGACGTATAGCATCGTCCGACAGCTGGGTAGTTTTCATCATGGCACAAACATTTTGGAACTTGTTGATGAAGATATAGGCATCTTCAGATTCAAGCCCATGAAATTTCGGAAGCATGTTAATGAAGTGGGGCTTAATTTCAAAATTATCCCCGTTGGCCGGTGGAAGAGAAAGACAAGTGGGAAGTGCGGAACGGGTGGGATAGAAACGATCCTGGAGCGCGATTCGCTGCGGCGCTACAACAGGCGGTGGTGGGTTATTCGCTTCCATAGGAGGTGGAGTCAATCCCGGGGGAGTCAAAGAGATGTTTGGATTAAATCCTGACATTGCGGAAGAAGAGGTTGGTGATGGTGAAGGTGAGGATGTATGAACAGAATTCCGGTCAACGTCGGAGTTGGCCGGCAAAGGTAAGGGTGAAAGAGGCGTGAACGGAGTTTCGACGTCTGAGTCGATCGCGTAGTCGGTAGCGACTAACGTAACGCGGACTAGTCAGGCGCTAGTGTCCCGAGTCTAAGCGGACATACACTAAACGAGTTTAGTATAGTCAAAGCGGAGAAGGTGAGGGTAAGAAAACGTCAATGGAGAAATACGATGGGTGGTGAGTGAAAAATGGATTTTGGCGACAAAGGGCAAGTTTTTATAAAAGTTTTTGGTTTTGTGTTTTTTTTTAGAAAGAGCTTTACAAAGATATGTACGGACTTATGGCTTCAAGCAATCACAAACAAGATATGCACAATCACACCTAGATCTAGGGTCACCTAGGTCAGCTAGACAGCTCCTAACTGTTCCAAAGGGCTAGAAATAGGACCTCAAACCGCCTCTTCTCCGCCAATTGCGGCCAGGTAAGTGCCAGGTAAGTGGGAGGCTCCCCACTACGTAAGTAGTGGTCCTAATTAAGTAACCACTTGCCTTGGACACACTTTCCTAGACACCGCAAAGTCAGGATAGGATAAATGGCCGATGCCTGTAACTAGTCCTCTGTCCTATTGAGCGCGAAGTCCTTAGGGGTGAGTCTAGTATTTTTTAATTAAACAATGGTCAATGCATATGCTTTTTGTGATTTCTGGGGTCCTGGGAAGGATGATGAAATCCCCACCCAATCTGGATTGGTTTCAAGCCCCTTAAAGTCCGTATTAATATATGCAAAGCAGTAACATTCAACTGCAATCAATTTTTATTTTTTAAGCGCGGCGCAAAGAATCCTGCACAAAAACAATTTATTGGAAGGGGGAAGAGAATTTGCGCAAAGAATGCTGCAGAAAACACAGTTCAGTGGAGTTCAGTGGAGTTCAGAGGAGTGGGGAGGAGATAAGGAACACTCACAGGGAATTTGGCACCCTGAAGGCACCAAACGGCCGTGGTTCCGCGGCCTAAGCCTGCTTATGTCGCGGTTCCGCGGCGGTTTGTTGGCCTTGGTGCTTGATTTTTCTTGTCGGTGCTTCCTTGGTTGTCCTCTGCTTGTCTGGATTTCCTGAATCTTGATTTACTCACTGTATCTGCTCCAGATTTTTACAGTAGACCGTTGGTTTCGTCTTGATCCGTCGCGGTGTACCCGCGAGATATGGGTCTAACTTCCCACGCCTTTGGCACTGAACTCGATCGTCTTTTTATCCTGCACACTTGCACAAAAACTAATCAAAAATAACAAGATGGTTTTTTACAATGTATATTTTTTTGTTTTGTTTTTCGGTTATATTTATATTCACAAATTAACCCGAAATTACACAAAGAAATAAACTACCGTCTCTCCGGCAACGACGCCATTTTATTGGTAGAGATTTTGCGTGCTTAGTTAAATACCGCAATCAAGACGGTTTCGCTTGTAGCTAGCCGGTTGAGTACAGGTCGTCCGCAGGGAGATGGGAATCTTTTTCTATGTGCTTTAACGAGTTAAGTTCAAATATCCAGGTTTGTTTTTAGATTAACGATGTGCTAAAATGATATATAAAGAGAGCTTGTTAGGGTTAGGATTAGGTTAGTTTGAGTTAGGAGTCGCTCACTTCTTTCGTTGTCACTCTTAATATCGGTGTTACGGTAATCGGCAACAACGGGGATTAGCACGACTAGGAAGGAACTTGCGAGTATAAGCTAGGCTTTCCAACGCTTAAGTTCTTCCTTTTGGTGCTCGTCCGTCCGTTCTTGGCTCTTAGCCTTAACCTCCGGTTAATTCAACCACAACCGGTCTCACTAAGGAATCACCGCTATCATGTAGGATAGGGTGCCGTAGGGAGCGGATTGTGGTTCAATTAATGGGAGTCCGAATCAAGATGTTGGGCAAGAAAAGAGTGAGAGAGATTTCCTTCTCTCAAACTTTCCTTATCCTACCCTAACAAGTGAGAAAACTACTCACCCATTTACAAGAAAAAGGAAAATAAAACAAAGGAGGAAGATAGAAAGAAAGAGATTAGAAGATTACAACTAGCTAATTGAGACCTCACTTTGGCAAGGATCAAGCTTAAGCATCATTGTTGTTTAAGGATAAAGAAAAATTGAACAAAAAAGAAACAAACAACGAATAACAACAACTACATTAGCAAATGAAAAATACAAGCAATTATAGTTAACAAAATAACAAGACAAGCATGATAACAAAAAGAACTCTTTTATTCATCCTTCACTTACAAAAGCTCACTACAAGTTTTTAATGGAGAAGAGATGAGAAGAGGAAGAAGAACAACAACATATATCCTAAAATCTAAATACAAGAATAAGCACCCTTGGCTTTGGCAAGTTCTGGACTATTTATAGGCAGGCAACAGAAATTCTATGGCAACATTCAGAATAAACATGGAATGACCAAAACACCCCTAAACAATCTTCAGCTGACAAGACTATACAGCCACGGATCCGCGGCCTAAGCATGCTTATGCCGCGGTTCCGCGGCCCTATTAGGGACTTAGGTCTTCAATTGTGGTGACTTCCCCTGGTTTGCAGTACCCTTCAGTATGGTATATGTTTTTTCTCAGAATTTCTTCACGATTTTTCCAGAATTTCTGCTGATCAAAAAGGTGATGTGATGTGGCTCTTTTGTCATGATTTTTCTTGAGCTCCACGTAGATATGTTGGATCTTGTGTTACCATTGAGCTTTGTGCATGAAAATGACATTGATTTGCCATTTTGTCCCTTTAAACTGGTGTGCGGCAACATACGGATAGAGAGCGGAGACCCGCGTTTTATCTGTGGTTGGCAGTAATCAGGATTTTGTCATGCTTTTCCATGAATTTCATTGTTTAGAGTTGAGAACCTGTATCCTGCAATTAACTAGCAAACACGGCTCAAGAGTACCTACCGATAAGCAATGTGATAAAAATTGGGCGGTATAAAAATGCAAAAATCTGATATGAACAATACTCCCACGACTAGGAACATTTGAAGGATGTACTTGGCGACTACACTTTCCCCAGTAGTATGATCCGCATCATAGTCCTGGTAGTCAAGTGCTCATCCTAAAGGCTTTATCAACATGTAACATAGAGACAATCAGAGTACATGTTAAGATAAAGTGTAACCAGATAGCATACTATCATGTCGAGCAAGAAAGTCGTACCTATATATGTCCAAGCATCCACTACAATATACATCGTATATACAGTAATGGCCTCTAGGGCATACATATAACTAACAAATGCATACGGCGTTGTATTCGTAGCCGTTTTGAACATAGTTCGATACGCCCAGAGAGCTTCATGCAGTCTCTCGTGCCAGTCCTTTTTATTTTTGAGCACCGTCTTATTTATGATCTTTGTCAAGGTTTTGTTGAAAGCCTCAACTAGACCGTTAGCTCAGGGATTATAGACTGAAAAGTATCTCCAGTCTATGTTATACTGCTGTGCGAAACAACCGATTCTGTGACTTCTGTAGGCCGGCCCGTTATCGGAGATAACCCGTCGCCGAGTGCTGAACCGATAGATGACGTGTGTCTTGAAGAAATGGAGGATGTTCTCCGTCTTCACTTCTCTTAGCGCTATGGCTTCTGCCCACTTAGAGAAGTAATCAGTTGTCGCCAATATGAACCGTTGTCCTTGGATGACGCTGGTTTGATGGGCCCAATTATGTCGGTTCTCCACATTTCGAACGGCCAGCTAGCTGCTATTGGGTGTAGCGGGTTTGGATGCTGGTGGATGAAGTCTCCATGAATTTTGCACGAGTGGCACCTGCTTCGCGTATTCGAGGCAGCCCTGAATCATCGTGGACCAATAGTAGCCCATTCTTTTGATCTTCAGCTTCTTCTTTGGCCCAGCTTGATGAGAACCGCAAAGTCCGTCATGAGTTTCTTGGATGACTCCTCCTTGCTTCTTCCGGTCCCAGGCATCTCAACCACAGAGAGTCGAACGATCTCTTATATAGAGTATCATTGACGAAAGCGAAAGACAAAGCTCGTTTCATGAGATTATGTCTTGAGGATGCATCTTTCGGCGTTTGACGGGATTTGAAGTAGTATTTAAAGATTTCTCTCCAATCTTTAGCCTTTTCTTGGTCCTCTATTTGTAGAGCTGTTTGCTTGATCGCTTCCTTTTCTTCAGACGACTCTGGAGATATTTCTGCTGGTGTAAGAACCCGACGGCTTTGTACAATGATTCTTACGTCATCGAGGTTTTCGTCATCCAGTTCTTTAGCGAGTTTGGCTAATGCGTCCGCTTTTCTATTTTCTGTACGCGGTATGCTTTCCAGGGCGTAGGAGGGAATTTGAGTTAGTAACTGCTCCTCTCTTTCGCCATAGCTGATCAGTTCCAGTTTACATGTCTGGTAGTCTCTATTTACTTGGCTAACGACCAGCTGGGAGTCTCCGTATATGATGAGGTTTTCGATTCCCATGTCGACAACGATCTCAAGACCTGCTATCAAAGCCTCATATTCTGCTTCATTATTTGTCCTCGGCTTTGTTAAGGAAAAGGCAAAGCGCATTATCCTTCCATGTGGAGTCACGAAGATGAGGCCTACCCCAGATTTGATTATGGGGGAGCTATGCTTTCGCTTCTTCATGGAAGATGCCCCATCGAAGTAGAGTTCCCATCAGGTATCACTCTCTCCTCTCTCCCCGTTGATCATGTCAAACGCGTGCTCGTCTGGCAATTCGCAATTTAGGGGTGAATCGGCAGGTATCAGATGCTCAGCGAGGAAGTCGGCGATGGCCTGGCCTTTCACTGCCTTGAGAGGTCGGTATGTTATCGAGAATTCCATTAAGAGTAGGGCCCATTTAGTGAGCCGTCCCGTTAGTATGGCTCTTGACATCAAATATTTGAGAGGATCCACTTTTGATATGAGATGGACCTCATGCGCCAAAGCATAATGCCGAAGCTTCGTTATCACGAAGATTAACGCTAGGCAATGTTTTTCGATATGGGAGTAGTTGTTTTCTTCCCCCGGGAGAACTCGACTCAAATAGTAGAGGGCTCTTTCTTTCCCTTGGTCATTCTCCTGTGCCTATAGCGCGCCTAAGGAACCTTCAAGGGCTGTTGTGTACAGAATGAGGGGCTTTCCCTTGACTAGAGCGGTCAGTACCGGCGCGTTCTGCAGATATTGCTTGATTTCGTCCAGTGCGCTTTGGCATTTATGATCTCAAAAGAACGGGGTTCCCTTCTTCATCAGGTGACTGTAGGGACAACATTTTCCGGAAAGGTTGGTTATGAACCGTCGGATATACGCGAGCTTTCCTTGTAGAGACCGAAATTGTTTTAAAGTTCTTGGAGTGGGCATTTCCATAATCGCCTTGATCTTCGATGGATCTATTTCAATGTCCCGATGTCGTATGATGAACCCTAGAAATTTGCTTGAGGAGACACTAAATGCGCATTTCAGAGGTTATACTTACGAAGACGTCGGAACACTGTTTTCAAATGCTCCCAGTGTTCCTCGTACGATTTGCTTTTCACTACGAGGTCGTCGATGTAACATTCGACAATCTCATGTATGAGGTTCTCGAAGATCTTCGTCATGGCCCTCTGGTAGGTAGTGCCTGCATTCTTCAGACTGAAAGGCATCACTTTATAGCAAAATATGCCTAGAGGAGTCTGTAAAGATGTATTCTTTTGGTCTTCGGGATGCATCTTTATTTGATTGTACCTTGATGATCCGTCCATGAAGGAGAAGACTTCATGAGTGGACGTATTATCTATCATCAGCTCGGTAACCGGTACAGGAAAGTCAACCTTCGGACATGCTTTGTTGAGGTCCCGAAAGTCCACGCAGATGCGCACCGTTCCATTTTTCTTCATCACTGGAACAATGTTGGCGATCCAGTCAGGGTATTGAACTTCTTGAATGAAGTTGGAGTCAATTAGCTTCCTGACTTCAGCGTTGATACTCATTTCAAGTTCGAGCCGCATTCTTCTCGGTGCTTGTTTGACTGGCTTGACGTCCGGAGATATCGCTAATTTATGTACAGCTATTTCTGGATCTAGTCCCAGCATCTCGGAGTAGTTCCATGCGAAGCAGTCTTTATACCGCATGAGCACATCTTTTAGCGTAGCCACCTGCTCTTTAGACAACAGCTCACTGACGAACGTTGGCCGTGGGTCGTTTGCCGTCCCCAAGTTGACTTTTTTCAAGTTGTCCGCCATGGTGTGTATCCCATCCTCTAGCTCTTTTGGCGCCGGTGGAAATTCTGAGATCAACTCCCCTTCATCCTCATTTTCGAAGCACCAGGAGAGGTTATCCATATTCTCGTGCACTCCTTCTTCCGACAGCGTTATCACGTGACAGGTACGAGATCGTTTCCAAGACCGATGTTGATCTGGTTCTACTCTCGCTATATACGTTGCTTTTGGCACATGCTTTTGTGGTCTGTCTACCCTCCAACTGTTGGATAGAGCGAATCTGCCGAGTTGATATTGGTCTTCGACTTAGTTTTTTAAGGTGAAGCAGTCTTCAAGAGGATGTCCTATCGCTCGGTGATAGGAGCAATAATCCAGGTGATGAACCTCGTTTGCTTGATCGGGGTGCCGAGACTCCGGGAGTGTCATCATCTGATGTTTCATGACAAGGTCAAAGATTCTCCTTGTCTTGTCTCGAGGGAAAGAATATGTTCGACCTATCTTTTTCAGAAGAGACGGATTCCAGCTGACCTTTTCTCGATCGCATGGCCTTTTGGATCCGTTTTGCCGCTGTCGAACGTTTTTTCTGTTCTTTAACTTGGTTTTGCCTCCGCGTCGGGCCCTTTTCTTGTCTTGGGAATGCATGGCGGGCTGACGGTGGAGGGCATTGTCATCCTCCGTAGCCTGCTGAAGGAGGCGTTGCGTCTTGGCTTTCTCGTAAATAGCCATTTCGCGGCTGTGGTCGTTCCGAACCTTTTGACTCGCTTCCCTTAGTAGCTTGTCCATCTGTTCTTCAAACGACAGACTTGGCATTTTTATGACAGGACTTCGTTTTGGTTCAACATCAGCGTCTTTTAAAAGAGCACCCCCTTCTTCATCGAGGTCATTTATGACATGGCAGCAATGGAATTGCTCCCGTTTCTTGGACTGGACATATCCAAGCCCAATCGTTTCCATTTTTCCGTTAGGCAATTTTCGCTGAGTTTCGGGGACGTTCCAAATCCTGTTGTAGAACTGAGCTTGTCGAGGAGTGTGTTTGAAAGGTACGCCTTGGCATCTTAATAACCTTCTCAATCCCTCCGTGTAGTATCTGGGCAGACGGATGGGTTGGATCCTGTCGAGTGCAAAATCGGCACCATGCCAGACTTCTCTTTCGACTTTAGTCTCCATGGATCGATAGAATAGGATCACCTTTTCACCTCTTTGCCTGGGAGGGACGTAGAATGACCGCAGCTCTTGCACACTATATGTCTCAAGCACATTAAGCTCTCTGTAGTGCTGCCGCGGAACCATGGCGATTTGCATAATCTGATCATTTCCAGTGAAGGCCTGCATTGGTGGACGGACCGAGAACACTGCGTTGACTTCGTCTTCAGAGTCACTGCCAAAGACCAAAATAGGGGTAGATGGTCCCGGCCTGTTGCATTGGGGCGGCCCCGAATAGACTAGCTCTTCTTCCTCCTCGGTATCGCTCCCGAAGACCGGAATAGTGGTGATAGCTTTTTTCTTATTCTCCGGTTTATGGCATCTTTCCGTGTCTTCAAAGTCTGGTAGGAAATACTTTGCATCTTCGTACTTTCGGACATCATTTACGGAGAATGGGTTTAGTCCCCCTGTCACGGTATACTCGAGACTATCTTTGAAATACTTCATACACTGATGCTGTGTTGAAGGGATGATGTTGTACTCGTGTAACCAAGGCCTGCCGAGCAAAGCATTGTAGCAGGTCTTGGTGTCAATGACATGAAATTTGATGTCAGTGATGAGCAGCCCAAAGCGTAACGTCAGTATTACAGACCCGAGCGTCCGTGATTATTGGGAGCCGAACCTGGAGATGGTGATTTTATCCCGAGCGAGGTGCTGAACGCTCATACAGATTTCTTTTAGCACCCTTACATTTAGGACGTTGACAGAGGACCCGTTGTCAACTAAGATCTTTCCTATCTTGATGTCATGGAAGTACCCGGTGACATACAGGAGACGGTTGTGCTCGCACGTTTCGAGGAGGAGATCTTCATCGCCGAAAATGATGTCAGCTGTGTGCACTTCTTCCAGCTCGTCCTTCATCTTTTCTTCGACAAGGAAAGCTTGAAACTGCTCGGGCTCTTGTAATGCCATGATCAGAGAATCTCGTGCCTCTTTATTCAACAGAAAGGCATCCAAAACGCTTAGCTGTAAGGGTATCTTTCTCAGATGTGCCAGCACATTGTAATCCACTTTGTTTTTCTTGGGCAGGTCCTTGGCTGCCAGCTCTTCGACGACTCGATCATCGAGGGCGATATCCTCAGGGACTTTTTCCTTCCCCTTATATTTTTTGTTCGATCCCTTGTTTGTAGGTCCGAGATTCTTTTCGGGCAACGTACGATTACGCAGCTGAATGTTTTCACAGTTCTTTATCTCTTTCTCTTTTCCTGAGCTGGATTCCTTGAAGAGAGGGCCGAGGGCTACTTCTTCATCAGAATCGCTTCCGAAGGTAAGAACTTGTGATCCCCTGGTATCAACCATGTGACAGTTGCCGGCAGTTCTTTTGTGCTCATCAGTCGTGCTTTTCTTGCTCCCGACGAGTTTTGCGCTTCATCCGCTTGAAATGTTGTCGGTGAGCAACGTATCTCTGCCACCACTTTTTAAAGGCCATGCATTCTTCGGTAGGGTGTGCAATACTCTGATGGTATAAGCAGTAGTTAGGATGCACATCCTCTTCGTCAAGTTGTATACCGCCAGGAGTATCTCCTTTGAAAGATGGAAGCTTCATTCCCATTGACAGGGCTTTAGCGAATCGTTTCTTTGTCTTAAGCCTGTTTTTGTCTGCCACGGGCGTGCTCCGATCTTGTTAGAGTGCTTTGCAACTCATCCTTACCATGACTTCTTCAACTTGATGCCGACGCCTGGACCTTTCGAATATGGCCATTTCACGCTCTTGATCAGCTTTGCTCTTCTGATAGGCTTCGTTCAGCAGCATGTCAATCATCTCGTCTGACGGTTCTAAGAATTTTGGCACCGATTCTCTCCCCAGCTCCTCTATATTATCTTCTCACGCCGAGTGAGCTTCTTCTTCATTTACTGACAAATGAGAGATCATGTGACAACTAGCCACATAATTCTCAGGTTCTTCTGACGAGTCGTTTCCGTCTTCATTGTCATTATCTCCGCTCTTAAGGATATGGTTGAGAAACTCTTGGAGTGTGACCGGGGTTCGCGCCTTCTAGTTATATTCTTCCAGCACGTCAATATGCTTTTGCAGGTCCGTGCGTTTTTCGTCAGACTGCACGGGCTTTTTGGTCTTCTTCTTCTTCTTCGAAGACTTTGACGGCTGGGCGTGGGTGTTTTGCCCATCGCTACCAACTCCCGATGTTAGGTGCAGCTTCAGCATCCCCTCAACGATCTCGGGCTCCAGCGGGCTTTTCCATCTAATTGCCGGACATGCTTGAAGATCCTTCAGCATTGTCTTAGTCTTGTCCGAAAGAACAACTTCCCATGGAGCTTCCTCTATAAACGAGCATGATGTCCCCGGCGTGTCCACCTTTTTAGGAGCGTGCGGTTGTGGTGGTTTTACCTTCCAGTTTTCAGACAGCGCGAATTTGCCTTGTTGGTACCGGTCCTCAATCCAGTTTTTGAAGACGAAAAAATCTTCGATTGGGTAGCCCACTATTCGGTGGTAGGGTCAGTAATTGGGATTGTTGATGTCATCTGGTTGCAGTGGGCATCTTGGATCTGGTAGAGTGATAAGCCTATTGTGCACCGCCAGTTCGAACAGTCTTCTCGTTTTATCCCGAGGGAATGAGTAAGGATGTCTCAACTTTTCTCCGAGTGATCGCGGTTTATCGTTTTGGCGAGCAGCTGGTTTCGGATCACTCAGCTGCCTCTGAGCGTTGGCAACGAAGGTAGCTTTCCCTTTACCCTTTTCATTTCGAAGCTCCGTTTTTTAGGACGGTCTATGGCCCATCTGGTCCATTTAGGCCAGCTTGTCGATCAAGGCTTGGAAAGTAGTCGGCTTGAAGAACATCATAAATTGGGATATAGTTTCCTGCGGATCAAGGGTCCCCACGAACATTCCCATGGCAGGAGCTTCTTTTATACGTTGTTCGCATCTCGACCATAGGTCCCGCCACCGAATTGCATACTGAACCCATGTCTCTCCTGGCTTCAGCCTGGCATTGATCAATGCCGTGATCGGAATGTGTTCGCTGGTGCTTGCGAAACGCTGGATGAATAGCAACTCCATTTCTGTGAATGTTTTGATGGAGTCATTCGGAAGCTCCGAGTACCATTCAAATGCCGTCTCCGCTAAGCTGCCGACAAACTGGCGAAGTAGCAATTTGTCATCACCTCCAGTATTTCTGCATAGAGCCCTGAACTGAGTGACGTGCTGATGGGGATTGCCTGTCCACTTATACACGTGAAATTTATGGATCGTGTATCCTAGCGGGTACTTAATTTGATCGTACCAGTTTGGATAGGGTCGCCCAGTTCCGACGACTTGGCCGGCCACTTCGCTTGCTTAATGAGCTTGTATTTGTTGAGCTATGTAGTCATCAAGCGCAGCTTTCGAGATCGTCTCCTCTCTGGCTGCTGATAAGGCCGGAAGAGGGTTTGATGTCTCCCCTCTGTCGTCTTCAATGATTATTGGGGGATCTTCGGCTGGAGGGTCCGGCTCGATCATCATGCCCACCATATCTTGGAATAGGAGCGCCATTTGTTTTATGTTAGCTGCTTGTTCAGCGGCTTCTTTATCTTTCTTTTCGAGTATTCTTCAGAGGAACTTGGCATCGGTTTCCTGCTCCTGGCGTTGATCCGACAGTGCTTCCGGGCTTTCCTTCTACCCAGTAAGTGCGGCCATCTTTGTTAGATCTCCTGGAGTTTCTGTTGTTGCTCCTGAGCCTTTGTTACCGATCGTGTAAGTGGTCGATGACCCCCAGAAGCATGGCTTTCCTCTTTTCCGGAAGCCATGTAAATGGTGTGCACTACCATGCCCCAAGACTTAGGGCGTTTAGGTTCAGTGCCCTTGAGATTTGTCGTAGGCATGGGGATCTTCTCCGGCCTTCTCTTTTTATGGGCGGTCGAAGTTGAGGGGGCTGTTGCAGACGATACTTTCCGTGGTACGACGGCGGGATGATCCTCCTCTTGTCGGACCTTTATTTTCTTCAATTGGCGGGAGTAGTCTTTGTCGATTACAGAGTCTTGGACTCTTCGCTATACCCTGTGGATTTTAGAGGACAGCCGCTGAGGGGGCTGTTCCGGCTTTGCCTTTGTGATGTTCTCCGCAGGTGGAGGAGACCTTTTTAGTACGGCAATTGGAGAATTCTTGCGCACCCTTTTGAGCAGCTCAAAGTTGTTCCCAGTTGTAACAGCAGCATCAACTTCCACCATTGGAGCTGGTAGGGTAAGTCCAGAAGGGGAACTGCCCCCAGCTTTCCTTACTCGGCGCCAGTGACGACGTTGAGCATGTCGTGTAGCCGGGATCATCTCTATCGTCAGAGTAGCTTCGTCATGCCCCCTGCTTTGACGAGTGGCTATTATTGGCGCCAGTCTGTCAAAGACTGACATCTGTTGGGAAGGAATGGTCAACCTTTCGAAGGCCGACTTTCGAGTAGGGTAAGTAGTTTGGACGACTTCACCTGCAGCAGGAGTTGGGATAGCCTTCACCGGTATTGTGAGCCTCTTCACGGGCCCATTTGAGCTTAGGCCCAGCCTGTCTAAGATTGAGGCAGTAGACTTAGACGACCCATTGAGAGGGGCCACGGTAGTTGCAAGCCAATCGAAGACCGACTTCTTTGGAGCTTCCTGTGACGGCACTGGAGCTTTGAAGCTTATCGGTGGGAACATGGTCCCGAAGAACAATCCAATGGTGGCCTGTGTCACCTGTTCCACCGGCATAGCGTAGATGGAGGCCGCTTGGGGCCTGTAAGTTACTCCTCCAGACTGGGCGGAGCGGGAGTTGTTGTTGCAGTTGGTGCAGCTGGAAGCCATTGATCTTCTTTTCTCTGCACGGAAGCAAGACACCAAATGTTAATACCTTGAATCCACAGGTAACCATAGTAGACCGCGATTTGTTCGTGAAACACGACACACGAAGTGTGGAGTGGAAAGAAAAAAAAGGTCCCACCGGGCGTTCCAGAATCTGTTTACCGCCGAAAGACGCGACTGGGATGTTAGGGCGTCTGGCCCGAATTTTGGGGGCAGATGCTATTTAGTTTTATCCGTCCACCTCTCCGAAGATGCCAGTTGATTTATGGCACCGTGTATCGGAGGTTTGGACAGATACGGCCGTTGTAGTGGACTTTGTCAGATTCCCCCTCGTTGTGAGGAGTTTTTAATTGTGGGGACGCTCTTCCCTGCAGACACAAGCCCCTGCAGTTAATTACGTTACCGCGTAGCAATAACCACTTTCTCTGGCTTCAGAAGTTCACTTCGTATCGTGCATGTTTGTTTTATTTTTGGTTCGTGCCCTCAAAAGAATAATACAAACAGACAGTGATGGCAGTCCACATGTCGGACGCTCGCCCCGCAATATCAAATGTACATATAAAACAAAACTGTACTACCATTGCATCCAGGCTATCCCCCACGACCAATCCGCAACATCACAGCACAACACAGAACATCAACGTGAATGTCACGTTCGCAAATCCATCTAACCGGGCTATAGCAGTTAGACAGGATTTACCGATCAAGTGACATTCACGGTCGCAGGTATAATGTAAATAATGTAAACTAGCGTGTTTAAAATATCTGATCGAACAAATTTAGCGAAGTGGGCCCCAAGCAGTACTGTAGCACTTATAAAAAATCTGGGCCCAAAAAGAATGTCCCAAAACCCCTATTTCCTATTCAAAAGCCCACTGGAAAAAATTGGTGCAAAGAAGCTACATTACTGCGGCGGAACCGCGGCCAAAGTGGGGTTATGGCCGCGGTTCCGTGGCTGTATAGATGAATTAGGTCACCAAATTTTTACAGTGTTCTTAGAATTATCTGCACATGTTTCTGCAACAACCTGAAAAAATTTTGGAGCTTAAAAAATTTCGACAGAGAACACATGCACTAAAAATACGGTTTTTGGGATTTTGTTCGATCGAGTCTTTAAACATACTAGAGCAAGCTAGGCAAGGTTAACGGCGTGGCTCTGATACCAATGTAAGTCCGCGGCGGCGCCCCGGCCGTCGATCCGACGCCGGAAATGCGGAAACGAAAAACTTTGCAAACTAGCAAACCGGCACCACCGCGCACTTTTATCCCGGATCGGGCCATTAACCTAGCTTCTAGCAAACTAAAAGATAGGTGAAGAGATATACCAAGCGATCCGTGTCCTTCGGTCTTCGTCTCCACTCCAATCTCCCGCGGAATCTCCGTCCGTCACCTCCTCGTCGAAACGGGCACCACATCGCCGAAGTCTTTTACGGGCTCCCACCTCTTGACCGAGGCAACTCGGGCGCGAAGTTGGCTAGCCGACGCGTCTAAGGGATGCTGTAGATGTAGTGCAGAAAGGTTGTCTCTTTGGGGGTTTGAAGTTGCCTTTGATGATGGTGGAGGTGGAGAATGAAAGAAGTTTGGAAGAAGAATGATACTCTCATTTTTCTTTTGCAAGGAATCAAATGAGAATGAAATTTTCCACACCTAAAATCAATCTCTCTCTCCCACTCCTAGTGGTCGGCCAAACCATGTAAAGAAATGGTGGAGCTTGATTGCAATAATGCAAGGAAGGAATCAAATAGAAGAGAAAATGGTCACACCAAATTTCTCATCCAAAACCACTCACAAACCATCACCATAAATGCAATGAAATGGACAAGAAAAGAATCTCATGATGATGAGGCCACAAATATGCAAGAAACCTCTCCACAAAATGTTATTTGCAAACTGCAAATAACACCCTCCAACAATAAAGTCCGGCCGTGAAGGAACAAAGGAAAATCAGCCGGAACGGAATGCAAACTGGCAACTTCAGAAAAATGATCCCGTAATAAATTACAGGAAAACCCCGCTACTGCATATACATGCCCGCATTTGTATTCCCACTGAACACAACTGCAAAGAGACAAAATCTACACTATCAAATACTAGGATCCGGCTTAAGCCAAAGCCGGCTAGTAAAAACCGTCCGATCACGATCCGTGCAATACCGCACGTATCTAATCGAACCCTGCCATATCTCCATATGGCCTCTACAGCGTTTCGCCCGAAACCTGAGTAACTGTGTGTGGTAGACTCTAAAGACTCGTCAATACTATGGCTGTGGATTTAACCACTAGCACGTCAGAGGTATTAGCCATACGTGACGGGCCACCAGCTATTGACTAAAAGGGACATCGATGAGCGAACTCATCCTGACACCCTACTGAGCCTGTCAGTGACAATATCCGTACAGTCCGGTCCGTTCCTCTATGAGCATCGCATGGCGGGCCTAGGGGTTGGTAAAAGTCAGACCCCCAAAAGCGGTACAAGTCGTGTCGGAGTGTAGCCCAGAACACCCTGAGATACTACTGGAATACCTACCAGTAAATCTCCTGCCCTGGCCAAGGACTTTTCATGTTCTGGCTCTCCTAGACACAGCGCGACCTCACCCCCAATACCAGGAGAGACGAACCCCTGCAGATCCGCTCACTGCCTCCATGTGGCTCGGGACTGTACACAACTAAAACATGTTTACACGTCTCCTTTGAGCGTGGTAGGGTAGTAATCAAAACACAGTGGGAACTCACATGAGACAAATGACGATCTCAGGTCGATGAACTAACCTGTACACATGTCACCAGGGAACTGCTATCTGACGTCAGGTATAATACCAACTAGCAGGTTCCCGGCGAGTCCTGTCCGGTGTACTCATAACCCAATGAGCACCTGTATATATCTTAGGTGAACCAACTGACACCAGTGGCTTGTGAGACCGGCCACCGCCCCTCGTCGGGGTCTCGACTGTATACACTAGTCTACTCCGGAGTGTCGATGCCCTGTCTCGAAACTCCCACGACTAGGGACCTTTTAAGGATGTGCTTATAGACTCCAGCTCTCACGTATATGATCGCCCTCATACTGCTGGTAGTCAAGCAAGAATCCTAGGGGCTCTATCAACATGTAATAGCGACTCGTAAGGTCACCTAAAGCAGTACACGATGATAAAGATAAACCAGATAGCATACTATCATCTTGAGTAAGACTGTCCTACTGGGACAGGTCCTCCCTCAATCATTGCAATCACATGCCTGTGATCCAATAATTGACTCTGAGGGCACTATCTCCAACAAATTGCACTTAGATTTGTTTCTGTGCACATGTATGGCACATTTATTGATTTTGATTTCCGTGCGCACCAGACGCACGTGGCATCCTTATATACATTTTGGGATTGATTTCTTTTGGAGCAGTATATTTTATGATATTTACTATATGATATAGTAGCTGAGCAGGACTAGTCCAAGGACAGTACCTGAATATATTTTTGCATGCATTGATAGTTATCGAAGGGATTTCCAAAAAGGAGCTATAGTCTCAATATTTACCTACGTGTCCAAGATGACACAAGACATTTAATTAAGGAAACCCTTCTAAATTATTTTCAAAACGGCGGGACGTGCATATTAAATAAAGGATATATATATAGTTATCTTTCATACAATAAATGTCAGCCACTGTGCCGCGATACGCGCATCGCACGGCAACATGAAAGGTTTGGCATGCATTTCCTTCAGATGTTTTAACGATGTTTACATGTATAGTTGATATATATCATATTGGTTTTCGTATTGGATTTGACATTGGTGTCTTCACCATAACTCCGATAATTGCGGGATGCTTGACGGAGTTTTGATTTTTGGTTTATATACTCGTTTTTCATGCGCGTGCATTGCGCTACGATGTGTTTTATGTATTTATGATTTCGGAACCCCGACGACTTGATATTTTACTGAAATGTTTTAGAAATTGGGGGAGTTTAAATTTAAATTCGGGGACCGAAATTCTTTAAGGGGTGAAGACTGTAACATTTCAGAAAAATAAAATATTATTTTTGGGAATTTTTATAATTAAATAATAAATATTATGAATATTTTATTAATGCGGTATAATTAATTTCTAATAAATTGGGAAATATTTGGAAAATTATAGGAATTTATGAAATGAGGGTGTTTTATGTGATTTAGGAAAATTATGAATTTTTATAATTAATTATATACAATTTTAATGATAATCGCGATTAAATATCACTAATCGTGCATTAAGCTTGATTTGTGCACATGACATGCACCAAGTCATTTTGCACATTTGTTACATTTTCTAACATGGCTTTTTCTTCATTTTCATGCATTGCTTTGTTTTGAATGAGAAGAAAAGAAAAGATAAAGGAAAAACAAAAGAAAAGATAAAGGAAAAACAAAAGAAAAGAAAAGAAAAGGGAAATATTAAACAAAGAGGGATGGGCATGAGAGAGAGAGAGAGAGGTGGGGGGTTTCCTTTGACTTAGCCATTTCTTTTCCCTCCTCATTTTCTTCATCTTTCCTCCCCCTTCCTTCTCCTGCCTCTTCCCCCACCTCCTCTAAACCCTCACAAAACACCTATATTCCATCTCAAAACATCATCTCCACTTCATTAAAAACATACACAAGCTCCCTACAAACACTTTGGACCAAGAAAAATTGGATTTTGAAGACTTGGGGCAATTCAAGAAAATTCTTGAGTTTCCAAATAAGGTAATTCCTTTACCATTAGTATTGTATTTCATTCAATTTAGCACCTATGTTAGTTTAGAAGTGATTATTTAAGGTTTAGTGAGCTTGGAAAATTCCAAGATGAGGTTAGGGATTTATTTGAGTTATGATAGTGTAATTAAGGTTTAGTAGAGGCCACAAACCCCTTTAGTGATAGTACTTTGGACCTAAACCTGAGATTTAACCCCAATTGCGAACTTTGAAATTCTTCCGATATTAGATTTTGTGGAAATTGTGAGGATTATTAGAGATCTGCTATGACTCGGGAACCTGTAAATTATTTTGCACTTACAGTGAGACAAGCAGACACTCAGGAAGCTAACCCCAAGACCCGAGACCCAAACCACCAATCTTGGCCGCAAATTTATTGTTCCTGACGGCAATTTGCGGCCAGGGTGGGGTGAAATGTGTCATTGTTTTGCCCAGGGCTTTATCTCCAGTAAACTAGACCCCTCCCATATGCAAAATTGGCTAATTGCACCTAGGGTAAAATCTGGAAGTGTTTTACAAAGTTTCTGAATTCGTTTTGCGGCTTTTAATGAATTGGAATTTGATATCCATGTTTTATCTCGGTCAATTCACGTTTATACGTCGATCGTCGAGAGTTGTTTGGTTATTCGTGCATGCATAGATCATAGGTTTTAACCTATGTGTGATACGCGTGCCGATTTGGTTTTCGTACGCGATTTCTATTTACGATGTCGTGTGATATATATATATAGGTCCCCCCCCTCACGTGGACTTCGGACGATGAAGAAAAGGATGGCGACATCGACTTCGGCAAGTAAGAATCAATGTGAGTAGATATATATCTACGGGGGAAGTCGGGTGGATGGCGTATAGCACCCCCGCAGTTTCATAGTATAGAACGCGAATGCGTTATGATATATATAGATATATACTTATATGTTATTATAAGATGTGTATACTTAGCCAGAAATGTTTTAGAGAACTTTGGGCAAGTGTAAACGTATTTGGTAGTTACTATTATAGTTTAGTGTTAGTCTAGAAACCCTAGAATAAGGTTTACACCCACACGCACGCACAAACGCCTACATTTTATTATTTGTGCGTATATGGGAATATATATATATATATATATATATATACATATATGTATGTGAGTATGTGTGTATATATATATAGGTATACATATACTTGGATATGAGGATAGTATATGATTTTTAGAGATGGGTCGATGAGATTAGGCATGATGCCATGAGATCGGTGATGTGATTTGATTCGTATTATGAGATACGACATGATGTTATAGCGGGTCCTTAGGCGTTGTTTATATATATATATATATATATATATATATATATATATATATATATATATATCAGTTGACGGTATCAGAATGTACTAGACTTTAGATCAGTACCCCGGTTCTTGATATGATGATAAGGATACCAGATAAATGATGAGATGAATGTGATATTCGACCCGTACCCATATTTGGGATGCTGTACGATGGATTTATCGTACGGGATATAATTATGATGATAGATCCGCACTCTTGACTCGAGAATATCATATGATATATTGTATCGTACGTGATACTATTGAGGAGGGATCACCGACTATTATATATATATATATATATATATATATATATATATATCTTGACTCAGACTTAGGTGGTTTTCCTTACCCTTTCGACCAGTCTGTTAGTTTAGTCCTGTAGTTTACTTGTAGATGTTAGACTAGACTCGAGTCATACCTATTTCAAACTAACGAATCGTGAGTACTTTAAAGACATGCCAAGGGATTCTACGAATATTTCAAAGGACGTACCTTTTCCTAAAAACACCGTAGCCCTTATTTCTAAACACCATGATTCGTATCGTTTCAAATGTCAAAACTGTATGACTCATATATTAATGTAGATTCTTCATTGTTGCGTTTATTATTCGTTTTCCGTATAGTCTTACTATTCGCATCGCATCGCATGCTTAAATGTGTTTTATTGTTATATTGAACCCATGTTATCAGGACACCAGCACCATTACCGATGATGCGTATGTCTACGAACACTTACTTGCCGGCTCACACACATCATCATCGGTAATTGCCATGTCACGTATACATTAGAAAATACTACTTCATTAGTATAAAATGTTAGCTGATAGTTTCGACATGGTACCAGTGAGCTTGCTTTTATATGATAGCTTAGACATTGCATTTAGTTACTGTGTTATCTCATGCATGTATATTCATATATTCATTTGACATGCGATAGTATGGGCCAATACGGATTGCCGGAGCCCAGTATTCATTATTTGTTTACATCGTGATTTATGATTTCGGATTTCTATGAGATTTCGGGATTTAGAGAAACCGCAAAGATTTTATAAACTGATTATCATTTTAAAATGAAAGTTGCGGTTTTCTCATGATATGATTTGAGATATGTCCACCATGAGTTTTCTTGGCTCTTGAGCGATATCATACACCCGATTCAAGGAGGAAGAACTGTCTGTGGGTGCATGGTGGACCCGGTGCGGTACCCCGGGGTAAGATGGTCGCAGATGATGGCGTTGAGCCTGGCAGGGGAGCACTACCGACCAGTGATTTTATTGTAATTCGACGGATGTCACGACCCGAAATATTAGCTCGTGATCAGCACTTGAATTACGCCACGTCTAAGGCGTAACGAAATTCAAGTAAGCTGAAACCCAGAAATCTAAACCCTTTTTTGAAAAATAAAGGAGGTGATGTTTTGAAATAAGGGTATAATGAAAAATGCAAGTTTATTTTACTAACTGAAAAGCATGTTTCGTCTTTTAAAAATTTGGGCAGCACCTCCTTTGTATATTCTGATCCAAAACCACATATACAAGATAATAATAAAGGCATCCCCAAGAGGGAGCTAGCTCTTTACCAAACGGTGGATCACAACCACGCAAGACAATATATATAAGTATACGACGCCCAACGGTGAAGATCACCACAAAGATAAAGAAAAGCAAGACATAAAAACCACAAGTAGCGGAAAACCCCTCGCTCTAAGTCTCGCAACCACAATCCCACTAAGTCTCATTACTTATACAATTTACAAATTTTGATTGATGGAGTTAACTAGATACAATATGAAATATAATACAAGAGTGGGTACGATACAAATCTCCCACCTACCAAAGCAAAACACCCAAATGAAGTTATGTGCCAGCGATGCCGCTACGGATCCAAGCGGCCAACCTGCAAGAACCATGGCACAACGGGGGTGAGTTGCCAACTCGTGAGTAGAAAAACATCTACAAGTAGAAATCGAATAAACAACGACTCATAGGTCAACTATATCATAAGGTAATATTATGATATCTAAAGTGACCGGGTCATCATATATGCCAACAAGAAAGTCAATACCTATATGTATGCGGATATAATCCAACAATATAGTCAAGATATGTATGCATGTGGATCTCGTCCAACCATATAATCGATGTTTGTATGCACGTAAATATCATAAAAGAGTGTGCATGAAAGTATGAGGATATAAATCAACGGTGTCCCTTTCAACACATCAAAATCATGGAACCTGGGTGTCCAACATCGACACCCGAAAATATCATGAAACCGTGTCCAGCATCGACACGTAAATCCTCATATCTCGGGCTCCGTCAGTCCGGATCGGCCCATATCATTTCTCGACTCCGGTCGGTATCCTCCGGATATCCGCCAGGTCCAACCAATCACCGGTAGGTAGTAGTCCCTCTGCCAGGCTCACCGTCTGTATACACAGCATCCCTTTCTTGTCCCGGGATACCATACCGGGTCCACCATGTACCCGCAATCGGCCTCATCTGCCTCCTCGAATCGGGTTTCACATTTCGCTCTCAGAACCGAGAAAACACATGGTGGACGCACTGAAATATCATATCAAGAGAAACCGGGGTTTTAAAACAGAACATGCTTTCTTTTGAAATCGCCACGGTTCTCAAATCCAGAAATCTCATGAAAACAGCATATCTCAATGCGTAAAATCATAAAGCCTGATGTATGCGTCATAAGATAGAAATGTAAACATATCCGTATATCATGCAACATGGAACAGTGATGCGACAATATCAGGGAAAACCGCTCTTTTAAAATGAATCACGTTTTTAAATATATACTGCAGTTCCCAATTTCTCCCAAGTCAAATGCAACATCGTATAAGGTTCATAAGTAACTATAGCAAGTAAACTATGCAAGGGGTCATATCATGATGCAGCAATCCTACTGTGTAATGACATGGCAATTATCGATGATGAAGTGTGTGAGCCAGCAAATCTGTGTACGTGTAACATACGCATCATCGATAATGGTGTAAGTGTACTAACACAAGTATATGCAATGCAATGAGTATAACATGAATGCTGCATAAGGTAAATCATCAGCTAAAAGCTATAAGGTATACGTATCTATCATATGTCCGAGTCGGTGAATTTATAAATCGACATCCAGCCTCACAATATCGCGTACGGTATAGTCCGTCGTACGACATCCTCTAGTCAAGGTTATGGATCAATCATCAAGTCAAACTCATCACGTACGAAAAATCATCGTACGGCGGCATAATACCAATAGGGATCCTATCAACCTTTACGACAATGAGGATACGGACCTAATGTCTCGTACGGCTTATCATTCCAGATTCACCATAATATAAATATCTATATACCTATGTCCCAGGTCACATCCATAACAATCTCATATCAAGGGACCGGCAAGGTATCAATCACCTCCATCAACTCGCATCTGTATACCAACATATCACCAAATCATCATATCGCGTCATATATCCTTTTCATCGCATTTATGTCCCTCACCAAGTCAATTTTACAATACATTCTACCTTTACTATAAGCATAAGTATCTAATCTAACATACACACCCGAACCATACAAATAGCTTTTGAAAGGTGCGAATCGTAGTTTTGAAAGTAGGGGCTACGGTGTTTTAAAGAAAAGATATCATTTGAAAATACGTAACGTCCCTCAAGTTATCCGTTTAAAAGATGCATACGATTCTTCAATTTGGAAATAGGTATGGTTCGGATGACACATCTACGTCGACTATCTAGTCCTATAGTATCCTAAACGACAATATCATCAATATCATCCTCAAGTCCTGTCATCACATACTAGTCGTATGATTTCACTTCTAACTATCTTTTAGTTTATAATATAGTTCTCTAACTATCTTTTAACTCTATCTATAGTTTTCTATTAAAGGTTTTCTTAACCAAATACTATGAATCGGTTTCCATCAAAATGTGTGGGGGAGCTATACTCCATCCACCCGACTTCCCCCGTGGATATAGATCTACTCACCTTGCTTCTTGCTTGCCGAAGTCGATGAAGCCACGCTCCGTCGCCTCGGAATCCACGTGAAGGTACTTACAATAATAAACAATCGCAGTGTGTATTAAAATCAAGTCAGAAACCAAAACGGCACAAGTTCCGCTCATAGGTTAAAACCTATAGCTTCACGTGCAAAACACAACTAAAATCCTAGTCGTTGATGTTCAAACGCCACACGACGGCAACACAATACCAAATACCAAATTCAAATTCATTAAAAGCCGCAAAACAATTTCATAAATTAAGTAAAACACTCCTAGATTTTCCCCAGGTGACAATTAGCCAATTTTGCATACATGAGGGGTCTAATTTATTGAAAAAGGAGCCATAGACCAAACTGGGACCCTAATTCCCTGCTCTGGCCGCAAATTGCAACCAGAATGGATATAACTACAGCCTTAGGTTGGGGTATGGGGCTAGGGTTTCAGTGGTAGCTTCCTAGGTGCCTGCACGACTCCCAGTATTCGCTAAATAATTTTTGTTCCCCCGGGTTACTCCAGATTTCCATATACCCTCACAAATCAACATAAAACCGACATAATCAATTCCTAAATCCGTATTTTGGTTCTAGGCTATGGTCCAGGTCAAGAATCACCTCAAAAGTCTCATTGACAGCCACAAAACATCATCAATCCACAATTTCACTCAAACCTTCACTAGGATTTTCCAAGTTCACAAATCCACATCTTAAACCCATTTCTAACTAACTAGAATATAAAGAAACTTAAAATTATCTAAATGGTAGAAATTATACCTCATGGATGCAACTCAAGAAAAACCTTAGCTCCTTAAGGTTGTCAAAATCTAACTTTTCTTGGTCCAATGTGTAGAGGAGAAGGAGATGATCAATTTTTGTAAAAGGGGTTTAGGGTTTTGAGGAGTATTTTGAGATGATATCATGGGGTGAAGGTGGAGGGAAGTGAGGAAGAAGAAGGAGAAGAAAATGATGGGGGAGGTGAAAATGAGGCAGCCCCCCTCTCTCTCCTCTCTTATTCTTACCCACTCTTTCATCTATTTACCCTTTTACCCTTTTTCTCTTTTCTTTTCTCATTTCTTTTAAAACCAAACCATAAAATATCCAAAAACAACACAAGAAAACAACATGTAACCAAAATTCAACATGACATGGTGCACTAGCCATGAAAAACTGTAGAAACACGGATTTAGCTTAATCGCGATTAGCAGTACACCAATCGGGTTTTTATCGAAACTGCATATATTAATTTTTAAAAAAATGCAAAATCCTTTAAATATACTATTAAATGAAT
Source organism: Agapanthus africanus (assembly GCA_030015575.1). Taxonomy (NCBI): domain Eukaryota; kingdom Viridiplantae; phylum Streptophyta; class Magnoliopsida; order Asparagales; family Amaryllidaceae; genus Agapanthus; species Agapanthus africanus. Next base: position 208,815,489 of record JASDDO010000022.1, read on the forward strand.
AAATCATTTTAATTTCCATTTATTTCACAATTATTGGTATATATTTATACCCTTTTTTCGAAAACCCCAATTTCGCAAATCAGGCAGTTTTCGGGAAATATATTATATATTAAATTCCAAAAATAATATTTTATATTTTCTGAAATGTTACAACGGATATCCGGAGGATACCGATCGGAGTATAGGCCAGTCTGGATTGCCGGAGCCTGAGATTTTGAGATTTGATGATATGGGCCAGTCCGGATAGCCGGAGCCCTAGATATTGAGATTCGAGGATACAGGCCAGTCCGGATTGCCGGAGCCTGAGATATTGAGATATTGGATATATGTTTTGTGTCGATGCTTGACACTGATTCTATGTTGATTTCATTGATTATACCTCGATTTATATATATACAGAAATCTCATTATAGAAAGAAAATTGTTTCCTCAATTAGATGTATTCTGTTTTCATGCATTCATACATCATATATATGATATGTTGCTACCTGGGGCACTGACACGAGCACTTGGTATTACACTTATGTATAGATGTTTACCCTTGCCATTTTATCATGCTTCAGGCCATATTATTTGAGGATATTACTGATCGTATGACCTAGGATTAAGTCATACATGCGATTTCTGCTCTGTGATGTTTTCTACTCACGAGTTGGCAACTCACCCCCGTTGTGCCACAGTTTCTTGCAGGTTTTGCCGTACAGGTTTCGTTGCGGATTTGCTGGCACACTGCTTCCTTCCGGATGATTGCTTTGGTAGGTAGGTTCACTTGCATCGTGACCACCATTGTACTCATTTTTACATTCGGTTGTATCTAGTAACTCCATCAACCAGACTGTATTATTTGATAACCTTAGAAGACCAGTTGTATATTCTTTCGACCTTAGAGTCGCGCATTGTATTATTATGGTTTTCTTGATGACATCCGTTTCCTTTGAGTTTTGATCCTCGCCCTTCGGCGTTGTATATTATATTGCTTGCGTGGTTGTGACCGCCAATTGGTGAAGAGCTAGCTCCCGCTTGGGGATGCCTTTATATATATTATGCATGTTGTTGTTAGTTGTATGTATGCCCTAGAGGCCAGTATTGTACAGATATTGTATATTATATTGGATGCTTGGACATATATAGAGATGACTTTCTTGCTCGATATGATAGCATGCTATCTGGTTACTCTTTATCTTAACATGTATACTAGTCTCTTTAAACTGTCTTATGGTTACATGTTGGTAAAGCCCTTAGGATGTGTACTTGACTGCCTGGACTATGATGCAGATCATACTAGTGGGGACATGGTAGTCCATAAGTACATCCTTCAAGGTCCCTAGTCGTAGGTGTATCGAGACGGGGCATCGATATACCAGAGTAGACTAGCGTATACGCTTCTCTACCCATGAGATAGGCGATGGATGATCCCATATCCATATGTGTTTGACATCAGAGATGGTGTACGGGTGCTCAGTGGAGACTGGGTACACTGGACGGACTCGCCGAGAACTCCCAGATGGTATTATACCTCACGTCAGATGGCAGTTCTCAGGTGACACTTGTACAGGTTAGTCTGTAGACCCGAGATCGTCATAGAGTCTTGTGTGATTCCCACTGTGCTTTGATATCCACATTACCACGTCCATGAGGGAGTGCAAAACGGTGGTCTTTGGGTACAGTCCCGAGTCACATGGAGACAATGAGCGATAGGAGGGGTTTCGTCTCTCCCGGTATTGGGGGTTGATGTTGCGCTGTGCTCGATTGGCCGTAACAGGGAAGTCCCTGGCCAGGGCTGATCAGAGATTTGCTGGTAAGTGTTACCAGTAGTTTTCCGACCCGTTATGAGCCTCATATCGGCACGACTTATCGGTTATTGGGGTCTGACGTTTACCACCCCTAGACTTGATATGCGACGTATCAGACGAACAGACCGGACTGTACGGTAAGTGTTACTGGTTGGATTCACAGGAGTGTGAGCGGGCTAGCTCGTCGATCTTCTGATCGCTCAATACCCGGATGGCTGTTACGTTTAGAAGACCGCTTGCAGCTTGTGGGTGCTTGATATGATCATCATCTGCTACCGGCGTATTGACGAGTCTTTAGAGTCCTACACAGAGGTTTCCTGGCTCAAGCGAAACGAAATAGGAGTGCATATGAGATATGTGCGGGAGCGAGAATAATGCGTGTATGTGATACCGCGTTTCATTCTCGCGATAAATGTTTTGATTGGTTATATTCGATATGACCTAGTTATCGAATCATTGATTCGATAAATCGGTACATTGGATACTAGTCGGTTATATGCGATATAACCGGATCGTTAAATCATGTGTTGATTTAATGATTTAATGTATAATTATATATTTGATATATTATTTTGCATTAGCTAGTATTGGTTCACTTTATATGGATTTTCTCACTTGATGTGCAAGAAGTATATGTGATATACTTTTGTGCACACTTTTGTATCATGTTTGATGATACTTGATCATTTAGTTAAGTGCAAAGAATTAAACCATGGTTATGATAATGGTTAGGGTTTTGTATTATTTATCCTTTCTTTCTTTATTTAATTAGATAAAAGAAAAAGGAAATGGTTTCTTTTTTATCATGAAGCTTGATGAAGCTTCATGAAGCTTTGACTAAAGAGACCATTTGTCTTCTTGCTTAACCCTAACCATTCCCATTTACCATGGTCTATTCTCTACACTTAACCTTGGTTAGCTTATGATAAGTATTGATTTATTTTCTTTTTAATTCAACACTTATCATATTCTATCTACTTCTTCTTCTTCATCTTCAAGAGAGAAAGCTTGATGCCATCAATGGCATCTTGAGTTCCAAAGTGAGAAATCCAATTCCAAAGTGAACCCACCTCCTATTTCTTCACCCCCTACCTCTTGCCAAGTTGTTTTGGGTGTTTTCTTCACAAGTTTCACTACTTGGTGAAGTTGGAGCTTGAACTTGTGCAACCTCGACGTAGATCATCTTCGGCACGAAGCCGACGACCTATTCCGCTCATTTCGACGATGGAGCCGATGCGAGAGTTCGAGATCCAACTAGGACAGCGAGAGGATGCCTACGTGGAGCTTAGGAAGTGGAGAAACGGATCTACAAAGGTTGTAGCCTCTCTCCTTTAGTTAATATGTTAACTAGATTCGTTTTTCGCCTAGAATTCTAGTCTAAGATCCGTGTTAGGGTTTCTCGGCACCCATAATTTTTGAAATTGGCATGGTCGATGCCTTGTGAGACTTCATTAGAGTGCCTAGGAACCCTTCAGTGGTATCAGAGCCTAGCTAGAGCCTTAGGCGAAGTCCAGACGACGTTTGAAGTCCGAACGAACCCGAAACCCTAAAACCCAAGTGCTCTCTGGACTTTTTCTAAAATCTGGGATTTTTCCAGATTAAAAATATGCAGAAAAACCATCAGGAAAATATAAGAGTTTGTGTGAAATTCGACAGCCTAATTCTACTAAGTAGCCGCGGATCCGCGGCATGAGCATGGCTCATGCGGCGGTTCCGCGGCCGTACGGCCTCAATATATAAAGAATTTTACACAGTAATTCTTAGTTTCCAGTGGTGATTTTCCTGGGTATTTTTAATAATTATTCAAGAGTTGAATTTTCTGGGGTTGCTTTGGGGATTCGGTGTTTCGATCGGGGTATCAAATTTCGTCTTTGTGTATTTCCAGATAATTTTTAGAATATGTTAAAAATTTCGACCGGATATAAATACCCAATTTTTCCCCTGTCGGGAAATTTCCAAGTGTTGGATTTTTCCGTAGTTTAACGATGTTCTAAGTAGTGCAAGTAACGCGATGGACCCTCTAGAAGACAACAAACCTTAACTCGATTATGTGACCGTCTTGAACTGCCCTTTGAACCTTCGGGTTTGGGGGAGTACGGCGTGCCACATGTGAGGCGTTGGCTTGACCCTTCTACGGCTGGACCGTTGGTACTGAGGCACGAACTGAATGCTGTTAGACTTATTTCATGTGTTGAGCTGTATCGGGAAAACTTGGGTATTCGACTGTTCGATCGGAAAGTTTAACATTTTCTGTTTATCTGGAATGTGATACAATAATTGGAATTCACAAACAGTTATGAGATAACTGAATGAATGTTATAAATCCAGCGGTTTAGTTTCACTTGATATTGAAAAGAGTTTTCGATAATGAGACTAAAATGCGGGGTTTATAACTGTTAGGCATGTAATGTCTAAGTATTTCATTTGATTAGGCATGTGATGTCTAAAAAGATTGCGGATTCCAACTGTTGTAGTTTTACACTTTCTTTCTGTAACCGTAAGTGTAATATGTGATATCGCCGGTTTCGTTGCTATATGTCAACGACAATTGGAATGCACATATTTACTTACGTTGATGACATGTGATGTTATGTGTTGCTGGATATGTTATATTGGATCGTCGTGTTTGAATAGCCGGGGGTTTTTATGTGAGATGAGTGTTTTTCATTTTCATTCATGTAAAAACTTGTATGTAATATTCTTTTATTTGGGGCACTTCCAGGTAGCGGAAGTTGTCACCTTTTGTATATTATTTACTTTTCCGCATTAGGATAGACCCAAGGAGGGGAGCACAAGTAACCGGGTTCTGGGGTCCAGTGGGAGACCAACTCGAGGAGTCGAGTCCGGGTCTCCTAACCCTAGAATTGGCAGGGTTGCTTGCCGCTCTCGCAGGGGTCTAGGGGTGTGGGATTGGCTATTCATCACGACCGTGGAATCCGTGTTTTATACTGGCTCGTATTGAAAACACGGACATCCTAGTATATCCAATGTTTCATATGTTTCTTCTGCTGCGATATCAGTGATGCGATCATGTGATGTTCTGTGATAGATACTTTATATAGTATATATGATATATTATATAGACGTTACTTATATTTTGCACCCGTACTAGCCCTGCCCTGCTCTGTCGTTAGTTACCTAACCTAACGGTGCACGAGGGGACATCGAGGTGAATGCGGATGGCATAAGTGTACGTCGTATTTATCTGTGATGTTTAGGTGCTTAAATGATGGGACTTCATTAATGTGATTAATGAAAGAAAAGAAACCTAAGATGTTGTAGAATCAAATTTTAAACAAAACAGGTAGCTACAGTTCTTGCTTTGCATAGCGGTATATATGATATACCCTGCACCTTATTCGATGAGGAAAGGACCGAGATCCCTTCACCGGGAGTGACTCCTTTAGCAATAACTGGCAGATGCTACACACTCGGTTTGACTTTTGATTGCTTCTATAGTTTCTGCTTTGCACAGTGATATATATGATATATCCCGCACCTCATTCGACGAAGAAAGGGCCGACGATCCCTTCACCAGGAGTGACCCCTTTAGCAAAACTAGAAAAGCCTCAAAATCACTCCATTTCAAAACTTCATTCGATTCTACAACGATATCAAGTTCATTACGCTCATGATTTTTTCCGAAAGAACCCGCGTAACCCTCCGTCATTTCAGATAGATATTATTTAGTATTCGTGCTATATTTGTTGACTTAGTCAAGGCATAGTGTATGGTAGCTAAATTATGTTTATCTGTAACAACATGAGATGTGATTGGATTAGAGCATTCGCACGGCCTTGTTGACTCAGTCAAGGGTCGTACGGGTGGGTTTAATTCAATCGGGAAATGTACGGGTTGAACTTGACTTGCGATTTATGGTTTGTTGACTTAGTCAAGGTCATAGATCGCTAGGGGCAAAAGTATTATCGGGAATTTCAAGTGTTGAAATTTGCAATGAGATTGCATACCTTCTATGAGATAGTTGGATCCCGATACCCACTGTGAGTAAGAGTTACTCCTGGGAGAGTTTTACACATTGCAATTAGCTGATCAAGTAGGTGTCTAGAAAGGTGTTAACGAGGTTACGCCTCTGGGAAAACGAGGTTTACATTAATTAGGTTCGTGCGAAAGCACGGGGGACCTCCCTCAAAGTACCGACACTGGCCTGGCTGAAAGATTGGCGAACTTGTAGTGTGTAATTAATCCCGGCTAATCTTTCCTTTTAGGGTTTGAAGGAAGATTTGATAAAAAGCAGTGGGAGCCATCCTGATTAGATAAGATAATAACCAATCTGATCTTGCACGAGCATACGCTAAAGTGTTTTCTTCTCTCTCTCTCCAGGTAGCGACCAGTTCATGCCTTAATCAAGATAATAATATGGATGTATTGACCGAACCCACATGTTATACTGTGCATGGGAACGTTGAACCCGTTCTATCTTATAAGTGTTATAAGAATGAACAGGAAACAGGAGAATATCTGGATTCTCAATCCGCCCAAAAGAACATGCATGTTGATGCATCTTCTACAGGTGTGTTAGTTATTGAGAACTGTTTCTCAGTTCACCCTACGTCCTGGGTATTAGATACCGGATCAGGATCCCACATATGTAAACAGTTACATGGGCTACGAAAAGGTAGAGAACTGGGAAAAGGTGATCATTCCGTTCAAGTTGGGAACGGTGCAAGTGTTGCAGCCAAAGCAGTTGGCGAATATCACCTAGTATTACCAAGTGGTAATACAATGATTCTGAATGAGTGCTATTATATACCGAACATGATGTGCAACATTATATCAGTTTCTTTATTAAGTAAAGAAGGATATAATTTTGTAGTAAAGGATAATGTTATGAATATATTCCTAGATCAAAAGTTGATTGCATCAGGCTCGCTACATAATGGCATATTCATTCTCAATCAAAATACAGTCTTCAATATACAAAACACACACAAAAGGAAAAGCTCAGAAATGAACGAATCCTTCTTGTGGCACTGTAGACTTGGCCATATCAATGAGACACGACTAGCTAAGTTGCATAAGAATGGATATTTGAATTCATTCGAATTATCATCTTATGACACTTGCTATTCATGTCTCAAAGGAAAAATGACCAAAACTCCGTTTACGGGACACGGAGAAAGAGTTACTGAACTCTTGGGACTGGTGCATAGTGATGTATGCGGTCCAATGTCTACACACGCCAGAAATGGTTCTTCCTACTTCATTACATTCACTGACGATCTCTCTAGATACGGGCATGTGTTCCTGTTGAAACACAAGTCTGAAGCTTTTGAGAAATTCAAAGAATATAAGCACGAGGTAGAGAACCAAACGGGCAAAAGTATTAAGGTTCTTCGATCTGATCGAGGAGGTGAATACTTAAGCAGTGAATTCTTGGATTATCTAAAAGAGAATGGGATTCTCTCTCAGCTTACTCCTCCTTATACACCACAGCACAACGGTGTATCGGAACGAAGGAATCGCACCCTATTAGATATGGTACGTTCAATGATGAGCAATGCTGAGTTACCTATTTCCTTCTGGGGATATGCACTGGAGACTGCTGCATACCTATTGAATAGAGTTCCAACCAAATCAGTGCCTACCACTCCATATGAGATATGGAATGGCAAGAGACCATGTCTTAATTTTATTCAGATATGGGGTTGTCCGGCCTATGTTAAAACACAAAATCCGGACAAGCTCGAGGCAAGGTCTGTTCTATGTAAGTTTGTTGGATATCCCAAACATTCGCGAGGGTATATCTTTTACCACTCCGAGGAACAAAAAGTGTTTGTTTCTCGACATGCCACTTTCTTAGAAAAGAGTTTTCTTATGAAACAGACAAGTAGCATTGAGGTAGAACTGGAAGAGGTTCCAGCAACACAAACTATAACAGAAGACTTGGTAGAACCAGAGAATTCAGTAGAACTCGACGAACCCCAGCCTCTCCGCCGATCTAGTAGGGTTTCTCGTCCACCAGAGAGATACTACGGTTTTCTCATTGACGGTGGAAGCGAGGATTGTATCATGGAGGATGATGACCCAACTAGCTTCGAGCAGGCCATCACGAGTGGGGACTCAGTGAAATGGCTGGATGTTATGCAGTCCGAGATGGAATCCATGTACACCAACAAAGTATGGACTTTGGATGTTGCTCCTGAAGGGGTAAAACCCATTGGGAGCAAGTGGATCTTCAAGAAAAAACTTGGTGTAGATGGGAAAGTGGAGACTTTCAAAGCTAGACTTGTTGCAAAGGGTTTTCGTCAAAGACCAGGCGTGGACTATGACGAAACCTTTTCTCCAGTGGCTATGCTTAAATCCATCCGGATCATGCTTGCCATCGCTGCATATCATGATTACGAAATCTGGCAAATGGATGTTAAGGCCGCCTTTCTAAACGGTGATTTAGAAGAGTGCGTGTACATGACTCAGCCAGAGGGCTTCGTAGACAGTGGGAGCAGCGGGAAGGTGTGCAAGCTGCTTAAATCCATTTATGGATTAAAGCAAGCATCGCGGAGTTGGAACATCTGCTTTGACGTCGTTATCAAAGAGTTTGATTTCGTCAAAAATCCAGATGAACCTTGTATTTACAAGAAGGTGGCAGAGAGTAAGGTTGTCTTCCTCGTATTGTACATGGACGACATACTCTTGATAGGAAATGATATTCCTATGCTGCAATCGGTCAAGCTCTTCTTATCACAAAGATTCTCAATGAAAGATCTTGGTGATGCCTCCTGCATATTGGGAATTAGGATCTATAGAGATAGATCCAAATGGATTTTGGGATTGTCCCAATCCAGGTACATTGACACCATACTAAAGAGGTTTAGTATGGAAGAGTCCAAGCGTGAGAACTTGCCCACGATCTCTGGAGTCACTCTCTCCAAAGAGATGTCTCCCAAGACTGATTTGGAGAGAGCTCGCATTCAAGGGATACCCTATGCTTCAGCAGTAGGCTCTATCATGTATGCGATGCTGTGTACCAGACCCGATGTAGCATACTCACTAAGTGTAGTGAGCAGGTATCAAGCTGATCCTGGAGAGAGTCACTGGACAGCTGTGAAGAGCATTCTCAAGTACTTACGAAGGACTAAAGAGATGCTCTTGGTGTATGGTAACGGAGAACTCCAAGTGGAGTCCTTTACCGATTCGAGCTTCCAGAGTGATAAGGACGACTCTAAGTCGCAGTCGGGATTTGTCTTTACCCTTTACGGTGGGGCGGTTAGCTGGAAGAGTTCCAAGCAGGAAACCGTGGCAGACTCGACGATGGAGGCTGAATACATCGCTGCCAACGATGCTGCCAAAGAGGCTGTCTGGATCAAGAAGTTCATTACTGAACTTGGAGTGGTTCCATCCATTGAGCATCCAATACCTTTGTATTGCGATAACAATGGAGCGGTGGCTTTGGCCAAGGAACCCAGGTCCCATCAGCGATCCAGGCATATTCTGAGGCGGTATCACCTGATCCGGGAGATGGTTGATCGCCGGGAGATCGAGGTCAGGAGGGTTGACACGAAGAACAACACGGCGAATCCACTCACGAAGGCCATTCCCCAGATACAGTTTGAGAGACTCTTCGGGATGCTCGGTATGCGATACTACAGCAGCTGGCCCTAGTGCAAGTGGGAGATTGTTAGTTGTATGTATGCCCTAGAGGCCAGTATTGTACAGATATTGTATATTATATTGGATGCTTGGACATATATAGAGATGACTTTCTTGCTCGATATGATAGTATGCTATCTGGTTACTCTTTATCTTAACATGTATACTAGTCTCTTTAAACTGTCTTATGGTTACATGTTGGTAAAGCCCTTAGGATGTGTACTTGACTGCCTGGACTATGATGCAGATCATACTAGTGGGGACATGGTAGTCCATAAGTACATCCTTCAAGGTCCCTAGTCGTAGGTGTATCGAGACGGGGCATCGATATACCAGAGTAGACTAGCGTATACGCTTCTCGACCCATGAGATGGGCGATGGATGATCCCATATCCATTGGTGTTTGACATCAGAGATGGTGTACGGGTGCTCAGTGGAGACTGGGTACACTGGACGGACTCGCCGAGAACTCCCAGATGGTATTATACCTCACGTCAGATGGCAGTTCTCAGGTGACACTTGTACAGGTTAGTCTGTAGACCCGAGATCGTCATAGAGTCTTGTGTGATTCCCACTGTGCTTTGATCTCCACCTTACCACGTCCATGAGGGCGTGCAAAACGGTGGTCTTTGGGTACAGTCCCGAGTCACATGGAGACAATGAGCGATAGGAGGGGTTTCGTCTCTCCCGGTATTGGGGGTTGATGTTGCGTTGTGCTCGATTGGCCGTAACAGGGAAGTCCCTGGCCAGGGCTGATCAGAGATTTGCTGGTAAGTGTTACCAGTAGTTTCTCGACCCGTTATGAGCCTCACATCGGCACGACTTATCGGTTATTGGGGTCTGACGTTTACCACCCCTAGACTTGATATGTGACGTATCAGACGAACAGACCGGACTGTACGGTAAGTGTTACTGGTTGGATTCACAGGAGTGTGAGCGGGCTAGCTCGTCGATCTTCTGATCGCTCAATACCCGGATGGCTGTTACGTTTAGCAGACCGCTTGCGGCTTGTGGGTGCTTGATATGATCATCATCTGCTACCGGCTTATTGACGAGTCTTTAGAGTCCTACATAGAGGTTTCCTGGCTCAAGCGAAACGAAATAGGAGCGCATATGAGATATGTGCGGGAGCGAGAATAATGCGTGTATGTGATACCGCGTTTCATTCTCGCGATAAATGTTTCGATTGGTTATATTCGATATGACCTAGTTATCGAATCATTGATTCGATAAATCGGTACATTGGATACTAGTCGGTTATATGCGATATAATCGGATCGTTAAATCAAGTGTTGATTTAATGATTTAATGTATAATTATATATTTGATATATTATTTTGCATTAGCTAGTATTGGTTCACTTTATATGGATTTTCTCACTTGATGTGCAAGAAGTATATGTGATATACTTTTGTGCACACTTTTGTATCATGTTTGATGATACTTGATCATTTAGTTAAGTGCAAAGAATTAAACCATGGTTATGATAATGGTTAGGGTTTTGTATTATTTATCCTTTCTTTCTTTATTTAATTAGATAAAAGAAAAAGGAAATGGTTTCTTTTTTATCATGAAGCTTGATGAAGCTTCATGAAGCTTTGACTAAAGAGACCATTTGTCTTCTTGCTTAACCCTAACCATTCCCATTTACCATGGTCTATTCTCTACACTTAACCTTGGTTAGCTTATGATAAGTATTGATTTATTTTCTTTTTAATTCAACACTTATCATATTCTATCTACTTCTTCTTCTTCATCTTCAAGAGAGAAAGCTTGATGCCATCAATGGCATCTTGAGTTCCAAAGTGAGAAATCCAATTCCAAAGTGAACCCACCTCCTATTTCTTCACCCCCTACCTCTTGCCAAGTTGTTTTGGGTGTTTTCTTCATAAGTTTCACTACTTGGTGAAGTTGGAGCTTGAACTTGTGCAACCTCGACGTAGATCATCTTCGGCACGAAGCCGACGACCTATTCCGCTCATTTCGACGATGGAGCCGATGCGAGAGTCCGAGATCCAACTAGGACAGCGAGAGGACGCCTACGTGGAGCTTAGGAAGTGGAGAAACGGATCTACAAAGGTTGTAGCCTCTCTCCTTTAGTTAATATGTTAACTAGATTCGTTTTTCGCCTAGAATTCTAGTCTAAGATCCGTGTTAGGGTTTCTCGGCACCCATAATTTTTGAAATTGGCATGGTCGATGCCTTGTGAGACTTCATTAGAGTGCCTAGGAACCCTTCAGTTGTATCCTTTTTGGGGCCAGTATTTACAAAGGAAACTCTGCCGAAATTTTTGAAAAGGATATGATGTTTTAAAAATGTTTACTACGACTTTTCAAAATGATCATATGCAAACTTTAAAACAAGTTTCCATTCTTTCTTCTTTCAAATGGTTTAGATTTCTGGAATTTTGGCTTACTTGAATTAGATGGGGTCCTATAGACTTCATATGATTCAAGTGCCAGTCACGTGCCATTTCGAGTCATGACACCAGGGATTCCTGTTATGGCCAATCGAACATAGCGCAACATCAACCCCCAATACCGGGAGAGTCGAATCCCTTCCTATCGCTCATTGCCTCCATGTGACTCGGGACTGTACCCAAAAACCACCTATTTTCACGACTCAGTAGAGCCATGGTAGGGTGGAAATCAAAGCACAGTGGGAGTTACACAAGACTCTATGACGATCTCGGGTCGACAGACTAACCTGTACCAATGTCACCAGAGAACTGCTATCTGACGTGAGGTATAATACCATCTAGGAGTTCTCGGCGAGTCCGTTCAGTGTACTCAGTCTCCACTGAGCACCCATATACCATCTCTAATGTCAAACAATTATGGATATAGGATCATCCATCGCCCATCACATGGGTCAAGAAGTTATACGCTAGTCTAATCTGGACTATCGATGCCCTGTCTCGATATTCCTTTGACTAGGAATAATTAAAGGATGTACTCATAGACTACCCAGACACCACTAGTATGATCTCTATTATAATCCTGGTAGTCATGTACACATCCTAAGGGCTTTATCAACATATAACATAGAGACATCATGTGTACATATTAAGATAAAGAGCAACCAGATAACATACTATCATGTCGAGCAAGAAAGTCATCCCTATATATGTCCAAGCATCCACTATAATATACATCATATGTACAATAATGGCCTCTAAGGCATACATATTACTAACAGAACCCCCCATAAACTTCAAACTTCAAGACGAGAATGATTTCTCCTCAAGGTAAATAAAAATAAGAGAGATCATAGCATCTCCTCCATATCTAAGAGTTTTAATTCTCACATCAGAAGAACTTAGTTGTTTTTCCAAATCTCAGATCTATAAGACAAAGTCTTTCACAAGTGAGAATCTAATTCTCAGAGAATTCAATTGAGCAGAACAGAAAACTCAGTACTTAGCATTCAAAGTCTCGCGCTCAGCGCCGAGCGCTCCACGTGCTCCTCACGTGGGCGCTATTTAATAAGAAACGCTTAGCACTCAAAGTCTGGTGCTCAGCGCCGAGCGCTCCACGTGCTCCTCACGTGGGCGCTATTTAATAAGAAGCGCTTAGCACTTGAAGTCTGGCGCTCAGCGCCGAGCGCTCCATGAGCCCCTCACGTGGGCGCTATTTAATAAAAAGGTGCTTAGTACTCCGGGTCTGGCGCTCAGCGCCGAGCGCTCCACGTGCTCTGAACGTGGGCACCATAAATTGTTTAACACTCCATATAGAAGAATATAAATAAAACAAAAAGAAAAAGGGGTGTCAGAACCCAAATCAATGCTCAGCAGTGCTGATACAGAAAAGGGATCAAGCCCAAATAAGTAATCAAGTGGGCTGAGCCGAAGGTTGGCCAAACCCCAAATCAACCGAGCCCATATGTCTTCTTCTAAATTGGCCTTATTCCCAAACAAGACTACCAAGAACCTGATGAACATTCATTGGTTCAAGGGTACATCTCCCCACACCTCTGATACATGTCGTTGTAATTCTTCAACTTCTTCAGAGAGGTGGCGGGTCCCGACGACCAGCAACCGTGGACCGCAGCGTCCTTAAACTAATAACGGACCGCAGCGTCCTTAAACTATTGTGGACCGCAACGTCCTTAAATTAAACCCTCACCTCAGAAATGGTGATCCGTGGACCGCAACATCCCTAAACTAAACTACGGACCGTAATGTCCCTAAACTAAAATCTGGACCGAAACGTCCTTAATCTAAACTTTGGACCGAAACCTTCTTAAACTAAACGTGGACCGTAATGTCCTTAAACTAGCCTATGGACCGCAACGTCCTTAAACTAAAACGATAGAGCCCAAATGCTCTTTTGTTGGATCAAAAATGATCCTGAACCCCCGTTGAGTAGATCTTAGTCCAATATCGGATTAACGTATCCTTAACAAACATTTGAGTCGATCTTATTCTTAACCAAGGTTAACGATCCTTAAATCAAACAAACCCAAATCTAAGAAAATACGGATTTAGACTAATCCACGCCTTACGGGCGACAACACGAATTAGTCTCCGTATACAATCCAAGGGCCACCAAAAATAAAACAAATGCACACGACACGAAGTGAACTTCTGGAGCCGGAAAAAGTAGTTATCGCTACGCGGTAACGTAATTAACTGCAGGGGCTTGCGTTTACAGGGAAGAGCGTCCCCACAATCAAAAACCCCTCACAACGAGGGGGAATCTGACGAAGTCCGCTACAACGGCCGCATCTGTCCAAACCTCCGATACACTGTGCCATAAATCAACTTGGCATTTTAGAAGAGGTGGACGGATAAAACCAAATAGATCTGCCCTCAAAATTCAGGCTAGACATCCTAACATCCCGGTCGCGTCTTTCGGCGGTAAACAATTACCAATCCCAGAATAGAAATGGCAGCACATTACCATGGATTTTGTGACTGCTCTTCCTCGCAGCACGAAGGGTGACAATGCAATTTATGTTATTGTGGATCGACTCACCAAGTCGGCTCACTTTATTCCATTCAGAGTTGGCCAGTCAACAAAGACGTTGGCAAGGAAGTACATGGAGGTGAGTAAAAATCTAAAGTAAGATTTAAACCTTCAAAATGTACAATACTTGTCTTGATACCCATAAACTCATGCAGGAGATCATAAGATTACATGGAGTACCTGTCTGAATCGTCTCCGATCGTGATACAAGATTCCGATCACAGTTTTAGTAGAGTCTGCAAGCTAGCCTAGGAATGAGTCTAAATTTGAGCACGGCGTATCATCCACAAACAAATGAACAGTCCGAGCGAACAATTCAAATCCTGGAAGATATGCTGAGAGCCTGTATGTTAGACTTCGGAGGTTCGTGGGAAGATCACCTACACCTTGTGGAGTTTTCATACAACAGCAGCTATCAGGCAAGCATTGGGATGACACTATTCGCAGCACTCTACGGACGGAAGTGTCGTTCTCCGTTGAGTTGGGATAATGTTGGAGATCATGAACTCCTTGGACTAAAGATGATCGTGGAAACTGTGGACGTGGTTCGCACGATCAGGGAAAGGATGCGAATAGCCCAAGACCGACAGACGTATTGGGCAGATGCAAAACATCGACATGTGGAGTTCCAATCTGGAGACCATGTATTCCTGAAGATCTCTCCAAACAGAGGAGTGATCCGTTTTGGCAAGAGGGGTAATCTAAGTCCAAGATACATATGACCGTTTGACATACTCGAACGAGTTGGAGAAGTGGCTTAACCTTTGGCACTACCACTCTTATTAGAAGGAGTGCACAATGTGTTCTATATATCCCAATTACGATGATATGTGAGCGACATCAGGCACATACTTGATCACTCAGAGCTCACGGTACAAACTGACCTAACCTGCGAGCAACAACCAGTTGAGATCCTGGACCGAAAGGTGAAAATATTACGGAACAAGGAGGTAAACTTGGTCAGAGTGATGTGGAGAAAGGATTCACCAGGAGAATCAACATGGGAAAGAGAAGAAGATATGCATGCACAATACCCTTACCTTTTTGAAAATTAGTCCCTATGTAATTGTAAATTTCGATGACAAAATTTTTATTAGGAGTTTTATAAGGAGGGTAGAATATAACGACTCTGAAATCACTGTACAGAAATTTCTTGTATTTCACAGTAAAAGGGTATTTAAGCCTGTGTAAGTGTTAAAAGTTATTTTTGTTAAATAAAAAAAAGAAGTAACTTGTAGCTCACTGGTAAAGCCCCTACACTGCTATGACATAGCCTGTGTGTTCGATTCCCATCAGACCCAATTATTTTTTAGATTTTTCTTTTTAATTTTTCGGAAGCCCAAGAGTTGCGCGTACAATACATGGAGAAACAAAAAGTTTCAGAAAAATTAAACAGGCGTAATGAGGTGTACACACTTAGCTTAACACGTGGCACAAATCTCGAGACGGATCATCCAATCTCGACCGCCCGTTTCTCCCCTATGGCCGCTACCGATGGTCCCGATGCGCCCAAATCCCTCCATGCTTTGCACACTTGTCCTTTCGACTCCTCTTAACTCCCCTACACTATTTGATTTTCCTGCAATCAAACAGAGACTCTTAAATTCACCATTTAACACCTTTTTGAGGCATTTTAATCCACATTTTTAATTCTCAAACCCTAATTCTCCACTATAAATACCACCATATTGTAACATTTCAAAAAAAAAAAAATAATTATTTTTGGGAATTTTTATAATTTAATATTATTTTATTGAATATTTTAATATTTCGGTATAATTAAATACCGATAAATGGGGAAAATTTTGGAAAAATTATGGAAAATTCTAAAATAGGGTATTTTGTGGAATTATGCCATTCTTAAGTTTTTATGGTTAATTATATGCTAATTTGGTGCTAATCACGATTAAAAATCGTTAAGCGGGTTTTTAGCATTTTTGGGCAAAAATGTGCACATATCTTTTTTTCCACACTTGTTACATTTTCTTACATGTTGTGGGTGTATGGTTGCTTAGGGTTTACCATTGGGTGTGGTGGAAAATAAGGAAAAGAAAATAAAAAGGGAAAAAGGAAAAGTCAAAGGAGACATAATCATGAGGCAAAGCATGCTTGGAGAGAGAAGAGAGAGTGAGTATTAGTGAGAGAGGGGGGCTGCTACCCAAAAAGAAATCCCCCACCATTTCCATCACCCTCTTCATCTTCCTCAACTCCTCCACCCTCCACTTAAACCCTAGATCTACCTCCAACCATTCCCCAAAACCCTACACCCCCTTCACAAAAATTAGTCCCCATCTCTTCCTCTACAAGATGAACCAAGCAAAGTAGGATTCTGACGACTTTAGGAAGTTAGTGCTGCCTAGAGAGGAACAAGTGAGGTATAACTTTTCCTTTTAGTTTAGTTTTGGTTCGATATCGTATTTTTGTGTCGTTTTGAGACATGGACAACCTGCTGTGACCCTGAGACTTCTTGGTGAAAACAAACAGAGTGGTAGTGTTATACTCGAGACCCTAGGTGACCACCCAAAACCCTACCCCCTTCCCACCGGTTTCGGCCGGCGACCTAGGAGGAAAATCCGGCGACCTCGGCTCAATAGAGGAGTTAGGGTGTGGGTTCTGTAGGGTAGTTACCTGAAGCTGTTTAGGGGTGTTTGGTCCTACTGGATTTTTATGTAATGACTGTAGGTGGAATCTGGGAGCAGTTAGGAGTGTTTATATGACCTTGGTGACATGATCCCTGACCTGAACCATAGACCCGAACCAGATGCACAAACTCAGGAATTGACCCACATCAGTTTTGTGACTTTTAAAGTTCCTACTGAGGATCTGGGATGACCTGGAGAAGATATAAGACAACTAAACATTACCAGAGACCCATTTTTAGCCCTAGGAACCCCCTGTAGCAAGACGAACCCCACCGGAACCCTCAGGGCCAGCGAGACCGGAATTTTATGGATAGGGGCCGGCCACCTGGTAAGGTTGGGAGCCTAGGTTGGTTCAGTAGATCACCTATACTATATACATTACCCTAGACTTGTTTGCTTGGCTATATTTGACCTGAGTCAAAATCTGGAAACACTTGGGTAGGACTTTGAGTGGTGTTAGTGCAATTGGACCTTAGAGATGACCTTAAACCCCCCTATGAGGTTAGAAACCCAGATCTATTTGAAACAAACCCGGTTTACTGAAAACAGAAACTGTAATATCGGTTTTTTGAGGGTTTGGAGCGTGCAGGGAAATCTGGAGTGAACCGAGACCAAAACGAGATAAATAAACAACTCCACGGACCAATTTGGGACCATGTGAGACCACCCTGGCCAGACGACACCCCATATCCCCAGGAAAACCGAGGAGGCCGGTTTTGGAAAGGGAGTGGCCGGCCATTTAGTGGTGGGATGTGTCCAGATTGCTTCAGAAGGTCATATGTACCCTATATATCACCCTAGTGTTGTTTTGGAACTTTGTTTTCACTTTAAGCAAAATCTGGAACATGTTTTCAATGTTGCTGCCTTATGTTTTCCGTATTTGAAATGATGAGTTTTGATATCTGGATTCGTTTTTGGTTGTCGCATGTTTGTACATCGACAACAAGGGTTGTTTGATTGATTTTCGTACGCATAAGCTATAGGTTCTAACCTACGAGCAATGCGTGTGTCGTTTTGGTTTCTGGACTTGATGTTAATAGCAATTGCGATTGTTTATTATATGTAGATACCCTCATGAAGACTTAGAGGCAGCAAGCAAGCGCGTGGCAACATCGGCGTCGACAAGCAAAGGTGAGTAGATTTATATCTACGGGAAGAAGTCGGGTGGATGGCGTATAGCACCCCGCAGTTCGTGGTGATGTATACGAATACGTATACACAGATATATTGATTATATATGGGTTGAGATTATTGATGATAAAGATGGATATTTGATGTGTTTGGATTGGTTTAATGTTGCGAAACCCTAGAGTAGTGGTTGCACCACACACACACACACACCCATACTTGCATACATTCTTCTTTCATATGTGCGTATATGGGATTATATTTATGTGTTCACATGGGTATGGGACTATGTGTTCATATACTGGATTTGAGGATAGTATTTGGGATTGAGGTGAGTCGATGAGATTTGATTTGAGACCGTGAGATCGGTGATATGGCAGGATTCGTATTTGAGATACGTCCTGATGTTATAGCGGATCTTTGGACAACGATACCATGTGAATAGTGATATACATAGAATAGTTGACTTGTGAACGAGACATGAGATAAGATATGTTAAGATAATTATAATGGGTCGCATTGAGCAATGTATCCTTCTTTATGATGATATGTGCTGATGATACCGGTTTGTACGAGACTGTCAATCAGTAGTCAGATCATGATCATATTGATGATATTAGTACTGTACTAGACATAGATCAGTACGCCGGATTGTGATATTTGATAAAGAGGATACCAGATGATTAATGTGATGAATGTGATATTGACCCGTACCCAGATTTGCGATGCCGTACGACGGATTTACGTACGAGCTATATTGATGATAGATCCGCACTCTTGACTTGGGAATGTCTGATTATAGATATGGTACCGGATGTGATATTATTGAGGCGGGATCACCGACTAATATATATATATATATATATATATATATATATGTGTGTGTGTGTGTGTGTGTGTGTGTGTGTGTGTGTGTGTTTTGACTCAGATGTTAGGCAGTTTCCTTACCTTCAGTTAGCCTGTTAGCTCAGCCCTATAGTTTAGTGTAGCTGTATGACTCATATGATATTAAATGCAGATTAGTTATCGTTGTGTCTAGTATTCAGCTCCCGCTCATTATTGCTGTTCGCTCCGCATCGCATACTTATATTGTGATTTCATATTGCTTTGTTGATATCATGCTGTTAGGACACTAGCACCATTACTGATGATGCGTATGTACCACGTACACTTACTTACCGGTTCACACACATCTTCATCGGTAATTGTCATGTCACGTACACTTAGAAAATACTATTGCATTGACATAGCTTGTTAGCTAATAGTTTCGACATGATATTAGTGTACTTGCCTTACATGCCAGTTAGACATTGTAGTTATTACTTGCTGTTTCATGCATATTGTTATTCACTGTTATGCCGCATTCATGGATTTTTAGGCCTATATTCACTGTTTACATGCTATTGATGATTTGGATTCGGATTTTCATGAAATTTCCTAGATTTGGGGGGGAAACAGCTAAAACATTTATAAACTTCTTTTCTCCCTCTTTTAAAATGAAAAGTGTGGTTTTCCCATGATATATGAGTCGTCCACCATGAGTTTGCTGATGGATATCGAGACCCGATTCGAGGAGTTGGATGAACCGTTTCGGGTACAAGGTGGACCCGGTGCGGTACCCCGGGGCGAGAAGGTCGCAGATGATGGCGTTGAGCCTGGCAGGGGAGCACTACCGACCGGTGATTTTACCCGACGCGTCGGATATCCGGAGGATACCGTCGTGGTCTTGTGATGGATGTTAGGGGCCGGTCTGGACTGACGGCGCCCTAGACAGTGAGATTGAGACATTGATATTTTGAGATATTGAGGTACCAAGCCTGAGATATTGAGATTGAGATTTATGTTTTGTGTCGATGCTAGACACTGTTTATGCTGATTTCATTATGATACCTCGTTTTAAATATACAAAAGAAATCTCACTAAGTTATGAAAGCAGTTTCCTCGTTTCCATGTATTCTGTTTTTATGTATTCATACCTCATCCATGTGATATATTGCTACCTGAGGCACTGACACGAGCATTTGGTATTACAGTTGTTTAAATGTATACCCTAGCCATTGTTGTAGGCTACAAGTTATATATTTGAGGATATATTATGATCGTATGACCTAGGATTGCGTCATACATGCGATTTCTATTCGTAGATGTATTCTATTCACGAGTTGGCAACTCACCCCCGTTGTGCCACAGTTTCTTGCAGGTTTTGCCGTACAGGTTTCATTACGGCTTTGCTGGCACTACTATCATTTCTGGGTGATTTGCTGGTAGGTGGGTTCACTTGTATCGTGACAATCAGTATATTTTGTATATTATTATTCAGTTGTATCTAGAAGTTCCATCAACCAAACATGTATTTATTTCAGAGATAGAGACCAGTAATGTTATTCTTTCGACCTTAGAGTCGCGCGTTGTATTTCTGTGGATTTCATGCTGTTTTGAGTTTCCTTTTTGCTGTGATCCTCGCCTTTCGGCGTTGTATATTATATTGCTTGCGTGGTTGTGACCGTCGTTTGACGAAGAGCTAGCTCCTGTTTGGGGATGCATTTTTTCATTATATGTGTTTGATCAGGTTTTGTACCCGTTTGGGGTCAGTTTTTACAAAGAAAACTCTGCCGAAATTTTTAGAAAAGACTTGTGATTTTAAAATACACATTTCGTCATGTGCTGCAAACTATTTGATTTAAAATGGTTTTTCCTTCACTCTACTACTTTTCTTGGTTTGGATTTCTGGGTTTTCGGCTTACTTAGATTACGTACGCCTCGAGACGTTTCGTAGTTTAAGTGTCGGTCATGTTCCGTACTTTCGGATCGTGACACATATGCCCTAACTTTTCACCATTCTGAAATTTCTAGCAAAAATTTTCTCAAACACTCTAAGTGCCAAGTGGAGTTAAGCCCCCAAGTGGAGCAGCAAACCAAACTCGACGACCGGAGCACCTTCGATGAAACCACGACACCCGAAATCTTCTCCTCATTCTTATTAACGATCGAAGCTAGTAAGTCCCTTCATCTCTATCTTTTTCCATCTCAAACCAACTTTTTAAAACAAACCGACAAAAGAGGAGTTATCTCCGATATAGTTTTCTTTTTAATATTTGTAAGGCATGTGATAAGCAAACTAAAGCAAACTAACATGCTACATTAATCTTAAAATAATTTCACATCATTTAGTTTTTTTTATTGAACAAAAATTTCATAGGAAACAAACATATAACAAACTTTTTCATTAAAATACCATGAACTTTAGTATAACACTTCTCGATAATTAGGTTAAATACCTTTAGAAAAACTTCACAGGGTAACGACCTACCCCACATGCACACTATGGTTTCATAGCACGGTATTCTAGAGCTATAGTTAATTTAAAGAAGAACTTTTTCATTAAAATACCACACCGTTTTAAAACGAGTTTCTTGAAATCGGTATTTTGAAATCGTTGACAATTACGCCTCTATAACCCTCGTCAGGGGACCCGCTAATGGATGGTGCGGATTATCGCACATCCTTGGGATGGTAGAGCGAGATGCAGAACTCCTCATGGAGTATTCGGTCTCGAAAGGAAATAAGAATACGATTTTAAAAAACACAACTTTTCTAAACAAAACTAATTTTGAAAAATTATATAAAAATTATGAATATGTATTTTAAATAAAAACAAATTAACAAATTATATTTTTTAAAAATGAAAGATTAGAATTTTTAATAAAATACCACTAAGTTTTCAAAAGTAGTAGTTTTCACAAAAATACCATAAACTTTCGAAAAGGCTGGGTTTTATCACCACAACACCACAACAATTGCAATACGTGTTTATGAAAACCCTAAATATTACAAATCACCCTTGAGGTTATTTGTAAGCAATATCAATATATATTTTTCATAAAACCCCCTCAAGAGATGCAAACAATATTTTAAGGACTCTAGAATTAATATAGGTTTAAGCGGTATCATTTCTCTTGAGCCTCAGGGAGCCGAAGAAAGTGAGTGCTTGCCTATTCAGGTTAGACAACTTAACGGAGTTATCAATGTCAATTGTCTTAGAAAAATACACAAATCCCGCCGTCCATGTGCAGCAGTTGCCGATTTCTCCCGAACATAAGATTTTTAACAATTTACATCAATTCACATGAAAAGACCTGAACTCGAATCCAAACTCGAAGACTCGAACACAAACTCGAACTCTAACCCAACTCGAATCTAAACTCGAATATGTACTCGAACCCAAACTACTCGAACCAACATGACTTGGACCAAAATTGCAATTGTCATGACTCGCATATTACTCGACTCACCCAAATACAATCTACACCTTTTGCAATATATGGTTTCGATCAAGACATGCTAATCAATCAATCAAAGCAATTAAGTATATTAACCAGTTATATATATTATACTCGAGGTGCTTGGGATAGTTTCTTGTGTGAATCCAACGGAGCTTCAAGAGTCCCGTATTAAGCTCTTTTTTTATTTTACTCGAATATCAGTCGGATTGACTCATCCATAACCTAGAGCCCCGATGTTAACACATAAAACGGGGCCGCATTTCCTTGTTCCTAGGGCCCCACTCTTGAGCTCGTGAATACTTCTACGGCTGCGTTGACATTCACACTTGGAACTTAACGTTAACATAATGACCATATAGTATATACTTACCCATGAACATGTACTCTTACTCGTTATATATATTCTACACTTGTCATTTTTCTTTACTCTTACCTATCTTTGGGACTTATCGAGTGCTAGTTCGATAACCAGCATTCCATCCACTTTTCTTCTCTTGGAATGTTCGTTGGATACGGTCGAGACGGAAGAAGTTGAAGCCACATAGGAAGACTGCAACCAGATCGCTACTCGGGGCTAGCTCAGCTTCATTTTCCTTCAATTTATGTATGCCACTTGTTTAGGCATTTTTCCTATTGTATTTACTTTCCAGCATAAACTCATGTATTTGTAAATATTAAATATTGAATGTAAGTAAACATGTTCGTTGAAAAATTTTACAGTCTCCATTTATTCTTGTATTGTGTATTATTGTTTCAATACGTTTAGTATATTTATTTCGGGAATAACCTTCTCTGGATAAATATGCCGCGGGCTTGCCACGTCACCGTTTCCGTCTACTGGGAAGCGGGGCATAACAGAGTCGATATCACGCTGTGTTCGGTTGACCATCACCCTAAATCCGTGGCCACGGTGGATGAAATTTACTGATAATAGTTCAATAGTTTCTCTGTTGGTGATGAACTTGACTCCGACACGACTTATCGGGTTATTATGGGTCTGACGTTATCCACCCACTAAATCCGATATGCGATACTCTTAGACGATGAGACCAGACTGTACAGAGATTGTCATATTCATGCTCAGTAGAGTACAGACAGACTTAGTTGTCGACCTCCCTTTCGGCATATACCAGGGTAGCCATTACGTACTGCTAGTGTCGCTGACGTGCTTGTGGTTATGGATTTATCCAGTAATCACCGTTAGCGTATTGTCGAGCTTTAGAGTCGCACACAGAGCGTTTTCCCGGTTCAGACAATATGATGTAAATAACGTATGTTGGTACATACAGGTATCCGATTAAAATATGTGTACAGACTACACAAAATTTAATCGGACGGTTGATAATACTAGCCGGTTTAGGATTAAACCGGATTATTAAATCAAGTTTTGATTTAATAATATATATATATATATATATATATATATATATATATATATTCTAGTATTATTGTTCACTATTCATTTTCTCTCTCTTGGTTATTCGAATTTTTTTATACAGATATGCGTATATATATTTCGATACGTATACCGGGTTGTATTCCGTATTTATACGGAATATGTTCTAGATAGAGAGCACCTCATCTGTGAATATTCATGGTAATGAGGTGGTTAGGTGATGTGGCTTTGAGCATGGTTGAAGATATATAAAGATGAATGGGTTTTCATTTGTTTATTACAAATTGGTATTGATATTTTATTTGATGGTAAAAAAATATCAAGCCATTCATTCTCTCCATTCATTCTACCCTTGGCTCATTTGCATGGCTAGCCTCTTGAGCTCCTCTTCCTTCTTCCTCGCAGCTCTCTTGAGCTTAGTTTTTGAGAGAAAAAGATAGTGGAAAATCCATGCATCCCCACTCTCCATTCTTAACGAGCTTGGAGCGTCGATTGCGTCACTGGTTGTAGTTGGAGCTAAGATCGGTTCTTTCAGGTGGATCATCTTCGGAAAGGGCGGTCGTCTCTCAACCTTGTTCTCGACGGTCTATGAGGAGCTTGGAAGGGTCTTCCACGATTGGATGGACACACATCAAAGGTTATAATCTCGAACTTTACATGCTTGTATTCTAATTTAGTGTTTAGAAAGATCGCTAGGGATTTGTTTCTAGTGCTCTCTTCAAAATTTTTCGTTTTACGGTTCCACATCGGCCGTAGTTGCCGCGGCGAGGACGCTTGGAACTTTCATATTCACCACACAAGCAAATAAGAAGTGAATATACTAACATGGATCAGCTAAATAAAAAACAAAACTTCTACCAGAACTTGTTCCAGATGTTTAAAACCGATTACGTAAACATTTTCCTCTGATTCAACCGTACAGACTACAAAAAGATCTCTGTCAAACCTATAGGCTATAGTAAGACGATCTACATTTGCAAAATCAAACCCGAACCATATCCTCCATGTAGAAATCTTGCTGATACATGCTGTTAGGTCGTTCTAGGATAGGACAGAAGCATGGTGTAAACCTTAGACTTCTTGGTCAATTATTTATTTTATTACAATATTACTTGATAAATAACTAAATGAAAGAAAGAAAATGGAACAGATAAAACAAAAATTAGGAAAAGGCCAAAAGAAAACAAAACAAAACAAAAGAAAAAATTAACGGCCCTTTATCTTTTCATTTTCCTCATTATTTTCCTCTTCTTCTCGAAAAAGCCATGAACGAGGATCACACCAAGTCGCCGTTGCTGCTGCTGCTAGGGTTTTCAACATAATTTCCCCAAACCGTAAGCTCTCTCTCTCTTCCCTTCTCTCTACAAACCCTAACCCTATCTGATCCTTTCCTTCGTCGAAACCCCCCCAAAAAGGATAGATTCACGCCACTATTATTCCAAATCTAGGGTTTCCAAATTAGGCATCTTGCTTTTTTCCCAAGCAATTTCTTCCCCTTTCTCCAATCGGAACCCTAAATCGCTGGCCTCGCCCCCAATTCCATTCCTAGGGTTTGCTGATAATGTGCATACTCTGCGTCGTCCAGCGGTGGTCTCGTCGAGTCGCCACCATGCTCCCATGGCTTGTAATTCCCCTCATACTCCTCTGGGCTTTGTCCCAGCTCTTTCCCCCAGGCTACCGCTTCGAGGTCACGAGCCCTAGGTTGGCCTGCGTGGGCGTCCTTCTGGTTACTCTCCTTTGGTATGAGGTATTGATGCCGCAGCTCTCTATTTGGAGGGCCCGCCGCTCTGCTAGGATCCGGGAGCGGCGCAGGACTCAGGCCATCGAGCTCCAGAAGCTGAAGAAATCGGCTACGCGTAGGTGCCGGAACTGTTTGACCCCATATAGGGATCAGAACCCCGGCGCCGGGAAATTCATGTGTAGTTATTGTGGGCATATATCGAAAAGACCCGTCTTGGATTTGCCCGGGTGGCAGGATTGGCATGGGGACTCGATTTCAATACCGAGGTACTGGGTCAATGATAGGGGGTTAACGGATAAATCATATTCGGGGGTGTTGGTTTTTGGGTGTGGTTTGATTGGGTCGTTCTTTTTGAGCTTGAGGTGGGTTTGGGGAAAGGTTTTTAGGGTTGGGTCGAGGGAGAATGATTTGTTGGATGGTGAGAGTAAAGGGTTTTCGAATAAGCGAGGTGAGAATGGGGGGAGTTTTCAAGAGAGTAGAGGAGAGAAGGCTAAGAGAAAGGCTGAGGAGAAGAGACATGCGAGGCATGAGAGAGAGATGTTGGAGGAAGAAGAAAGAAAGCAAAGAGAAGAAGTCGCGAGGTTGGTTGAGGAACGAAGGAAGTTAAGAGATGAAAAGCTGGAAGCGGAGAAAGCGCGGTCTAAGAAATCGTCGAGTGTTGATGAGGAAAGAGAGAGTAGGAAGGAGAATGAGCGGAGAAAAAGAGAGAGGAGGAGGGAGAAAGATAAGGATAAGGCGTCAGGTAAAAGTAATTCGGATGTTGAAGAAATAGAGAAGAGGGTGAGTAGAGAGAGCGAGAAGAAGCGGGAGTTTGATAAGAAGAGCGAGATCGAGAGGCAGAGGGTTATGGTTGAGAGTTTGAAATCACAAGCCTTGGATAATGGGAACAAGGCAGCATCAAGTAGGAGTAGGTACTTTGATAGGATGAAAGGCAACTTTTTCTCGTCTTCTAGAGGTTTGAGTAGTTCATCGTTTTTTGGGAAGAATGCTTCGACTACTGCTACCGTCACCATGGTTAGTAGTAAGCCTGCTGCTGCTGGAATTAAAAAGGAGTCTGTTGCTGTAAATGCTGCCGGAAATGCTACCTTCAATGGAGATAATCGACCCGTGAGTTGTGTTTCTGTATGTTTATTTTGCCTTATGATGAATGTGTTCAAGATTTAATATATAGTGTTCTGTGTCATTTTGGTTTGCTTGTTCTCTTTCCCCAGGTGGTGTCTAATGTGCAGCCGCAGACAACTGCCCCAAAAAAATCCTGGCATCAACTATTTACTAGGTCTTCTACTGTTTCTCCAGATCCGGATGCAACCAGCATCACATTTGGAAATCTGAATGTCCAACTGGAAGCTGCTAGAACTGCTAATGAGCAAAAATTTCATCCTAGTTATTCTGTTGATAATCAATTCAATTACGGGCAATCATTTCTTCCTCCAGGTTACTCTCCACCAAATCATTCATTGAATGGAAACTTGGTTTCTAATATTGCATCGGACTCTATGTTTCCTCCTATTAAAGAACCACTACATAACTCGGTAGTAGAAGATGCTGAGCTATTTGAAGACCCATGCTATGTTCCAGATTTATCATTGCCTGACAAATTCCCGTTTGACCTAGGGACTGGGTTTATTGAAAACAGTAAGGTGGAGGGTCCTCATGTGCTAAAAAATGTGACTGCATCAGCTGAAGTGAGCAAGCCTTCTCCTATTGAGTCCCCTCTGTCAAGATCACGGGTTTCTGAAGAAAAGCAAATTTCATATACTCCAGTGTCAAAGAAAATGCAAGAACCCAAATTGGATGAATCAGGTGAATCGAGTAATGCCCAAGGGCAAGGAACATGGCAAATGTGGAGCACCCCATTTTCATGTGATGGACTTGGTCTAGTAGGCGGATCTTTGTTTTCACCTTTAGTTCAAAACCAAATGAACCGGGAAGACACAACACATCCAATGGCTCACAATCCTCAACTACCTCAAATTGCAGTTACTCCCCAAAAAGCTTCTATTGGTAGTAATCTTCAGAATGGTGGCACATTTAGTCCTTTTGGTCCTGGTCTTAATGATAATAATGATCCATGGGCTCATCATTCTCCATTTCCGTCACCATTGCCACTTGATGGAGCAAGCCATTTTCTTTCATTTGATTTTATGGATAGTGTTGGTCAGAATGATGTATCTCTGAACAATTCAGCAGCTGTCAACCCTTTTGAAGTGCCTCCAGCTAATGGTTGGTCCAAGTAAGTACTCCTAATCTGATGTTTATAGTATTATGTTGTGTGGCGGACACTTGTGGATATGGGTTCAAGTTGTTGATTTGCTCATTTAGAAATGTGTATGGCAGATATGTTGTAGTTACAAAAAGGAAATTTTTATTTTCATATAAATGCTCTCCTTATCATTGTCATGCTGTGCTGCAACATTCTGTTACATGGAGATATTATCCATGATAAATCTTTCTTAAACCACTGGAGTGTGTCAATCCCTTAATTTGGATTAAAGAATACTTATGTCTTTAAGATATGTATCTATGCACAAACTAAACAGAGATTCTTTTAAAAAGTTCATGACTGCGTTCTTGGAGAATAGAGCTTATGAGTCTCTTTTCCTGGTTTTAAAAAACACGACTTTGGATGAACCTCTTTCTATATGACTGTAATCAAGCTTTATGTCTCCAATCTTGTATGTTTCTCTTAATAATTCTTATTCTGCAAGCGTTTGTTTCCAAAAGTCACCTATCGTTGAACAAGTAATAATGATTTTCACCAATAAGATTAGTTGTGAGGTGAAAACAATTTCAGAATCTTTGCAGGTGTCAAAATGGTATTTAGGAAAAGAAACCATTATGACAACTTGTAATCTTGTATAAATTAGATTTGTTGAAGGGAAAAAACACTGCTTGGAGAAAACTAGTATACATCTAGAATATCCAGGTTCAATGATCATACATGTTTGACAGTTGTTGAGGGATATTGGTAAGCTATGTGAGTCATCAGACTAAGGAGTTTGACCATTAAAAGAACGATCACCATTTAAATTAGCTATACTAAAAAAAATTAAGATAGGAATGCAAGATGGTTTTACGGTACTTGGACCTCAGGAGAAAAGGCTCTGCCTTTGTGTAATATTCTGCAATTTCATTTGTTGCATTACTATTACGAATCGAGCGCTTTGAGTCGCTTCCCTTTTCTGACCCTTTTTTATTGCTCATGTTCCTTGAGTTTGTATAATACTACAGTGAGAACATCACTCCCTTGTGCCATCTTGTCACCCAAAATGTTAATGACCAAATGATGCAACCAACTAATCAGGATATGAAGCTATGTTTTGGGGTTTGTTAGGGTGCTTGCATGGAGGCCGATCCATGCCGATGTTTTTTTTTGTTTTTTTGTTTTTTGTTTTGCCAAAGGTGAGGGCAAAAAGCTCAAATAAGTTCCATGCAAAATAGATTAACTGGATAAAGTGATGGAGGACAGGGGAAAAGAAAAAGTATTCACTTGCATATGCATTCTTCATAAGATCTCTGGCTTTGCTGCATTGATCTAGAATAGTAATTAGGATTTAGCATTTTGTTGCTCTTATAAGTGATATATTAGATATTGTATATGCATCAGCGGATATAAAATTTTTGGAAATGTTGTCTGTGGTTAATGGTTATATTAGATTATGGTTTTGGGTTTGGATTATCGAGGTATTCGTTTTGGGATTGAGGAATAAGGATTTGATAGGAGTTTGTAACTTGTATTATACTGAACCTTGAACCTAAGACCAATGTCTCTCACTCTCTCGCTTCTTCCATTCCATTGACGCCTTTTTCATGTGACTGCTGTTGACAACAGTTGATACCGACTTCAGTTTATAAATGACATATAATATAAGGATTGTGATTATGGATGTGTATACCATTTTTTTTCTTTTTCCAATTGCATACCTTTCTTTGTTTTCTTGTAGTGCCTTCCAATTTATGTTATAATTGTTTCAATAGATAGGTGACATCCTTTTGTATTGAATACTTATTGGGTTAATGTTATGCTAGAGGCTGGTGGAATGGCACTATAGATTTGTTGCAAGACTAAAAGGGTCTGGGTTTTTTTTTAACTCGGGAGTTTTTTTTCCGATGTTTGTGTGTATGGGGTTGAGGGGTGGGCGTATTAGTTTGGGGTGGTAACCAATATCTGTTTTGTCACATATATTTTTGGGAATTGGAGTTATGATGATTGATGAATAATCAGATTGAGGTAAAAGTTTGAGCTAGAGAAATTGCAGAGAAGATATAAGTTGGATAGAAAGTGATGTTTATAAAGAACTCATCAAGTACAAAATAATAAAGAAAGGATCAAGGCCCATGTAAATATATGTTACCCATAATCAACAGATTATACTACAGTTACAGATAAAGAATCATGATAGCATCCTTACGGGTACTAATATTCTTTAGATTTATAAGTATTATCTCATGTTCTCTTTATTCTACATTGAGAACTAGATTATAATTTTGAATGAAAATTGAAATTTTATGCTCAGTATTTAAACCAAAGTCGGAAATTGTGGAAGTGTAAATACATGCGCTCAACCCTTAACCTAAGTGAAGAATTAGCCTAAATCGAAGAGCGTAATATTAACACATTTTAATTTAAAATACATAACTAATATATATATATATATATATATATATATATATATATATATATATTTATTTGAAAAACAAAGTATGTATAAATTAATCTAATTATTGAATTTATGTAAGTTGAAACTTGAAAGATAGATGCATTGTGCGATATAAACATATTACAACATAATCATTGATTTCTTCCTTCCCTGCCTTTTCTTTCTTATCTAGGGGCGTAGCTGATATTTCACCGGGAGTGAATTTAGCTAGGGTTATTTTCCACTTTGCTTAGAGAATTATATTACAATGTATGTCATCGACGATGTAAACCCTTTCTTGTTTGGAATCATGAATTGCTAATTACTGCTGAAACTACTTTGTTATATCTAAAAGCATCTGGTCAACAACTTCATGAAAGAAAAACAACGGGATGCTAAAGCTGTATATGATATTTGATTGAGAGAAGAGAGATGAGAGTTCACTGTTACATGTTTAGAAGTGGTGAAAGGAGAGCATTAGTGTGAAAAGCTAAGGGCAAAGATGCCACACATGAAAAATGAGAGGAGATGAGAATAGAGGCCTTAAAAGTAGAGAATGATAGGGCAAACAATGTTTGATGTTGAGTTTGCGGATGTCACCAATCGGTGGTTACATGGAGTTGACAATAAATGTTGTGATAGTTGACTCTGTTAAGTTTGGAAGCTGTAATAGTAAGTTGATATACTGTATAATAAAATGAGGAACTAAATACTCCCCCCACCCACCCCACCCCCCACACACCAAAGAAAGGGGGGGATAATAGATATTACTAAGATTAAGTCTTTCCAAATGCAACCTACAAAGTCTAAAGCCTAAATTTTCGCCAACTAGTTTGTATTTCACATGCTAAAGCTTGTCCCATAGCATATCCGGTGAAACACCACAAGAATGATTCAAAGCTCATCGAGGTGAGCTTTTGTATCATACTTTTCATGATATTGGTATAAACCTAATAAGACCGTATTAGCTATTGACCACCAATTTTCTTCCTATGTGGCCATTGCTTTTTGATATTTGCTGATATTCTTAAAAGATCGAAACTATATATATATATATATATATATATATATATATATATTATGTTCTTGTGTATTATACTGTACAGATCTAAAGTACCGCAATATCTTTGATCTTTTGAAAATTACGTATCAGCTGACCCGATTAATATGGCATCCCTTGTACCCAAACCAAGAACCATTTTTGTTTCACTTCCAGGATTAGCTGCAGACCGAAACAAATGTTGACTGAGGCAATATGCAAGGACGTAATATTTTCTAGTTTAGCATATCGATAACTCTAATACAACTCAACAGAGTAAATGATACATATAGCTAACTCTTAAGATTTTGGTCATAAAGGGTCTGTCACTATTGTTGTCATTCGATGAATAGAACAGATATGTGATTTGTTACTAAGCAGTTGATTATGTTATGTTGAGGCCTTCGAGCACTTTTTCAAAATTACTTTATTACAGAATCTTTAAATTTCTGTTCGTTAATACTAAAGTTTTGCAACTGCAATTGCATTTCTCTATCAGTCCTCAACATTTTATTTTGAACCCATAGCAACATGATTTTATTTATGCAGTTATTAATTTTTATGTTTATTTTTTTCGCAGGGAAGAGCGGGTGAAGAAGGAGATCATGAATCCATCGAGCCCATTTTCAACTGGTCCAGATGTACAGCAGCAAGTTTGGTTTCTTAATCATCAATAGAGGAGGTTCTTTTTATATATAAACTTCAGCAGCAGAAAAGGCAAAGTATAATTGCCTCTTTTGAGTAAAAAAATCTGAGGGGAAAAAGATCTAGTTTTATAATGTAACTTTCTTTAATGCAAATGATATATGGTCATTTGATTAGCATGAATAGATCTCTTTCTTCGCAACTTTCATGCCTCATCACAAGGTGACCTTGCGTCCTTGTTCAATTTTAGAAAATTTTCTTTCTGCTGCCTTCTCATTATCAAATTTCATCTGGTACTGCAGATGTATTTTGATTTTTGATAAGATTAGAAAGTCAAATATGTGTTTCTGCAGCAGATGAAGACCACCATTTCAATGTATGAAGGCTTCAGGCATAAAAGTTGATGTGAAACCATTGTTCTTTCCGCAGAGGTGGTCAAATTGAAAGCACAATTGGGGGGGTGTGGGGGGGGGGGGGGGGCGGGGGGAAGGATAGGAAAACAGAGCGGGGTTTAATGACAATCAGTGTTGAAACCTCATTGGGTCCTCCATTTTCTGTTTTGTCTCATCATATAGAAAATAATGAGTTTTGGATGTTGAGTGATGGAGGATTTTGACCCGCGGATCTCTCCTCACTACAAAGTGATCAGCCTCTTGTTCGTGAAACGTGACCAACGCTGGATTCAGATTTACTATTCCAAGACACGGAGACGCCAGAAGAGGAGGGTGAATAACTGCAACGATCCCTTTTATAGTCTTCACATGGGCATTTATCATCATGCTCTATGGAACGGGTTGGTATATGCATATCCCTATTGTTGGTGTTTCGACAGAGCTTACCAAACGGTGAGATATGGTTTCTCAGGAGGGAAGGAAACCATTACTCGTGAACTAATCAAGTTTCCCCTCTCCCTCTCCCTCTCACTCCCTGCCTAAGGTGTAATACATCCCTGCCAAATAAGAAATTAGCAAATCTACATGGAATCGCCAGGTAGGGGTCGAACCTACGACTTTCTGGTTAGAAAACAGACGCTCTATCCACTGAGCTACAGGCGCCTCTTTAGAGAATTTTTTAATAATATTCTATAAATATATAAAACCTCTCATCTTAGCTGTAAAATTAACCACCAGGCAGGTGTTTTTCTTTGCAACAAAAACAATATCCGAGACGTTTTTAGCAACGAAAAATAACTCGTATGCACTAGAATTTTTAAATTTTAAATCCTCTCCTTCCCTCCCTCCCCAGAGCTATTAGTTTCGCTGCTATGTAAATCCAAACCCTTAATCGCACATCAAAACTCAAAATATAGTAGAATTGGGCCTTTTTGCACAAGAATCCATTTGTTTTTCAGGGAATTGGGCATGATTAAAGAAACTGCTGCTATAGCAAATCCAGATCCTGACTAAATTATATTTTTACCTATTTCCTTTGAATTTTGGATGTTGGGTGATGGAGTGGAATTGGCTTCAACCATGTATATGAGGATCATAAAAGAGGATTCCAACCTTAAAAATTCCAAATCCATTCTACATTTATTTATTTCCTTTTTTCTCGCCCACACTACCCTTTATCAGAAAATTGTGCCGAACCTGATTTTTCCTCGCAAATTATTACTGTTCAAATCGATTTTTCCATACATCTTAATGAAGTTGAACATTGATGGCTCTAAGACAATTCTACATTTTTGCTGATGCACCAGAGCTCCGAAGTTCCTAACGTTATCATTACAAAACTCCCAAAAGAGAAAAAAAAGAACTCTGGAAATCATATGAAAAACTATTTGAGGTTTAGAAAGTCTAGGAAACAAAATAATGCAAAAGGGCACTTTTTCTTTATAAGTAAATTACTCTAAAATATTCTTAACTATCAGGATTCTTCACCAAAATATATTAGAGTACTTTTAAGGCTAAAATACAGAAAACCTCCGTGAAAACAAGAAAATCCTCCTAAATCTGGAAGAACATAAACTTTATCATGAAAAACCTAAGGATTTTAATTATTCCATCCATATGTTTTTTATTCCAAAATTTCTCCTCTAATAAATTTAATGGATTACATATTATTCTCTTTTATTTTTTCCTCATCTTTTCTAAATCCATAATTTCTTCATGCTCACTCTTCATAGGAGAAGAGAAAAGGGAGTTAGTGTGATGAATTAGAGGAAGAAAGGAGAAAAAGAAGTTTGGCGGGAAAATAATTTGGAGAAGAAAGGTTTGAAAGCAATTTTGGAAGGCATACAGTAAAATCTAACGGCATTAAATTTGTGGGGGTTAATGGTATGTTTTCAAGCTTATGAAGTATCCTATTCTTCTGGCAAAGGTGAGAGAGTTCCTGCATTCTCGTCTTTTTTAATTACGGTAAAAGACCTTAAGTGCCACTTTTCAGTGTATTTTAGCTTTAAGGTTTTTCAGTGTAATAAAAATAACTTATTAAGTTATTTTAGTGTAAAGCCGTGATAATTAAGGGTACTTAAGTGCAATATACCTATTTTCTTCACACAAGCCTTTGGTGGGTGTTTTAGTAAATATAAAGAAAGATGGTCTCTCCTTGCAAGTTGCAACAACGTCAAGCCGTTCTTAAACCAAAACTAGGGCTACAACGATTGATCATGAGAAAAGAGCAGCAAAATTTGAAAGGAAAAAAAAACACAAATAAAGGCTTCATTCATTTCTTGGTTTGTTCTCTTCATCTTCTGCATACTAATCCTATAATATCTCCATTTCAATATTTAGCAGAGAGTGAGTTCATTTGTAACTTTAACTTGTTATCATTTTGAACCAGTTCACAACCTTTTATCGATATTTGAGCATTTATGCTTCAATTTTTAACAACGAAATTTTTGCTCATGTTTCAAATTTGATGAGTTTGTGTTTATAGAATGGCGCTCGCAACTCGTTTGAAGAAAAGCCTCAATTGTGGAAAATCATCTAATAGAAGGAAAAATGATAAATTTGGTTCGAATGCCAATGATTCTTACAGAAAACACGGCGAAAGAGAAGATAGGAAATCTTTGGTTACTGAGAAAAAATTTGATAGAAGAGGTAGAGATAGTGGCGATAGGACATTTGGAAGAGATAGTGATGATAGAACGTTCGGAAGAAGGCCCGCTAACAGAAATAGAAGAGATTTTGGTAGGGAAGATTCGGATGCAAGTATGAGAAATCCAAGTGAGACCCGAGGAATGAGAGGTAATGAAAGGAGAGCTTCACTGAGAAAAAATTTGGTAGAAATCATAGAGATGGTGAAGATAGGACATTTGGAAGAAAACCCATCGATAGAAATATAAGAGATTGTTCTAGGAACGACCCCGAAGCAAGCATGAGAAATCCGAGAGAGACTGCGAAATGAAAGGTAATGAAAGGAGACCTTTGTCCACTAGGAATTTTTTTGGTAGAAACGGTAGAGATAGTGATGATAGGACATTTGGAAGAAGACCCATTAATAGAAATAGAAGAGAGTTTTCTAGAGAAGATACTGATGAAGAGATGAAAAGCCTGAGTAGGCCTCGTGGTGAGCGGACACCCATTCGAAGTGAAGTGATTGATCCACTTAAAGTAGGAGGGACAAATGTAGGTCGAAAGAGAGGAGATGTAAATGGGGGTGATTCTGAAGCAAGAACAAGCAATACAATCGCCCGTGAAATGAGAGATGATTGTAACGTTTTGAAAATCGTTTCGGTGAAATTTCGAAAAAAACGGTAAAATAAGGGGGTTTCTGTAAAAAGTCAAAATACAAATATCTTTATTATAAAATTAAATATACATATTCTAGCTATGCATTTGCTAGTATTTGGTGTTTATTGAGTCACTGGTGAAATTTCAAATTTTCTGAAAATTTTTCCGAAATTAATTATTTTAATATTATTTTAAGCCGTCACTAATACATTTAATTAGGGAAAATTACAAATTGGAATGAGTTCAAACAAATTTTGTGCATCATAACACATTAAACAAAATTTTATCATATGGTTTTTGAAATGAAATGGTTTGCCAAAACGGTTTAGAAAATATCGACGAAAAAGGCTTTTTTTCGGTGAAATTAGTGTTAGTGGGAATTGGGGTAATACATTTATCTTTTTCCCTCATCCACACTCACCCACACCCTCTCTCCCCTCTCCAAATCAGCAGCCCCAAGTACCCCCTCATTTTCCCACTTGAATGGCTAAAA
The DNA here is from genome assembly GCA_030015575.1 of Agapanthus africanus. NCBI lineage: Eukaryota > Viridiplantae > Streptophyta > Magnoliopsida > Asparagales > Amaryllidaceae > Agapanthus > Agapanthus africanus. The sequence goes on from JASDDO010000022.1 coordinate 208,851,538, forward strand.
GAAAAGAAATGAGAAGAAAGGGTAATATATATAAGTATTGGTTGGGTTGACCAAGACTTTCTTTGACTTGACTTTTCTCCCCACATCCACACACTTCACTCCCAACCTTCCCCATTTCTGGCCGAACCCTCCCCAAGTGCAGCCCCCTAATTTTCTCCTCTCATTTTCTCATCAAAAACCTATCAAAAACCTCCAAAATTCCATCACAAATCAAGCTAAAACCTAAATCCAACTCTTACCCATTTTTCCTTGACCTATTCTAGTATGGATCTTGGAGCAAGAAGCAAGTTTGTGAGGCTAGGTTGGATGTTGATTCAAGTTTTGTGAGGTATAAATCCTTGTTCCATGGTTTGTTTGTTGCTTAATTACTTAATTGTTGCTATCATACCTCATTTGAAGCTAATTAGATGTTTAATTAGGTTTAATTGCTTGGTTGGAAAAATTCAAGAAAAGGGTTTGTAAATCAAATTAGGGTTTTCTTCATTGGGTATTGATCTTGATGTGGGGATTAACATGTTAATGTGATGCTAAAACTAACCTAGTTGCTAGTTTACTAATTGATGCTTTTAATTGTTAAAATTGGAATTTTATGCAAACTAGGTTTTGGAAATTTATTGCAAATGTTAGACTAAAAATCTAATTAGGTTTTTCATGACTTCATTAACATTATTAAGTGTAGTTTAATGCTTTAGATCATACAAATCTAAGCTAGATTGTAGTTTGTGCATTTTTGCTATGAAATTGTTAAAATTTAGGTATTTTGTAAACTATAATTTTAGGGTTTTTGGAATTTAATGAGATTAAATTATGGGAATTGTTTTTATGACTTATTTAAGATATTTAGTGAATATTGTGGCCGCTAGATTCGTTTATACATCGAGTTTTGTACTAAAACGGTGATTTGTGCTTGCTAGATTTTTGGGAAAATGACTTTTTAAGTGAAATAGGGGTTTTTGTGAATTTTAAGCTATTTTATATTATAATTAGTGCTTGTAATTGTACAAATGAGTGTGTTGGGAGCTTTCTCAATGGTTTGGCGTTTGTACGCCGACGTCGAGGGTTTTTGGGTCGATTTGTGAAGGCAACCATAGGTTTTGACCTATGTGGGATTCGTGCGTCGTTTTGGTCATGGGTCGGATTTTAATGCGAAACGGTGCGTTATGATATGTAGGTATCCCATGTGGACTTCGAGACGACAAGCAAGCGCGTGGCGACGTCGGCACCGGCGAGCGAGGACCAGGTGAGTAGATTTATATCTACGGGGAGAAGTCGGGTGGATGGCGTATAGCACCCCCGCAGTTCGTGGTGATGTATACGAATATGTATACACACATTTATTGATTATATTTTGTTTGAGTTTATTGATGATAAATATGGATGGTTTAGTATCGCGAAACCCTAGAGTAGTGGTCGCACCATACATGCACCCACCCACCCATACTTGCATACATTCTTCTTCCATTTGTGTTTACGGGAATATATATATAGTTATGTGTTCACATGGGTATGGGACTATGTGTTCACATACGGATTTGAGGATGATACTTGGGTTTGAGATGAGTCGATAAGATTTGTGTTGAGGTTGTGATATCGGTGATATGGCAGGATTCGTATTTGAGATACGTCATGATATTATAGCGGGTCTTTGAACGACGATACGGGTGAATAGTGCTATAATCAAAATGGTCAACATGTGATCGTGATATGAGATATGATATGCTAGGATATTGATATTAGGCCGTATCGGGCGATGTATACCCTTGATGATGCTATGTGCTGACGGTATCGGTTTGTACGAGATTGTCGATCTGTAGTCAGATCATGAGTATATTGAGGATATTAGTATTGTACTAGACATATGTCAGTACCCTAGACTATGATCTTGAATAAAGAGGATACCAGAGGAATGGTGTGAGGAATATGATATTGACCCGTACCCAGATTTGGGGATGCCGTACGACGGATTTACGTATGAGCTATATCTTGATGATCGATCCGCACTCTTGATTTGGGATGTCTGATTGTAGATATGGTATCGGATATGATATTATTGAGGCGGGATCACCGACTAATATATATACAGGTATGTATATGGATCGACTCAGATGTTAGGCGGTTTCCTTTCCTGTAGTCCAGCTTGTTAGCTTAGCCCTTTAGTTTAGTTTAGTTGTTAGATTAGATTCGATTCTTACCTATTTCAAAAACTAATGAATCGTGGGTATTTTAAAAGACAGCCCAAGGGATCCTACGGATATTTCAAAAGACGTATCTTTTCATAAAAACACCGTAGCCCCTATTTTCAAAACACCATGGTTCGTGTTATTTCAAAAGGCACCACTTGTAGGACTTATATTAGATTAATGCAGGTTAGTTACAGTTGTGTCTTGTATTCAGCTCCCGCTTATTATTGTGGTTCGCTTCGCATCGCATACTTATGTTATAATTTCTTATTGCAATGTTGATATCATATTGTTAGGACACCAGCACCATTACCGATGATGCGTATGTACCACATACACTTACTTGCCGGCTCACACACATCTTCATCGGTAATTGCCATGTCACGTACACCTTAGAAAATATTATTGCTTGACTTAGCTTGTTAGTAATTTGACATGATATTAGTGTACCTGCCTTATATGCCAGCTTAACATTGTAGTTATTACTTGCCACTTCATGCATACTGTTATTCATTGTTATGCCTATATTCATGATTTTACATGCTATTGATGATTTGGATTCGGATTTCCATGAGATTTTCTGGATTTGGGGGGGGGGGAACCGCAAAACTTATATAAGCTGATTTCTCTCTTTTTAAATAAAAAGTGCGGTTTTTTCCCATGATGTATGAGTCGTCCACCATGAGTTTGCTGATGGATTTCGAGACCCGATTCGAGGAGACGGATGAAACGTTTCGGGTACATGGTGGACCCGGTAAGGTACCCCGGGGCAAGAAGCGCGTGATGATGACGATGTGAGCCTGGCAGGGGAGCACTACCTACCGGTGATATTACCCGAAGCGTCGGATATCCGGAGGATACCGTCGTGGTCTTGAGATGGATGGTAGGGGCCGTGTTAGTTGTATGTATGCCCTAGAGGCCAGTATTGTACAGATGTTGTATATTATATTGGATGCTTGGACATATATAGAGATGACTTTCTTGCTCGACATGATAGTATGCTATCTGGTTGCTATTTATCTTTACATGTACACTAGTCTCTTTATACTGTCTTATAGTTGCATGTTGGTAAAGCCCTTAGGATTTGTACTTGACTACCTGGACTATGATGAAGATCATACTAGTGGGGACATGGTAGTCCATAAGTACATCCTTCAAGGTCCCTAGTCGTGGGTGTATCGAGACGGGGCATCGATATACCAGAGTAGACTAGCGTATACGCTTCTCGACCCATGTGATGGGCGATGGATGATCCCATATCCATTGGTGTTTGACATCAGAGATGGTATACGGGTGCTCAGTGGAGACTGGGTACACTGGACGGACTCGCCGAGAACTGGCATTATACCTCACGTCAGATGGCAGTTCTCAGGTGACACTTGTACAGGTTAGTCTGTAGACCCGAGATCGTCATAGAGTCTTGTGTGATTCCCACTGTGCTTTGATCTCCACCTTACCACGTCCATGAGGGCGTGCAAAACGGTTGTCTTTGGGCACAGTCCCGAGTCACATGGAGACAATGAGCGATAGGAGGGGTTTCGTCTCTCCCGGTATTGGGGGTTGATGTTGCGCAGTGCTCGATTGGCCGTAGCAGGGAAGTCCCTGGCCAGGGCTGATCAGAGATTTGCTGGTAAGTGTTACCAGTAGTTTCTCGACCCGTTACGAGCCTCACATCAGCACGACTTATCGGGTTATTGGGGTCTGACGTATACCACCCCTAGACTTGATATGCGACGTATCAGACGAAGAGACCGGACTGTATGGAAAGTGTTACTGGTCGGATTCGCAGGAGTGTGAGCGGGCTATCTCGTCGATCTTCTGATCGCTCAATACCCGGGTGGCCGTTACGTTTAGCAGACCGCTTGCGGCTTGTGGATGCTTGATATGATCATCATCTGCTACCGGCGTATTGACGAGTCTTTAGAGTCCTACACAGAGGTTTCCTGGCTCAAGCGAAACGAAATAGGAGCGCATATGAGATATGTGCGGGACCGAGAATAATGCGTGTATGTGATACCGCATTTCATTCTCGCGATATATGTTTCGATTGGTTATATTCGATATGACCTAGTTATCGAATCATTGATTCGATAAATCGATGCATTGTATACTAGTCGGTTATGTGCGACGTGACCGGATCATTGAATCAAATGTTGATTTAATGATTTAATGCATAATAATATATTTGATATATTGCATTGCATTAACTAGTATTGGTTCACTTTAAACGGATTTTTCTCACTTGGATTGCACATTGTATATGTGATATACTTTTTGTGCACCTTTTTGTATCATGTTTGATGATACTTGATCATATTGTTAAGTTTATAGAATTAATCCATGGTTAATTTGATAATTAGGGTTTTGCATATTCATTTATTTATTTATTTGTTTATTTATTTATTTGGAAATGATTTAAAAAAGGATGGTGGCTTTCTTTGTCTTTTAGTTGAAGCTTCATGAAGCTTTGACTTCTTAACCTTTCTTATCATCATGCTTAACCCTAACCCATCCATTAACCATGGTATATTCTCTACACTTAACCCTAGTAAGAATTATGATAAGTATTCCATTTTCTTTTTATTTTAAAAAGACTTATCATTATTCTAGCTCATCTTCTCCTTCTTCTTCAAGTGAGCAACCTTCATGCCATTAATGGCAACTTATGATCTAGTGAGCAAAATCCAAATCTAAAGAGAACCCATCTCCTATTTCTTCACCCTCTACCTCTAGCCAAGTTGTAGAGTGTGTTTACTTCACAAATTTCACAAGTTTGTGAAGTCGGAGCTTGAGTTTGTGCAACCTCGACGTAGATCGTCTTTGACACAAAGCCGACGAGCTATTCCGCTTGCTTTCCCGATGAAGCCGTTGATCGAGTCAAGGATTCATGGTGGACAGCGAGGACATCACCATATGGAGCTAAGGAGGCGGAAATCCGGATCTACAAAGATTGTATATCCGTATCTTAGTAGTTAACTGTTAACTAGTTATCTATTTCGCCTAAACATCTAGTTAAGATCCGTAGTCTAGGGTTTCTCGGCACCAAAAATTTTAATTTGGCATGTCCGATGCCTTGTGAGACCTTACTAAAGTGCCTAGGAACCTTACAGGCCGGTCTGGACTGACGGCGCCCTAGATATTGTGATTGAGACATTGAGATTTCGAGATATAGAGGTACAGAGACTGTGATACAGAGATATTGAGATATTGGGATTACGTTTTGTGCCGATGCTAGGCACTGTTTTATGCTGATTTCATTTATGATATCTCATTTAAAAATACAAAGGAAATCTCACTAAATTATGAAAACAGTTTCTTCATTTACATGTATTCTGTTTTCATGCATTCATACCTCATTCATATGATATATTGCTATCTGAGGCACTGACACGGGCACATGAGATTACACTCGGGTTAGATATTTACCCTAGCCTTGTTATAGGTTGCATGTTATATATATAATTGAGGATATATTATGATCATTGACCTAGGCTGCGTTATTTATACGATTTCTTTCCGTAGATGTTTTTCTATTCACGAGTTGGCAACTCACCCCCGTTGTGCCCCAGTTCCTTGCAGGTTTTCCGTACAGGTTTCTTTACGGCTTGCGGGCATAGTTTCCTTCGGGTGATTTGCTAGTAGGTGGGTTTACTTGTATCGTACCCCCCATTATACAACTTGTATATTATTACTCTGTTGTATCTAGAAGTTCCATCAACCAAACATGTATTTATTTTGAGATAGAGACCAGTGATGTTATTCCTTCGACCTTAGAGTCGCGCGTTATATTTCTGTGGTTTTCTTGTGGTTTTGAGTTTCCTTTGAATTTTAATTCTCGCCGTTGGCGTTGTATATTATATTGCTTGTGTGGTTGTGACCGTCGATTGACGAAGAGCTAGCTCCCGCTTGGGGATGCCTTTTTATTGATTTCGTATACTATTCATGTTGTATCCTGTTTGGGAGCCAGAATTTACAAAGGAGACACTGCCGAAATTTTCAGGAAATACTTGATGTTTTTAAAACCGCATAACTCGGCTTATGCTATTAAAACTACTTGATTTTAAATTGGTTTTCCTTCACTCTACTACTTTTCTTGGTTTGGATTTCTGGGTTTTCGGTTTACTTAGATTACGTACGCCTCGAGACGTTCGTAGTTTAAGTGCCGGTCATATTCCGTACTTTCGGGTCGTGACAAAGTTGGTATCAGAGCGTTAGGTTTTACCTTCGGAGCGTAGGATGACCCTTGGTTGATGGAATAGGTGACTAAAGTAGAGTGACGTACCGTGGGTATGTTCCGCGGCATACTTACGATACGCTACTCCACTTAAGAAGCCTTAGGATGTACATTTCTTTGTTCAGTATTATATTCATTCCTGATCTAGCCTCATCGGTACCAGTTATGGTTTTGCTGCCACGATTACGGCCAGGGAGAGCTACGGATAGAGTTGCGGTCAGCACGAGCTCGTTACGAACGAGGACTGACCAGGGCGTGATTCCGGCGACACACGATTGCAGAGATGTGTCTTTTTATTGTGTTTTCGCGCCACGAGCGTTGATGGATCGCTGTATGAGATTACTCGGACGGGCAGATCAGCACCAGAGGATTGAGCCAATGATAGAAGGTCGCCAGTCATCGAGGATGAATGACTAGGACATGTGGATCGTTCGCCTACCCCGATGCGAGGTCATCAGATAGATTGATTCCAGCTAGAGGCGACTTCACGCGGAGACGTTGGGAGTCGACAGAGACGATCGAATGTCAGAAACCTATTATTCCAAGTTTAAAGTATTCGGAAGGGCATGCATGCAATTCTATGGACCCTCTAGAAGAATGAAACCTTAACTCGACTTAATGACCGTGTGAAAGCCTTTGAACCTTCGGGTTTGCGGCAGTTCTACGACGCCATTAGTGAGGCTTGGGTTTGCCCTTCTACGGCTGGACCACCGATGCTGTGGTATGTACCCGATACTATTAAACTGTGCCCAAGATGTTGAGCTCTTGAGGGATTATGAGGTTTTGACGACTTGATCGGATGGCTCGACTTAATTCGGATGCTAGGTGGTGAGATGCATTCTTGGGAGACTCCAGATACAAGGATAGCCGTTAGAGCTCAGTCCATGCAGCCACGACGAGATGAGTCCGAAGCGGTCGACATTAGAGAAAGGTGAAGTAAGAGGTTCATACCAGATCTAGATGAAACGACGTTCCACTCCGCCGACATCAGAGATGCGATACGCATGCCAAGGCATTGTACTTGGATATACCTTCCAGAAGGAGTCGCGATGAGTATGCAGCCGTTCCGGAACGAGAACATATCTAGTAAGGGACGATGACTTCCGGACAGTTCGGCAGAGACGAGATTTAGGAGAGATCTCGATAGGACCTTTCTGGAATGAATTACAAGAAGACTTGGACCCAGGAGTAGTCATGTTACACACACCGGCAGGCCAGAGCTCAGGTTCGTCGATGAGACATGCTATGAGTGACCACGACAGTTGGCCAAAGATTCTTGGAGGATGTTCTTGAGCGGGACTATTCCGCCATACTTGATTTTGGTATTTTGAGCGATCCATTTGCATGATTGATTTTGATGATGGAGTTTCGTGATATTTGTTTCCATGGACCATGGTTGCACCTACTGAGTATTCATGATTTTGCACAGTTATTGCACTTGAGATAGTTTTCGTGCCTTGGTTCCTCATGTTTGTGATTATATGGATTTCATACAGTTGAGTTGATTGTGCGTATATACACATACGATTTGGTTTTTGCACTCGGTATGATTCACATATGCTTGCAGTGCAGTGATACGCATTTTGTGCACTTAGATGCACTGGACTTCGATTTCGATTGTGATACTCGATATTTGTTTTGTGCACCTGATTTGATTTTGCGCATGTTCGGCGCTTGATATTGAATTTCATGATTTCGTGCATGATGGATGCACCTGCCTTGGATTTTCGCACATGTTGAGCGCATGTTTTGAGATGTGATTTTGGTGCACACCAGATGCACTAAATCGAGATTTTTCGTGCATGTCAGATGCACCTGATTTTGGTGTCAGGCACACATGTTGCCTATGACAGATGTTTCATGCACACCCGATGCACTTAGATGTTGTTTCTGTGCATATGTATGGCACATATATGGATTTTGATTTCCGTGCGCACCAGACGCACGTAGTATTCATACGCGTATTTTGGGATTGATTTTTCTTATAGAGCAGTACGTTTTTATGATATTTGCTAAGTGTTTTCGTACTAAGAAGGACTAGTCAGAGGACAGTACCTGAATGTATTTTGCATGCATTGATAGCTATTGAAGGGAATTTCAAAAAAAAAAAGCGAGCTATAGTCTCAGTATTTACCTACGTATCTGATATGACGCGAAACATTTAAAACGAGGAAAACCCTTCTAAATTGTTTCCCAAAACGGCGGAACGTACATTTCAAACAAAGGTATATATGTATATAGTTATTTTCTTATGATAGACGTCCGCTACTGTGCAGTGTTATGTGCATTGCACAACAACTTTAAGAGATTTGACATGCATTTCCTTCAGATAATTACATATATAGATTTGATATTTACGTGTATAGTTTCGAGCTATATCATATTGGTTTTGGTATTGGATTTGATATTGTGTCTTTACCATGACTCCGATGATTGCGGGATGCTTGACGGAGTTTTGATTTTGAGTTATCTGCTTATTACCTGTGCGCATGTATTGCGCTATGATGCGTTTTATGTACTTATGATTTCGGAGCCCGACGACTTGATGGTTTTGCTTAGATGTCTTTGTATTTGGGGGAGTTGAATTTAAATTCGGGGACCGAATTTCTTTAAGGGGGGAAGATTGTAACGTTTTGAAAATCGTTTCGGTGAAATTTCGAAAAAACGGTAAAATAAGGGGGTTTCTGTAAAAAGTCAAAATACAAATATCTTTATTATAAAATTAAATATACATATTCTAGCTATGAATTTGCTAGTATTTGGTGTTTATTGAGTCACTGATGAAATTTCAAATTTTCTGAAAAATTTTCCGAAATTAATTATTTTAATATTATTTTAAGCCGTCACTAATACATTTAATTAGGGAAAATTACAAATTGGAATGAGTTGAAACAAATTTTGTGCATCATAACACATTAAACAAAATTTTATCATATGGTTTTTGAAATGAAATGGTTTGCCAAAACGGTTTAGAAAATATCGACGAAAAAGGCTCTTTCGGTGAAATTAGTGTTAATGGGAATTGGGGTAATACATTTATCTTTTTCCCTCACCCACACCTTCTCTCCCCTCTCCAAATCAGCAGCCCCAAGTGCCCCCTCATTTTCCCACTTGAATGGCTAAAAGAAAAGAAATGAAAAGAAATGAGAAGAAAGGGTAATATATATAAGTATTGGTTGGGTTGACTTGGACTTTCTTTGACTTGACTTTTCTCCCCACATCCACACACTTCACTCCCATCCTTCCCCATTTCTGGCCGAGCCCTCCCCAAGTGCAGCCCCCTAATTTTCTCCTCTCATTTTCTCATCAAAAACCTATCAAAAACCTCCAAAATTCCATCACAAATCAAGCTAAAACCCAAATCCAACTCTTACCCATTTTTCCTTGACCTATTCTAGTATGGATCTTGGAGCAAGAAGCAAGTTTGTGAGGCTAGGTTGGATGTTGATTCAAGTTTTGTGAGGTATAAATCCTTGTTCCATGGTTTGTTTGTTGCTTAGTTACTTAATTGTTGCTATCATACCTCATTTGAAGCTAATTAGATGTTTAATTAGGTTTAATTGCTTGGTTGGAAAAATTCAAGAAAAGGGTTTGTAAATCAAATTAGGGTTTTCTTCATTGGGTATTGATCTTGATGTGGGGATTAACATGTTAATGTGATGCTAAAACTAACCTAGTTGCTAGTTTACTAATTGATGCTTGTAATTGTTAAAATTGGAATTTTATGCAAACTAGGTTTTGGAAATTTATTGCAAATGTTAGATTAAAAATCTAATTAGGTTTTTCATGACTTCATTAACATTATTAAGTGTAGTTTAATGCTTTAGATCATGCAAATCTAAGCTAGATTGTAGTTTGTGCATTTTTGCTATGAAATTGTTAAAATTTAGGTATTTTGTAAACTAGAATTTTATGGTTTTTGGAATTTAATGAGATTAAATTATGGGAATTATTTTTATGACTTATTTAAGATATTTAGTGAATATTGTGGCCGCTAGATTCGTTTATACATCGAGTTTTGTACTAAAACGGTGATTTGTGCTTGCTAGATTTTCGGGAAAATGACTTTTTAAGTGAAATAGGGGTTTTTGTGAATTTTAAGCTATTTTATATTATAATTAGTGCTTGTAATTGTACAAATGAGTGTGTTGGGAGCTTTCTCAATGGTTTGGCGTTTGTACGCCGACGTCGAGGGTTTTTGGGTCGATTTGTGAAGGCAACCATAGGTTTTGACCTATGTGGAATTCGTGCATCGTTTTGGTCATGGGTCGGATTTTAATGCGATACGGTGCGTTATGATATGTAGGTACCCCATGTGGACTTCGAGACGACAAGCAAGCGCGTGGCGACGTCGGCACCGGCGAGCGAGGACCAGGTGAGTAGATTTATATCTACGGGGAGAAGTCGGGTGGATGGCGTATAGCACCTCCGCAGTTCGTGGTGATGTATACGAATACGTATACACACATTTATTGATTATATTTTGTTTGAGTTTATTGATGATAAATATGGATGGTTTAGTATCGCGAAACCCTAGAGTAATGGTCGCACCATACATGCACACACCCACCCATACTTGCATACATTCTTCTTCCATTTGTGTTTATGGGAATATATATATAGTTATGTGTTCACATGGGTATGGGACTATGTGTTCACATACGGATTTGAGGATGATACTTGGGTTTGAGATGAGTCGATAAGATTTGTGTTGAGGTTGTGATATCGGTGATATGGCAGGATTCGTATTTGAGATACGTCCTGATATTATAGCGGGTCTTTGAACGACGATACGGGTGAATAGTGATATAATCAAAATGGTCGACATGTGATCGTGATATGAGATATGATATGCTAGGATATTGATATTAGGCCGTATCGGGCGATGTATACCCTTGATGATGTTATGTGCTGACGGTATCGGTTTGTACGAGATTGTCGATCTATAGTCAGATCATGAGTATATTGAGGATATTAGTATTGTACTAGACATATGTCAGTACCCTAGACTATGATCTTGAATAAAGAGGATACCAGAGGAATGGTGTGAGGAATATGATATTGACCCGTACCCAGATTTGGGGATGCCGTACGACGGATTTACGTACGAGCTATATCTTGATGATCGATCCGCACTCTTGACTTGGAATGTCTGATTGTAGATATGGTATCGGATATGATATTATTGAGGCGGGATCACCGACTAATATATATACAGGTATGTATATGAATCGACTCAGATGTTAGGCGGTTTCCTTACCTGTAGTCCAGCTTGTTAGCTTAGCCCTTTAGTTTAGTTTAGTTGTTAGATTAGATTCGATTCTTACCTATTTCAAAAACTAACGAATCGTGGGTATTTTAAAAGACAGCCCAAGGGATCCTACGGATATTTCAAAAGACGTATCTTTTCATAAAAACATCGTAGCCCCTATTTTCAAAACACCATGGTTCGTGTTATTTCAAAAGGCACCATTTGTAGGACTTATATTAGATTAATGCAGGTTAGTTACAGTTGCGTCTTGTATTCAGCTCCCTCTTATTATTGTGGTTCGCTTCGCATCGCATACTTATGTTATAATTTCTTATTGCAATGTTGATATCATATTGTTAGGACACCAACACCATTACCGATGATGCGTATGTACCACGTACACTTACTTGCCGGCTCATACACATCTTTATCGGTAATTGTCATGTCACGTACACCTTAGAAAATATTATTGCTTGACTTAGCTTGTTAGTAATTTGACATGATATTAGTGTACCTGCCTTATATGCCAGCTTAACATTGTAGTTAATACTTGCCACTTCATGCATACTGTTATTCATTGTTATGCCTATATTCATGATTTTACATGCTATTGATGATTTGGATTCGGATTTCCATGAGATTTTCTGGATTTGGCGGGGGGGGGGGGGGGGAACCGCAAAACTTATATAAACTGATTTCTCTCTTTTTAAATAAAAAGTGCGGTTTTTTCCCATGATGTATGAGTCGTCCACCATGAGTTTGCTGATGGATTTCGAGACCCGATTCGAGGAGACGGATGAACCGTTTCGGGTACATGGTGGACCCGGTAGGGTACCCCGAGGCAAGAAGCGCGTGATGATGACGATGTGAGCCTGGCAGGGGAGCACTACCTACCGGTGATATTACCCGACGCGTCGGATATCCGGAGGATACCGTCGTGGTCTTGAGATGGATGGTAGGGGCCGGTCTGGACTGACGGCGCCCTAGATATTGTGATTGGGACATTGAGATTTTGAGATATTGAGGTACAGAGACTGTGATACAGAGATATCGAGATATTGGGATTACGTTTTGTGCCGATACTAGGCACTGTTTTATGCTGATTTCATTTATGATATCTCATTTAAAAATACAAAGGAAATCTCACTAAATTATGAAAACAGTTTCTTCATTTACATGTATTCTGTTTTCATGCATTCATACCTCATTCATATGATATATTGCTACCTGAGGCACTGACACGGGCATATGAGATTACACTCGGGTTAGATATTTACCCTAGCCTTGTTATAGGTTGCATGTTATATATATAATTGAGGATATATTATGATCATTGACCTAGGCTGCGTTATTTATGCGATTTCTTTCCGTAGATATTTTTCTATTCACGAGTTGGCAACTCACCCCCGTTGTGCCCCAGTTCCTTGCAGGTTTGCCATACAGGTTTCTTTACAGCTTGTGGGCATAGTTTCCTTCGGGTGATTTGCTAGTAGGTGGGTTTACTTGTATCGTACCCCCCATTATACAACTTGTATATTATTACTCTGTTGTATCTAGAAGTTCCATCAACCAAACATGTATTTATTTTGAGATAGAGACCAGTGATGTTATTCCTTCGACCTTAGAGTCGCGCGTTATATTTCTGTGGTTTTCTTGTGGTTTTGAGTTTCCTTTGAATTTTAATCCTCGCCGTTGGCGTTGTATATTATATTGCTTGTGTGGTTGTGACCGTCGATTGACGAAGAGCTAGCTCCCGCTTGGGGATGCCTTTTTATTAATTTCGTATACTATTCATGTTGTATTCTGTTTGGGAGCCAGAATTTACAAAGGAGACGCTGCCGAAATTTTCAGGAAATACTTGATGTTTTTAAAACCGCATAAATCGGCTTATGCTATTAAAACTACTTGATTTTAAATTGGTTTTCCTTCACTCTACTACTTTTCTTGGTTTGGATTTCTGGGTTTTCGTTTTACTTAGATTACGTACGCCTCGAGACGTTCGTAGTTTAAGTGCCGGTCATGTTCCGTACTTTCGGGTCGTGACAATGATGTTAAAAGTAAGAGGGTTTTTGGTCGTCGTGGGAAAATTTCTGATAAAAAGGAAGAAACAGATGACAGTGTTGATTCGGTTGAAGCTTCTTCTGATAAACTCAGATTGAAATGGAAGAAGATGGATAAGAAACTAGAGAGATTTTGGAAAAGTGTACTAAAAATGAATATGGAGGCGAGCAAGTCGCAGAAGATAAACCAGTTAGGCGCCAAAACCGGGTGCTTGACAAATCTGGGAAGAAACTAAGAGTTGGGAAAGTAAGTTCAAATGATGGCTATACAGAGAAAAGTGCTCCTATGAAGAAGACAAAGAGAGTTATTAAGCTTGATCTGTATGATATCTCGAATAAGAGATTAGATGATTCTGCTCCTATTGATGGTGAGTAAATTCTATTTTTCCTTCCAGTACGTTTGTGTGTGCGCGTGCATGCACACACGCATATGCGTGTTTGTCTGCTTTATTACCGTTTTTATTTTGAATGAAACATCACATCTTTCTTTTGTGGTCAATTTTATCGCGCCTGTATTCTTCTATTTACATAGTTTTCTGAGTAGCTATTTAAATTGAGTGACTTGGTTTTTCTCTTGAAAAAAAAAATCAATGGTGAGATTGGCACTATGTTACCAAGTTCTTATACAAAAACTTGCAAGTTTGACAACACTAATTGCAAGTGCTTTAATTTTTTTATTATAGTTTTCTATTTATTTTTAAGAAAGCAACGTTGATTAATTTTTGCAATCTAATCTAAAGATTTTCGGGACATGCACTAGAATTAACTACCAAGGTACTTGCAGCCAAGTTGAATTTCCAGTGGTATAGGAAGTGAAATTCATTTCATCTAGTTGCCATTAAAACCATAACATTGTGAGTAAGGGAGGATCTATTAAGGGTCAAGATGGGCAAGTGCCCCCACTGAGTTTTGAAAAAGAAATTAGAAAATTAATTTCGGTTGCAAGCAAGTGTTACATTTTAGAATATATGTTAATACATATTTATGCTATTAAACATAATAATAGAGTCTATCCTAGATGGTCTTAATTTCATGAAAAAGATGTTGGGTTCAATTCCCACTACTTGCACATTTTAAATTTTTTTAATTCAATGTACGAGTTCTTTTCCTACTGAGAAAAAGTTTGATAGAAGAGGTAGAGATAGTGACGATAGGACATTTGGAAGAAGAACCGTTGACAGAAGAGATAGTGATGATAGGACGCTTGGAAGAAGACCCGTTGACAGAAATAGAAGAGATTTTGGTAGGGATGATCCGAATGTAAGTATGAGAAATCCAAGAAAGACCCGAAGAATGAGAGGTAATGAAAGGAGAGCTTTGTTCACCGAGACAAAATTTGTTAGAAATGATTGAGATAGTGATGATAGGACATTTGGTAGAAAACCCATCGATAGGAATAGAAGAGAGTGTTCTAGGGATGATCCCGAAGCAAGTATGAGAAATCCGAGAGAGACCCGCGAAACGAAAGGTAATGAAAGGAGACCTTTGTCTACTAAGAAAAATTTTGGTAGAAATGGTAAAGATAGTGATGATATGACATTCGGAAGAAGACCCATTAATAGGAATAAAAGTTGATTTACAACCATTCAAAACAACATATTCTATCAAGCGATAACACAATAATATTGTACACATTAAGAAAAGAAGTTCAAAAAGTGCTAAGAATCAAGAATGAAGGGTTGGAAGGCAAGCCATTTATCAACCTACCTCACCAAAGCCTAAGTGAAACTACTCACACATTATGATCAAGGAAACACAAATGAACAAATAACATATAAAGAGAATACAAGAAAAAAGTAAAAAAAGATACAAGAACCACAATTGAACTCAATAAAGTCTTTATTGATATGGAATCCAAGTACAAGTAAGTGAGTTCAATTACCAAAATCTGATGTTGCAAGCTCAAAAATAGAAGTTGCAAGACTAGAGGAAGGCAAAGAACTCAATCAAATCACAAGAATTACAAAATTTTATTAAGAGTGATTACAAGTAGTGAAAATGTACATCCATTTCTCACAAACTGATATGCTATTTATAGAACTTGTAAAAACAGAAGCTGCATATACCAATGGACTGACAAGACCACCAGAGACCAACACAAGTTGCACGAGCCAATTTGGCTCTGACTTGGCCGCAAATTATGGCCAAAGGGATTAAATTTGTGGCCAAATTTTAGATACTGGGGCCCACCTTTGGTCTATGGTCTTTTGGTCACTTGTTCATCTGCCTGTAGTTGCAATTTATTGTAATTCACACATTGGTGAAATCTTGAGCAATGAACAGAGAAGGCAAGTGATCAAGTTGCAATGGTTCACACTTCAAATCAATTCTTTTCCAAATACTCATTGCCATGCCCACTTGTGCACCCACTTGCTTAAGTCTACTTGCAAAGCACCATGATGGTGTTTGCCCACTTGATGCATATGATCAAATCCTTGTTTACACTTGTTCATACATGATTATGTTGGACCAAAACAAGAATTATTCGTACACAACTCTTATTTGTTGCAAACTCATTCAATCTGATCTGTATTCTGTCCCGTTTGCAGTTCCGGTTAAAAACTGCAATTTCTGTGCATGTTGTGTACTGTCTCCAGTGTTTTTGCCTGTGTACCTGTAATCTGTACTAATGAGAAAACACAGATTAGATAGTATTGTTTATTGACAAAATGATAGAAAATAAGCGGTATTAAAATATAATAAATCGTGCCGAACAAATATCCCCAAACTTACCTTTTTGCTCATCTCGAGCAAAACAAAAATTCCTAACCCCATTTTCCCAGAGAACGCGATTGCACTGAGCCCGTGCAACAAGCCGTTAAATCTCTAGGTGTTCTTAATAGAAGGAGTTTTTTTCTCCTAAGAGTTTTCAGCGGATTACACCCACAAAATCCCGTCAAGCTAGTTTTCGTGGGGTAGCTGTCGTTTCTAATACTAAGGTGTAGTATCAAAACTTAGAAATTCTATTATCCTAAATCAAAAACATTGAATCCTCTATTTCACTCATCGCTTTTTTATTTAACCAAGATCCTATACGTCTTTTCGTGCTTTGTGTGAATAGCGTCGTTATGTTTCAAGAAACTTTGATTTAGTGTTTATGTCAAAGATGGACCAAAAAAACTTCAGAAGGATCACACGAGTTTGTTTGAGACTTAAATTTTGTTCTCCAGCTTGGATTCAAATTAGAGTTTCAATTACTTCAACAGAGGACTAAGATTTATTCTTCACTCCACCTATTACCTGATTTTGTATCATACATACCCTCGTGAACGTACAATAGTCTTTTATCTGTATATCTCTATTAAAAAGTATTTTTATAGTAAAACTTGTCTTAAGCCAAAATTGTTCTCACACAAAGAACCGTGAGGAATTTTAACTTGGAGAGAACACTTGCTTGACTTTATTTTAAAACGAACTTTCTAGATTTTTAGTGAGTTTTGGGTTAATACTCCCAAACCAGATGGTTTCAGGACATTAGGTGTGAAAACACCACGGCGGACTTAATTGCCCAAGTCACCTAGGCCCTAAAACAAAAAGATTTATTTTATACATGAAAATCTGAAAGTAATGCGAACAGAGATAAAATTGATTTTTCTTTTCATTTTTTTAGATCAAAACACGTGTTTTGTGTGGATATGGGTGTGTAATCACTCAAGGATTAAGATGGGTTATTTTTCATACTTGGTCTCTATTATTGCCTCAATAATACCCTTTCATATTCATCTTACTTTATGAACTAGTCTTGATATTACTTATTTCCAAACAACTTGTTTGATCTTAAAGAGATTTATCGATTTTAAAAGTTTTTGTAACATGTCAAAATTCGTTCTCTCATTTCTCAAAATTTACGACACGTGTATGATGATATAAAAAGGCGTATTTTATCTATAGTTAATTTCAAAGAAGGGTTATCGTTTAGGATTTTTAATTTCTAAAATAGGATATAGTTGTTTTAAACTTATCAAACACAAACCGTCGATATTTTGAAACTAGGTTTTTCCTACTAGCTATTTCGACGACAGTTTTTATGCTTTTTAGAAAATTTTCACTTTTTTTTTGAGATTGTTGTATATACAAACAAAAAAAGGAAAATTTTAACACTATTTTTTTTTCCATTTTTTTAATTTTTCGGTACAATAAGCAAAATGCAGTATAAAAGCAAATATGCAATGCAAACTACATGAAAATAAAGGAAAAAATACAGGAATGAAAATGCGAAAATGCAGGAAACGTGCAAATGCAAATACATGCTATATACATGAACCAACCCATCCCATCACCCCCAAACTCGAACTGGGCAATGTCCTCATTGTCTTCTCGATTTCCCTTTTCCTTTCCTATTGCCGCTTGTTTCTTCATGTGCTACTTGCTGAGCCGCCTCAATTCTATTTAGCTGTTTCTGCATCTTTTGTTTCTTTTTCAGCATATGGCGGATGCTTCGAAATGTTCCTTATTATCTGGTTCAGGCTCGTGAACAGGCGCTTCCGTAGAATCCTCTGGTCCAGGATGCTCGCTCTGGATCTCCCTTGTCCAATTCTTCTGTTCACAGTGGCGGCATGTATATCTCTGCGAAATTCGTTCTGTCTCAACTGGCCAACGTGTGTAAGAGGCTGCACACCCATCGAACTCTTCTCTCGTCATATAGTACTTGGAAATGAGGGTCACCAGGATTGAAAGCAGGGGTTTCTTCTGAGCCACCCCCTCCATAATCTTATTGGACACTTAGGTCACAACACAAAAGTGGTGATCCTTTTCCATTAAGCAATGAACGATATGCCCTGCTCCAACCGGGAAGAGGAAACACGGCTAATACCCCTGATGTTGAGATTTGCCCATCGGCAAACCGCAAGCACATTCCGATACATCTGCCCGGTGTTTAACCCCTTGTCTTTCAACTCTACGAAATCGCCTAACAGAGATTGATATATTGCCAATTTATTGGGCTGTTGATTTTCAGGCATCATCTAAATGTTGGTTACTCTGGAGATTGTTTCGGGTTGAAAACTTTTTCGTCTTCCTCGAAAGAAAAACTCAACATATCCTGATTTCGGCTCACCATATCTCAAAGCATCATAGAAATTCTCAACCAATTTTCTTATTGCAAAGAGATCCTCGCTGTTATAAACTAGGAAATCCCACCCCTTTTGAAGAATTTCATCGGAAAAATACTCCCCATAAGTTTCATCGAAGAAGATTTCAAAAAACTTCTTCACACTCGAAAGCCACCATGTTTAAAATTGACAGATTTTACGTATAACTTAGAACAGAAAATGAGATAATCTTACAGTGGGAAAAATCTCGTCGAGATTTGGGATGCTCTGGCCACAATTTGTGGCCTGAATGAATTTTTCGGTAGCGGAAAAGGGGAATTGGGGGTGGATCTTAGGAGAGGAGGTTGAGAAGGAAGAGAGGGTTTTGATGTCTGGGGAAAAACTGAGATAGAGTCTCGGTTCAGGTGTGGGGGTGTTTTTAATGGCACTTCATATAAGTACCCTCTAAAAAATAATTTAAAAAAATAACAAATGTTTACAAAAAGATACAAAAGAGGCAAAATTTGTATATACAAGATGTGGGGATGTGATTAATCAAGATAACGCGGCTCATGCAAAAACATGAGCTCCTCCGTTTCCGCTGGCATTTCTCAGAATGGTTTCAGACGCTGGTCATTGACTTTAAAGGTGTTGCCAGAGTACGGATCTTCGATAATGACTGCACCATGCGGAAAAATGGTGCGCACAAGAAATGGACCAAACCTCAATTTTCCTGAAAATAGATGAAAGTCCGGAATCGTATAGTAGAACCTTTTGGCCTACCATGAAAGTTTTTCGGAGAATCACCCTGATATGAAAGACTTTCGACTTTTCCTTGTAGAGTTTGGCGTTTTCATACGCATCATTGTGTATCTCATTGAGCTCGTTCAGTTGAAGTTTTCGTGCCTCACCGGCCTTTTGTAGGTCGATTTCATAGGGTCGTTCCCAAACTCTTTCAGGAATTTGTACAACTTATTGGTTGTGGACTATATATCCAAATGGGTGGAGGCAGTGCCTTGTCGAACCAACGATAACAAGGATGTTGTGAAATTCTTAAAAGAGAACACCTTTTCTCGGTTCAGTATACCTCGCACCATCATCAGCGATAATGAAACACATTTTTGCAACCAATTTTTTGAATCGCTGATGAAGAAATACTCTCTAAGCCACAAATTGTCAACGCCCTACCATCCTCAAATTTGCGGCCAGGTTGGAGTTTCTAATAGACAGATTAAACAGATTATGGAAAAAACTGGCAGCCACAACTATAAGAATTGGTCATTGAAGTTAAATGACGCACTTTGGGCATTTCGCACCGCCTTCAAAATAAATTTAGGTATGTCTCTATACCGACTCATCTTTGGAAAAATGTGTCATCTGCCTGTTGGACTGGAACACCGCGGATTCTGGGCAATTAAACAGCTCAATGTCGACCTAGAAAAGGCCGCTGAGGCACGAAAACTTCAACTGAACGAGCTCGATGAGATACACAATTATGCGTATGAGAACGCCACACTCTACAAGGAAAAGACAAAAGTCTTTCATGACAGGATGATTTACCGAAAAATTTTCATGGTAGGCCAAAAGGTTCTACTATACGATTCCAGACTTCATCTATTTCTAGAGAAATTGAATTCATGATGGACTGGTCCGTTTCTTGTGCGCATCATTTTTTCGCATGTTGTTGTCAATATCGAAGATCCGCACTCTGGCAACACCTTTAAAGTCAATGGACAACGTATGAAGCCATTTTTAGAAATGCCAGCGGAAACAGGGGAGCTCGTGTTTTTGCATGAGCCGTGTTATCTCGATTAATCACATCCCCACATCTTGTATATACAAATTTTGCCTATTTTGTGTCTTTTTGTAAATATTTGTTATTTTTTAAATTACTTTTTGGGGGGCTTATATGAAAAGTGCCATTAAAAACACTCCCACACCTGGACCGAGACTCCATCTCAGTTTTTCCCCAAACCTCAAAACCCTCTCTTCCTTCCCAACCTTCTCTCCCAAGATCCACCCCCAATTTCCCTTTTCGGCCGCCGAAAAATTCATTCAAGCCGCAAATTGCGGCCAGAGCATCTCCAATCTCGACGAGATTTTTCCCACCGTAAGATTATCTCCTCTTATGTTCTAAGTTATACGCAAAATCTGTCAATTTTAAAGATGGTGTTTTCGAGTGTGAAGAATTTTTTTGAAATATTCTCCGATGAAACTTACGAGGAGTATTTTTACGACGAAATTCATTAAAAGGGGTGGGATTTCTTATTTTATAACAGCGAGGATCTCTTTGAAATAAGAGAATTTGTTGAGAATTTCTATGATGTCTTGAGAAATGGTTAGCCGGGGTCAGAATATGTTGAGTTTTTCTTTCGAGAAAGACAAAGAAATTTTCAATCCGAAACAATCTCGAGAGTAACCAACATTCCGATGAGGCCTGGAAATCAACTGTCCAATGAATTGGCAGTAATTCGATCTCCGTTAGGCGATTTCGTAGAGTTGAAAGACAAGGGGTTTAACCCCGCGCAGATGTACTGGAATGTGCTTACGGTTTGCCGATGGGTAAACCGCAACATCAGGGGTATTAGCCGTGTTTCCTTCTTCCCGGCTGGAGTAGGGCATATCGTTCATTGCTTAATGGAAAAGGATCACCAATTTTGTGTTGTGACCCAATTGTTCAGTACGATCATGGAGAGGGTGGCTTAAAAGAAACCCTGCTTCCAGTTTTGGTGACCCTCATTTCCAAGTACTATATGGCGAGGGAAGAGTTCGATGGGTATGCAACCTCTTACGCACATTGGCCAATTGAGACAAAACAGATTTCGCAGGGATATACATGCCACCATTACGAACAGAAGAATTGGATAAGGGAGAACCCGATCGAGCATCCCGGACCAGAGGATTCTACGGAGGCACTTCTTCATGAGCCTGAACCAGATAATGAGGACTTGCGGTGTTTAAAATTTCGAAGCATCCGCCATATGTGTAACATTTCAAAAAATAAAATATTATTTTTGGGAATTTTTATAATTTAATATTAATTTTTAATGAATATTTTAATATTTCGGTATATTAAATACCGATAAATGGGAAAAATTATGGAAAATTCTAAAAATTTTATGGGGTTATGCCATTTTTTAAGTTTTTATGATTAATTATATGCTAATCGCGATTAAAAATCGCTAATCGGATTTTTAGCTTTTATGTGCAAAACATGCACATATCTTTTTCCACACTTGCTACATTTTCTTACATGTTTTGGGTACATGGTTGCTTAGGGTTTACTATTGTGAGGAGAAGGAAATAAAGGAAAAGAAAAGAAAAGAAAAAGGTAAGGTGTGATGAAGAGAGAGAAAGAGTGGATGGGGGTTACTTTTGACTTGTTGAACCATGCTCCCCATCATTTCTTCAACCCATTTTCTCTCTCCCCCTTCCCTTGAGATGCTGCTACTGCCTTCCTCCCTCTTCCTCCTCCATCTTCAATCCCCCATAACACCATGAATACAACTCTAAAACCCTATTCCCATTTCACAAAAATTGTTCCGAAGCTCACTAGCTACACATTGGACCTAGAAAGAGAGGATTTTGAGGACTTTGAGCAACTCAAGAAAATTCTTGAGTTGCCAAAGGAGGTAATTTCTGCACCCTTAGAGTAGTATTTCGATTTCTTATGCATCCATACTTGTTTCATATCGATATTGTGTGTTTTGAAGAACTTTGGGAATTTCAAGTTAGGGTTTAGGGTTTGAATTGAAATCAAAGGTGAATTGAGGTGTAATTAGAGACTACAACCCATGCTGTGATGTTACATTGGACCTAAACCAGAAACTAGAACCCGGAATACGGATGTATGAAAACGATATCGGGAAAAACTGTAATTCTGTGAGTGTTTTTGGAAATCTGCTAACACCCGGGTCACCTGAAAATATTTTTGGTTTGACAGTGAGATGTGCAGGCAACTAGAAACCATCACCCAAAGCCCTAGCCCCTACCCCCTCTTCCAGGACGCCAATTAATCCTTTCTAGCCGCAATTTGCAGCCAGAGCAGGTGGGAATCGTCTCGTTTTTGTTTCAGGGCCTTATTTCCAGTAAATTTGACCTTTGGTATATGAAACTTTGACTGATTCCACATAGGGTAGAATCTAGGGTAATTTTCATGTGTTGGCGCATGGTTTACGACTTGTTTTAGCATGGATTTTGGCATTTGGTGATTC
Organism: Agapanthus africanus; assembly: GCA_030015575.1. Lineage (NCBI taxonomy): Eukaryota > Viridiplantae > Streptophyta > Magnoliopsida > Asparagales > Amaryllidaceae > Agapanthus > Agapanthus africanus. The sequence continues at coordinate 208,874,507 of JASDDO010000022.1, forward strand.
ATTTCTGTCGGGTGGCGTTTGAACGTCAACGGCAAAGGGTTATTGGTCGTGTTTGCATGCGAGACTATAGGTTTTTACCTATGAGAGTAGCGTATGCCGTTTTAGTTTTCCAATGTGATTTTCATGTGCTTTTGCGATTGTGTTATCTTTGTAGGTACCCTACGTGATGTCGAGGCGTTGAAGATGAAGATGGCGACATCGGCATCGGCACACAAGAAGTAAGGTGAGTAGATTTATATCTACGGGGAGAAGTCGGGTGGATGGCGTATAGAACCCCCGCAGTTCGTGGTGATGTATACGAATACGTATACACACATATATTTATTATATGTAGCTTGAGTTGATTGATGATAAAGATGGATTTTTAGTGTTCTTGGATTATTTTAGTGTAGTTGCGAAACCTTAGAGTAGGGGTTGCACCTATACACACGCACACACATACTTGCATACATCATTTCTTTTGCATGTGCGTATATAGGATTATATATTTATGTGTTCATATGGGTATGGGACTATGTGATCATATACTGGATTTTAGGATAGTACTTGGGATTGAGATGAGTCGATGAGATTTGATTTGAGGCCATGAGATCGACGCTTTGGCAGGGTTCGTATTTGAGATACGACACGACGTTGTAGCGGGTCCTTTGACGTAGTGTTTCACACACGTGCATGCATACTTAGGTGGTATCAGTATTGTACTAGACGTAGGTCAGTACCCCGGATTATGATCGTTGAGAAAGAGGATACTAGATGAATAATATGATGAATGTGATATTGACCCGTACCCAGATTTGGGATGCCGTACGACGGATTTACGTACGAGCTATATATTGATGATAGATCCGCACTCTTGACTTGGGGATGTTTGATTATAGATGTATCAGATGTGATACTATTGAGGCGGGATCACCGACTAATATATATATGTATATGTATCGACTCAGATGTTAGGCGGTTTCCTTACCTTTCGTTTAGCCTGTTAGCTCAGCCCTATAGTTTAGTGTAGTTGTTAGACTAGATTCGATTCCTACCTATTTCAAAAACCGACGAATCGTGGGTATTTTAAAAGACGGGCCAAGGGATTCTACGGATATTTCAAAGAACGTATCTTTTCTTAAAAACACCGTAGCCCTTATTTTCAAAACACCGCGATTCGTATTATTTCAAAAGGCACTACTGTATGATTTATATTTATATTAAATGCAGATTAGTTATCATTGTGTTTAGCATTCAGCTCCCGCACATTATTGTTGTTCGCCCCGCATCGCATACTTATATTGTGAGTTCATATACCATTATTGATATCATGTTGTTAGGGCACCAGCACCATTACGGATGATGCGTATGTTCCACGTACACTTACTTGCCGGCTCACACACATCATCATCGGTAATTGCCATGTCACGTACACTGTAGAGAATACTATTTCATGGACATAGCTTGTTAGCTAATAGTTTCGACATGATATTAGTGTACTTGCCTATTATGCCAGTTTAGACATTGTAGTTATTACTTGCTACTTCATGCATATTGTTATTCACTGTTATGCCGCATTCATGGATTTTTATGCCTATATTCACTGTTTTACGGGCTATTGATGATTTGGATTCGGATTTTCATGAGATTTCCTGGATTTGGGGGAAAACCGCAAAAACATATATAAACTTCTTCTCTCTCTCTTTTTAATGAAAAGTGCGGTTTTCCCATGATGTATGAGTCGTCCACCATGAGTTTCATGATTGTTGATGGATTTCGAGACCCGATTCGAGGAGTTGGATGAACCGTCTCGGGTACATGGTGGACCCGGTAAGGAACCCGGGGCGAGAAGGTCGTAGATGATGGCGTTGAGCCTGGCAGGGGAGGACTACCTACCGGTGATTTTACCTAACGCGTCGGATATCCGGAGGATACCGTCATGGTCTTGAGATTGATGTTAGGGGCCGGTCTGGACTGACGGCGCCCTAGATAGTGAGATTAAGACACTGAGATATTGGGATTTATGTTTTGTGTCGATACTAGACACTGTTTATGCTGATTTCATTTATGATACACCGTTTTAAATATACAGAAATCTCACTAAGTTATGAAAGCAGTCTCTTCATTTTCATGTATTCTGTTTTCATGCATTCATACTCCATCCATATGATATATTGCTACCTGAGGCACTGATACGAGCACATGGGATTACACTTGGGTTAGATATTTACCCTTGCCACCTTTTCATGCTCCAGACTCGTTATTTGAGGATTATATATATATAGTGATCGTACGACCTAGGATTGCATTATTCATGCGATTTCTGTTCGTAGAGTTTTCTACTCACGAGTTGGCAACTCACCCCCGTTGTGCCACAGTTTCTTGCAGGTCTGCCGTACAGGTTTCGTTACGGCTTTGCTGGCACTACTTCCTTTTCCGGGTGATTTGCTTGTAGGTGGGTTCACTTGCATCGTGACCATCATTATACCTTGTATATTATTATTCAGTTGTATCTAGTAAACTCCATCAACCAAACACGTATTTATTTCAGAGAAAGAGACCAGTGATGTTTATTCTTTCGACCTTAGAGTCGCGCATTGTATTTCTATGGATTTCATGCTGTTTTGAGTTTCCTTTTCTGTTGTGATCCTCGCCCTTCGGCGTTGTATATTATTGCTTGCGTGGTTGTGACCGTCGATTGATGAAGAGCAAGCTCCCGCTTGGAGATGCCTTTATTCATTATATATGCTTTATCAGGTTTTGTACCCGTTTGGGGTCTGTTTTTACAAAGGAAACTCTGCCGAAATTTTTAGAAAAGACTTGTGATTTTAAAATGCATATTTCGGCGTATGTTGTAAACTACTTGATTTTAAATTGGTTTTTCCTTCACTCTACTATTTTCCTTGGTCTGGATTTCTGGGTTTTCGGCTTACTTAGATTACGTACGCCTCAAGACGTTTCGTAATTTAAGTGCCGGTCATGTTCTGTACTTTTGGGTTGTGACAAAGTTGGTATCAAAGCGTTAGGTTTTACCTTCGGAGCGTAGGATGACCCTTGGTTGATGGAGTAGGTAGCTTGAGTAGAGTGACGTACCGTACGTATGTTCCGCGGCATATTTATGATACGCTACTCCACTTAAGAAGCCTTAGGATGTATATTTCTTTGTTCAGTATTATATTCATTCATGATCTAGCCTCATCGGTACCAATTATGGTTTTGCTGCCACGATTACGGGCAGGGAGGGCTACGACTAGAGTTGCGGTCAGCACTAGCTCGTCACGAATGAGGACTGACCATGGCGTAATTACGGTGACACACGATTGCAGGGATGTGTCCTTTTATTGTGTTTTTGCGCCACGAGCGTTTGATGGATCGCTGTATGAGATTACTCGGACGTGTAGATCAGCACCAGAGGATTGGGCCACTGATAGAGGCCAGGCAGATTTTGATGACCGTTGATGTATTGCGTATTCATGATGATTGTGGCACTGTTCAGCGTGCAGACAAGTGAGCCAGTTATTGCTGCAAACGATGAGGTATCGCCCCAGTGGTTGGAGCTATTGCAGTACGAGTTGTACTAAAAGATGATAGAATGTCGCTAGTCACCGAGGATGAATGACTAGGACATGTGGTTCGTTCGCCTACCCCGATGCGAGGTCATCAGATAGATTGATTCCAGCTAGAGACGACTTCACGCGGATACGTTAAGAGTCGACAGAGACGATCGAATGTCAGAAACCTATTATTCCAAGTTTAAAGTATTCGGAAAGGCATGCAGGAAATTCTATGGACTCTCTAGAAGAATGAAACCCTAACTCGACATAATGACCGTGTGAAAGCCTTTGAGCTTTAGGGTTTGCGGCAGTTCCGCGGCGCCATTAGTGAGGCTTGGGTTTGCCCTTCTACGGCTGGACCACCGATGCTGTGGTATGTACTCGATAATATTAAACTGTTCCCAAGATGTTGAGCTCTTGGGGGATTATGAGGTTTTTACGAATCGATCGGATGGTTCGACTTCATTCGGATGCTAGGTGGTGAGATGCATTTCTTGGGAGACTCTAGATACGAGGATAGCTATTGGAGATCAGTCCATGCAGCCATGACGAGACGAGTCTGAAGCAGTCGACATTAGAGAAAAGTGGAGTAAGAGGTTCGTACAAGATCTGGATAAGATGACGTTCCACTCCGCCGACATCAGAGATGCGATACGCATGCCGAGGCATTGTACTTGGATATACCTTCCAGAAGGAGTCGCGATGAGTATGCAGACGTTCTGGAACAAGAAACAGATGTAGTAAAGGACGATGACTTCCGGACAGTTCGACAGAGACGAGATTTGGGAGAGATCTCGACAGGACCTTTCTGGAATAAATTACGAGAAGACTTGGGCCCAGGAGTGGTCATGTTACGCACACCAGCATGCCAGATTTCAGGATCGTCGACGAGACATGCTATGAGTGACCACGACAGTTGGCCAGAGATTCTTAGAGAATGTGCTTGGGCCGGACTATTCCACCATACTTGACTTCGGTATTTTGGGCGATCTATTCGCATGATTGATCTTGATGATTGATGTTTCATGATATTTGTTTTCATACACCATGGTTGCACCTACTGGGTAATTACGATTTTTGCACAGTTGTTGCACTTGATATCGTTTTCGTGCCTTGGTTTCACATGTTTATGATTTTATGTGTTTCATACAGTTGAGTTGATTTTGTGCGTATGTACGCACACGATTTGGTTTTTGCACTCGGTATAGTTCACATTGTTGGATATATGTATGCCCTAGAGGCCATTATGTGATAGTGGATGTATTTGTAGATATATATACATATATTCAGTATACATTCTTGCTCGACATGATAGTATGCTATCTGGTTCTTCCTTATCTAACATGTTGATTTGATCATGCTTTTACTCATTCATACATGTTGGAAAGGCCCTAAGGATATTGGCTTGACTACAATGATTATGATAGAGATCATACTAGTGGGACATCTGTAGTCTATAAGCATATCCTGGAATGTCCCTAGTCGTGGGTATATCGAGACGGGGCATTGATATACCAGAGTAGACTAGCGTATATGATACTAGACCCATTCGATGGGCGATAAATGTTCCCACATTCATCGATGTTTGACATCAAGATCATATACGGGTGCTCAGTGTTGACTGGGTACACTGGACGGACTCGCCGAGAACTCCTATATGGAATTATATCTATCGTCGGATAGCAGTTCTCAGGAGACACTGGTACAGGTTAGTCTGTATACCCAGATCGTCATGGAGCCTTGTGTGCTCTCCCACTGTATTTTGATTGCCACCCTACCACGGCTCTACTGAGTCGTGCAAACAGGTGGCCGTTGGGTACAGTCCCGAGACACACGAAGGCGATGAGCGATTGGAGGGGTTTCGTCTCTCCCGGTATTGGGAGTTGATGCTGTACTGTGCTCGACTGGTTATATCAGTAAGTCCCTGGCCAGGGCTGCTGAGATTTGCTGATAAGTGTTATCAGTAGTTTCTCGATCTGTTATAGACCATTCACCGGCACGACTTATTGAGTTATTGGGGTCGACGTTACCATCCCTAGACTCGATATGCAGCATATCTGACGAAGAGACCGGACTGTACGGTAGTGTTGCCGGTTGGCTCGACGGGAGTTGTAGCAGGTTCGCTTGTTTTCTTCTGATCGCTCAATACCCGGGTGGCCGTTACGTTTAGCTGACCGCTTGCGGCCTGGGGGTGCTTGATATGATCATCACCCACTGCCGGCGTATTGACGAGTCTTAGAGTCCCACAAAGGAGTTACCTGATCCAGGCGAAACGTTGTGGTGCGCGTATGTGATATGTGCATGGACCCGATTAAAATGCGCGTATGGGATACCGTATATTGATCGTGCAGCTGGCTTTTGGTGGGGTCATATGTGATATGACCGGATTGATAAATCAAGTGTTGATTTATCATTTAACCATTAGTTTTCTCACTTGAAACCTTTACTTGTGCATGATGGATGTATGCATGCATGTATGATTTCTTGTTCATGCACATATGATGTGCATGCACACATACATACTTGCATCATCCTTCATGGTTGCTTATACAAGGAATATAATGGCAATGGTAGACTCACACCATGGTTTTTAATGTGAATTATTATTGTATTAATGTTAAAACAAAAGGAAATGAATAAGGGTTAAATATTGCATTGTTTCCATAACTCTTTACATTACCCACGTTACATTAATTCCTTCACATAACAACCATGGTATGGCATGAAAGGAATATAACACATTCCTATGTCTTGATTTCCTTTCCAAGGAGAATGTTTTTCTCTTCTTCAAGATTGTCTTTCCTCTCCTTCAAGAAGAATGTTTTCTTGTCTTCTTGAAAGAGGGTGCCATCATCTTCCAAGTCTCACTTCTTCCTCCTAAGCTCTCTTGTTCTCCTCAAGTGAGCTAGAGATTGATCAAGAAAGGTTTTCAAAGTGAGAAGAAAATCCACAACCTCATTCTATACAAGTTGAGCCCACTTGTGTAGAGTGTTATCTTCATCTCTTCTCCGGAAAGGTGAAGCCGCAAGCTTGGACTAGGAGCTCCGGGTGGATCGTCGTTGACGCTAGAGGACTTCAAGAGAACCTTCCTCCAACACTCAAGAAGCCAAAGAGTTAAGCGAAAGGGAGCTACAAAGGTTGTAGTTTCGAAACCCTATCTCTTATGGCTTGAAAATTTTGAATCCCTAATTTTCTAGGATAAGATCCTTTGTATGTTTACTTAGCACCACAAATATTTGATCTTTGTGACATGTGATGCCTCCAATACTCTCATAAGGTGCTGGGAAAACCAACATTGGTATCAGAGCCGACCTAGAACATTAGGCGTTACTCTTGCGAAGTAAAAACTCCGATCGAACCGAAATACGGGATTTTGGGGCGTTCTCTGGTTTTTTGTTAAAAACTGTTCGTTTTCAGAAATAAAAATATGTAAAAAATTAAGCAGGCGAATTTAAGCATTACTGGAAAAACTGAGACCATGAACAGTTAAACTGAGCGCGGAAGCGCGGCAGATCCCTCCTTTGGGCCGCGCTTCCGCGCTCTTACTGTAGCTTCATGATCCCAGCTTTGCACAGTAACTTGTCTCACTTCTTCAGCACTGTTTTGGGATATTTATTTTCTGAAAATGACTGCTTTAAACTCTGTTGATATTTTTGGACCCGTTAATTCGATCGGAATTTTAACTTCTTGTTCATCCGGATATTTAGACTGTGTTGAAGTATTTGAACGAGTATCATTTACTCACTCTTTTACCGGGGTTTACGTCTTTCAGATATATGTGCAAGTTTTGTAGTGGGCCCTCTAGAAGACACAAACCTTAACTCGATTATGTGACCGTCTTGAACTGTCCTTTGAACCTTCGGGTTTGGGGCAGTACGGCGTGCCACATGTGAGGCATTGGCTTGACCCTTCTACGGCTGGACCGCTGCTACTGTGCCACACTTCGGAATTTTTGAACTCCGCTCAAGTGTTGAGCTTTAGGGAATTTTGGGTATTTGACCATTCGCTCAAAAACTTTAATGCTGTATATTTATCTGTGATGTGATACAATATGTGGAATTCATGTAGTTTAGGCATGAAATACGAAGTATGTGATATTTCGCATTTATGATGTCTATAGAGAAACTGGATTCCAAATATTGTAGTTTTACACTTTATTTTCTGTGACCGTAAGTGTAGTATGTCGATATCGCCGGTTTCGTTGCTATACATCAACGACAATTGGGGTACGCATACTTGCTTACGTTGATGATATGAGATATTATGTGTTGCTGAGATATGATGTGCTGGATTGTCGCGATTGAATAGCCGGGGGTTTTTTGTGAGATGAGAGTTTTAAATTTTCATTCATGTAAATTCAAATGTAATATTCTTTTATTTGGGACACTTCCAGGTTGCGGTTGTGTCACCGATGCTGTATATTATTTACTTTTCCGCATTAGGATAGACCCAAGGAGGGGAGCACAAGTGACCGGGTTCTGGGGTTCAGTGGGAGGCCATCTCGAGGAGTCGAGACCGGGTCTCCTAAACTCCAGGATTGGGAGGGTCGCTTGCCGCTCTCGTAGGGGTCTAAGGGTGTGGGCTTGGCTATTCATCGCGACTGTGGAATCCGTATTTTCTATTGTTGGCTAAATACTAAATACGGACATCCTAGTATATCCCACATTATATACATGTTTTCTGCTGCCAGTATTCTGTGACATCTGAGATGAATGACTTATTGTATATATATATGATATATAATAGACATTACTTATGTTTTACACCCGCGCTAGCCCTGCCCTGCTCTGTCGTTAGTTACCTAACCTAACGGTGCATGAGGGGACATCGAGGCGAATGCGGATGGCATAAGTATATGTCATACCTATCTGTGATGTTTAGGTATTTAAATGATGGGACTTCATTAATGTGATTAATGAAAGATAAGAAACCTAAAACGTTGTGGAATCGAATCTTAAAATAGGTAGCTACAGTTCTTGCTTTGCACAGTGGTATATATGATATACCCTGCACCTTATACGATGAGGAAAGGACCGAGATCCCTTCACCGGGAGTGACTCCTTTAGCAATAACTGGATGATGCTACAAACTCGGTTTGCTTTTTAACTGCTTTTTGTGTTTTTGCTTTGCACAGCGATATATATGATATATCCCGCACCTCATTCGACGAGGAAAGAGCCGACGATCCCCTCATCGGGAGTGACCCCTTTAGCAAAACTAGAAAAGCCTCAAAATCACTCCATTTCAAATTTCATTTTGATTCTACAACGGTATCAAGTTCAAAGCGTCAAAGATTTTCTTAAAAATCATTCGCAACCCTCCGTCATTTTAGGAAGTAGAGTACTTAGTATTCGTGCTACGTTTGTTGACTTTAGTTAAGGCGTAGTGTACGGTAGCTAAGTGATGTCTTCCTACACTGCATATGATGCAGATTGATTAGGACATTCATGCGACTTTGTTGACCATAGTTAAGGGTCAAATGGGTGGGTCTAATTGATCAAGAAATGACGGGAAGAACTTGACTGGTACTTGTGATTTGTTGACCATAGTTAAGGTCATGAGTACTAGGGGTAAAAATCATATCGGGAATTTCAAGTGTTGAGATTTGCAATGAGATTGCATACCTTCCATGTGATGGTTGGATCCCGATCCCACTGTGGGCAATAGTTGCTCCTAGGAGAGTTTTGCAGTTTACAATTAGCTAACTCATTAGGTGACTAGAAAGGTGTTAACGGGGCTCCGCCTCTGGGAAAACGAGGTTTACTCTAATTAGGTCCGTGCGAAAGCACGGGGAACCTCCCTCAAAGTACCGACACTGGCCTGGCTGAACGGTTAGCGAAGTTGTAGACTGTAATTAATCCTGGCTAGTTTTCTCTTTAAGGTTTGAAAGAAAACTTGATTAAAAGCAGTGGGAGACATCGATTAGACAAGATAAATAACCAATCTAATCTATGCAAGAGCTTTCGCTGAGTGTATTCTTTCCTCTCTCTTAATGGCAGATACCAATGAGTGGACTCAAGCTTTTATTAGATAAAAATAAACTGAATGGGACCAACTATAAAGACTGGCTAAGGAATCTAAAAATAGCCTTGACATATGATAAAGTATCATATGTCCTCACAGCTCCAGCCCCGCCCGTCCCCGGTCCAAAATCGTCAGTTTCGGACGTTGAAGTCCGGAAGACATGGGACGCTGATTGTGCCACGGCAAAATGCCTCGCGCTTGCATCGATGGATAACACACATCAAAAGCAGCACGAGGACATGGACATTCACGGGATATTGCTACATACAAAGGAGTTGTATGGGGAGCAATCCCGCGTATTAAGATACGAAGCATCAAAGAAATTGTTTCAGATGCGAATGGCCCCTGGCACATCAGTAGGAGACCATGTTCTGAAGATGATAGCTCTTATTGAAGAGCTTGAGGACCTTGGATGGACGATGGAAAATGAACAATATATTGATATTATTCTGCAGTCCCTCCCCTCCACCTTTGCTCAGTTCATAGTGAACTTCAACATGCATGGCATGGAGAAGGAACTCCCTGAACTCCTTAATATGTTAAGGAGTGCAGAGAGCACTATGAAGTCAGCCAAAACTCCCGTTATGACCATTGGACAGTCTTCCTCTTCTCGCCCGAAAGCTAAGGCCAAGGGAAAGAAAGGGAAGAAGCCCACTGCTCCTAAGGGCGGAGTTAGAAAGGTGAAGGGAAAGGGAAAACAAAAGGCTGGAGACTCGGGGAAGGGTGAATGTTTCCATTGCCACAAGACGGGACATTGGAAGCGCAATTGCACAGAGTACTTGAATCTCAAGAAGAAGCATGGTGATGCTTCTGCCTCAGGTGCGTTTGTGACTGAAAACTGTTTTTCTATAAACTCTGCTTCCTGGGTATTGGATACCGGTTCAGGTTCTCACATTTGCAATTCTATGCAGGGGTTGAGAAATAGCAAAGTTTTGAAGACAGGTGACCATACTCTCCGCGTTGGAAATGGTTCCAATGTACGTACAGTCTCAGTGGGAGAGTATCACTTGGGGTTGCCATCTGGATGTATTTTGGTTTTGAATCCGTGTTATTATGTACCCAGTATGCTTTGTAATATAATATCCGTTTCATTGATGGACAATGAAGGATATAATTTTATTTTGCAGAACAATGTTATGAACATTTACCTTAATCAAGTGTTGGTTGGGTATGGTGCGCTTAATAACGGAATATATGTCCTGAATCAACACACAGTTTTTAGTGTACAACACACTAATAAAAGAAAACCTTCAGAATTAAATGAAGCTTTTCTTTGGCATTGTAGACTTGGTCATATTAACGAAACAAGACTAAATAAGTTACACAAAGATGGATATTTAAACTCTTTTGAATATGAATCTTATGCGACTTGCCAGTCTTGTATCAAGGGTAAAATGACCAAGACTCCGTTTACCGGACACGGAGAAAGAGCTACTCAGCTCCTTGGCCTCATACATAGTGATGTATGTGGGCCAATGTCTACACAGGCGAGAGGCGGTTTTTCTTACTTCATTACATTCACTGACGATTTCTCAAGATTCGGTCATGTATTTTTGTTAAAACACAAGTCCGACGCTTTCGAGAAATTCATTGAATATAAACAAGAAGTAGAAAAACAAACCGGCTTGAGTATAAAGATGCTTCGATCAGATCGAGGTGGTGAGTATCTCAGTGCAGAATTTGCAAACTTCCTAAAAGAGAATGGGATTCTCTCTCAGCTCACTCCTCCTTACACACCACAGCACAACGGTGTGTCAGAATGACGCAACAGGACCCTATTAGATATGGTCCGGTCCATGATGAGTGACACTGAGTTACCGGTCTCGTTTTGGGGGCATGCATTGGAGACTGCAGCGTTTCTGCTAAACAGGGTTCCAACCAAAGCCGTGTCTACCACGCCATATGAGATATGGAATGGGAAGAGACCATCTCTTAAGAGAATTAAGATTTGGGGTTGCCCGACCTATGTTAAAAAGCAGAATCCGGACAAACTCGAGACACGGTCATTCATGTGTAACTTTGTGGGATATCCAAAGAATTCTTATGGATATCTGTTCTACCACAAAGAGGAACAAAAGGTGTTTGTTTCTCAGTATGCCACATTCTTGGAAAAAGAGTTTTTCACTGACAAAGATGATGGCAGGGTGGTAGATCTAGAAGAGGTTCTGGAAACACAAACTACAAATGATGATTTGGTTGAACCGGCTGTTGCAACAGAAACTGAAGAACCTCGGCCGCTCCGTAGGTCTGGTAGGACTTCTCACCCACCAGAGAGGTACTACGGTTTCCTCCTTGATGGTGACAGAGAAGACTGCATCATTGATGATGATGATCCTACCAGTTTTCAGCAAGCTATCACGAGTGGTGACTCTGTGAAGTGGCTGGATGCCATGAGATCCGAAATGGAGTCTATGTACACCAACAAAGTATGGACTTTGGACGTTGTACCCCCTGGGGTAAAACCTGTAGGGTGCAAATGGATCTTTAAGAGAAAGATTGGTGTGGATGGGCAGGTAGAGACCTATAAGGCAAGACTTGTGGCGAAAGGTTTTCGTCAGAGACCAGGTTTGGACTATGACGAAACTTTTTCGCCCGTAGCCATGCTTAAATCCATTCGGATCCTACTTGCTATTGCTGCTCACTACGACTATGAAATCTGGCAGATGGACGTTAAAACAGGATTCCTAAATGGAGATTTAGAAGAATGCGTTTATATGGATCAGCCAGAGGGCTTCATTGACAGTGGGAGCAGCGGGAAAGCATGTAGACTGCTTAAATCCATATATGGGTTAAAGCAGGCATCTCGTAGCTGGAACATCTGTTTCGATGATGTTATCAAAGAGTTTGATTTCATCAAAAATCCAGATGAACCTTGTGTTTATAGGAAGGCTGTAGGAAGAACTGTCACATTCCTCGTATTGTACGTGGATGACATTCTTCTGATAGGAAATGATATTCCTATGCTGCAGTCGGTCAAATCGTTCTTATCACTAAGGTTCTCCATGAAGGACCTGGGTGATGCCACATACATCCTGGGCATAAAGATCTATAGGGATAGATCCAAGAAGTTATTGGGATTATCCCAAACTAGGTACATCAACACCATCCTAAAAAGGTTTAGTATGGAAGACTCCAAGCGGGGTGCCTTACCCGCTTGCCATGGAGTCACTCTCTCCAAGGATTCTTGTCCAAAGACCGATGAAGAGAGAGCTCGCATGAGCATTATACCCTATGCTTCGGCAGTAGGATCTATAATGTATGCGATGTTATGTACACGCCCAGATGTAGCTTATGCACTTAGTGTAGTAAGCAGGTATCAATCCAACCCAGGGGAGAACCACTGGACAGCTGTGAAGAACATTCTTAAGTACTTGCGAAGGACTAAAGAATTGTTCTTGGTGTATGGTAATACGGATCTCCAAATGGAGGCCTTTACCGATTCGAGCTTCCAGAGCGATAAGGATGACAGTAAATCTATCTCGGGGTTTGTATTTACCCTCAATGGAGGGGCGGTTAGTTGGAAGAGTTCCAAACAGGATACCGTTGCAGACTCGACGATGGAGGCTGAGTACATTGCTGCAAATGATGCCGCCAAGGAAGCCGTCTGGATGAAGAAGTTCATCTCGGAGCTAGGAGTAGTTCCAACCATTATTGATCCAATACCGTTGTATTGTGATAATAATGGGGCTATGGCATTAGCCAAGGAGCCCAGGTCCCATCAGCGATCCAGACACATCCTCAGGCGCTTTCATTTGATCCGGGAGATTGTAGATCGCCGCGAGATCGAGATTAAGAGAGTAGACACAAAGAATAACGCCGCGGATCCACTCACCAAGGCCCTCCCTCAGCCGCAGCATGAGCGACTTTTTGAGATGTTGGGTATGAGATACGCCAATAACTGGCCTTAGTGCAAGTGGGAGATTGTTGGATATATGTATGCCCTAGAGGCCATTATGTGATAGTGGATGTATTTGTAGATATATATACATATATTCAGTATACATTCTTGCTCGACATGATAGTATGCTATCTGGTTCTTCCTTATCTAACATGTTGATTTGATCATGCTTTTACTCATTCATACATGTTGGAAAGGCCCTAAGGATATTGGCTTGACTACAATGATTATGATAGAGATCATACTAGTGGGACATCTGTAGTCTATAAGCATATCCTGGAATGTCCCTAGTCGTGGGTATATCGAGACGGGGCATTGATATACCAGAGTAGACTAGCGTATATGATACTAGACCCATTCGATGGGCGATAAATGTTCCCACATTCATCGATGTTTGACATCAAGATCATATACGGGTGCTCAGTGTTGACTGGGTACACTGGACGGACTCGCCGAGAACTCCTATATGGAATTATATCTATCGTCGGATAGCAGTTCTCAGGAGACACTGGTACAGGTTAGTCTGTATACCCAGATCGTCATGGAGCCTTGTGTGCTCTCCCACTGTATTTTGATTGCCACCCTACCACGGCTCTACTGAGTCATGCAAACAGGTGGCCGTTGGGTACAGTCCCGAGACACACGAAGGCGATGAGCGATTGGAGGGGTTTCGTCTCTCCCGGTATTGGGAGTTGATGCTGTACTGTGCTCGACTGGTTATATCAGTAAGTCCCTGGCCAGGGCTGCTGAGATTTGCTGATAAGTGTTATCAGTAGTTTCTCGATCTGTTATAGACCATTCACCGGCACGACTTATTGAGTTATTGGGGTCGACGTTACCATCCCTAGACTCGATATGCAGCATATCTGACGAAGAGACCGGACTGTACGGTAGTGTTGCCGGTTGGCTCGACGGGAGTTGTAGCAGGTTCGCTTGTTTTCTTCTGATCGCTCAATACCCGGGTGGCCGTTACGTTTAGCTGACCGCTTGCGGCCTGGGGGTGCTTGATATGATCATCACCCACTGCCGGCGTATTGACGAGTCTTAGAGTCCCACAAAGGAGTTACCTGATCCAGGCGAAACGTTGTGGTGCGCGTATGTGATATGGGCATGGACCCGATTAAAATGCGCGTATGGGATACCGTATATTGATCGGGCAGCTGGCTTTTGGTGGGGTCATATGTGATATGACCGGATTGATAAATCAAGTGTTGATTTATCATTTAACCATTAGTTTTCTCACTTGAAACCTTTACTTGTGCATGATGGATGTATGCATGCATGTATGATTTCTTGTTCATGCACATATGATGTGCATGCACACATACATACTTGCATCATCCTTCATGGTTGCTTATACAAGGAATATGATGGCAATGGTAGACTCACACCATGGTTTTTAATGTGAATTATTATTGTATTAATGTTAAAACAAAAGGAAATGAATAAGGGTTAAATATTGCATTGTTTCCATAACTCTTTACATTACCCACGTTACATTAATTCCTTCACATAACAACCATGGTATGGCATGAAAGGAATATAACACATTCCTATGTCTTGATTTCCTTTCCAAGGAGAATGTTTTTCTCTTCTTCAAGATTGTCTTTCCTCTCCTTCAAGAAGAATGTTTTCTTGTCTTCTTGAAAGAGGGTGCCATCATCTTCCAAGTCTCACTTCTTCCTCCTAAGCTCTCTTGTTCTCCTCAAGTGAGCTAGAGATTGATCAAGAAAGGTTTTCAAAGTGAGAAGAAAATCCACAACCTCATTCTATACAAGTTGAGCCCACTTGTGTAGAGTGTTATCTTCATCTCTTCTCCGGAAAGGTGAAGCCGCAAGCTTGGACTAGGAGCTCCGGGTGGATCGTCGTTGACGCTAGAGGACTTCAAGAGAACCTTCCTCCAACACTCAAGAAGCCAAAGAGTTAAGCGAAAGGGAGCTACAAAGGTTGTAGTTTCGAAACCCTATCTCTTATGGCTTGAAAATTTTGAATCCCTAATTTTCTAGGATAAGATCCTTTGTATGTTTACTTAGCACCACAAATATTTGATCTTTGTGACATGTGATGCCTCCAATACTCTCATAAGGTGCTGGGAAAACCAACATTGGTATCAGAGCCGACCTAGAACATTAGGCGTTACTCTTGCGAAGTAAAAACTCCGATCGAACCGAAATACGGGATTTTGGGGCGTTCTCTGGTTTTTTGTTAAAAACTGTTCGTTTTCAGAAATAAAAATATGTAAAAAATTAAGCAGGCGAATTTAGGCATTACTGGAAAAACTGAGACCATGAACAGTTAAACTGAGCGCGGAAGCGCGGCAGATCCCTCCTTTGGGCCGCGCTTCCGCGCTCTTACTGTAGCTTCATGATCCCAGCTTTGCACAGTAACTTGTCTCACTTCTTCAGCACTGTTTTGGGATATTTATTTTCTGAAAATGACTGCTTTAAACTCTGTTGATATTTTTGGACCCGTTAATTCGATCGGAATTTTAACTTCTTGTTCATCCGGATATTTAGACTGTGTTGAAGTATTTGAACGAGTATCATTTACTCACTCTTTTACCGGGGTTTACGTCTTTCGGATATATGTGCAAGTTTTGTAGTGGGCCCTCTAGAAGACACAAACCTTAACTCGATTATGTGACCGTCTTGAACTGTCCTTTGAACCTTCGGGTTTGGGGCAGTACGGCGTGCCACATGTGAGGCGTTGGCTTGACCCTTCTACGGCTGGACCGCTGCTACTGTGCCACACTCCGGAATTTTTGAACTCCGCTCAAGTGTTGAGCTTTAGGGAATTTTGGGTATTTGACCATTCGCTCAAAAACTTTAATGCTGTATATTTATCTGTGATGTGATACAATATGTGGAATTCATGTAGTTTAGGCATGAAATACGAAGTATGTGATATTTCGCATTTATGAAGTCTATAGAGAAACTGGATTCCAAATATTGTAGTTTTACACTTTATTTTCTGTGACCGTAAGTGTAGTATGTCGATATCGCCGGTTTCGTTGCTATACATCAACGACAATTGGGGTACGCATACTTGCTTACGTTGATGATATGAGATATTATGTGTTGCTGAGATATGATGTGCTGGATTGTCGCGATTGAATAGCCGGGGGTTTTTTGTGAGATGAGAGTTTTAAATTTTCATTCATGTAAATTCAAATGTAATATTCTTTTATTTGGGACACTTCCAGGTTGCGGTTGTGTCACCGATGCTGTATATTATTTACTTTTCCGCATTAGGATAGACCCAAGGAGGGGAGCACAAGTGACCGGGTTCTGGGGTTCAGTGGGAGGCCATCTCGAGGAGTCGAGACCGGGTCTCCTAAACTCCAGGATTGGGAGGGTCGCTTGCCGCTCTCGTAGGGGTCTAAGGGTGTGGGCTTGGCTATTCATCGCGACTGTGGAATCCGTATTTTCTATTGTTGGCTAAATACTAAATACGGACATCCTAGTATATCCCACATTATATACATGTTTTCTGCTGCCAGTATTCTGTGACATCTGAGATGAATGACTTATTGTATATATATATGATATATAATAGACATTACTTATGTTTTACACCCGCGCTAGCCCTGCCCTGCTCTGTCGTTAGTTACCTAACCTAACGGTGCATGAGGGGACATCGAGGCGAATGCGGATGGCATAAGTATATGTCATACCTATCTGTGATGTTTAGGTATTTAAATGATGGGACTTCATTAATGTGATTAATGAAAGATAAGAAACCTAAAACGTTGTGGAATCGAATCTTAAAATAGGTAGCTACAGTTCTTGCTTTGCACAGTGGTATATATGATATACCCTGCACCTTATACGATGAGGAAAGGACCGAGATCCCTTCACCGGGAGTGACTCCTTTAGCAATAACTGGATGATGCTACAAACTCGGTTTGCTTTTTAACTGCTTTTTGTGTTTTTGCTTTGCACAGCGATATATATGATATATCCCGCACCTCATTCGACGAGGAAAGAGCCGACGATCCCCTCATCGGGTATAATTAAATACCGATAAATGGGAAAAATTTCGGAAAAATTATGGAAAATTCTAAAATAGGGCATTTTATTGAGTTATGCCATTTTAAAAGTTTTTATGATTAATTATATGCTAATTTAGTGCTAATCGCGATTAAAAATTGCTAATCGGATTTTTAGCTTTTATATGCAAAACATGCACATATCATTTTTCCACACTTGCTACATTTTCTTACATGTTTTGGGTGCATGGTTGCTTAGGGTTTACTATTGTGAGGAGAAGGAAATAAAGGAAAAGAACAGAAAAAATGGTAAGGTATGATGAAGAGAGAGAAAGAGTGGGTGAGGGTTACTTTTGACTTGTTGAACCATGCTCCCCATCATTTCTTCAACCCATTTTCTCTCTCCCCCTTCTCTTGAGCTGTTGCTGCTGCCTCCCTCTCTCTTCCTCCTCCATCTTCAATCCCCCATAACACCATGAATACAACTCCAAAACCCTATTCCCATTTCACAAAAATTGTTCCCAAGCTCACCAGCTACACATTGGACCTAAAAAGAGAGGATTTTGATGACTTTGAGCAACTCAAGAAAATTCTTGAGTTGCCAAAGGAGGTAATTTCTGCACCCTTAGAGTAGTATTTCGATTCCTTATTCATCCATACTTGTTTCATGTCGATATTGTGTGTTTTGAGGAACTTTGGGAATTCCAAGTTAGGGTTTAGGGTTTGAATTGAAATCAAAGGTGAATTGAGGTGTAATTAGAGACTACAACCCATGTTGTGATGTTACATTGGACCTAAACCAGAAACTAGAACCCAGAATACGGATGTGTGAAAACGATATCGGGAAAAACTGTAATTCTGTGAGTGTTTTTGGAAATCTGCTAACACCTGGGTCACCTGAAAATATTTTTGGTTTGACAGTGAGATGTGCAGGCAACTAGAAACCATCACCCAAAGCCCTAGCCCCTACCCCTCTTCTAGGCCACCAATTAATCCTTTCTGGCCGCAATTTGCGGCCAGAGCAGGTGGGAATCATCTCATTTTTGTTTCAGGGCCTTATTTCCAGTAAATTTGAACTTTGGTATATGCAACTTTGAGTGATTCCACATAGGGTAGAATCTGGGGTAATTTTCATGTGTTGGCGCATGGTTTACGACTTGTTTTAGCATGGATTTTGGCATTTGGTGATTCGTTTCTGTCGGGTGGCGTTCGAACGTCAACGGCAAAGGGTTATTGGTCGTGTTTGCATGCGAGACTATAGGTTTTTACCTATGAGAGTAGCGTGTGCCGTTTTAGTTTTCCGATGTGATTTTTATGTACTTTTGCGATTGTGTTATCTTTGTAGGTACCCTACGTGATGTCAAGGCGTTGAAGATGAAGATGGCGACATCGACATCGACACACAAGAAGCAAGGAGAGTAGATTTATATCTACGGAGAGAAGTCGGGTGGATGGCGTATAGCACCCCCGCAGTTCGTGGTGATGTATACGAAAACGTATACACACATATATTTATTATATGTAGCTTGAGTTGATTGATGATAAAGATGGATTTTTGGTGTTCTTGGATTGTTTTAGTGTAGTTGCGAAACCCTAGAGTAGGGGTTGCACCTATACACGCACGCACGCACATACTTGCATACATCCTTTCTTTTGCATGTGCGTATATGGGATTATATATTTATGTGTTCACATGGGTATGGGACTATGTGATCATATACTGGATTTTAGGATAGTACTTGGGATTGAGATGAGTCGATGAGATTTGATTTGAGGCCGTGAGATCGACGATTTTCCACGGCTACATACCATGATTACGATATCTGGTGGTTGGGTGTCATGACTGCTTTTCTAAATAATGATTTAGAAGACAGAGTCTATAAGTACACAGTCAGAGGGCTTCGTAGACAGTGGGAGCAGCGGAAACGTGTGCAAGATGTTTTATGTGATAAAGCAGGCATCACGGAGTTGGAACATCTGTTTTGATGTGGTAGTCAAAGAGTTTGACATCATCAAAATTATAGATGAACCTTGTATATACGAAAGGGTAGTAGGGAGTATGGTTGTGATCCTCGTAGAGTATGTGGATGACATACTCTTGATAGGGAAGGAGTTTCCTATGCTACGCTCGGTCAATCTCCACTTATCACAAGGATTCACCATATAGGATCAAAGTGATATCTACTAAATCCTGGGTTTTGGATCTATGAGATAGACCTAATTGGATGTTAGGATACTCACTAGATATAGTGAGTTGGTATCAATCGATCCTGGGGAGAATCACTGGAAAGGTTCCAGGGTGATTAGGACGACTGAATGTCAGTCGCAGGCATTGTCTTTACCCTCAGTAAAGGGACGGTATGTTGGAAGAGTTCCAAGCTAGATACCGTGGCATACTAGACGATAAAGGCTAGATACATTGCTACCAAAGATGCTACCAAAGAGGCAGTCTGGGTATATATAAGTTCATGAGATGAACTTCGTTCCTCCCATTGTGTGACAATGGAGTTGTGGCTTATGCCAAGGAACGCCCATCCCATCAGTGATCCAGACATATTCTTAGGCAGTATCACCTGATCGTGGAGATGGCTGATCTTTAGGGGATCGAGGTTAGGAGAGTAGACTCAGAGGACAACACGGCGGATCCACTCACGAAAGACCTTTTCCCAAAAAGAGACTTTTATGGGATGGTTGAGTATGAGATACTACAACCACTGCTATCAGATGGCCCTAGTGCAAGTGGGAGATTGTTAGTTATATGTATGCCCTAGAGGCCATTACTATACATAGGATGTATATTGTAGTGGATGCTTGGACATATATAGGGATGACTTTCTTGCTCGATATGATAGTATGCTATCTTGTTACTCTTTACTTTAATGTGTACACTGATTGTCTCTCTGTTACATGTTGGTAAAGCCTTTAGGATGTGTACTTGACTGCCTGGACTATGATGCGGATCATACTAGTGGGGACATGGTAGTCCATAAGTACATCCTTCAAAGTCCCTAGTCGTGGGTGTCGAGACGGGGCATCGATATACCAGAGTAGACTAGCGTGTAGCTTCTCGACCCATATAGATGGGCGATGGATGATCCCATATCCATTGGTGTTTGACATCAGAGATGATATACGGGTGCTCAGTGGAGACTGGGTATACTGGACGGACTCGCCGAGAACTCCCAGATGGTATTATACCTTACGTCAGATGGCAGTTCTCTGGTGACACTGGTGCAGATTAGTCTGTAGACCCGAGATCGTCATAGAGTCTTGTGTGATTCCCACTGCGCTTTGATTTCCACCTTACCACGTCCAAGAGGGCGTGCAAAACGGTGGTTTTTGGGTACAGTCCCGAATCACATGGAGGCAATGAGCGATAGGAGGGGTTTCGTCTCTCCCGGTATAGGGAGTTGATGTTGCGCAGTGCTCGATTGGCTATAACAGGAACTCCTTGGCCAAGGCTGCTTTAGGGATTTACTGGTAAGTGTTACCAGTAGTTTCTCGACCCGTTATGAGCCTCATATCGACACGACTTATCGAGTTATTGGGGTCTGACGTTTACCACCCCTAGACAAGATATGCGACATATCAGACGAACAGACTGGACTGTACGATAGTGTTACTCGTTGGATTCACAGGAGAGTGAGCGGGCTTGCTCATTGATCTTCTGATCACTCAATACCCGGGTGGCCGTTACGTTTAGCAGACCGCTTGCGGCTTGTGGGTGTTTGATATGATCATCACCTACTGCCGGCGTATTGACGAGTCTTTAGAAACCTACACAGGGGTTTCCTGGCTCAAGCGAAACGAAATAGGAGCGCATATGAGATATGTGCAGGACCGAGAATAATACCAGTATGTGATACTGTATTCTATTCTCGTGATTTTTATCATCGGTCGGTTATATGTGATATAGCCGGGTTACCGAATCAAGTGTTGATTCGATACATTGATACACTTGATATTAGTCGGTTATATGCGATATGACCGGATCGTTAAATCAAGTGTTGATTTAATGATTTAATGTATAATTATATATTTGATATATTACTTTACATTAACTAGTATTGGTTCACTTAAGATTGATTTTCTCACTTGAATGTGCACATTGTTTATATGTGATATATGCAAATGTACATGTTTGTATCATGCTTGATGATACAAACAAGTTGTGTATATGAGACTTGAACCATATCAAGGTTAGATTAGGGTTTACTATTTTCCTTAGCATATAACAAAAGAGTGTGACTTTAGTCAAAGTTATCAAGCTTCATGAAGCTTGATGAACATTGACAAAGTCAACTCTTTTGTCATTTGCTTAAGATATTAACTAACCCAACCCTTAACCTTATGCTATGGTTAATTCTCTACATGAGTTAAGCATGAGGGCTTAACTCAACCACGGTGCCATGATTAAAAGGATAAGTATTCATATTATTCTTTTAATTGAGAGATGATTCTTTCTTCTTCTTCATCTTCATCAAGCTCACAAATGCTTGAGAGCTCCAGTGGTGCCATGAGAAAAAGAGTGAGAAATCCAATTCTAAAGTGAACCCACTTCCTATTTCTTCATCCTCTACCACTTGCCATGTAGTATAGGGTGTTCTCTTCACAAAGTTTTTGACCAAGTGAAGGAATAGCTTGAGTTTGAGTCTCCCCGACGTAGATCATCTTCGGCCTCGAAGTCAATGACCTAGCCCGATCATTTCTCCGACGAAACCATCGCTAGAGTCCGGGATCCCGATGATCGCAGCGGAGGGACGTCAACACGGAGCTAAAGAAATGGTGGAGCGGATCTACAAAGGTTGTAGTCCCTTTCACTTAGCAATAAAGTCGTTTACTTGCTTGCTTTTCGCCCATCCTCTAGTTAACGATCTATATTAGGGTTTCTCGGCACCGGAAAATTTTTGTTTGGCATGATTGATGCCTTGTGGAACCTCCTTAGTGTGCCTAGTAACCCTACACTCCTAACCCTAGAATTGGCAGAGTTGCTTGCCGCTCTCGTAGGGGTCTAGGGATGTGGGTTTGGCTATTCATCGCGACCGTGGAATCCGTGTTTTATACAGGCTCGTATTAAAACACGGACCTCCTAGTATATCCAATATTTCATATATGTTCTTCTGCTGCAATGTTCTGTGATGAGATCATATTACTGCCTGAGATGAATGTTTATATTATATATATGAGATATATGTTGTATTGCAGATTTCGTTTCAAATGTGATGCTTATGAAGCATAATAAAATAGGACTTCATTAATGAGATTAATGAAACTAAAAGAAACCTAAAGATGTTGTAGAAACTTGTTTAAAAACTGGTAGCTCTAGTTCTTGCTTTGCATAACAGTGTTCCTTGTAGAACATCCAGCACCTTATTCGATAAGGAAAGAGCCGAGATCCCTTCACCGAGAATGACCTCTTTAGTGAAACTAGCAGATGCTACAAACTCGGTTTGTCTTTTGATTGGTTCTATAGTTCTTGCTTTGCATAGTGATATTTATGAAATATCCTGCACCTTATTCGATGAGGAAAGGGCCGACGATCCCTTCACCGGGAGTGACCCCTTTAGCAAAACTAGAAAAGCCTAAAAAACACTCCATTTAAAATCACTCGATTCTACAATGATATCAAGTTCATTACGCAAAGGGTTTTCTTAAAAACCTGTCGCAGCCCTCCGTCATTTTAGATAAGTACTTCATAGTATTCGTGCTACGTTTGTTGGCTTTCGTCAAGGCGTAGTGTGCGGTAGCTATTTATGCTTATCTGTTTATGCATATGATGCAGATTGAGTTAAGGTAGTCGTGCGACTTTGTTGGCTTTCGTCAAGGGCCGTGCGGGTGGGTTTAATTCAATCGGGAAATGACGGGTTGGACTTGATTAGTAGCCTATGGTTTGTTGGCTTTCGTCAAGGTCATAGGATGCTAGGGGTAAAATATTATTAGGAATTTCAAGTGTTGAAATTTGCAATGAGATTGCATACCTTCTATGAGATAGTTGGATCCCGATACCCGCTGCGAGTAAGAGTTACTCCTGGGAGAGTTTTACACATTATAATTAGCCGATCAAGTAGGTGTCTAGAAAGGTTTCAACGGGGTTACGCCCCTGGGAAACCGAGGTTTACTTTAATTAGGTTCGTGCGAAAGTATGGGGGACCTCCCTCAAAGTACTGGCACTGGCCTGGCTGAAAGATTGGCGAACTTGTAGTGTGTAATTAATCCCGGCTAGTCTTTCCTTTTAGGGTTTGAAGGAAGATTTGACTAAAACAGTGGGAGACATCCTGATTAGATATATTAGATAACCAATCTAATTTTGCAAGAGCATACGCTGAATGTTTTCTTCTATCATTCTCCAGGTAGCGACCATATCATGCCTTAATCAAGATAATAATACGGATGTATTGACCGAACCCGCTTGTTATACTGAGCTGGGGAACGTTGGTCCCACTCCAACTTATAATTGTTTTAAGACAGAGCAGGATATAGGGGATTACCAGAATTCCCGTGCCGCCCAAACGAAGAAAGTGCATGCTGATGCATCATCTTCGGGTGTGTTCATTACAGAGAACTGTTTCTCAGTAACCTTTACGTCCTGGGTATGTGATACTGGATCAGGATCCCACATATGTAATTTGTTACATGGGCTACAGATAGGTAGAGAACACTGAGAACTGGTGATAAGTTTCATGAGATAGAAACGGTGCAAGTGTTGCAGCCAAGTCTATTGGTCACTATCGCCATGTATTACAAGAATACATTGATTCTGAATGAATGCTATTAGATACCGAACCTGATATACAACATTATATCTGTCCCTTTATTAGTAAAGAAGGATATAATTTTGTATTGTTGGATAATGTTTTGAACATTTCCTATATCAAGAGTTGATCGGTTCAGGTACGTTATCTAAAAGCATAGACGTTCTAAATCAAATTACAGTTCTTAGTATAAAGTGTTAGTGTATATGCCCTAGAGGCCATTACTGTATCATACTAGTTTGTATATTACTTGATGGAAGCATGGGATATTCACAGTTGTATATACAATCTTGCTCGAAATGGTAGTATGCTACTTGGTTTGTCTCTGCTTTAATATGTGCATGTGTTTCTTTTAGCATATTGCGGATATACATATTAGTAGAGCCCTTAGGATCTTTGCTTGATTATCAGCGTTGTGATGGCGCTCGCACTCGTGGGAGCTGGGTAATCTACAAGCACATCCTTATACAGGTCCCTGGTCGATGGATTATCGAGACAGGGCATCGATACTCCGGAGTAGACTAGCGTATGCGCTTCTCATCCCAGTGTGGGAGACGGTCTGTCCCACAGCCGTTAGTACGTCGTACTTGGGATAGTATGCGGGTGCTCGTTAGGTTATGAGTACACTGGACAGGACTCGTCGGGAACTGTTGGTTGGTAGTATACCTATCGTCAGTTATCAGTTCCCAGGTGACATGAGTACAGCTTAGTCCGTTGACTTGACACTGTCACTTCGCCTCGAGTGTGTTTCCACTGCACTTTGATTACTACCCTACCACAGCTCAAAGGAGTCGTGCAAACAGGTAGTTTTTGGGTGCAGTCCCGAAGCACTTGGAGGCAGTGACGGTTAGACAGGATTCGTCTCTCCCGGTATTGGGGGTTGACATCGCGCTGTGTCTAGGAGAGCCATTACACGAGTAGTCCCTGGCCAGGGCAAGCGAGATATACTGGTAGGTTTCCAGTGTTATCTCAGGATGTTCTGGGCTACACTCCGACACGACTTGTACCGCTATTAAGGGACTGACGTTCACCGCCCCCCTAGGCCCGCCATGCGATGTATCAGACGAACAGACCGGACTGTACGGAGACTGTCACATACAGGCTCAGTAGGAGTTCAGATGGGGTTCACCTCGTCAGTCTTCTTATCGACATCTACCTGGGGACCGTTACGTACAGCTAGTGCCACTTATGGTCTGTGGTTAAACCCACTGCCAGCGTAGTGTCGAGTCTTTAGAGTCCCACACAGAGAGCTATTCGCCTTTAGGCAAAATGAGTAGAGGTCGCATGGTTTTGCGACAGGGTTCGTTCATATCCGCGCACTTGTGCATGTTTGCTGTCCGGACAGTTTATACTAGCGGGCTTTGGTTTAAGCCGGATCCTAGTATATGTTTTGGGATTGGTTTTTCTCATTGTATTCGTGTTCCTCGGATCACGAATGCGGGTGCGTATGCACAGTTGTTTGAGACAGAGGGAGAGGACCTTGATTAGGGTTAATGGCTATTGTCATTTTTGTTAACCCTAATGCTTATGTGTGTATTATAGTTAATTGATAATTAGTTTAATAATTGTGCATGGTTATGGTTGTTGACCATTTGACTTCCTTGACTTGTTGACCTAGGTTGACACTTTGACCATCATCATTTCTTTTGGAAGATGCTTTTTGATCCTTGCAAATTGAAATGATAATGGTCACATCATGATTAACCATGACAATTATCTTACTAATTATCTAATTAAAATAATACACATATATTTGTGAGAATGGTTGATTCTATTCTCATTCTATCATTTCATTTCTCTCTCTTGTTCTTCCTCTCCCTCAAGCTCTCCCCTCTCATGTGTTGAGAAACACTTGAGTTTGAGAAAAACCCTCTCTTGATCATCTCTACTCTCATCTAGGGTTGAAGGACTAGCACTTCTTGAACCCTAGTTACTTCTAGCTTGGAGT
Organism: Agapanthus africanus; assembly: GCA_030015575.1. Classification (NCBI taxonomy): domain Eukaryota; kingdom Viridiplantae; phylum Streptophyta; class Magnoliopsida; order Asparagales; family Amaryllidaceae; genus Agapanthus; species Agapanthus africanus. The sequence goes on from JASDDO010000022.1 coordinate 208,900,650, forward strand.
TGAAGCCAAAGGTTGAGGCTTTCGGGTGGATCTTTCTTTGACGGGAGAAGACGACAAGGTGACCTCCTTTTACTACTCCAAGGAGCAAGGAGAGAAGGACATAAAGACCAAAGGTATAACCTTTCTAGCACTTAGCTAGTTTCTAGTTAGCTTTAGCAAGTTTTTGTTTAGCAAAGATCCTTTAAAGTCTAATCCATGTTGCCTAAGCTCATAAAAATCCGATTTTTATTCCGTTTTCCGCCTTCCCGCAAGTACCGGGGTGGGCAACGTGGACTTACAGTGGTATCAGAGCCTAACTAAACATAAACTAGCTAGGTAGTGAAGTGTAACGAAGTTCGAAACCGAAAAATCCAAAAACCAAAATTTCAAAAACCCTAGTTTCTGTTAAAATTTTTTCTGGTTAAAACAAAATTTGTTATACTCCAAAAATCTTCTCAGGGTTTTTTAAAGAAAACCACCAAACCCGGTCCAGTGATTCATCTAAACCGCCACGTTTCCGCGGCAATAGCAAGCTGTTGCCGCGGAACCGCCGCCGTTTGGACTCTTCACTGAGTCGAGTTTGGTGCAGTTTTCTTATGGCTTGGTTTTAGGATTTTTAATATGGTTTATATGTGCCCAGATTTTCCAGAATAGAAATTTATTTTTGGGGGCCTATAAATCCGTATTTTTTTCCGAACTTCACTACATTTTGACTATGACGGTTATATCTGTGATGTTTGTATGTATTGAACGTTGGCTTATTGCTATATGTCGATTAGTCGGGGTTATACATATCTGTGATCTGTGTTTGATATTGGTATGTGTATATGAATGGGTTGGATTGTCGCGGGTGAATAGCCGGGGTGGATGTGAGATGAGTGTTGTTTTTCCTTTCATTCATTGTAACATGTAAATTGATGTAATATTATTATTTGTATGGCCGCACAACCGGGTCGGGGTTGTAGCCGTCATTGTATAATTCTTTTTACTGTTTTTGCTCCTAGGATAGACCCATGGAGGGGGTGCACAAGCTACCGGGTATCTCGAAGTGCCGAGTGGCCTACTCACGGTGTTGAGGGAGGTTGCTTCGCTTCGAGTACTTGGCGGGTAGTTTGCCGCACCCGTAGGGGTCTTGGGTGGGGTATTTGGCTATTCACCGCGACCGTCTAATCCGCTTTTCGTTGCAGGCTCGAACGGATTGCAGATTCCTAGTATATCCAATGTATTCATCTGTGATCTGTAATGTCTATCATTGCTATATATTTATATATATAATAACTATTTAGGCGTTGCTTATGTTTTACAGCCGCGCTAGCCCAGCCCCCGCTCTGTCGTTAGTTAAGTAACCTAACTGGTGATGACGGGGCCCCGTGGCGAATGCGAATGGCATAAGCGTACGTCATATTTTGGTTGTTTTCTACAATGGTAGGATTAAATGATGGGACGCATTAAAAGAACTAATGCAAGAAAATAAACCAAGTAAAAGTCGATTGGAACACTTTGAAAAACACTCGGTTCTTTTCAAAACTAAACTTTTAAACGCGGAGCTTGAACCACTCCTTTTAAAAGCTATCTCGTTCCATCGATTATATCAAGTTCACTACGTTCACGGTTTCGCCAAAACCATCCGTAGCCCTCCGTCATTCCACATGAATGGTCAAAAAGTATTCAAGCTATGTATTTTGGCCAAAGTCAAGGCATAGTGATTGGTAGCTATTGGGTATTCATGTGCAGCATAGATAGATGCGTTGGTTTGGGACAGTCGTGCTGCCATTTTGGCCAAAGTCAAGGGTAGGTACGGGTGGGTCCAAATTAACCAGGAGAATGACGGGTAGAACTTGACATGTGACTTATGATATTTTGGCCAAAGTCAAGGTCATAAGAGCATGGGGCAAAAATCCACATCGGGAGTTTCATAAGTACTGAAACTTGCTAGCGCTGCATACCATTTAGAGTGTGATGATTCTGGTAGGATTCCTTCGGTTTTATCATGCGATGATATTTGGATCCCGATCCTACTGTGAGTATATGCTACTCCTCGGGAAAACTCTCACTTAACGATCAATGCTATAAACTTAGTAGGTGTCTAGAAAGGTGTTAGCGGGGCTACACCCACAGGGAAAAGAGGTTACTTAATTAAGGAACTTCGCGTAAGCGTTGGAAAACCTCCCTCGAAGTACCGACACTGGCCTGGCTGAATGGTTAAGCAAGTATTGTACGGTGAGATCGATCCTGACTAATCCTTTCTTTACGGTTTGAGAAGGGATTCGAGAGACAGTGGGAGCCATCCAGTTTAGACAAACTAAAAACCACTCTAAACTTGCAAGAGCATTATGCTAAAGTGTTTCTTTTCTCTCTCCTAATTGCAGCGACCATTCAACATGACCGGACTTAAGTTATTACTAGATAAAAATATACTGACAGGGCCAAACTACAAAGATTGGCTCAGGAATATCAAGATGGCAATCACTTATGATAAGTTGGGGTATGTACTTACCACCAAAGCTCCCCCTGTCCCAGGTCCCACCTCCAGCGTCGCGGATGTAGAAATCCGTAAGACATGGGAGATAGATTGCGCGAGGGCCAGATGCCTCGTAGTAGCTTCGATGGACAACGAACATCAGAGGAGGCACGAGAATATGGACCTAGAGTCCATATTTCTTCATACAAAAGAACTGTATGGAGAGCAGTCTCGTATCGCAAGATACGAAGTATCGAAGAAGCTTTTTTCGGCAAGGTTGGCCGTCGGATCATCGGTACCGGAACACGTGCTTAAGATGATTGGCTACATTGAGGATTGTTAGTTATATGTATGCCCTAGGAGAGCAGACTCAGAGGACAACACGGCGGATCCACTCACAAAGGCCTATTCCCAGAGAGAGACTCTTATGGGATGGTTGGGTATGAGATACTACAACCACTGCTATCAGATGGCCCTAGTGAAAGTGGGAGATTGTTAGTTATATGTATGCCCTAGAGGCCATTACTGTACATAGGATGTATATTGTAGTGGATGCTGGGACATATATAGGGAGGACTTTCTTGCTCGACATGATAGTATGCTATCTGGTTACTCTTTACCTTAACGTGTATACTGATTGTCTCTCTGATACATGTTGGTAAAGCCCTTAGGATGTGTACTTGACTATCTGGACTATGATGCGGATCATACTAGTAGGGACATGGTAGTCAATAAGTACATCCTTCAAAGTCCCTAGTCGTGGGTGTATCGAGACGGGGCATCGATATACCAGAGTAGACTAGCGTATACCTTCTCGACCCATACAGATGGGCGATGGATGATCCCATATCCATTGGTGTTTGACATCAGAGATTATATACGGGTGCTCAGTAGAGACTGGGTACACTGGACGGACTCGCCGAGAACTCCCAGATGGTATTATACCTTACGTCAGATGGCAGTTCTCTGGTGACACTGGTACAGAGTAGTCTGTTGACCCGAGATCGTCATAGAGTCTTGTGTGGTTCCCACTGTGCTTTGATTTCCATCTTACCACGTCCAAGAGGGCGTGCAAAACGGTGGCTTTTGGGTATAGTCCCGAATCACATGGAGGCAATGAGCGATAGGAGGGGATTCGTCTCTCCCGGTATAGGGAGTTGATGTTGCGCTGTATTCGATTGGCTATAACAGGAAATCCCTGGCCAGGGTTACTGAGATTTACTGGTAAGTGTTACCAGTAGTTTCTCGAATTGTTATAGACCTCATATCGACACGACTTATCGAGCTATTGGGGTCTGACGTTTACCACCCCTAGGTGAGATATGCGACATATCAGACGATCAGACCGGACTGTACGGTAGTGTTACTGGTTGGATTCACTGGAGTGTGAGCGGGCTTGCTCGTCGATCTTCTGATCGCTCAATACCCGGGTGGCCGTTATGTTTAGCAGACCGCTTGCGGCTTGTGGGTGTTTGATATGATCATCATCTGCTGCCGGCGTATTGACGAGTCTTTAGAGTCCTACACAGAGGTTTCCTGGCTCAAGCAAAACGAAATAGGAGTGCATATGAGATATGTGCAGGACCGAGAATAATGCGTGTATGTGATACCGTATTCTATTCTCGCGATGAATGTATCGAATTGTTGTATGCTATATAACCTAGTTATCGATTCAAGCGTTGATTCGATAAGCCGATACATAGGATACTAGTCGGTTATATGCGATATGACCGGATCGTTAAATCAAGTGTTGATTTAATGATTTAATGCATAATTGTATATTTGATATATTAGTTTGCATCAACTAGTATCGGTTTACTTAAGATGGATTTTCTCACACGGATGTACACATTGTATATGTGATATACTTTTGTGCACTTGATTGTATCATGTTTGATGATACATGTTTGCTAGGGTTTTTTGTGTAAAGATCAAACCATGGTTACATGATAATGGTTAGGGTTTTGTTTTATTCACTTATTTATTTATCTATTTATTTTTGGAAAATGATTAGCATAAAGAAAAATGGTGGCTTTCTTTGGATTGATTTTGAAGCTTCATGAAGCTTTGACTAAGTCACCATTTTGTCTCATGCTTAACCCTAACCATTCCATTCAACCATGATTAACTCTCTACACATTACCATGGTTAATATTATGATAAGTATGATTTTATTATTCATTTTGAGAATAACTTATCATAATATTCATCTTCTTCTTCTTCTTTATCACTTGAAGAAACCTTACTTCATCAATGGTGATTGATGAAAAAGTGAGAGAAATCCAATTCTAAAGTCTACCCACTTCCTATTTCTTCATCCTCTACCTCTTGCCAAGTAGTAGAGTGTGTTTTCTTCACAAGTTTCATGACTTGGTGAAGTGAGAGCTTGATCTAGTGATGCCTCGACGTAGATCATCTTCGGCACGAAGCCGACGACCTTGCCCGCCTATTTCTCCGATGAAGCTAACGCGAGAGTCCAAAATCGGATTTGTACAGCGGAGAGGACTTCTTCATGGAGCTATGGAGGTGGACAAACGGATCTACAAAGGTTGTATTTCCGTTCCCTTAGTAAAGTAGTTTACTAGTTGCTTCTTTCGCCTAGACATCTAGCTAACGATCCGTAGTCTAGGGTTTCTCGGCACCATAATTTTTCAAATTGGCATGGTTGATGCCTTGTGAGACCTCCTTAAGGTGCCTAGGAACCTTTCAAGAACACAGGATTTGAAGCGAGTTGCAGCTTCAGCTTCAGGTGTGTATGTTATTGAAAATTGTCTATCAATAAACTCTACATCCTGGATATTGGATACCGGATCAGGATCTCATATCTGTAATTCTTTGCAGGCGTTAAGAAAGCGTAGAGTTTTGAAGGCAGGTGACATGACCCTCAGAGTTGCAAATGGTGCTAGCATGGATGCTAAGGCTGTGGGGGACTATCACCTGGGATTGTCAGATGGACACTTTTTGGTTTTGCGTGGTTGTTATTATGTACCAAATGCAACCTGTAATATCATTTCTGTATCTTTATTATCTAAAGAAGGTTATGAATTTGCATTTGTAAGTAATGTAGTGAACATTCACCTTAATCAAGTTTTGATTGGGTCAGGTACATTGAACAACGGTATATACGTATTAAACCAACCACAGATTTTCAATGTCCAGAATACACACAAAAGAAAGTCTCCAGAAATAAATAAAACTTTCTTATGGCATTGTAGACTGGGTCACATCAATGAGAGAAGGTTGACTAAGTTAAATGCAGAAAGATATTTGGATCCGTTCGAATATCAATCGTATGCAACTTGTCAATCCTGTCTCAAAGGAAAGATGACAAAGACTCCGTTTACTGGACACGGAGAAAGAGCGAGCGAGCTCTTGGGACTCGTACACAGCGACGTGTGCGGTCCAATGTCTACACATGCACGAAACGGTTATTCTTACTTCATTACTTTTACGGATGACTTTTCAAGGTACGGTTATGTCTTCTTAATGAAACATAAATCCGAGGCTTTTGAAAAATTCCAGGAATTTAAGAATGAAGTAGAAAAACAAACAGGAAAAAGTATCAAGACACTGAGATCTGATCGAGGTGGTGAATACTTGAGTGCCGAGTTCCTGGGTTACTTAAAAGAGAATGGAATTCTCTCTCAGCTTACTCCTCCATACACTCCGCAACATAATGGTGTATCGGAAAGACGGAACCGAACCCTATTGGATATGGTACGGTCCATGATGAGTAACGCTGAGTTATCGCGATCGTTCTAGGGATATGCGCTAGAATCAGTGGCATACCTTTTGAACCGAGTTCCAACTAAGACTGTGCCTACTACACCATATCAGATGTGGTGTGGGAAGAGACCCTATCTTAATCACATTAAGACATGGGGATGTCCAGCTTTTGTAAAAAAGCAGCATGCGGACAAGCTCGAGGCACGCTCAGTACAGTGCAAGTTTGTGGGATATCCAAAGAACTCCAAGGGATATTACTTCTATTGCGAAGAGGAACAAAAAGTCCTTGTTTCTCGCCATGCCCACTTTCTAGAACACCAGTTCATAGAAAAAGAATTAAGTGGTGTTAGTTATATGTATGCCCTAGAGGCCATTGCTGTACATATGATGTATATTGTAGTGGATGCTTGGACATATATAGGGAGGACTTTCTTGCTCGACATGATAGTATGCTATCTGGTTGTACTTTATCTTAACATGTACTCTGATTGTCTCTATATTACATGTTGATAAAGCCCTTAGGATATGTACTCGACTACTGGGACTATGATGAGATCATACTAGTGGGGCCACGGTAGTCGACGAGTACATCCTATAATTGTTCCTAGTCGTGGGTGTATCGAGACAGGGCATCGATGCACCAGTGTAGACTAGCGTATACGCATCTTGACCCATATGATGGGCGATGGATGATCCCATATCCATCGGTGTTTGACATCAAGGATGGTGTACGGGTGCTCAGTGGAGACTGGGTACACTGGACGGACTCACCGAGAACTCCCAGATGGTATTATACCATACGTCAGATGGCAGTTCTCCGGTGACACTGGTACAGAGTAGTCTATTGACCCGAGATCGTCATAGAGTCTTGTGTGGTTTCCACTGTGCTTTGATTTCCATCATACCACGTCCAAGAGGGCGTGCAAAAAGGTGGCTTTTGGGTACAGTCCCGAATCACATGGGGGCAATGAGCGATAGGAGGGGATTCGTCTCTCCCGGTATAGGGAGTTGATGTTGTGCTGTGTTCGATTGGCTATAACCGGAAATCCCTGGCCAGGGTTGCTGAGATTTACTGGTAAGTGTTATCAGTAGTTTCTCGAACTGTTATAGACCTCATATCGACACGACTTATCAAGCTACTGGGGTCTGACGTTTACCACCCCTAGGCGAGATATGCAACATATCAGACGACGAGACCGGACTGTACGGGAGTGTTACTGTTTGGATTCGCAGGAGAATGTACAGGCTTGCTTTTTGATCTTCTGAGCGCTCAATACCTGGGTAGCTGTTACGTTTAGCTGACCGCTTGCAGCTTGTGGGTGTTTGATATGATCATCACCTACTGCCGGCGTATTGACGATTCTTTAGAGTCCTACACAGAGGTTTCTTGACTCGGGCAAAACGGAGTAGGAGCACATATGTGATATTTGCGGGACCGAGGATAATGCGATATGTGATACCGTATTATATTCTCGAGATATTTGATATCAGCCGGGTCATCGGATCAAGTGTTGATTCGATGAATCGGTACGGATAAATATTAGTCGGTTATATGCGATATAGCCGGATTGTCGGATCAAGTGTTGATTCAATAATTTGATGTATAATAATATATATGATATATTAAATTATATTAACTAATATTAGCTCACTAAAAGATTCTTTTTCTCACTCGGGTAATACATTGATATATATGCGATATATGTTAATTGTATTATTTTATTTGGTTACAATAAATATTGTATATGTGATATATAATATTGTAGCATGATATGATAAATAATGCAACATGTTTAGTAAAGATTAATCAAGATTAGGGTTTGATTTGGGTTAATGGTTACTAGATGATTCTAGAAGGTTTTTGTTTTGTCATGAAAAAGATATTTAATTATGACTCATTCTTAACTCAACCCAAAACCCTAACCCTTGGTTAATTCTCTACAATGGTTAAGTGAACCATGGTTGCATAATTGATCATTATCTCCTTTTCCTATTCATCACAAATGGATTCAACAATTATTTGTTCATCTTCTTCCTTCATTCTTTCATGGAAAAAAGCTTTCTTGATTTTTCCAAGTGATGAATAATTATGAGAAAAAGATAAATAAAGAGAGCAAAAAATCCTACTTCATCATCCTCATCTTCCCTTGCCATTTGGATGAGGGTGTTCACATCATTTCATGAGTGTTAGCTTGTGTTAAAGAAACTTCAAGGTAGATCATCTTAGTATCGAAGATCGGAAGCAAAGGTTGCGTCTTTCTCTTCGTGGAACCTCTCGAGAGTCCGGATCCCGATGATCGCAGCGAAGGGACCACAACACGGAGCATATGAAGTGAAGGACCGGATCTACAAAGGTTGTAATCCCTCTCACTTAGTGTTAAAGTGTTTAGCATGCTTGTTTTCGCCTAATCTCTAGTTTAAAGTTCCGTATTCGGGTTGTTCGGCACGGCTAAATTTTTAATCGGGCATGGTTGATGCCTCGTAGACCCTTGTGCTCGTGCATAGCAACCCTACAGTGGTATCAAAGCCAAGCTAGAGCTTTAGGCGAAGTCTAGACGGAGTTTGAAGTCCGATCGAACCCGAAACCCCGACTTCAAATTGCTCTTTGTCCTTTTTTGAAAATTGTGGATTTTTCAATATTAAAAATATGTAGAGAATTAAGCAGGGTTTTTTATGAATTACTGTGCAAAACGGAGCCTCCAATTCCTCCAAAGTGCGGCGGAACCGCGGCAGAAGCATGGCTTCTGCGGCGGTTCCGCGGCATTATGATGACGTCACCCTCTCTAGTTTGAACAGTAACTTCTTTTATTCAGTGCTGAGTTCTCTGGGAATTTTTAATATTTATTCTACAGTTGAGTTTTCTGGGGTTGTTTATGGGATTCGATAATTCGATCGGATTATCAGATTTTGTCTATGTGTGTTTTTCGGATAAATTTTAGAAACTGTTAAAAAGTTCGAACGGATATCAATAACTCACTTTTTCCTCTGTCGGAAAATTTTTCAAAAGTTGGATTTTTTCTCGTGTTTAAGAATGTTCTAAGTCATGCAAGTAACTCGGTGGACCCTCTAGAAGACAACAAATCTTAACTCGATTATGTGACCGTCTTGAACTGCCTTTTGAACCTTAGGGTTTGGGGCAGTACGGCGTGCCACATGTGAGGCGTTGGCTTGACCCTTCTACGGCTGGACCATTGGTACTGTGGCATGTAATGGATGTTTTTAAACTGATTTCAAGTGTTGAGATATATTGGGGAAATCTTGGGTGCTTGATGATTCGATCGGAAAGTTTAACTTTTTCTATTTATCTGGAATGTGATACAATAATTGGAATCCACAGGTAGTTATGAGATAACTAATTTGAATATTATAAACATAGCAGTTTAGTCTCAGATGATCGGTTGCCACGGAATTTTGATGCGATCAAAAGTCCGTCGCAATCACGTAGCGTACGCGGATACTCGCCGGGTAAACTTAATAGACAGCTACACCCCATAGCCCCGACCAAGTGACTGTAGGAGAACCCCGTCGCCGAAAGCATCCGTTCGGGTGCTCGCGGCAGCGGTGTTCCGCCTTAGTGCACTTCGTCGACGGCATCTCGGGGTGCTGCCGTGTACTAAAGTTTGCGACGAGCATTCGATCAGTTCGTCGGGAATCTTGTTGAATTGCCCAACTTGATATTGAAAAGAGTTTTCGATAATGAGACTAAAATGCGGGGTTTATAATTGTTAGATATGCGATGTCTAAGGAATTCATTTGGTTTGGCATGCGATGTCTAAGGAGGTTGCGGATTCCAACTGTTGTAGTTTTACACTTTCTTTTCTGTGACCGTAAGCGTAGTATGTGGTGTATCGCCGGCTTCGTTGCTATACATCAACGACAATCGGGATACGCATACTTGCTTACGTTGATGATATGTGATATTATGTGTTGCTGTGATATGTTGTATTGGATCGTCGCTTTTGAATAGCCGGGGGTTTTATGTGAGATGAGAGTTTTTCTTTTTCATTCATGTAAAATTCATTTGTATGTAATATTCTTTTATTGGGGCACTTCCAGGTAGCGGAAGATGTCACCGTTGTATATTATTTACTTTTCCGCATTAGGTAGACCCAAGGAGGGGAGCACAAGTAACCGGGTTCTAGGGTCCAGTGGGAGACCATCTCGAGGAGTCGAGACCGGGTCTCCTAACCCTAGAATTGGCAGTGTTACTTGCCGCTCTCATAGGGGTCTAGGGATGTAGGTTTGGCTATTCATCGCGACCGTGGAATCCGTGTTTTATACAGGCTCGTATTGAAAACACGGACGTCCTAGTATATCCAATATTTCATATATGTTCTTCTGCTGCACTGTTCTGTGATGAGATCATATTACTGCCTGAGACGAATGTTTATATTTTATATATTTGAGATATATGTTATATTGCAGATTTCGTTTCAAAAGAGATGCTTGTGAAGCATAATAAAATGGGACTTCATTAATGAGATTAATGAAATAAAAGAAACCTAAGATGTTGTAGAAACTTGTTTATAAAAACTGGTAGCTACAGTTCTTGCTTTGCATAGCGGTGTTCCTTGTAGAACATCCAGCACCTTATTCGATAAGGAAAGGACCGAGATCCCTTCACCGGGAGTGACTCCTTTAGCAATAACTGGCAGTTGCTACACCCCTCGGTTTGTCTTTTGATTGCTTCTGTAGTTCTTGCTTTGCATAGTGGTATATATGATATATCCTGCACCTTATTCGATGAGGAAAGGGCCGACGATCCCTTCACCGGGAGTGACCCCTTTAGCAAAACTAGAAAAAGCCTCAAAAACACTCCATTTAAAATCCCTCGATTCTACGACGATATCAAGTTCATTACGCAATAGGTTTTCTTAAAAACCTGTCGTAACCCTCCGTCATTTTAGGAAGTAGAGTACTTAGTATTCGTGCTGTGTTTGTTGACCATAGTTAAGGCACAGTATACGGTAGCTAAGTGATGTCTTCCTATATAGCATATGATGTGATTAGTTAGGACAGTCATATGACTTTGTTGACCTTAGTTAAGGGTCATGTGGGTGGGTCTAATTAATCAAGAAATGACGGGTAGAACTTGACTAGTGCTTATGATTTGTTGACCATAGTTAAGGTCATAAGTCACTAGGGGCAAAATATTATTGGGAATTTCAAGTGTTGAAATTTGCAATAAGATTGCATACCTTCTATGAGATAGTTGGATCCCGATACCCGCTGCGAGTAAGAGTTACTTCTGGGAGAGTTTTACACATTACAATTAGCCGATCAAGTAGGTGTCTAGAAAGGTGTTAATGGGGTTACGCCTCTGGGAAAACGAGGTTAACTTTAATTAGGTTCGTGCGAAAGCACGGGGGACCTCCCTCAAAGTACCGACACTGGCCTGGCTGAAAGATTGGCGAACTTGTAGCGTGTAATTAATCCCGGCTAGTCTTTCCTTTTAGGGTTTGAAGGAAGATTTGATTAAAACAGTGGGAGACATCCTGATTAGATATATTAGATAACCAATCTAATCTTGCAAGAACATACGCTGAGTGTTTTCTTCTCTCTCTCTCCAGATAGCGAACATATCACGCCTTAATCTAGATAATAAAACGGATATATTGACCGAACCCGCTTGTTATACTGAGCTGGGGAACGTTGGTCCCGCTCCAACTTATAATTGTTATAGGACAGAGCAGGAAATTGGGGAATACCAGATTTCCCGTGCCGCCCAAACGAAGAAAGTGCATGCTGATGCATCTTCTTCGGGTGTGTTCATTATAGAGAACTGTTTCTCAGTATCCTTTACGTCCTAGGTATGTGATACCGGAACAAGATCCCGTATATGTAATCTGTTACATGGGCTACAGATAGGTAAAGAACTGAGAACGGGTGATAAGTTTCATGAGACAGAAAACGGTGCAAGTGTTGCAGCCAAGTCTGTTGGTCACTGTCACCCTGTATTACCAGAATACATTGATTCTGAACAAATGTTATTAGATACCGAACCTGATATATAAAATCATATCAGTCTCTTTATTAGTAAAGAAAGGATATAATTTTGTATTGTTGGATAATGTTTTGAACATTTCCTATATCAAGAGTTGATCGGTTCATGCACGTTATCTAAAAGCATTGTCGTTCTAAATCAAACTACAGTTCTTAGTATATGGAACACACACAAGAGGAAGAGTTCAGAAATGAACAAATCCTTCTTGAGGCATTGTAGACTAGGTCATATCAATGCGACCCGACTGGCTGAAGTTACATTTAGATGCATATTTAAATTAGTTTGAATTTACATCTTGTGAAACTTGCCGGTCATGTCATAAAGATAAGATGACCACAGCTCTGTTTGTTAGAAACAGAGAAAAAGTTAGTGAACTTTTGGGATTGATACATGCTGATGTATGAAAGTCCCCTGTCTACACATGCCAAGATTGCTTCTTTGTACTTCATTACATTCTCTGATAATCTCTCAAGATTCAGACATATGTTCCTGCTGAAACACAAGTCCGAACCTTTTGAGATATTCACAGAATATAAGATAGAAGTAGAGAACCAAAAATATGGGTATAAGTATTATGTCCTTTGATGAGATCAAGGAGGAGAATACTTGAGCACGGAATTCCTGGACTATTCTAAAGGAGAATGAGATTCTCTCTCAGCATTACTCCTCCGTATACACCATAGCACGATGGTATATCGGGGCGGAGCAAACTCACCCTATTAGATATGGTGTGCTCTATGATGAGTACTAATGAGTTTCCTATTTCCTTTTGGGAGTTATGCACTTGAGAAGCTGCATACCTATTGAATAGGGTTCAAATCAAATCAGTTGTCTACCACTTCATATGTGATATGGAAAGGGAAGAGCCTATATCTTAAGTTTTTTAAGATTTGGGGTTGTCCGGCCTATGTCTAAAAGCAAAATCCGGACAAGCTCGAGGCAAGTTCTGTTATGTAGAACTGGAAGGGTTCCAGCTATACAAACTGCAGCTGATGATTTGGTAGAACCAAAGGATTCAATAGTTTCCAACGAACCTCAGCCTCTCCGCCGATCTAGTAGGGTTCCTCACCCACCTGAGAGATACTTCGGTTTCTCTATGATAGTGGGAGCGAGGATTGCATCATGAGATGATGACCCAACTAGTTTCGAGCTGGCCATCAGGAGTGGGACTCTGTAAGAATGGCTGGATGCTTATCGATCTGAGATGGAATCCTTATACACCAACAAAGTATGGACTTTGGTTGCTTTATCTGAAGGGTTAAATCCCCATCAGGAGCAAGTATATCTTGAGAAGATTACTTGGTGTACATGGAAAGGTTGAGACTTTCAAAGCTAGACTTGTTAAAGGTTTGCATCATAGACCAGGTATGGATTATGTTGAAACCTTTTATAAGGATCTATGCTTAAGTCCATCCAGATCCTACTTGCCACGGCTACATACCATGACTACGATATCTGGTGGTTGGGTGTCATGACTGCTTTTCTAAGTGATGTTTTAGAAAAGAGCGTCTATAAGTACACAGCCAGAGGGCTTCGTAGACAGTGGGAGCAGCGGAAACGTGTGCAAGATGTTTTATATGATAAAACAGGCATCGCGGAGTTGGAACATCTGTTTTGATGTGGTAGTCAAAGAGTTTGACTTCATCAAAATGGTAGATGAACCTTGTATATACGAAAAGGTAGTAGGGAGTATGGTGATGATCCTCGTAGAGTACGTGGATGACATACTCTTGATAGGGAAGGAGTTTCCTATGCTACGCACGGTCAATCTCCGCTTATCACAAGGATTCTCCATATAGGATCAAGTGATACCTCCTAAATCCTGGGTTTTGAATCTATGAGATAGATCTAATTGGATGTTAGGATACTCACTAGTTGTAGTGAGATAGTATCAATCGATCCTGGGGAGAATCACTGGAAAGGTTCCAGAGTGATAAGGACGACTGAATGTCAGTCGCAGGCATTGTCTTTACCCTCAGTGGAGGGACGGTATGTTGGAAGAGTTCCACGCTAGATACCGTGACATACTAGACGATTAAAGGCAAGATACATCGTTACCAAGGATGCTACCAAAGAGGCAGTCTGGATATATATATAAGTTCATAAGATGAACTTAGTTCCTACCATTGTGTGATAATGGAGTTGTGGCTTTAGCCAAGGAACTACCGTCCCATCAGAAATCCAGATATAATTCTTAGGCAGTATCACCTGATCATGGAGATGGTTGATCTCCAGGGAGATCGAGGTTAGGAGAGTAGACACAGAGGACAACAGCGCGGATCCATTCACAAAGGCCTTTTTCCCAGTAGAGACTTTTATGGGATGGTTGAGTATGAAAAACTTCAACCGCAGCTAATTGTTGGGTATGCGATACCATAACAGATGGCCCTAGTGCAAGTGGGAGATTGTTAGTTATATGTATGCCCTAGAGGCCATTGCTGTACATACGATGTATATTGTAGTGGATGCTTGGACATATATAGGGAGGACTTTCTTGCTCGACATGATAGTATGCTATCTGGTTGTACTTTATCATAACATGTACTCTGATTGTCTCTATATTACATGTTGATAAAGCCCTTATGATATATACTCGACTACTGGGACAATGATGAGATCATACTAGTGGGGCCACGGTAGTCGATGAGTACATCCTATAATTGTTCCTAGTCGTGGGTGTATCGAGACAGGGCATCGATGCACCAGTGTAGACTAGCGTATACGCATCTTGACCCATATGATGTGCGATGGATGATCCCATATCCATCGGTGTTTGACATCAAAGATGGTGTACGGGTGCTCAGTGGAGACTGGGTACACTGTGTTAGTAATTTGTATGCCCTAAAGGCCATTATATGGATAGTGGAAACTTGGACATATTATCTATGGAGATAGATGAATTTCTTGCTCAAAATGATAGTACGCTATCTGGTTTGCTTTATCTGTACATGTAGATTTAATCATTTACACATGTTGATAAAGCCCAAAGGATATTTGCTTGACTATTGTGATTATGATGCGGATCATACTAGTGGGGCACAAGTAGTCTATAAGCATATCCTTGAACTGTTCCTAGTCAAGGGTGTATCGAGACAGGGCATCGATATTCCAGAGTAGACTAGCGTATGCTATTCTTGTCCCATATGATGGGCGATAGATGATCCCATATCCATCTGGTGAGGAGACACCAAAGATTGTATACGGGTGCTCAGTGGAGACTGGGTACACTGAACGGACTCGCCGAGAACTCCTATGTGGTATTATATCTATCGTCGGATAGCAGTTCTCTAGGAACACTGGTACAGGTTAGTCTGTAGACCCGAGATCGTCATAGAGTCTTGTGTGTCCTCCCACTATACTTTGATCTCCACCCTACCACGGCTCTACTGAGTCGTGCAAACAGGTGGTCTTTGGGTACAGTCCCGAGGCGCATGGAGGCAATGAGCGATAGGAGGGGTTTCGTCTCTCCCGGTATTGGGGGTTGATGTTGTGCTATGCTCGATTGGCTATAACATGAAGTCCCTGGCCAGGGCTGCTGAGATTTACTGATAAAAGTTATCAGTAGTTTCTCGATCTGTTATGAGCCATACACCAGCATGACTTATTGAGTTACTGGGGTCGACGATACCATCCCTAGACTTGATATGCAGCATATCTGACGAAGAGACCGGACTGTACGGTAAGTGTTGCCAGTTGGCTCGACGGGAGTTTTTACAGCTTCGCTGGTTTTCTTCTGATCGTTTCAATACCCGGGTGGCCGTTATGTTTAGCTGACCTCTTGCGGCTTGTAGATGTTTGATATGATCATCATCTACTGCTGGCGTATTGACGAGTCTTAGAGTCCCACAAATGAAGTTTCCTGGCTCAGGCAAAACGATGTGGTGTGCATATGAGATATGCGCGGGACCCGATTAAATACGGTTATGTGATAACGTATATTAATCGGGCATTTTCTATTTGTCCGATCGTATGAGATATGACCGGTTTGGTAAAATCAAGTGTTGATTTAACTAATTACATTTAGATTAATCCTTTAAGTAAATCCTTTTGTATGCATGCATGCATGCACATGATGATGTGCATGGACACCTACATGCATACATAGTATCATGGTTGTTGATACAAAAATGATGGCAATATAAGACTTATATTGAATCTTTTAATTTGTATTTATCATTTTAAGTTAATGTAAAGAATATCCACTAATGCTCCATTATTACTTAGTGGGTAAGTTTTATTTAACTTAGTAAAAAGAATTTCCACCATGCTTAATTCTTTAGGAAAAGAATTTCCATTCATAATTATGGTGGTAATGGAATAATGGTGATTATTCCTTTCTTAACACTATAAATAGCTTCATATGTGATATGAAACAAGAAGCACACAACAAGGAAAAAAATTGAGTGCAAGGGTGTGAAAAATACAAGTTATCATATGTGATATGAAAGAAAGCTAAAGCCACCATTATCTTCTTCTTCCTCTCTTGATTTCTCTCTTGAGTGAAGATTGACAAAAGAAAGGATTTTAATTGAAGAACATAAACCACATCATCATACTACACACCTCTAGCCGATTTGTGTAGGGTGTTTACTCTACTTCGTTTGCGAAACAAGTAAGGTAAGGAGCTTTGGGCAAAGGGACTTCGGGTGGATCATCGTGGACAAGGAAGGCTACCATCGATCCGTTCCAAACTCTCATAGTGCCAAGGAGTCACCGAGGGAGATCTACAAAGGTTGTAATCTTTCCTCTTAGTGATAGTTTTACAATTGCATGTGATGTTTAGTTGTATAATCCCTAAAACTTCTAGTTTCGATTCTTGTCGGGTTAACTTAACACCTCTAAATTTTTGATTATGGCATGTGTGATGCTAACGAACTCTTGACGAGGTGCTAGGCAAGCCCTACAGTGGTATCAGAGCCAAGCTAGAGCATTAGGCGATGCGTAGGCGAAATTAAACGTCCGATCGAACCGCAAAACATCAATTTTGACAGCTCTCTGGAAATTTTTTGAAAATTGGATTTTTCCAAATTAAAATGTCCTAAAAAAATCAGCAGGCAAAACTAAGAATTACCATGTAAAAATTTTTGAACGATCTCTCTAAAGCGCGGCGGAAGGGCGGCCAAAACATGGTTTTGGCGGCGCTTTAGCGGCCGTACTGTAGCATCATGAGAAATTTTTTTTTGCAAAAGACCTGATTTAATTAGTACATGCCTCTGGAATATTTAAAAACATACTCAACTGTTGAGTTTTCTGGAGATAAATTGAATTTGGTGATTCGATTGGAAATGATTAATTTCGTTCAGATTTTCAGATTTTTAGAACTTGTTAAAATGTTTGAACGAATATTACAAACACAGTTTTTCCCGTATTGGAAAAATTCCAAGTGTTGGATTTTTCCCTAGTTCAAAACCTTTGAAAAACATGCAAGCGCATCTATGGACACTCTAGAAGAACATAACCTTAACTCGATTATGTGACCGTCAAAACTGTCACTGAACCTTAGGGTTTGTGGTAGTTTAGCGTTGCCACATGTGAGGCGTTGGTTTGGCCCTTCTACGGTTGGTCCATAAGGGGCTGTGGCATGTTCTAGAAACTTTTGAACTCGGCTCAAGTGTTGTGCAGTTTGGGAAATCTAGGATGTTTTGTTTATTCGATCGAAGAGTTTAACATTGTCTATTTATCTGAAATGTGAAACAATATGTGGAATTCATATAGTTAGGCATGAAATACGAAGTATATGATATTTCGTATTTATGATGTCTAAGGTAATTGTGGATTCCAAATGTTGTAGTTTTTCATTTTATTTTCTGTGACCGTAAGTGTAGTATGTGGTGTATCGCCGTTTTCGTTGCTATACGTCAAAGACAATCGGGACACGCATACTTACTTACGTTGATGATATGAGATATTATGTGTTGCTGAGATATGATGAGCAGGATTGTCGCGATTGAATAGCCGGGGTTTTTTTATGTGAGATGAGAGTTTTATTTTTCATTCATGTAAAATCAATTGTATATTATTTACTTTTCCGCATTAGGATAGACCCAAGGAGGGGAGCACAAGTGACCGGGTTCTAGGGTTCAGTGGGAGGCCATCTCGAGGAGTCGAGACCGGGTCTCCTAAACTCTAGAATTGGCGGGATCACTTGCCGCTCTCGTAGGGGTCTAAGGGTGTGGGCTTGGCTATTCATCACGACCGTGGAATCCGTATTTTCTATTGTTGGCTCAATACAAAATACGGACGTCCTAGATATCCTTTTATATGCTTCTGCTGTTGATATTCTGTAATGTGATTACTTAGTATCTGAGACGAATGGATTATTATTATATATATGATATATAATAAATGTTGCTTATATTTTACACCCGCGCTAGTCCCGCCCCGCTATGCCGTTAGTTAAGTAACCTAACGGTGCATAACGGGACACTGTGGCGAATGCGGATGGTATAAGTATACGTTCTATTCTGTGATGGCTTAGGAACTTAAATGATGGGATCACGTTAATGAGATTAATGTAAAGAAAAGAAACCTAATGATGTTGTAGAATCGGATTTGAAACAAACTCGGCTTTTTATGAAAAATGCAAGTTTCAAAAAGATGCGGAGCTTAAGCCACTTCTTTTCTTAACCGTTTGATTCTACAACGAGATCAAGTTCAAAGCGTTAAAGGTTTTCTTAAAAACCATCCGCAACCCTCCGTCATTTTAGGAAGTAGAGTACTTAGTATTCGTGCTGCGTATGTTGATTATAGTCAAGGCGTAGTGTACGGTAGCTAAGTGATGTCTTCCTACAAAGCATATGATGCGATTAGTTAGGACATTCATGTGATTATGTTGATCATAGTCAAGGGTCATATGGGTGGGTCTAGTTAATCATGAAATGACGGGTAGAATTTGACTAGTACTTATGATATGTTGACCATAGCCAAGGTCATAAGTGACTAGGGGTAAAAACCATATCGGGAATTTCAAGAGTTGAAATTTGCAATGAGATTGCATACCATCTATATGATAGTTGGATCTCGATCTCACTGTAAGTAAGTGTTACTTCCAGGAAAACTTTCCTGGCTAGTTTTCTTTTCAGGTTTTGAAAGAAAATTTGATTAAAAGCAGTGGGAGACATCGATTAGATAAAATAATAACCAATCTAATTCTTTGAAAGAGCAATTCGCTAAGTGTATCCTTTTCTCTCTCCAAATGGCAGTTACAGATGTCAGGACTTAAGCTTCTACTTGAGAAAAATAAACTTACAGGACCAAATTATAAAGAATGGTTGAGGAACTTGAACATTGCACTCTCATATGATAAGGTATCATATGTCCTCAATACTGAACCCCCACCCATCCCAGGACCTGAATCATCTGTCGCGGATAGGGAGATCCGGAAAACTTGGGAAATTGACTGCAACACGGCCAAGTGCCTCGCGCTTGCTTCTATGGACAATATCCATCAGAAGCAACACGAGAATATGGATGTGCAATCCATCTTTCTTCACACAAAGGAGTTGTATGAAGAGCAAACTCGTACCTTGAGATACGAGGCATCTAGAAAGCTGTTTCAGATGCGAATGGCCGCTGGTACATCAGTTGGAGACCATGTTTTGAAAATGATTGGTCTTATTGAAGAACTTGAGGGTCTGGGATGGACAATGGATAATGAGCAATATACAGATATTGTTCTTCAGTCTCTCCCCCCTGCCTTTGCTCCGTTCATAGTAAATTTCAATATGAATGGTTTGGAGAAATCATTGCCTGAACTTCTCAATATGTTGAGGAGTGCAGAGAACACATTGAAAATGGCAAGGACTCCCGCTCTGGTTGCTGGGCCATCTTCCTCTTCATTCCCAAAAGCTAAGGCTAAGGGAAAGAAGAAGAAGAAGTCCATCAAACAGAAAGGTGGAGTTAGAAAGGCGAAGGGGAAAGACAAAGCAGGGGCTGAGGGAAGTGGAAAAGGAGAATGTTTTTACTGTAAAAAGTCAGGACATTGGAAACGCAACTGTGCTGAATATCTTGCTGATCTCAAGAAGAAGAAGCATGCTGATGCTTCCACTTCAGGTGTGTTTGTAACTGAAAATTGTTTTTCCTTAAACTCTGCATCCTGGGTATTGGATACCGGTTCTGGTTCTCACATCTGCAATTGTATGCAGGGATTGAGAAATAGTAGAGTTTTAAAAACAGGAGATCATACTCTGCGGGTTGGAAATGGTTCCAATATACATGCTGTATCCGTGGGAGAGTATCATCTAGGGTTGCCTTCAGGAAGTATTTTGGTTTTGAACCCGTGTTATTTTGTACCAAGTATGTTATGTAATATTATATCTGTTTCTTTGTTGGACAATGAAGGATATCATTTTATATTGCAAAATAATGTTATGAACATTAACCTGAATCAAGAGTTGATTGGGTATGGTACACTAAATAACGGTATTTACATCCTGAACCAACACACAGTTTTCAATATACAACATACTAGTAAAAGAAAGTTTTCAGATATAAATGAAGCTTTTCTTTGGCATTGTAGACTTGGTCATATTAACGAAACAAGACTAAACAAGCTACATAAAGATGGATATTTGAATACGTTTGAATATAAATCTTATGCGACTTGCCAGTCTTGTATCAAAGGTAAAATGACCAAAACTCCGTTTAGTGGACACGGAGAGAGAGCTGGTGAACTCTTAAGCCTCATACATAGTGATGTATGCGGACCAATGTCTACACTTGCAAGAGGTGGTTTTTCATACTTCATCACTTTTACTGATGATTTCTCAAGATTCGGACACGTGTTTTTGATAAAGCACAAATCTGAAGCTTTTGAGAAATTCAAGGAGTATAAACTTGAAGTAGAGAAGCAAACAGGCTTGAGTATCAAGAAACTTCGATCGGATCGAGGTGGAGAGTATTTAAGTACAGAGTTTCTAGACTTCTTAAAAGAGAATGGGATTCTCTCTCAGCTCACTCCTCCTTACACACCGCAGCACAATGGTGTGTCAGAACGGAGGAATCGTACCCTATTGGATATGGTACGATCCATGATGTGTGATACTGAGTTACCGCTTTCCTTTTGGGGACATGCATTGGAGACAGCAATGTATCTATTGAACAGGGTGCCAACCAAGACCGTGTCTACCACTCCATATGAGATGTGGAATGGAAAGAGACCATCTCTTAAAAGGTTTAGGATTTGGGGTTGTCCGGCTTTTGTTAAAAAGCAGAATCCAGACAAACTCGAGACACGATCGGTCATGTGTAAATTTGTGGGGTATCCAAAACATTCATATGGATATCTATTCTACCACAAAGAGGAACAAAAGGTGTTTGTTGCTCAGCATGCCACATTTTTGGAAAATGAGTTCTTTACGGAAAGTACTAATGGCAATGTGGTAGAACTAGAAGAGGTTCTAGAGACACAAATTACTCAGGAGGAATTGGTTGAAACTGATGTTGCAGTAGAACTTCAAGAACCTCAGCCACTTAGGAGGTCTAGTAGAACTTCTCACCCACCAGAGAGATACTATGGGTTTCTCATAGATGGTGATAGAGAAGATTGCATCATAGATGATGATGACCCTACTAGTTTTCAGCAAGCTATCACGAGTGGTGACTCAGTGAAATGGCTGGAAGCAATGAGATCTGAAATGGAGTCAATGTACACCAACAAAGTATGGACTTTGGACGTTGCGCCTCCTGGGATAAAACCCGTTGGGTGCAAATGGATCTTTAAGAGAAAGATTGGTGTAGATGGACAGGTGGAGACCTATAAAGCAAGGCTTGTAGCGAAAGGTTTTCGTCAAAGACCAGGCTTGGACTATGATGAAACTTTCTCTCCGGTAGCAATGCTTAAATCCATTAGGATCCTACTTGCTATTGCTGCTCACTATGATTATGAAATATGGCAGATGGACGTGAAAACTGCATTTCTAAATGGTGATTTAGAAGAATGTGTTTTTATGGATCAGCCAGAGGGCTTCATTGATAGTGGGAGCAGCGGGAAAGCATGTAGATTGCTTAAATCCATTTATGGATTAAAGCAGGCCTCAAGGAGCTGGAACATCTGCTTTGATGATACAATCAAAGAGTTTGATTTTATCAGAAATGAAGATGAACCATGTATTTATAAGAAGATTGTAGGGAGTACTGTCACATTCCTCGTATTGTACGTAGATGACATTCTCCTGATAGGAAATGATGTTCCTATGCTACAATCGGTCAAACTATTCTTATCACAAAGGTTCTCCATGAAGGACCTGGGTGATGCCTCGCGCATTTTGGGCATTAGGATCTATAGAGATAGATCCAAGAGGTTATTGGGACTGTCCCAATCAAAGTACATAGACACCATTCTAAAGAGGTTTAGTATGGAAGATTCCAAGCGTGGTGCCTTGCCTGCTAGTCATGGAATCACTCTCTCTAAGGATTACTGTCCGAAGACTGATGAAGAGAGAGCTCGCATGAGCATTATACCCTACGCTTCAGCCGTGGGATCTATAATGTATGCGATGTTGTGTACCCGCCCTGATGTGGCTTATGCACTGGCTGTAGTAAGCAGGTATCAATCCAACCCAGGGGAGAAACATTGGATAGCAGTGAAGAACATTCTTAAGTACTTGCGAAGGACTAAAGAATTGTTCTTGGTGTATGGTAATGGGGATCTCCAGATGGAGGCCTTTACCGATTCAAGCTTCCAAAGTGACAAGGATGACAGTAAATCAATCTCAGGGTTTGTATTTACTTTAAATGGAGGAGCGGTTAGTTGGAAGAGTTCCAAACAGGACACCGTTGCAGACTCCACGATGGAAGCTGAGTATATTGCTGCAAGTGATGCTGCTAAGGAAGCCGTCTGGATGAAGAAGTTCATTGCGGAACTAGGAGTAGTTCCAACCATTGTTGATCCAATACCATTGTATTGCGATAATAATGGAGCTATAGCATTAGCTAAAGAACCAAGGTCCCATCAGAAATCTAGACACATCCTAAGGAGATATCATCTGATCCGGGAGATAGTGGATCGCCAGGAGATCGAGATTCGGAGAGTAGATACAAAGGATAACACAGCGGATCCATTCACCAAGGCACTTCCACAGCCTCAGCATGAGCGACTGTTTGAAATGTTGGGTATGAGATACGCCAATAACTGGCCTTAGTGCAAGTGGGAGATTGTTAGTAATTTGTATGCCCTAAAGGCCATTATATGGATAGTGGAAACTTGGACATATTATCTATGGAGATAGATGAATTTCTTGCTCAAAATGATAGTACGCTATCTGGTTTGCTTTATCTGTACATGTAGATTTAATCATTTACACATGTTGATAAAGCCCAAAGGATATTTGCTTGACTATTATGATTATGATGCGGATCATACTAGTGGGGCACAAGTAGTCTATAAGCATATCCTTGAACTGTTCCTAGTCAAGGGTGTATCGAGACAGGGCATCGATATTCCAGAGTAGACTAGCGTATGCTATTCTTGTCCCATATGATGGGCGATGGATGATCCCATATCCATCTGGTGAGGAGACACCAAAGATTGTATACGGGTGCTCAGTGGAGACTGGGTACACTGAACGGACTCGCCGAGAACTCCTATGTGGTATTATATCTATCGTCGGATAGCAGTTCTCTAGGAACACTGGTACAGGTTAGTCTGTAGACCCGAGATCGTCATAGAGTCTTGTGTGTCCTCCCACTATACTTTGATCTCCACCCTACCACGGCTCTACTGAGTCGTGCAAACAGGTGGTCTTTGGGTACAGTCCCGAGGCGCATGGAGGCAATGAGCGATAGGAGGGGTTTCGTCTCTCCCGGTATTGGGGGTTGATGTTGTGCTATGCTCGATTGGCTATAACATGAAGTCCCTGGCCAGGGCTGCTGAGATTTACTGATAAAAGTTATCAGTAGTTTCTCGATCTGTTATGAGCCATACACCAGCATGACTTATTGAGTTACTGGGGTCGACGATACCATCCCTAGACTTGATATGCAGCATATCTGACGAAGAGACCGGACTGTACGGTAAGTGTTGCCAGTTGGCTCGACGGGAGTTTTTACAGCTTCGCTGGTTTTCTTCTGATCGTTTCAATACCCGGGTGGCCGTTATGTTTAGCTGACCTCTTGCAGCTTGTAGATGTTTGATATGATCATCATCTACTGCTGGCGTATTGACGAGTCTTAGAGTCCCACAAATGAAGTTTCCTGGCTCAGGCAAAACGATGTGGTGTGCATATGAGATATGCGCGGGACCCGATTAAATACGGTTATGTGATAACGTATATTAATCGGGCATTTTCTATTTGTCCGATCGTATGAGATATGACCGGTTTGGTAAAATCAAGTGTTGATTTAACTAATTACATTTAGATTAATCCTTTAAGTAAATCCTTTTGTATGCATGCATGCATGCACATGATGATGTGCATGGACACCTACATGCATACATAGTATCATGGTTGTTGATACAAAAATGATGGCAATATAAGACTTATATTGAATCTTTTAATTTGTATTTATCATTTTAAGTTAATGTAAAGAATATCCACTAATGCTCCATTATTACTTAGTGGGTAAGTTTTATTTAACTTAGTAAAAAGAATTTCCACCATGCTTAATTATTTAGGAAAAGAATTTCCACTCATAATTATGGTGGTAATGGAATAATGGTGATTATTCCTTTCTTAACACTATAAATAGCTTCATATGTGATATGAAACAAGAAGCACACAACAAGGAAAAAAATTGAGTGCAAGGGTGTGAAAAATACAAGTTATCATATGTGATATGAAAGAAAGCTAAAGCCACCATTATCTTCTTCTTCCTCTCTTGATTTCTCTCTTGAGTGAAGATTGACAAAAGAAAGGATTTTAATTGAAGAAAATAAACCACATCATCATACTACACACCTCTAGCCGATTTGTGTAGGGTGTTTACTCTACTTCGTTTGCGAAACAAGTAAGGTAAGGAGCTTTGGGCAAAGGGACTTCGGGTGGATCATCGTGGACAAGGAAGGCTACCATCGATCCGTTCCAAACTCTCATAGTGCCAAGGAGTCACCGAGGGAGATCTACAAAGGTTGTAATCTTTCCTCTTAGTGATAGTTTTACAATTGCATGTGATGTTTAGTTGTATAATCCCTAAAACTTCTAGTTTCGATTCTTGTCGGGTTAACTTAACACCTCTAAATTTTTGATTATGGCATGTGTGATGCTAACGAACTCTTGACGAGATGCTAGGCAAGCCCTACACACTGGACGGACTCGCCGAGAACTCCCAGATGGTATTATACCATACGTCAGATGGCAGTTCTCCGGTGACACTGGTACAGAGTAGTCTGTTGACCCGAGATCGTCATAGAGTCTTGTGTGGTTCCCACTGTGCTTTGATTTCCATCATACCACATCTAAGAGGGCGTGCAAAAAGGTGGCTTTTGGGTACAGTCCCGAATCACATGGAGGCAATGAGCGATAGGAGGGGATTCGTCTCTCCCGGTATAGGGAGTTGATGTTGTGCTGTGTTCGATTTGCTATAACCGGAAATCCCTGGCCAGGGTTGCTGAGATTTACTGGTAAGTGTTATCAGTAGTTTCTTGAACTGTTATAGACCTCATATCGACACGACTTATCAAGCTACTGGGGTCTGACGTTTACCACCCCTAGGCGAGATATGCAACATATCAGACGACGAGACCGGACTGTACGGGAGTGTTACTGTTTGGATTCACAGGAGAATGTATAGGCTTGCTTGTTGATCTTCTGAGCGCTCAATACCTGGGTAGCTGTTACGTTTAGCTGACCGCTTGCAGCTTGTGGGTGTTTGATATGATCATCACCTACTGCCGGCGTATTGACGATTCTTTAGAGTCCTACAAAGAGGTTTCTTGACTCGGGCAAAACGGAGTAGGAGCACATATGTGATATGTGCGGGACCGAGGATAATGCGATATGTGATACCGTATTATATTCTCGAGATATTTGATATCAGCCGGGTCATCGGATTAAGTGTTGATTCGATGAATCGGTACGGATAAATATTAGTCGGTTATATGCGATATAGCCGGATTGTCGGATCAAGTGTTGATTCGATAATTTAATGTATAATAATATATATGATATATTAAATTACATTAACTAATATTAGCTCACTAAAAGATTCTTTTTCTCACTCGGGTAATACATTGATATATATGCGATATATGTTAATTGTATTATTTTATTTGGTTACAATAAATATTGTATATGTGATATATAATATTGTAGAATGATATGATAAATAATGCAACATGTTTAGTAAAGATTAATCAAGATTAGGGTTTGATTTGGGTTAATGGTTTCTAGATGATTCTAGAAGGTTTTTGTTTTGTCATGAAAAAGATATTTACTTATGACTCATTCTTAACTCAACCCAAAACCCTAACCCTTGGTTAATTCTCTACAATGGTTAAGTGAACCATGGTTACATAATTGATCATTATCTCCTTTTCCTATTCATCACAAATGGATTCAACAATTATTTGTTCATCTTCTTCCTTCATTCTTTCATGGAAAAAAGCTTTCTTGATTTTTCCAAGTGATGAATAATTATGAGAAAAAGATAAATAAAGAGGGCAAAAAATCCTACTTCATCATCCTCATCTTCCCTTGCCATTTAGATGAGGGTGTTCACATCATTTCATGAGTGTTAGCTTGTGTTAAAGAAACTTCAAGGTAGATCATCTTAGTATCGAAGATCGGAAGCAAAGGTTGCGTCTTTCTCTTCGTGGAACCTCTCGAGAGTCCGGATCCCGATGATCGCAGCGAAGGGACCACAACACGGAGCATATGAAGTGAAGGACCGGATCTACAAAGGTTGTAATCCCTCTCATTTAGTGTTAAAGTGTTTAGCATGCTTTTTTTCGCCTAATCTCTAGTTTAAAGTTCCGTATTCGGGTTGTTCGGCACGGCTAAATTTTTAATCGGGCATGGTTGATGCCTCGTAGACCCTTGTGCGCATGCATAGCAACCCTACAAGTGGGAGCGCAATAGAGCTGGAAGAAATTCCAGAGCCACGAGCTATTACTGAAAGCTTAGTAGAACCAGAGGGTTCGAAAGATCAGGACTTTCCCACGCCACTCCGCAGGAGTAGTAGGTGGTCTCATCCGCCCGAGAGATACTACGGTTTTCTCATTGACGGGGATAGAGAGGATTGCATCATAGATTGTGATGAGCCTACTAGCTTCCAGCAGGCCATTCAGAGCGTCGACTCGGTAAAATGGCTGGATGCAATGCGGACCGAGATGGAGTCCATGTACACCAACAAAGTATGGACGTTGGACATTGCTCCAGACGGGGTAAAACCCGTAGGATGCAAGTGGATCTTCAAAAGGAAGATTGGTGTAGATGGACAGGTTGAGACCTATAAAGCTAGACTGGTAGCTAAGGGTTTTCGTCAGCGACCTGGTTTGGACTATGACGAAACCTTTTCTCCAGTAGCTATGCTGAAATCCATTCGGATCCTTCTTGCCATTGCTGCTTTCCACGATTATGAGATTTGGTAGATGGACGTAAAGACAGCTTTTCTAAATGGTCATTTAGAGGAGTGTGTCTATATGGACCAGCCAGAGGGTTTCATTCAGGGTGGGAGCAGCGGAAAGGTGTGCAAGTTGCTCAAGTCCATTTATGGACTAAAGCAGACATCGCGGAGTTGGAACATCTGTTTTGATAAGACGGTCAAGGAATTTAGCTTTATCAAAAATCCAGATGAACCATGCATCTATTGTAGATTTGTAGCGAGAACTGTAGTATTCCTCGTTTTATACGTGGATGACATTCTCTTAATAGGAAATGACATTCCTATGCTACAATCTGTCAAGGGGTTCTTGTCACACAGGTTCTCCATGAAAGACCTGGGTGATGCCTCATACATTCTGGGTATCCGGATCTACCGTGACAGATCCAAGAGGATATTAGGACTTTCGCAGTCCAGGTACATCGACACCATACTGAAGAGATTCAGTATGGAAGATTCCAAGCGCGGTAATCTACCGGCTTGTCACGGGATCACCCTCTCTAAAGAGATGTCTCCCAAGACTGATTTGGAGAGGGATCGCATGTCTATTATACCCTACGCTTCTGCGGTAGGCTCTATAATGTATGCGATGTTGTGTACCAGACCGGATGTGGCTTATGCACTGAGTGTGGTAAGCAGGTATCAGTCAAACCCTGGGGAGAAACATTGGATAGCAGTAAAGAACATTCTCAAGTACCTGAGAAGGACTAAGGAGATGTTCTTGGTGTATGGCGGAAAAGACCTGCAGATTGAGGCCTTTGCTGACTCCAGCTTCCAGAGTGACAAGGATGATTCCAAGTCCATGTCGGGTTTTGTCTTTACCCTCAATGGAGGGGCGGTGTGTTGGAAGAGCTCCAAATAGGAAACCGTTGCTGACTCGACTATGGAAGCGGAATACATCGCTGCATCTGATGCCGCAAAAGAAGTTGTCTGGATGAGGAAGTTCTTGAAAGAACTTCAGGTGGTTCCGTCCATTGTTGACCCAATACCTCTGTATTGCGACAACAACGGGGCTATAGCTTTAGCGAAGGAACCCAGGTCCCATCAGAAATCCAGACACATCTTAAGGCGGTATCACCTAATCAGGGAGATCGTGGATCGCCAGGAGATCGAGGTCCGGAGGGTTGCATCAGAGGATAACACTGCAGATCCATTCACCAAGGCCTTGCCCCAGACTCAGTTCGAGCGGCTGATCGAGATGATAGGTCTTCGATACGCCAGTACATGGCCTTAGTGCAGGTGGGAGATTGTTAGTGTATATGCCCTAGAGGCCATTACTGTATCATACTAGTTTATATATTACTTGATGGAAGCTTTGGATATTCAGCTCGAAATGGTAGTATGCTACTTGGTTTGTCTCTGCTTTAATATGTGCATGTGTTTCTTTTAGCATATTGCTGATATACATATTAGTAGAGCCCTTAGGATCTTTGCTTGATTACCAGCATTGTGATGGCGCTCGCACTCGTGGGAGCTAGGTAATCTACATGCACATCCTTATACAGGTCCCTGGTCGATGGACTATCGAGACAGGGCATCGATACTCCGGAGTAGACTAGCGTATGCGCTTCTCATCCCAGTGTGGGAGACGGTCTGTCCCACAGCCGTTAGTGCGTCGTACTTGGGATAGTATGCGGGTGCTCGTTAGGTAACGAGTATACTGGACAGGACTCGTCGGGAACTGTTGGTTGGTAGTATACCTATCGTCAGTTATCAGTTCCCAGGTGACATGAGTACAGCTTAGTCCGTTGACTTGACACTGTCACTTCGCCTCGAGTGTGTTCCCACTGCACTTTGATTACTACCCTACCACGGCTCAAAGGAGTCGTGCAAACAGGTAGTTTTTGGGTGCAGTCCCGAAGCACTTGGAGGCAGTGACGGTTAGACAGGATTCGTCTCTCCCGGTATTGGGGGTTGACATCGCGCTGTGTCCAGGAGAGCCATTACACGAGTAGTCCCTGGCCAGGGCAAGCGAGATATACTGGTAGGTTTCCAGTGTTATCTCAGGGTGTTCTGGGCTACACTCCGACACGACTTGTACCACTATTAGGGGACTGACGTTCACCGCCCCCCTAGGCCCGCCATGCGATGTATCAGACGAACAGACCGGACTGTACGGAGACTGTCACATACAGGCTCAGTAGGAGTTCAGATGGGGTTCACCTCGTCAGTCTTCTTATCGACATCTACCTAGGGACCGTTACGTACAGCTAGTGCCGCTTGCGGTCTGTGGTTAAACCCACTGCCCGCATAGTGTCGAGTCTTTAGAGTCCCACACAGAGAGCTATTCGCCTTTAGGCAAAATGAGTAGAGGTCGCATGGTTTTGCGACAGGGTTCGTTCACATCCGCGCACTTGTGCACGTTTGCTGTCCGGACAGTTTATACTAGCGGGCTTTGGTTTAAGCCGGATCCTAGTATATGTTTTGGGATTGGTTTTTCTCATTGTATTCGTGTTCCTCGGATCACGAATGCGGGTGCGTATGCACAGTTGTTTGAGACAGAGGGAGAGGACCTTGATTAGGGTTAATGGCTATTGTCATTTTTGTTAACCCTAATGCTTATGTGTGTATTATAGTTAATTGATAATTAGTTTAATAATTGTGCATGGTTATGGTTGTTGACCATTTGACTTCCTTGACTTGTTGACCTAGGTTGACACTTTGACCATCATCATTTCTTTTGGAAGATGCTTTTTGATCCTTGCAAATTGAAATGATAATGGTCACATCATGATTAACCATGACAATTATCTTACTAATTATCTAATTAAAATAATACACATATATTTGTGAGAATGGTTGATTCTATTCTCATTCTATCATTTCATTTCTCTCTCTTGTTCTTCCTCTCCCTCAAGCTCTCCCCTCTCATGTGTTGAGAAACACTTGAGCTTGAGAAAAACCCTCTCTTGATCATCTCTACTCTCATCTAGGGTTGAAGGACTAGCACTTCTTGAACCCTAGTTACTTCTAGCTTGGAGTTGAAGCCAAAGGTTGAGGCTTTCGGGTGGATCTTTCTTTGACGGGAGAAGACGACAAGGTGACCTCCTTCCACTACTCCAAGGAGCAAGGAGAGAAGGACATAAAGACCAAAGGTATAACCTTTCTAGAACTTAGCTAGTTTCTAGTTAGCTTTAGCAAGTTTTTGTTTAGCAAAGATCCTTT
Organism: Agapanthus africanus; assembly: GCA_030015575.1. Classification (NCBI taxonomy): domain Eukaryota; kingdom Viridiplantae; phylum Streptophyta; class Magnoliopsida; order Asparagales; family Amaryllidaceae; genus Agapanthus; species Agapanthus africanus. Next base: position 208,931,522 of record JASDDO010000022.1, read on the forward strand.
AAAGTCTAGTCCATGTTGCCTAAGCTCATAAAAATCCGATTTTTATTCCGTTTTCCGCCTCCCCGCAAGTACCGGGGTGGGAAACGTGGACTTACATAAAGCACACACACAAGAGGAAGAGTTCAGAAATGAACGGATCCTTCTTGAGGCATTGTAGACTAGGTTATATCAATGCGACCCGACTAGCTAAGTTACATTTAGATGCATATTTAAATTTGTTTGAATTTACATCTTGTGAAACTTGCCGGTCATGTCACAAAGATAAGATGACCATAGCTCTATTTATTGGAAACAAAGAAAGAGTTAGTGAACTTTTGGGATTGATACATTTCCTGTTGAAACACAAGTCCGAAGCTTTTGAGATATTCACAAAATATAAGTTAGAAGTAGAGAACCAAAATACGGGTATAAGTATTATGTCCTTTGATGAGATCAAGGAGGAGAATACTTGAGCACGAAATTCCTGGACTATTCTAAAGGAGAATGAGATTCTCTCTCAGCATTACTCCTCCGTATACACCATAGCACGATGGTATATCGGGGTGGAGCAATAACACCCTATGTGATATGGTGTGCTCTATGATGAGTACTACTGAGTTTCCTATTTCCTTTTGGGAGTTATGCACTTGAGAAGCTGCATACCTATTGAACATGGTTCAAATCAAATCAGTTGCCTACCACTTCATATGTGATATGGAAAGGGAAGAGCCTATATCTTAAGTTTGTTAAGATTTGGGGTTGTCCGGCCTATGTCTAAAAGCAAAATCCGGACAAGCTCGAGGAAAGGTCAGCTCTGTAAAACTGGAAGTAGTTCCAGCTATACAAACTGCTACAGATGATTTGGTAGACCCGAAGGATTCAATATTTTCCAACGAACCTCAGCCTCTCCGCCGATCTAGTAAGGTTACTCACCCTCCTGAGAGATACTTCGGTTTCTCTATGACAGTAGGAGCGAGGATTGCATCATGAGATGATGACCCAACTAGTTTCGAGCTGGCCATCATGAGTGGGACTCTGTAAGAATGGCTGGATGCTTAGCGATCTGAGATGGAATCCTTATACACCAAAAAAGTATGGACTTTGGTTGCTTTATCTGAAGGGTTAAATCCCATCAGGAGCAAGTAAATCTTGAGAAGATTACTAGGTGTACATGGAAAAGTTGAGACTTTCAAAGCTATGCTTAAGTCCATCCAAATCCTATTTGCCACAGCTTCATACCATGACTACGATATCTGGCGGTTGGGTGTCTTGACTGCTTTTCTAAATAATGATTTGGAACAGAGCGTCTATAAGTACACAGTCAGAGTGCTTCGCAGTCAGTGGGAGCAGCGGAAACGTGAGCAAGATGTTTTATGTGATAAATCAGGTATCGCGGAGTTGGAACATCTGTTTTGATGTGGTAGTCAAAGAGTTTGACTTCATCAAAATGGTAGATGAACCTTGTATATACAAAAAGGTAGTCGAGAGTATGGTGGTGATCCTCGTAGAGTACGTGGATGACATACTCATGATAGGGAAGGAGTTTCCTATGCTACGCTCGGTCAATCTCCGCTTATCACAAAGATTCTCCATATAGGATCAAAGTGATACCTCCTATATCCTGGGTTTTGGATCTATGAGATAGATCTAATTGGATATTAGGATACTCACTAGTTGTAGTGAGATGGTATCAATCGATCCTGGGGAGAATCACTGGAAAGGTTCCAGGGTGATAAGTACGACTGAATGTCAGTCGCAGGCATTGTCTTTACCCTAAGTGGAGGGACGGTATGTTGGAAGAGTTCCAAGCTAGATACCGTGACTTACTAGACGATTAAAGGCAAGATACATCGTTACCAAGGATGCTACCAAAGAAGAAGTCTGGATATATTTTAAGTTCATGAGATGAACTTCGTTCCAACCATTGTGTGACAATGGAGTTATGGCTTTAGCCAAGGAACTACCGTCCCATCAGAAATCCAAATATAATTCTTAGGCATTATCACCTGATCATGGAGATGGTTGATCTCTAGGTAGATCGAGGTAAGGAGAGTAGACACAGAGGACAACAACGCGAATCCACTCATAAAGGCCTTTTTTCCAGTAGAGACTTTTATGGGATGGTTGAGTATGAGATACTTTAACCACAGCTAATTGTTGGGTATGTGATACCACAACAGATGGCCCTAGTGCAAGTGGGAGATTGTTAGTTATATGTATGCCCTAGAGGCCATTACTATACATATGATGTATATTGTAATGGATGCTTGAACATATATAGGGAGGACTTTCTTGCTCGACATGATAGTATGCTATCTGGTTGTACTTTATCTTAACATGTACTCTGATTGTCTCTATGTTACATGTTGATAAAGCCCTTAGGATATGTAATCGACTACTGGGACTATGATGAGATCATACTAGTGGGGCCACGGTAGTCGACGAGTACATCCTATAACTGTTCCTAGTCGAGGGTGTATCGAGACAAGGCATCGATACACCAGAGTAGACTAGCGTATACGCATCTTGACCCATATGATGGGCGTTGGATGATCCTATATCCATCGGTGTTTGATATCAAGGATGGTGTACGGGTGCTCAGTAAAGACTGGGTACACTGGACGGACTCGCCGAGAACTCCCAGATGGTATTATACCATATGTCAGATGGCAGTTCTCCGGCGACACTGGTACAGAGTAGTCTGTTGACCCGAGATCGTCATAGAGTCTTGTGTGATTCCCACTGTGCTTTGATTTCCATCATACCACGTCCAAGAGGGCGTGCAAAAAGGTAGCTTTTGGGTACAGTCCCGAATCACATGGAGGCAATGAGCGATAGGAGGGGATTCGTCTCTCCCGGTATATAGAGTTGATGTTGTGCTGTATTCGATTGGCTATAACCGGAAATCCCTGGCTAGGGTTGCTGAGATTTACTGGTAAGTGTTATCAGTAGTTTCTCGAACTGTTATAGACCTCAAAACGACACGATTTATCGAGCTACTGGGGTCTGACGTTTACCACCCCTAGGCGAGATATGCGACATATCAGACGACGAGACCGGACTGTACGGGAGTGTTACTGTTTGGATTCACAGGAGAATGTACAGGCTTGCTTGTTGATCTTCTGAGCGCTCAATACCTGGGTGGCTGTTACGTTTAGCTGACCGCTTGCAGCTTGTAGGTGTTTGATATGATCATCACCTATTGCCGGTGATCAATCTAAAATACTGCATTTTTAACACGGCAATTTCCCTATCATTTGCACTCATCTAGAGCTGTTCGGCATTCATATAGCAAATATTAGCAAAACAGTCGTAAAACACCAGATTGCATGTGTTAGACTCTTAAACCGGCACTTTAAGGGAAATTGACTGTATTTCATATCATTGCATCATTCTTGTGTAGCGCAACTTGTGTTTCGAAGTCTGTGCAGGAAAATCCAGAAGAAAGGCCTAAATTAACATTGTGCTGATCAAACATTACGCCAACTCAAAGGCTTAAGCTCTGGTAGCAATCTAGAAGGAGTTACAATATTAAACATTTCAGGAAAAGGCCCAAGTGTCAGGCCCAATAAGTACCAGAAGATTGAAGCCCTGAGGCTCCAACAGAGCCGCGGAACCGCGGCCGGAGCCGGCTTGCGCCGCGGTTCCGCGGCGGCCTTGACACGTCAGCTCCCCATTTTCAGTGCATAACTCTTCTCTCAGGGCCCACATTCATTTCATATACTTCAAATTCCAGATAATTCTCGAAGCTTCTGCCAGATCAGCAAGGATGATTAATTAAGCTAATCTTGATTAAGCTCCTAACAAACTAGTTCTAGAAGCTCCCTCTAACTAACTACTTCTAGAAGCCTCTCTAGCTAACAAACTTTTGGAGGGAAATTCAAATTTTGAATCCTAGATCTAGGGTTTTGGAAGTCTATAAATAGGAGCCTAGATCTAGGGTTAATGGCTAATCTTGAGTAACTTAATTTTCACTTCTTCCTTAATCTAGAACTAATCTTCAATCAATAGTTAGTTCTTCATCCTCCCGCAAGTTTAGTGACAAGACTTGTGCCAAACCCTAACCCTAATCCAAACCTCAAATTCAAGATCCTTTGAGTTCTAGCAAGCAAGTCTTCAACCAACCTTTAGAAGCGAAGCCGGACTTCAACGGAGCACGAGATCCAAGCCGATCCATGACTCAAGGAGCCGATGCAACACAAGATTCGACGATCAAAGTTCCTTCCTCTTGTAATTCTTGAGAGTTGTAACTGATTGTTGATATAATAAAGGTGAAGATTCTTTAAACTTGCTTATATTTCATTTCCAGCATTATGATTCATATTCAATTCTTGAATGTATTCTTCGTGATGATGCTTGAGTAAAACTCCGCTCGTGGAGGAATCGAGATGATTGTAGAATGAAGATGTTGATGAATCTTTAAATGTTTTCTTAAGTCTTATAACAATTGTAAATTCTTGAAATTGAGTGATCGATGATCTAGATCGATGCGAAATGCATTCTTGATTCTTTTCGCACGATCTAGAGATGAACGATCAATCATTCGATTTCCTAGAAGCTATCTTGTGAATGCGATTCATCGAAAAGACAAAGGATAGGATGAGGAACCCTAATTCTTCGCAAGATCTTTGATCCTCGATGAATCTACATTGATTTAGCATCAATTTATTAATGGATAAGAAACCGTAATTTCGAATCTTCTTCACATCTACGATCTAATCGATTCCTACGAGCTTTTCTTCAAATCTTGAAACCTAAATCGATTGGAATTCTATCTTTTCTTGATTCTTGATGTTTATCGCTTTCTTGATTCTTGATTTGATTTAGTTGATTCTTGAAATTCATCGATAAAAATCTTGAATCGTTTTGCTTTTCTATTAAATTTTCAATTCAAACAAAACAAAATACGAACGAATCGCACAATCCCTGTGGACGATCCGCACTCACTAATGCGCTACAAACCGACATCGTTATTAATTGCGGTCAAATATTTTTGGTTGTGATTTCATACAATTTTCTAAATACCGACACAACGAGAAAAGATCAATCAAAAGGCGCCGTTGCCGGGGATCGCGCGCTAATTCGTTCTATATTGAAATTTGAATTGTAAGATTTATTCCATTATAATTTTGTGATCAAAATTCGCGCAAACACTAATACGAGTTGTTGTGATTTGTTGCGAGGAAATCTGGAACTTCTGGAGCTGTGGAAAAAAATTTCTGAATATTCCAGAGTGCTAAGGGGAGCAACAGAAGCATTTACCTAAAATTTTGTGCAGAGAACTCTTCAAAGCGCGGCGATTCCACAGCATAAGACCGCTATTGCGGCGGTTCCGCGGCGGCCTGACGTCATCCCTGCACCAAAATTGCTCAGTAAACTTCTAACTTTCTTATCTCTCCCCTTATCTGCTCCAATTAACATTTTGTGCAGGTTTCTTTGCAAAAATCGCAGCGCCGCAAAAAGCAAAATTAAATTGTGCGTGTTTTGATTTTTGTGGTTGTTTGCATAATTAATACGGACATTAAGGGGCAAAGACCAAATCCAGATTAGGTGGGGAGTTCATTACCCTTCCTAAGCCCCGAAAATTGCAAAATTGCATCCGCATTTACCCTAATTAACTAAAAAAATATCTAGAGATGACTCTAAGGACCGTCGCGCTCACTTAGGACAAGAGAAGGCCGTAGGTAAATCATTGCTTATCCACGTTTCTTTTGTGGTGTCTAAGGCAAGTGTGTCGAAGGCTAGTGGTTACTTAATTAGGCCCACTACTTACGTAGTGGAGAACCTCCCACTTACCTGGCCACAGGAGAGACAAAGAGGAAGTGGAGGATTTATCCTGCGACTTGTCTTTTGGCAGTTAGGAGCGGTCTAGAGATTTGTCCTAGGTGACCCCTAGAATTAGGGTTTTGTGTGTTGCATTTGTTGTGCTTGCATCATATTTTCAAAAATCCGTATCATTTTTCAAAACAAACACCGCATTCATTCATTCATTACCCCTAATTATAATTCACGCTGCCACTTGTACTAACCCTTTTTAGTGCAAGATAGGCTGGACACGGGATTCTATTGCCCGTTTATTCCGCGTTCCCTTGATCGACCCAAAAGTCGGTATTTCTACATTTACCTTTTCTTTACCCACCACCACACCCACTTCGATGGACGATTCTCCATCGAACTTCTTTACCACTACTCTGCCGCCGTCCGTTGGTGCGTAGAATCCACCCCGCATCTCTCTCCAAGAGAGGTGATATCCTACACGAGGTCCTCTTTCGACCTGTCTTTCTATTCCACCAGCCAACGGGGAAAATTTTGAAATTAAACCCCAATACATCAACCTTCTACCAAAATTTCACGGTCTCGAGTCTGAAGACGCATATGCCTTTATTGTAGGGTTGCTAGGCATGCACACAAGGGTCTATGAGGCATCAACCATGCCCGATTGTAAAATTAGCCTTGCCGAACAACCCGAATACGGATCTTTAAACTAGAGATTAGGCGAAAACGAACATGCTAAACATTTTAACACTAAGTGAGAGGGATTACAACCTTTGTAGATCCGGTCCTTCACTTCATATGCTCCGTGTTGAGGTCCCTTCGCTGCGATCATCGTGCTCCGGACTCTCGAGAGGTTCCACGAAGAGAAAGATGCAGTCTTGCTTCCGATCTTCGATACAAAGATGATCTACCTTGAAGTTTCGTTAACACAAGCTTACACTCACTAAACGAAGTGAACACCCTCATCTAAATGGCAAGGATAGATGAGGATGATGAAGTAGGATTTTTGCTCTTTCTTGTTTTCTCATTCTCACTCATATTCATCACTTGGAAAAAAGCTAGTAAGCTTTTTCCATGAAGAAAGAAGAAGGAAGAAGATGAAGAATAATGATAGAATTTCTTTTGTGATGAATAGTAATAAAAAATATATGATTGATTATCAAACCATGTTCAAGGATGAGAGGCTAAACTTATGTAGAGAATAAACTAGAGTTAGGGTTTGGTTAGGTCAAAGCATGAGTCATAACAAAATATCTTTATCATGACAAAAAAGAATCCTTCTAGAATGAACAAGAAGGAGCTAACCCTAATCAAACCCTAATCCCTTGTTATCATCCTTAAACATGTTTTATAATAAATCATATCATGTCACAATAATATATATCACATATATATTATATATTTGCAACAAAAGAAAATTATACAATTAACATATATCGCATATATATCAATGTATTAATCCGGTGAGAAAAAGAATCTTTTAGTGAGCAAATATTAGTTAATGTAATTTAATATATCATATATATATTATTATACATTAAATTATCGAATCAACACTTGATCCGACAATCCGGCTATATCGCATATAACCGACTAATATTTATCCGTACCGATTCATCGAATCAACACTTGATCCGATGACCCGGCTGATATCAAATATCGCGAGAATAGAATACGATATCTCATATCGTAATATCCTCGGTCCCGCACATATCACATATGTGCTCCTACTCCGTTTTGTCTGAGCCAAGAAACCTCTGTGTAGGACTCTAAAGAATCGTCAATACGCCGGCAGTAGGTGATGATCATATCAAACACCCACAAGCTGCAAGCGGTCAGCTAAACGTAACAGCCACCCAGGTATTGAGCGCTCAGAAGATCAACAAGCAAGCCTGTACATTCTCCTGTGAATCCAAACAGTAACACTTCCGTACAGTCCGGTCTCGTCGTCTGATATGTTGCATATCTCGCCTAGGGGTGGTAAACGTCAGACCCCAGTAGCTCGATAAGTCGTGTCGATATGAGGTCTATAACAGTTCAAGAAACTACTGATAACACTTACCAGTAAATCTCAGCAACCCTGGCCAGGGATTTCCGGTAATAGCCAATCGAACACAGCACAACATCAACTCCCTATACCGGGAGAGACGAATCCCCTCCTATCGGTCATTGCCTCCATGTGATTCGGGACTGTACCCAAAAGCCACCTTTTTGCATGCCCTCTTGGACGTGGTATGATGGAAATCAAAGCACAGTGGGAATCACACAAGACTCTATGACGATCTCGGGTCAACAGACTATTCTGTACCAGTGTCACCGGAGAACTGCCATTTGACGTGAGGTATAATACCATCTGGGAGTTCTCGGCGAGTCCGTCCAGTGTACCCAGTCTCCACTGAGCACCCGTACACCATCCTTGATGTCAAACACCGATGGATATGGGATCATCCATCGCCCATCATATGGGTCAAGATGCGTATACGCTAGTCTACTCTGGTGCATCGATGCCCTGTCTCGATACACCCTCGACTAGGAACAGTTATAGGATGTACTCGTCGACTACCGTGGCCCCACTAGTATGATCTCATCATAGTCCCAGTTGTCGAGTACATATCCTAAGGGCTTTATCAACATGTAACATAGAGACAGTCAGAGTACATGTTAAGATAAAGTACAACCAGATAGCATACTATCATGTCGAGCAAGAAGGTCCTCCCTATATATGTCCAAGCACCCATTACAATATACATCGTATGTACAGTAATGGCCTCTAGGGCATACATATAACTGACATTTATCACCAAATTTGAAAATGTATGCGCAATGATGGGTACCTCACAGCTTTCTATGGATGCTATGCGTCTACGTCTTCTCCCATTCACCTTGTGCGATATAGCCGAGAAGTGGCTGTATAACACTACCGCACATTCCATCTCAAACTGGGAAGAATTCGTCAAAGCATTCCTTAAGAAATTCTACCCACACCAAAAGACAGCTCGAGTCCGTAGCGAAATAAATCAATTCACCCAGCTTCCAAATGAACCATTTTCAAAATGTCTTGAACGCTTCAAGGATCTGTTAGTCCAATGTCCACATCACGGAATCCCTAGATGGGAACTGTGTAGAATCATTTATGAGGGCATTAATCCTAACACAAGACAGACCCTTGAATCCATGTGTTAAGGCAACTTCATGACCAAAGATGATGGGGAAGCCTGGAAATTTCTAGAAGACTTCGCTGAAAAGTCTTTACAGTGGGAGGGTGTGAGTCAATCGTCTAGGGATGGCAATGATATTTTCATAGGAGTTAGAGCTGACATTTCAGCTATACACAAGAAACTCGAGACTATGGAAAACAAATTTTTAGCCGCCGCCCTAAATCAAATATCACTCTCCAAAACTGTATGTGGATGCTGTTATGATCCTTCTCATTTGACGAAAGAATGTCCACGAAATTCTCCGTTTCAAGGTCACGAGCATACCAATGCCGCATTTCAAAGACCTAGGAACAATCCATTTTCTTCCACATATAATCAGGGTTGGAGGAATCACCCAAATTTTGCTTGGAACTAATCACAAAATCAAAATACGGTTCCAAACCAACACAATTTCCAAAGGGTCCCTCCACCACAACAGCAACCACCACAATTGAGTCAGCACCCCTTCCAAGCACAAAACTTCCAATATCCGGTCAACACACCTACACTGTCTAGTCCTTTGCAGTTGACCGGGACTGATGAATCCTCTTCATTTGCACAATACATGAATTTGATCTTAACAAATATCATGTAAGTTTCGGCTGAAATGAAGTCTTCTGTCGATAAAATTGAGAAAAACTCTGCGTCCCAAAGCGAGAGTATTAAATCGATGGAAGAAGAAATTGCACGATTAAAAGCTGAAATGAGTGCAAGAGAGAAAGGGAAACATCCAGCTCAACCCTTACCCAATCCTGGCTATTCGCATCATGTGAATGCAATCACCACGTTGAGATCTGGAAGAGTGCTTGACAATCACGTTGGGGAAGAGATTGATGACACTTAAAAATCTATCAATGATACCCCGTCCGAGACCTTTCCTTCCACTTCCACTTCTAATTCTGACCCCAGTTCTTCTACCCCACCACCTTCTTGCGAGCCTATTCTTCGTTTCCCACAAGGCTCGCCAACTTAGCCCATCTCTTCTAGTTCTCCACGGACGATCCCCACTTCTATTATGGGATCGGGTCCACACACACTTCCTTCTCCTATGATGGACCCAGCGCTTATTGCTAAAGAACCTTATCCGAATCGGTTAAGGGCAAACTGACCAAGTCCACAAATGGAGAAGATCACTGAAATCTTGAAACAGGTTAACATCAACATCCCTCTTCTAGATGCAATCCAACAAGTCCCCGCTTATGCGAAAACTCTTAAGGACTTGTGCACTAGAAAGAGGAAGACTCAAGTGCCCAAGAAGATATTCATAGCAAAGACAGTAGACACAGCTTTCCCCCAACAATTACCAAGGAAACGTAAGGATCCTGGCTATCCTACTATTTCCATTTCTATTGGGGAGAAACACATCAACCGTGCTCTACTTGACCTTGGCGCAAGTGTTAACCTGCTTCCTTTCTCAGTCTATGAGCAGTTAGGGATCGAAGAGTTGAAACCAGCCCATTGCACTCTCCAGATGGCTGACCGATCAATCACCAAACCTAGGGGTGAACTGGAGGATGTGTTAATAAAAATCGGGGAATTTGTATTCCCTGTGGACTTTATTGTACTTGATACACAGCCTGTAGTGAACCCATGGAATCAAATTCCGGTGATTTTAGGTCGCCCCTTTTTGGCCACTTCCAATGCTATTATCAACTGTCGTAACGGTTCTATGACCCTATCTTTCGGGAATAGGTCAATAGAGCTGAACATTTATAAGTTGGGAAGTGTACCCTCCGAACCTATGGCTCAGGTCTGTTCTGTCGATTTAATGGATGTTGACAGCAGCGAAATTGATGATCCTCTTGATACTGATCTTGACTCTTTTCATACGTTGTTGTTTGACCCAACTATGTATCATATGTTAGTTATATGTATGCCCTAGAGGCCATTACTATACACAGGATGTATATTGTAGTGGATGCTTGGACATATATAGGGAGGACTTTCTTGCTCGACATGATAGTATGCTATCTGGTTGATCTTTACCTTAACGTGTACACTGATTGTCTCTCTGTTACATGTTGGTAAAGCCCTTAGGATGTGTACTTGACTACCTGGACTGTGATGCGGATCATACTAGTGGGGACATGGTAGTCCATAAGTACATCCTTCAAGGTCCCTAGTCGTGAATGTATCGAGACGGGGCATCGATATACCAGAGTAGACTAGCGTATACCTTCTCGACCCATACAGATGGGCGATGGATGATCCCATATCCATTGGTGTTTGACATCAGAGATCATATACGGGTGCTCAGTAGAGACTGGGTACACTGGACGGACTCGCCGAGAACTCCCAGATGGTATTATACTTTACGTCAGATGGCAGTTCTTTGGTGACACTGGTACAGAGTAGTCTGTTGACCCGAGATCGTCATAGAGTCTTGTGTGGTTCCCACTGTGCTTTGATTTTCACCTTACCACGTCCAAGAGGGCGTGCAAAACGGTGGCTTTTGGGTACAGTCCCGAATCACATGGAGGCAATGAGCGATAGGAGGGGATTCGTCTCTCCCGGTATAGGGAGTTGATGTTGCGCTGTGTTCGATTGGCTATAACCGGAAATCCCTAGCCAGGGTTGCTGAGATATACTGGTAAGTGTTACCAGTAGTTTCTCGAACTGTTATAGGCCTCATATCGACACGACTTATCGAGCTATTGGGGTCTGACGTTTACCACCCCTAGGCAAGATATGCGACATATCAGACGAACAGACCGGACTGTACGGTAAGTGTTACTGGTTGGATTCACAGGAGTGTGAGCGGGCTTTCTTGTCGATCTTCTGATCGCTCAATACCTGGGTGGCCGTTACGTTTAGCAAACCGCTTGCGGCTTGTGGGTGTTTGATATGATCATCACCTGCTGCCGGCGTATTGACGAGTCTTTAGAGTCCTACACAGAGGTTTCCTGGCTCAAGCGAAACGAAATAGGAGCGCATATGAGATATGTGCGGGACCGAGAATAATGAGTGTATGTGATACCGTATTCTATTCTCGCGATGAATGTATCGAATGGTTGTATGCGATATAACCTAGTTATCGAATCGAGGATTGATTCGATAAATCGATACATTGAATACTAGTCGGTTATGTGCGACATGACCGGATCATTGAATCAAGTGTTGATTTATTGATTTAATGTATAATTATATATTTGATATATTAATTTACATTAACTAGTATCGGTTCACTTTAAATGGATTTTCTCACTTGATGTGCACATTGTATATGTGATATACTTTTGTACACTAGTTTGTGTCATGTTTGATGATACATGCATACTTGGTTTGTGTAAAGAATTATACCATGGTTATATGAGTGGTTAGGGTTTTGTTTATTTTCTTATTCATTTATTTATTTCTTTTGTTCATTTTGGCAAAAGAAAATGATAAAGATAAAATGGTGGCTTTCTTTGTTCTTTGCTTGAAGCTTCTTGAAGCTTCAAAGCATCTTTGACTAAGTGACCATTTTGTCTTCATGCTTAACCCTAACCATTCAAACTAACCCTAGTTCATTCTCTACACTTAACCAAGGTTAGGATATGATAAGTATTCATTTTATTATTCTTTTTGAATTATACTTATGATATTCTATCATCTTCTTCTTCATCTTCATCAAGAAGAAAAGCTTGCCTCTATCAATGGCAACTTGAGAAAAAGAGTGAGAAATCCAATTCTAAAGTGAACCCACTTCCTATTTATTCATCCTCTACCTCTTGCCAAGTAGTATAGGGTGTTTTCTTCACAAGTTTCATGACTTGGTGAAGTGGGAGCTTGATCTTGTGATGCCTCGACGTAGATCATCTTCGGCATCGTAGTCGATGACCTAGCCCGCAAATTTCTCCGATGAAGCCGACGCTAGAGCCCGGGATCCGATGATCGCAGCGAGGAGACTTCATCGCGGAACCATGGAGGTGGAGAACCGGATCTACAAAGGTTGTATTTCCGTTTACCCTATAGTAAAGTAGTTTACTAGTTCTTGTTTCGCCTAATATTCTAGTTAACGATCCGTATTAGGGTTTCTCGGCACTTGTAAAATTTGAAATTGGCATGGTTGATGCCTTGTGAGACCTCATTAGTGTGCCTAGGAACCCTACAGTGGTATCAGAGCCTAGCTAGAGCCTTAGGCGATGCGTTGACGGAGTTAGAAGTCCGATCGACCCGAAACCCTAACTCAAAACGGCTCTCTGGACATTTTTTGAAGTCGTGGTTTTTTGAGAATTAAAAATATGCAGAAAACTCAATTACTGTATAAAACGGGACCCATGAATCGATTATAGTGCGGCGGAACCGCGGCATTGGCATGCCTAATGCGGCGGTTCCGCGGCAACATGGTCTCTTTAGACATTTTTTTCTGCACAGTAATTCTTATATTTTGTTTCTGGTTTTTCTGGGAATTTTTAATATTTATTCAAGAGTTGAATTTTCTGGGTTGTATTGGGGACTCGGTGTTTCGATCGAATTGTCTAATTTTGTCTGTGTGTTTTTCCGGATAATTTTGGAATATGTTAAAAAGTTCGACCGGATATAAATACCCACTTTTTCCCCTGACGAGAAATTTCCAATTGCTGGATATTTCTGTAGTTTAATCACGTTCTAAGTAATGCAAGTAATGCGATGGTCCCTCTAGAAGACAACAAACCTTAACTCGATTATGTGACCGTCTTGAACTGCCCTTTGAACCTTAGGGTTTGGGGCAGTACGGCATGCCACATGTAAGGCGTTGGCTTGACCCTTCTACGGCTGGACCGTTGGTACTGAGGCATGAACTGAATGTTTTTAGACTTATTTCATGTGTTGAGCTGTATCGGGAAAACTTGGGTGTTCGATTGTTCGATCGGAAAGTTTAGCATTTTCTATTTATCTGGAATGTGATACAATAATTGGAATTCATAAATAGTTATGAGATAACTGAATGAATGTTATAAATCTAGTAGTTTAGTCTCACTTGATCGGTTGCCGCGGAATTTTGATGCGATCAAAAGTCCGTCGCAATCACGTAGCGTACGCGGATGCTCGCCGGGTAAACTTAATAGACAGCCTCACTCCATAGCCCCGACCAAGTGACTGTAGGAGAACCCCGTCGTCGAAAGCATCCGTTTGGGTGCTCGCGGCAGCGGTGTTCTGTTGGAGATAGTGCCCTCAGAGTCAATTATTGGATCACAGGCACGTGATTGCAATGATTGAGGGAGGACCTATCCCGGTAGGACAGTCTTACTCGAGATGATAGTATGCTATCTGGTTTACCTTTATCATCGTGTACTGCTTTAGGTGACATGACAGGTCACTATTGCACGTTGATAGAGCCCCTAGGATTCTTGCTTGACTACCGGCAGTATGAGGGCGATCATATACGTGAGAGCTGGAGTCTATAAGCACATCCTTAAATGGTCCCTAGTCGTAGGAGTTTCGAGACAGGGCATCGATTCTCCAAAGTAGACTAGTGTATACAGTCGAGACCCCGACGAGGGGCGGTGGCCGGTCTCACAAGCCACTGGTGTCAGTTGGTTCACCTAAGATGTATACAGGTGCTCATTGGGTTATGAGTACACCGGACAGGACTCGCCGGGAACATGCTAGTTGGTCTTATACCTGACGTCAGATAGCAGTTCCCAGGTGATATGTGTACAGGTTAGTTCATCGACCTAGGGATCGTCATTTGTCTCGTGTGAGTTCCCACTGTACTTTGATTACTACCCTACCACGGCTCAAAGGAGTCGTGCAAACAGGTTGTAGTTGGGTACAGTCCCGAGCCACATGGAGGCAGTGAGCGGATCTTCGGGGGTTCGTCTCTCCCGGTATTGGGGGTGAGGTCGCGCTGTGTCTAGGAGAGCCATTACACAAAGACCTTGGCCAAGGCAGGAGATTTACTGGTAGGTATTCCAGTAGTATCTCAGGGTGTTCTGGGCTACACTCCGACACGACTTGTACCGCTTTTGGGGGTCTGACTTTTACCAACCCCCTAGGCCCGCCATGCGATGCTCATAGACGAACGGACCGGACTGTACGGATATTGTCACTGACAGGCTCAGTTGGGTGTCGGGGTGAGCTTCCTCATCGACGTCCCTTTTTGGTCAATAGCTGGTAGCCCGTCACGTGTTGGCTTATACCTCTGACGTGCTAGTGGTTAAATCCACAGCCATAGTATTGACGAGTCTTTAGAGTCCACCACACTCTCAGTTACTCAAGTTTCGGGCGAAACGCTGTAGAGGCCGTATGGAGATATGGCAGGGTCCGATCAGATACGTGCGGTATTGCACGGATCAGGATCAGACAGTTTTGTACTAGTGGCCGTATAGTTATATGGCAGCGTTCGATCAGATACGTGCGGTATTGCACGGATCAGGATCGGACGGATATTACTAGCCGGCTTTGGTTTAAGCCGGTCCTAGTTTAGTACAGTGTAGATTTTGTCTCTTTGCATTTGTATCCGGACGGAATACAGATGCGGGTGTGTATGCACAGTATCGGGGTTTTCCTGTAATTTATTACGGGACCAGTTTTCTGGAGTTGCCAGTTTGCATTCCGTTCCGGCCGGTTTTTCTTTGTTCTTTCCCGGCCGGACTTTTCCGATGGAGGGTGTTATTTGCAACAATGCAAATAACACTATGTGGAGGTTTTATTTGCATAAGGGTTGATATGATAAGCATCTTTGCTTTTCATGTATTTATGAGATTAGAATGGATTTGAGATGGATTTGAGGTTGATGTAAAGTTTAGTGATGATTATGTTTAGATGTGGTCACCCTCCTCCTTTTACTACACTCACCTTCCTTCATGCTTCATATTACCTCCTCCACCATTCTCATTTTGGATGATAAGTTTTTCATTAGAAAAGAGAGAAGAAGAAAAGAGAAGAAAATGAGAGCTTCATCTTTGAGAGGAAGAAAAATGAGAGTGATTCATTTTGTGTATATCATTCTTCATCTCATTCCATTGCTAGAAAATTGAAAGCACCAATTTTCTATACACCATTCCTCCATCTATGGCAACCAACCCCAAAAGAGACTTTGATTCTACACTACACTTCCTACAGCAAATCTTGGACGCGTCGATTCGCCAGCTTCGCGCCCGAGTTGCCTCGGTATTGAGGTGGGAGCCCGTAAAAGATACAGGCGATGTGGTGCCCTTCCGGCAAGAAGGCGACGGACGGAGATCCCGCGAGGAGATCGGAGTGGAGATGAAGACCGGAGGACTCGGATCAGTCGGTATATCTCTAACCTATCTTCTTGTTAGCTTAGACTTGTTAATGGTTACGATCCGGATGTTTTGTGCGCGGTGGTGCCGGTTTGCTAAGTCCGCAAAAATTAAAGTTTATCACCGTTTCCGCGTTTGGCCGTCGGATTGACGGCCGGGGCGCCGCCGTGCACTTACAGTGGTATCAGAGCCTCGCCATTAACTTCGTCTAGCTTCGTTTGATGTGTTTTTCAGTTCCGATCGACCAAAATTCCAAAAACCGTATTTTTCCTTCACATCAGTTTCTGTTGAAATTTTTTGAAGTCTAAAAATTTTTCAGGTTGTAAATTATTGATGTACTGGAAAATATAAGAGCTCTGTAAAAATTCGTCGAAGTAACTCCACAGTGGGAGCGCGGAACCGCCGCGAAAACCCCCTTCCCGCCGCCCTTCCGCCGCACACTGTGGAGATCACTTCACCAATTTTTTTCAGAGGCCTTCTGGGCTTAAAATATGGGTTTTGGAATATTAAAATTGGGCCCAGGATTTCTCTGAGTGCTACAATTTTGATTGGGGGCCCACTTGTTAATTTTTGGTCAATCGGAAAATTTTAAACACATTTTTCTCAGTATTTACATTATATCTGCGACCGTGAATGTCACTCGATCGGTAAATCCTGTCTAACTGCTATAGCCCGGTTAGACGGATTTGCGAACGTGACTTTCACGTTGATGTTCTATGTTTATGCTGTGATGTTGCGGATCGGTCGTGGGGGATAGCCTGGATGCAATGCTAGTACTGTGTTGTTGTATTATGTACATTTGATATTGCGGGACGAGCGTCCGACATGTGGACTGCCGTCACTGCCTGTTTGTATTATTCTTTTGGGGCACGACCTGGTTGCGGTCGATGTACCCGGTGTATGTATATCTTACATTCTGTACTAGGATTACCCCGCGGTGGGGTGCACGGATAGCCGGGTCCTGGAGGGCAACAAGCCCGCATCTCATGGCATTGGGACGGAGGGGGCTTCACTCTGGGATTGGCGGGCTATTCGCCGCACTCGTAGGGGGTACAGGTTGACCCAGGAGGGGTGCCCAAGTTGCCGGATTCTGTGAAGTGCTGGGTGGTCCATTCACGGAGCTGAAGGGGGCTGCCTCGCTTCAGGTTTTGGCGGGTGGCTTGCCGCTCCCGTAGGGGTCTAGGATTTCATTGCACAGGCTATCCACACGACCAGGGGAACGTCGGGTTTCAGTAGTGGCTCTGTGAAACCCGGGGATCCCAGATATCTGTATTGTTTCTGTGATGCTGTTCATTCTCTGTGATGTTGCATTTCTTTCACGCCTTGAGCGAAATATAATATATTGGTATATATATTAGTAGATGTTGTATATGTTTTACATCCGCGCTAGTCCAGTCCCCGCTCTGTCGTTAGTTAGCTAACCTAACGGGTAATGACGGGACCCAGTGGCGAATACGGATGGCATATACGTACGTCAGTATATTTTCGTTCTTTGTGGTGTGATTAATTGATGGGACTGCGTTGATTCGGATCAATGCAAGATAAACAAACCTAATCTGATGTTGTTGGAACACTTTTCAAAAAGCTGTTATTGCAAGGACGTTCACTTTTGTTTTGCATCGTGGTATTCATTTGGAATATCCTGCTCCTCAGTCGACGAGGCAAGGGCCGAGATCCCTTCACCGGGAGTGACCCCTTGGACAGAAGTTTGCGTCAGGGCATTAACTTCACTATAGCCGATTACTTTTGCTTTGCACCGTGGTATTCAGTTGGAATATCCTGCACCCCATTCTACGGGGAAAGAGCCGAGATCCCTTCACCGGGAGTGACCTCTTTAGCAACGGTTTTCGTCACTATATTTTAAAAAGCTATCCGTTCCTTCGACGATATCAAGTTCTTTACGTTAAAGGTTTTCGCCAGAAACCATTCGTAGCCCTCCGTCGTTTCAGACGGGTAGCACGTAGTATTCATGCTATGTTTGTTGACCTTCGTCAAGGCATAGTGCATGGTAGCTGCTTGTTACCTTTCTGTTGCATAGATAGATGCGTTGGTTTGGGACAGTCGTATAGCCTTGTTGACCTTCGTCAAGGGCTTGTACGGGTGGATTCAAATTAACCTGGATAATGACGGGTAGAACTTGACATGTGACTTATGATTTGTTGACCTTCGCCAAGGTCATAAGAGCATGGGGCAGAAATCTCATCGGGAGTTTCAAAAGAACTGAAACTTGCCAGATATGCGCATACCTTTTGGAGTGTAATACCGTGAGCGGATTCCGTCACGTTATCATGCGATGATAGTTGGATCCCGATTCCCACTGATGAGTTAGCTTACTCCTCGGGTGACCCCGACTAATTCTTCTTTCAGGTTTGGAGGAGAATTTGAGGTACAGTGGGAGGTTTCCTGATTAGAAAAAGTGATAACCATTCTGATCTAGGATAGAGTGCATGCTGAGTGTTTCTTTTCTCTCTCTCTCTGGTAGCGACCATTGACCCGACCCTAAGACTATGACTCAGTGACCAAGTTGACCGAACCTACTTAACACTGGCTTTTGGATTGTCAGAGTTGCAGACCTCATTGCCACTCCTACTTTTGCCCTTTTCTCCGGGACACCCCGTATTACTGCGAACATCCACTTCCATTGGACAAAACCATCGTATGGTTAGATACGAACTCGAAGGAATTCGAGGATGGTTTCTGGTTCTGGAGAAAACGGATAGGATTATTCAGTTGTCTTTTCTTTTCACCCTCTCTCAGGTTGCGAGTACTCCTTGGTTTAGGAGTAGTACACCTATTACGCAAATTGGATAGTCTTCTTCCAAACCATAGGCTGGTGCCGACCGGTAGGGAAGGAAGAAAGCCAATTAGCCTAAACGGTGTACAGAAGGTATTAAGTTAAGACAAAGTAAGGGATTAGTAAGAGGGCAAAGTAAATTGCAACAGATATTCACGATCAAACCATGTATTCCTTCGCCAATCCTAAATCACCTTTGTATTTCTCCAGGACACTCCGTATCATTACGAAGATCCCATTTTATTGGATAATCCATCGTATGGTTATATACGAACTCGAAAGGAACTCGTTCCAGTTCGGGGATGGATCCTGGTTCAGGAGAAATAGGAATAAAGTACATTCAGGTGTCTTTTATCTTCACCTTCTCTCACGATGCGAGTGCTCCTAGGATTAGGACAGTACACCCTTTATGCTTTTTGGATAGTCTTCTTCCAAACCATAGGCTGGTGCCGAACGGTAGGGAAGGAAGAAAACCATTTGGCCTAAAGGGGTGTACAGAAGGTAAAGACTAAAGACATATGAAGGGATTTGGAGAGGTGGCAAAGAACTATACGGTTACAGTCGTGAATCTGGAAGAGGCATTACTAGGAATACCGGGATACCCCATCGAAACATTTCAATGTTTCAGTCTCACTGTGTAATGTTAAAAGAAAACTGATTTTCCGATTAGATACTTACTCCAGGGTATGTATTTACCAGGTTTTATTCTCACATCTGTATGGTTTTACAGATGATGAGTGGGAGTAAGTTATTGGGAATTGGGTGATCATCCTCATTATATCGGGATTCGTTGGAATCAGTGATATTTGAGGAAATCACCTGGGCTGTTTTCCGGTCGGCAAATATTTGGTTTTGAATATCCGTTGATGTGCACCAATTTCAAATTGATATATCTGTACGTCTATTTTCATAGAGTGAGATATACCTTTTGATATTATGTCGATGACATTTACCTATATCAGTGGATGGTTAGGTAAGGAGCATTAAACAGCGGTGTAATTCTTCTTAACCATAAGTACAGTTTTCAACCTACAACACACAGTGAAAGAGTTGTTAGACTCAGCGGACTTATACAGAGTATTGTATGTTGTCCAGTGTCCATTAGGACAGAGGGGTTGGTCCTCATACTATATTCTGTTTACTTTTGACTTCTCTAGTTCTTAGACATGTGTTTCGTAGAAACACAGGGTCTAAGTTTTGAGGAGTTATAGGTATTTGAATAAAGTAGAGAACCAGGTATTGCAAGTATCGGGTTCTTCAAAGTGATCGAAGATGTAGATACTTGTACATGGTATTCAGTTGATAGTAATGGTTAAGAGAACTTGCTTCTCTTTCGGGTTACTCATAATTGGAAGTATTCCTAAGTTGAGTAACGCTGATCGGCCTCCTTCCATTTAGTTGACATGCACTGGAGACAGCTGCATGATTTGAATCTGGTTCAATTAAATCAGTGCCCCTGGTTCTATATTGGATATAGAACAGTTCATATCTTAACGATGTTAAGGTACGGGGAGTTGTCCGGCTTATGCTTAAAACCAGACTCTGGATAACTCAAGGCACGTTTCTGTAATGGCTGTTTGTGGGTTGACCCAGGCTATGACGAGGGTTGATTTTCTACCATCTGGAAGATCAATAGAAATATTGTTCAAGACTCGCCACAGTTTTATTAAAAATGGATTTTTCAAAAAAAACAGCAGTGGGAGTATGGTAGAACTGGAAGTGATTCCAGAACCGCAAACGATTACTGAAGATTTGATAAGGAACCTAAAGATTCAATCTGATTTGATATTCCATTGGCCACTCCGCAGATAAGGTGGGTAACTTCAGGCACCCGAGAGGTACTTCGGTAGCCTCAAGGACGGTGACAGGGAAGTTCTTGTTTACCCACACTTGCCATTGTTGTTGTTCCAGGCTGCGAGACCCGGCAGGAGGATGAGTATAGCGTCGTTCTAAACTACCTTTAGAAGTGCACGTCTGTATGACTCTGCCAGAGGGTTGTCGTAGTCAGTGGGAGCAGCGGAAGCATTGGTAGACATCAGGCTTATGTCTATTTATAGACTAAAGCAGATATAGCGGAAATAGATCATCTATTTCTGATGTGACAGTCATGGGTTTGACGTCATCAGAATAGGGGATGGATCTGTTGAGAAGGTAGTAGGAAGTGATATTCCTATACTACGATCGGTTATACTTTGGTCGTCACACAGTGGTTTCTCCACAAAGGACTTGGACATTATATCAGACATTCTGGTTACTAGATCTATGGTTTTAGATCTAGATTTGGGTGGTTTCCCAATCAGGGTACTTTGACAGCATTCTGAGAGTATTTAGAATGGACGACTCCTGGCACGGTAGTGTACCTGCAGGTAATGGAGTCACCCTCTCTAAAGGTGTCTTATAGACTAAAGTAGAGAGGGATGTGCATGATTGGCAGATCACTTGCTTAGGCAATTGAGTCAATCATGAGATGTCAAGTACCACACCAGATGTTGTTCTTGCAGTAGGTGCAATAAGTTGATATTGATCCAATCCTGGAGAAGCAATCGGAAGCAGTTTTAGAACATAAGTGGATGTTCTAGGGATATGATAACAACAGCTTCATTCGAGAGACAGTTATCATTCCAGGCTTCCAAGGTGACATGGACGACAGGGTGATCGTCAGAGTTATAGTTTTCCTTCTGACGAGGGGCAGTATTTTGGACAGGTGATCCAAGGCAATACTGAGGGTGGCATGGCGGAGGATACTGATTAAGTTCAGTTGACGATACAGTCTAAGAAGTTTGGATTTGAAGTTCATTTATGAGCTATGTCCCATCAGACATCCAGACACATTCTAAGACAGGTATTGCTCATTTCGGGAGATGGGTTTCTCCGCGAACTTGAGATATAGAGAGACATAGATAGAAACATCTAGGCGGATCCACTCACTGAGGCTATTCCTCGAACGCAATAGTTTCGCAAACGAGCTTTGTGAGATTGACTAGTAGAGGAGTTGGGTGTTCGGTATCACACGGGCTGTGAGTATGCGACATCGCAATAATTAGCCTTGAGTGCAAGTGGGAGATTGTTGGAGATAGTGCCCTCAGAGTCAATTATTGGATCACAGGCACGTGATTGCAATGATTGAGGGAGGACCTATCCCGGTAGGACAGTCTTACTCGAGATGATAGTATGCTATCTGGTTTACCTTTATCATCGTGTACTGCTTTAGGTGACATGACAGGTCACTATTGCACGTTGATAGAGCCCCTAGGATTCTTGCTTGACTACCGGCAGTATGAGGGCGATCATATACGTGAGAGCTGGAGTCTATAAGCACATCCTTAAATGGTCCCTAGTCGTAGGAGTTTCGAGACAGGGCATCGATTCTCCAAAGTAGACTAGTGTATACAGTCGAGACCCCGACGAGGGGCGGTGGCCGGTCTCACAAGCCACTGGTGTCAGTTGGTTCACCTAAGATGTATACAGGTGCTCATTGGGTTATGAGTACACCGGACAGGACTCGCCGGGAACATGCTAGTTGGTCTTATACCTGACGTCAGATAGCAGTTCCCAGGTGACATGTGTACAGGTTAGTTCATCGACCTGGGGATCGTCATTTGTCTCGTGTGAGTTCCCACTGTACTTTGATTACTACCCTACCACGGCTCAAAGGAGTCGTGCAAACAGGTTGTAGTTGGGTACAGTCCTGAGCCACATGGAGGCAGTGAGCGGATCTTCGGGGGTTCGTCTCTCCCGGTATTGGGGGTGAGGTCGCGCTGTGTCTAGGAGAGCCATTACACAAAGACCTTGGCCAAGGCAGGAGATTTACTGGTAGGTATTCCAGTAGTATCTCAGGGTGTTCTGGGCTACACTCCGACACGACTTGTACCGCTTTTGGGGGTCTGACTTTTACCAACCCCCTAGGCCCGCCATGCGATGCTCATAGACGAACGGACCGGACTGTACGGATATTGTCACTGACAGGCTCAGTTGGGTGTCGGGGTGAGCTTCCTCATCGACGTCCTTTTTTGGTCAATAGCTGGTAGCCCGTCACGTGTTGGCTTATACCTCTGACGTGCTAGTGGTTAAATCCACAGCCATAGTATTGACGAGTCTTTAGAGTCCACCACACTCTCAGTTACTCAAGTTTCGGGCGAAACGCTGTAGAGGCCGTATGGAGATATGGCAGGGTCCGATCAGATACGTGCGGTATTGCACGGATCAGGATCGGACAGTTTTGTACTAGTGGCCGTATAGTTATATGGCAGCGTTCGATCAGATACGTGCGGTATTGCACGGATCAGGATCGGACGGATATTACTAGCCGGCTTTGGTTTAAGCCGGTCCTAGTTTAGTACAGTGTAGATTTTGTCTCTTTGCATTTGTATCCGGACGGAATACAGATGCGGGTGTGTATGCACAGTATCGGGGTTTTCCTGTAATTTATTACGGGACCAGTTTTCTGGAGTTGCCAGTTTGCATTCCGTTCCGGCCGGTTTTTCTTTGTTCTTTCCCGGCCGGACTTTTCCGATGGAGGGTGTTATTTGCAACAATGCAAATAACACTATGTGGAGGTTTTATTTGCATAAGGGTTGATATGATAAGCATCTTTGCTTTTCATGTATTTATGAGATTAGAATGGATTTGAGATGGATTTGAGGTTGATGTAAAGTTTAGTGATGATTATGTTTGGATGTGGTCACCCTCCTCCTTTTACTACACTCACCTTCCTTCATGCTTCATATTACCTCCTCCACCATTCTCATTTTGGATGATAAGTTTTTCATTAGAAAAGAGAGAAGAAGAAAAGAGAAGAAAATGAGAGCTTCATCTTTGAGAGGAAGAAAAATGAGAGTGATTCATTTTGTGTATATCATTCTTCATCTCATTCCATTGCTAGAAAATTGAAAGCACCAATTTTCTATACACCATTCCTCCATCTATGGCAACCAAACCCAAAACAGACTTTGATTCTACACTACACTTCCTACAGCAAATCTTGGACGCGTCGATTCGCCAGCTTCGCGCCCGAGTTGCCTCGGTATTGAGGTGGGAGCCCGTAAAAGATACAGGCGATGTGGTGCCCTTCCGGCGAGGAGGCGACGGAAGGAGATCCCGCGATGAGATCGGAGTGGAGATGGACCGGAGGACTCGGATCAGTCGGTATATCTCTAACCTATCTTCTTGTTAGCTTAGACTTGTTAATGGTTACGATCCGGATGTTTTGTGCGCGGTGGTGCCGGTTTGCTAAGTCCGCAAAAATTAAAGTTTATCACCGTTTCCGCATTTGGCCGTCGGATTGACGGCCGGGGCGCCGCCGTGCACTTACATGTTCCGCCTTGGTGCACTTCGTCGACGGTATCGGGGGTGCGGCCGTCTATTAAAGTTTGCGACGAGCATTCGATCAGGATGCCAGGAATCTTGTTGAATTGCCCGACTTGATATTGAAAAGTGTTTTCGATAATGAGACTAAAATGCGGGGTTTATAATTGTTAGGCATGTGATGTCTAAGTAATTCATTTCATTAGGCATGCGATGTCTAAAGAGTTTGCGGATTCCAACTGTTGTAGTTTTACACTTTCTTTTCTGTGACCGTAAGTGTAATATGTGATATCGCCGGTTTCGTTACTATATGTCAACGACAATTGGGATGCGCATATTTACTTACGTTGATGACATATGATGTTATGTGTTGCTGGATATGTTATATTGGATCGTTGTGTTTGAATAGCCGGGTTTTTTTTATGTGAGATGAGTGTTTTTCATTTTCATTCATGTAAAAACTTGTATGTAATATTCTTTTATTGGGGCACTTCTAGGTTGCGGATGTTGTCACCCTTTGTATATTATTTACTTTTCCGCACTAGGACAGACCCAAGGAGGAATGCACAAATAACCGGGTTCTGGAGTCCAGTGGGAGACCATCTCGAGGAGTCGAGTCCGGGTCTCCTAACTCTAGAATTGGTAGGGTTGCTTGCCGCTCTCGTAGGGGTCTTGGGGTGTGGGTTTGGCTATTCATCACGACCGTGGAATTCGTGTTTTATACTGGCTCGTATTGAAAACACGGACGTCCTAGTATATCCAATATTTCATATGTTTCTTCTGCTGCGATATCTGTGATGTGATCATGTGATGTTCTGTGATAGATACAGTATATAGTATATATGATATATTATATAAACGTTACTTATGTTTTACACCCGCGCTAGCCCTGCCCCGCTCTGTCGTTAGTTACCTAACCTAACGGTGCATGAGGGGACATTGTGGCGAATGCGGATGGCATAAGTGTACGTCGTATTTATCTGTGATGTTTAGGTAATTTAAATGATGGGACTTCATTAATGAGATTAATGAAATAAAAGAAACCTAAAGATGTTGTAGAATCGAATTTCAAAATAAAACAGGTAGCTACAGTTCTTGCTTTGCATCGCGGTGTTCCTTGTAGAACATCCTGCACCTTATTCGATGAAGAAAGGACCGAGATCCCTTCACCGGGAGTGACTCCTTTAGCAATAACTGGCAGATGCTACACACTCGGTTTGTCTTTTGATTGCTTCTATAGTTTCTTCTTTGCACAGTGATATATATGATATATCCCGCACCTCATTCGACGAGGAAAGGACCGACGATCCCTTCACCGGGAGTGACTCCTTTAGCAAAACTAGAAAAGCCTCAAAAAACACTCCATTTCAAAATTCATTCGATCCTACAACGATATAAAGTTCATTACGCAAAGGGTTTTCTTAAAAAACCTGACATAGCCCTCCGTCATTTCAGATAAGTAATAGTTAGTATTCGTGCTGCGTTTGTTGACTCAGTCAAGGTGTAGTGTGCGGTAGCTGATTACTATTTATCTGCTTATGCATATGATGCAGATTGGATTAGGGTAGTCGTGCGGCCTTGTTGACTCAGTCAAGGGTCGTGCGGGTGGGTTTAATTCATTCAGGAAATGACGGGTTGAACTTTACTTGCGGTCTATGGTTTGTTGACTCAGTCAAGGTTATAGATCGCTTGGGGCAAAATATTATCGGGAATTTCAAGTGTTGAAATTTGCAATGAGATTGCATACCTTCTATGAGATAGTTGGATCCCGATATCCGCTGCGAGTAATTGTTACTCCTGGAAGAGTTTTACACATTACAATTAGCCGATCAAGGTGTCTAGAAAGGTGTCAACGGGGTTACGCCACTGGGAAAACGAGGTTTACATTAATTAGGTTCGTGCGAAAGCACGGGGGACCTTCCTCAAAGTACCGACACTGGCCTGGCTGAAAGATTGGCGAACTTATAGCGTGTAATTAATCCTGGCTAGTCTTTCCTTTTAGGGTTTGAAGGAAGATTTGATAAAACCAGTGGGAGCCATCCTGATTAGATAAAATAATAACCAATCTATTCTTGCAAAGAGCGCACGCTGAGTGTTTTCTTCTCTCTCTCTCCTGGTAGCGACCATGTCACGCCTTAATCAAGATAATAATACGGATTATTGACCGAACCCGCTTGTTATACTGAGCTGGGAACGTTGGTCCCGCTCCAACTTATAATTGTTATAAGACAGAGCAGGAAATTGGGGAACACCAGATTTCCCGTGCCACCCAAACAAAGAGAGTGCATGCTGATGCATCATCTTCGGGTATGTTCATTATACAAAACTGTTTCTCAATGTCCTTTACGTCCTGGGTATATGATACCGCATCAGGATCCCAGATATGTAATCTGTTACATAGGGCTACAGAAAGGTAGAGAACTGAGAACGGTTGACAAGTTTCATGAGGCAGAAAACGGGGCAAGAGTTGCATCCAAGTCTGTCGGTCACTGTCACCCTATATTACCAATACATTGATTCTGAACGAATGTTATTAGATACCGAACCTGATATACAAAATCATATCAGTCTCTTTATTAGTAAAGAAATGATAAAATTTTGTATTGTTGGATAATGTTTTGAACATTTCCTATATCAAAAGTTGATCGGTTCAGGCACGTTATCTAAAAGCATTGATCTTCTAAATCAAACTACAGTTCTTAGTATACAGAACACACACAAGAGGAAGAATTCAGAAATGAACGGATCCTTCTTGAGGTATTGTAGACTAGGTCATATCAATGCGACCCGACTAGCTAAAGTTACATAAAGATGCATATTTAAATCAGTTTGAATTTACATCTTATGAAACTTGCCAGTCATGTCACAAAGATAAAATGACCATAGCTCTGTTTACTGGAAGCAGAGAAAGAGTTAGTGAACTCTTGGGATTGATACATGTTGATGTATGTAAGGTCCTCTATCTACACATGCCAAGACCGGTTCTTCATACTTCATTACATTCTCTGATAATCTCTCAAGATTCAGATATATGTTCCTGTTGAAACACAAGTCCGAACCTTTTGAGATATTCACAGAATATAAGTTAGAAGTAAAGAACCAAAATACGGGTATAAGTATTATGTCCTATGATGAGATCAGGGAGGAGAATACTTGTGCACGGAAATCCTGGGCTATTCTAAAGGAGAATGAGATTCTCTCTCAGCATTACTCCTCCGCATACACCATAGCACGTTGGTATATCGGGGCGGAGCAATCACACCCTATGTGATAAGGTGTGCTCTATGATGAGTACTACTGAGTTACCTTTTTCCTTTTGGGAGTTATGCACTTATGAAGTTGCATACCTATTGAATAAGGTTCGAATCAGATCACAGCCTACCACTCCATATAAGATATGGTATGGGAAGAGCCCATGTCTTAAGCTAGTTAAGATTTGGGGTTGTCCGGCCTATGTCTAAAAGCAAAATCCGGACAAGCTCGAGGCAAGGTCTGTTATGTAGAACTGGAAATGTTCTAGGTATACAAATTGCAGCTGATGATTTGGTAGAACCAAAGGATTCAATAGTAACCTACGAACCCCAGCCTCTCCGCCGATCTAGTAGGGTTCCTCACCCACCTGAGAGTTACTTCGGTTTCTCTATGACAGTGGGAGCGAGGATTGCATCATGAGATGATGACCCAACTAGCTTCGAGCTGGCCATCAAGAGTAAGACTCTGTAAGAATGGCTGGATGCTTAGTGATCTGAGATGGAATCCATGTACACCAACAAAGTATGGACTTTGGTTGCTATATCTGAAGGGTTAAATCCCCATTAGGAGCAAGTATATCTTGAGAAGATTACTTGGTGTACATGGAAAGGTTGAGACTTTTAAAGCTAGACTTGTTAAAGTTTTTCGTCATCGACCAGGCGTGGATAATGATGAAACCTTTTCCAGTGCCTATGCTTAAGTCCATCCGGATCCTACTTGCCACGGCTACATACCATGACTACGATATCTGGCTGTTGGGTGTCATGTCTGCTTTTCTAAAATGATGTTTTAGAAGAGAACGTCTGTAAGTACACAGCCAGAAGGCTTCGTAGACAGTGGGAGCAGCGGAAACGTGTACAAGATGTTTTATGTAATGAAGCAGGCATCGCGGAGTTGGAACATCTGTTTTGATGGATTAGTCAAAGAGTTTGACATCATCAAAATGGTAGATGAACCTTGTATAAACAAAAAGGTAGTAGGGAGTATGGTGGCGATTCTCGTAGAGTACGTGGATGACATACTCTTGATAGGGAAAGAGTTTCCTATGCTACGCTCGATCAATCTCCGCTTATCACAATGATTCTCCATATAGGATCAAAATGATACCTACTAAATCCTGGATTTTGGATCTATAAGATAGATCTAATTGGATGTTAGGAATCTCACTAGAAATAGTGAGATGGTATCAATCGATCCAGGGGAGAATCACTGGAAGTGTTCCAGGGTGATAAAGATGACTGAATGTCAGTCACAGGCATTGTCTTTACCCTCAGTAAAGGGACGGTATGTTGGAAGAGTTCCAAGCTAGATACCGTGGCATACTAGACGATAAAGGCTGGATACATCGCTACTAAAGATGCTACCAAAGAGGCTATTTGGGTGTATATTGGTTCATGAGATGAACTATGTTCTTCCCATTGTGTGACAATGGAGTTGTGGCTTATGCTAAGGAACACAGGTCCCATCAGTGATCCAGACATATTCTAAGGCAGTATCACCTGATCATGGAGATGGTTGATCTCTAAGGGATCGAGGTTAGGAGAGTAGACTCAGAGGACAACACGGCGGATCCACTCGCGAAGGCCTATTCCCAGAGAGAGACTTTTATGGAATGGTTGAGTATGAGATACTACAACCACTGCTACAGATGGCCCTAGTGCAAGTGGGAGATTGTTAATTATATGTATGCCCTAGAGGCCATTACTATACACAGGATGTATATTGTAGTGGATGCTTGGACATATATAGGGAGGACTTTCTTGCTCGACATGATAGTATGCTATCTGGTTGATCTTTACCTTAACGTGTACACTGATTGTCTCTCTGTTACATGTTGGTAAAGCCCTTAGGATGTGTACTTGACTACCTGGACTGTGATGCGGATCATACTAGTGGGGACATGGTAGTCCATAAGTACATCCTTCAAGGTCCCTAGTCATGAATGTATCGAGACGGGGTATCGATATACCAGAGTAGACTAGCGTATACCTTCTCGACCCATACCGATGGGCGATGGATGATCCCATATCCATTGGTGTTTGACATCAGAGAACATATACGGGTGCTCAGAAGAGACTGGGTACACTGGTCGGACTCGCCAAGAACTCCCAGATGGTATTATACCTTACGTCAGATGGCAGTTCTCTGGTGACACTGGTACATAGTAGTCTGTTGACCCGAGATCGTCATAGAGTCTTGTGTGGTTCCCACTGTGCTTTGATTTCCACCTTACCACGTCCAAGAGGGCGTGCAAAACGGTGGCTTTTGGGTACAGTCCCGAATCACATGGAGGCAATGAGCGATAGGAGGGGATTCGTCTCTCCCGGTATAGGGAGTTGATGTTGCGCTGTGTTCGATTGGCTATAACCGGAAATCCCTGGCCAGGGTTGCTGAGATATACTGGTAAGTGTTACCAGTAGTTTCTCGAACTGTTATAGGCCTCATATCGACACGACTTATCGAGCTATTGGGGTCTGACGTTTACCACCCCTAGGCAAGATATGCGACATATCAGACGAACAGACCGGACTGTACGGTAAGTGTTACTGGTTGGATTCACAGGAGTGTGAGCGGGCTTGCTTGTCGATCTTCTGATCGCTCAATACCCGGGTGGCCGTTACGTTTAGCAGACCGCTTGCGGCTTGTGGGTGTTTGATATGATCATCACCTGCTGCCGGCGTATTGACGAGTCTTTAGAGTCCTACACAGAGGTTTCCTGGCTCAAGCGAAACGAAATAGGAGCGCATATGAGATATGTGCGGGACCGAGAATAATGCGTGTATGTGATACCGTATTCTATTCTCGCGATGAATGTATCGAATGGTTGTATGCGATATAACCTAGTTATCGAATCGAGGATTGATTCGATAAATCGATACATTGAATACTAGTCGGTTATGTGCGACATGACCGGATCATTGAATCAAGTGTTGATTTAATGATTTAATGTATAATTATATATTTGATATATTAATTTACATTAACTAGTATTGGTTCACTTTAAATGGATTTTCTCACTTGATGTGCACATTGTATATGTGATATACTTTTGTACACTAGTTTGTGTCATGTTTGATGATACATGCATACTTGGTTTGTGTAAAGAATTATACCATGGTTATATGAGTGGTTAGGGTTTTGTTTATTTTCTTATTCATTTATTTATTTCTTTTGTTCATTTTGGCAAAAGAAAATGATAAAGAGAAAATGGTGGCTTTCTTTGTTCTTTGCTTGAAGCTTCTTGAAGCTTCAAAGCATCTTTGACTAAGTGACCATTTTGTCTTCATGCTTAACCCTAACCATTTAAACTAACCCTAGTTCATTCTCTACACTTAACCAAGGTTAGGATATGATAAGTATTCATTTTATTATTCTTTTTGAATTATACTTATGATATTCTATCATCTTTTTCTTCATCTTCATCAAGAAGAAAATCTTGCCTCCATCAATGGCAACTTGAGAAAAAGAGTGAGAAATCCAATTCTAAAGTGAACCCACTTCCTATTTCTTCATCCTCTACCTCTTGCCAAGTAATATAGGGTGTTTTCTTCACAAGTTTCATGACTTGGTGAAGTGGGAGCTTGATCTTGTGATACCTCGACGTAGATCATCTTCGGTATCGTAGTCGATGACCTAGCCCGCAAATTTCTCCGATGAAGCCGACGCTAGAGCCCGGGATCCGATGATCGCAGCGAGGAGACTTCATCGCGGAACCATGGAGGTGGAGAACCGGATCTACAAAGGTTGTATTTCCGTTTACCCTATAGTAAAGTAGTTTACTAGTTCTTGTTTCGCCTAATATTCTAGTTAACGATCCGTATTAGGGTTTCTCGGCACTTGTAAAATTTGAAATTGGCATGGTTGATGCCTTGTGAGACCTCATTAGTGTGCCTAGGAACCTTACATCATACACATACGGACTCTTCCACTGAGTTGTCCGGGTCAACAAGTAACACTGATTATGAAATGCTTTTAGAGTCTGAAGATCACCCCGCACTTTGTGACGACATTATTCTCCGGGGTATTGATGAGACTTTTGATGAGATCTTCGTTGATGAACTCGCATTTTAAAATGACACGGGTGTTGAGATGAATCATCTCCCAATCAATAAAATTGAACCTCCACCCTTTCTTCTGAACTGTAAAAAGAATGCGAGCAATCCATCACATTCACTGCATCGTCTCTCCAAAATGAGACGCACACACATTCTATTCCACCACTTACCCTTTCCCCACTTCTTCTTCCACCAACCAGAGCACTGCATTGATAAATTTTTTGAATGGTTGGTGTTAACTTTCGGTCTTTGCAAAGCTTGGCATCTACCAATGATTTTTGACCCCCTCATGTGATTTTCAAATATTAACATTGCATAACTAAAGTTTGGGGGGCATTTTTTCTGGCTCTTGAAAAGAAAATTTTTACAAAATGATGAGCCAAGAATAAGTTTGGGGGAGGATCTTCACTTAAATATTTTGCCCCCATTAATAAATTTCCTCCCAATCTTACAGGTTTTTCGAGATTTAGCAGATGGCAACAGTGAGGACACTGTTGAAAACAAGTTTGGGGGAGGTTTGTGCTTATTTTCGCATCATTTGCATATCACTTTGCATAAGCACAAAATATTTTGAAAACCCATGAAAATTTAAAAAAATTCAAAAATAAAAATATTTTTTGTACATAAATAAGATAATAAAAGATTAGATAGTGAAAAATTACATCCATGAGATTAGAAAAATTTAAGAAAACCAAGAAAATTAGAAGTTTTCTTATACGAACTAGTAATAAGTAGTTATGAGCCGTTGTCCCAAGGGTTAGTAAGATGAAGGAAGTCACTAATCTAAGGATAAAAATAAGTCTAAAAAATAGTTTCTATTCTGGAAGCCAAACATTTTGAACGTTGATACCCTGCTATTCGCACTTACACACGTCAGCTTGAAGCCCGGGATAGTAGAGGATACCTTGAAATGCTCTTGTGTAAAAACCAAAGTATGAAGGAAATAAAACAAATGAAGAAAATATGAAATGGTGAAGAAAAAAATGAACACTGGTTTTGTTATCGCCAAGGCAGCAATAAAAAAATATAGCGAGGGTTCCTCTTCACCTAGTGCCCTAAGGCCAACTGGTCTGGGAGTCACTACTAAGCCTTAGGTGGTGCAAGACAAGGAAAATACACCAAATAAGCAAGCACATGAGTAATCGGTCGGTTAGTACCTCAAGAAGTATTAACGGTCGCAATGAAAGTGTGTGAGCAAATTCATCTAAATATTCATTAATTAAAAAGTACCGAGGCTGATGGACAAGAGTATGATAGCTTGAATTGAATTCTCCGGGTGTAGGGATGTTCTTTACACACACGCAGGGTTATATGATCGATGTTTGGAAGAAAGATAAGAATGAAGAATAAGACGATGTTTTATTGAGGGATGACGTGATTTCTGATATCTTTTCATGACTATTAAGATAGGGCTCATGACAACCGAAAAACTAGCTTAGTTGGAAACCCTAATTTTCAAGGCCTTTCTTTTACAATTCTTGTATTTAAATGTAATATTCATGATCTTCCTTTTATTATTGGATTTTGTGGGTGCAATCCGCTGAAAACCCTCAGGAGACAACACTCCTCCTACTAGGGACACCTAGAGGTTTAAAGGATTGTTGTACGTGCTCAGTGCAATCGTGTTGCCTACGAAAGTGTGCTAGTTAGATTTTCTCTTTCTTTATTTTCTCCTTCTCTTTTTAAAAAAACAGTTCGCTCGAGACGATCGAAAATAAGTTTGGGAGAATTTGATCAGTCGAAAATACTGCATTTTTAACACGGCAATTTCCCTATCATTTGCATTCATCTAGAGCTGTTCGGCATTCATATAGCACATATTAGAAAAACAGTCGTAAAACACCAGATTGCATGTGTTAGACTCTTAAACCGGCACTTTAAGGGAAATTGACTGTATTTCATATCATCGAATCATTCTTGTGTAGCGCAACTTGTGTTTCGAAGTCTGTGCAGGAAAATCCAGAAGAAAGGCCTAAATTATCATTGTTCTGATCAAACATTACGCCAACTCAAAGGCTTGAGCTCTGGTAGCTATCTAGAAGGAGTTACAATATTAAACATTTCAGGAAAAGGCCCAAGTGTCAGGCCCAATAAGTACTAGAAGATTGAAGCCCTGAGGCTCCAACAGAGTCGCGGAACCGCGGCCGGAGCCGGCTTGAGCCGCGGTTCCGCGGCAGTCTTGACACGTCAGCTCCCTATTTTCAGTGCATAACTCTTCTCTCAGGGCCCACATTCATTTCATATACTTCAAATTCCAGATAATTCTCGAAGCTTCAGCCAGATCAGCAAGGATGATTGATAAGCTAATCTTGATTAAGCTCCTAACAAACTA
The DNA here is from genome assembly GCA_030015575.1 of Agapanthus africanus. Taxonomy (NCBI): domain Eukaryota; kingdom Viridiplantae; phylum Streptophyta; class Magnoliopsida; order Asparagales; family Amaryllidaceae; genus Agapanthus; species Agapanthus africanus. The sequence continues at coordinate 208,965,400 of JASDDO010000022.1, forward strand.
GTTCTAGAAGCTCCCTCTAACTAACTACTTCTATAAGCCTCTCTAGCTAACAAACATTTGGAAGGAAATTCAAATTTTGAATCCTAGATCTAGGGTTTTGGAAGTCTATAAATAGGAGCCTAGATCTAGGGTTAATGGCTAATCTTGAGTAGCTTAATTTTCACTTCTTCCTTAATCTAGAACTATTCTTCAATCAATAGTTAGTTCTTCATCCTCCCACAAGTTTAGTGACAAGACTTGTGCCAAACCCTAACCCTAATCCAAACCTTAAATTCAAGATCCTTTGAGTTCTAGCAAGCAAGTCTTCAACCAACCTTTAGAAGCGAAGCCGGACTCAACGGAGCACGAGATCCAAGCCGATCCACGACTCAAGGAGCCGATGCAACGCTAGATTCGACGATCAAAGTTCCTTCCTCTTGTAATTCTTGAGAGTTGTAACTAATTGTTGATATAATAAAGGTGAATATTCTTTAAACTTGCTTATATTTCATTTCAAGCATTATGATTCATATTCAATTCTTGAATGTATTCTTCGTGATGATGCTTGAGTAAAACTCCGCTCGTGGAGGAATCGAGATGATTGTAGAATGATGATGTTGATGAATCTTTAAATGTTTTCTTAAGTCTTATAACAATTGTAAATTCTTGAAATTGAGTGATCGATGATCTAGATCGATGCGAAATTCATTCTTGATTCTTTTCGCACGATCTAGAGATCAACGATCAATCATTCGATTTCCTAGAAGCTATCTTGTGAATGTGATTCATCGAAAGGACAAAGGATAGGATGAGGAACCCTAATTCTTCGCAAGATCCTTGATCCTCGATGAATCTACATCGATTTAGCATCAATTTGTTAATGGATACGAAATCGTAATTTCGAATCTTCTTCACATCTACGATCTAATCGATTCCTACGAGCTTTTCTTCAAATCTTGAAACCTAAATCGATTGGAATTCTATCTTTTCTTGATTCTTGATGTTTATCGCTTTCTTGATTCTTGATTTGATTTAGTTGATTCTTGAAATTCATCGATAAAAATCTTGAATTGTTTTGCTTTTCTTTTCTATTAAATTTTCAATTCAAACAAAACAAAATACGAACGAATCGCACAATCCCTGTGGACGATCCGCACTCACTAATGCGCTACAAACCGACACCGTTATTGATTGCGGTCAAATATTTTTGGTTGTGATTTCATACAATTTTCTAAATACCGACACAACGAGAAAAGATCAATCAGCCGGCGTATTGACGATTCTTTAGATTCCTACACAGAGGTTTCTTGGCTCAGGCAAAACGGAGTAGTAGCATATATGTGATATATGCGGGACCGAGGATAATACGATATGATATACCATATTCTATTCTCGTGATATTTGATATCAGCCGGGTCTTCGGATCAAGTGTTGATTCGATGAATCGGTACGGATAAATATTAGTCGATTATATGCGATATAGCTGGATTGTCGGATCAAGTGTTGATTCGATAATTTAATGTATAATAATATATATGATATATTAAATTACATTAACTAATATTTTCTCACTAAAAGATTCTTTTTCTCACTCGGGTAATACATTGATATATATGCGATATATGTTAATTGAATTATTTTATTTGTCTACAATAAATATTATATATGTGATATATAATATTGTAACATGATATGATAACTAATGCAATATGTTTAGTAGATATTAAACAAGATTAGGGTTTAATTTGGGTTAATACTTTCTAGGTGATTCTAGAAGGTTTAGTTTTGTTTTGTGAAAGATATTTTGTGGTGACTCATTCTTAACCTAACCCAAACCCTAGCCTTGGTTAATTATCTACAATGGTTTAATCAACCATGGTTGAATTATTCATCATATTTATCTTTCATTATTCATCACAAAAGGTTTCTAATGATATTATTCCATCATCTTCTTCCTTGAGTTCCTTCTTGGAAAAAGCTTTCTAGCTTTTTGCGAAGTGATAAAAATGAGTGAGAATAAGAAAATAAAAGAGAGCAAAAATCCTACTTCATCATCCTCATCTATCCTTGCCCTTTAGATGAGAGTGTTCACTTCATTTAGTGAGTGTTAGCTTGTGTTAATGAAACTTCAAGGTAGATCATCTTTGTTATCGAAGATCGGAAGCAAGACTGCATCTTTCTCTTCGTGAAGCCTCTCGAGAGTTCGGAATACGATGGTCGCAGCGAAGGGACCTCAACACGGAGCTTAAGAAGTGAAGGACCGGATCTACAAAGGTTGTAATCCCTCTCACTTAGTGTTAAAGAGTTTAACATGCTTGTTTTCACCTAAACTCTAGTTTAAAGATCCGGCTTTGGGTTGTTCGGCACGGCTAAATTTTTAATCGGGCATGGTTGATGCCTCGTAGACCCTTGTGGCAGTGCATAACAACCCAACAGGCCGGCCACACATTTTTGAGGGAGGAGGGGAATTCATTTTGTGATGAGGGAAATTTCTTGTTCTCATTTTTTTGCTTGCACCAAAAATCCTAAGCTCCTTTCCATTATTCCACCTACATCAAATGGCAACTTCAAACCCCAAGAGAAAAAACATTCTACACTTATCCTACAGCATCCTTGGGCATGTCGGCTCGCCAACTTTGTGCTCGAGTTGCCTCGGTCCAGAGGTGGAAGCCCGTAAAAGAACCCGGCGATGTGGTGCCCGTTCCGACGAGGAGATGAAGACAGGAGATTCCGCGAGGAGATCGGAGTGGAGGCCGAAGACCGAAGGACACGGATCGCTCGGTATAGATTTCTACCCCTTCTCTGTTTTGCTAGGAGTAGGTTAATGGCCCGATCCGGGTTTTTTAGGATGTGGTAGTGCCGGTTTAAAGTTAAGAAAATTTTTGTTTCCGCTTTTTGGCCTCGGATAGACGGCCGGGGCGCTACCGTAGTCCTACACATGGTGCAGTCAATATCGAAAATCCATACTCTGGCAACATCTTTATAGTCAATAGCCAGCGTCTAAAACCATTCTTAGAAATGCTAGCGGAAACTTTATAAGGAATGAACGAGCTTGATGAGATACGCAATGATGCGTATGAGAACGCCAAACTTTATAAGGAAAAGACGAAAGTCTTTCATGACAGGGAGATTCTCCGAAAAACTTTCACGGTAGGCCAAAAGGTTTTACTATACGATTCCAGACTTCATCTATTTTCAGAAAAATTGAAGTCACGATGGACTGGTCCGTTTCTTGTGCGCACCATTTTTCGGCATGTTGCAGTTAACATCGAAGATCCACACTCTGGCAACACTTTTAATGTCAATAGCCAGCGTCTGAAGCCATTCTTAGAAATGCCAACGAAAACGGGGGAGCTCATGTTTTTTCATGAGCCGCATTATCTCTATTAATCACATCCCCACATCTTGTATATACAAATTTTGTCTCTTTTGTGTCTTTTTGTAAATATTTGTTTTTTTTAAATTACTTTTTGGGGGAGGCTTATATGAAAAGTGCTATTAAAAACACTCCCACACCTAGACCGAGACTCCATCTCAGTTTTTTCCCAAACCTCAAAACCCTCTTTTCCTTCCCAACCTCCTCTCCCAAGATCCACCCACAATTTCCCTTTTCGGCCGCTGAAAAATTCATTCAGGCCGCAAATTGCGGCCAGAGCATCCACAATCTCGACGAGATTTTTCCCACTTTAAGATTATCTCTTATGTTCTAAGTTATATGCAAAATCTATCAATTTTAAAGATGGTTGCTTTCGAGTGTGAAAAGAATTTTTTTGAAATATTCTCCAATGAAACTTACGGGGAGTATTTTTACGATGAAATTCGTCAAAAGGGATGGGATTTCCTAATTTATAACAGCGAGGATCACTTTGCAATAAGAGAATTGGTTAAGAATTTCTATAATGCTTTGAGAAATAGCGAGCTGGGGTCAGGATATGTTGAGTTTTTCTTTCGAGAAAAACGAAGAATTTTTCAACCCGAAACAATCTCGAGAGTAACCAATATTCCGATGAGGCCTGAAAATCAACATCCCAATGAATTGACAGTATATCGATCTCTGTTAGGAAATTTCGTAGAGTTGAAAGCCAAGGGTTTAAACCCCACGCAGATGTATCGGAATGTGCTTGGGTATTAGCCGTGTTTCCACTTTCTCGGCTGGAGTAGGGCATATCGTTCATTGCTTAATGGAAAAGGATCACCAATTTTGTGTTGTGACCCAATTGTTCAGTACGATCATAAAGGGGGTGGCTCAGAAGAAACCCATGCTTTCAGTCCTGGTGTCCCTCATTTCTAAGTACTATATGGCGAGGGAAGAGTTCAATAGGTATACGACCTCTTATGCACATTGGCCAGTTGAGACAGAGCGGGTTTCGCAGGGATATACAAGACGCCGCTATGACCAGAAGAATTGGAGAAGGAAGAACCCGAGCGAGCATTCCGGACCAGAGGATGTTAGTTATATGTATGCCCCAGAGGCCATTACTGTACATGAGATGTAAATTGTAGTGGATGCTTCGACATATATAGAGAGGACTTTCTTGCTCGATATGATAGTATGCTATCTGGTTACTCTTTATCTTAACATGTACACTGATTGTCTCTCTGTTGCATGTTGGTAAAGCCCTTAGGATGCATACTTGACTACCTAGATTATGATGCAGATCATACTAGTGAGATAAAGGTAGTCGGTAAGTACATCCTTTAATGTCCCTAGTCATAGGTGTATCGAGACGGGGTATCGATATACCAGAGTAGACTAGCGTATACCTTCTCAACCCATATAGATGGGCGATGGATGATCCCATATCCATTGGTGTTTGACATCAGAGATGATATACGGGTGCTCAATGGAGACTGGATACACTGGACGGACTCGCCAAGAACTCCCAGATGGTATTATAGCTCGTCAGATGGCAGTTCTCTGGTGACACTGGTACAGGTTAGTCTGTCGATCTGAGATCGTCATAGAGTCTTGTGTGATTCCCACTGTGCTTTGATTTCCACCTTACCATGTTCATGAGAACGTGCAAAACGGTGATTTTTGGGTACAGTCCTGAGTCACATGGAGGCAATGAGAGATATGAGGGGATTCGTCTCTCCCGGTATTGGGGGTTGATGTTGCGCTGTACTCGATTGGCCATAACAGGAAGTCCCCGGCCATGGCTGTTTATGAGATTTACTGGTAAGTGTTATCAGTAGTTTCTCGACCCGTTATGAGCCTCATATCGGCATGACTTATCGAGTTATTGGGGTCTGACGTTTACCACCCCCAGACGAGATATAAGATATATCAGACAAAGAGACCGGACTGTACGGTAGTATTACTGATTGGATTCGCAGGAGTATGAGCAGGCATGCTTGTTGATCTTCTGATCGCTCAATACCCGGGTGGCCGTTACGTTTAGCAGACCGCTTGCGGCTTGTGGGTGTTTGATATGATCATCACCTACTGCCGGCGTATTGACGAGTCTTTAGAGTCCTACACAGAGGTTTCCTGGTTCATGCGAAACGGAGTAGGAGCACATATGTGATATGTGCGGGACCGAGATTAATGCGCGTATGTAATACCACATTCTATTCTCGCGATTTATGACATCGGTCGGTTATATGTGATGTAGCCGGGTTATCGGATCAAGTGTTGATTCGATAGATTGTTACATTTGATATTAGTCGGTTGTATGTGATATAGCTGGATTATTAAATCAAGTGTTGATTTAATAATTCAATGTATAATTATATATTTTATATATTAACTTACATTAACTAATATTTGCTCATTAAGTATTTCTTTTTCTCACTTGTGTACACTTAGTATATATGTGATATATATTAATGTACATTATTTTGTGTCATGATAAATGCCACATGCTACATGGGTGTATGAGACTCACACATGCTTATAATAATGATATGGTTTTATTTATCTAAAGTTAATCAAAATTAATAGTAATTAGTCACATGGTTGATGCTTGTAGAAGCTTGTGGAACTATTGACCAAGTGCACTAATTTTGTTTTACTTAAAGATATTTATTAACCTAACCATTATTGTTAGCTATAGTTAAGTCTCTACATGGGTTAGTGTATGACAATAACTCATCCATGGTTGCTATTCTCACCTCATGAGTTAATTCTCTATTCTTCATTCTTCATCTTCTTCTTTATTGAAAAAGCCTGCTAGCTTTTTTTTTCTAAGTGAGAAAATATTGTGAGAAAAATAAAACTAAAGTGAGTTCATTTCCTACCTCATCATCCTCTATTACTTGCCATTTAGTTTAGGGTGTTTGCTTCACTAATTTCACAATTAGTGAAGAGATAGCATGAGCTTGAGTCTCCTCGATGTAGATCATCTTCGGTCTCGAAGACATCGAGCAAGCCCATTCATTTCTTCATGTGGATCCTTACTAGAGTTCGGGTGTTCACTACTTGGAGCGAAGGGACTACTATACGGAGTTTTAGAAGTGAAGGACCGGTCTACAAAGGTTGTATTTTTCATTCACTTAGTGTAATGTTTGATTACATGCTATTGTAACTCCTAATTTTCTAGTTAGATCCTTGGCATGGGTTGCATAACTCTCTAGGTTTTTAAAAATTGTATACTTGATGCCCCAAAAATCTTAGTTAGGGTGCTATGGAACCCATCAGAGGATTCTACGGAGGTGCTTCTTCATGAGCCCGAACCAGATAATGAGAAGGACTTGCAGCGTTTAATATTTCGAAGCATCCGCCATATGCTGAAAAAGCAACAAAAGATGCAGGAACAACTAGATAAATTGAGGCGGTTCAGCAAGCAGCACAGGAAGAAGTGAGCGGCAGTAGGAAGGGAAAAGGGAAATCGAGAAGACAATGAGAACATTGCCCAGTTCGAGTTTGAGGCCAATGGGATGAATTGGTTCATGTATATAGCATGTAGTTGCATTTGCACGTTTTCTGCATTTTTGCACTTTTATTCCTGTATTTTTTCCCTTTATTTTCATGTAGTTTGCATTGCATATTTGTTTTTATACCGCATTTTGCTTATTGTACCGAAAAATTAAAAAAAATGAAAAAAAACTAGTGTTAAAATTTTCCTTTTTTTGTTTGTATATACAACAATCCAAAAAAAACGCAAAAATGTGAAAATTTTCTAAAAAGCATAAAAACTTTGTCATAAAGTTAGCTGGTGGGAAAAACCTAGTTCGAAATATCGACGGTTTGTGTTTGATAAGTTTGAAACAACTAGATCCTATTTTAGAAATTAAAAACCCGAAACGATAACTCTTCTTTGAAATTAACTATAGATAAAATATGTCTTTTTATATCACCATATACGTGTCGTAAGTTTTGAGAAACGAGAGAACGAGTTTTGACATGTCATAAAAACTTTTAAAATCGATAAACCTCTTTAAGATCAAATAAGTTGTTTTAAAATAAGTAATATCAAGAATAGTTCATAAAATAAGATGAATATGAAAGGGTATTATTGAGGCTATAATAGAGACCAAGTCTGAAAAATAACCCATCTTGATTCTTGAGTGATTACACACCCAGATCTACACAAAACACGTCTTTTGATCTAAAAAAAATGGAAAGAAAAATCAATTGTATCTCCGTTCGCATTACTTTGAGATTTTCACGTGTAAAATAAGTATTTTTGTTTTAGGGTCTCGGTGACTTGGGCAATTAAGTCTGCCGAGGTGTTTTCACACCAAAAGTCCTAAAACCATCTTGGTTTGAGAGCAATGACCCACAGCTTGCTAAGAAACCTAAAAATTCCGTTTTAAAACAAAATCAAGCAAATGTTCTCTCCAAGCTAAAATTTCTCACGATTCTTTGTGTGAGAACAATCTTGGTTTAAGACAAGTTTTACTATAAAAATACTTTTTAACGGAGATATACAGATAAAAGACTATTGCACGATCACGAGGGTGTGTATGATACAAAATCAGGTAATAGATGGAGTGAAGAATAAAGCTTAGTTCTTTGTTGAAGTAATAGAAACTATGATTTGAAACCAAGCTGGAGAACGAAATTTAAGTCTCAAACAAACTCGTGTGATCCTTCTGAAGTTTTTTTTGGTCCATCCTTGACATAAACTCTAAATCAATATTTCTTGAACAATAATGACGCTATTCACATAAAGCACAAAAAAGTATAGGATTTTGGTTAAATAAAAAGTAAGGAGTGAAACAGAGGGTTCGATGTTTTTTTTACTTTGGATAATAGAATTTCTAAGTTTTGATACTATACCTTAGTATTAGAAATGATAGTTACCCCACAAAAACTAGCTTGACGGGATTTTGTGGGTGTAATCCGCTGAAAACCCTCAGGAGACAAAAACTCCTTCTACTAGGGACATCTATAGATTTAACGGCTTGTTACATGGGCTCATTGCAATCGTGTTTCCTGCGAAAGCAAGTTTAGGAATTTTTGTTTTGCTCGAGACGAGCAAAAAGGTAAGTTTGGATATATTTGTTCAGCACGATTTATTATATTTTAATACCGCTCATTTTTTATCATTTTTTCAATAAACGGTGCTATCTAATTTGTGTCTGCTCATTAGTACAGATTACAGGTACACAGGCAAAAACACTGGACACGGTACACAACATGCACAGAAACGGCGGTTTTTAACCGGAACTGCAAACGGGACAGAATACAGATCGGTTTGAATGAGTTTGCAACAAATAAGAGTTGTGTACAAATAATTCTTGTTTTGGTCCAACTTGATCATGTCTGAACAAGTGTGAACAAGGATTTGATCATATGCATCAAGTGGGCAAATACCATCATAGTGCTTTGCAAGTGGACTTAAACAAGTGGGTGTATAAGTGGGCATGGTAACGAGTATTTGAAAAAGAATTGATTTGAAGTGTGAACCATTGCAACTTGATCACTTGCCTTCTCTGTTTATTGCTCTAGATTTCACCCATGTATGAATTACAATAAATTGCAATTACAGGAAGATGAACAAGTGAGCAGAAGACCATACACAAAAGGTGGGCCCCGGTATCCAAAATTTGGCCCCAAATATAATCCATTTGGTCGCAATTTGCGGCCAAATTGGCTCGTGCAACTTGTGTGGGTCTTGTCGGTCCATTGTTATATGCAACTTCTACTTTTACAAGTTCTATAAATAGCAGATCAGTTTGTGAGAAATGGATATACATTTTCACTATTTGTAATCACTCTTGATAAAATTTTGTAATTCTTATGATTTGATTGAGTTCTTTTCCTTCCTCTGGTCTTGCAACTTCTATTTTTGAGCTTGTTGATCAGATTTTGTTAATTGAACTCACTTGCTTGTATTTGGATTCCATATCAATAAAGATTTCATTGAGTTCAATTGTGGTTCTTGTATCTTTTCTTTACTTTTTTCGTACATTCTCTTTATATGTTATTTGTTTATTTGTGTTTCCTTGACCATAATGTGTGAGTAGTTTCACTTAGATTTTGGTGAGGTAGGTTGATGAATGGATTGCGTTCTAACCTTTCATTCTCGATTCTTAGCATTTTTTGAACTTCTTTTCTTAATGTGTACAATGTTATTGTGTTATTGCTTGATAGAATATATTGTTTTGAATGGTTGCAAATCAACCTTTAACAGATATCCTATTCTTTTTTTACACAATATTTTTGTTGTTTTAAGAATTGAAGTAAAAAAGAGGATAAAATTTAGCTAAGTGCAGTGAACTAGCTAGATAGGACATGAAGCCACACAAGCATATGTCTTATACTTTCTAACTTCGCTTAGCTCATTTTATCCCCATTTCATCAAAAAGCCTTAAAAATTTGTAGTTTATTTTGTGCCAATTTTGATATCGTATCCAAAACGATACTTTGTATTTGGTTTAGATGCGGCATGCTTTTTAAGTCAAATAGAAACTAGAAATGGACATTGAATCAAGATTAAGAGTTGGGGGGTAACGTCATAAGTCAATTAACCAAATCTTAGCTTAAGTTTTCCGTATATTATTTTATTCTTTACATCGCATTCTTTGTATAAAAACGTGACAAACTCAACTTTAAACCCTTTGTTTCTAACTCAAAAGAACGTCGTGATATTTATTCCCTGTGAATCGACCCGTACTTATCTGATTGCGTCAACGCACCGTGCACTTATGGTATTTTATAACTCGAGAATCATTTCGTACAAAACTTTTAATCAAAAACCGACATATCCGATATTGAACCATATCCTTTTTTAAAAAGCACGATATCGTGAATTTCCAACAATACTGATGAAGAGACGCCCGAATAGGCCTCGTGAAATGAGAGGCGGCCATCATGGTGAACGAATACCCATTTGAAGTGAAGTGATTGATCCGCTTAATGTAAGAGGGAGAAATGTAGGTCGAAAGAGAGGAGATGTAAATAGGGGTGATTCTGAAGCAAGAACAAGCAGTACAACCGCCCGTGAAATTAGAGGTAATGTTAAAAGTAAGAGGGATTTTGGTCGTCGTGGGAAAATTTATGATAAAAAGGTAGAAACAGATGACAGTGTTGATTCAGTTGAAGCTTCTTCTGATAAACCCAGATTGAAATGGAAGAAGATGGATAAGAAGCAAAAAGTTAATGATCAAGATCATACTAAGGGAGAGATTTTGGAAAAGAGTACTAGAAATGAAGATGGAGACGAGCAAGTCGCAGAAGAGAAACCAGTTAGGCGCAAAAACTGGGTGCTTGACAAATCTGGGAAGAAACTAAGAGTTGGGAAAGTAAGTTCAAATGATGGCTCTACAGAGAAAAGTGCTCCTGTGAAGAAGATGTTAGTTGTATGTATGCCCTAGAGGCCAGTATTGTACAGATGATGTATATTATATTGGATGCTTGGACATATATAGAGAGGACTTTCTTGCTCGATATGATAGAATGCTATCTGGTTGCACTTTACTTTAACATGTATACTTGTCTCTTTATACTGTTTTATAGTTACATGTTGGTAAAGCCCTTAGGATGTGTACTTGACTACCTGGACTATGATGCGGATCATACTAGTGGGGACATGGTAGTCCATAAGTACATCCTTCAAGGTCCCTAGTCGTGGGTGTATCGAGACGGGGCATCGATATACCAGTGTAGACTAGCGTATACGCTTCTCGACCCATGAGATGGGCGATGGATGATCCCATATCCATTGGTGTTTGACATGAGAGATGGTATACGGGTGCTCAGTGGAGACTGGGTACACTGGACGGACTCGACGAGAACTCCCAGATGGTATTATACCTCACGTCAGATGGCAGTTCTCTGGTGACACTTGTGCAGGTTAGTCTGTAGACCCGAGATCGTCATAGAGTCTTGTGTGATTCCAACTGTGCTTTGATTTCCACCTTACCACGACCATGAGGGTGTGCAAAACGGTGGTTTTTTGGGTAAAGTCCCGAGTCACATGGAGGCAATGAGCGATAGGAGGGGTTTCGTCTCTCCCGGTATTGGGGGTTGATGTTGCGCTGTGCTCGATTGGCCGTAACAGGGAAGTCCCTGGTCAGGGCTGATTTAGAGATTTACTGGTAAGTGTTACCAGTAGTTTCTCGACCCGTTATGAGCCTCACATCGGCAGGACTTATTGGTTATTGGGGTCTGACGTTTACCACCCCTAGACTTGATATGCGGCATATCAGACGAGGAGACCGGACTGTACGGGAAGTGTTACCGGTAGGCTTTTACAGGAGTTGGAGCGGGCTTGCTTGCTGATCTTCTGATCGCTCAATACCCGGGTAGCCGTTACGTCCAGCTAGTACCGCTGACGGCTTGTGGGTGCTTGATGTGATCATCACCTACTGCCGGTGTATTGACGAGTCTTTAGAGTCCTACATAGAGGTTATACTGGCTCAGGCAAAACGAAATAGGAGTGCATATGTGATATGTGCGGGACCGAGAATAATGCGTGTATGTGATACCGTATTCTATTCTCGTGACTTTTTGTATCGGTCGGCTATATATGATATAACCGGGTTATCGAATCAAGTGTTGATTCGATAAGTCGATATATTGGGTGTTAGTCAGTTATATGTGATATGACCGGATTATTAAGTCAAGTATTGATTTAATAATTTATTGTATAATTGTATATTTGATATACTAGTTTACATTAACTAACACTTGTTCTCTTTAGGTATTTTCTCATATGTACACTTGAATATATATATGTGATATATATATTAAAAGTGTTTTCTTTTGTATCATGGTTGATGATACACTATACATGGGTGTGCAAGACATACACCATACTATTTTAGATGGCGGTTAATATTTATTTAAAGTAATTACAAATTAGTGATGCTTAGGTCATAAGCATGAAGCTTGTAGAAGCTTATGGATGCTTTGACAAATTCCACTTAATTTGTTTTACTTTAGATTTTTATTAACCTAACCATTTTGAATTAGCTATGGTTATGGCTCTACAAGAGTTAGTATATGATACTTACTCACCATGGTTAGCCTTCTCACTTGATCATTATCCTCATCTCTTTCTTTTCTTCTTCTTCTTCATTTTGCAAAGAGAAAAAGCTTGCTAGGGTTTGATCCAAAGTGAGATAGATTGTGAGAAATAAAATTCTAAAGAGAACCCACTTCCTATTTCTCCATCCTCTACTAGACTAGAACTTTAGTTTAGGGTGTTTACTTCACTAATTCTCAAGTTAGTGAAGTAGAAGCTTGAGTTGGCATCCCCTCGACGTAGATCATCTTCGGCCTCGAAGATTTTAAGCAAGGACGCGTCTTTCGCCTCATGAAGCCATGCAAGGGTCCGGGAGAACCACGATCGCAGCGAAGGGACTTCAACAAGAAGAAAATGAAGTGAAGGACCGATCTACAAAGGTTGTATGTCGTGTTCCCTTAGAAGTAAAGTTGTTTACTTACTATTAGTTTTGCCTAAACTATAGTATACGATCTTGCTTAGGTTTGTTCGGCACATAAAAATTTAATTTTGGCATGGTCGATACCTTGTAGAGCCTTGTTAGTGTGCCTAGTAACCCTACAGTGGTATCAGAGCCTAGCTAGAGAATTAGGCGATGTGTTAACGATATTAAAACTCTGAACGAACCCGAATACGTCAAAATGAACCCCTCTCTGTACATTTTTTAAAATCTGTGTATTTTCAGAATTAAAAATACCTAAAAAATTCAGCAGGGTTTTCTAAGAATTGTGGTGAAAAACGAACACATAATACGTCCAAACCGCCGCGGAACCGCGGTCGTACCGCGCTTGGGCCGCAGAACCGCGGCAGTACAGTGGACTTATGTGCTCGCTTTTACACTGTTATTTCTATTTCTGTTATTTGTATTTTCTGGGTATTTTTATATTAACTCAAGTGTTGAGTATTTTGGGGTTTATTTTGTTAGTTATATGTATGCCCTAGAGGCCATTACTATACATAAGATGTATATTGTAGTGGATGCTTGGACATATATAGGGATGACTTTCTTGCTCGATATGATAGTATGCTATCTGGTTACTCTTTACCTTAACGTGCACACTGATTGTCTCTCTGTTACATGTTGGTAAAGCCCTTAGGATGTGTACTTGACTACCTAGACTATGATGCGAATCATACTAGTGGGGACATGGTAGTCCATAAGTACATCCTTCAAGGTCCCTAGTCGTAGGTGTATCGAGACGGGGCATCGATATACTAGAGTAGACTAGCGTGTAGCTTCTCGACCCATATAGATGGGCGATGGATGATCCCATATCCATTGGTGTTTGACATCAGAGATGATATACGGGTGCTCAGTGGAGACTGGGTACACTGGACGGACTCGCCGAGAACTCCCAGATGGTATTATACCTTACGTCAGATGGCAGTTCTCTAGTGACGCTGGTACAGATTAGTCTGTAGACCCGAGATCGTCATAGAGTCTTGTGTGATTCCCACTGTGCTTTGATTTCCATCATACCACATCCAAGAGGGCGTGGAAAAAGGTGGCTTTTGGGTACAGTCCCGAATCACATGGAGGCAATGAGCGATAGGAGGGGTTTCGTCTCTCCCGGTATAGGGAGTTGATGTTGCGCTGTGCTCGATTGGCTATAACAGGAAGTCCTTGGCCAACGCTGCTTTAGGGATTTATTGGTAAGTGTTACCAGTAGTTTCTCGACCCGTTATGAGCCTCATATCGACACGACTTATCGAGTTATTGGGGTCTGACGTTTACCACCCCTAGGCGAGATATGCGACATATCAGACGAACAGACCAGACTGTACGGTAAGTGTTACTGGTTGGATTCACAGGAGTGTGAGCGGGCTTGCTCGTTGATCTTCTGATCGCTCAATACCCGGGTGGCCGTTACGTTTAGCAGACCGCTTGTGACTTGTGGGTGTTTGATATGATCATCACCTACTGCCGGCGTATTGACGAGTCTTTAGAGTCCTACACAGAGGTTTCCTAGCTCAAGCGAAACGAAATAGGAGCGCATATGAGATATGTGTGGGACCGAGAATAATACCAGTATGTGATACTATATTCTAGTCTCGCGATTTGTATCATCAGTCGGTTATATGTGATATAGCCGGGTTACCGAATCAAGTGTTGATTCGATATATTGATACACTTGATATTAGTCGGTTATATGCAGTATGACCAGATCATTAAATCAAGTGTTGATTTAATGATTTAATGTATAATTATATATTTGATATATTACTTTACATTAACTAGTATTTGTTCACTTAAGATTGATTTTCTCACTTTATGTGCACAAGTAGTATATGTGATATATTTTTGTGCACTAGTTTGTATCATGTTTGATGATACATGCAAACTTGGGTGTGTTTATGGATTATACCATGTTTAGGTTAAAGGTTTAGTTTTTTTATTTAATTTATTTGATTTATGTAAAATAAAATGGTAGCTTACTTTGTCTTTTCTTGAAGCTTCATGAAGGTTTCAAGTATCTTTGACAAAGTCCACCATTTTGTTTTACATAAGATTTTCCTTAACCTAACCTTTAACTTAAACTTGAGTTTAGTCTCTACAAAGGTTAATCTCACCCATGGTTGCAAGATGATAACTTCACTTGATTATTCTTTTCATATAATTCTTTTTCCATTCTTTTCTTCTTCTTCTTCATGAAGAAAAGAAAACCTTGCTAGAAAATTCCAAGTGTTGAAATCAAGTGAGAAATCCAAATCAAAAGTGAACCCACTTCCTATTTCCTCATCCTCTACCACTTGCCATGTTGTATAGGGTGTTTTCTTCATAAGTTTCATGACCTAGTGAAGATGGAGCTTGAGTTTGAGTCGCCTCGATGTAGATCATCTTTGGTCTCGAAGTCAACGACCTAGCCCGATCATTTCTCCGACGAAACCATCGCTAGAGTCCGGGATTCCGATGATCGCAGCGGAGGGACGTCATCACGGAGCTTTAGAAGTGGAGGACCGGATCTACAAAGGTTTTAATCCCTTTCACTTACTAGCAAAGTAGTTTGCTTGCATAGTTTTCGCCTAATCTCTAGTTAATGATCTTACATAGAGTTGTTAGGCACATAAAAATTTGAATTTGGCATGGTAGATGCCTTCTGGAACTTCTTGAGTGTGTCTAGGAACCCTACAGCTCGAACTTTAGGCTAAGTGTAGACGAAACTAGAAGTCCGATCGAACCCGATATCCCCCGATTAAACCCTTCTCTGTACATTTTTTCAAACTGTGGATTTTTGGGAATTAAAAATGCTCAGAAAATTAAGCAGGAAAATATAAGAATTACAGTGAAGTACGGACCCCTAACTCAAAAATTTGACCGCGGAACCGCGGTCAAACCAAAGGTTTGACGGCGGTTCCGCGGCCCAAATTGTGGTTTGGCGGCGGTTCCGCGGCCCAAATTGTGAATTAGTCCCTAAAACTTCACATATTTATTCTTAGGTCCTTTCTTGTCATTTTTTTCCGGGAACTTTTTTATTCCACTCAAGTGTTGAGTTTTCTAGGGTTTTATTGGGGACTCGTTAATTCGATCGGGTAATTTAACTTCGTTTATGTTTTTCCGGATATTTTAGAAACTGTTAAAAAGTTTGACCGGATATAAATACCCATTTTTTCCCTGCCGGAAAATTTCCAAGTGTTGGATTTTTCCGTAGTTTAAGAACGTTCTAAGTAGTGCAAGTAATGCGATGGACCCTCTAGAAGACAACAAACCTTAACTCGATTATGTGACCGTCTTGAACTGCCCTTTGAACCTTAGGGTTTGGGGCAGTACGGCGTGCCACATGTGAGGCGTTAGCTTGACCCTTCTACAGCTGGACCGTTGGTACTGTGGCATGAAGTGGATGTTTTTAAACTTATTTCATGTGTTTAGCTTTTCCGGAAAACTTGGGTGTTTGATTATGCGATCGGAAAGTTTAACATTGTCTATTTATCTGGAATGTGATACAATATTTGGAATCCACAAGTAGTTATGAGATAACTGAATGAATGCTATAAATCTAGCACTTTAGTCTCACTTGATCGGTTGCCACGGAATTTTGATGTGATCAAAAGTCCGTCGCAATCACGTTGCGTACGCGAATACTCGCCGGGTAAACTTAATAGACAGCCATGCCCCATAGCCCCGACCAAGTGACTGTAGGAGAACCCCGTCGCCGAAAGCATCCGTTCGGGTGCTCGCGGCAGCGGTGTTCCGCCTTGGTGCACTTCGTCAACGGCAACCGGGGGTGCGGCCGTCTACTAAAGTTTGCGACGAGCATTCGATCAGGATGTCGGGAATCTTGTTGAATTGCCCGACTTGATATTGAAAAGAGTTTTTGATAATGAAACTAAAATGCAGGGTTTATAATTGTTAGGCATGCGATATCTAAGGAATTCATTTGGTTAGGCATGCGATGTCTAAAGGGGTTGCGGATTCCAACTGTTGTAGTTTTACACTTTCTTTTTTGTGACCGTAAGTGTAATATGTGATATCGCCGGTTTCGTTGCTATATGTTAACGACAATTAGGATGCACACATTTACTTACGTTGATGACATATGATGTTATGTGTTGCTGGATATATTATATTGGATTGTCGCGTTTTGAATAGCCGGGGGTTTTATGTGAGATGAGAATTTTTATTTTCATTCATGTAAAATTTATTGTATGTAATATTCTTTTATTGGGGCACTTCCGGGTTGAGGTTGATGTTACCATTTGTATGTTATTTACTTTTCCGCATTAGGATAGACCCAAGGAGGAGAGCATAAGTAACCGGGTTCTAGAGTCCAGTGGGAGACCAACTCGAGGAGTCGAGTCCGGGTCTCCTAACTCTAGAATTGGTAGGGTTGCTTGCCGCTCTCGTAGGGGTCTAGGCGTGTGGGTTTGGCTATTCATCGCGACCGTGGAATCCGTGTTTTATACAGGCTCGTATTGAAAACATGGACGTCCTAGTATATCCAATGTTTTATATGTTTCTTCTGCTGCGATATCTGTGATATGATCATTTGATATGTTGTGATGGATACCGTATATAGTATATATGATATATTATATAGACGTTACTTATGTTTTGCACTCGCGCTAGCCCTGCCCCGCTCTGTCGTTAGTTACCTAACCTAACGGTGCACAAGGGGATATCGAGGCGAATGCGGATGGCATAAGTGTACGTCGTATTTATCTGTGATGTTTAGGTGATTTAAATGATGGGACTTCATTAATATGATTAATGAAAAAAACCTAAAAGATGTTGTGGAAACGAATTTTCAAAAACAGGTAGCTACAGTTCTTGTTTTGCATCGCGGTGTTCCTTGTAGAACATCCTGCACCTTATTCGATAAGGAAATGGCCGAGATCCCTTCACCGGGAGTGACCCCTTTAGCAATAACTGGCAGATGCTACAACCCTCGGTTTGTCTTTTGATTGCTCCTATAGTTCTTGCTTTGCACAGCGGTATATATGATATATCCTGCACCTTATTCGATGAGGAAAGGGCCGACGATCCCTTCACCAGGAGTGACCCCTTTCGCAAAACTAGAAAAGCCCAAAAAACACTCCATTTCAAAATCATTTGATTCTGCAACGATATCAAGTTCATTACGCAATAGGTTTTCAGAAAAACCTGTCGTAGCCTTCCGTCATTTCAGATAAGTCCTACTTAGTATTCGTGCTACGTTTGTTGACCTCCGTCAAGGCGTAGTGTGCGGTAGCTAACTAGTATTTATCTGCTTATGTATATGATGCAGATTGGATTAGGGTAGTCGTACGACCTTGTTGACCTCCGTCAAGGGTCGTGCGGGTGGGTTTGATTCAATCAAGAAATGACGGGTTGAACTTGACTAGTAGCCTATGGTTTGTTGACCTCCGTCAAGGTCATAGGATGCTAGGGGCAAAATTATCGGGAATTTCAAGTGTTGAAATTTGCAATGAGATTGCATACCTTCTATGAGATAGTTGGATCCCGATACCCACTGCCAGTAATTGTTACTCCTGGGAGAGTTTTACACATTACAATTAGCCGATCAAGTAGGTGTCTAGAAAGGTGTCAATGGGGTTACGCCTCTGAGAAAACGAGGTTTACTTTAATTAGGTCCGTGCGAAAGCACGGGGAACCTCCCTCAAAGTACCGACACTGGCTTGGCTGAAAGATTGGCGAACTTGTAGGGTGTAATTAATCCCGGCTAGTCTTTCCTTTTAGGGTTTGAAGGAAGATTTGATAAAAACAGTGGGAGCCATCCTGATTAGATAAAATAATAACCAATCTGATCTTGCAAGAGCGCACGCAGAGTGTTTTCTTCTCTCTCTCTCCAGGTAGCGACCATGTCACGCCTTAATCAAGATAATAATATGGATGTATTGACCGAACCCGCTTGTTATAATGAGCTGGGGAACGTTGGTCCCGCTCCAACTTATAATTGTTATAAGACCGAGCAGGAATTAGGGGAATACCAGGATTCCCATGCCGCCCAAACGAAGAAAGTGCATGAGATAAATCTCCTTCGGGTGTGTTCATTACAAAGAACTGTTTCTCAGTATCTTCTGTGTCCTGGGTATTTGATACCGGATCAGGATCCCAGATATGTAATCAGTTACATAGGGCTACAGAAAGGTAGAGAACTGAGAACGGGTGATAAGTTTCATGAGACAGAAAACGGTGCAAGTGTTGCAGCCAAATCTGTTGGTCACTGTCATCCTGTATTACCAGAATACATTGATTCTGAATAAATGTTATTAGATACCGAACCTGATATACAAAATCATATCAGTCTCTTTATTTAGATAAAGAAGGATATAATTTTGTATTGTTGGATAATGTTTTGAACATTTCCTAAATCAAGAGTTGATCGGTTCAGGCACGTTATCTAAAAGCATTAACGTTCTAAATCAAACTACAGTTCTTAGTATACACAACACACTCAAGAGGAAGAGTTCAGAAATGAACGAATCCTTCTTAAAGCATTGTAGACTAGGTCATATCAAAGCGACCCGACTGGCTAAGTTACATTAAGATGCATATTTAAATTAGTTTGAATTTACATCTTGTGAAACTTGCCAGTCATGTCACAAAGATAAGATGACCATAGCTCTGTTTAATGGAAACAGAGAAAGAGTTAATGAACTCTTGGGATGATATATGATGATGTATGAGGGTCCCCTGCCTATAAATGCCAAGACCGGTTCTTTGTACTTCATTAAATTCTCTGATGATCTCTCGAGATTCAGACATATGTTCCTGTTGAAACACAAGTCCGAAGCTTTTGAGATATTCACAGAATATAATTCAGACGTAGAGAACCAAAAACGGGTATAAGTATTATGTCCTTTGATGTGATCAAGGAGGAGAATACTTGAGCACGGAATTCCTGGATTATTCTAAAGGAGAATATGATTCTCTCTCAGCATTACTCCTCCGTATACACCTCAGCACCTCGGTGTATCGGGGCGGAGCAATAGCACCCTATGTGATATGGTGTGCTCTATGATGAGTACTACTGAGTTTCCTATTTCCTTTTAGGGAGTTATGCACTTATGAAGTTGCATACCTATTGAATAGGGTTCCGATCAAATCAGATGCCTACCATTTCATATGAGATATGGAAAGGGAAGAGCCCATCTCTTAAGTCAGTTAAGATTTGGGGTTGTCCGGCCTATGTCTAAAAAGCATAATCCGGACAAGCTCGAGGTAAAGTCAGTTCTGTGGAAGTTTGTTGGATATCCCAAGCATTCGTAAGGGAATATCTTCTACCTAACCGAGGAACAAAAATGTTTTGTTTCTCAGCATGCCACCTTTATGAAAGGGAATTTCTTATGAAGAAATTTGTGGACATGAGGTAGAACTGGAAAGAGTTCCAGCTATACAAACTGCAGCTGCTGATTTGGTAGAACCAAAGGATTCAATTGTAGGGTTGCTAGGCACGCGCACAAGGGTCTACGAGGCATCAACCATGCCCGATTTAAAATTTAGCCGTGCCGAACAACCCGAATACGGAACTTTAAACTAGAGATTAGGCGAAAACAAGCATGCTAAACACTTTAACACTAAGTGAGAGGGATTACAACCTTTGTAGATCCAGTCCTTCACTTCATATGCTCCGTGTTGTGGTCCCTTCGCTGCGATCATCGGGATCCGGACTCTCGAGAGGTTCCACGAAGAGAAAGATGCAACCTTTGCTTCCGATCTTCGATACTAAGATGATCTACCTTGAAGTTTCTTTAACACAAGCTAACACTCATGAAATGATGTGAACACCCTCATCTAAATGGCAAGGGAAAATGAGGATGATGAAGTAGGATTTTTGCTCTCTTTATTTATCTTTTTCTCATATTTATTCATCACTTTGGAAAAATCTAGCAAGCTTTTTCATGAAAGAATGAAGGAAGAAGAAGATGAACATGATTAGAATCCTTTTGTGATGAATAGGAAAAGAATAATATGATGAATTATGCAACCATGGTCAAGTAAACCTTTGTAGAGAATATACTAGGGTTAGGGTTTGGGTTGGGTTAAAGCATGAGTCACTTGTAAATATCTTTATCATGACAAAAAGAAAACCTTCTAGAAACATCTAGAAAGATTAACCCTAATACAAACCCTAATCATGTTTAAACTCCACTAAACATGTTGCATTAGTTATCATATCATGTTACAATATTATATATCACATATATAATATTTATCGTAACAAAATAAAATAATACAATTAACATATATCGCATATATATCAATGTATTACCCGAGTGAGAAAAAGAATCTTTTAGTGAGCAAATATTAGTTAATGTAATTTAATATATCATATATATTATTATACATTAAATTATCGAATCAACACTTGATCCGACAATCCGGCTATATCGCATATAACCGATTAATATTTATCCGTACCGATTCATCGAATCAACACTTGATCCGATGACCCGGCTGATATCAAATATCGCGAGAATAGAATACGGTATCTCATATCGTATTATCCTCGGTCCCGCACATATCACATATGTGCCCCTACTCCGTTTTGCCTGAGTCAAGAAACCTCTGTGTAGGACTCTAAAGAATCGTCAATACGCCGGCAGTAGGTGATGATCATATCAAACACCCACAAGCCGCAAGCGGTCAGCTAAACGTAACAGCTACCCAGGTATTGAGCGCTCAGAAGATCAACAAGCAAGCCTATAACTTCTCCTGTGAATCCAAACAGTAACACTCCCGTACAGTCCGGTCTCGTCGTCTGATATGTCGCATATCTCGCCTAGGGTGGTAAACGTCAGACCCTAGTAGCTTGATATGTCGTGTCGATATGAGGTCTATAACAGTTCGAGAAACTACTGATAACACTTACCAGTAAATCTCAGCAACCCTGGCCAGGGATTTCCGGTTATAGCCAATCGAACACAGCACAACATCAACTCCCTATACCGGGAGAGACGAATCCCCTCCTATCGCTCATTGCCTCCATATTATTTGGGACTGTACCCAAAAGCCACCTTTTTGCACGCCCTCTTGGACTTGGTATGATGGAAATCAAAGCACAGTGGGAATCACACAAGACTCTATGACGATCTCGGGTCAACAGACTACTCTGTACCAGTGTCACCGGAGAACTGCCATCTGACGTATGGTATAATACCATCTGGGAGTTCTCGGCGAGTCCGTCCAGTGTACCCAGTCTCCACTGAGCACCCGTACACCATCCTTGATGTCAAACACCGATGGATATGGGATCATCCATCGCCCATCATATGGGTCAAGATGCGTATACGCTAGTCTACTCTGGTGCATCGATGCCCTGTCTCGATACACCCTCGACTAGGAACAGTTATAGGATGTACTCGTCGACTACCGTGGCCCCACTAGTATGATCTCATCATAGTCCCAGTAGTCGAGTACATATCCTAAGGGCTTTATCAATATGTAATATAGAGACAATCAGAGTACATGTTAAGATAAAGTACAACCAGATAGCATACTATCATGTCGAGCAAGAAAGTCCTCCCTATATATGTCCTAGCATCCACTACAATATACATCGTATGTACAGTAATGGCCTCTAGGGCATACATATAACTAACAATCTCCCACTTGCACTAGGGCCATCTGTTATGGTATCGCATACCCAACAATTAGCTGTGGTTGAAGTATCTCATACTCAACCATCCCATAAAAGTCTCTACTGGGAAAAAGGCCTTTGTGAGTAGATTCGCGCTGTTGTCCTCTGTGTCTACTCTCCTAACCTCGATCTCCCTGGAGATCAACCATCTCCATGATCAGGTGACACTGCCTAAGAATTATATCTAGATTTCTGATGGGACGGTAGTTCCTTGGCTAAAGCCACAACTCCATTGTCACACAATGGTAGGAACGAAGTTCATCTTATGAACTTATATATATCCAGACTGCCTCTTTGGTAGCATCCTTGGTAACGATATATCTTGCCTTTAATCGTCTAGTATGTCACGGTATCTAGCTTGGAACTCTTCCAACATACCGTCCCTCCACTGAGGGTATAGACTAGCCTGCGACTGACATTCATTCATCCTTATCACCCTGGAACCCTTCTAGTGATTCTCCCCAGGATCGATTGATACCTGTTAGTGTTTATGCCCTAGAAGGCCATTACTGTATCATACTAGCTTGTATATTACTTAATGGAAGCTTGGGATATTCACATGTATATAACAGTCTTGCTAAACATGGTAGTATGCTACTTGGTTTTTCTATCTTAATATGTGAGTATACGTATTGATAGAGCTCTTAGGATCTTGCTTGTCTACCAGCGTTGTGATGGCAGTCACACTAGTGGGGGCTGGGTAGTCTACAAGCACATCCTTATTCAGGTCCCTGGTCGTTGGATTATCGAGACAGAGCATCGATACTCCGGAGTAGACTAGTGTGTACGCTTCTCATCCCAGTTGGGGAGATGGTCTGTCCCACAGCCATCAGTACGTCGTACTGGAGATAGTATACAGGTGCTCGTTAGGTTACGGGTACACCGGACAGGACTCACAGGGAACTGTTGGTTGGTTTGATACCAGTCGTCAGTGAACAGTTCCCAGGTGACATGAGTACAGCGTAGTCCGCAGACTTGACACTGCTACTTCGCCTCGAGTGTGTCCCACTGTTCTTAGATTGCTACCCTACCACGGCTCATAAGAGTCGTGCAAACAGGTAGCAGTTGGGTGCAGTCCCGAGCACTTGGAGGCAGTGGCGGTTAGACAGGATTCGTCCCTCCCGGTATTGGGAGTAGATATCGTGCTGTGTCAGAGAGCCATTACACAAAGTCCCTGGCCAGGGCAAGCGAGATTTGCTGGTAGGTTCCAGTAGTTTCTCAGGGTGTAATGGGCTTCACTCCGACACGACTTATACCGCTATTAGGGGACTGACGCTTGCCGCCCCCTAGGCCCGATATGCGATAGTCATGGACGAACGGACCGGACTGTATGGAGATTGTCACATCAGACTCAGTAGGAGTTCGGATGGGTTTACTCATCGGCCTTCTTATCGACAACTACCTGGGGACCGTTACGTACAGCTAGTGCCGCTTGCGGTCTGTGGTTAAACCCACTGCCAGCGTAGTAGTCGAGTCTCTAGAGTCCCACACAGAGAGTTTCCTACTCCAGGCGAAACGATATAGAGGTTGCATGGTTTTTGCGACAAAGGGTTCGGACGCATACGTGCTTTTACGCGCGTACGACTTTCGGACAGTTTTTACCAGTCGGCTTTGGTTTAAGCCAGTTACTGGTATCCGGTTATTGGATTTTTACAGTCTAAAGTTTTTCCGTATTTTTACGGTTCGGAGGGGCGTTCTCGTAATTACTCGAGAAGCTTCTAGAAGATGTGACTAAGGAGGTTTCTTTTGGATAAGAAAGTGAGTCATTGTGGTGATTCATTCATTTCATTAATGCACATTTATTGCTTAATGACTCATGCTAATGAATCACCACTAGATATTTTATGAAGCATGCTTATTCATTTCTTTTATTCATTATTGATAAATAAGAATGCTTCATAATATTATGATACACTCTCTCTCTTCTCTCATTATCTTATCACACATTCTCTCTCCTCAAGCTCTCATCTTCAAACCCTAATCCTTAATCCTCATGTATTGAGATCAAAGGATTAGTTAGACTAAACAATCCATTACCTTTACTCTATATCATCCTTTCATCTTTGATTAGCGATCAAAGTTGATTAGTTACCTCAAGTTAGAGGTTTAGCTTGGTGTTTTGCTCTCGGGTGGATCGTCTACTACCTAGAGAAGGTCGAGGAGAACAAAGGAGGACACAAAGACGAAGGACTAGTTTCGATCGGTATAATCCCTTAACACTATAGTTTAGTATAGCTATGTGTTTGGTTATTATTTGTTTAGCTTCGATTTAAGCGGTTAGTCGATGTTCGTTCCTTAAACTTGATCGTTTTTGTAAAATCCGCCTCCCCACAAGTACTGGGGTGTACTACATCGACTGACAATACCATCTCACTACTACTAGTGAGTTTCCTAACATCCAATTAGATCTATTTCATAGATCCAAAACCCAGGATTTAGGAGGTATCACTTTGATCCTATATGGAGAATCCTTGTGATAAGCGGAGATTGACCGAGCGTAGCATAGGAAACTCCTTCCCTATCAAGAGTATGTCATCCACGTACTCTACGAGGATCACCACCATACTCTCTACTACCTTTTCGTATATACAAGGTTCATCTACCATTTTGATGAAGTCAAACTCTTTGACTACCACATCAAAACAGATGTTCCAACTCCGCGATGCCTGTTTTATCATATAAAACATCTTGCACACGTTTCCGCTGCTCCCACTGTCTACGAAGCCCTCTGGCTGTGTACTTATAGACGTTCTCTTCTAAAATATCACTTAGAAAAGCAGTCATGACACCCAACCACCAGATATCGTAGTCATGGTATGTAGCCGTGGCAAGTAGGATCTGGATAGACTTAAGCATAGATCCTTAGAAAAGGTTTCAACATAATCCATACCTGGTCTATGATGCAAACCTTTAACAAGTCTAGCTTTGAAAGTCTTAACTTTTCCATGTATACCAAGTAATCTTCTCAAGATATACTTGCTCCTGATGGGGATTTAACCTTTCAGATAAAGCAACCAAAGTCCATACTTTGTTGGTGTATTAGGATTCCATCTCAGATCGATAAGCATCCAGCCATTCTTACAGAGTCCCACTCCTGATGGCCTGCACGAAACTAGTTGGGTCATCATCTTATGATGCAATCCTCGCTCCCACTGTCATAGAGAAACCGAAGTATCTCTCAGGTGGGTGAGGAACCCTACTAGATTAGCGGAGAGGCTGAGGTTCGTTGGAAACTATTGAATCCTTTGGTTGTACCAAATCATCAACTGTAGTTTGTATAGCTGGAACATTTCCAGTTCTACATTATAGATCTTGCCTCGAGCTTGTCCGGATTTTGCTTTTAGACATAGGCCGGACAACCCCAAATCTTAACAAACTTAAGATATGGGCTCTTCCCTTTCCATATCGCATATGAAGTGGTAGGCAACTAATTTGATTTGAACCCTATTCAATAGGTATGCAGCTTCTCAAGCGCATAACATCCAAAAGGAAATAGGAAACTCAGTAGTACTCATCATAGAGCACACCATATCACATAGGGTGCTATTGCTCCGCCCCGATACACCGACGTGCTGTGGTGTATTCGAAGGAGTAATGCTGAGAGAGAATCTCATTCTCCTTTAGAATAGTCCAGGAATTCCGTGCTCAAGTATTCTCCTCCTTGATCTCATCAAAGGACATAATACTTTTACCCGTATTTTGGTTCTCTACTTCTAATTTATATTCTGTGAATATCTTGTTAGTTATATGTATGCCCTAGAGGCCATTACTGTACATACGATGTATATTGTAGTGGATGCTGGGACATATATAGGGAGGACTTTCTTGCTCGACATAATAGTATGCTATCTGGTTGTACTTTATCTTAACGTGTACTCTGATTGTCTCTATATTACATGTTGATAAAGCCCTTAGGATATGTACTCGACTACTGGGACTATGATGAGATCATACTAGTGGGGCCACGGTAGTCGACGAGTACATCCTATAACTGTTCCTAGTCGTGGGTGTATCGAGACAGGGCATCGATGCACCAGTGTAGACTAGCGTATACGCATCTTGACCCATATGATGGGCGATGGATGATCCCATATCCATCGGTGTTTGACATCAAGGATGGTGTACGGGTGCTCAGTGGAGACTGGGTACACTGGACGGACTCGCCGAGAACTCCCAGATGGTATTATACCATACGTCAGATGGCAGTTCTCTGGTGACACTGGTACAGAGTAGTCTGTTGACCCGAGATCGTCATAGAGTCTTGTGTGGTTCCCACTGTGCTTTGATTTCCATCATACCACGTCCAAGAGGGCGTGCAAAAAGGTGGCTTTTGGGTACAGTCCCGAATCACATGGAGGCAATGAGCGATAGGAGGGGATTCTTCTCTCCCGGTATAGGGAGTTGATGTTGTGCTGTGTTCGATTGGCTATAACCGGAAATCCCTGGCCAGGGTTGCTGAGATTTACTGGTAAGTGTTATCAGTAGTTTCTCGAACTGTTATAGACCTAATATCGACACGACTTATCGAGCTACTGGGGTCTGACGTTTACCACCCCTAGGCGAGATATGCGACATATCAGACGACGAGACCGGACTGTACGGGAGTGTTACTGTTTGGATCCACAGGAGAATGTACAGGCTTGCTTGTTGATCTTCTGAGCGCTCAATACCTGGGTAGCTGTTACGTTTAGCTGACCGCTTGCAGCTTGTGGGTGTTTGATATAATCATCACCTACTGCCGGCGTATTGACGATTCTTTAGAGTCCTATACAGAGGTTTCTTGACTCAGGCAAAACGGAGTAGGAGCACATATGTGATATGTGCGGGACCGAGGATAATGCGATATGTGATACCGTATTATATTCTCGCGATATTTGATATCAGCCGGGTCATCGGATCAAATGTTGATTCGATGAATCGGTACGGATATATATTAGCCGGTTATATGCGATATAGCCGGATTGTCGGATCAAGTGTTGATTCGATAATTTAATGTATAATAATATATGTGATATATTAAATTGCATTAACTAATATTTGCTCACTAAAAGATTCTTTTTCTCACTCGGGTAATACATTGATATATATGCGATATATGTTAATTGTATTGTTTTATTTTGTTACGGTAAATATTATATATGTGATATATAATATTGTAACATGATATGATAACTAATGCAACTCGTTTAGTGGAGTTTAAACTTGATTAGGGTTCGGATTAGGGTTAATCTTTCTAGAAGTTTCTAGAAGTATTTGTTTTGTTTTGTGAAAGATATTTGTTCATGACTCATGCTTTAACTTTACCCAAAACCCTAACCCTAGTCAATTCTCTACAATGGTTAAGTGAACCATGGTTGCATTATTCTTCATATTAATCCTTTCTTATTCATCACAAAAGAGAATGGAACACTATTCTTCTTCTTCCTCCATTTTCTTTCATGGAAAAACCTTTCTTGATTTTTCCAAGTGATGAATAATAGTGAGAAAATGATAAATAAATAGAGCAAAATTCCTACTTCATCATCCTCATCTTCCCTTGCCATTTAGATGAGGGTGTTCACATCATTTCATGAGTGTTAGCTTGTGTTAAAGAAACTTCGAGGTAAATCATCGTAGTATCGAAGATCGGAAGCAAAGGTTGCGTCATTCTCTTCGTGGAACCTCTCGAGAGCCCGGAACCCGATGATCGCAGCGAAGGGACCATAACACGGAGCATATGAAGTGAAGGACCGGATCTACAAAGGTTGTGATCCCTCTCACTTAGTGTTAAATTGTTTAGCATGTTGTTTTTCGCCTAATCTCTAGTTTAAAGTTCCGTATTCGGGTAGTTCGGCACGGCTAAATTTTTATTCGGGCATGGTTGATGCCTCGTAGACCCTTGTGCGCGTGCCTAGCAACCCTACAGTGGTATCAGAGCCAAGCTAGAGCTTTAGGCGAAGTCTAGACGAAGTTTAAAGTACGATCGAACCCGGAAAACCCGAAACACTAAACTCAAAATTGCTCTCTGGAAATTTTCTAAAATCTGGGAGTTCTCCAAATTAAAAATGTCCAGAAATTAAAGCAGGTAATTACAAGAATTACTGTGAAACACGTGCGCGTAATTCGACAACAGTAGCGCGGAACCGCGGCCCCACCCCAGCTTGCGCGGCGGTTCCGCGGCCACATGATCGATTCATGTCACGTGTGTTTCACAGTAACTCATATTTTTCAATGTTGTAATTTCTGGGAATTTTTAATATTTATTTTACAGTTGAGTTTTCTGGAGTTGTGTTGGGGATTCGATGTTTCGATCGGAGTATTAGATTTTGTCTATGTGTTTTTTCCGGATAACTTTTAGAAACTGTTAAAAAGTTCGAACGGATATCAATAACTCACTTTTTCCCCTGTCGGAAAATTTTTCAAAAGTTGGATTTTTCCTCGTGTTTAAGAATGTTCTAAGTCGTGCAAGTAACTCGATGGACCCTCTAGAAGACAACAAACCTTAACTCGATTATGTGACCGTCTTGAACTGCCCTTTGAACCTTAGGGTTTGGGGCAGTACGGCGTGCCACATGTGAGGCGTTGGCTTGACCCTTCTACGGCTGGACCATTGGTACTGTGGCATGTGATGGACGTTTTTAAACTGATTTCAAGTGTTGAGATATATTGGGGAAATCTTGGGTGCTTGATGATTCGATCGGAAAGTTTAACTTTTTCTGTTTATCTGGAATGTGATACAATAATTGGAATCCACAAATAGTTATGAGATAACTGATTTGAATATTATAAACATAGTAGTTTAGTCTCAGTTGATCGGTTGCTACGGAATTTTGATGTGATCAAAAGTCCGTCGCAATCACGTAGTGTACGCGGATACTCGCCGGGTAAACTTAATAGACAGCCTCACTCCATAGCCCCGACCAAGTGACCGTAGGAGAACCCCGTCACCGAAAGCATCCGTTCGGGTGCTCCCGGTAGCGGTGTTCCGCCTTGGTGCACTTCGTCGACGGTATCGGGGGTGCGGCCGTCTACTAAAGTTTGCGACGAGCATTCGATCAGGACGTCGGGAATCTTGTTGAATTGCCCGACTTGGTATTGAAAAGAGTTTTTCGATAAAGAGACTAAAATGCGGGGTTTATAATTGTTAGGCATGCGATGTCTAAGGAAGTTGCGGATTCCAACTGTTGTAGTTTTACACTTTCTTTTCTGTGACCGTAAGCGTAGTATGTGGTGTATCGCCGGCTTCGTTGCTATACATCAACGACAATCGGGATACGCATACTTGCTTACGTTGATGATATGAGATATTATGTGTTGCTGTGATATGTTCTATTGGATCGTCGCGTTTGAATAGCCGGGGGTTTTATGTGAGATGAGAGTTTTTCGTTTTCATTCATGTAAAATTCATTTGTATGTAATATTCTTTTATTGGGGCACTTCCAGGTAGCGGAAGATGTCACCGTTGTATATTATTTACTTTTCCGCATTAGGTAGACCCAAGGCGGGGAGCACAAGTAACCGGGTTCTAGGGTCCAGTGGGAGACCATCTCGAGGAGTCGAGACCGGGTCTCCTAACCCTAGAATTGGCAGTGTTACTTGCCGCTCTCGTAGGGGTCTAGGGATGTGGGTTTGTCTATTCATCGCGACCGTGGAATCCGTGTTTTATACTGGCTCGTATTCAAAACACGGACGTCCTAGTATATCCAATATTTCATATATGTTCTTCTGCTGCAATGTTCTGTGATGAGATCATATTACTGCTTGAGACGAATGTTTATATTATATATATGAGATATATGTTATATTGCAGATTTCGTTTCAAAAGAGATGCTTGTGAAGCATATTAAAATGGGACTTCATTAATGAGATTAATGAAATAAAAGAAACCTAAGATGTTGTAGAAACTTGTTTTAAAAACTGGTAGCTCTAGTTTTTGCTTTGCATAGCGGTGTTCCTTGTAGAACATCCAGCACCTTATTCGATAGGGAAAGGACCGAGATCCCTTCACCGGGAGTGACTCCTTTAGCAATAACTGGCAGATGCTACAAACTCGGTTTGTCTTTTGATTGCTTCTATAGTTCTTGCTTTGCACAGCGGTATATATGATATATCCTGCACCTTATTCGATGAGGAAAGGGCCGACGATCCCTTCACCGGGAGTGACCCCTTTAGCAAAACTAGAAAAGCCTAAAAAACACTCCATTTAAAATCACTCGATTCTACAACGATATTAAGTTCATTACGCAAAGGGTTTTCATAAAAAACCCGTCGTAGCCCTCCGTCATTTCAGATAAGTACTACTTAGTATTCGTGCTGCGGTAGTTTGGCATTCGTCAAGGCGTAGTGTACGGTAGCTAACTAGTGCTTATTTGCTAGCATATGATGCGATTGGATTAGGGTATTCGTACGGCGTTGTTTGGCATTCGTCAAGGGTCGTGCGGGTGGGTTTAATTCAATCAAGAAATGTACGGGTTGAACTTGGCTAGCGGACTATGAGTAGTTTGGCATTCGTCAAGGTCATAGGACGCTAGGGGCAAAATATTATTGGGAATTTCAAGTGTTGAAATTTGCAATGAGATTACATACCTTCTATTAGATAGTTGGATCCTGATACCCGCTGCGAGTAAGAGTTACTCCTGGAAGAGTTTTACACATTACAATTAGCCGATCAAGTAGGTGTCTAGAAAGGTGTTAACGGGGTTACGCCTCTGGGAAAACGAGGTTTACATTAATTAGGTTCGTGCGAAAGCACGGGGGACCTCCCTCAAAGTACCGACACTGGCCTGGCTGAAAGATTGGCGAACTTGTAGCGCGTAATTAATCCCGGCTAGTCTTTCCTTTTAGGGTTTGAAGGAAGATTTGACTAAAACAGTGGGAGACATCCTGATTAGATATATTATATAACCAATCTAATCTTGCAAGAGCATACGCTGAGTGTTTTCTTCTCTCTCTCTCCAGGTAGCGACCATATCACGCCTTAATCAAGATAATAAAACGGATATATTGACCGAACCCGCTTGTTATACTGAGCTGGGGAACGTTGGTCCCGCTCCAACTTATAATTGTTATAAGACAGAGCAGGAAATTGGGGAATACCAGATTTCCCGTGCCGCCCAAACGAAGAAAGTGCATGTTGATGCATCATCTTCGGGTGTGTTCGTTACACAGAACTGTTTCTCAGTATCCTTTACGTCCTGGGTATGTGATACCGGATCAGGATCCCGTATATGTAATCTGTTACATGGGCTACAGAAAGGTAGAGAACTGAGAACGGGTGATTAGTTTCATGAGACAGAAAACGGGGCAAGTGTTGCAGCCAAGTCTGTTGGTCACTATCACCCTGTATTACCTGAATACATTGATTCTGAACAAATGTTATTAGATACCGAACCTGATATACAAAATCATATCAGTCTCTTTATTAGTAAAGAAAGGATATAATTTTGTATTGTTGGATAATGTTTTGAACATTTCCTATATCAAGAGTTGATCGGTTCAGGCACGTTATCTAAAAGCATTGACGTTCTAAATCAAACTACAGTTCTTAGTATACAGAACACACACAAGAAGAAAAGTTCAGAAATGAACGAATTCTTCTTGAGGTATTGTAGACTAGGTCATATCAATGCGACCTGACTGGCTGAAGTTACATTTAGATGCATATTTAAATCTGTTTGAATTTACATCTTGTGAAACTTGCCAATCATGTCACAAAGATAAGATGACCACAGCTCTGTTTATTGGAAACAGAGAAAGAGTTAGTGAACTTTTGGGACTGATACATGCTGATGTATGAAAGTCCCCTGTCCACACATGCCAAGATCGGTTCTTTGTACTTCATTACATTCTCTGATAATCTCTTAAGATTCAGACATATGTTCCTGTTGAAACACAAGTCCGAACCTTTTGAGATATTCACAGAATATAAGTTAGAAGTAGAGAACCAAAATACGGGTATAAGTATTATGTCCTTTGATGAGATCAAGGAGGAGAATACTTGAGCACGGAATTCCTGGACTATTCTAAAGGAGAATGAGATTCTCTCTCAGCATTACTCCTCCGTATACACCATAGCACGATGGTATATCGGGGCGGAGCAACAACACCTTATGTGATATGGTGTGCTCTATGATGAGTACTACTGAGTATCCTATTTCCTTTAGGGAGATATGCACTTGTGAAGTTGCATACCTATTGAATAGGGTTCAAATCAAATCAGTTGCCTACCACTTCATATGTGATATGGAAGGGAAGAGCCTATATCTTAAGTTTGTTAAGATTTTGGGGTTGTCCGGCCTATGTCTAAAAGCAAAATCCGGACAAGCTCGAGGCAAGGTCTGTTATGTAGAACTGGAAATGTTCCAGCTATACAAAATGCAGCTGATGATTTGGTAGAACCAAAGGATTCAATAGTTTCCAACGAACCTCAGCCTCTCCGCCGATCTAGTACGGTTCCTCACCCACCTGAGAGATACTTCGGTTTCTCTATGACAGTGGGAGCAAGGATTGCATCATGAGATGATGACCCAACTAGTTTCGAGCTGGCCATCAGGAGTGGGACTCTGTAAGAATGGCTGGGTGCTTATCGATCTGAGATGGAATCCTTATACACCAACAAAGTATGGACTTTGGTTGCTTTATCTGAAGGGTTAGATCCCCATCAGGAGCGAGTATATCTTGAGAAGATTACTTGGTGTGCATGGAAAAGTTGAGACTTTCAAAGCTATGCTTAAGTCCATCCAGATCCTACTTGCCACGGCTACATACCATGACTACGATATCTGGTGGTTGGGTGTCATGACTGCTTTTCTAAATGCTGTTTAGAAGAGAGCGTCTATAAGTACACAGCCAGAGGGCTTCGTAGACAGTGGGAGCAGCGGAAACGTGTGCAAGATGTTTTATATGATAAAACAGGCATCGCGGAGTTGGAACATCTGTTTTGATGTGGTAGTCAAAGAGTTTGACTTCATCAAAATGGTAGATGAACCTTGTATATACAAAAAGGTAGTAGAGAGTATGGTGGTGATCATCGTAGAGTACGTGGATGACATACTCTTGATAGGGAAAGAGTTTCCTATGCTACGCTCGGTCAATCTCCGCTTATCACAAGGATTCTCCATATAGGATCAAAGTGATACCTCCTAAATCCTGGGTTTTGGATCTATGAGATAGATCTAAATTGGATGTTAGAATACTCACTAGTTGTAGTGAGATGGTATCAATCGATCCTGGGGAGAATCACTGGAAAGGTTCCAGAGTGATAAGGACGACTGAATGTCAGTCACAGGCATTGTCTTTACCCTCAGTGGAGGGACGGTATGTTGGAAGAGTTCCAAGCTAGATACCGTGACATACTAGACGATTAAAGGCAAGATACATCGTTACCAAGGATACTACCAAAGAGGAAGTCTGGATATATATAAGTTCATAAGATGAACTTCGTTCCTACCATTGTGTGACAATGGTGTTGTGGCTTTAGCCAAGGAACTACCGTCCCATCAGAAATCCAGATATAATTCTTAGGCAGTATCACCTGATCATAGAGATGGTTGATCTCCAGGGAGATCGAGGTTAGGAGAGCAGACACAGAGGACGACAGCGCGGATCCACTCACAAAGGCCTTTTTCCCAATAGAGACTTTTATGGGATGGTTGAGTATGAGATACTTCAACCGCAGCTAATTGTTGGGTATGCGATACCATAACAGATGGCCCTAGTGCAAGTGGGAGATTGTTAGTTATATGTATGCCCTAGAGGCCATTACTGTACATACGATGTATATTGTAGTGGATGCTGGGACATATATAGGGAGGACTTTCTTGCTCGACATAATAGTATGCTATCTGGTTGTACTTTATCTTAACGTGTACTCTGATTGTCTCTATATTACATGTTGATAAAGCCCTTAGGATATGTACTCGACTACTGGGACTATGATGAGATCATACTAGTGGGGCCACGGTAGTCGACGAGTACATCCTATAACTGTTCCTAGTCGTGGGTGTATCGAGACAGGGCATCGATGCACCAGTGTAGACTAGCGTATACGCATCTTGACCCATATGATGGGCGATGGATGATCCCATATCCATCGGTGTTTGACATCAAGGATGGTGTACGGGTGCTCAGTGGAGACTGGGTACACTGGACGGACTCGCCGAGAACTCCCAGATGGTATTATACCATACGTCAGATGGCAGTTCTCTGGTGACACTGGTACAGAGTAGTCTGTTGACCCGAGATCGTCATAGAGTCTTGTGTGGTTCCCACTGTGCTTTGATTTCCATCATACCACGTCCAAGAGGGCGTGCAAAAAGGTGGCTTTTGGGTACAGTCCCGAATCATATGGAGGCAATGAGCGATAGGAGGGGATTCGTCTCTCCCGGTATAGGGAGTTGATGTTGTGCTGTGTTCGATTGGCTATAACCGGAAATCCCTGGCCAGGGTTGCTGAGATTTACTGGTAAGTGTTATCAGTAGTTTCTCGAACTTTTATAGACCTAATATCGACACGACTTATCGAGCTACTGGGGTCTGACGTTTACCACCCCTACGCGAGATATGCGACATATCAGACGACGAGACCGGACTGTACGGGAGTGTTACTGTTTGGATCCACAGGAGAATGTACAGGCTTGCTTGTTGATCTTCTGAGCGCTCAATACCTGGGTAGCTGTTACGTTTAGCTGACCGCTTGCAGCTTGTGGGTGTTTGATATGATCATCACCTACTGCCGGCGTATTGACGATTCTTTAGAGTCCTACACAGAGGTTTCTTGACTCAGGCAAAACGGAGTAGGAGCACATATGTGATATGTGCGGGACCGAGGATAATGCGATATGTGATACCGTATTATATTCTCGCGATATTTGATATCAGCCGGGTCATCGGATCAAGTGTTGATTCGATGAATCGGTACGGATATATATTAGCCGGTTATATGCGATATAGCCGGATTGTCGGATCAAGAGTTGATTCGATAATTTAATGTATAATAATATATGTGATATATTAAATTGCATTAACTAATATTTGCTCACTAAAAGATTCTTTTTCTCACTCGGGTAATACATTGATATATATGCGATATATGTTAATTGTATTATTTTATTTTGTTACGGTAAATAT
Organism: Agapanthus africanus; assembly: GCA_030015575.1. Classification (NCBI taxonomy): domain Eukaryota; kingdom Viridiplantae; phylum Streptophyta; class Magnoliopsida; order Asparagales; family Amaryllidaceae; genus Agapanthus; species Agapanthus africanus. The sequence goes on from JASDDO010000022.1 coordinate 209,000,959, forward strand.
TATATATGTGATATATAATATTGTAACATGATATGATAACTAATGCAACTCGTTTAGTGGAGTTTAAACTTGATTAGGGTTCGGATTAGGGTTAATCTTTCTAGAAGTTTCTAGAAAGATTTGTTTTGTTTTGTGAAAGATATTTGTTCATGACTCATGCTTTAACTTTACCCAAAACCCTAACCCTAGTCAATTCTCTACAATGGTTAAGTGAACCATGGTTGCATTATTCTTCATATTAATCCTTTCTTATTCATCACAAAAGAGAATGGAACACTATTCTTCTTCTTCCTCCATTTTCTTTCATGGAAAAACCTTTCTTGATTTTTCCAAGTGATGAGTAATAGTGAGAAAATGATAAATAAATAGAGCAAAATTCCTACTTCATCATCCTCATCTTCCCTTGCCATTTAGATGAGGGTGTTCACATCATTTCATGAGTGTTAGCTTGTGTTAAAGAAACTTCGAGGTAGATCATCGTAGTATCGAAGATCGGAAGCAAAGGTTGCGTCATTCTCTTCGTGGAACCTCTCGAGAGCCCGGAACCCGATGATCGCAGCGAAGGGACCACAACACGGAGCATATGAAGTGAAGGACCGGATCTACAAAGGTTGTGATCCCTCTCACTTAGTGTTAAATTGTTTAGCATGTTGTTTTTCGCCTAATCTCTAGTTTAAAGTTCCGTATTCGGGTAGTTCGGCACGGCTAAATTTTTATTCGGGCATGGTTGATGCCTCGTAGACCCTTGTGCGCTTGCCTAGCATGTGGCACGCCATACTGCCCCAAACCCTAAGGTTCAAAAGGCAGTTCAAGACGGTCACATAATCGAGTTAAGGTTTGTTGTCTTCTAGAGGGTCCACCGAGTTACTTGCACGACTTAGAACATTCTTAAACACGAGAAAAAATCCAACTTTTGAAAAATTTTCCGACAGGGGAAAAAGTGAGTTATTGATATCCGTTCGAACTTTTTAACAGTTTCTAAAAGTTATCCGGAAAACCACATAGACAAAATCTGATACTCCGATCGAAACACCGAATCCCCAAAATAACCCCAGAAAATTCAACTCTTGAATAAATATTAAAAATTCCCAGAAAATCCAGCATAATAATATAGGAGTTACTGTGCAAACAGGGGATGAAGATGTCATCATTTAGCCGCAGAACCGCCGCAGAAGGCATGCTTCTTCCGCGGTTCCGCCGCACTTTGTACTGTTCATCGAAAACTTTTTGCACCGTAATTCTTATAATTCTCTGCTGAATTTTTTAAGCATTTTTAATGTGGAAAAATCCCAGATTTTAGAAAAAGTCCAGAGAGCTCGTAAAATTGGGGTTTCGGGTTCGATCGGGTTTCAAACTTCGTCTAGACTTCGCCTAAAGCTCTAGCTTGGCTCTGATACCACTGTAGGGTTGCTAGGCACGCGCACAAGGGTCTACGAGGAATCAACCATACCCGATTTAAAATTTAGCCGTGCCGAACAACCCGAATACGGAACTTTAAACTAGAGATTAGGCGAAAACAAGCATGCTAAACACTTTAACACTAAGTGAGAGGGATTACAACCTTTGTAGATCCGTTCCTTCACTTCATATGCTCCGTGTTGTGGTCCCTTCGTTGCGATCATCGGGATCCGGACTCTCGAGAGGTTCCACGAAGAGAAAGATGAAACCTTTGCTTCCGATCTTCGATACTAAGATGATCTACCTTGAAGTTTCTTTAACACAAGCTAACACTCATGAAATGATGTGAACACCCTCATCTAAATGGCAAGGGAAGATGAGGATGATGAAGTAGGATTTTCTCTCTCTTTATTTATCTTTTTCTCATATTTATTCATCACTTTGGAAAAATCTAGCAAGCTTTTTCATGAAAGAATGAAGGAAGAAGAAGATGAACATGATTAGAATCCTTTTGTGATGAATAGGAAAAGAATAATATGATGAATTATGCAACCATGGTCAAGTAAACCTTTGTAGAGAATTAACTAGGGTTAGGGTTTGGGTTGGGTTAAAGCATGAGTCACTTGTAAATATCTTTATCATGACAAAAAGAAAACCTTCTAGAAACATCTAGAAAGCTTAACCCTAATCCAAACCCTAATCATGTTTAAACTCCACTAAACATGTTGCATTAGTTATCATATCATGTTACAATATTATATATCACATATATAATATTTATCGTAAAAAAATAAAATAATACAATTAACATATATCGCATATATATCAATGTATTACCCGAGTGAGAAAAAGAATCTTTTAGTGAGAAAATATTAGTTAATGTAATTTAATATATCATATATATTATTATACATTAAATTATCGAATCAACACTTGATCCGACAATCCGGCTATATCGCATATAACCGACTAATATTTATCCGTACCGATTCATCGAATCAACACTTGATCCGATGACCCGGCTGATATCAAATATCGCGAGAATAGAATACGGTATCTCATATCGTATTATCCTCGGTCCCGCACATATCACATATGTGCCCCTACTCCGTTTTGCCTGAGTCAAGAAACCTCTGTGTTGGACTCTAAAGAATCGTCAATACGCCGGCAGTAGATGATGATCATATCAAACACCCACAAGCTGCAAGCGGTCAGCTAAACGTAACAGCTACCCAGGTATTGAGCGCTCAGAAGATCAACAAGCAAGCCTGTAACTTCTCCTGTGAATCCAAACAGTAACACTCCCGTACAGTCCGGTCTCATCGTCTGATATGTCGCATATCTCGCCTAGGGGTGGTAAACGTCAGACCCCAGTAGCTCGATAAGTCGTGTCGATATGAGGTCTATAACAGTTCGAGAAACTACTGATAACACTTACCAGTAAATCTCAGCAACCCTGGCCAGGGATTTCCGGTTATAGCCAATCGAACACAGCACAACATCAACTCCCTATACCGGGAGAGACGAATCCCCTCCTATCGCTCATTGCCTCCATATGATTGTTCACACCATAATATTGTATTTTATATTCCCCATTCTTATGCATTTTACAATGAAAACAGGTGCTTTTGACGCATGTCTGCTACATGTTACAGGTTACAGGTTCTTGGACAGGAAACAGTGAAAACGATGAAAAGACGACGTAAAAGTGAGACTTTGACCGACAAACAGAGAATCTTGATCAAGCCTACATAAGGAACAGTTCACAAGGCAATATTCAAGACATCGACTCAAAGCGAACGGTTAAAAGTCCGCTACAATGTTCACTGGAGATCTGGAGAAGATATAGAAGAAAACTTAAGAAAAGAACCAAGTAAACAAGAAGACCAAAGAGCCCTAAACCATAATCCAAAAGCCCAGAACTTAAGCTTGCTATTGGGCCGCGGAACCGCGGCCCAATCCCTACCAAGGCCGCGGTTCCGCGGCAATATTAAGGAATTGGAAAGTGAATTTTTTACCAAATGTTTTGGAGGCTTTGACTGGTCTTTTCTTAGAGGGCATTTTTGTAAATGCAGATGTGCGAATCAAATGTAACCTAGGGTTTCCTATTCTCTATAAATAGGAACTCTAATCATTGTAATTTCTCATGCCTCCATTTAATGAATAAAAATTAGAAATCTTTTGGAGAGCATCGGTGTTTCTTCTCCATTCAGAAATTCAGATCTGACAACTCTGCATGGATGATTGGAGGGATCCATCTGTAAGTAATTTAATTTCTTGCCTTAGTGTAGATTTAAATTCCTTGCCCTAGGTAGATTTAATTTCATGCCCTAGGAACTTGTTTAGAGTTAGCTTTGGGGAAGGATTTTGAGGGATGAGATCTCTCATCCCTTTCTTACCCACCAAATATTTGCAATAGGACTCCATGCATACATGCACATACCGCTCCCTACGGCACTCTATCCCTCGAGGTAGCGGTGATACCGTAGTATAAAGGCCCGGGTGTGATGTTTTCCATGGAGGTTAGGGTAAGGATCTCTAAAGGAAGGACAAGAACCTAGAGGAAGGAACACCTTCCCGAACGGATCTAATCCCCTTTATTGATAATTACAATAACTCCTCACAGATCTTCATTCGGGTAAAGAAAGCGTTGAGATTTACTACCATTTCCAAATCATCCCTAAACCTAGCCCTAGCAAGAATAGATTTAGTTAATTGCACTAGAATAATTAGGTTTTTAGATTTAATAACTCCGAACACCCTTCGAAATTAACTCGTAAGAACGAATCGGAAATTCACAACATCCCTGTGGACCGACCCGTACTCACCGGCTAGCTGCAAAGCGACGCCGTTCTTGATTGCGGTTACAAATATTTTTGATCTATCTTTTAGAAAGCGCAAGCACGCTGAATCACTCCAATCAAATGGCGCCGTTGCCGGGGATGGCGTAGAATTTTCTTTTCGTAATTTCGGGTTAATCTTAAAATTTAAAAAATCATAAAAATCTGAAAAAAATCAAAAAATATAAAAATATATATCATTTGTTATTTTTGGAAGGGATACTTTGTGGTTGAATTTTTGCACGATATACAAATTCGGATCTGGAGATTTCCCGAAAGCAAAACAGGAAACAAAATATCGGAACAGAAGCGATTTTGAACAACAGAACAGGGAAAAATTTTTGAAGCCCCAACCTCCCCAACCCGCTGCGATTCCGCGGCCAATACCCACCTTAGGCCGCGGAAACGCGGCCGTCTTGACGATTCGTTGCACCAAAAATTTTGTGGGGATCTGTGCCATCAAGAGGAGCGCGGAAACGCGGTGGGAACCAGGATTTGCCGCGGAAGGGCGGCTCCACAGTGACGTCATCAGGTGAAAATTCCTCTATAAGCTTCTCTGGTCTTTCTATGGAGATCTAGCTATATCTTTTCTGAAATATTCCTGCAGGATTTTGTGCGCTATAAAAATATATTCCCTTCCAAATAACGATCTTGTGCAGGATTTGTGGGCCCCGCTTGAACTAAATTGATTGCAAGAAATATTTTGCTGTTAATTCTTTCCAAATAAAGATTCTTGTGATATGCTTCAAATAATAACCAATTGCAAGTAATATTTTGTTGTTGCATATCTTTTCTATAAAATATTTTGCTGTTGCATATCTTTTCTCTAAAATCTTTTTGCAACAAAAATTTTTTTCCAAATAAAGAGAAAGAAAAAAATGAAAATAAAAAGGACAAATATTTTATAGAACTTGCAAAATTTTTTGAGCCCCAAATAAATCCTTGCACCATCACCCAACTTTCTTTCTTGTCACCTTTCTTCTTTTAACATGGGTACCCCACATAAAAAATCATTAGCCGAACTTTGGTATCCTGAACCTAATTTTGCGTCGTTCGGAAATTTGTTCAGTCAATCTAAAGACGATCCTTCCTTTCCTAGAAAATCTTTGAAAGATCACATAGAGGAGTCTAGGAGAAATAGTTTGACTTTTCAACCCACTTTGTGTCAACCAAGTCAACCTTCACCACCTACATATGTTGACACCACTTTTCCAAGTCCTGCTGTAACTCCTAGGCCGATGTCCATTGCTGAGCATATTGCTCAATCTCGTAGCCGATCTTTCACCCCTCTCCACACATCTAGTTCTAGAAAGTCTTTGAAAGATCACATAGAGGAGTCTAGGAGAAATAGTTTGACTTTTCAACCCACTTTGTGTCAACCAAGTCAACCTTCACCACCTACATATGTTGACACCACTTCTTTAAGTCCTTCTGTCACTCCTAGGCCGATGTCCATTGCTGAGCATATTGCTCAATCTCGTAGCCGATCTTTCACCCCTCTCCACACATCTAGTTCTAGGGATCACCAAGACTATTCACCTTTTTATCCACATGTTGACCCTACCCCTGTCCTACCACCCACTTCCTACCAGTCCTACCCGACCTTTCCACCTTCACTAGACACTGCTTCTACACAGCCATTAGGGAGTTTCACATATCCAACCAATTTCGAATCTTTTGCTGAAACCCCCTTACCACCCAAGTCTAGTTTGGAAGAGGCGTTGGAGGCGTATATCGCAGCAACAAATAAAATGGTTAGGAATGTGGAAGCGTCCGTGGCCACCCTTATGCAACCTGCTGAACCGGTAGCTAGTTTTCCGCTAGCTCCAAATTTTTCAATGTATGAGGCGGCAGTTGGACAGAGTGAGAATGAGAGAGGATTTTCAAATCAAACCTACCCTTACCCAATTGAAGCCCACAACTCCAGTTTTCCATCGATTGTCCTAAATGATTCACCAGTTGAAAATAAAAATGAGTTGTGTGATTTTGTAGTGTTTGATTTGCCAGATTGTGAAGAACCCCTTTCGAGTGAAACCGCACCTAATCCTTTCGACCTTTACACTTCCACTCTAGAACCTACATTGATAAACATCCATGCTTTTGAGGGGGTGTCTAAAGAAATTGACTTTCACTTGATTGAGGATAGAGACGCCGGGAATATTTCGGATGATGAACCTGTCGATTTAATTGAAATTTTATGTTCAAATCATCATCCCGAGTTATTAAATGTTTCTCCCGAATCTCATATGCGTCTTGATTTTGATGATATTGGCATGGATAAGCAAATTTTTAAGGAAAATATTGAGGAGAATTATGAGGACAGTACTGAGGATAATATTGAGGTTGAACCATTTTCGTTTGTTGTGTCGAATTTTCCAATACACCCTCCTAAATCCTTAACTGATACCCTTCCTCACTCACTTCCTTTCGTCTCTCCCATTGTTCCGACCGAACAAATGACCGTTACGCTTTCATCTCCAATACCTAGTTCGACGTACCCATGTTTGCTCACGACTCTTGAGGGATTTAATCTCATTTTTTCGCGGGTTGATAGATTAGAACAATCGCTTTTTACACATCGGTCATTACAAATTGTGCTAATCTATACGCTCCATCCACACCCTCAAATTCGTATTCCCACTTTCTTTGGTTCTTCTAATCTTCCTTTAATGATATCGAGTGTTGATGAATCACAATCCGACATTTTGAGTTCAATAATTTTCAATTGGACCTTCGAGGAAAGTTTCGAAGATATTTTCGCCGACGAACTCGCATTCTTATATGATATGGATTTTGTGATTAATCAACCTCCACTCGAAGAAGTAGAACCCCTACCATTTCTTCTTCCCCTCCGCCATTCTCCTCCACCGAGACCATATTATCCCTTTCTCTCCACACGGTCTCGTGTGCTTCTCATTTCTTTTCTTTCCACTCCATTCTTTCACCAACTCTACCATTACCACGATAGAATTTTTGAATGGTTGGTGATAATCTTTGGCTTATGTAAGGCCAAGCTTAAGTTTGGGGGGGAACCTTTGTATAGATGTATATATTTATTTTTGTTTTCTTTTTCTATAAAAAAATAAAAAAAAAATTTCAAAACATTAAAAATATAAAAAAATTATAAATAAATAAACAGGGGAGTGCCGGTATTTTGACCCTCTTGGTTTAGCATGACAGTGAGGACACTGCCAAGTTCAAGTTTGGGGGTATGCTCGGTACGTCTTCTTCCTTCGCATTCATTTGTACATATTTTTGCATTTGCATACTTATTTGAAAACCCATAAAAATTTGAAAAATTTCAAAAATTATAAAAATTAATGTATTCAATTTTGGCTTATTTGACTTGAGTTTGACAAATAGGTTAACTGGTTAGGAACAACTAGATCTTCGACTTAGTGAATTAAAAACCCTAAAAAATAACCTTCCTTAGAGTTTAACGGTAGAAAGTATATGCCTTGTAGTTTATTTGGAAATAGGCAAATTTTGGGTTCACTTCTTGGGCTAAGTCGAGACGAAGGAAAAGTATTAAAACTTTTATTAGAGTATAAGTTTGAAAAATAGTTCCTAGCTTAAATCTAGATTCTGAAAATGTATACCCTACAAAAATTGCACAAACACGCACCTTGAAACTTGGATTAGTAGAAGAGACCTTGAAATACTCTTGTCTAAAGTCCTTAGCACAATGAAAAAGAAAAAAAAGTGGATAAAGAAAAAAATGGACACTGGTTTTTGTGATTACTTAAGGCTGTAAAAATAGAAAAATATTTAGCGAGGGTGCTTCATCACCTAGTGCCTTAGACCAACTGGTTTGGGAGCCACTGCTAAAAGCCTTGGGTGTTGCAAAACTAGGAAGTACGCTTTAAAACGCTAACGCATCTTGTAATCGGTTGTTGGTACCTCAAGAAGTATTAACAGTCGCATGAAGGATGCGAAAGTGAAAATTCACAAGTGCTTTGGACAAAGGACGAGAGTACGATTGCTTGATTTGAATTTCCAAGTGTAGGGATGACTTATACACACACGTAGGGGTATGTGATTGGAGTTTAGATGAGAAAAAGGAATGAAGAATAGAACTTGTATATTTAATAGAGTTGATAAAAATTCCTAAGTGGAGATGGAAACCCTAGAAGGAAAACTTAGGAAATGCCGAAAGCTAAGTAAGTCTATAGGATATATATAATCCTAAGTTAAATGATGAGGAAGTGTGAAGAATATGGGTGGATAAGTTGCGGGTCGACGATAATAGAATTCTTAGTTAGAAAACCTAATTGGAGAACAAAAGTCGAAAAGCCAAATTGATAGGATTTTGTGGGTGTAATCCACTGAAAACCCTCAGGAGACAACACTCCTCCTACTAGGGACACCTAGAGGTTTAACGGCTTGTTGCATGAGCTCAGTGCAATCGCGTTTTCCTGCGAAAGTGCGGTTAGGTTTTTTGTAGAGAATAAAACAAAAAGTTTGCTCGAGGACGAGCAAAAGATAAGTTTGGGGGTATTTGTTCACACCATAATATTGTATTTTATATTCCCCATTCTTATGCATTTTACAATGAAAACAGGTGCTTTTGACGCATGTCTGCTACATGTTACAGGTTACAGGTTCTTGGACAGGAACAGTGAAAACGATGAAAAGACGATGTAAAAGTGAGACTTTGACCGACAAACAGAGAATCTTGATCAAGCCTACATAAGGAACAGTTCACAAGGCAATATTCAAGACATCGACTCAAAGCGAACGGTTAAAAGTCCGCTACAATGTTCACTGGAGATCTGGAGAAGATATAGAAGAAAACTTAAGAAAAGAACCAAGTAAACAAGAAGACCAAAGAGCCCTAAACCATAATCCAAAAGCCCAGAACTTAAGCTTGCTATTGGGCCGCGGAACCGCGGCCCAATCCCTACCAAGGCCGCGGTTCCGCGGCAATATTAAGGAATTGGAAAGTGAATTTTTTACCAAATGTTTTGGAGGCTTTGACTGGTCTTTTCTTAGAGGGCATTTTTGTAAATGCAGATGTGCGAATCAAATGTAACCTAGGGTTTCCTATTCTCTATAAATAGGAACTCTAATCATTGTAATTTCTCATGCCTCCCTTTAATGAATAAAAACTAGAAATCTTTTGGAGAGCATCGGTGTTTCTTCTCCATTCAGAAATTCAGATCTGACAACTCTGCATGGATGATTGGAGGGATCCATCTGTAAGTAATTTAATTTCTTGCCTTAGTGTAGATTTAAATTCCTTGCCCTAGGTAGATTTAATTTCATGCCCTAGGAACTTGTTTAGAGTTAGCTTTGGGGAAGGATTTTGAGGGATGAGATCTCTCATCCCTTTCTTACCCACCAAATATTTACAATAGGACTCCATGCATACATGCACATACCGCTCCCTACGGCACTCTATCCCTCGAGATAGCGGTGATACCGTAGTATAAAGGCCCGGGTGTGATGTTTTCCATGGAGGTTAGGGTAAGGATCTCTAAAGGAAGGACAAGAACCTAGAGGAAGGAACACCTTCCCGAACGGATCTAATCCCCTTTATTGATAATTACAATAACTCCTCACAGATCTTCATTCGGGTAAAGAAAGCGTTGAGATTTACTACCATTTCCAAATCATCCCTAAACCTAGCCCTAGCAAGAATAGATTTAGTTAATTGCACTAGAATAATTAGGTTTTTAGATTTAATAACTCCGAACACCCTTCGGAATTAACTCGTAAGAACGAATCGGAAATTCACAACATCCCTGTGGACCGACCCGTACTCACCGGCTAGCTGCAAAGCGACGCCGTTCTTGATTGCGGTTACAAATATTTTTGATCTATCTTTTAGAAAGCGCAAGCACGCTGAATCACTCCAATCAATGATTCGGGACTGTACCCAAAAGCCACCTTTTTGCACGCCCTCTTGGACGTGGTATGATGGAAATCAAAGCACAGTGGGAATCACACAAGACTCTATGACGATCTCGGGTCAACAGACTACTCTGTACCAGTGTCACCGGAGAACTGCCATCTGACGTATGGTATAATACCATCTGGGAGTTCTCGGCGAGTCCGTCCAGTGTACCCAGTCTCCACTGAGCACCCGTACACCATCCTTGATGTCAAACACCGATGGATATGGGATCATCCATCGCCCATCATATGGGTCAAGATACGTATACGCTAGTCTACTCTGGTGCATCGATGCCCTGTCTCGATACACCCTCGACTAGGAACAGTTATAGGATGTACTCGTCGACTACCGTGGCCCCACTAGTATGATCTCATCATAGTCCCAGTAGTCGAGTACATATACTAAGGGCTTTATCTGTTAGTGTATATGCCCTAGAGGCCATTACTGTATCATACTAGTTTGTATATTACTTAATGGAAGCTTGGGATATTCACAGTTGTATATACAATCTTGCTCGAAATGGTAGTATGCTACTTGGTTTGTCTCTGCTTTAATATGTGCATGTGTTTCTTTTAGCATATTGCAGATATACATATTAGTAGAGCCCTTAGGATCTTTGCTTGATTACCAGCGTTGTGATGGCGCTCGCACTCGTGGGAGCTGGGTAATCTATAAGCACATCCTTATACTGGTCCCTGGTCGTTGGACTATCGAGACAGGGCATCGATACTCCGGAGTAGACTAGCGTATGCGCTTCTCATCCCAGTGTGGGAGACGGTCTGTCCCACAGCCGTTAGTACGTCGTACTTGGGATAGTATGCGGGTGCTCGTTAGGTTACGAGTACACTGGACAGGACTCGTCGGGAACTGTTGGTTGGTAATATACCTATCGTCAGTTATCAGTTCCCAGGTGACATGAGTACAGCTTAGTCCGCTGACTTGACACTGTCACTTCGCCTCGAGTGTGTTCCCACTGCACTTTGATTACTACCCTACCACGGCTCAGAGGAGTCGTGCAAACAGGTAGTTTTTGGGTGCAGTCCCGAAGCACTTGGAGGCAGTGACGGTTAGACAGGATTCGTCTCTCCCGGTATTGGGGGTTGACATCGCGCTGTGTCTAGGAGAGCCATTACACGAGTAGTCCCTGGCCAGGGCAAGCGAGATATACTGGTAGGCTTCCAGTGTTATCTCAGGGTGTTCTGGGCTTCACTCCGACACGACTTGTACCGCTATTAGGGGACTGACGTTCACCGCCCCCCTAGGCCCGCCATGCGATGTATCAGACGAACAGACCGGACTGTACGCAGATTGTCACATACAGGCTCAGTAGGAGTGCAGATGGGGTTCACCTCGTCAGTCTTCTTATCGACATCTACCTGGGGACCGTTACGTACAGCTAGTGCCGCTTGCGGTCTGTGGTTAAACCCACTGCCAGCGTAGTGTCGAGTCTTTAGAGTCCCACACAGAGAGCTATTCGCCTTTAGGCAAAACGAGTAGAGGTCGCATGGTTTTGCGACAGGGTTCGTTCGCATCCGCGCACTTGTGCACGGTTGCTGTCCGGACAGTTTATACTAGCGGGCTTTGGTTTAAGCCAGATCCTAGTATATGTTTTGAGATTGGTTTTTCTCATTGTGTTCGTGTTCCTCGGATCACGAATGCGGGTGCGTATGCACGGTTGCTTGAGATTGAGGGAGAGGACCTTGTTTAGGGTTAATGACTATTGTCATTTTATTAACCCTATTGTTTTTGTGTGTGTTATTGTTAATTAATAATTAGCTTAATTATTGTGCATGGTTGTTGTTGTTGACACTTTGACTTTGTTGACTTGTTGACCAAGTTGACAATTTGACCATGATCATTTCATTTGGAAGATGCTCTTTGATTCTTGCAATTTGCATTAATAATGAAATGATAATGGTCACCTCATGATTTACCATGACAATTTTCAAGCTAATTATACAATTAAAATAACTCACACATATTAGTGAGAATGGCTCACTAATTTATCATTCTATCATATCTTTTCTCTCTCTTGCTCATCCTCTCCCTCAAGCTCTCTCCCTCTCATGTGTTGAGAAACAAAAAGCTTGAGAAAAACCTTCACTTGATCTTCTCTACTCACTTCTAGGGTTCAAGTCTTAGCATTTCTTGCACTCTAGTTACTCCTAGCTTGGAGTTGAAGCTAAAGGTGGTGGCTTTCAAGTGGATCTTTCTTTGACGGAAGAAGACTAGCAAGGTGAGGCCTTTCTACCATTCCGACGAGCAAGGAGAGAAGGACTAAAGACCAAAGGTATAACCTTTCCATCACTTAGCTACTTTGTAGTTAGGGTTAGCTAGTTTTAGTTTAGCAAAGATCCTCACAAGCTTGGTCCATGTTGCCTAAGTCATTAAAAATTCGTTTTTTATTATGTTTTCCGCCTCCCCGTAAGTACCGGGGTGGGCAACACGGATTTACAGTGGTATCAGAGCCTAACTAAACTCAAACTAGCTAGGTAGTGAAGTGTAACGAAGTTTCGAAACCGAAAAAAATCCAAAAACCGAACTTTGAAAAACCCTAGTTTCTGTTGAAATTTTTTCTGCTCAAAATAGAAAACTTTATATCTGTAAATTTGGCTCAGGGTTTTTATTGTACACCCATGAAAAACGAGACAGAGAATCATCCAAACCGCCGCGCTTCCGCCGCACGAGGTAGGCTCGTGCCGCGGAAGCGCCGCGGTTTGATGACGTCTCTGCATCGTTTTTCGTGCAGTGTCTTACTGTATTGATTTTGGGATTTTTAGGATATATATTATATGCCCAGATTTTCCAGAACTAAAATTTGCTTTTGCGGGCCTATAAATCCGTATTTTTCCGGAACTTCACTACACTTTAACTACATCGGTTATATCTGTAATGCTTGCATGTATTGAACGTCGGCTAATCGCTATAAGACGATTAGTCGGGGTTATACATGATCTGTGATTGCTATTGGTTTGTGGATATGAATGGATTGGATTGTCGCGGGTGAATGGCCGGGGTGGATGTGAGATGAGCGTTGTTTTTCTTTCATTCATTTGTAACATGTAAATTGATGTAATAATATTCTTTGTATGGCCGCACAACCGGGTCGGGGTTGTTGCCGTCATTGTATAATTCTTTTTACTGTTTTTGCTCCTAGGATAGACCCATGGAGGGGGTGCACAAACTACCGGGTACTCGAAGTGCCGAGTGGCCTACTCACGGTGGTGAGGGAGGTTGCTTCGCTTCGGGTGCTTGGCGGGTAGTTTGCCGCACCCGTAGGGGTCTTGGGTGGGGGATTGGCTATTCACCGCGACCGTGTAATCCGCTTTGCGTTGCAGGCTCGAACGCATTGCGGATTCCTAGTATATCCAATGTATTCATCTGTGATCTGTAATGTCTATCATTGCTGTATATATATATATAAATAACTATTTAGGCGTTGCTTATGTTTTACAGCCGCGCTAGCCCAGCCCCCGCTCTGTCGTTAGTTAAGTAACCTAACGGGTGATGACGGGGCCCCGTGGCGAATGCGAATGGCATAAGCGTACGTCATATTTTGGTTGTTTTCTGCAATGGTAGGATTAAATGATGGGACGCATTAAAAGAACTAATGAAAGAAATAAACCAAGTAAAAGTCGATTGGAACACTTTGAAAACCACTCGGTTCTTTTCAAAACTAAACTTTTAAACGCGGAGCTTGAACCACTCCTTTTAAAAGCTATCTCGTTCCATCGACCATATCAAGTTCACTACGTTCACGGTTTCGCCAAAACCATTCGTAGCCCTCCGTCATTCCACATGAATGGTCAAAAGTATTCAAGCTGTGTATTTTGGCCAAAGTCAAGGCATAGTGATTGGTAGCGTTTGGGCATTCATGTGCAGCATAGATAGATGCGTTGATTTGGGACAGTCGTGCTGCCATTTTGGCCAAAGTCAAGGGTAGGTACGGGTGGGTCCAAATTAACCAGGAGAATGACGGGTAGAACTTGACATGTGACTTATGATATTTTGGCCAAAGTCAAGGTCATAAGAGCATGGGGCAAAAATCCACATCGGGAGTTTCATAAGTACTGAAACTTGCTAGATTTGCATACCATTTGGAGTGTGATGATTCTGGTAGGATTCCTTCGGTTTCATCACGCGATGATATTTGGATCCCGATCCTACTGTGAGTATATGCTACTCCCCGAGAAAACTCTCACTTAACGATCAATGCTATAAACCTAGTAGGTGCCTAGAAAGGTGTTAGCGGGGCTACGCCCACAGGGAAAAGAGGTTACTTAATTAAGGAACTTCGCGAAAGCGTTGGAAAACCTCCCTCGAAGTACCGACACTGGCCTGGCTGAACGGTTAAGCAAGTATTGTACGGTGAGAATGATCCCGGCTAATCCTTTTCTTTATGGTTTGAGAAGGGATTCGAGAGACAGTGGGAGCCATCCAGTTTAGACAAACTAAAAACCACTCTAAACTTGCAAGAGCATCATGCTAAAGTGTTTCTTTTCTCTCTCCTAATTGCAGCGACCATTCAACATGACCGGACTTAAGTTACTGTTAGATAAAAATAAATTGACAGGGCCAAACTACAAAGATTGGCTCAGGAATGTCAAGATTGCAATCACCTATGACAAGCTGGGGTATCTTCTTACCACCAAAGCTCCCCCTGTCCCTGGTCCAACTTCCAGTATCGCGGATAAGGAAATCCGCAAGACTTGGGAGATTGATAGCGCGAAGGCCAAGTGCCTCCTGCTTGCCTCGATGGACAACGAACATCAGAGGAGGCATGAGAATATGGACATGGAATCCATATTGCTCCATACAAAAGAACTGTATGGAGAGCAATCACGTATCGCGAGATACGAAGCTTCGAAAAAGTTATTTTCGACAAGAATGGCCGTCGGATCATCAGTAGCCGAGCATGTGCTAAAGATGATCGGCTACATTGAGGAGCACGCTGACCTAGGGATCACATTGGAGAGTGAGCTATATACGGATATAGTTCTCCAGTCCCTTCCTTCCACTTACGCCCAGTTCATACTGAACTTCAACCTACAAGAAAAAGAGGTTGAACTTTCAGAGCTCCTCAACATGCTGAGGAGCGCAGAGGGCACCCTACAGAAAGGTAGGGAAACATCCACTTTGTTTGTAGGAGGATCATCTTCTTCTAGGTCCAAGGCGAAAGCCAAGGGAAAGAAGAAGAAAGCCCCCGCCAAACCAAGGGGCGGTGTTGGTAAAGTGGATACGAAGGGAAAAGGTAAGGCAACAAAGGTAGCGGGGAAGCTTGTGGATAAGGAGGAATGCTTCTTTTGTCATAAGAAAGGACACTGGAAGAGTGATTGCAGGGCCTGGAAGGCCAGAACACAGGAATTGAAGCAGGTTGCAGCTTCAGCTTCAGGTGTGTATGTTATTGAAAACTGTCTATCAATAAACTCTACATCCTGGGTATTGGATACCGGATCAGGATCTCATATCTGTAATTCTTTGCAGGCGTTGAGAAAGCGTAGAGTTTTGAAGGCAGGTGACATGACCCTCAGAGTTGCGAACGGTGCTAGCATGGATGCAGAGGCCGTGGGGGACTATCACCTGGGATTATCTGATGGACACTTTTTGGTTTTGCGTAGTTGTTATTATGTACCAAATGCAACCTGTAATATCATATCTGTATCTTTATTATCTAAAGAAGGTTATGAATTTGCATTTGTAAGTAATGTAGTGAACATTCACCTTAATCAAGTGTTGATTGGGTCAGGTACATTGAACAACGGTATTTACGTTTTAAACCAACCACAGGTTTTCAATATCCAGAATACACACAAAAGAAAGTCTCCAGAAATTAATAAAACTTTCTTATGGCATTGTAGACTGGGTCACATCAATGAGAGAAGATTGACTAAGTTACATACTGAAGGATATTTGGATCCGTTCGAATATCAATCGTATGCAACTTGTCAATCCTGTCTCAAAGGAAAGATGACAAAGGCTCCGTTTTCTGGACACGGAGAAAGAGCGAGCGAGCTCTTGGGACTCGTACACAGCGACGTGTGCGGTCCAATGTCTACACATGCGCGAAGCGGTTTTTCTTACTTCATTACCTTTACGGATGATTTTTCAAGGTACGGTTATGTTTTCTTAATGAAACATAAATCCGAGGCTTTTGAAAAATTCCAGGAATATAAGAATGAAGTAGAAAAGCAAACCGGCAAAAGTATCAAGATCCTAAGATCGGATCGAGGAGGAGAATACTTAAGTACCGAATTCCTGAACTACTTAAAAGAGAATGGAATTCTCTCTCAGCTTACTCCTCCATACACTCCGCAACATAATGGTGTATCGGAGAGACGGAACCGGACCCTATTGGATATGGTACGGTCCATGATGAGTAACGCTGAGTTACCGCGATCGTTCTGGGGATATGCGCTAGAATCAGCGGCATACCTTTTGAACCGAGTTCCAACTAAGACTGTGCCTACTACACCATATGAAATGTGGTGTGGGAAGAGACCCCATCTTAATCACATTAAGACATGGGGATGTCCAGCTTTTGTAAAAAAGCAGCATGCGGACAAGCTCGAGGCACGCTCAGTACAGTGCAAGTTTGTGGGATATCCGAAGAACTCCAAGGGATATTACTTCTATTGCGAAGAGGAACAAAAAGTCCTTGTTTCTCACCATGCCCACTTTCTAGAACATCAGTTCATAGAAAAAGAATTAAGTGGGAGCGCGATAGAACTGGAAGAAGTTCCAGAACCGCAAGCTATTACTGAAAGCTTAGTAGAGCCAGAGGGTTCGAAAGATCAAGACATTCCCGTGCCACTCCGCAGGAGTAGTAGGCAGTCTCATCCGCCCGAGAGATACTACGGTTTTCTCATTGACGGGGATAGAGAGGACTGCATCCTAGATTGTGATGAGCCTACTAGCTTCCAGCAAGCCATTCAGAGCGTCGACTCGGTAAAATGGCTGGATGCAATGCGGACCGAGATGGAGTCCATGTACACCAACAAAGTATGGACGTTGGACATTGCTCCAGACGGGGTAAAACCCGTAGGATGCAAGTGGATCTTCAAAAGGAAGATTGGTGTAGATGGACAGGTTGAGACCTATAAAGCTAGACTGGTAGCAAAGGGTTTTCGTCAGCGACCTGGTTTGGACTATGACGAAACGTTTTCTCCAGTAGCTATGCTGAAATCCATTCGGATCCTTCTTGCCATCGCTGCTTTCCACGATTATGAGATTTGGCAGATGGACGTAAAGACAGCTTTTCTAAATGGTCATTTAGAGGAGTGTGTCTATATGGACCAGCCAGAGGGTTTCATTCAGGGTGGGAGCAGCGGAAAGGTGTGCAAGTTGCTCAAGTCCATTTATGGACTCAAGCAGGCATCGCGGAGTTGGAACATCTGCTTTGATGAGACGGTCAAAGAATTTGGCTTTATCAAAAATCCAGATGAACCATGCATCTATTGTAGATTTGTAGCGAGAACTGTAGTATTCCTCGTTTTATACGTGGATGACATTCTCTTAATAGGAAATGACATTCCTATGCTACAATCTGTCAAGGGGTTCTTGTCACACAGGTTCTCCATGAAAGACCTGGGTGATGCCTCTTACATTCTGGGTATCCGGATCTACCGTGACAGATCCAAGAGGATATTAGGACTCTCGCAGTCCAGGTACATCGACACCATACTGAAGAGATTCAGTATGGAAGATTCCAAGCGCGGTAATCTACCGGCTTGTCACGGGATCACTCTCTCCAAAGAGATGTCTCCCAAGACTGATTTGGAGAGGGATCGCATGTCTATTATACCCTACGCTTCTGCGGTAGGCTCTATAATGTATGCGATGTTGTGTACCAGACCGGATGTGGCTTATGCACTGAGTGTGGTAAGCAGGTATCAGTCAAACCCAGGGGAGAAACATTGGATAGCAGTAAAGAACATTCTCAAGTACCTGAGAAGGACTAAGGAGATGTTCTTGGTGTATGGCGGAAAAGACCTGCAGATTGAGGCCTTTGCTGACTCCAGCTTCCAGAGTGACAAGGATGATTCCAAGTCCATGTCGGGTTTTGTCTTTACCCTCAATGGAGGGGCGGTGTGTTGGAAGAGCTCCAAACAGGAAACCGTTGCTGACTCGACTATGGAAGCGGAATACATCGCTGCATCTGATGCCGCAAAAGAAGCTGTCTGGATGAGGAAGTTCTTGAAAGAACTTCAGGTGGTTCCGTCCATTGTTGACCCAATACCTCTGTATTGCGACAACAACGGGGCTATAGCTTTAGCGAAGGAACCCAGGTCCCATCAGAAATCCAGACACATCTTAAGGCGGTATCACCTGATCAGGGAGATCGTGGATCGCCAGGAGATCGAGGTCCGGAGAGTTGCATCAGAGGATAACACAGCAGATCCATTCACCAAGGCCTTGCCCCAGACTCAGTTCGAGCGGCTGATCGAGATGATAGGTCTTCGATACGCCAGTACATGGCCTTAGTGCAAGTGGGAGATTGTTAGTGTATATGCCCTAGAGGCCATTACTGTATCATACTAGTTTGTATATTACTTAATGGAAGCTTGGGATATTCACAGTTGTATATACAATCTTGCTCGAAATGGTAGTATGCTACTTGGTTTGTCTCTGCTTTAATATGTGCATGTGTTTCTTTTAGCATATTGCAGATATACATATTAGTAGAGCCCTTAGGATCTTTGCTTGATTACCAGCGTTGTGATGGCGCTCGCACTCGTGGGAGCTGGGTAATCTATAAGCACATCCTTATACTGGTCCCTGGTCGTTGGACTATCGAGACAGGGCATCGATACTCCGGAGTAGACTAGCGTATGCGCTTCTCATCACAGTGTGGGAGACGGTCTGTCCCACAGCCGTTAGTACGTCGTACTTGGGATAGTATGCGGGTGCTCGTTAGGTTACGAGTACACTGGACAGGACTCGTCGGGAACTGTTGGTTGGTAATATACCTATCGTCAGTTATCAGTTCCCAGGTGACATGAGTACAGCTTAGTCCGCTGACTTGACACTGTCACTTCGCCTCGAGTGTGTTCCCACTGCACTTTGATTACTACCCTACCACGGCTCAGAGGAGTCGTGCAAACAGGTAGTTTTTGGGTGCAGTCCCGAAGCACTTGGAGGCAGTGACGGTTAGACAGGATTCGTCTCTCCCGGTATTGGGGGTTGACATCGCGCTGTGTCTAGGAGAGCCATTACACGAGTAGTCCCTGGCCAGGGCAAGCGAGATATACTGGTAGGCTTCCAGTGTTATCTCAGGGTGTTCTGGGCTTCACTCCGACACGACTTGTACCGCTATTAGGGGACTGACGTTCACCGCCCCCCTAGGCCCGCCATGCGATGTATCAGACGAACAGACCGGACTGTACGCAGATTGTCACATACAGGCTCAGTAGGAGTGCAGATGGGGTTCACCTCGTCAGTCTTCTTATCGACATCTACCTGGGGACCGTTACGTACAGCTAGTGCCGCTTGCGGTCTGTGGTTAAACCCACTGCCAGCGTAGTGTCGAGTCTTTAGAGTCCCACACAGAGAGCTATTCGCCTTTAGGCAAAACGAGTAGAGGTCGCATGGTTTTGCGACAGGGTTCGTTCGCATCCGCGCACTTGTGCACGGTTGCTGTCCGGACAGTTTATACTAGCGGGCTTTGGTTTAAGCCAGATCCTAGTATATGTTTTGAGATTGGTTTTTCTCATTGTGTTCGTGTTCCTCGGATCACGAATGCGGGTGCGTATGCACGGTTGCTTGAGATTGAGGGAGAGGACCTTGTTTAGGGTTAATGACTATTGTCATTTTATTAACCCCATTGTTTTTGTGTGTGTTATTGTTAATTAATAATTAGCTTAATTATTGTGCATGGTTGTTGTTGTTGACACTTTGACTTTGTTGACTTGTTGACCAAGTTGACAATTTGACCATGATCATTTCATTTGGAAGATGCTCTTTGATTCTTGCAATTTGCATTAATAATGAAATGATAATGGTCACCTCATGATTTACCATGACAATTTTCAAGCTAATTATACAATTAAAATAACTCACACATATTAGTGAGAATGGCTCACTAATTTATCATTCTATCATATCTTTTCTCTCTCTTGCTCATCCTCTCCCTCAAGCTCTCTCCCTCTCATGTGTTGAGAAACAAAAAGCTTGAGAAAAACCTTCACTTGATCTTCTCTACTCACTTCTAGGGTTCAAGTCTTAGCATTTCTTGCACTCTAGTTACTCCTAGCTTGGAGTTGAAGCTAAAGGTGGTGGCTTTCAAGTGGATCTTTCTTTGACGGAAGAAGACTAGCAAGGTGAGGCCTTTCTACCATTCCGACGAGCAAGGAGAGAAGGACTAAAGACCAAAGGTATAACCTTTCCATCACTTAGCTACTTTGTAGTTAGGGTTAGCTAGTTTTAGTTTAGCAAAGATCCTCACAAGCTTGGTCCATGTTGCCTAAGTCATTAAAAATTCGTTTTTTATTATGTTTTCCGCCTCCCCGTAAGTACCGGGGTGGGCAACACGGACTTACATTATCAACATGTAATATAGAGACAATCAGAGTACATGTTAAGATAAAGTACAACCAGATAGCATACTATCATGTCGAGCAAGAAAGTCCTCCCTATATATGTCCTAGCATCCACTACAATATACATCGTATGTACAGTAATGGCCTCTAGGGCATACATATAACTAACATCAATAGCAACCAACGAACCTCAGCCTCTCCACCGATCTAGTAGGGTTCCTCACCCACCTAAGAGATACTTCGGTTTCTCTATGACAGTGGGAGAAAGGATTGCATCATGAGATGATGACCCAACTAGTTTCGGGCTGGCTATCAGGAATAGGACTCTGTAAGAATGGCTGGATGCTTATCGATCTGAGATGGAATCCTTATACACCAACAAAGTATGGACTTTGGTTGCTTTATCTGAAGGGTTAAATCCCCATCAGGAGCAAGTATATCTTGAGAAGATTACTTGGTGTACATGGAAAAGTTAAGACTTTCAAAGCTAGACTTGTTCAAGGATTTGCATCATTGACCAGGTATGGATTATAATGAAACCTTTTCTAAGTAACTATGCTTAAGTTCATCCAGATCCTACTTGCCACGGCTACATACCATGACTACGATATCTGGCGGTTGGGTGTCACGACTGCTTTTCTAAATGATGTTTTAGAAGAGAGAGTCTGTAAGTACACAGTTAGAGGGCTTCGTAGACAGTGGGAGCAGCGGAAACGTGTGCAAAATGTTTTATGTAATAAAGCAGGCATCACGGAGTTGGAACGTCTGTTTTGATGTGGTAGTCAAAGAGTTTGACTTCATCAATATGGTTGATGAACCTTGTATATACAAAAAGGTAGTAGGGAGTATGGTGGTGATTCTCGTAGAGTACGTGGATGACATACTCTTAATGGGGAAGGAGTTTCCTATGCTACGCTCGGTCAATCTCCGCTTATCACAAATGATTATCCACATAGGATCAAAGTGATACCTACTAAATCCTAGGTTTTGGATCTATGAGATAGATCTAATTGGATATTAGGATACTCACTAGTTGTAGTGAGATGGTATCAATCAATCCTAGGGAGAATCACTGGAAAGATTCCAGGGTGATAAGGACGACTGAATGTCAGTCACAGGCATTGCCTTTACCCTTAGTAAAGGGACGGTATGTTGGAAGAGTTCCAAGCTAGATACCGTGGCATACTAGACGATAAAGGCTGGATACATCGCTACTTAAGATGCTACCAAAGAGGCTGTCTGGGTGTATAGTGGTTCATGAGATGAACTAGGTTCCTACCATTGTATGACAATAGAAGTGTGGCTTTGGCCCAGGAACCCCGGTCTCATCAGTGACCCAGACGTATTCTGAGGCAGCATCACCTGATCATGGAGATAGTTGATCTCCAGGGTGATCGAGGTAAGGAGAGTAGACTCAGAGGACAACACGGCGGATCCACTCACAAAGGCTTTTTCCCAGAGAGAGACTCATATGGGATGGATGAGTATTAGATACTGCAACCACTGCTACAGATGGCCCTAGTGCAAGTGGGAGATTGTTAGTTATATGTATGCCCTAGAGGCCATTACTATACATAGGATGTATATTGTAGTGGATGCTTGGACATATATAGGGATGACTTTCTTGCTCGATATGATAGTATGCTATCTGGTTACTTTTTACCTTAACGTGCACACTGATTGTCTCTCTGCTACATGTTGGTAAAGCCCTTAGGATGTGTACTTGACTACCTGGACTATGATGCGGATCATACTAGTGGGGACATGGTAGTCCATAAGTACATCCTTCAAGGTCCCTAGTCGTGGGTGTATCGAGACGGGGCATCGATATACTAGAGTAGACTAGCGTGTAGCTTCTCGACCCATATAGATGGGCGATGGATGATCCCATATCCATTGGTGTTTGACATCAGAGATGATATACGGATGCTCAGTGGAGACTGGGTACACTGGACGGACTCGCCGAGAACTCCCAGATGGTATTATACCTTACGTCAGATGGCAGTTCTCTGGTGACACTGGTACAGGTTAGTCTTTAGACCCGAGATCGTCATAGAGTCTTGTATGATTCCCACTGTGCTTTGATTTCCCTCATACCACGTCCAAGAGGGCGTGCAAAAAGGTGGCTTTTGGGTACAGTCCCGAATCACATGGAGGCAATGAGCGATAGGAGGGGTTTCTTCTCTCCCGGTATAGGGAGTTGATGTTGCGCTGTGCTCGATTGGCTATAACAGGAAGTCCTTGGCCAAGTCTGCTTTAGGGATTTACTGGTAAGTGTTACCAGTAGTTTCTCGACCCGTTATGAGCCTCATATCGACACGACTTATCGAGTTATTGGGGTCTGACATTTACCACCCCTAGGCGAGATATGCGACATATCAGACGAACAGACTGGGCTGTACGGTAAGTGCTATGGTTGGATTCACAGGAGTGTAAGCGGGCTTGCTCGTTGATCTTCTGATCGCTCAATACCCGGGTGGCCGTTACGTTTAGCAGACCGCTTGCGGCTTGTGGGTGTTTGATATAATCATCACCTACTGTTGGCGTATTGACGAGTCTTTAGAGTCCTACACAGAGGTTTCCTGGCTCAAGCGAAACGAAATAGGAGCGCATATGAGATATGTGCGGGACCGAGAATAATACCAGTATGTGATACTGTGTTTTATTCTCGCGATTTGTATCATC
The DNA here is from genome assembly GCA_030015575.1 of Agapanthus africanus. Classification (NCBI taxonomy): domain Eukaryota; kingdom Viridiplantae; phylum Streptophyta; class Magnoliopsida; order Asparagales; family Amaryllidaceae; genus Agapanthus; species Agapanthus africanus. The sequence goes on from JASDDO010000022.1 coordinate 209,024,313, forward strand.
AGTCGGTTATATGTGATATAGCCGGGTTACCGAATCAAGTGTTGATTCGATATATTGATACACTTGATATTAGTCGGTTATATGCAGTATGACCGGATCATTAAATCAAGTGTTGATTTAATGATTTAATGTATAATTATATATTTGATATATTACTTTACATTAACTAGTATTTGTTCACTTAAGATTGATTTTCTCACTTGATGTGCACAAGTAGTATATGTGATATATTTTTGTGCACTAGTTTGTATCATGTTTGATGATACATGCAAACTTGGGTGTGTGTATGGATTATACCATGTTTAGGTTAAATGTTTAATTTTTTATTTAATTTATTTGATTTATGTAAAATAAAATGGTGGCTTACTTTGTCTTTGCTTGAAGCTTCATGAAGCTTTCAAGCATCTTTGACAAAGTCCACCATTTTGTTTTACATAAGATTTTCCTTAACCTAACCTTTAACTTAAACTTGAGTTTAGTTTCTACAAAGGTTAATCTCACCCATGGTTGCAAGATGATAACTTCACTTGATTATTCTTTTCATATAATTCTTTTTCCATTTTTTTTTCTTCTTCTTCATGAAGAAAAGAAAACCTTACTAGAAAATTCCAAGTGTTGAAATCAAGTGAGAAATCCAAATCCAAGGTGAACCCACTTCCTATTTCTTTATCCTCTACCACTTGCCATGTTGTATAGGGTGTTTTCTTCACAAGTTTCATGACCTAGTGAAGATGGAGCTTGAGTTTGAGTCGCCTCGACGTAGATCATCTTCGGCATCGAAGTCAACGACCTAGCCCGATCATTTCTCCGACGAAACCATCGCTAGAGTCCGGGATTCCGATGATCGCAGCGGAGGGACGTCATCACGGAGCTTTAGAAGTGGAGGACCGGATCTACAAAGGTTGTAATCCCTTTCACTTACTAGCAAAGTAGTTTGCTTGCATAGTTTTCGCCTAATCTCTAATTAACGATCTTACATAGAGTTGTTAGGCACAGAAATATTTGAATTTGGCATGGTAGATGCCTTCTGGAACTTCTTGAGTGTGCCTAGGAACCCTATATATTTTTTAATCGTCAATTCGATCGGAGAATTTAATTTTGTTATGTTATTCCTGATAATTTAGAAAGTACTAAATTGTTCGAACGGATATCATTAACTCAATTTTTCCCGGCACGAAAAACATTCAAGTGTTGAATTTTTCTCGGGTTTAAATCTTTCGGAAACACGTGCATGTGACGCGATGGACCCTCTAGAAGACAACAAACCTTAACTCGATTATATGACCGTCTTGAACTGCCTTTTGAACCTTAGGGTTTGAGGCAGTACGGCATGCCACATGTGAGGCGTTGGCTTGACCCTTCTACGGCTGGACCGTTGCTATTGTGACGTATTCTGGAATTTTTGAACTCCGCTCAAGTGTTGAGCTATTATGGAAATCTTGGGTATTTGATTATTCGATCGGAAAGTTTAATACTGTCTATTTATCTGGAATGTGATACAATATGTGGAATTCATACAGTTAGGCATGAAATGCGAAATATGTGATATTTCGGATTTACGATAACTAAAGAGATTGTGGATTCCAAATGTTGTAGTTTTACACTTTCTTTTCTGTGACCGTAAGTGTAATATGTGATATCGCCGATTTCGTTGCTATATGTCAACGGCAATTGGGATGCGCATATTTACTTACGTTGATGACATGTGATGTTATGTGTTGCTGGATATGTTATATTGGATCGTCGAGTTCTGAATAGCCGGTTTTTTTTATGTGAGATGAGAGTTTTTATTTTCATTCATGCAAAATAATATGTATGTAATATTCTTTTATTGGGGCACTTCCGGGATGAGGTTGATGTCACCTTTTGTATATTATTTACTTTTCCGCACTAGGATAGACCCAAGGAGGAGAGCACAAGTAACCGGGTTCTGGAGTCCAGTGGGAGACCAACTCGAGGAGTCGAGTCCGGGTCTCCTAACTCTAGAATTGGTAGGGTTGCTTGCCGCTCTCGTAAGGGTCTAGGGGTGTGGGTTTGGCTATTCATCGCAACCGTGGAATCCGTGTTTTATACAGGCTCAAAATAAAACACGGACATCCTAGTATATCCAATGTTTCATATGTTTCTTCTGCTGCGATATCTGTGATGCGATCATGTGATGTTCTGTGATAGATACTGTATATAGTATATATGATATATTATATAGACGTTACTTATGTTTTACACCCGTGCTAGCCCTGCCCCGCTCTGCCGTTAGTTACCTAACCTAACGGTGCACGAGGGGACATCGAGGCAAATGCGGATGACATAAGTGTACGTCGTATTTATCTGTGATGTTTAGGTGACTTAAATGATGGGACTTCATTAATGTGATTAATGAAAGAAAAGAAACCTAAAAGATATTGTAGAATCAAATTTTTCAAAAAGGGTAACTACAGTTTTGCTTTGCATAGCGATATATATAATATATCCCGCACCTTATTCGATGAGGAAAGAGCCGAGATCCCTTCACCGGGAGTGACCTCTTTAGCAAAACTGGCAGATGCTACAACACTCGGTTTGCCTTTGATTGCTTTTGGAGTTTTGCTTTGCATAGTGATGTATATGATATATCCTGCACCTTATTCCATAAGGAAAGAGCCGAGATCCCTTCACCGGGAGTGACCTCTTTAGCAAAACTAATAAAATCCTCAAAATCACTCCATTTCAAAATTCACTCGATTCTATAACGATATCAAGTTCATTACGCAATAGGTTTTCAGAAAAACCTGTCGTAGCCCTCCGTCATTTCAGATAAGTCCTGCTCAGTATTCGTGCTGCGTTTGTTGACCTTGTCAAGGCGTAGTGTGCGGCAGCTGACCGGTATTTACCTGTTTATGCATATGATGCAGATTGTTTTAGGGTAGTCGTACGGCCTTGTTGACCTTGTCAAGGGTCGTGCGGGTGGGTTTAATTCAATCAAGAAATGACGGGTTGAACTTGACTTACGGTCTATGGTTTGTTGACCTTGTCAAGGTCATAGATCGTTTGGGGCAAAATATTATCGGGAATTTCAAGTGTTGAGATTTGCAATGAGATTGCATACCTTCTATGAGATAGTTAGATCCCGATACCCACTGCGAGTAATTGTTACTCCAGGGAGAGTTTTACACAGGACAATTAGCCGATCAAGTAGGTGTCTAGAAAGGTGTCAACGGGATTACGCCTCTGGGAAAACGAGGTTTACTTTAATTAGGTCCGTGCGAAAGCATGGGGAACCTCCCTCAAAGTACCGACACTGGCCTGGCTAAAAGATTGGCGAAGTTGTAGGGTGTAATTAATCACGGCTAGTCTTTCTTTTTAGGGTTTGAAGGAAGATTTGATAAAAACAGTGGGAGCCATCCTGATTAGATAAAATAATAACCAATCTGATCTTGCAAGAACATACACTAAAGTGTTTTCTTCTCTCTCTCTCTCCAGGTAACGACCTTATCATGCCTTAATCAAGATAATAATATGGATGTATTGACCGAACCCGCATGTTATACTGTGCTGGGGAACGTTGATTCCGTTCTTTCTTATAAAAGTTATAAGACTGAACATGATATAGGGGAATACCAGGATTCCCATGCCACCCGAATGAAGAAAGTACATGTTGATGCATTTTCTTCGGGTGTGTTCGTTACAGAGAACTGTTTCTCCATTTGCTCTACGTCCTGGGTATTAGATACCGGGTCAGGATCCCATATATGTAATCAGTTACATGGGCTTAGGAATGGTAGAGAACTTGGAGAAGGTGATAAAGACATAAGGGTTGGAAATGGTGCAATTGTTGCAGCTAAAACCGTCGGGGAATATCACCTTGTATTGCCAACTGGTAATACATTGATTCTGAATGAATGCTATTACATGCCGAACCTGATATGCAACATTATATCGGTTTCTTTGTTGAGTAAAGAGGGATATAATTTTGTATTACAGAATAATGTTATGAACATTTTCCTAAACCAAAGTTGGTTGGATCAGGCACGATGTGCAAAGGCATTTATGTTCTAAATCAATCAACAGTTCTGAGCATAACAAACACACACAAGAGGAAGAGTTCAGAAATGAACAAATCCTTCTTATGGTATTGTAGACCGGGTCACATCAATACGACACGACCAGCTAGGTTGCATAAGGATGGATATTTAAATCCGTTTGAATTTTCATCTTATGACACTTGCCAGTCATGTCTCAAAGGCAAGATGACCAAAACTCCGTTTACGGGACACGGAGAGAGAGTTACGGAACTCTTGGGACTGGTACATAGTGATGTATGCGGCCCCATGTCTACACATGTCAGGAATGGTTCTGCACACTTCATTACATTCACTGACGATCTTTCTAGATTCGGATATGTGTTCCTGATGAAACACAAATCAGAAGCTTTTGAGAAATTTAGAGAATATAAACAAGAAGTCGAGAACCAAACCGGAAAAAGTATTAAAATCCTTCGATCTGATCGAGGAGGTGAATACTTGAGCAATGAATTCCTGGACTTCCTAAAAGAGAATGGGATCCTCTCTCAGCTGACTCCTCCATATACACCACAGCACAACGGTGTATTGGAACGGAGGAACTGCACTCTATTAGATATGGTGCGCTCTATGATGAGCACAGCTGAGTTACCTATTTCCTTCTGGGGGTATGCGTTGAAGACAGCAGCATACCTATTGAATCAAGTTCTATCTAAATCTGTACCTACCACATCATATGAGATATGGAGTGGGAAGAGACCATATCTTAAACGAGTTAAGATATGGGGTTGTCCGGCCTATGTCAAAAGGCAAAATCCGGACAAACTCGAGGCACGGTCAGTTCTTTGCAAGTTTGTGGATATCCAAAGAACTCATATGGGTATTTTTTCTACCACAGTGAAGAACAAAAAGTGTTTGTTGCTCAACATGCCACCTTTTTAGAAAAGGAATTTCTTGTAAAAGAAATTAGTGGCAAAGTGGTAGAGCTGGAAGAGGTTCTAGATACACAAACTGCAACTGATGATTTAGTGGAACCAAAGGATTCAGTGGTTCCCAACGAACCTCAAGCTCTCCGCCGATCTAGTAGGGTTCTTCACCCACCTGAGAGATACTATGGTTTTCTCATGGATGGTGGGAGCAAGGATTGCATCATGGTTGATGATGACCCAATTAGCTTCGAGCAGGCCATCACGAGTAGGGACTCAGTGAAATGGCTGGATGCAATGCGTTCCGAGATGGAATCCATGTACACTAACAAAGTATGGACTTTGGAAGTTGCTCCTGAAGGGGTAAAACCCATTGGGAGCAAGTGGATCTTCAAGAAAAAACTTGGTGTAGATGGGAAAGTGGAGACTTTCAAAGCTATACTTATTGCAAAGGGTTTTCGTCAAAGACCAGGTGTGGACTATGACGAAACCTTTTCTCCAGTGGCTATACTTAAATCCATCCGGATCATGCTTTCCATCGCTGCATATCATGATTACGAAATCTGGCAAATGGATGTTAAGACCGCCTTTCTAAACGGTGATTTGGAAGAGTGCGTGTACATGACTCAGCCAGAGGGCTTCGTAGATAGTGGGAGCAGCGGGAAGGTGTGCAAGCTGCTTAAATCCATTTATGGATTAAAGCAAGCATTGCGGAGTTGGAACATCTGCTTTGACGTCGTTATCAAAGAGTTTGATTTCGTCAAAAACGTAGATGAACCTTGTATCTACAAGAAGGTGGCAGAGAGTAAGGTTGTCTTCCTCGTATTGTACGTAGACGACATACTCTTGATAGGAAATGACATTCCTATGCTGCAATCGGTCAAGCTCTTCTTATCACAAAGATTCTCAATGAAAGATCTTGGTGATGCCTCCTGCATATTGGGAATTATGATCTATATAGATAGATCTAAAAGGATATTGGGATTGTCCCAATCCAGGTATATTGACACCATACTAAAGAGGTTTAGTATGGAAGAGTCCAAACGTGGGTTTTTACCCACGATCTCAGGGCTCACTCTCTCCAAAGAGATGTCTCCCAAGACTGATTTAGAGAGAGCTCGCATGCAAGGGATACCCTATGCTTCGGCTGTAGGCTCTATCATGTACGCGATGCTATGTACCAGACCCGATGTTGCATACTCACTAAGTGTAGTGAGTAGGTATCAAGCTGATCCTGGAGAGAGTCACTGGATAGCTGTGAAGAGCATTCTCAAGTACTTACGAAGGACTAAAGAGATGCTCTTGGTGTATGGTAATGGAGAACTCCAAGTGGAGTCCTTTACCGATTCGAGCTTCCAGAGTGATAAGGACGACTCTAAGTCGCAGTCGGGATTTGTCTTTACTCTTTACGGAGGGGCGGTTAGCTGGAAGAGTTCCAAGCAGGAAACCGTGGCAGACTCGACGATGGAGGCTGAATACATCGCTGCCAACGATGCTGCCAAAGAGGCTGTTTGGATCAAGAAGTTCATTACTGAACTTGGAGTGGTTCCATCCATTGAGCATCCAATACCTTTGTATTGCGATAACAATGGAGCGGTGGCTTTGGCCAAGGAACCCAGGTCCCATCAGCGATCCAGGCATATTCTGAGGCGGTATCACCTGATCCGGGAGATAGTTGATCGCCGGGAGATCGAGGTCAGGAGGGTTGACAAGAAGAACAACACTGCGGATCCACTCACAAAGGCCATTCCCCAGATACAGTTTGAGAGACTCTTCGGGATGGTTGGTATGCGATACTACAGCAGCTGGCCCTAGCGCAAGTGGGAGATTGTTAGTTATATGTATGCCCTAGAGGCCAGTATTGTACAGATAACGTATATTATATTGGATGCTTGGACATATATAGAGAGGACTTTCTTGCTCGATATGATAGTATGCTATCTGGTTGCACTTTACTTTAACATGTATACTTGTCTCTTTATACTTTTTATAGTTACATGTTGGTAAAGCCCTTAGGATGTGTACTTGACTACCTGGACTATGATGCGGATCATACTAGTGGGGACATGGTAGTCCATAAGTACATCCTTCAAGGTCTCTAGTCATGGGTGTATCGAGACGGGGCATCGATATACCAGTGTAGACTAGCGTATACGCTTCTCGACCCATGAGATGGGCGATGGATGATCCCATATCCATTGGTGTTTGACATCAGAGATGGTATACGGGTGCTCAGTGGAGACTGGGTACACTGGACGGACTCGACGAGAACTCCCAGATGGTATTATACCTCACGTCAGATGGCAGTTCTCTGGTGACACTTGTGCAGGTTAGTCTGTAGACCCGAGATCGTCATAGAGTTTTGTGTGATTCCCACTGTGCTTTGATTTCCACCTTACCATGTCTATGAGGGTGTGCAAAACGGTGGTTTTTTGGGTACAGTCCCGAGTCACATGAAGGCAATGAGCGATAGGAGGGGTTTCGTCTCTCCCGGTATTGGGGGTTGATGTTGCGCTGTGCTCGATTGGCCGTAACAGGAAAGTCCCTGGCCAGGGCTGATTTAGAGATTTACTGGTAAGTGTTACCAGTAGTTTCTCGACCCGTTATGAGCCTCACATCAGCACGACTTATCGGTTATTGGGGTCTGACGTTTACCACCCCTAGACTTGATATGCGGCATATCAGACGAGGAGACCGGACTGTACGGGAAGTGTTACCGGTAGGCTTTTACAGGAGTTGGAGCGGGCTTGCTTGCTGATCTTCTGATCGCTCAATACCCGGGTAGCCGTTACGTCCTGCTAGTACCGCTGACGGCTTGTGGGTGCTTGATGTGATCATCACCTACTGCCGGCGTATTGACGAGTCTTTAGAGTCCTACATAGAGGTTATACTGGCTCAGGCAAAACGAAATAGGAGCGCATATGTGATATGTGCGGGACCGAGAATAATGCGTGTATGTGATACCGTATTCTATTCTCGTGATTTTTTGTATCGGTCGGCTATATATGATATAGCCGGGTTATCGAATCAAGTGTTGATTCGATAAGTCAATATATTGGGTGTTAGTCGGTTATATGTGATATGACCGGATTATTAAGTCAAGTATTGATTTAATAATTTATTGTATAATTGTATATTTGATATACTAGTTTACATTAACTAACACTTGTTCTCTTTAGGTATTTTCTCATATGTACACTTGAATATATATATGTGATATATATATTAAAAGTGTTTTCTTTTGTATCATGGTTGATGATACACTATACATGGGTGTGCAAGACATACACCATACTATTTTAGATGGCGGTTAATATTTATTTAAAGTAATTACAAATTAGTGATGCTTAGGTCATAAGCATGAAGCTTGTAGAAGCTTATCGATGCTTTGACAAATTCCACTTAATTTGTTTTACTTTAGATTTTTATTAACCTAACCATTTTGAATTAGCTATGGTTGTGGCTCTACAAGAGTTAGTATAGGATACTCACTCACCATGGTTAGCCTTCTCACTTGATCATTATCCTCATCTCTTTCGTTTCTTCTTCTTCTTCATTTTGCAAAGAGAAAAAGCTTGCTAGGGTTTGATCCAAAGTGAGATAGATTGTGAGAAATAAAATTCTAAAAAGAATCCACTTCCTATTTCTCCATTCTCTACTAGACTAGCACTTTAGTTTAGAATGTTTACTTCACTAATTCTCAAGTTAGTGAAGTAGAAGCTTGATTTGGCATCCCCTCGACGTAGATCATCTTCGGCCTCGAAGATTTCAGGCAAGGACGCGTCTTTCGTCTCGTGAAGCTATGCAGGGGTCCGGGAGAACCACGATCGCAGCGAAGGGACTTCAACAAGGAGCAAATGAATTGAAGGACCGATCTACTGTAAGTCCACGTTGCCCACCCCGGTGCTTACGGGGAGGCGGAAAACGGAATAAAAATCGGATTTTTATGAGCTTAGGCAACATGGACTAGACTATGAAGGATCTTTGCTAAACAAAAACAAGCTAAAGCTAACTAGAAACTAGCTAAGTGCTAGAAAGGTTATACCTTGGGCTTTATGTCCTTCTCTCCTTGCTCCTTGGAGTAGTGGAAGGAGGTCATCTTTGTCGTCTTCTCCCGTCAAAGAAAGATCCACCCGAAAGCCTCAACCTTTGGCTTCAACTCCAAGCTAGAAGTAACTAGGGTGCAAGAAGTGCTAATCCTTGAACCCTAGATGAGAGTAGAGATTATCAAGAGAGGGTTTTTCTCAAGCTCAAGTGTTTCTCAACACATGAGAGGGGAGAGCTTGAGGGAGAGGAAGAACAAGAGAGAGAAAGGAAATGATAGAATGAGAATAATATGAACCATTCTCACTTATATGTGTATATTATTTTAATTAGATAATTAACTAGATAATTGTCATGGTTAATCATGACATGACCATTATCATTTCATATTTAATGCTAATTGCAAGGATCAAAAAGCATCTTTTATATGGAATGATGATGGTCAATATGTCAACTAGGGTCAACAAGTCAAGATTGTCAAAAGGTCAACAACCATAACCATGCACAATTATATTAAGCTAATATCAATTAACCATAATACACACATAAGCATTAGGGTTAATAAAATGACAATGGTTATTAACCCTAATCAAAGTCCTCTCCCTCTGTCTCAAGCAACTGTGCATACACACCCGTATTCGTGATCCGAGGAACACGAATACAATGAGAAAAACTAATCCCAAATCATATACTAGGATCTGGCTTAAACCAAAGCCCGCTAGTATAAACTGTCCAGACAGCAAACGTGCACAAGTGCGCGGATGTGAACGAACCCTGTCGCAAAACCATGCGATCTCTACTCATTTTGCCTAAAGGCGAATAGCTCTCTGTGTGGGACTCTAAAGACTCGACACTACGCTGGCAGTGGGTTTAACCACAAACCGCAAGCGGCACTAGCTGTACGTAACGGTCCCCAGGTAGATGTCGATAAGAAGATTGACGAGGTGAACCCCATCTGAACTCCTACTGAGCCTGTATGTGACAATCTCCGTACAGTCCGGTCTGTTCGTCTGATACATCGCATGGCGGGCCTAGGGGGGCGGTGAAAGTCAGTCCCCTAATAGCGGTACAAGTCGTGTCGGAGTGTAGCCCAGAATACCCTGAGATAATACTGGAAACCCACCAGTATATCTCGCTTGCCCTAGCCAGGGACTACTCGTGTAATGGCTCTCCTGGACACAGCGCGATGTCAACCCCCAATACCGGGAGAGACGAATCCTGTCTAACCTTCACTGCCTCCAAGTGCTTCGGGACTGCACCCAAAAACTACCTGTTTGCACGACTCTTTTGAGCCGTGGTAGGATAGTAATCAAAGTGCAGTGGGAACACACTCGAGGCAAAGTGACAGTGTCAAGTCAGCGGACTAAGCTGTACTCATGTCACCTGGGAACTGATAACTGACGATAGGTATAATACCAACCAACAGTCCCCGACGAGTCCTGTCCAGTGTACTCGTAACCCAACAAGCACCCGTATACTATCTCAAGTACGACGTACTGACGGCTGTGGGACAGACCGTCTCCCACACTGGGATGAGAAGCGCATACGCTAGTCTACTCCAGAGTATCGATGCCCTGTCTCGATAGTCCAACGATCAGGGACCTGTATAAGGATGTGCTTATAGATTACCCAGCTCCCACGAGTGCGAGCGCCATCACAACGCTGGTAATCAAGCAAAGATCCTAAGGGCTCTACTAATATGTATATCAGCGATATGCTAAAAGAAACACATGCACATATTGAAGTAGAGACAAACCAAGTAGCATACTACCATTTCGAGCAAGATTGTATATACAACTGTGAATATCCCAAGCTTCCATCAAGTAATATACAAACTAGTATGATACAGTAATGGCCTCTAGGGCATATACACTAACAATCTCCCACTTGCACTAAGGCCATGTACTGGCGTATCGAAGACCTATCATCTCGATCAGCCACTCGAACTGAGTCTGGGGCAAGGCCTTGGTGAATGGATCTGCTGTGTTATCTTCTGAAGCAACCCTCCGGACCTCGATCTCCTGGCGATCCACGATCTCCCTGATCAGGTGATACCGCCTCAAGATGTGTCTGGATTTCTGATGGGACCTGGGTTCCTTCGCTAAAGCTATAGCCCCGTTGTTGTCGCAATACAGAGGTATTGGGTCAACAATGGACGGAACCACCTGAAGTTCTTTCAAGAACTTTCTCATCCAGACAGCTTCTTTTGCGGCATCAGATGCAGCGATGTATTCCGCTTCCATAGTCGAGTCAGCAACGGTTTCTTGTTTGGAGCTCTTCCAACACACCGCCCCTCCATTGAGGGTGAAGACAAAACCCGACATGGACTTGGAATCATCCTTGTCACTCTGGATGCTGGAGTCAGCAAAGGCCTCAATCTGGAGGTCTTTTCCGCCATACACCAAGAACATCTCCTTAGTCTTTCTCAGGTACTTGAGAATGTTCTTTACTGCTATCTAATGTTTCTCCCTAGGGTTTGACTGATACCTGCTTACCACACTCAGTGCATAAGCCACATCCGGTCTGGTACACAACATCGCATACATTATAGAGCCTACCGAAGCGTAGGGTATAATAGACATGCGATCCCTCTCCAAATCAGTCTTGGGAGACATCTCTTTGGAGAGGGTGATCCCGTGACAAGCCGGTAGATTACCGCGCTTGGAATCTTCCATACTGAATCTCTTCAGTATGGCGTCGATGTACCTGGACTGCGAAAGTCCTAATATCCTCTTGGATCTGTCACGGTAGATCCGGATACCCAGAATGTATGAGGCATCACCCAGGTCTTTCATGGAGAACCTGTGTGACAAGAACCCCTTGACAGATTGTAGCATAGGAATGTCATTTCCTATTAAGAGAATGTCATCCACGTATAAAACGAGGAATACTACAGTTCTCGCTACAAATCTACAATAGATGCATGGTTCATATGGATTTTTGATAAAGCCAAATTCCTTGACCGTCTCATCAAAACAGATGTTCCAACTCCGCGATGCCTGCTTTAGTCCATAAATGGACTTAAGCAACTTGCACACCTTTCCGCTGCTCCCACTCTGAATGAAACCCTCTGGCTGATCCATATAGACACACTCCTCTAAATGTCCATTTAGAAAAGCTTTCTTTACGTCCATCTGCTAAATCTCATAGTCGTGGAAGGCAGCAATGGTAAGAAGGATCCGAATGGATTTCAGCATAGCTACTGGAGAAAAAGTTTCGTCATAGTCCAAACAAGGTCGCTGACTAAAACCCTTTGCAACCAGTCTAGCTTTATAGGTTTCAACCTGTCCATCTACACTAATCTTCCTTTTGAAGATCCACTTGCATCCTACGGGTTTTACCCCATCTGGAGCAATGTCCAACGTCCATACTTTGTTGGTGTACATGGACTCCATTTCGGTCCGCATTGCATCCAGCCATTTTACCGAGTCGACGCTCTGAATGGCTTGCTGGAAGCTAGTAGGCTCATCACAATCTATGATGCAATCCTCTCTATCCCCGTCAATAAGAAAACCGTAGTATCTCTCGGGCGGATGAGACTGCCTACTACTCCTGCGGAGTGGCATAGGAATGTCCTGATCTTTCGAACCCTCTGGTTATACTAAGCTTTCAGTAATAGCTTGTGGTTCTGGAATTTCTTCTAGTTCTATTGCGCTCCCACTTAATTCTTTTTCTATGAACTGGTGTTCTAGAAAGTGGGCATGGCGAGAAACAAGGAATTTTTGTTCCTCTTCGCAATAGAAGTAATATCCCTTGGAGCTCTTTGGATATCCCACAAACTTGCACTGTACTGAGCGTGCCTCGAGCTTGTCCGCATGCTGCTTTTTTACAAAAGCTGGACATCCCCATGTCTTAATGTGATTAAGATAGGGTCTCTTCCCACACCATATCTGATATGGTGTAGTAGGCACAGTCTTAGTTGGAACTCGGTTCAAAAGGTATGCAGCTGATTCTAGCGCATATCCCCAGAATGATCGCGGCAACTCAGCGTTACTCATCATGGACCGCACCATATCCAATAGGGTTCGGTTCCGTCTCTCCGATACACCGTTATGTTGCGGAGTGTATGGAGGAGTAAGCTGAGAGAGAATTCCATTCTCTTTTAAGTAACCCAGGAACTCGGCACTCAAGTATTCACCACCTCGATCAGATCTCAGTGCCTTGATACTTTTGCCTGTTTATTTTTCTACTTCATTCTTATAATCCTGGAATTTTTCAAAAGCCTCAGATTTATGTTTCATTAAGAAGACATAACCATACCTTGAAAAGTCATCCGTAAAAGTAATGAAGTAAGAATAACCGCTTCGCGCATGTGTAGACATTAGACCGCACACGTCGCTGTGTACGAGTCCCAAGAGCTCGCTCGCTCTTTCTCCGTGTCCAGTGAACGGAGTCTTTGTCATCTTTCCTTTGAGACAGGATTGACAAGTTGCATACGATTGATATTCGAACAGATCTAAATATCCTTCTGCATGTAACTTAGTCAACTTCTCTCATTGATGTGACCCAGTCTATAATGCCATAAGAAAGTTTTATTGATTTCTGGAGACTTTCTTTTGTGTGTATTCTGGATATTGAAAATCTGTGGTTGGTTTAACACGTATATACCGTTGTTCAATGTACCTGACCCAATCAAAACTTGATTAAGGTGAATGTTCACTATATTACTTACAAATGCAAATTCATAACCTTCTTTAGATAATAAAGATACAGAAATAATATTACAGGTTGCATTTGGTACATAATAACAACTACGCAAAACCAAAAAATGTCTATCCGACAATCCCAGGTGATAGTCCCCCACGGCCTCAGCATCCATGCTAGCACCGTTTGCAACTCTGAGGGTCATGTCACCTGCCTTCAAAACTCTACGCTTTCTCAACGCCTGCAAAGAATTACAGATATGAGATCCTGATCCGGTATCCAATACCCAGGATGTAGAGTTTATTGATAGACAGTTTTCAATAACATACACACCTGAAGCTGAAGCCGTAACTCGCTTCAAATCCTGTGTTCTGGCTTTCCAAGCCTTGCAATCCTGTTTCCAGTGACCACTTTTGTGATAATAGAAGCATTCTTCCTTCCCCACCAGCTTTCGCGCTATCTTTGTTGCTTTTCCTTTTCCCTTCGTATCCACTTTACCGACACCGCCTCTTGGTTTGGCGGGGGCTTTCTTCTTCTTACCCTTGGCTTTCGCCCTGGATCTAGAAGAAGAAGATCCTCCTACAAACAAAGTGGATGTCTCCCTACCTTTCTGTAGGGTGCCCTCAGCACTCCTTAACATGTTCAGAAGTTCGGAAAGTTCAACCTCCTTTCCTTGCATGTTGAAGTTAAGGATAAACTGGGCGTAAGTGGAAGGAAGGGACTGGAGAATCAAATCAGTATAGAGTTCATTCTCCAACGTGGTCCCAAGGTCCGCGAGCTCCTCTATGTAGCCAATCATCTTAAGCACGTGTTCCGCTACCGATGATCCGACGGCCAACCTTGCCGAAAACAACTTGTTCGACACTTCGTATCTTGTGATACGAGACTGCTCTCCATACAGTTCTTTTGTATGAAGAAATATGGACTCTAGGTCCATATTCTCGTGCCTCCTCTGATGTTCGTTGTCCATCGAGGCTAGTACGAGGCATCTGGCCTTTGCGCAATCTATTTTCCAGGTCTTGTAGATTTCCCTATCTACGACACTGGTTTTGGGACCTGGGACAGGGGGAGCTTTGGTGGTAAGGACATACCCCAACTTGTCGTAAGTGATTGCCATCTTGACATTCCTGAGCCAATCTTTGTAGTTTGGCCCTGTCAATATGTTTTTATCTAGTAATAACTTAAGTCCGGTCATGTTGAATGGTCGCTGCAATTAGGAGAGAGAAAAGAAACACTTTAGCATGATGCTCTTGCAAGTTTAGAGTGGTTTTTAGTTTGTCTAAACTGGATGGCTCCCACTATCTCTCGAATCCCTTCTCAAACCGTAAAGAAAGGATTAGTCAGGATCACTCTCACCGTACAATACTTGCTTAACCGTTCAGCCAGGCCAGTGTCGGTGCTTCGAGGGAGGTTTTCCAACGCTTTCGCGAAGTTCCTTAATTCAAGAACCTCTTTTCCCTGGGGGCGTAGCCCCGCTAACACCTTTCTAGACACCTACTAGGTTTATAGCATTGATCGTTAAGTGAGAGTTTTCCTGAGGAGTAGCATATACTCACAGTAGGATCGGGATCCAAATATCATCGCATGATAAAACTGAAGGAATCCTACCAGAATCATCACACTCCAAATGGTATGCAGCGCTAGCAAGTTTCAGTACTTATGAAACTCCCGATGTGGATTTTTGCCCCATGCTCTTATGACCTTGACTTTGGCCAAAATATCATAAGTCACATGTCAAGTTCTACCCGTCATTCTCCTGGTTAATTTGGACCCACCCGTACCTACCCTTGACTTTGGCCAAAATGGCAGTACGACTGTCCCAAACCAACGCATCTATCTATGCTGCACATGAATACCCAATAGCTACCAATCACTATGCCTTGACTTTGGCCAAAATACATAGCTTGAATACTTTTTGACCATTCATGTGGAATGACGGAGGGCTACGAATGGTTTTGGCAAAACCGTGAACGTAGTGAACTTGATCTAATCGATGGAACGAGATAGCTTTTAAAAAGAATGGTTCAAGCTTCGCGTTTAAAAGTTTAGTTTTGAAAAGAACCGAGTGGTTTTCAAAGTGTTCCAATCGACTTTTACTTGGTTTATTTTCTTGCATTAGTTCTTTTAATGTGTCCCATCATTTAATCCTACCATTGCAGAAAACAACCAAAATATGACGTACGCTTATGCCATTCGCATTCGCCACGGGGCCCCGTCATCACCCGTTAGGTTACTTAACTAACGACAGAGCGGGGACTGGGCTAGCGCGGCTGTAAAACATAAGCAACGCCTAAATAGTTATCATATATAAATATATAGCAATGATAGACATTACAGATCACAGATGAATACATTGGATATACTAGGAATCCGCAATACGTTCGAGCCTGCAACGAAAAGCAGATTACACGGTCGCGGTGAATAGCCAATACCCCACCCAAGACCCCTACGGGTGCGGCAAACTACCCGCCAAGCACCCGAAGCGAAGCAACCTCCCTCAACACCGTGAGTAGGCCACTCGGCACTTCGAGATACCCGGTAGTTTGTACACCCCTCCATGGGTCTATCCTAGGAGCAAAAACAGTAAAAAGAATTATACAATGACGGCTAGAACCCCGACCCGGTTGTGCGGCCATACAAATAATAATATTACATCAATTTACATATTACAATGAATGAAAGAAAAGCAACACTCGTCTCACATCCACCCCGGCTATTCATCCGCGACAATCCAACCCATTCATATACACATACCATCATCAATCACAGATCACAGATATGTATAACCCCGACTAATCGATATATAGCGATTAGCCGACGTTCAATACATATAAACATCACAGATATAACCTTTTAGTCAAAGCGTATTGAAGTTCGAAAAAATATACGGATTTATAGGCCCCCAAAAACAAATTTCTATTCTGGAAAACCTGGGCACTTATAAACCATCTTAAAAATCCTAAAACCAAGCCAGAAACACACTGCACCAAACTCGGCCCAGAGATGAGCCAAGACGGCCGCGGTTGCGCGGCAATTGCTTGCTATTGCCGCGGAACCGCGGCTCTTTGGTCGAATCTTTGGATCGTTTTTGGTGGCTTTCTTCACAAAACCCTGAGATAATTTTTGGTGTATAATATATTTTGATTTGACCAGAAAAAAAATTAACAGAAACTTAGGGTTTTGAAAACTCGGTTTTTCGATTTTTCCGATTCGAACTTCGATACACTCTACTACCTAGCTAGTTTATGTTTAGTTAGGCTTTGATACCACTGTAAGTCCACGTTGCCCACCCCGGTGCTTACGGGGAGGCGGAAAACGGAATAAAAATCGGATTTTTATGAGCTTAGGCAACATGGACTAGACTATGAAGGATCTTTGCTAAACAAAAACAAGCTAAAGCTAACTAGAAAATAGCTAAGTGCTAGAAAGGTTATACCTTAGGCTTTATGTTCTTCTCTCCTTGCTCCTTGGAGTAGTGGAAGAAGGTCACCTTTGTCGTCTTCTCCCGTCAAAGAAAGATCCACCCGAAAGCCTCAACCTTTGGCTTCAATTTCAAGCTAGAAGTAACTAGGGTGCAAGAAGTGCTAATCCTTGAACCCTAGATGAGAGTAGAGATTATCAAGAGAGGGTTTTTCTCAAACTCAAGTGTTTCTCAACACATGAGAGGGGAGAGCTTGAGAGAGAGGAAGAACAAGAGAGAGAAAGGAAATGATAGAATGAGAATAATATGAACCATTCTCACTTATATGTGTATATTATTTTAATTAGATAATTAGCTCGATAATTGTCATGGTTAATCATGACATGACCATTATCATTTCATATTTAATGCTAATTGCAAGGATCAAAAAGCATCTTTTATATGGAATGATGATGGTCAATATGTCAACTAGGGTCAACAAGTCAAGATAGTCAAAAGGTCAACAACCATAACCATGCACAATTATATTAAGCTAATATCAATTAACCATAATACACACATAAGTATTAGGGTTAATAAAATGACAATGGTTATTAACCCTAATCAAAGTCCTCTCCCTCTGTCTCAAGCAACTGTGCATACGTACTCGTATTCGTGATCCGAGGAACACGAATATAATGAGAAAAACCAATCCCAAATCATATACTAGGATCCGGCTTAAACCAAAGCCCGCTAGTATAAACTGTCCGGACAGCAAACGTGCACAAGTGCGCGGATGTGAACGAACCCTGTCGCAAAACCATGCGACCTCTACTCATTTTGCCTAAAGGCGAATAGCTCTCTGTGTGGGACTCTAAAGACTCGACACTACGCTGGCAGTGGATTAACCACAGACCGCAAGCGGCACTAGCTGTACGTAACGGTCCCCAGGTAGATGTCGATAAGAAGACTGACGAGGTGAACCCCATCTGAACTCCTACTGACCCTGTATGTGACAATCTCCGTACAGTCCGGTCTGTTCATCTGATACATCGCATGGCGGGCCTAGGGGGCGGTGAACATCAGTCCCCTAATAGCGGTACAAGTCGTGTCGGAGTGTAGCCCAGAACACCCTGAGATAACACTGGAAACCTACCAGTATATCTCGCTTGCCCTGGCCATGGACTACTCGTGTAATGGCTCTCCTGGACACAGTGCGATGTCAACCCCCAATACCGGGAGAGACGAATCCTGTCTAACTGTCACTGCCTCCAAGTGCTTCGGGACTGCACCCAAAAACTACCTGTTTGCACGACTCCTTTGAGCCGTGGTAGGGTAGCAATCAAAGTGCAGTGGGAACACACCCGAGGAGAAGTGACAGTGTCAAGTCAGTGGACTAAGCTGTACTCATGTCATCTGGGAACTGATAACTGACAATAGGTATAATACCAACCAACAGTTCCCGACGAGTCCTGTCCAGTGTACTCGTAACCTAACGAGCACCCGCATACTATCTCAAGTACGACGTACTGACGGCTGTGGAACATACCGTCTCCCACACTGGGATGAGAAGCGCATACGCTAGTCTACTCCGGAGTATCGATGCCCTGTCTTGATAGTCCAACGACCAGGGACCTGTATAAGGATGTGCTTATGGATTACCCAGCTCCCACGAGTGCGAGCGCCATCACAACGCTGGTAATCAAGCAAAGATCTTAAGGGCTCTACTAATATGTATATCAGCGATATGCTAAAAGAAACACATGCACATATTGAAATAGAGACAAACCAAGTAGCATACTACCATTTCGAGCAAGATTGTATATACAACTGTGAATATCCCAAGTTTCCATCAAGTAATATACAAACTAGTATGATACAGTAATGGCCTCTAGGGCTATACACTAACATCTACAAAGGTTGTATCTCGTGTTCCCTTAGAAGTAAAGTTGTTTACTTACTTTTAGTTTCGCCTAAATTCTAGTATACGATCTTGCTTAGGGTTGTTCGGCACATAAAAATTTAATTTTGGCATGGTCGATATCTTGTAGAGCCTTGTTAGTGTGCTTAATAACCCTACAGAAGACCGAGAGTTATTAAACTTGATCCGTATGATATCTCGATTAAGAGATTAGATGATTCTGCTCTGCTCCTATTGATGGTGAGTAAATTCTATTTTGCTTTCTAGTACGTTTGTGTGTGTGCGTGCATGCACACACGCATATGCGTGTGTCTGTTTTATTACCGTTTTTATTTTGAATGAAACATAACATCTTTCTTTTGTGGCCAATTTTATCGCGCCAGTTTTCTTCTATTTACATAGTTTCCTGAGTAGTTATTTAAATTGAGAGACTCGGTTTTTCCCTTGAAAAAGAAATTCAATGGAGTGATTGCCACTACGTTACCAAGTTCTTATACAAAAACTTGCAAGTTTGACAACACTAATTGTAAGTGCTTTAATTTTTTTATTATAGTTTTCTATTTATTTTTAAGAAAACAGCGTTAATTAATTTTTCCAATCTAATCTAAGGATTTTCGGGACATACACTAGAATTAACTACCAAGGTACTTGCAGCCAAGTTGAATTTCCAGTGGTATAGGAAGTTCAACGCTGTCATATTTAAAACTCGGTGGGGGCACTTGCCTATTTAAGGGTCAAGATGGGCAAGTGCCCCCACCGAGTTTTGAAAAAGAAATTAGAAAATTAATTTCGGTTGCAAGCAAGAGTTACAATTTAGAATATATGTTAATATATATTTATGCTATTAAACATAATAATAGAGTCTATCCTAGATGGTCTTAATTTCATGAAAAACATGTTGGGTTCAATTCCACTTCTTGCACATTTTTTTAATTCAATGTACTAGTTCAATGTGCCTTTTTGAATTAGAAAACTTTCAATGTCTATAATAAATTATTTTAAAGCTTGTTATCTACCATTTAAATCATATAATTCTCTTATGTATTATTTAGTTTGATTTATCAATATAACCGTGCTGTCATCCCTACTTAAACAAAATTCTTGCATCCACCCCTGCTTATAAGATTGAAATACCACATAAACGGGATAATCTCTATTTAGATACATTAACATCATTTCCGTTGTGCATTTTCAACAGTTGAAACACCTATAGCACGCTTATGCATATTGCAAAGTACCAAGAAAAGTTTTTCCCTGTTAGATCAATTCAAAGTGTCACCCTAAGGCCTCTGCCAAGGCTTGCTATAACCTGTAACAGGAGCATAGGTAAGATAGTTTCTCCTTGCCTAAAGTTTATCATCGACGCTGTCCAAAATTTTATGTCACACATTTACATGAAAATACCACACTCAATATGTATTTTTCCAACCTGTTCCAAAGTGCATGGTTGTGCCATGCAATTGTTGCCATCTCAGGGGATGATTTCAAGTGCTCATCACTAAAAACATTTTTTGTTTAGTATATCATTAACATACGCGATCCTTTGGTTTAATTTGCTACTCATGTTTTCCCCCTTGGTACTTTGCTAAAGCTACTTGTAATGCAGACTTTTCATTTAATTTGTGTAAATGATGTAGGCTCCATACAATTGTTATATACTTTTCTACTATACTGATCGTTTTTTGTTATGCTCATGCCATCTTATTCACATGGAATGCAGACAAGAATGAAGAAAACGATTCTGACATATCAAAGAATGCTCAGTTTCGTGCTATACAGCCAAGCCCCTCAATTCTTTCATTTGTTGAGGATAATGTATATTGAACTAATCGAGCTATCTTTCCATTTCATCTTCTTTTTCTAATTTTTTTTTGGGTACCCATGCTATAAAGAAAACCATAATAATTACTCTTGATGTCATTTACAGCTCTTGAGTCATAGATGCTTGAATGAATTGAAGGATGCAGGCTACAATGTCAAGCTGTCTGCACCTTTAGATAACATTCCCTTTTCTACAAGTACAGAAAGAGAGCGGATCGAAGAAAATGTATGATCCTTCTTGCATCACTGAAACTTAACTATAAATATTCTCCATTGCGTATTATTGATATGTCATGCAATGTTATAGTATATCTAATGGATTGCTCTATATCTTTAATTTTGAATGTTATCCCCAAGAGTTGCTTTGTAAGACTTGTATGGTTTCCTTGCTTGGGGTATCTTGCTCCACAGGTATTCAAGACCAAGTTGGAATTTTTTGCTGCTGCAAAGATTTCCTCATCTTTTCCTCCCCCTTTGATTCCAGAGATGGCATTTGCAGGTATGATGCAGATATTGTTATCAGTCAAGTGAAATATGTGGTTGCTATAGCTATGTTCATGCCGATGTTTGTTGCAACAAATTGTATGCTAATGTGTGTTTTTTGTCACGCCTCTTTGTTTTGCCAACATGGAACCATTTGATTTATATTCATATTTTATATTTATAGTAATTGGTTTTCGATGCTGAAGCTGTTACATATCTCGGCTCTACCTTCAACAGTATTTAACTGTTGCTTAGCCACAAGTTACCTATGTTCTGAATGACACAATACATCTCTATGTTTTCTTTTCCTAAACATGTTTTACTAATGATATACAGAATCCAAAACTTATCTCCACAATCTTTTATAAACCCCACTATTCCTCTACGTGTGACTACTGGTTTAAACATGCACGGCTCAGTAGATCGACGAGTCTTAAACGCTGCTTATTATTTGTGCATAATATGTGTTGGCTTGTGGGGTATATTTGCTTGTGTGTTGAAGCTACATGCAGAACCTTTCATTAATACTTCTTATTCCGTGTAATGTCGTCGATTTGTGTAATGATATAAATTGTTAGCTCTGTAACAATTTATTTGTCCATTTAGGCAGATGAAATGTTGGAAAGTCATCTCTGTTAAATGCGCTTACGAGACAGTGGGGGGTGGTCAGGACATCGGATAAGCCGGGCCTTACTCAGGTTAGCGCACATTTACATTTCAACCTCAATTTGGTCTATTGGGGTTATTAATTAATTAAACATGACTGCTGATGGGTTAAACAAACTTTATACAGACAATAACTTTTTCAGCCTTGCCCCAAAACTTTGTCTAGTTGATTTGCCTGGATATGGTTTTGCTTATGCAAAGGAAGAAGCCAAAGATGCCTGGGAAGAGCTTGTGAGTACAGGCATTAAGAGCAGTTTTGCAACTTGAAGAATATTGCAGGAAATATAATTATTGCGATCTTCTTGCGCATTTGCAAAACCAAACATTTATTCTGCTTTGCTAAATTGTCAATGGAAAGAAAAAGAATTTAACGAAATTATAAATTAGTATTAAAATTATCCTTGTGTTATGCATCCGCTATCCTAATATCGGCCTTAGAATCACTCATGGCCCTCATATACATTATACCCTTTTCTTGGTCCCATGAATTTTTATTGTGATGGATTAAAATTCCTGAGATAATTATCTCATACAATCATAAATATCAACATATTCGCATAATAGAATTGACACCTTCACAACAGAGCGGGCCTAGTGAAAAATGATGAACAATACCGAAGTGAAAATATGAGGATGGCCCTCGAGTATAACTAGGAAGCTTAAGCTGAAAAGGGGCATGCGCACGCGCGCACGTCTGTGTGTGTGAAAACGAAGGAGATGCATAATTGAAAACGAGTTGACGAAGATCTTACTTTAGATTCTCTCTCTCACACACACACACCACTTGATCCAACACGTGGAAGGCTTAAAATCAACCAAATTTTATACACTTAGATCACTTCAATGTAGAACAAGTTGGATGGAGTGGATTATCAATTCGACGGTTGAGTTGGGCATTGTTAGATAGGAGCTAATGATTTCTTCGGTCAGCTCGAGCCTCGAGCTGATGACCCATTTCCTTGTGTGTGTGTGTGTGTGTAACTTTTAGATGACCACGTCATGACACATGATGTCTGTTTGCCATCTGAAGGAGACCGTATCCAGTTTAGACGCCTTCGATGGCTCAGCCATGCGGGCATATACGGATGGTCCCACTGTTGATGAACTTTTGCACTCGTCTCGTTTTTGGACGATGAAACAGTCCTGGAGTGGATGATGAATCGTGCAGTGGAACTGACTTTGGGATCTTCAGTCTTATTTATGGCTTCTTTCTTTTTGGAAGCTGAATGAGCAATTTTGTATCAGTGATTTCTTCCATATCAGAGATTTTTCATGATGATATGTTTGGCCAACTGTTGATGTTCATTAGATGCATATGCCATCTATTCAAGAAATATTTTCTGATAATCTCTTGATAAAAATCTTCAGCTTTGTAGGTGAAAGAGTACGTTTCTACTAGGGTTGGTCTACGGAGGGTGTGTCTTCTAATCGACACCAAATGGGGAATGAAACCAAGGGACCATGAACTTAATGATTTGATGGAAAGGTATCATGTACACTTGTTTCTCATCTTATAGCATTATATGTATCGTTTTAAGCATGGCTTTTTGTACTTTTATGTCAGTTTACTGTGTTTAACCTTACCAAATTGTGTTAACCAAGACCGATTTAGTTTTCCCCATAGATGTTGCCCGCCGTGCTATGCAAATTCAAGAGGTAAAGACTTAATTTCGAAAACAAGTCAATAATTACTCCAGTGGTGAGTTCTCATTGCCTCTTATACACATTAGGGAATACACTATCTGTATCGGGTTATCATAATCATGATTTATTTTGCTGATGAATAGGCAATGGTGAGCTCCAAATCCGGTGCTGGCGTCCGTAATCTAAGAAGTGTGCTCGCGAAAATAACTTGATTTGTCAAGCCATAGGAGGTGAAATAGCAATCCTTTTTCGGTTAATTGCATACAAGATGCTTCTTCGATATCCCGTCTTTATAAGATGCCCTGCTTTATTAGCACTTTATAACATAGAACGACTCTAAATCATCAACTTTTACATGACTGCTGGGGTTTGCACCGCAAACCTTTTGCTCGAGAGAATTATGCTCTACTGCAATGCTATAGTGGCACTCACAAAGTGAAGAGCTACAACGCTCCTTCTCTTTGTGTTAATTGCATATAACACTCATGCGGCACTTATTACACCTTAACTAATTTTATAAGCATGTGGCACATCCCTGAGTTAGACACTGATAATGTTCTATGTCATTTCGAGATTGACCTTAGGGGTGTTATATGCTAATATTGCTAGACAAGGTAAAGATGATAGTTTTATGCAATTCACCCAGAACATTTAGGCATCCCTTATAGTTGTTCTTGAATGATCGATATCCATTAACCTTAAACTTTAGGGTAAGTTGTCAAAAATCCCCCGGCCCGCTTTAAATGTGCGTAAAAACCCTTGGGTTTTTTGCTCTTGTTAAAAAAACCTCAAGGCCCAATCAAAACCCCTATATACCGGTTGCCTGTAATATCTATGCAGTTTCCTGTAATATCTAAGCTGTGCCTGTAATATCTAAGCAGTTTACGTTGCCTGTAATTTCTAAACAGTTGCCCGTAATATACAAGGCCTAAATGAAATACAGCCAAGGGGATTTTTTACAATGATTTTGAACAGTAGCAATTTCGAAAATTACAGGGGTTTTTAGACAACTCCCGAGCGGGCTGGGGGCTTTTTGACAATTTACCCTAAATTTTATTATTCAGCAAGGACCAAGTTGTTGGATTGACGTTTGGTTTGGTTTCATGAAGGTGTTCACCAAATATAAAACATAATGGAACCGTATTTTGACAAAAGGAATCAATATCCTTTGGTTTCAATAAATAAAGCACCATCTGCACCCTATTCTTTGAACTAGGATCCCCTGCTTTGCTTGTATCCCGCTTTGTAAATCCCAGCCTTTGGATTTCTCAGCTAACCTACACAACCATGGGCCTTCCTGTTTTACACTAACATGGACCGTTGGATTTGCATAACAAGCGATCCTGAACCCAGTTCCTTTGATATGTAACTGACTTTTTTCCATCTCATGCTTTCTTCACGGGGGCCTCAATGATGAAGACTTGTTCAGCATCATCAGATAGCCTAGCTTTGTTTGTGACTTGGTTTGAGCTGAATTTTTATTTTTTATTTAGTTAATTTTTTGGTATTGGTTGCTCACTTTTATGATCTTATAAAGAAAACGGTGGAAACTTAGCTGGAGTGAGGAAACTTTAGAGCATAATGCATATGCAAATTGTATAGAATCCTGATGGAGTAAATTTGCTGATTTATTATGTTATATTCTAACCTCCCCACGCCCCCCCCACCCACCCCCCCCACGCCCCCCCCGCCAAAAAAAGGAGTTATTTTAACCTGCTATGGATTTTTTTTATTGAATATATATTTGATGAGCACTATATATAAATGTCCAAGACAATGCGGTTATGACATTAAGCATGAGCAAAATTAAAGGATAAAGAAGTCATGGAGTGGATGTGATGTCATATCTTGGCATTTGCAATTCATTTTATATAATTCATGTCGTCATTTAAATGACACATCCATCTGCTTCATATAGTATTTATCATCCCTCAACTAATTTATTAGCATTTGACATTCTTGAGATTAGCAGAACATTGACAATATTTTTTCCCTAAGTCATAAAAAAAATCGTTTGCTATCTTCAACTGGTTTTTTAGTATATAACATCCATGAATTGGTAGCTGTTGATTTCTATTTTTAAGCCATATGTATAGTGTACGCTAACCTTGGGGTTATGCGCTATAAAGCTAGTTACAAAGCGACATGTGCTGTATGAAGGTAATCTTCTAGGGGTGTTATTTGCAATTAATCCAGGAACACAGTAAATTTTATGAAACACCATCGGCTTTTCGGGGTTTGTTGAGATTACACCAATGAACTTTTAAAATGCCATGAAACTTATCTGAACTAACAATGTCATTTGATATTATTAGTTTAGTTAAGCGCGCAAGACACGAGAGGTATGTCTTTGTACATAGAGTAAACCGAATATGGTATTTTTGGGACAAAATTACTCTTCTTTTTTTACTAAAATACCTCCTCCGGAGGGTGCATAGCATTTAAAACTTCATTGATATTGATCAGAATACGAAAAAAGTAGATGGTTTTTTATAAAATTTATCTCGATGCATGTCTTTTTGAATTAATATATGGCTTATTTCTTGAAAACACTTTTATGTTTTGGTATGATTCCTAAAAACTTATTTAAGCTTTTTTCCTTATCCAATACCTCATGTACTTTAATTTACCTACTTGGGCCCCTTTATTTTGATTTTGTTAAATTTTTTTGATAAATCAATGGAAATGGGTCATGTGTAATGCACGCAAATCTATTTTTGTACTCTAATTTCATTACCTAAGTCTAGAATTCATATCACTTGAGCCAGTCCAACAATTCTAAAAATGTCTAAAGAAAAAGAATTGGAGATAGTTATGATTTTAATTTGATGAAGGAGATAGATAATCACTCGATGTATATGGAGGACAATATTGGAAGAAAAAAACAAAAATAGGATCACGTGCATATTATACGTGAATAAAAGCAGAGATGGCGAATTAGGTAACGAAATTAAAATACATGAGTCACTGGGGAAGAAAAAAACTCAAGCAGAGCCAAAATATCTTGGAATGCACTCCCCACTGGACAGCTGGCCCCCAAAATAGAAAGAGTGATAATCATCTAGAAAACTAAAATGTTTTAAAAATAGAGTAAAGTCTAAAGGAGAGCTGTTGGATAATAGAGGAAATTGTTTGAGATGGGTCAGCAGCCCTCCAACCACATGCATGTGTATTAGTTGGTGAATTCCACATCAAAAAACCCAAAAAGGAACCAAGTGGTCAATATATCTTATACTTTTTTGAATTTTCTTTAAAATCTTTATAACAATTTTCAAAAAACCCAAAAAGGAACCAAGTGGTCAATATATTCTATCAACCTTTTTTGATTTTTCTTTAAAATCTTTATAACAATTTTCTAAAGGGTTCTTTCTGACATACCATCCAAAAAATAAGCTATTTCCAAAAATTACCCAGAAAGATTCGATATTCCAAATATCACCCCCAAAATTTCTCCGATAAC
Source organism: Agapanthus africanus (assembly GCA_030015575.1). Taxonomy (NCBI): domain Eukaryota; kingdom Viridiplantae; phylum Streptophyta; class Magnoliopsida; order Asparagales; family Amaryllidaceae; genus Agapanthus; species Agapanthus africanus. The sequence continues at coordinate 209,051,320 of JASDDO010000022.1, forward strand.
CGATAACCAAAACCTCCCTCCATTATCTATTTCCGTTAAATCTGTCTAACTTGTGTTCGTGGGGTTAAATTAAACTAATTAGTGCATCGTTAACATAAAATTAACATAAAAGTGGAGAGAGAGAGAGTGTGTGTCTTCTACCTCAACATTTTTAACTATTTCTTTCTTCATGTCAAAACCTACTTCTTCATCCATTTTACAGTCACAAAAGGAAATCTAAAGATCCAATAAAATTACTTTGCGTATTTTGATTCAATTCTAATAACTTGTGTCATCAATAGATCTTAACTCTTTCTTATTTCATGTCAAAACCCACTTCTTCATCCATTTTCGAAATCTAGGATTTTCTTTTATCTTGTTTTAATTATAAAGAGTTGAGTGTTTACTTTTCTTTGCATGTATAAACTGAGTTATTTTTTATGTTAATAATAAGTTTAATTTGTATGTAAGTTCAATGCTCTGATTTTTCTCCAAAGATAAACCTTAATTTTGAAATTAAGGCAAAATCCAAACCCTAACCATTAGAAAAAAGAGAATGACTTTTTAATGGTTATTTTGACTTTTACTAACCCCAAACAATTCAAATCCACTTTAAAGGAATATGCCAAAAGATGCCGGGTAAAAGTAACTATAGGGGCTATTTTAGACAAGTTATAAATTTTCGGGATGTTATTTGGAATATCGATTTTTTAGGGTGATTTTTGGAATTACCTTATTTTTGATGAGACAATCAAAGAATTTGACTTTATCAAAAATCCAGATGAGCCATGCATTTATAGTAAGATTGTAGCACGAACTGTTATATTCCTCGTCTTGTACGTGGATGACATTCTCTTGATAGGAAATGACATTCCTATGCTACAATCTGTCAAAGGGTTCTTGTCACACAGGTTCTCCATGAAAGATCTGGGTGATGCCTCTTACATTCTGGTGATCCGAATCTATCGTGATAGATCTAAAAGGATGTTGGGACTTTCGCAGTCCAGGTACATCGACAGCATACTGAAAAGATTCAGTATGGAAGATTCTAAGCGCGAAAATTTACCGGCTTGTTACGGAATCACCCTCTCCAAAGAGATGTCTCCCAAGACTGATTTGGAAAGGGATCGCATGTGTATTTTACCCTACGCTTCTGCGGTAGGCTCTATAATGTATGCGATGTTGTGTACCAGACCAGATGTTGCTTACACACTGAGCGTGGTAAGCCAGTATCAGTCAAACCCTGGGGAGAAGCACCGGACAGCAGTAAAGAACATTCTCAAGTACCTGAGAAAGACTAAGGATATGTTCTTGGTTTACGGCAGAAAAGACCTCCAGATCGAGGCCTTTGCTGACTCCAGCTTCCAGAGTGACAAGAATGACTCCAAGTCCATGTCGGGTTATGTCTTTACCCTCAATGGAGGGACGGTCTGTTGGAAGAGTTCCAAGAAGGACACCGTTGCTGACTCAACTATGGAAGCAGAGTATATCGCAGCTTCTGATGCCGCAAAAGAAGCAGTCTGGATGAGGAAGTTCTTAACAAAACTTCAGGTGGTTCCGTCCATTATTGATCCAATACCTCTGTATTGTGACAACGACGGGGCTATAGCTTTAACGAAGGAACCCAGGTCCCATCAGAAGTTCAGACACATCTTGAGGCGGTATCACCTGATCAGGGAGATCGTGGATCGCTGGGAGATCGAGGTTCGGAGAGTTGCTACAGAGGACAATGTTGGTGAATGTTGCATGCTCCCACAACACTTGTGGCGCGGCGGAAGCGGTGAACGAAAATTTTCTTGGCATACAACACGCACTTAACCGAAGATCTTGTCTAAACCACAACTAGAGATCTTATCTACTATGTTATGAATTATACCTCGATGATACGGTCCTTCAGGTCTTCTCTTTGATGCAACTCCTTTGCTCCTTGTCTTCTCTTTTGATGAACTCCTTAGCTCCTTCAGATGTTGCCGATGTTTTCGATCTCCGACCACCCACGACCTAGATGATCCACCCGAGAGTTATCGTGCAAGATAAAAACTCTTCACAAGAGTTTAACCGAGAGACCAAGTTTGCTAGAAGAGATCACTAGGATTGTGTAGAGATTAGTGTATTGGATTGACCTGAAGTCCTAAGCTTTGGATTCACATCTCATGTGAAGGTTTAAGCTAGGAAGAATAATAATGAGTCCTATGGAGAAGGAGAGAGCTAGTGGTATTTAGAATGAAAGAGTTCAAGCATGATGAGAAAAGAAATAGCACTCAAAGAAATAATTGAAGCATGCATTTATAAAATTAGCACCATACTTCAATAGTAACTCCATAACAACAACCCCATTATCTCAATCATGCTTGTACTTTTTAATTTCCACCTCATTTATTTATTTTCATAAAATAAATGATGTCATTATGAGGTGGCACATTCTAGAAGGTATTCTTGTAACAATTACCAGAATACCCCTCCTCCGTATACCGTATACCCGTATCCGAATTCCGAAAAATACGAATATCATTAATCCAATAATATAATACCGGTATCCGGTTTAAACCAAAACCCACCAGTATTATCCTTCCGATTATTATTCCTGTAACAATTACACGAACATAATCAAAATCCGGCCGCAACACCTTACGGCTGCCGTAACAACTTACGGCCTCTACATCTTTCGCCTGAATGAGGGAACCCTCTGTGTGGGACTCTAAAGACTCGACAGTACGCTGGCAGTGGGTTTAACCACAAGCACATCAGCGGCACTAGCTGTGCGTAACGGCTACCCAGGTACATGACGAAAATGTGGCCGATGAGCGAACTCATCACAACCTATACGAGCCTGCAAGCAACACTTACCGTACAGTCCGGTCTCTTCGTCTGATACGTCGCATATGAAGTCTAGGGGTGGTAAATGTTAGACCCCAGTAACTTTATAAGTCATGCTGATTTACGGCTCATAACAGTTCGAGGAACTACTGATAACACTTATCAGTAAACCTCGAGAACCCTGGCTAGGGATTTAGGTGTTATAGCCGATCAAACATAGCGCGACATCAACTCCCTATACCGGGAGAGACGAAACCCCTCCTATCGCTCACTGTCTCCATGTGATTCGGGACTGTACCCAAAGTCCACCTGTTTGCACGACTCAATAGAGCCGTGGTAGGGAGGAAATCAAAGTACAGTGGGAATCACACAAGACTCTATGACGATCTCGGGTCTACAGACTAACCTGTACAAGTGTCGCCAAAGAACAGCTATCTGACAATAGGTATATATACCATCTAGGAGTTCTCGGCGAGTCCTGTTCGGTGTACCCATTCTCCAATGGGCACCTGTGTACAATCTTTGATGTCGAACACCAATGGTTGTGGAATCAACCATCGCCCCAGGGTCAAGAAACGTACACACTAGTCTAATTTGGTAATACCGATGCCCTATCTCGATATACTCTCGACTATGAACTATTAAAGGATATGCTTATAGACTACCCAGGCCCCACTGGTATGATCTCATCATAATCCTGGTAGTTAAGCATATTCCTAAGGGCTTTATCAACATGCACAACATATCACATGTTCAGATGAAGATAAACCAGATAGCATACTATCATTTCGAGCAAAGATTGTTTCTGTACATATATATGCCCAGCATCCTATACAATACAGGCCTCTAGGGCATACATATCTAATAATCTCCCACTTTTACTAAGGCCTGTAGTTGATGCAATAAGTACCGACTAGAACAAGTTGCCGGCGTACCGCATGCCCAACAGCTCAAACAGTTTCTCAAACTGTACTTGAGGGATGGCCTTGGTGAATAGATCTGCTGTGTTGTCTTTCGTGTCTACTCTCCATACCTCGATGTCCTGGCGATCCACTATCTCCATGATGAGGTGATACCGCCTCAAGATATGTCTGGATTTCTGATGGGAACTCGGTTCCTTTGCCAAAGCCATGGCTCCATTGTTATCGCAATACAGAGGTATTGGATTAGCAATGGATGGAACTACTTGAGTTCGGAAATGAACTTCCTCATCCAGACTGCCTCTTTTGCGGCATCATTAGCAGCAATATACTCAGCTTCCATCGTGGAGTCTGCGACGGTATCTTGCTTGGAACTCTTCCAACATACCACCCCTCCATTTAGCGTAAATACAAACCCTGAGATGGACTTATCATCATCCTTGTCGCTCTGGAAGCTGGAGTCGGTAAAGCCCTCCATTTGGAGATCTCCGTTACCATACACAAAGAACATTTCTTTAGTTCTTCTCAAGTACTTCAGAATGTTCTTCACAGCAGTTCAGTGTTTCTCCCCTGGGTTGGATTGATACCTGCTTACTGCACTCAATGCATAAGCTACATCTGGGCGAGTACATAACATCGCATACATTATAGATCCTACTGCCGAAGCGTAGGGTATAATGCTCATACGAGCCCTCTCCTCATCAGTCTTTAGAGACATCTTTTTGGAGAGGGTGATCCCGTGACAAGCGGGTAAATTACCCCTCTTGGAATCTTCCATACTAAACCTCTTTAGTATGGTGTCAATGTATCTCGATTGGGACAATCCCAATAATTTCTTAGATCTATCTCTATAGATCTTAATCCCCAGAATGTACGAGGCATCACCCAGGTCTTTCATGGAGAACCTCTGCGATAAGAATAGTTTGACCGATTGTAGCATAGGAATATTATTTCCTATCAAGAGAATGTCGTCCACGTACAATATGAGGAATGTAACAGTACTCTCTACAATCCTTTTATAAATGCATGGTTCATCCACATTTTTGATAAAACCAAACTCTTTGATTGTATCATCAAAGCAGATGTTCCAGCTCTGTGATGCCTGCTTTAATCCATAGATGGATTTAAGCAGCCTGCATGCTTTTCCGCTGCTCCCACTATCAATGAATCCTTCTGGCTGATCCATAAATACACATTCTTCTAAATCACCATTTAGAAATGCCGTTTTAATATCCATCTGCCATATCTCATGTAAGTCCACGGTAGCACCCCGGCCGTCTAACAGACGCCAAATGCGGAACAAATTTTTTTTACAACTGGCGCTATCGCGTACTATAACCCGGATCTGTCATTAAAGCTAAACTAACAAACTACAAAGTGGGTAGAAATGTTATACCGAACGATCCGTGTCCTTCGGTCTTCAACCATCATCCCACGCTTTGTTGCGGCTGCTCCGATCTCCTGAATCTCCAGTCTTCTCGTCCAGGTGACACCACGTCGACGGATCTTTAAACGGGCTCCCGCCTCTGAACCGAGGCAACTCGATCATCAAGTTTGCTAAAAGAGATGACCAAGATTGATGTAGAGAATGAGTAGAACACTTTGTCTCGCTTCGTCCAAAGCCATGGACGAACGGTTAATGAAGTTGCCATTTGAATCGGGTAAATGAGAAATTGACATATCAAATTTCCATGAACCTAAACTACTATCATAATCTTTTTCTTCAAATGAACAACCATGCCCTCACAAGAGAGAGGCCGGCCACTTTTATGGAGCAAGGGAGGTGAGTGTAGGAGAGGGGAAGGTGACCACAAGATAAAGATCAATCATGAAAAGAATGAGTCACCTTAACACATCACTAAAGACCATTAAATGCAATAATGACTCACTAACTTAGTCATCATCCATTTAATGCAACCAATGAATCATCAAGCCTTGTCACCATATCTAGAACCTTCTAGAAACTTCCATACTCATGACTCACCTCAAGAAAAGATAAATCCGTCTTTAACCGAATGTTAAAGACGGGCGGTAGAAAACTGGAAACTGGCAACTTCCAAAAGCGATCCTAAAACGAATTTCAGGATAACCCCGTAACAGTATAAACATACCCGCATTTGTATTACGACCGAATACAAATGCAACTGAGACAAAGATGTTATATCTACACAGTATAATACTCGGATCCGGCTTAAACCAAAGCCTACCAGTATTATCTGTCCGAAATATGACACGTGCGAAAACGCACGTGCATTTTCCGAACCCTGCCATAAAACCATACGGCCTCTACAACGTTTCGCCCGAACTTGGGAAACTGTCTGTGGGGGACTCTAATGACTCATCAATACACTGGCACTGGGTATAACCACTAGCACGTCAGAGGTACGAGCTGTACGTAACGGTTGCCTATGTATTGATTGGAAGGGAAGCTGACGAGCGAACTCATCCAGAAACCCTACTGAGCCTAACAGTGACAATATCTATACAGTCTGGTCCGTTCTTCTAAAGAGTATCGCATATCGAATCTAGAGGGGTGGATAAAGTCAGACCCCTAATAACGCGATAATTCGTGTCGGTATGAAGCCCATCACCTTCTAAGAAACTACTGATCCAAATTAGTAATTCTCCACTACCTCGGCCGAGGATTTCTAGTGATAGCCACCCGTGCACTGTGCGACATCAACCCCCAATACCGGGAGAGACGAATCCCCGACGATCCACTCACTGCTTCCATGTGGCTCGGGACTGTACCCAAAAAATACATGTTTGCACGTCTCCTTTGAGCGTGGTAGGGTAGAAATCAAAGCACAGTGGGAACTCACACGAGACAAATGACGATCCCAGGTCGACAAACTAACCTGTACACATGTCACCAGGGAACTGCTATCTGACGATATGTATAATACCAACTAGCATGTTCCCGGCGAGTCCTGTCCGGTGTACTCATAACCCAATGAGCACCTGTATACATCTTAGGTGAACCAATTGACACCAATAGCTTGTGAGACCGGCCACCGCCCCTCGTGTCTCGACTGTATACACTAGTCTACTCTGGAGTATCGATGCCCTGTCTCGAAACTCCCACGACTAGGGACACTTTAAGGATGTGCTTATAGACCCCAGCTCCCACGTATATGATCGCCATCATACTGCTGGCAGTCAAGAAAGAATCCTATGGGCTCTATCAACATGCAATAGTGAACTAAAGCATGTATACGATGGTAAAGACAAACCAGATAGCATACTATCATCTCGAGTAAGACAGTCATATCGGTATAGGTCCTCCCTCAATCATTGCAATAACGTACCTGCGATCCAATAATTGACTTAGAGGGCACTATATCCAACATCTCATAATCATAGTGAGCAGCTATAGCAAGCAGGATCCGAATGGATTTGATCATCGCGACTGGTGAAAAGGTTTCATCATAGTCCAAGCCCGGTCTTTGACGAAATCCTTTTGCTACCAACCTAGCTTTATAGGTCTCCACCTGACTATCCACACCGATCTTTCTTTTAAAGATCCATTTGCACCCTATGGGTTTTACTCCAGAAGGTGCAGCCTCCAAAGTCCATACTTTGTTGGTGTGCATGGATTCCATTTCGGATCTCATGGCATCCAGCCACTTCACTGAGTCACCACTCGTGATAGCTTGCTGAAAACTAGTAGGGTCATCATCATCCATGATGCAATCTTCTCTATCACCATCAATTAGAAAACCGTAGTATCTATCAGGTGGGCAAGAAGTCCTACTAGATCTACGGAGTGGCTGAGGTACGTCAGGTTCTATTGAAACCTCAGGTTCAACTGAATCATCGGTAATTGTTTGTGTATCTGGAATTTCTTCCAGTTCTACCGCATTGCCAACAGTATCATTTGTAAAAAAATCATTTTCTAAAAATGTGGCATACTGAGAAACAAACACCTTTTGTTCATCCTTGTGGTAGAAAAGATATCCAAACGAGTGTTTTGGATATCCCACAAATCTACACAAAACCGATCGTGTCTCAAGTTTGTATGGAATCTGCTTTTTCACATAAGCCGGACAACCCCATATCTTAACTCTTTTAAGAGATTGTTCTTCCCATACCATAACTCATAAGGAGTGGTAGACACGGTTTTGGTCGGAACCCTATTCAATAGATAAATCGCAGTCTCCAATGCGTGCCCCCAGAATGATATTGGTAACTCAACATCACTCATCATAGATCGTACCATATCTAATAGGGTACGATTCCTCCTTTCCGATACACTATTGTGTTGTGGTGTGTACGGAGGAGTGAGCTGAGAGAGAATCCCATTCTCTTTTAGGAAATCTAGAAACTCTGAGCTTAGATACTCACCTCCTCGATCCGATCGAAGTTTCTTGATACTTAAGCCTGTTTGTTTTTCTACTTCAGATTTATACTCCTTGAATTTTTTGAAGGCTTCAGACTTATGTTTCAACAAGAACACATGCCCGAATCTCGATAAATCATCTGTGAAGGTTATGAAGTACGAAAAACCACCTCTCGCATGTGTAGACATTGGTCCACATACATCACTATGTATGAGGCCTAAGAGTTCTGTAGCTCTCTCTCCGTGTCCAGTAAACGGAGTTTTGGTCATTTTACCTTTGATGCAAGACTGGCAAGTCGCATAAGATTTATATTCAAACAAGTTTAAATATCCATCTTTATGTAGCTTGGTTAGTCTTGTTTCATTAATATGACCAAGTCTACAATGCCAAATGAAAGCTTCATTTATGTCTGAAACCTTTCTTTTGTTTGCGTGTTGTATATGAAAAACCGTATGCTGATTTAGGACGTATATCCCGTTATTTAATGTACCATACCCAATCAACTCTTGATTAAGGTTAATGTTTATAACATTAGATTGCAATACAAAATTATATCCAGCATTGTCCAACAACGATACGGATATAATATTACATAACATCGAAGGTACAAAATAATATGGGTTCAAAACCAATATATAACCCGACGGCAAACCAAGATGATACTCTCCCACTGCAGTAGCATGTACTGAGGAACCATTCCCAACCCGGAGAGTGTGATCACCTTTCTTCGAAAACCTGCTATTTCTCAGCCACTGCAGACAATTGCAGATGTGAGATCCTGACCCGGTATCTAATACCCAGGAAGCAGAGTTAATTGAAAAACAATTTTCTGTTACAAACACACCTGAAGTGGAAGCATCATCATGCTTCTTCTTCTTGAGGTCGTCCAAGTATCTAACGCAGTTTCTCTTTCAATGCCCAGTCTGGTGGCAGTGGAAACATTCCCCACGTCCTGTCGCAGCAGCCCCTTTCTTGTCCCTTTCCGGTGCCTTTTTCACTCCGCCTCTCTACTTGATAGGATTCTTCTTCTTCTTTCCCTTGGCCTTGGCTTTCGGGACGGAGGAAGAAGATGGCCCAGCAATAAGAGCGGGAGTTTTCACTACCTTTAGTGTGCTCTCTGCACTCCTCAACATATTGAGGAGTTCAGGTAAATACTTCTCCATGTTGTGCATGTTGAATTTTACAATGAATTGAACAAAGGCAGGGGAAAGGGACTGTAGAACAATATCAACATACCGCTCGTTCTCCATGGTCTAACCCAGGTCCTCAAGTTCTTCGATAAGTCCAATCATCTTCAATACATAGTCACCTACAGACGTACCAGCATCCATCCGCATCTGAAACAACTTTTGAGATGCCTCGTATCGGAGAGTACGAGATTGCTCTCCATACAACTCCTTTGTATGGAGAAAGATGGATTGAACATCCATCTTCTCATGCTGCTTCTGATGTTCATTGTTCATAGAAGCAAGCGCGAGGCACTTGGCTGTTGCGCAGTCTATATCCCATGTCTTGCGGATTTCTTTATCCGCAACTGAAGAATCAGGGCCTGGGCTAGGAGGGGATGGAGTAGTCAGGACGTATCTGACCTTATCATAGGTTAGGGCAATATTAACGTTCCTTAGCCAATCTTAAGACCCGACATAGGTATACTCGCAAGTTCCTTCCTAGTCGTGCTAATCCCCGTTGTTGCCGATTACCGTAACACCGATATTAAGAAGTGGCAACGAAAGAAGTGAGCGACTCCTAACTCAAACTAACCTAATCCTAACCCTAACAAGCTCTCTTTATATATCATTTTAATACTTAGTTAATCACAAACAAATCTGGAAAATTGGACTTAACTCGTTAAAGCACATAGAAAAAGATTCCCATCTCCCTGCGGACGACCCGTACTCAACCGGCTAGCTACAAGCGAAACCGTCTTGATTGCGGTAATTAACTAAACTTGAACACGCAGAAGCTCTAACAATCAAATGGCACCGTTGCCGGGGAGACGGTAGTTTATTTCTTTGTGTAATTTCGGGTTAACTTGTGAATATAAATATAACCGAAAAACAAAACAAAAAAATATACTTTGTAAAAAAATCATCTTGTTATTTTTGATTAGTTTTTGTGCAAGTGTGCAGGATAATACGAAGTTCGAGTTCAGTGCCAAAGACGTGGGAAGATAGACCCACATCTCGCGGCTACACCGCGACGGATCAAAACGAAGCCAACGGTCTACTACAAGATTCTGGAGCAGATACAGTAATCAAATCAAGATTCAGGAAATCCAGAAGCGAAGAGGACACCCAAAGCAGAACCTACCAGAAAAATGAAGCAACAAAGACTCCATAAAGCCGCGGAACCGCGGCATAAGCTTGCTTAGGCCGTGGATCCGCGGTTCTTTGAGGGTATCAGGGTTCCAAAATTTTTGTAAGTCTCTCTCTTCTCCTCCCCACTCCTCTGGACTCCACTAAACTGTGTTTTCTGCAGCATTCTTTGCGCAAATTCTCTTCCCCCTTCCAATAAACTGTTCTTGTGCAGGATTCTTTGCGCCGCGCTAAAATAAAAATTGTTTGCAGTTGATTTGTTACTGCTTTGCATTCATTAATACGGACTTAAGGGGCTTGAAACCAATTCAGATTGGGTGGGGATTTCATCACCCTTCCCAGGACCCCAGAAATCATAAAAAGCATATGCATTGACCATTGTTAAATTAAAAAATACTAGACTCAGCCCTAAGGACTTCGCGCTCAATAGGACAGAGGACTAGTTACAGGCATCGGCCGTTTATCCTATTTGACTTTTGCGGTGTCTAGGCAAGTGTGTCGAAGGCAAGTGGTTATTTAATTAAGGAACTTCGCGAAAGCGTTGGATAACCTCCCACTTACCTGGCACTTATCTGGCCGCATTTGACGGAGAAGAGGCGGTTTGAGGTCCTATTTCTAGCCCTCTGGAACAGTTAGGAGCTGTCTAGGAGACCTAGGTGACCCTAGTTCTAGGTGAGATTGTGCATATCTTGTTTGTGATTGCTTAAAGCCGTAAGTCCGTACATATTTCTGTAAAGCTCTTTCTAAAAAAAAACAAAAAAGAAAAAAATCAAAAACTTTTATAAAAACTTGCCCTTTGTCGCCAAATCCATTTTTCACCCACCACCCATCGTTTTTCTCCATTGACGTTTTCTTACCCTCACCTTCTCCGCTTTGACTATACTAAACTCGTTTAGTGTATGTCCGCTTGGACTCGGGACACTAGCGCCCGCCTATTCCGCGTTACGTTAGTCGCTACCGACTACGCGATCGACTCAGACGTCGAAACTCCATCCACTCCTCTTTCACCCCTACCTTTGCCGGCCAACTCCGACGTTGACCGGAATTCTGTTCATACATCTTCACCATCACCATCACCAACCTCTTCTTCCGCGATGTCAGGATTTAATCCAAACATCTCTTTGACTACCCCGGGATTGGCTCCACCTCCTACGGAGACCAACAACCCACCACCACCGCCTGTTGTAGCGCCGCAGCAAATCGCGCTCCAGGATCATTTCTATCCCACCCGTTCTGCACTTCCCACCTAGCTTTCTCTTCCACCGGCCAATGGGGATAATTTTGAAATTAAGCCCCACTTCATCAACATGCTTCCATGATTTCATGGGCTTGAATCTGAAGATGCCTATATCTTCATCAATAAATTTCAAAACGTTTGTGCCATGATGAAAACTACCCAATTGTCGGACGATGCTATACGTCTACGGGTCATTCCGTTCACTTTATGCGATCTTGCTGAAAAATGGCTGTATAGCACCGCTTCCCACTCCATAACCAGTTGGGACGAGTTTGTAAAAGCGTTTCTAAAGAAATTTTATCCGAATCATAAAACCGCAAGGATCCGCAATGAAATCAACCAATTCTCTCAGCTTCCTTCTGGACCCTTCTGGAAGTGCTTTGACCGGTACAAAGACCTTCTTGTTCAGTGTCCTCACCACGGTATAGAGAAATGACAAATTTGCCAAACTTTATACGAGGGCCTGAACCCAGCAACGAAGCAGTTGTTGGAAACCATCTGTCAGGGCCACTTCCTATCGAAATCTGACGAGGAAGCGTGGCAGTTCTTTGACGACCTTGCGGAGCAAACGCTACAATGGGAGAGCACCAGACCGACTTCTTCTTCTTCTACCTCCACTTCTACTGGTCAGTCTAGGGTAGGAATTCACCAACTTGATGTCTCTATTGCGATGAAAGCAGAAATGGCTGCAATAACGAGAAAGCTTGAAGCGATAGAGAGCAAATTTTCTGCTCCTGCCCCTGTTCTTCCCCTTCGTACCATTTGCGCTTGTTGTTCCGATCCTTTTCACTTAACCGAAGAGTGTCCTTACAATCCACCATCGCAAGGACAGGATCAGGTTAATGCTGCATTCCAGCAAAGACCGAGGAATGATCCATACTCTTCCACCTACAATCCCGGTTGGAGGAACCATCCCAATTTCGCCTGGAATCAGAATCAGAATCAGAATCAATTCCAAGGCAACAATTTCCAGAGGCCCCCTCCTCCGCAACAACAAGCGCAACAACAAACTCAACATCAGTTTCAGCAGCCCTTCCAACCCCATCCTTTTCAAAATCAGACGAACAACTTTGCACCCAACAATTCTTTTCCACCAAACAACTTTGTTCCGTCAAACAACGATAAGGTTTCCTCGCTCGAACGAAGTCTGGAGGCGTTCGTTAAACAATCGACACAATCCACCGCCAACATCCAGTCTTCCATTCAGTCCTTAGTGCAACACACTGCCGCTCACGGGCAAAGCATCAAAACCATCGAGGCCCAGATTGCACAGCTGAATGCGGCCTTAAGCGAGCGAGAAAAGGGGAAGCTTCCGTCCCAGCCACTCCCAAATCCCGGTCACCCACATAATGTACATGTCGCTCTTGAACAACAGAACCATAATGTGAGTGCCGCGACCACATTGAGATCGGGAAGGATGCTGCAAAACAACATTGGCACACGGATCAACGATGACACCCCGGCCGCTTCTTCTTCTTCTTCTTCTTCTTCTTCTCCAGCTTCTTCGTCTTCTGAGCCTATTCTCCGTTCTTCACAAGTCTCTCCTTCCACTTCTTCTTCTCTGAACGGACCCACTTCTCACTCCACGAAAACACCTGTTCTGGGATCCGTTCCAACTCCACAATCTCCTCCTCCAGCATTGGACTCAACCAATTTTAAAAACGTTCCATTTCCAAACCGGTTGAAGTCCACCAAACAAAATCCACAAATGGAGAAGATTCTGGAGTTATTTAAGTAAGTTAACATTAACATTCCTCTTTTAGATGCTATCCAACAAGTGTCGTCCTACGCGAAAATCTTAAAGGACTTGTGCACGAAAAAGAGGAAGTCTCAGGTACCCAAGAAAGTTTTCTTGGCTAGTGCTATGAGTGATGCCCTTACCCAATCTTTACCACAAAAACGGAAGGACCCTGGCTGTCCTACGATTTCTATTACCATTGGGGATAAGAACACCAACCGCACACTATTAGATCTTGGTGCCAGTGTGAACCTGCTTCCGTACTCAGTCTACGAGCAATTAGGCGTAGGAGAGCTGAAACCCACGCACTGCACTCTCCAAATGGCCGACCGATCGATCACCCATCCTAGGGGTGAGCTAGAGGATGTGTTAATCAAAGTCGGGGACTTCATATTCCCCGTTGACTTCATTGTATTAGACACACAACCTGTAGCTAACCCCCGGAATCAAATTCCGGTGATACTCGGTCGCCCATTCCTTGCAACCTCAAATGCTGTGATCAATTGTCGCAATGGTTCGATGAACCTATCTTTTGGAAATATGACGATTGAACTCAACATTTTTAGGTTGGGGAATCAGCCCTCCGAACCTAATGCTCATATACTGGACGTCTGCTCGATCCAGGAGATCACCCCAGAAGAATGTGAATTTGAGGAGTTTCTGTTTGATCACGATAATCTTGACGCCACTAGTGCGTTCCTCTTCGAACCTGCTGCTGTTTCTGCGCCCGACAACGACTACGAGTGTTTCACGTTCTCGAACGATCTTAGCCGCTCACAACCCGAGTTTCAATCCTTCGAATTTCCGGATGAGTTGCCTGAACCATCCAACTCGGTCGCTTACACTCGTTTTGAACCTTTGCTGGAGTCCTTTGAGTTCGAGACCTCTGCACCAATCTTGCCTTCAATCGTTTCACCTCCATCGCTCGAACTCAAGCCTTTGCCGTCTCACCTAAAGTATGCTTACTTAGGTGAAAACGAGACCCTCCCTGTCATTATTTCGGCTTCTCTAGCTCCAGAGCAAGAGAAAGCCCATCTTGCGGTCTTGCACAGCAACAGGCAAGCTTTTGGCTGGTCCATGGCGGACATCAAGGGGATTAGTCCCCTGATCGTTGAACATCACATTCATCTGATGGATGATGCCAAACCAGCCCGGGATCCACAAAGACGTCTCAATCCAGTCATGAAAGAGGCTGTGAAGAAGGAGATCGTAAAATGTCTAGATAGTGGTATCATTTACCCTATCTCTGATAGCCAGTGGGTTAGCCCCATTCACGTTGTCCCCAAGAAATCAGGTATAACGGTCATCACTAACGAGGCGAACGAGTTAATCCCTACTCGCACCCAAACTGGGTGGCGAGTGTGCATTGATTACAGAAAACTCAACGCCGCAACGCGGAAAGACCACTTTCCGCTACCTTTCATTGACCAAATGCTTGAACGAATGGCCGGACACGAGTACTACTGCTTTCTTGATGGCTACTCCGGCTATAATCAAATTCCCATCGCCCAAAAAGACCAGGACATGACCACATTCACTTGTCCTTTCGGCACGTTCGCATATCGTCGCATGCCCTTTGGGTTATGCAATGCGCCCGCTACCTTCCAGCGGTGTATGATGGGAATCTTCTCAGACATGGTGGAAAAATTTCTGGAGATCTTCATGGACGATTTCTCCATCTTCGGCGATTCCTTCAACGAGTGTTTGCTGCATCTTGACGCTGTCCTTACCCGATGTAAAGACAAGAATCTCACTATGAATTAGGAGAAGTGCCACTTCATGGTGCCCGAAGGTATTGTCTTAGGACATATCATCTCGCAAAATGGCATCGAGGTTGACAAAGCAAAGATTGAGGTCATTTCCAATCTCCCTCCTCCCCGATGCGTCAGAGATATCCGAGTCTTCCTTGGCCATGCCGGTTTCTATAGACGGTTCATCAAGGACTTTAGCAAGATTGCTAGGCCCTTGACTCTTTTGCTGGCCAAGGACACGCCATTCGACTTCAACTCGAGCTGTGTGACTGCATTCGAGTCATTGAAAACCTCACTCACTTCTGCTCCCGTTCTTTCTTCACCTGACTGGACGCACCCATTTGAGATTATGTGCGATGCATCCGACTTTGCCATTGGTGCTGTCCTTGGACAACACATCAACAAGATGCCGCACGTAATCTATTATGCGAGCCGAACCCTGAACGACGCCCAACTCAATTATACAACAACCGAGAAGGAATTCTTAGCTGTTGTATTTGCTTTAGAAAAGTTCAGGCCCTGCCTCATCGGCTCTCCAGTCACTGTCTACACAGACCATTCTGCTCTGCGCCATCTTTTTGCGAAGAAAGATGCAAAATCTCGGTTAATACGTTGGATCCTCTTGCTTCAATAGTTTGACCTTGTCATTAAGGACAAACGAGGATGTGAAAACGTAGTTGCCGACCATCTCTCACGACTTCCTTCTTCGCCTTCGCTTCCAATTCCGATCAACGACGTTTTCCCGGATGAACAGCTCTTGACAGTATCTTGCGAACCCTGGTTCGCAGATATTGTGAACTATTTGGCCATAGGATTACTACCGACTGAATGGTCAAGTCAGGACAGACTTCGCTTCTTATCCCAAGTAAAACACTTTTACTGGGACGAACCCTATCTGTTCAAGTACTGTCCCGACCAGATTATTCGTCGGTGTGTCCTTGACGAGGAATTAAAGAGTGTGTTGTCGTTTTGCCACGATCAAGCATGTGGCGGGCATTTTGGCCCCAGAAAGACAGCTGAGAAGATCTTGCAATGTGGTTTCTACTGGCCACAACTCTTCAAAGATGCTCATGACTATTGCAAGACTTGCTCCCGGTGCCAACACTTGGGCCGGATATCCCGGAGGAACGAGATGCCGCTCCAACCAATCTTGGTTGTGGAGATTTTCGATGTTTGGGGGATAGATTTCATGGGGCCGTTTCCCAGCTCTTTTGGGAACTTGTACATCCTTCTCGCTGTTGATTACGTCTCTAAGTGGGTCGAGGCTGTGCCCAGCCGGACTAACGACAACAAGGTTGTCGTTAGGTTTCTTAAAGAAAACATTTTCTCCCGTTTTGGGCACCCCCGAGCGATCATTAGCGACAATGGAAGTCATTTCTGCAATAAGACTTTCGAGGCCTTGATGCGGAAATATTCCATTAATCATAAGCTATCCACGCCCTACCACCCCCAAACCTGCGGCCAGGCCGAAGTTTCAAATCGGCAAATCAAGCAGATACTGGAGAAGACGGTTTCCAAGAACCGAAAAGATTGGTCGCTGAAACACACTGATGCCCTTTGGGCATTTCGAACCGCTTATAAGACCGATCTTGGCATGTCTCCCTATCGGCTTGTGTACGGAAAAGCTTGCCACCTACCTGTCGAAATAGAGCATCGCGCATTTTGGGCGATAAAAGAACTGAATCTGTCTCTCGAAGATGCGGGCAGCCATCGGAAGCTGCAGTTGAACGAACTGAGCGAGCTTAGGGATGAGGCTTACGATAACGCGGTTGTCGTTAAGAATCGAACGAAGGTGTTTCACGATAAACACCTTTTGCGCAAAACCTTCGTACCTGGTCAGCAGGTACTGCTTTACGACACCCGACTACACTTCCATCCAGGAAAGCTCAGATCTCGCTGGAAAGGGCCGTATTTTGTGCGGAATGTATATCCGCAAGGCGCTGTGGATTTGGAGAATCCAAAGGACGGTTCATTTTTCAAAGTGAACGGACACCGACTAAAACCGTACCTTAGCGCCGAACCAACAGAGGAGCTCCTGGTCTTACAGGAGCCGGTTTACCCTGCATAATCTTCCTCTGCCTACCACCAAACTTCGGTTATCCAGCCAAGAACAGTGGACACTGATCCAAATAAGTTTGGGGGTATGTATATACCATTTTGTATATATTCTTTGCTCTTTTTCTTTTCTTTAAAAATAAAAACAAAAAAAAATATATAAATTGTGTATATCTAACCGAGAATTTTGACCCTTCAAATGATCTCTTCATGCGATGAAAGTGAGGACACTGTCCAGTTTAAGTTTGGGGGTACGCTCGGTACGCATTTCTTACCATCGCATTCATATGTATATTTTGCATCTGCATATTAAAATCCATAAAATCCATAAAAATCAGAAAATTTTCTAAAAACATAAAAACTTTTCTGTCAAGTTAGTTAGTGGGAGGACTCTGATTCAACATTTCGACGGTTTTGTTTGATAAAATAAGAATAACTAAATTTTATGTTTAGATTTTGAAAACCTGAAAGATAACTCTCCTTTGAAGTTAACTATAGCTGATATACGTCTTTACATCACACTACACGTGTCGTATGTTTTGAAAATTAGATGACAAGTCTTTTATGTTTAAAAACTTTTAAATAGATAAATGATTTTCTGAGGATCAAATAGGTTTGTTCTGAAATAAGTAATATCAAGAATAGTTTATGAAGTGAGTGAATATGAAGGAATGTTATTGATGCCTTAATTGGAACTAAGTCTGAAAAATAACCCATCTGAAACTTGATTGGAATGATTACACACCGAACCCACTAAACACGTCTTTTATCCAAAAAGATAATTGAACTACCGGTTATATCTCCGTTCGTATTAAATCATCATGATTTTCACGCCAAACTGTCTTTTGTTTTTGGACCTGGGTAACTTGAGTAATTAAGTCCGCTGGGGTGTTTCTACACCTAATGCCCAAAAACCAACTGGTTTGGGTGCATTGGCCCAAAGCTCGCTAAGAAGCCTAGAAAGTCCAGATTAAAACAAAATCAAGCAAGTGTTCTCTCCGAGTTAAAATTCCTAACGGTTCTTTGTGTGGGAATAATCTTGATAAAAGACAGGCTTTTATAAAAAATTCAGCGGAGATATGAAGGTTTTATTCTATGATAAAGACTATTGCACTTTCACAGAGGTGTGTATGAAATGAAAACAAGAAAAAGGTGGAGTGAAAAATAAGACCTAGTTTCCTGTTAGGGAAGATAGAAATTCTGAAGTTGAAACCTTACTGGAAAACGAAACTTGAAAAATGCTTAACTTTTTATAAAACTTATGTGATCCTTTTAAAATTGTTATCTGGGCTTTATTGTGTGACATGATGACTTTAATCGATCCTTCTGGAACTTAACGACACTATTTGCACCGCACGTAAAGACATATAAAAATCTGTAGCTAAACAAGAAGCGAGATGTGAAGAATAAGGGTTCGATAGTCTAGACTTAGGATAGTAGAATTGTTATTTTCTGAAACAAAAACTTTAGGGTTTGAATCTTAGTTATTTTACAAAACTAGCTTGACCGGATTTTGTGGGTAGTATCCGCTGAAAATCCTCAGGAGACAACACTCCTCCTACTAGGGACACCTAGAGGTTCAACGGCTTGTTGCACATGCTCAGTGCAATCGCGTTCCCTGCGAAAGTGAGGTTAGGATTTTTTGTGAATAAATTGGCTTTGCTCGGGACGAGCAAATGATAAGTTTGGGGGGTATTTGTTCATATCAGATTATTGCATTTTTTTACCGCCCAATTTTTATCATATTGCTTATCGGTAGGTACTCTTGAGCCGTGTTTGCTAGTCAATTGCAGGATACAGGTTCTCGGCTCTTAACGGTGAAACTCATGGAAAAACACGACAAAATCCGGGTTTCTGCCAACCAGAGATAAAACACGGGTCTCTGCTCCTTATCCGTCTGTTGCCACACACCAGTTTAAGAGACAAAATGGCAAATCAATGTCATTTTCATGCACAAGGCTCAATGGCAACACAAGATCCAAGAAATCTATACGGGGCTCGAGGAAATCATGACAAAAAGATCCACATCAAATCACCTTTTGCTCAACAGAAATTCTGGAAAAATCGTGAAGAAAATCTGGGAAAACACATATACCAGAATAAAGTACAGAGAGGACCAGGGAAGCACAAAAAACCGGAGGGCCCAACTCCACTAAACGGCCGCGAAACCGCGGCCAATAGGGGGTCTAGGCCGCGGTTCCGCGTCCGTCTTGTATTGTCGGCTGAAGATCTTTCAGGGGCAGTTTGGTCTTTTCATGAGGGTTCTAAATGTTGCCCTAGGTTTTCCTTTTCCTGCCTATAAATAGCCCAGAACCTTGTGAAGCCAAGGGTGCTTAATCTTGTATTTTTCTAGGTTTTAGAATACTTGTTCTTCTTCCTCTTCTCATCTCTTCTCCATTGAAAAACTTGTAGTGAGCTTTTGTGAGTGAAGAATGATGAATAAAGAAGTTCATTTTATTATTATACTTGTCTTGCTCTTATGTTAATTGCTTGTAATTTTCATTTGTTAACTTAGTTGTTGTTATTTCTTGTTGTTTCTTTCTTTTCTCTTTTCCTTTATCCTTAAACAACCATTATGCTTATGCTTGATCCTTGCTAAGGTGAGGTCGCAAATAGCTAGTTGTTATCTTCTAATCTCTTTCTTTCTATCTTCCTCTTTTGTTTTCTTTTCTTTTCGTTATGATGTGTGAGTAATTTCCATACTTGTTAGGGTAGGATAAGGGAAGTTTGAGAGAAGGAAATCTCTCTCACTCTTTCCTTGCCCAACATCTTAAATCGACTCCCGTTAATTGAACCACAATCCGCTCCCTTCGGCACCCTATCCTACATGATAGCGGTGATTCCGTAGTGAGACCGGTTGTGGTTGAATTAACCGGAGGTTATGGCTAAGAGCCAAGAACGGACAGACAAGCACCAAAAGGAAGAACTTAAGCGTTGGAAAGCCTAGCTTATACTCGCAAGTTCCTTCCTAGTCGTGCTAATCCCCGTTGTTGCCGATTACCGTAACACCGATATTAAGAAGTGGCAACGAAAGAAGTGAGCGACTCCTAACTCAAACTAACCTAATCCTAACCCTAACAAGCTCTCTTTACATATCATTTTAACACTTAGTTAATCACAAACAAATCTGGAAAATTGGACTTAACTCGTTAAAGCACATAGAAAAAGATTCCCATCTCCCTGCGGACGACCCGTACTCAACCGGCTAGCTACAAGCAAAACCGTCTTGATTGCGGTAATTAACTAAACTTGAACACGCAGAACCTCTAACAATCAAATGGCGTCGTTGCCGGGGAGACGGTAGTTTATTTCTTTGTGTAATTTTGGGTTAACTTGTGAATATAAATATAACCAAAAAACAAAACAAAAAAATATACTTTGTAAAAAAATCATCCTGTTATTTTTGATTAGTTTTTGTGCAAGTGTGCAGGATAATACGAAGTTCGAGTTCAGTGCCAAAGACGTGGGAAGATAGACCCACATCTCGCGGCTACACCGCGACGGATCAAAACGAAGCCAACGGTCTACTACAAGATTCTGGAGCAGATACAGTAATCAAATCAAGATTCAGGAAATTCAGAATCGAAGAAGACACCCAAAGCAGAACCTACCAGAAAAATGAAGCAACAAAGACTCCATAAAGCCGCGGAACCGCGGCATAAGCTTGCTTAGGCCGCGGATCCGCGGTTCTTTGAGGGTATCAGGGTTCCAAAATTTTTGTAAGTCTCTCTCTTTCTCCTCCCCACTCCTCTGTGTTGGAGATAATGCCCTCAGAGTCAATTATTGGATCACAGGCACGTGATTGCGATGATTGAGGGAGGACCTATCCCGGTAAGACAGTCTTACTCGAGATGATAGTATGCTATCTGGTTTACCTTTATCATCGTGTACTGCTTTAGGTGACATGACATGTCGCTATTGCACGTTGATAGAGCCCCTAGGATTCATGCTTGACTGCCAGCAGTATGAGGGCGATCATATAAGTGAGAGCTGGAGTCTACAAGCACATCCTTAATAGGTCCCTAGTCGTGGGAGTTTCGAGACAGGGCATCGATTCTCCAGAGTAGACTAGTGTATACAGTCGAGACCCCGACGAGGGGCGGTGGCCGGTCTCACAAGCCACTGGTGTCAGTTGGATCACCTAAGATGTATACAGGTGCTCATTGGGTTATGAGTACACCGGACAGGACTCGCCGGGAACATGCTAGTTGGTCTTATACCTGACGTCAGATAGCAGTTCCCAGGTGACATGTGTACAGGTTAGTTCATTGACCTGGGGATCGTCATTTGTCTCGTGTGAGTTCCCACTGTACTTTGATTACTACCCTACCACGGCTCAAAGGAGTCGTGCAAACAGGTTTTAGTTGGGTACAGTCCCGAGCCACATGGAGGCAGTGAGCGGATCTTCGGGGGTTTCGTCTCTCCCGGTATTGGGGGTGAGGTCGCGCTGTGTCTAGGAGAGCCATTACACGAAGACCTTGGCCAAGGCAGGAGATTTACTGGTAGGTATTCCAGTAGTATCTCAGGGTGTTCTGGGCTACACTCCGACACGACTTGTACCGCTTTTGGGGGTCTGACTTTTACCAACCCCCTAGGCCCGCCATGCGATACTCATAGACGAACGGACCGGACTGCACGGATATTGTCACTGACAGGCTCAGTTGGGTGTCGGGGTGAGCTTCCTCATCGACGTCCCTTGTAGTCAATAGCTGGTGGCCCGTCACGTATTGGCTTATACCTCTGACGTGCTAGTGGTTAAATCCACAGCCATAGTATTGACGAGTCTTTAGAGTCCACCACACTTTCAGTTACTCAAGCTTTCGGGAGAAACGCTGTAGAGGCCGTATGGAGATATGGCAGGATTCGATCAGATACGTGCGGTATTGCACGGATCGTGATCGGACGGTTTTTACTAGCCGGCTTTGGCTTAAGCCGGATCCTAGTATTAGATAGTGTAGTTTTGTCTTTTTGCATTTGTATCCGGACGGAATACAGATGCGGGTGTGTATGCACAGTATCGGGGTTTTCCTGTAATTTATTATGGGACCAGTTTTCTGGGGTTGCCAGTTTGCATTCCGTTCCGGCCGGTTTTCTCTTTTTCCTTCCCGGTCGGACTTTTCGTTGGAGGGTGTTAATTGCAAGTTTGCAATTAATATTTTGTTGAGGGGGTTTCTTGCAAAAGGATTGTTTTTAATATCTTCCCTCCATCTCTTGCATTAAATAAGGTAATGTTTGAGTATGGGTTTAGTGGTGGGGCCGGCCACTATTTGTGATGGTTGTTTGGGCCGGCCACTGTATGGGAATGGAGTGGGTTATGGATTGTATAGTGGAATGTATATTTATTAAGGAATGATTGAATAATGTGTGTGCTGGAGTGATGAGGAATTAATTTATTAAGGGATGAATGTGTGTGTGTGATGTGAGATTTAATTTCTTTCTTTGGTATTAGTTCATTCATTCATTCACAAAGGGTGCAGGCTTCATTCTTTTTTCCAGAGAGCTCATTCTTGTGTTGGTGGCCGAGCTCATTTCCAATGATGTTCAATTTTTCTTGAGCATCCCTCCATGAAAATCATTGTGCAAAATTCCTCCCACATGGCAACCTCTTAAACCCCAAAGAGATAACCTTCTACACTATATCTATAGCAAGTCTTGGACGCGTCGGCTAGCCAACTTCGCGCCCGAGTTGCCTCGGTATAGAGGCGGGAGCCCGTAAAAGCTACAGGCGACGTGGTGCCCTTCCGGCGAGGAGGCGACGACCGGAGATCCCGCGAGGAGATCGGAGTGGAGATGAAGACCGGAGGACTCGGATCAGTCGGTATATCTCTTACCCATCTTCTAGTTAGCTAGATCTAGTTTAATGGTTACGATCCGGGTGTTTAGTGCGCGGTGGTGCCGGTTTGCTAAGTCCGCAAAAATTAAAGTTTATCACCGCTTCCGCGTTTGGCCGTCGGATTGACGGCCGGGGCGCCGCCGTGCACTTACAGTGGTATCAGAGCCTCGCCATTAACTTCGTCTAGCTTTGTTTAATGTGTTTTACGTTTCCGATCGAACAAAATCCCGAAAACGCGTATTTCAAGCACATCAGTTTCTGTCGAATTTTTTTTGAGTCCAAAAATTTTTTCAGGTTGTCTCAGAGTGATGTGCAGGGAATTAGAAACATACTGTAAAAATTTGGTACCATGAACTCACTTTTCCACCGCGAAAGCGCGGCCAAACCCCTGCTTGGGCCGCGCTTCCGCCGCAGTAACAACTGTTCATGCCCCCAAAACTTTGCAGAATGTTCCTGAGTTGAAAATGTGTTTTCTGGAATATTAAAATTGGGCCCAGGTTTTCTGTGAGTGCTACAGTTTTGTTTGGGGGCCCACTTGTTAAGGTTTGATCAATCGGAAAATTTTAAACACATTTTTCACAGTATTTACATTATATCTGCGACCGTGAATGTCACTCGATCGGTAAATCCGGTCTAACTGCTATAGCCCGGTTAGACGGATTTGCGAACGTGACTTTCACGTTGATGTTCTATGTCTATGCTGTGATGTTGCGGATCGGTCGTGGGGGATAGCCTGGATGCAATGCTAGTACGGTGTTGTGGTATTATGTACATTTGATATTGCGGGGCGAGCGTCCGACTTGTGGACTGCCGTCACTGCCAGTTTGTATTATTCTTTTGGGGCACGACCTGGTTGCGGTCGATGTACCCGGTATATGTATATTTTATATTCTGTACTAGGATTACCCCGCGGAGGGGTGCACGGATGGCCGGGTTCTAGAGGGCAACAAGCCCGCATCTCATGGCATTGAGACGGAGGGGGCTTCACTCTGGGATTGGCGGGCTGTTCGCCGCACTCGTAGGGGGTACAGGTTGACCCAGGAGGGGTGCCCAAGTTGCCGGATTCCGTGGAGTGCTGGGTGGTCCATTCACGGAGCTGAAGGGGGCTGCCTCGCTTCAGGTTTTGGCGGGTGACTTGCCGCGCCCGTAGGGGTCTAGGATTTCATTGCACAGGCTATCCACACGACCAGGGGAACGTCGGGTTTCAGTAGTGGCTCTGTGAAACCCGGGGATCCCAGATATCTGTATTGTTCTGTGATGCTGTACATTTCTGTGATGTTGCATTTCTTTTCACGCCTTGAGCGAAATATAATATATTGGTATATATATTAGTAGATGTTGTATATGTTTTTCATCCGCGCTAGTCCAGTCCCCGCTCTGCCGTTAGTAAGCTAACCTAACGGGTGATGACGGGACCCAGTGGCGAATGCGGATGGCATATACGTACGTCAGTATATTTTCGTTTTTTGTGGTGTGATCAATTGATGGGACTGCGTTGATTCGGATCAATGCAAGTTTAAACAAACCTATTCTGATGTTGTTGGAACACTTTTCAAAAAGCTGTTATTGCAAGGACGTTCACTTTTGTTTTGCATCGTGGTATTCATTTGGAATATCCTGCTCCTCAGTCGACGAGGCAAGGGCCGAGATCCCTTCACCGGGAGTGACCCCTTGGACAAAAAGTTTGCGTCAGGGCATTAACTTCACTATAGCCGATTACTTTTGCTTTGCATCGTGGTATTCAGTTGGAATATCCTGCACCCCATTCTACGGGGAAAGAGCCGAGATCCCTTCACCGGGAGTGACCTCTTTAGCAACGGTTTTCGTCACTATATTTTTAAAAAGCTATCCGTTCCTTCAACGAGATCAAGTTCATTACGTTAAAGGTTTTCGCCAGAAACCATTCGTAGCCCTCCGTCGTTTCATATGGGTAGTCAATAGTATTCAAGCTGTGTATGTTGGCCAAAGTCAAGGCACAGTGATTGGTAGCTATTGGGGTATTCATATGCAGCATAGATAGATGCGTTGGTTTGGGACAGTCGTACTGCCATTTTGGCCAAAGTCAAGGGTATGTATGGGTGGATTCAAATTAACCTGGAGAATGACGGGTTGAACTTGACATGTGACTTATGATATGTTGGCCAAAGTCAAGGTCATAAGAGCATAGGGCAGAAATCACATCGGGATTTTCAAAAGTACTGAAACTTGCCAGATATGCGCATACCATCTGGAGTGTGATAACGTGAGCGGATTCCGTCACGTTGTCATGCGATGAGAGTTGGATCCCGATTCCCACTGATGAGTTAGTATACTCCTCGGGTGACCCCGACTAATTCTTCTTTCAGGTTTGGAGGAGAATTTGAGGTACAGTGGGAGGATTCCAGATTAGATAAATTGGTAACCATTCTGATCTAGGATAGAGTGCACGCTGAGTGTTTCTTTTCTCTCTCTCTTTGGCAGCGACTTTTGACCCGACCCTAGACTATGACTCAGAGACCAAGTTGACCGAACCTTCTTAACACTGGCTTTTGGATTGTCAGAGTTGCAGACCTCATTGCCACTCCTACTTTTACCCTTTTCTCCAGGACACCCCGTATTACTGCGAACGTCCACTTCCATTGGACAAAACCATCGTATGGTTAGATACGAACTCGAAGGAATTTATTCGAGGATGGTTTCCGGTTCTGGAGAAAACGGATAGGATTATTCAGTTGTCTTTTCTTTTCACCCTCTCTCATGTTGCGAGTACTCCTTGGTTTAGGAGTAGTACACCTATTACGCAAATTGGATAGTCTTCTTCCAAACCATAGGCTGGTGCCGACCGGTAGGGAATGAAGAAAACCAGTTAGCCTAAACGGTGTGCAGAAGGTATTAAGATTAAGACAAAGCAAGGGATTAGTAAGAGGGCAAAGTAAGTTGCGACTGCTATTCACGACCAAACCAAGTATTTCTTCGCCAATCCTAAATCACCTTTGTATTTCTCCAGGACACTCCGTATCACTACGAAGATCCCATTTTATTGGATAATCCATCGTATGGTTATATACGAACTCGAAAGGAACTTGTTCCAGTTCGGGGATGGATCCTGGTTCAGGAGAAATAGGAATAAAGTACATTCAGGCGTCTTTTATCTTCACCTTCTCTCGCGTTGCGAGTGCTCCTAGGATTAGGACAGTACACCCATTATGCTTATTGGATAGTCTTCTTCCAAACCATAGGCTGGTGCCGAACGGTAGGGAAGGAAGAAAACCATTTGGCCTAAAGGGGTGTACAGAAGGTAATGACTAAAGACATATAAAGGGATTTGGAGAGGTGGCAAAGAATTATACGGTTATAGTTGTGAATCTGGATACTGGAAGAGGCATTACTAGGAATACCAGGATACCCCAACGAAACATTTCAATGTTTCAGTTTCACTGTGTACTGTTAATGGAAAACTGATTTCCTGATTAGACACCTGCTCCAGGGTATGTATTTACCAGTTTTGATTCTCACATCTGTATGGTTTTTCAGATGATGAGTGGGAGTAAGTTATCGGGAATAGGGTAATCATCCTCATTATATCGGGATTCGTTGTAATCGGTGATATTGAGGAGATGACCTGGGTTGTTTGCCGGTCGGCAAATATTTGGTTTTGAATATCCGCTGTTGTGCACCAATTTCAAATTGATATATCTGTACGTCTATTTTCATAGAGTGAGATATACCTTTTGATATTATGTCGATGACATTTACCTATATCAGTGGATGGTTAGGTAAGGAGCATTAAACAGCGGTGTAATTCTTCTTAACCATAAGTACAGTTTTCAACCTACGACACACAGTGAATGAGTTATCTGACTCAAGGGACTTATACAGAGTATTGTATGTTGTCCAGGGTCCATCAGGACAGAGGGGTTGGTCCTCGTACTGTATTCTGCTTACTTATGACTTCTCTAGTTCTTAGACAGGTGTTTCGTACAAACACAGGGTCGAAGTTTTGAGAAGTTATAGGTATAAGAATAAAGTAGAGAACCAGGTGTTGCAAGTATCGGGATTCTTCAAAGTGATCGAAGATGTAGATACTTGTGTATGGTATTCAGTTGATAGTAATGATTAAGAGAACTTGCTTCTTTTTCAGGTTACTCATAATTGGAAGCATTCCTAAGTTGAGTAACGCTGATCGGCCTCTCTCCATTTAATTGACATGCACTGGAGACAGCTGCATGATTTGAATCTGGTTCAAATAAATCAGTGCCTCTGGTTCTATATTGGATATAGAACAGTTCATATCTTAACATTGTTAAGGTACGGGGAGTTGTCCGGCTTATGATTAAAACCAGACTCTGGATAACTCAAGGCACATTTCTGTAATGGCTGTTTGTGGGTTGACCCAGGCTATGACGAGGGTTGATTTTCTACCATCTGGCAGATCAATGGAAATATTGTTCTAGACTCGCCACAGTTTTATTAAAAATGGATTTTTTCAAAAACAGTAGTGGGAGTATGGTAGAACTGGAAGTGATTCCAGAACCGCAAACGATTACTGAGGATTTGATAAGGAACCTAAAGATTCAATCTGATTTGACATTTCATTGGCCACTCCGCAGATAAGGTGGGTAACTTCAGGCACCCGAGAGGTACTTCGGTAGCCTCAAGGACGGTGACAGGGAAGTTCTTGTTTACCCACACTTGCCATTGTTGTTGTTCCAGGCTGCGAGACCCGGCAGGAGGATGAGTATAGCGTCGTTCTGAACTAGCTTCAGAAGTGTACGTGTATATGACTCTGCCAGAGGGTTGTCGTAGTCAGTGGGAGCAGCGGAAGCATTGGTGGACATCAGGCTTATGTCTATTTACAGACTAAAGCAGATGTAGCGGAGATAGATCATCCATTTCTGATGTGACAGTCATAGGTTTGACGTCATCAGAATAGGGGATGGATCTGTTGAGAAGGTAGTAGGAAGTGATATTCCTTTACTACGATCGGTTATACTTTGGTCGTCACACAATGGTTTCTCCTCAAAGGACTTGGACATTATATCAGACATACTGGTCACTAGATCTATGGTTTTAGATCTAGATTTGGGTGGTTTCCCAATCAGGGTACTTAGACAGCATTCTGAGAGTATTTAGAATGGACGACTCCTGGCACGGTAGTATACCTGCAGGTAATGGAGTCACCCTCTCCAAAGGTGTCTTACAGACTAAAGGGGAGAGGGACGTGCAAGATTGGCAGATCACTTGCTCAGGCAATTGAGTCAATCATGAGATATCAAGTACCACACCAGATGTTGTTCTTGCAGTAGATGCAATAAGTTGATAATGATCCAATCCTGGAGAAACAGTCGGAAGCAGTTTTAGAACATAAGTGGATGTTCTAGGGATATGATAACGACAGCTTCATTCGGGAGACAGTTATCATTCCAGGCTTCCAAGGTGACATGGACGACAAGGAGGTTGTCAGAGTTACAGTTTTTCTTCTGACAAGGGGCAGTATTTTGGACAGGTGATCCAAGGCAATACTGAGGGTGGCATGGCACTGGATACTGATTAAGTTCAGTTGAAGATACAGTCTAAGAAGTTTGGATTTGGAGTTCATCTATGAGCTACGTCCCATCAGACATCCAGACATTCTAAGGCAGGTATTGCTCATTTCGGGAGATGGTTTTCTCCGCGAACTTGAGAAATAGAGAGACATAGAAAGAAACTTCTAGGCGGATCCACTCACTGAGGCTATTCCTCGACCGCAATAGTTTCACAAACGGGATTTGTGAGACTGACTAGTAGAGGAGTTGGGTGTTCGGTATCACACGGGCTGTGAGTATGCGACATCGCAATAATTAGCCTTGAGTGCAAGTGGGAGATTGTTGGAGATAATGCCCTCAGAGTCAATTATTGGATCACAGGCACGTGATTGCGATGATTGAGGGAGGACCTATCCCGGTAAGACAGTCTTACTCGAGATGATAGTATGCTATCTGGTTTACCTTTATCATTGTGTACTGCTTTAGGTGACATGACATGTCGCTATTGCACGTTGATAGAGCCCCTAGGATTCATGCTTGACTGCCAGCAGTATGAGGGCGATCATATAAGTGAGAGCTGGAGTCTACAAGCACATCCTTAATAGGTCCCTAGTCGTGGGAGTTTCGAGACAGGGCATCGATTCTCCAGAGTAGACTAGTGTATACAGTCGAGACCCCGACGAGGGGCGGTGGCCGGTCTCACAAGCCACTGGTGTCAGTTGGATCACCTAAGATGTATACAGGTGCTCATTGGGTTATGAGTACACCGGACAGGACTCGCCGGGAACATGCTAGTTGGTCTTATACCTGACGTCAGATAGCAGTTCCCAGGTGACATGTGTACAGGTTAGTTCATTGACCTGGGGATCGTCATTTGTCTCGTGTGAGTTCCCACTGTACTTTGATTACTACCCTACCACGGCTCAAAGGAGTCGTGCAAACAGGTTTTAGTTGGGTACAGTCCCGAGCCACATGGAGGCAGTGAGCGGATCTTCGGGGGTTTCGTCTCTCCCGGTATTGGGGGTGAGGTCGCGCTGTGTCTAGGAGAGCCATTACACGAAGACCTTGGCCAAGGCAGGAGATTTACTGGTAGGTATTCCAGTAGTATCTCAGGGTGTTCTGGGCTACACTCCGACACGACTTGTACCGCTTTTGGGGGTCTGACTTTTACCAACCCCCTAGGCCCGCCATGTGATACTCATAGACGAATGGACCGGACTGCACGGATATTGTCACTGACAGGCTCAGTTGGGTGTCGGGGTGAGCTTCCTCATCGACGTCCCTTGTAGTCAATAGCTGGTGGCCCGTCACGTATTGGCTTATACCTCTGACGTGCTAGTGGTTAAATCCACAGCCATAGTATTGACGAGTCTTTAGAGTCCACCACACTTTCAGTTACTCAAGCTTTCGGGCGAAACGCTGTAGAGGCCGTATGGAGATATGGCAGGATTCGATCAGATACGTGCGGTATTGCACGGATCGTGATCGGACGGTTTTTACTAGCCGGCTTTGGCTTAAGCCGGATCCTAGTATTAGATAGTGTAGTTTTGTCTTTTTGCATTTGTATCCGGACGGAATACAGATGCGGGTGTGTATGCACAGTATCGGGGTTTTCCTGTAATTTATTATGGGACCAGTTTTCTGGGGTTGCCAGTTTGCATTCCGTTCCGGCCGGTTTTCTCTTTTTCCTTCCCGGTCGGACTTTTCGTTGGAGGGTGTTAATTGCAAGTTTGCAATTAATATTTTGTTGAGGGGGTTTCTTGCAAAAGGATTGTTTTTAATATCTTCCCTCCATCTCTTGCATTAAATAAGGTAATGTTTGAGTATGGGTTTAGTGGTGGGGCCGGCCACTATTTGTGATGGTTGTTTGGGCCGGCCACTGTATGGGAATGGAGTGGGTTATGGATTGTATAGTGGAATGTATATTTATTAAGGAATGATTGAATAATGTGTGTGCTGGAGTGATGAGGAATTAATTTATTAAGGGATGAATGTGTGTGTGTGATGTGAGATTTAATTTCTTTCTTTGGTATTAGTTCATTCATTCATTCACAAAGGGTGCAGGCTTCATTCTTTTTTCCAGAGAGCTCATTCTTGTGTTGGTGGCCGAGCTCATTTCCAATGATGTTCAATTTTTCTTGAGCATCCCTCCATGAAAATCATTGTGCAAAATTCCTCCCACATGGCAACCTCTTAAACCCCAAAGAGATAACCTTCTACACTATATCTATAGCAAGTCTTGGACGCGTCGGCTAGCCAACTTCGCGCCCGAGTTGCCTCGGTATAGAGGCGGGAGCCCGTAAAAGCTACAGGCGACGTGGTGCCCTTCCGGCGAAGAGGCGACGACCGGAGATCCCGCGAGGAGATCGGAGTGGAGATGAAGACCGGAGGACTCGGATCAGTCGGTATATCTCTTACCTATCTTCTAGTTAGCTAGATCTAGTTTAATGGTTACGATCCGGGTGTTTAGTGCGCGGTGGTGCCGGTTTGCTAAGTCCGCAAAAATTAAAGTTTATCACCGCTTCCGCGTTTGGCCGTCGGATTGACGGCCGGGGCGCCGCCGTGCACTTACACTCTGGACTCCACTAAACTGTGTTTTCTGCAGCATTCTTTGCGCAAATTCTCTTCCCCCTTCCAATAAACTGTTCTTGTGCAGGATTCTTTGCGCCGCGCTAAAATAAAAATTGTTTGCAGTTGATTTGTTACTGCTTTGCATTCATTAATACGGACTTAAGGGGCTTGAAACCAATTCAGATTGGGTGGGGATTTCATCACCCTTCCCAGGACCCCAGAAATCACAAAAAGCATATGCATTGACCATTGTTAAATTAAAAAATACTAGACTCAGCCCTAAGGACTTCGCGCTCAATAGGACAGAGGACTAGTTACAGGCATCGGCCGTTTATCCTATCTGACTTTTGCGGTGTCTAGGCAAGTGTGTCGAAGGCAAGTGGTTATTTAATTAAGGAACTTCGCGAAAGCGTTAGATAACCTCCCACTTACCTGGCACTTATCTGGCCGCATTTGACGGAGAAGAGGCGGTTTGAGGTCCTATTTCTAGCCCTCTGGAACAGTTAGGAGCTGTCTAGCAGACCTAGGTGACCCTAGATCTAGGTGAGATTGTGCATATCTTGTTTGTGATTGCTTAAAGCCGTAAGTCCGTACATATTTCTGTAAAGCTCTTTCTAAAAAAAAACAAAAAAGAAAAAAAATCAAAAACTTTTATAAAAACTTGCCCTTTGTCGCCAAATCCAATTTTCACCCACCACCCATCGTTTTTCTCCATTGATGTTTTCTTACCCTCACCTTCTCCGCTTTGACTATACTAAACTCGTTTAGTGTATGTCCGCTTGGACTCGGGACACTAGCGCCCGCCTAGTCCGCGTTACGTTAGTCGCTATCGACTACGCGATCGACTCAGACGTCGAAACTCCGTCCACTCCTCTTTCACCCCTACCTTTGCCGGCCAACTTCGACGTTGACCGGAATTCTGTTCATACATCTTCTCCATCACCATCACCAACCTCTTCTTCCGCGATGTCAGGATTTAATCCAAACATCTCTTTGACTACCCCGGGATTGGCTCCACCTCCTACGGAGACCAACAACCCACCACCACCGCCTGTTGTAGCGCTGCAGCGAATCGCGCTCGAGGATCGTTTCTATCCCACCCGTTCTGCACTTCCCACCTGCCTTTCTCTTCCACTGGCCAATGGGGATAATTTTGAAATTAAGCCCCACTTCATCAACATGCTTCCACGATTTCATGGGCTTGAATCTGAAGATGCCTATATCTTCATCAATAAGTTTCAAAACGTTTGTGCCATGATGAAAACTACCCAATTGTCGGACGATGCTATACGTCTACGGGTCATTCCATTCACTTTATGTGATCTTGCTGAAAAATGGCTGTATAGCACCGCTTCCCACTCCATAACCAGTTGGGACGAGTTTGTAAAAGCGTTTCTAAAGAAATTTTATCCGAATCATAAAACCGCAAGGATCCGCAATGAAATCAACCAATTCTCTCAGCTTCCTTCTGAACCCTTCTGGAAGTGCTTTGACCGGTACAAAGACCTTCTTGTTCAGTGTCCTCACCACGGTATAGAGAAATGGCAACTTTGCCAAACCTTATACGAAGGCCTGAACCCAGCAACGAAGCAGTTGTTGGAAACCATCTGTCAGGGCCACTTCCTATCGAAATCTGACGAGGAAGCGTGGCAGTTCTTTGACGACCTTGCGGAGCAAACGCTACAAGGGGAGAGCACCAGACCGACTTCTTCTTCTTCTACCTCCACTTCTACCGGTCAGTCTAGGGTAGGAATTCACCAACTTGATGTCTCTATTGCGATGAAAGCTGAAATGGCTGCAATAACGAGAAAGCTTGAAGCGATAGAGAGCAAATTTTCTGCTCCTCATCCTGTTCTTCCCCTTCGTACCATTTGCGCTTGTTGTTCCGATCCTTCTCACTTAACCGAAGAGTGTCCTTACAATCCACCATCGCAAGGACAGGATCAGGTTAATGCTGCATTCCAGCAAAGACCGAGGAATGATCCATACTCTTCCACCTACAATCCCGGTTAGAGGAACCATCCCAATTTCGCCTGGAATCAGAATCAGAATCAATTCCAAGGCAACAATTTCCAGAGGCCCCCTCCTCCGCAACAACAAGCGCAACAACAAACTCAACATCAGTTTCAGCAGCCCTTCCAACCCCAACCTTTTCAAAATCAGACGAACAACTTTGCACCCAACAATTCTTTTCCACCAAACAACTTTGTTCCGTCAAACAACGATAAGGTTTCCTCGCTCGAACGAAGTCTGGAGGCGTTCGTTAAACAATCGACACAATCCACCGCCAACATCCAGTCTTCCATTCAGTCCTTAGTGCAACACACTGCCGCTCACGGGCAAAGCATCAAAACCATCGAGGCCCAGATTGCACAGCTGAATGCGGCCTTAAGCGAGCGAGAAAAGGGGAAGCTCCCGTCCCAGCCACTCCCAAATCCCTGTCACCCACATAATGTACATGTTGCTCTTGAACAACAGAACCATAATGTGAGTGCCGTGACCACATTGAGATCGGGAAGGATGCTGCAAAACAACATTGGCACACGGATCAACGATGACACCCCGGCCGCTTCTTCTTCTTCTTCTTCTTCTTCTTCTCCTGCTTCTTCGTCTTCTGAGCCTATTCTCCGTTCTTCACAAGGCTCTCCTTCCTCTTCTTCTGCTCTGAACGGACCCACTTCTCACTCCACGAAAACACCTGTTCTGGGATCCGTTCCAACTCCACAATCTCCTCCTCCAGCATTGGACTCAACCAATTTTAAAAACGTTCCATTTCCAAACCGGTTGAAGTCCACCAAACAAAATCCACAAATGGAGAAGATTCTGGAGTTATTTAAGCAAGTTAACATTAACATTCCTCTTTTAGATGCTGTCCAACAAGTGCCGTCCTACGCGAAAATCTTAAAGGACTTGTGCACGAAAAAGAGGAAGTCTCAGATACCCAAGAAAGTTTTCTTGGCTAGTGCTGTGAGTGATGCCCTTACCCAATCTTTACCACAAAAACGGAAGGACCCTGGCTGTCCTACGATTTCTATTACCATTGGGGATAAGAACACCAACCACGCACTATTAGATCTTGGTGCCAGTGTGAACCTGCTTCCGTACTCAGTCTATGAGCAATTAGGCGTAGGAGAGCTGAAACCCACGCACTGCACTCTCCAAATGGCCGACCGATCGATCACCCATCCTAGGGGTGAGCTAGAGGATGTGTTAATCAAAGTCGGGGACTTCATATTCCCCATTGACTTCATTGTATTAGACACACAACCTGTAGCTAACCCCCGGAATCAAATTCCGGTGATACTCGGTCGCCCATTCCTTGCAACCTCAAATGTTGTGATCAATTGTCGCAATGGTTCGATAAACCTATCTTTTGGAAATATGACAATTGAACTCAACATTTTTAGGTTGGGGAATCAGCCCTCCGAACCTAATGCTCATATACTGGACGTCTGCTCGATCCAGGAGATCACCCCAGAAGAATGTGAATTCGAGGAGTTTCTGTTTGATCACGATAATCTTGACGCCACTAGTGCGTTCCTCTTCGAACCTGCTGCTGTTTCTGCGCCCGACAACGACTATGAGTGTTTCACGTTCTCGAACGATCTTAGCCGCTCACAACCCGAGTTTCAATCCTTCGAATTTCCGGATGAGTTGCCTGAACCATCCAACTCGGTCGCTTACACTCGTTTTGAACCTTTGCTGGAGTCCTTTGAGTTCGAGACCTCTGCACCAATCTTGCCTTCAATCGTTTCACCTCTATCGCTCGAACTCAAGCCTTTGCCGTCTCACCTTAAGTATGCTTACTTAGGTGAAAACGAGACCCTCCCTGTCATCATTTCGGCTTCTCTAGCTCCAGAGCAAGAGAAAGCCCTTCTTGCGGTCTTGCACAGCAACAGGCAAGCTTTTGGCTGGTCCATGGCGGACATCAAGGGGATCAGTCCCCTGATCGTTGAACATCACATTCATCTGATGGATGATGCCAAACCAGCCCGGGATCCACAAAGACGTCTCAATCCAGTCATGAAAGAGGCTGTGAAGAAGGAGATCGTAAAATGTCTAGATAGTGGTATCATTTACCCTATCTCTGATAGCCAGTGGGTTAGCCCCATTCACGTTGTCCCCAAGAAATCAGGT
This sequence comes from Agapanthus africanus, assembly GCA_030015575.1. Lineage (NCBI taxonomy): Eukaryota > Viridiplantae > Streptophyta > Magnoliopsida > Asparagales > Amaryllidaceae > Agapanthus > Agapanthus africanus. The sequence goes on from JASDDO010000022.1 coordinate 209,086,517, forward strand.
ATAACGGTCATCACTAACGAGGCGAACGAGTTAATCCCTACTCGCACCCAAACTGGGTGGCGAGTGTGCATTGATTACAGAAAATTCAACGCCGCAACGCGGAAAGGCCACTTTCCGCTACCTTTCATTGACCAAATGCTTGAACGATTGGCCGGACACGAGTACTACTGCTTTCTTGATGGCTACTCCGACTATAATCAAATTCCCATCGCCCAAAAAGACCAGAACAAGACCACATTCACTTGTCCTTTCGGCACGTTCGCATATCGTCGCATGCCCTTTGGGTTATGCAATGCGCCCGCTACCTTCCAGCGGTGTATGATGGGAATCTTCTCAGACATGGTGGAAAAATTTCTGGAGATCTTCATGGACGATTTCTCCATCTTCGGCGATTCCTTCAACGAGTGTTTGCTGCATCTTGACGCTGTCCTTACCCGATGTAAGGACAAGAATCTCACTTTGAATTGGGAGAAGTGCCACTTCATGGTGCGCGAAGGTATTGTCTTAGGACATATCATCTCGCAAAATGGCATAGAGGTTGACAAAGCAAAGATTGAGGTCATTTCCAATCTCCCTCCTCCCCGATGCGTCAGAGATATCCGAGCCTTCCTTGGCCATGCCGGTTTCTATAGACGGTTCATCAAGGACTTTAGCAAGATTGCTAGGCCCTTGACTCTTTTGCTGGCCAAGGACACGCCATTCGACTTCAACTCGAGCTGTGTGACTGCATTCGAGTCATTGAAAACCTCACTCACTTCTGCTCCCGTTCTTTCTTCACCTGACTGGACGCACCCATTTGAGATTATGTGCGATGCATCCGACTTTGCCATTGGTGCTGTCCTTGGACAACACATCAACAAGATGCCGCACGTAATCTATTATGCGAGCCGAACCCTGAACGACACCCAACTCAATTATACAACAACCGAGAAGGAATTCTTAGCTGTTGTATTTGCTTTAGAAAAGTTCAGGCCCTGCCTCATCGGCTCTCCAGTCACTGTCTACACAGACCATTCTGCTCTGCGCCATCTTTTTGCGAAGAAAGATGCAAAATCTCGGTTAATACGTTGGATCCTCTTGCTTCAATAGTTTGACCTTGTCATTAAGGACAAACGAGGATGTGAAAACGTAGTTGCCGACCATCTCTCACGACTTCCTTCTTCGCCTTCGCTTCCAATTCCGATCAACGACGTTTTTCCGGATGAACAGCTCTTGACAGTATCTTGCGAACCCTGGTTCGCAGATATTGTGAACTATTTGGCCACAGGATTACTACCGACTGAATGGTCAAGTCAGGACAGACTTCGCTTCTTATCCCAAGTAAAACACTTTTACTGGGACGAACCCTATCTGTTCAAGTACTGTCCCGACCAGATTATTCGTCGGTGTGTCCCTGACGAGGAATTCAAGAGTGTGCTGTCGTTTTGCCACGATCAAGCATGTGGCGGGCATTTTGGCCCCAGAAAGACAGCTGAGAATATCTTGCAATGTGGTTTCTACTGGCCACAACTCTTCAAAGACGCTCATGACTATTGCAAGACTTGCTCCCGGTGCCAACACTTGGGCCGGATATCCCGGAGGAACGAGATGCCGCTCCAACCAATCTTGGTTGTGGAGATTTTCGATGTTTGGGGGATATATTTCATGGGGCCGTTTCCCAGCTCTTTTGGGAACTTGTACATCCTTCTCGCTGTTGATTACGTCTCTAAGTGGGTCGAGGCTGTGCCCAGCCGGACTAACGACAACAAGGTTGTCGTTAGGTTTCTTAAAGAAAACATTTTCTCCCGTTTTGGGCACCCCCGAGCGATCATTAGCGACAATGGAAGTCATTTCTGCAATAAGACTTTCGAGGCCTTGATGCGGAAATATTCCATTAATCATAAGCTATCCACGCCCTACCACCCCCAAACCTACGGGCAGGCCGAAGTTTCAAATCGGAAAATCAAGCAGATACTGGAGAAGACGGTTTCCAAGAACCGAAAAGATTAGTCGCTGAAATACACTGATGCCCTTTGGGCATTTCGAACCGCTTATAAGACCGATCTTGGCATGTCTCCCTATCGGCTTGTGTACGGAAAAGCTTGCCACCTACCTGTCGAAATAGAGCATCGCGCATTTTGGGCGATAAAAGAACTGAATCTGTCTCTCGAAGATGCGGGCAGCCATCGGAAGCTGCAGTTGAACGAACTGAGCGAGCTTAAGGATGAGGCTTACGATAACGCGGTTGTCGTTAAGAATCGAACGAAGGTGTTTCACGATAAACACCTTTTGCGCAAAACCTTCGTACCTGGTCAGCAGGTACTGCTTTACGACACCCGACTACACTTCCATCCAGGAAAGCTCAGATCTCGCTGGAAAGGGCCGTATTTTGTGCGGAATGTATATCCGCAAGGCGCTGTGGATTTGGAGAATCCAAAGGACGGTTCATTTTTCAAAGTGAATGGACACCGACTAAAACCGTACCTTAGCGCCGAACCAACAGAGGAGCTCCTGGTCTTACAGGAGCCGGTTTACCCTGCATAATCTTCCTCTGCCTACCACCAAACTTCGGTTATCCAGCCAAGAACAGTGGACACTGTTCCAAATAAGTTTGGGGGTATGTATATACCATTTTGTATATATTTGTGGATATTCTTTGCTCTTTTTCTTTTCTTTAAAAATAAAAACAAAAAAAAAATATATAAATTGTGTATATCTAACCGACAATTTTGACCCTTCAAATGATCTCTTCATGCGATGACAGTGAGGACACTGTCCAGTTTAAGTTTGGGGGTACGCTTGGTACGCATTTCTTACCATCGCATTCATATGTATATTTTGCATCTGCATATTAAAATCCATAAAATCCATAAAAATCAGAAAATTTTCTAAAAACATAAAAAAATTTCTGTCAAGTTAGTTAGTGGGAGGACTCTGATTCAACATTTCGACGGTTTTGTTTGATAAAATAAGAATAACTAAATCTTATGTTTAGATTTTGAAAACCTGAAAGATAACTCTCCTTTGAAGTTAACTATAGCTGATATACGTCTTTACATCACACTACACGTGTCGTATGTTTTGGAAATTAGATGACAAGTCTTTTATGTTTAAAAACTTTTAAATAGATAAATGATTTTCTGAGGATCAAATAGGTTTGTTCTGAAATAAGTAATATCAAGAATAGTTTATGAAGTGAGTGAATATGAAGGAATGTTATTGATGCCTTAATTGGAACTAAGTCTGAAAAATAACCCATCTGAAACTTGATTGGAATGATTACACACCGAACCCACTAAACACGTCTTTTATCCAAAAAGATAATTGAACTACCGGTTATATCTCCGTTCGTATTAAATCATCATGATTTTCACGCCAAACTGTCTTTTGTTTTTGGACCTAGGTAACTTGAGTAATTAAGTCCGCTGGGGTGTTTCTACACCTAATGCCCTAAAACCAACTGGTTTGGGTGCATTGGCCCAAAGCTCGCTAAGAAGCCTAGAAAGTCCAGATTAAAACAAAATCAAGCAAGTGTTCTCATTGAGTTAAATTCCTAACGGTTCTTTGTGTGAGAATAATCTTGATAAAAGACAGGCTTTTATAAAAAATTTAGCGGAGATATGAAGGTTTTATTCTATGATAAAGACTATTGCATGTTCACAGAGGTGTGTATGAAATGAAAACAAGAAAAAGGTGGAGTGAAAAATAAGACCTAGTTTCCTGTTAGGGAAGATAGAAATTCTGAAGTTGAAACCTTACTGGAAAACGAAACTTGAAAAATGCTTAACTTATGTGATCCTTTTAAAATTGTTATCTGTGCTTTATTGTGTGACATGATGACTTTAATCGATCCTTCTGGAACTTAACGACACTATTTGCACCGCACGTAAAGACATATAAAAATCTGTAGCTAAACAAGAAGCGAGATGTGAAGAATAAGGGTTCGATAGTCTAGACTTAGGATAATAGAATTGTTATTTTCTGAAACAAAAACTTTAGGGTTTGAATCTTAGTTATTTTACAAAAATAGCTTGACCGGATTTTGTGGGTAGTATCCGCTGAAAACCCTCAGGAGACAACACTCCTCCTACTAGGGACACCTAGAGGTTCAACGGCTTGTTGCACATGCTCAGTGCAATCGCGTTCCCTGCGAAAGTGAGGTTAGGATTTTTTGTGAATAAATTGGCTTTGCTCGGGACGAGCAAATGATAAGTTTGGGGGTATTTGTTCATATCAGATTATTGCATTTTTATACCGCCCAATTTTTATCATATTGCTTATCGGTAGGTACTCTTGAGCCGTGTTTGCTAGTCAATTGCAGGATACAGGTTCTCGGCTCTTAACGGTGAAACTCATGGAAAAACACGACAAAATCCGGGTTCCTGCCAACCACAGATAAAACACGGGTCTCCGCTCCTTATCCGTCTGTTGCCACACACCAGTTTAAGAGACAAAATGGCAAATCAATGTCATTTTCATGCACAAGGCTCAATGGCAACACAAGATCCAAAAAATCTACACGGAGCTCGTGGAAATCATGACAAAAAGATCCACATCAAATCACCTTTTGCTCAACAGAAATTCTGGAAAAATCGTGAAGAAAATCTGAGAAAACACATATACCAGAATAAAGTACAGAGAGGACCAGGGAAGCACAAAAAACCGGAGGGCCCAAATCCACTAAACGGCCGCGGAACCTCGGCCAATAGGGGGTCTAGGCCGCGGTTCCGCGGCCGTCTTGTCTTTTCGGCTGAAGATCTTTCAGGGGCAGTTTGGTCTTTTCATGAGGGTTCTGAATGTTGCCCTAGGTTTTCCTTTTCCTGCCTATAAATAGCCCAGAACCTTGTGAAGCCAAGGGTGCTTAATCTTGTATTTTTCTAGGTTTTAGAATACTTGTTCTTCTTCCTCTTCTCATCTCTTCTCCATTGAAAAACTTGTAGTGAGCTTTTGTGAGTGAAGAATGATGAATAAAGAAGTTCATTTTATTATTATACTTGTCTTTCTCTTATGTTAATTGCTTGTAATTTTCATTTGTTAACTTAGTTGTTGTTATTTCTTGTTGTTTCTTTCTTTTCTCTTTTCCATTATCCTTAAACAACCATGATGCTTACGCTTGATCCTTGCCAAGGTGAGGTCGCAAATAGCTAGTTGTTATCTTCTAATCTCTTTCTTTCTATCTTCCTCTTTTGTTTTGTTTTCTTTTCGTTATGATGTGTGAGTAATTTCCATACTTGTTAGGGTAGGATAAGGGAAGTTTGAGAGAAGGAAATTTCTCTCACTCTTTCCTTGCCCAACATCTTAAATCGACTCCCGTTAATTGAACCACAATCCGCTCCCTTCGGCACCCTATCCTACATGATAGCGGTGATTCCGTAGTGAGACCGGTTGTGGTTGAATTAACCGGAGGTTATGGATAAGAGCCAAGAACGGACGGACAAGCACAAAAAGGAAGAACTTAAGCGTTGGAAAGCCTAGCTTATACTCGCAAGTTCCTTCCTAGTCGTGCTAATCCCCGTTGTTGCCGATTACCGTAAAACCGATATTAAGAAGTGGCAACGAAAGAAGTAAGCGACTCCTAACTCAAACTAACCTAATCCTAACCCTAACAAGCTCTATTTACATATCATTTTAACTCTTAGTTAATCACAAACAAATCTGGAAAATTGGACTTAACTCGTTAAAGCACATAGAAAAAGATTCGCATCTCCCTGCGGACGACCCGTACTCAACCGGCTAGCTACAAGCGAAACAGTCTTGATTGCGGTAATTAACTAAACTTGAACACGCAGAACCTCTAACAATCAGGTCATTCCCGGTGAAGGGATCTCGACTCTTTCCTTATTGAATAAGGTGCTGGATATGTAAATACCACGATGCAAAGCAAAATTAGATCAACTATAAAATCAAATCGAGTTCTTTGTAACATTTGCCAGTTTCGCTAAAGGGGTCACTCCCGGTGAAGGGATGTCGGCCCTTTCCTCATCGAATGAGGTGCAGGATATTCAAGAATACCACTATGCAAAGCACTAGAGTTACCCATTTAAAAAGTTTGATTCTACAACATTTTTAGGTTTCTTTTTCTTAACATTAATCACATTAATGCTGTCCCATCATTTACGTTTCCTAAACATCACAGAAAAGAAACGAAAATAGAACGTACGCTTATGCCATCCGCATTCGCCACGGGGCCCCGTCATGCTTACTTAACTAACGGCAGAGCGGGGGCTGGACTAGTGCGAGTGCAAAACATAAGCAACGTTTATTATATATCTCATATATAAATATAACCATTTCAGATCACAGATGAATACATTGGATATACTAGGAATTCCGTATTTCATTCAAGCCCTTAATGAAAGACGGGTTCCACGGTCGTGATGAATAGCCAAAACCCCACCCTAGACCCCTACAGGTGCGGCAAACTACCCGCAAAATTCCCGAAGTGAAACAACCTCCCTCAAGAAAGTGAGTAGGCCACTCGGCACTTCGAAAACCCGGTAGTTTGTGCACCCCACCTTGGGTCTATCCTAGGAGCAAAAACAGTAAAAAGAAATTATATAACGGTGGCTACAACCTCAACCCGGATGTGCCCCGCAAAATAATATTACATTGCTTTTTAAAAATTACATTGAATGAAAGAAAAGAAAAACGCTCTTCTCACATCCCTCGGCCATTCATCACGACGATCCAACATATTCATATACACATACCATCTCATGATATACAAATGTGCAACCCCCACTAATCGCCATATAGCAATTAGTGGACGTTTCAAACACATATCGAAAAACAGCAAACCCGATTAGCCAAGCACTTTAGAATTTCGATCGATAATTTTAAACCATGCCAACACTTGACATGTTCCAGTACAAACAACTTTGTGAAAAATTCCAAATATCTCAGAAACCCTATTTCTTCAATCTAAGAACAATTCAGAAAAACCGAGTCGACTCGGCCACGACTCGGCCGTGGATTGGCGGCCAAACACTGGGTTTGGCCGCGGATCCCCGGCGTTCTTGGCGATTTAGAAACTCGTTTTTCTACAGTGTTCTTAGAAAACCCTGCATGTAGTTTTAAGGCCTCTGAAAATATTTTTTGAACACTTTCAAAAATTGACAGCAGCAGGGGAAGAAAACATGTTTTCGGGAGAAAAAATTGTCAATCGAGGTTCTAACTTTTGGCTAACTATCTAGTTATGGTTTAGTTAGGCTCTGATACCATGTTGGTGAATGTTGCATGCTCCCACAACTCTTGTGGCACGGCGGAAGCGGTGAACGAAAATTTTCTTGGCATACAACACGCACTTAACCGAAGATCTTGTCTAAACCACAACTAGAAAACCCTAACTAGAGATCTTATCTACTATGTTAGGGATTATACCTCGATGATACGGTCCTTCGGGTCTTCTCTTTGATGCAACTCCTTTGCTCATTGTTTTCTCTTTTGATGAACTCCTTAGCTCCTTTAGATGTTGCCGATGTTTTCGATCTCCGGCCACCCACGACCAAGATGATCCACCCGAGAGTTATCGTGCAAGCTAAAAACTCTTCACAAGAGTTTAACCTAGAGACCAAGTTTGGTAGAAGAGGTCACTAGGATTGTGTAGAGATTAGTGTATTGGATTAACTTGAAGTCCAAAGCTTTGGATTCACATCTCATGTGAAGGTTTAAGCTAGGAAGAATAATAATGAGTCCTATGGAGAAGGAGAGAGCTACTAGTATTTATAATGAAAGAGTTCAAGCATGATGAGAAAAGAAATAGCACTCAAAGAAATAATTGAAGAATGCATTTATAAAATTAGCACCATGCTTCAATAGTAACTCCATAACAACAACCCCATTATCTCAATCACGCTTGTACTTTTTAATTTCAACCTCATTTATTTATTTTCATAAAATAAATGATGTCATTATGATGTCATTATGAGGTGGCACCTTCTAGAAGGTATTCTTGTAACAATTACCAGAATACCCCTCCTCCGTATGCCGTATACCATATACCGTCTACCCATATCCGAATTCCAAAAAATACGAATATCATTAATCCAATAATATAATACCGGTATCCGGTTTAAAAAAAAACCCACCAGTATTATCCTTCCGATTATTATTCCTGTAACAATTACACGAACATAATCGAAATCCGGCCGCAACACCTTACGGCTGCCGTAACAACTTACGGCCTCTACATCTTTCGCCTGAACGAGGGAACCATCTGTGTGGGACTCTAAAGACTCGACAGTACGCTGGCAGTGGGTTTAACCACAAGCACGTCAGCGACACTAGCCGTGCGTAACGGCTTCCCAGGTACATGACGAAAAGGTGGCCGACGAGCGAACTCATCATAACCTCTACGAGCCTGCAAGCAACACTTACCGTACAGTCCGGTCTGTTCGTCTGATACGTCGCATATGAAGTCTAGGGGTGGTAAATGTCAGACCCCAGTAACTTTATAAGTCAAGCTGATTTACGGCTCATAACAGTTCGAGGAACTACCGATAACACTTATCAGTAAACCTCGAGAACCCTGGCCCGGGATTTAGGTGTTATAGCCGATCAAATATAGCGCGGCATCAACTCCCTATACCGGGAGAGACGAAACCCCTCCTATCGCTCTCTGTCTCCATGTGATTCGGGACTGTACCCAAAGTCCACCTGTTTGCACGCCTCAATAGAGCCGTGGTAAGGAGGAAATCAAAGTATAGTGGGAATCACACATGACTCTATGACGATCTCGGGTCTATAGACTAACCTGTACAAGTGTCGCCAGAGAACTGCTATATGACAATATGTATATATACCATCTAGGAGTTCTCGACGAGTCCTATTCGGTGTACCCATTCTCTAATGAGCACCTGTGTACAATCTTTGATGTCGAACACCAATGGTTGTGGAATCAACCATCGCCCCCAGGGTCAAGAAATGTACACACTAGTCTAATCTGGTAATACCGATGCCCTTTCTCGATATACCATCGACTAGGAACTATTAAAGGATATGCTTATAGACTACCCAGGCCCCACTAGTATGATTTTATCATAATCCTGGTAGTCAAGCATATTCATAAGGGCTTCATCAACATGCGCAACATATCACATGTTCAGATGAAGATAAACTAGATAGCATACTATCATTTCGAGCAAAGATTGTTTCTGTACATATGTATGCCTAGCATCCTATACAATACAGGCCTCTAGGGCATACATATCTAACAGAAAACACTGCAGATCCATTCACAAAGGCCATCCCTCAGACACAGTTCGAGAGGCTATTCGAGATGATAGGTCTGCGATATGCTAGCACATGGCCTTAGTGAAAGTGGGAGATTGTTAGTGTGATATGCCCTAGAGGCCATTATTGTATAGTACTAGCTTGTATATTACATTTTGGAAGCTTGGGATATATACACGGATTTATGACAGTCTTGCTCGATATGGTAGTATGCTACTTGGTTTGTATCTATCTTAATATGTGTATGTGATTCTTTTAACATATCGCTAATACATATTGATAGAGCTCTTAGGATCTTTGCTTGACTACCAGCGTTGTGATGGCAGTCACACTAGTAGGGGCTGGGTAGTCTACAAGCACATCCTTATACAGGTCCCTAGTCGTAGGATTATCGAGACAGGACATCGATACTCCAGAGTAGACTAGTGTATACGCTTCTCATCCCAGGAGGGGAGATGGTCTGTCCTACAGCCATCAGTACGTCGTACTGGAGATAGTATGCAGGTGCTCGTTAGGTTATGAGTACACTGGACAGGACTCGTCGGGAACTGTTGGTTGGTATTATACATATCGTCAGTTAGCAGTTCCCAGGTGACATGAGTACAGCTTAGTCCGTTGACTTGAAACTGCTACTTCGCCTCAAGTGTGTTCCCACTGTTCTTAGATTGCTACCCTACCACGGCTCTATTGATTCGTGCAAACAGGTAGCAGTTGGGTGCAGTCCCGAAGCACTTGGAGGCAGTGGCAGTTAGATAGGATTCGTCTCTTCCGGTATTGGGGGTTGATGTCGCGCTGTGTTCGGAACGCCATTACACAAAGTCGTTGGCCAGGGCAAGTGAGATTTAGTAGTAGGTACTCCAGTAGTTTCTCAGGGTGTTTTAGACTGTACTCCGACACGACTTATACCGCTATTAGGGGTCTGACGCTTACCGCCCCCTAGTCCCGATATGAGACACTCTTAGACGAACAGACCGGACTGTACGGAGATTTTCACATTCAGGCTCAGTAGGAGTTCGGGTGGGTTTCCTCATCAGCCTTCTTATCGACATCTACCTGGGGACCGTTACGTACAGCTAGTACCGCTTGCGGCCTATGGTTAAACCCACTGCCAGCGTAGTGTCGAGTCTTTAGAGTCCCACACAGAGGGTTTCCCAGCTTCGGGCGAAATAATGTAGAGGTCGTATGGTTTTACGAAAGGGTTCGTTCACATATGCGTACTTGTGCACGTATGGTGTTCGGGAGGTTGATACTAGTAGGCTTTGGTTTAAGCCGGATCCTAGTATTAGATTGTTGGGTTGATTTAGTCTCTTTGTATTCGGGTTTCTCTGAACACGGATGCGGGTATGTATATACGGATGGGAGGGACATAGAAGGAGACACATCATTAGGGTTTTGACCATTGACTTGATTAAAACCATTATGAGGTGGAGGAAATTGTTTGCTAATTCTTTATTAATGATAATTGTGTCATGGCTAATTGGTTTGACCATTTGACTTGGTTGACTTTTGTTGACTTAGATATTTTTGTTGGGCACTAGATATTTTTGCTTAGCATTAATTATGATAAGCTTATGGTCAAATCAATGTAGCCATCTCAATTATCAAAAATAAAAGGTTGGTTTTCACTTTCCTCAAGCTCATTCTCTTCATTATTCTCTACACTCATTTTTCTCTCCTTCTTCCCTCTCATAACCCTAGTGTCTCATGAGTTGAGAATCAAGGGCTAGTGAGACTTAGCCACCAAAATCACTCTCTACTCACTCTAGGTCACTTAGTCTAGTAACCCAAGTGATCTAGCTGCCTCATATTGGAGGTTTAGCTCTAAGTTGGAACTCTCGGGTGGATCTTCTACTACATCAAGAAGCCGACGAGGAGGGCTTTCCATTTCACTCCAAGGAGCTTGCAAGGAGAAGGAGGACAGCGGAAAGAAGAGAAGGACTTGGAACTTTAGGTATAATTTTCTTACCGAGTAGATAATACCTCTAGTTAGTTTTGTTAGATATGGTTTAGCTAAGATCTTGTGTTTAAGTCAATGTTACCTTGCTTGTAAAAATCGTTTTTTACCCGTTCCGCCTCCCCGCAAACCCGTGGAGTGTGTAACGTTGACTTACAGTAGTATGCTACCTTGTTTGTGTTAGTTATATGTATGCCCTAGAGGCCATTACTGTACATAGGATGTATATTGTAGTGGATGCTGGGACATATATAGGTAGGACTTTCTTGCTCGACATGATAGTACGCTATCTGGTTGCTCTTTATCTTAACATGTATACTTTCTGTCTCTCTGTTACATGTTGATAAAGCCCTTAGGATGTGTACTCGACTTCCAGGACTATGATGTAGATCATACTAGTGGGGCCTGGGTAGTCTATGAGTACATCCTTCAATATTCCTAGTCGTGGGAATATCGAGACGGGGCATCGATATTCCAGAGTAGACTAGCGTATATCTTCTCGACCCATGTGATGGGCGATGGATGATCCCATATCTATTGGTGCTTGACATCAGAGATGGTATGCGGGTGCTCAGTGGAGACTGGGTATACTGAACGGACTCGTCGAGAACTCCCAGATGGTATTATACCTCACGTCAGATGGCAGTTCTCTGGTGACACCGGTACAACTTAGTCTGTTGACCCGAGATCGTCATAGAGTCTTGTGTGTATCCTACTGTGCTTTGATTTCCACCCTACCACAGCTCTACTGAGTCATGCAAACATGTGGTTTTTGGGTACAATCCCGATTCACATGGAGGCAATGAGCGATAGGAGGGGATTCGTCTCTCCCGGTATTGGGGGTTGATGTTGCGCTTTGCTCGACTGCCCATAACTGGAAATCCCTGGCCAGGGTTGCAGTGATATACTGGTAAGAGTTATCAGTAGTTTCACACTTGTTATGGACCTTACGTCGGCATGACTTATCAAGCTACTGGGGTCTGACGTTTACCACCCCTAGGCGAGATATGCGACATATCAGACGAACAGACCGGACTGTACGGTAAGTGTTGCTGGTTGGATTCACAGGAGTGTGAGCGGGCTTGCTCGTTGATCTTATGATCGCTCAATACCCGGGTGGCCGTTACGTTTAGCAGACCGCTTGCGGCTTGTGGGTGTTTGATATGATCATCACCTACTGCCGGCGTATTGACGAGTCTTTAAAGTCCTACACAGAGGTTTCCTGGCTCAAGCGAAACGAAATAGGAGCGCATATGAGATATGTGCGGGACCGAGAATGGTATCAGCATGTGATACTGTAATCTATTCTCGCGATTCGTATCATCGGTCGGTTATATGTGATATAGCCGGGTTACCGAATCAAGTGTTGATTCGATACATTGATACACTTGATATTGGTCGGTTATATGCGATATGACCGGATCGTTAAATCAAGTGTTGATTTAATGATTTAATCTATAATTATATATTTGATATATTACTTTACATTAACTAGTATTTGTTCACTTAAGATTAACTTTCTCACTTGATGTGCACAAGTAGTATATGTGATATATTTTTGTGCACTAGTTTGTATCATGTTTGATGATACATGTAAACTTGGGTGTGTGTATGACTTACACCAAGTTTAGGTTAATGGTCAGGGTTTTATTTTCTTTATTTATTTTGGTAAAACTAAATGGTGGCTTTTCTTCTTTTGGCTTGAAGCTTCATGAAGCTTCATAGCATCTTTGAAAAGTCTAGCCATTTTGTTTTGTTCATTAACCTAACCATTAGCCTAAACTCTAGTTTAGTCTCTACATGAGTTTACTTCACCCATGGTTGCATTATGATAAGTATTCACTTGATTTATTATTTTAAAAGCATAATTCTTTTTCATCTTCTTCTTCATCTTCTTCACATGAAGAAAAGAAAAGCTTTCTTGAAAATTTCAAGTGATGAAATCAAGTGAGAAATCCAAATCCAAAGTGAACCCACTACCTATTTCTTCATCCTCTACCACTTTCCATGTTGTATAACGTGTTATCTTCATAGGTTTCATGACCTAGTGAAGATGGAGCTTGAGTTTGAGTCGCCTCGACGTATATCATCTTCGGCATCGAAGTCAACGACTTAGCCCGATCATTTCTCCGATGAAACCAATGCTAGAGTCCGGGATCCGGTTGATCGCAGCGGAGGGACGTCATCACGGAGCTAAAGAGGCGGAGGACCGGATCTACAAAGGTTGTAGTCCCTTTCACTCATAGTTAAGTTGTTAACTTGCATTGTTTCGCTTTACCTCTAGTTAACGATCTTCATTAGGGTTTCTCGGCACTTATAAAATTTGAATTGGACATGGTTGATCCCTTGTGGAACTTCTTGAGTGTGCCTAGGAACCCTACAGTGGTATCAGAGCCTAGCTAGAGCTTTAGGCGAAGTGTAGATGAAGCTAGAAGTCCGATCGAACCCGATATCCCCCGATTACACCCCTCTCTGTACAATTTTTAAAACAGTGGATTTTTGTGAATTAAAATTCTCAGAAAATAGAGCAGGAAATTCTAAGAAAAACTGTAGAAAACGAAGCCCTAACTCTGCTGTAGCGCCGCGGAACCGCGGTCTAACCCTGCTTTTGGCTGCGGTTCCGCGGCCGTATGTAATGGTTATGGATTTTTTTTCACACAGTAATGCCCGTATTTGTTTCCTCTGTTCTCTGGGAATTTTTAATTTATATTCAACAGTTGAGTTTTCTGGGTTGTTTTGGGGACTCGATGATTCGATCGGATTGTTTAGCTTTGTCTTTGTGTTTTTCCGGGTATTTTTAGAACATGTTAAAAAGTTCGACCGGATATAAATACCCACTTTTTCCCCTGCCGGGAAATTTCCAAGTGTTGGATTTTTCCGTGGTTTAAGGACGTTCTAAGTAGTGCAAGTAACGCGATGGACCCTCTAGAAGACAACAAACCTTAACTCGATTATGTGACCATCTTGAACTGCCCTTTGAACCTTAGGGTTTGGGGCAGTACGGTGTGCCACATGTGAGGCGTTGGCTTGACCCTTCTACGGCTGGACCGTTGGTACTGTGGCATGAAGTGAATGTTTTTATACTTATTTCATGTGTTGAGCTGTTTCGGGAAAACTTGGGTGTTTGATTGTTCGATCGGAAAGTTTAACATTTTCTATTTGTCTGGAATGTGATACAATATATGGAATCCACAAGTAGTTATGAGATAACTGATTTGGATGTTATAAACATAGCAGTTTAGTCTCACTTGATCGGTTGCCATGGAATTTTGATGTGATCAAAAGTCCGTCGCAATCACGTTGCGTACGCGGATACTCGCCGGGTAAACTTAATAGATAGCCATGCCCCATAGCCCCGACCAAGTGACTGTAGGAGAACCCAGTCGCCAAAAGCATCCGTTCGGGTGCTCGCGGCAGCGGTGTTCCGCCTTAGTGCACTTCGTCGGGGGTGCGGCCGTCTACTAAAGTTTGCGACGAGCATTCGATCAGGATGTCGGGGATCTTTTTGAATTGCCCGACTTGATATTGAATAGAGTTTTCGATAATGAGACTAAAATGCGGGGTTTATAATTGGTTAGGCATGCGATGTCTAAGGAAGTTGCGGATTCCAACTGTTGTAGTTTTACACTTTCTTTTCTGTGACCGTAAGTGTAGTATGTAGTTGTATCACCGGTTTCGTTGCTATACATTGACGACAATCGGTGTATGCATACTTACTTACGATGATGACATGTGATGTTATGTGTTGCTGGATATGTTATATTGGATCGTCGTGTTTGAATAGCCGGTTTTTTATGTGAGATAAGTGTTTTTCTTTTTCATTCATGTAAAAACTTGTATGTAATATTCTTTTATTGGGGCACTTACAGGTTGCGGAAGATGTCACCGTTGATGTATATTATTTACTTTTCCGTATTAGGATAGACCTAAGGAGGGGAGCACAAGTAACCGGGTTCTAGGGTCCAGTGGGAGACCATCTCGAGGAGTCGAGTCCGGGTCTCCTAACTCTAGAATTGGTAGGGTTGCTTGCCGCTCTCGTAGGGGTCTAGGGGTGTGGGATTGGCTATTCATCACGACCGTGGAATCCATGTTTTATATAGGCTCAGAATAAAACACGGACGTCCTAGTATATCCAATATTTCATATGATATTTTCTGCTGCGTTATCTGTGATGTGATCATGTGATATGTTCAGATAGATATTATATATAGTATATATGATATATTATATAGAAGTTGCTTATGTTTTACACCCGCGCTAGCCCTGCCTCGCTCTGCCGTTAGTTACCTAACCTAACGATGCAGACGGGATATCGAGGCGAATGCGGATGGCATAAGCGTACGTTATATTTATCTGTGATGTTTAGGTGGACTTAAATGATGGGATATTTATTAATGTGATTAATGAAAGAAAATAAACCTAAAAGATGTTGTGGAATCGAATTTCAAAAATAAAACAGGTGGCTACAGTTCTTACTTTGCATCGCGGTGTTCCTTGTAGAACATCCTACACCTTATTCGATGAGGAAAGGGCCGAGATCCCTTCACCGGGAGTGACCCCTTTAGCAATAACTGGCAGATGCTACAACCCTCGGTTTGTCTTTTGATTGCTTCTATAGTTTTTGCTTTGCACAGCGGTATATATGATATATCCTGCACCTTATTCGATGAGGAAAGGGCCGACGATCCCTTCACCGGGAGTGACCCCTTTAGCAAAACTAGAAAAGCCTCAAAAACACTCCATTTAAAAACTATTTGATTCCGCAACGAGATCAAGTTCAAAGCGTTAAAGGTTTTCTTAAAAACCATCCGCAACCCTCAGTCATTTTAGGAAGTAGAGTACTTAGTATTCGTGCTGTGTTTGTTGACCATAGTCAAGGCACAGTGTACGGTAGCTAAGTGATGTCTTCCTACACCGCATATGATGCGATTAGTTAGGACAGTGATTGAAAGAATTAAAGTTAACCGCAATCATGATGGTGTCGCTATGCAGCTAGCCGGTTGAGCACGGGTTGAGCACGGGTCGATCCACAGGGAGATGGTTGTATTTCCGTTCTTGTCTTAGACGAGTCAATAAAGAATTTGTATGAGTTTGTTCAATCTAACCTATGTGTATTATTTGCAAGTATAAAGTTGTTAAGAAAAAGATACGAAATTGTAAGCTAAAGAAATCCGTACTCAAAACCTTTGAGCCGAGTCTTGACCAATTGAAGCTAGAGCAATCGGCAACAACGTGGATTAGGGAATTTAAGCGCGGTATTCTTGGAATCCGGCATATTTACCATTGTCCTTCCGTTCTTATCTCTTGCTTTCGCCTCCGGCCAAACCGAACGCAACCGGTCGCGGTTAGGAATCACCGTTACCTTGTTAGGGTAGGGTGCCTAACGGAGCGCTTGCGTATCGTTTGGGCGGAGTTCAATAGAAAATACGGGAAAAGGAAATGAGCAATGAAACGTTAACTTATAATATCGTATTTCTTCTTAACAATAATAATTACAACCATTCACAAAACAAACCAAAAAGAGCAAACGAAAAGAACAAAGAAAAGAAAAGATTACAAGCAAGTAATTAAAGTGCATGGTAATAAATTGCAAGTAATTAAAGACAAGAATGAAAAATGCAAGAAAGTAATTACAAGAACCATAGAACTCAAAACAAGTATGGGATCAATAGCCAACCCTTAAACTTGCAAGCTCAATCAAGAGCTTGCAAGATCAAGAGAAGGGTAAAGAACTCATGTGAAATGAAGCACTAAGGAGAGAACAAAATGATACAACCCCTTGAGACCAATGACCAAAGCTTAAACTTGCAAGCTCACTTAAGAGGTTGCAAGATCAAGTTAAGGTAGAGAGCTCAAGGGGGAAGCTAAGCAAAAAGAATAATACAAAAAACCCTCATCTTCATTGATCTTCCACACAAAAAGCTCTCATTACAATTTTCATGAAGGAAAGAATGAAGAAGAAGAAGAAGAAGACTAAAACCTAACAAAAGAGGCTAAAAGAATTTTAACACCTGGCTTTGCTCAGAACTGGGGTATTTATAGGAGGGGAACTGGAAACCTAGGGCAAGAATCTGCCCCTAAATGAATGTACCAAAATTCCCCCAGAAAACGACACTGAGAGGAGACCATATGGCTGCGGTTCCGCGACCTAGACCCCCCATTGGCCGCAGAACCGCGGCCGTCTTGGTGAGTTGGATCATGGGGTTTTCTGGTAATCCCTGGTTTGATGTTTCCTCGTGTTTGCCAACTTTACACTGCACAAAATCTGTAGGGTTGCTAGGCACACGCTCAAGGGTCTACGAGGCATCAACCATGCCCGATTAAAAAATTAGCCATGCCGAACAACCCGAATACGGAACTTTAAACTAGAGATTAGGCGAAAACAAGCATGCTAAACAATTTAACACTAAGTGAGAGGGATTAAACCTTTGTAGATCCGGTCCTTCACTTCATATGCTCCGTGTTGTGGTCCCTTCGCTGCGATCATCGGGATCCGGACTCTCGAGAGGTTCCACGAAGAGAAAGACGCAACCTTTGCTTCCGATCTTCGATACTAAGATGATCTACCTTGAAGTTTCTTTAACGCAAGCTAACACTCATGAAATGATGTGAACACCCTCATCTAAATGGCAAGGGAAGATGAGGATGATGAAGTAGGATTTTTGCTCTCTTTATTTATATTTTTCTCACAATTATTCATCACCTTTGAAAAATCAAGCAAGCTTTTTCTTGAAAAGAGAATGAAGAAGAAGATGAACAATAATAGAATTGTGATGAATAATAAAAGTTATCATAATAATTTATGCAACCATGGTTGTAGTAACCATTGTAGAGAGTTTACTAGGGTTAGGGTTTGGGTTAGGTCAAAGGGTGAGTCACTTACAAATATCTATCATAATATCTTAACAAAGACAAAGTAAAGCTTCTAGAATCAACTAGAAGGTTTAACCCTAATCCAAACCCTAATTATGTTTAAACTCATCTAAACATGTTGCATTAATAATTATAATATGTTACAATATTATATATCACATATACAATATTTATTGTAACAAAATAAAATAATACATTTAACATATATCGCATATATATCAATGTATTACCCGAGTGAGAAAAAGAATCTTTTAGTGAGCAAATATTAGTTAATGCAATTTAATATATCAAATATATTATTATACATTAAATTATCGAATCAACACTTGATCCGACAATCCGGCTATATCGCATATAACCGACTAATATTTATCCGTACCGATTCATCGAATCAACACTTGATCCGATGACCCGGCTGATATCAAATATCGCGAGAATATAATACGGTATCACATATCGCATTATCCTCGGTCCCGCACATATCACATATGTGCTCCTACTCCGTTTTGCCTGAGTCAAGAAACCTCTGTGTAGGACTCTAAAGAATCGTCAATACGCCGGCAGTAGGTGATGATCATATCAAACACCCACAAGCTGCAAGCGGTCAGCTAAACGTAACAGCTACCCAGGTATTGAGCGCTCAGAAGATCAACAAGCAAGCCTGTATCTTCTCCTGTGAATCCAAACAGTAACACTCCCGTACAGTCCGGTCTCGTCGTCTGATATGTCGCATATCTCGCCTAGGGGTGGTAAACGTCAGACCCCAGTAGCTCGATAAGTCGTGTCGATATGAGGTCTATAACAGTTCGAGAAACTACTGATAACACTTACCAGTAAATCTCAGCAACCCTGGCCAGGGATTTCCGGTTATAGCCAATCGAACACAGCACAACATCAACTCCCTATACCGGGAGAGACGAATCCCCTCCTATCGCTCATTGCCTCCATGCGATTCGGGACTGTACCCAAAAGCCACCTTTTTGCACGCCCTCTTGGACGTGGTATGATGGAAATCAAAGCACAGTGGGAACCACACAAGACTCTATGACGATCTCGGGTCAACAGACTACTCTGTACCAGTGTCACCGGAGAACTGCCATATGACGTATGGTATAATACCATCTGGGAGTTCTCGGCGAGTCCGTCCAGTGTACCCAGTCTCCACTGAGCACCCGTACACCATCCTTGATGTCAAACACCGATGGATATGGGATCATCCATCGCCCATCATATGGGTCAAGATGCGTATACGCTAGTCTACTCTGGTGTATCGATGCCCTGTCTCGATACACCCTCGACTAGGAACAGTTATAGGATGTACTCGTTGACTGCCGTGGCCCCACTAGTATGATCTCATCATAGTCCCAGTAGTCGAGTACATATCCTAAGGGCTTTATCAACATGTAATATAGAGACAATCAGAGTACATGTTAAGATAAAGTACAACCAGATAGCATACTATCATGTCGAGCAAGAAAGTCCTCCCTATATATGTCCTAGCATCCACTACAATATACATCGTATGTACAGTAATGGCCTCTAGGGCATACATATAACTAACAATCTCCCACTTGCACTAGGGCCATCTGTTATGGTATCGCATACCCAACAATTAGCTGCGGTTGAAGCATCTCATATTCAACCATCCCATAAAAGTCTCTACTGGGAAAAAGGCCTTTGTGAGTGGATCCGCGCTGCTGTCCTCTGTGTCTACTCTCCTAACCTCGATCTCCCTGGAGATCAACCATCTCCATGATCAGGTGATACTGCCTAAGAATTATATCTGGATTTCTGATGGGACGGTAGTTCCTTGGCTGAAGCCACAACTCCATTGTCAGACAATGGTAGGAACGAAGTTCATCTCATGAACTTATATATATCCAGACTGCCTCTTTGGTAGTATCCTTGGTAACGATGTATCTTGCCTTTAATCGTCTAGTAAGTCACGGTATCTAGCTTGTAACTCTTCCAACATACCGTCCCTCCACTGAGGGTATAGACAATGCCTGCGACTGACATTCAGTCGTTCTTATCACCCTGGAACCTTTCCAGCGATTCTCCCCAGGATCGATTGATACCATCTCACTACAACTAGTGAGTATCCTAACATCCAATTAGATCTATCTCATAGATCCAAAACCTAGGATTTAAGAGGTATCACTTTGATCCTATATGGAGAATCCTTGTGATAAGCGGAGATTAACCGAGCGTAGCATAAGAAACTCCTTCCCTATCAAGAGTATGTCATCCACGTACTCTACGAGGATCACCACCATACTCCCTACTACCTTTTTGTATATACAAGGTTCATCTACCATTTTGATGAAGTCAAACTCTTTGACTACCACATCAAAACAGATGTTCCAACTCCGCGATGCCTGTTTTATCATATAAAACATCTTGCACACGTTTCCGCTGCTCCCACTGTCTACGAAGCCCTCTGGCTGTGTACTTATAGACGCTCTCTTCTAAAACATCATTTAGAAAAGAAGTCATGACACCCAACCACCAGATATCGTAGTCATGGTATGTAGCCGTGGCAAGTAGGATCTGGATGGACTTAAGCATAGCTCCTTAGAAAAGGTTTCATCATAATCCATACCTGGTCAATGATGCAAACCTTTAACAAGTCTAGCTTTGAAAGTCTCAACTTTTCCATGTACACCAAGTAATCTTCTCAAGATATACTTGCTCCTGATGGGGATTTAACCCTTCAGATAAAGCAACCAAAGTCCATACTTTGTTGGTGTATAAGGATTCCATCTCAGATCGATAAGCATCCAGCCATTCTTACAGAGTCCCACTCCTGATGGCCAGCTCGAAACTAGTTGGGTCATCATCTCATGATGCAATCCTCGCTCCCACTGTCATTGAGAAACCGAAGTATCTCTCAGGTGGGTGAGGAACCCTACTAGATCGGCGGAGAGGCTGAGGTTCGTTGGAGACTATTGAATCCTTTGGTTCTACCAAATCATCAGCTGTAGTTTGTATAGCTGGAACATTTCCAGTTCTACATTACAGACCTTGCCTCGAGCTTGTCCGGATTTTGCTTTTAGACATAGGCCGGACAACCCCAAATCTTAACAAACTTAAGATATGGGCTCTTCCCTTTCCATATCACATATGAAGTGGTAGGCAATTGATTTGATTTGAACCCTATTCAATAGGTATGCAGCTTCTCAAGTGCATAACTCCCAAAAGGAAATAG
The DNA here is from genome assembly GCA_030015575.1 of Agapanthus africanus. NCBI lineage: Eukaryota > Viridiplantae > Streptophyta > Magnoliopsida > Asparagales > Amaryllidaceae > Agapanthus > Agapanthus africanus. The sequence goes on from JASDDO010000022.1 coordinate 209,107,762, forward strand.
GAAACTCAGTAGTACTCATCATAGAGCACACCATATCACATAGGGTGCTATTGCTCCACCCCGATACACCGACGTGCTGTGTGTATACGGAGGAGTAATGCTGAGAGAGAATCTCATTCTCCTTTAGAATAGCCCAGGAATTCCGTGCTCAAGTATTCTCCTCCTTGATCTCATCAAAGGACATAATACTTATACCCGTTGTTGGTTCTCTACTTCTAACTTATATTCCGTGAATATCTCAAAAGGTTCGGACTTGTGTTTCAGCAAGAACATATGTCTGAATCTTGAGAGATCATCAGAGAATGTAATGAAGTACAAAGAACCAGTCTTGGCATGTGTAGACAGGAGACTTCCATACATCAGCATGTATCAATCCCAAGAGTTCACTAACTCTTTCTCTGTTTCCAATAAACAGAGCTGTGGTCATCTTATGTTTGTGACATGACAGGCAAGTTTCACAAGATGTAAATTAAAACTAATTTAAATATGCATCTAAATGTAACTTTAGCCAGTCGGGTCGCATTGATATGACCTAGTCTACAATGCCTCAAGAAGGATTCGTTCATTTCTGAACTCTTCCTCTTGTGTGTGTTCTGTACGTTAAGAACTGTGGTTTGATTTAGAACGTCAATGTTTTTAGATAACGTGCCTGAACCGATCAACTCTTGATATAGGAAATGTTCAAAACATTATCCAACAATACAAAATTATATCCTTTCTTTACTAATAAAGAGACTGATATGATTTTGTATATCAGGTTCGGTATCTAATAACATTTGTTCAGAATCAATGTATTCCGGTAATACAGGGTGACAGTGACCAACAGACTTGGCTGCAATACTTGCACCGTTTTCTGTCTCAGTAAACTTATCACCCGTTCTCAGTTCTTTACCTATCTGTAGCCCATGTAACAAATTACATATACGGGATCCTGATCCGGTATCACATACCCAGGACGTAAAGGATACTGAGAAACAGTTCTGTGTAATGAACACACCCGAAGATGATGCATCAACATGCACTTTCTTCGTTTGGGTGGCACGGGAATTCTGGTAATCCCCAATTTCCTGCTCTGTCCTATAACAATTATAAGTTGGAGCGGGACCAACGTTCCCCAGCTCAGTATAACAAGCGGGTTCGGTCAATATATCCATTTTATTATCTTGATTAAGGCGTGATATGGTCGCTATCTGGAGAGAGAGAAGAAAACACTCAGCGTATGCTCTTGCAAGATTAGATTGGTTATCTAATATATCTAATCAGGATGTCTCCCACTGTTTTAATCAAATCTTCCTTCAAACCTTAAAAGGAAAAACTAGCCGGGATTAATTACATGCTACAAGTTCGCCAATCTTTCAGCCAGGCCAGTGTCAGTACTTTGAGGGAGGTCCCCCGTGCTTTCGCACGAACCTAATTAAAGTAAACCTCATTTTCCCAGAGGCGTAACCCCGTTAACACCTTTCTAGACACCTACTTGATCGGCTAATTGTAATGTGTAAAACTCTCCCAGGAGTAACTCTTACTCGCAGCGGGTATCGGGATCCAACTATCTCATAGAAGGTATGCAATCTCATTGCAAATTTCAACACTTGAAATTCCCAATAATATTTTACCCCTAACGTGCTATGACCTTAACGAAAGCCAACAAACCATAGCCCGCTAGTCAAGTTCAACCCTGTACATTTCTTGATTGAATTAAACCCACCCGCACGACCCTTGACGAAAGCCAACAAAGCCGCACGACTACCCTAATCCAATCGCATCGTATGCTAGCAGATAAGCAGCATATAGCTACCGCACACTGCACCTTGACGAAAGCCAACAAATGCAGCACGAATACTATATACAACTTATCTGAAATGACGGAGGGCTACGACGGGTTTTTTAGAAAACCCTTTGCGTAATGAACTTGATATCGTTGTAGAATCGAGTGATTTTAAATGGAGTGTTTTTGAGGCTTTTCTAGTTTTGCTAAAGGGGTCACTCCCGGTGAAGGGATCGTCGGCCCTTTCCTCATCGAATAAGGTGCAGGATATATCATATATACCGCTGTGCAAAGCAAGAACTATAGAAGCAATCAAAAGACAAACCGAGTTTGTAGCATCTGCCAGTTATTGCTAAAGGAGTCACTCCCGGTGAAGGGATCTCGGTCCTTTCCTTATCGAATAAGGTGCTGGATGTTCTACAAGGAACACCGCTATGCAAAGCAAGAACCGTAGCTACCAGTTTTTAAAACAAGTTTCTACAACATCTTAGGTTTTTTTTATTTCATTAATCTCATTAATGAAGTCCCATTTTATTATGCTTCACAAGCATCTATTTTGAAACGAAATCTGCAATATAACATATATCTCATATATATATATATAATATAAACATTCGTCTCAGGCAGTAATATGATCTCATCACAGAACATTGCAGCAGAAGAACATATATGAAATATTGGATATACTAGGACGCCCGTGTTTTCAATACGAGCCTGTATAAAACACAGATTCCACGGTCGCGATGAATAGCCAAACCCACATCCCTAGACTCCTACGAGAGCGGCAAGTAACACTGCCAATTCTAGGGTTAGGAGACCCGGTCTCGACTCTTCGACATGGTCTCCCACTGGACCCTAGAACCCGGTTACTTGTGCTCCCCACCTTGGGTCTACCTAATGCGGAAAAGTAAATAATATACAACGGTGACATCTTCCGCTACCTGGAAGTGCCCCAATAAAAGAATATTACATACAAATGAATTATACATGAATGAAAAAGAAAAAACTCTCATCTCACATAAAACCCCCGGCTATTCAAACGCGACGATCCAATACAACATATCACAGCAACACATAATATCTCATATCATCAACGTAAGCAAGTATGCGTATCCCGATTGTCGTTGATGTATAGCAACGAAGCCGGCGATACACCACATACTATGCTTACGGTCACAGAAAAGAAAGTGTAAAACTACAACAGTTGGAATCCGCAACCTCCTTAGACATCGCATGCCTAACCAAATGAATTCCTTAGACATCTCATGCCTAACAATTATAAACCCCGCATTTTAGTCTCATTATCGAAAACACTTTTCAATATCAAGTCGGGAAATTCAGCAAGATTCCCGACGTCCTGATCGAATGCTCGTCGCAAACTTTAGTAGGCGGCTGCACCCCTAGATGCCGTCGACGAAGTGCACCAAGGCGGAACACCGCTACCGGGAGCACCCGAACGGATGCTTTCGGCGACGGGGTTCTCCTACAGTCACTTGGTCGGGGCTATGGAGTGAGGCTGTCTATTAAGTTTACCCGGCGAGTATCCGCGTACGCTACGTAATTGCGACGGACTTTTGATCACATCAAAATTCCGTGGCAACCGATCAACTGAGACTAAACTGCTATGTTTATATTATTCAAATCAGTTATCTCATAACTACCTGTGGATTCCAAATATTGTATCACATTCCAGATAAACAGAAAAAGTTAAACTTTCCGATCGAATCATCAAGCACCCAAGATTTCCCCAATATATCTCAACACTTGAAAACAGTTTAAAAACATCCATTACATGCCACAGTACCAATGGTCCAGCCGTAGAAGGGTCAAGCCAACACCTCACATGTGGCACGCCGTACTTCCCCAAACCCTAAGGTTCAAAGGGCAGTTCAAGATGGTCACATAATCGAGTTAAGGTTTGTTGTCTTCTAGAGGGTCCACCGAGTTACTTGCATGACTTAGAACATTCTTAAACACGAGAAAAAATCCAACTTTTGAAAATTTTTCCGACAGGGGAAAAAGTGAGTTATTGATATCCGTTCGAACTTTTTAACAGTTTCTAAAAATTATCCGGAAAGCCACATAGACAAAATCTAATACTCCGATCGAAACATCGAATCCCCAAAATAACCCCAGAAAACTCAACTGTAGAATAAATATTAAAAATTCCCAGAGAACTCAGCACCGTGTAATATGAATTACTGTGCAAAATAGGAGGGGTGACGTCATCAAAGGGCCGTGGAACCGCCGCAGAAGCCAGGCTTCTGCCGCGGTTCCGCCGCACTTTTGACGAATTACCCCCTCGAACTTCACAGTAATTCTAATAAGACCCTGCTGAATTTTTTAGAAATTTTTAATTGACAAAAATCCAAATTTTCAGAAAATTTCTAGAGAGCAATTTGGAGTCGGGGTTTCGGGTTCGATCGGACTTTAAACTTCGTCTAGACTTCGCCTAAAGCTCTAGCTTGGCTCTGATACCACTGTAGGGTTGCTAGGCACGCGCTCAAGGGTCTACGAGGCATCAACCATGCCCGATTAAAAAATTAGCCGTGCCGAACAACCCGAATACGGAACTTTAAACTAGAGATTAGGCGAAAACAAGCATGCTAAACAATTTAACACTAAGTGAGAGGGATTACAACCTTTGTAGATCCGGTCCTTCACTTCATATGCTCCGTGTTGTGGTCCCTTCGCTGCGATCATCGGGATCCGGACTCTCGAGAGGTTCCACGAAGAGAAAGACGCAATCTTTGCTTCCGATCTTCGATACTAAGATGATCTACCTTGAAGTTTCTTTAACACAAGCTAACACTCATGAAATGATGTGAACACCCTCATCTAAATGGCAAGGGAAGATGAGGATGATGAAGTAGGATTTTTGCTCTCTTTATTTATATTTTTCTCACAATTATTCATCACCTTTGAAAAATCAAGCAAGCTTTTTCTTGAAAAGAGAATGAAGAAGAAGATGAACAATAATAGAATTGTGATGAATAATAAAAGTTATCATAATAATTTATGCAACCATGGTTGTAGTAACCATTGTAGAGAGTTTACTAGGGTTAGGGTTTGGGTTAGGTCAAAGGGTGAGTCACTTACAAATATCTATCATAATATCTTAACAAAGACAAAGTAAAGCTTCTAGAATCAACTAGAAGGTTTAACCCTAATCCAAACCCTAATCATGTTTAAACTTCTCTAAACATGTTGCATTAATAATTATAATATGTTACAATATTATATATCACATATAAAATATTTATTGTAACAAAATAAAATAATACATTTAACATATATCGCATATATATCAATGTATTACCCGAGTGAGAAAAAGAATCTTTTAGTGAGCAAATATTAGTTAATGCAATTTAATATATCAAATATATTATTATACATTAAATTATCGAATCAACACTTGATCCGACAATCCGGCTATATCGCATATAACCGACTAATATTTATCCGTACCGATTCATCGAATCAACACTTGATCTGATGACCCGGCTGATACGCGAGAATATAATACGGTATCACATATCGCATTATCCTCGGTCCCGCACATATCACATATGTGCTCCTACTCCGTTTTGCCTGAGTCAAGAAACCTCTGTGTAGGACTCTAAAGAATCGTCAATACGCCGGCAGTAGGTGATGATCATATCAAACACCCACAAGCTGCAAGCGGTCAGCTAAACGTAACAGCTACCCAGGTATTGAGCGCTCAGAAGATCAACAAGCAAGCCTGTATCTTCTCCTGTGAATCCAAACAGTAACACTCCCGTACAGTCCGGTCTCGTCGTCTGATATGTCGCATATCTCGCCTAGGGGTGGTAAACGTCAGACCCCAGTAGCTCGATAAGTCGTGTCGATATGAGGTCTATAACAGTTCGAGAAACTACTGATAACACTTACCAGTAAATCTCAGCAACCCTGGCCAGGGATTTCCGGTTATAGCCAATCGAACACAGCACAACATCAACTCCCTATACCAGGAGAGACGAATCCCCTCCTATCGCTCATTGCCTCCATGCGATTCGGGACTGTACCCAAAAGCCACCTTTTTGCATGCCCTCTTGGACGTGGTATGATGGAAATCAAAGCACAGTGGGAACCACACAAGACTCTATGACGATCTCGGGTCAACAGACTACTCTGTACCAGTGTCACCGGAGAACTGCCATCTGACGTATGGTATAATACCATCTGGGAGTTCTCGGCGAGTCCGTCCAGTGTACCCAGTCTCCACTGAGCACCCGTACACCATCCTTGATGTCAAACACCGATGGATATGGGATCATCCATCGCCCATCATATGGGTCAAGATGCGTATACGCTAGTCTACTCTGGTGTATCGATGCCCTGTCTCGATACACCCTCGACTAGGAACAGTTATAGGATGTACTCGTCGACTGCCGTGGCCCCACTAGTATGATCTCATCATAGTCCCAGTAGTCGAGTACATATCCTAAGGGCTTTATCAACATGTAATATAGAGACAATCAGAGTACATGTTAAGATAAAGTACAACCAGATAGCATACTATCATGTCGAGCAAGAAAGTCCTCCCTATATAAGTCCTAGCATCCACTACAATATACATCGTATGTACAGTAATGGCCTCTAGGGCATACATATAACTAACAAAATCTTCCAGAATATCTTCAGATTTCTTTGTCCAAGATTGCATTATTTTCTTTACTTTTGACTTCTATCTCCCTCGAGCTCCGCGCACCCATTGATTCTTGTGCAGCCCCCCTCGTGCTCTGTGCTTGTCCGAGACACGAATGACCACTGTCATATGTCTTGTCTCTGGAACTGGTACTCGGCACTGGACGGATATGGATAACCGGAACCCGGCTTTTACCTGCTGTGACAGATGTTCTGTATTTGGTGAAACTGTGGAGATTTTATCTTGATTTGCAATATTTGTACTGGAAACCTGTACTCTGTAAATATGTAACAAACACGGATTAAAAGCAACTACCTATAAACACACGAGCATAAGAACGAGCGGTATAAAATGCAGTATTCTGTTATGAACAGACAGTCGCGTGACTTTGTTGACCTTAGTTAAGGGTCATATGGGTGGGTCTAATTAATCACGAAATGACGGGTAGAACTTGACTAGTGCTTATGATTTGTTGACCATAGTTAAGGTCATAGGTGCTAGGGGTAAAAACCTTTATCGGGAGTTTCAAGTGTTGAAATTTGCACTGAGATTGCATACCTTCTATATGATAGTTGGATCCCGATACCCACTGCAAGTAATTGTTACTCCTGGGAGAGTTTTGCACTTTACAATTAGCCGATCAAGTAGGTGTCTAGAAAGGTGTCAACGGGGTTACGCCCGTGGGAAAATGAGGTTTATTTTAATTAGGTCCGTGCGAAAGCACGGGGAACCTCCCTCAAAGTACCGACACTGGCCTGGCTGAAAAATTGGCGATCTTGTAGAGTGTAATTAATCCCGGATAGTCTTTCCTTTTAGGGTTTGAAGGAAGATTTGATAAAAACAGTGGGAGCCATCCTGATTAGATAAAATATATAACCAATCTAGTCTTGTAAGAGCGCACGCAGAGTGTTTTCTTCTCTTTCTCCAGGTAGCGACTATGCCACGCCTTAATCAAGAGAATAATATGGATGTATTGACCGAACCCGCTTGTTATACTGAGCTGGGGAACGTTGGTCCTGCTCCAACTTATAATTGTTATAAGACAGAGCAGGAAATAGGGGAATACCAGGATTCCCATGCCGTCCAAACGAAGAAAGTGTATGAGATGTATCTCCTTCGGGTGTGTTCATTATAAAGAACTGTTTCTCTATATCCTCTGCGTCCTGGGTATCTGATACCGGATCAGGATCCCAGATATGTAATCTGTTACATAGGGCTACAGAAAGGCAGAGAACAGAGAACGGGCGATAAGTTTCATGAGACAGAAAACGGTGCAAGTGTTGCAGCCAAGTCTGTTGGTCACTATCACCCTGTATTACCCATACATTGATTCTGAACGAATGTTATTAGATACCGAACCTGATATACAAAATCATATCAGTCTCTTTATTAGTGAAGAAATGATATAATTTTGTATTGTTGGATAATGTTTTGAACATTTCCTATATCAATAGTTGATCAGTTCAGGCACGTTATTTAAAAGCATATACATTCTAAATCAGACCATAGATCTTAATGTATAAAACACACACAAGAGGAAGAGTTCAGAAATGAACGAATTCTTCTTAAGGCATTGTAGACTAGGTTATATCAATACGACCCGACTAGCTAAATTACATTTAGATGCATATTTAAATCAGTTTAAATTTACATATGAAACTTTCCAGTCATGTCACAAAGATAAGATGACCATAGCTCCGTTTACTGGAAACAGAGAAAGAGTCAGTGAACTCTTGGGACTGATACATAGTGATGTATATAGGTCCCCAAGTCTACATATGCCAAGACTGTTTCTTTGTACTTCCTTACATTCACTGATGATCTCTTAAGATTTGGACACATGTTCCTGTTGAAACATATGTCTGAAGCTTTTGAGAAATTCAATGAATATAAGTTAGAAGTAGAGAACCAAAAACCGGGTAGAAGTATTATGTCCTATGATAAGATCAGGGAGGAGAATACTTGTGCATGGAATTCTTGGACTATTCTAAAAGAGAATGAGATTCTCTCTCAGTATTATTCCTCTGAATACACCACAGCACAACGGTGTATTGGGGTGGAGCAATCGCACCATATTGGATATAGTGTGCTCTATGATGAGTATTACTGAGTTACCTGTTTCCTTTTGGGGGTTATGCACTTAAGAAGCTGCATACCTATTGAATTGGGTTCGAATCAAGTCAGTGCCTACCACTCCATATAAGATATGGTATGGGAAGAGCCTATCTCTTAAGTAAGTTAAGATTTGGGATTGTCCGGCCTATGTCAAAAGCAAAATCCGAACAAGATCGAGGCAAGGTCAGTTCTGTAGAACTGGAAAGGTTCCAGCTATACAATATTGCAGCTGATGATTTGACAGAACCAAAGGATTCAATAGTCCCCGACGAACCTCAGCCTCTCCGCCGATCTGGTAGGGTTCCTCACCCGCCTGAGAGATACTTCGGTTTCTCGATGACAGTGGGAGCGAGGATTTCGTCATGAGATAATGACCCAACTAGTTTCGAGCAAGCCATCAAGAGTAGGGACTCTGTAAGAATGGCTGGATGCTTAGTGATCTGAAATGGAATCCATGTACACCAACAAAGTATGGACTTTGGTTGCTATATCTGAAGGGTTAAATCCCCATCAGGAGCAAGTATATCTTGAGAAGATTACTTGGTGTAGATGGAAAAGTTGAGACTTTCAAATCTAGACTTGTTGAAGGTTTTCGTCATCGACCAGGCGTGGATAATGATGAAACCTTTTCCAAGTGGCTATGCTTAAGTCCATCCGGATCCTACTTGCCACGGCTACATACCATGACTACGATATCTGGCGGTTGGGTGCCATGACTACTTTTCTAAATAATGATTTAGAAGAGAACGTCTATAAGAACACAGCCAGAGGGCTTCGTAAATAATGGGAGCAGCGGAAACGTGTGTAAGTTGCTTTACAGAACAAAGCAGGCATCGCGGAGTTGGAACGTCTGTTTTGATGTGGTAGTCAAAGAGTTTGACTTCATCAAAATGGTAGATGAACCTTGTATAAATAAAAAGGTAGTAGAGAGTAAGGTGGTGATCTTCGTAGAGTACGTGGACAACATACCCTTGATAGGAAAAGAGTTTCCTATACTACGCTCGGTCAATCTCCTCTTATCACATAGATTCTCCATATAGGATCAAAGTGATACATCCTAAATCCTGGGTTTTGGATCTATGAGATAGATCTAAATGGATGTTAGGATTCTCACTAGTTGTAGTGAGATGGTATCAGTTGATCCTGGGGAGAATCACTGGAAAGGTTCCAGGGTGATAAGGTCGACTGAATATCAGTCGCAGGCATTGTTTTTACCCTCAGTGGAGGGACGGTATGTTGGAAGAGTTCCAAGCTAGATACCGTGGCAAACTAGACGATAAAGGCTGGTAACATCGCTATTAAAGATACTACCAAAGAGGCAGTTTGGGTGTATATTGGTTCATGAGATGAACTAGGTTCCTACCATTGTGTGACAATGGAAGAGTGGCTTTGTCCCAGGAACCCTGGTCCCATCAGTGACCCAGACATATTCTGAGGCAGCATCACCTGATCATGGAGATAGTTGATCTCCAGGGTGATCGAGGTTAGGAGAGTAGACTCAGAGGATAACACGGCGGATCCACTCACAAAGGCTTTTTCCCAGAGTGAGACTTATATGGGATGGTTGAGTATTAGATACTGCAACCACTGCTACAGATGGCCCTAGTGCAAGTGGGAGATTGTTAGTTATATGTATGCCCTAGAGGCCATTACTGTACATAGGATGTATATTGTAGTGGATGATGGGACATATATAGGTAGGACTTTCTTGCTCGACATGATAGTACGCTATCTGGTTGCTCTTTATCTTAACATGTATACTTTCTGTCTCTCTGTTACATGTTGATAAAGCCCTTAGGATGTGTACTCGACTTCCAGGACTATGATGTAGATTATACTAGTGGGGTCTGGGTAGTCTATGAGTACATCCTTCAATGTTTCTAGTCGTGGGAATATCGAGATGGGGCATCGATATTCCAGAGAAGACTAGCGTATATCTTCTCGACCCATGTAATGGGCGATAGATGATCCCATATCTATTGGTGTTTGACATCAGAGATGGTATGCGGGTGCTCAGTGGAGACTGGGTACACTGAACGGACTCGCCGAGACTCCCAGAAAGTATTATACCTCACGTCAGATGGCAGTTCTCTGGTGACACTGGTACAACTTAGTCTGTTGACCCGAGATCGTCATAGAGTCTTGTGTGTATCCCACTGTGCTTTGATTTCCACCCTACCAAGGCTCTACTGAGTCGTGCAAACAGGTGGTTTTTGGGTACAGTCCCGATTCACATGGAGGCAATGAGCGATAGGAGGGGATTCATCTCTCCCGGTATTGGGGGTTGATGTTGCGCTATGCTCGACTGGCCATAACTGGAAATCCCTGGCCAGGGTTGCAGTGATATACTGGTAAGAGTTATCAGTAGTTTCACACTTGTTATGGACCTTACGTCGGCATGACTTATCAAGCTACTGGGGTCTGACGTTTACCACCCATAGGTGAGATATGCGACATATCAGACGAACAGACCGGACTGTACGGTAAGTGTTGCTGGTTGGATTCACAGGAGTGTGAGCGGGCTTGCTCGTTGATTTTCTGATCGCTCAATACCCGGGTGGCCTTTACGTTTAGCAGACTGCTTGCGGCTTGTGGGTGTTTGATATGATCATCACCTACTGCCGGCGTATTGACGAGTCTTTAGAGTCCTACACAGAGGTTTCCTGGCTCAAGCGAAACGAAATAGGAGCGCATATGAGATATGTGCGGGACCGAGAATGGTATCAGTATGTGATACTGTAATCTATTCTCGCGATTCGTATCATCGGTCGGTTATATGTGATATAGCCGGGTTACCGAATCAAGTGTTGATTCGATACATTGATACACTTGATATTAGTCGGTTATATGCGATATGACCGGATCATTAAATCAAGTGTTGATTTAATGATTTAATGTATAATTATATATTTTATATATTACTTTACATTAACTAGTATTTGTTCACTTAAGATTAACTTTCTCACTTGATGTGCACAAGTTGTATATGTGATATATTTTTGTGCACTAGTTTGTATCATGTTTGATGATACATGCAAACTTGGGTGTGTGTATGACTTACACCAAGTTTAGGTTAATGGTTAGGGTTTTATTTTCTTTATTTATTTTGGAAAAACTAAATGGTGGCTTTTCTTCTTTTGGCTTGAAGCTTCATAGCATATTTGAAAAGTCTAGCCATTTTGTTTTGTTCATTAACCTAACCATTAGCCTAAACTCTAGTTTAGTCTCTACATGAGTTTACTTCACCCATGGTTGCATTATGATAAGTATTCAATTGATTTATTATTTTAAAAGCATAATTCTTTTTCATCTTCTTCTTCATCTTCTTCACATGAAGAAAAGAAAAGCTTTCTTGAAAATTTCAAGTGATGAAATCAAGTGAGAAATCCAAATACAAAGTGAACCCACTACCTATTTCTTCATCCTCTACCACTTGCCATGTTGTATAGGGTGTTATCTTCACAGGTTTCATGACCTAGTGAAGATGGAGCTTGAGTTTGAGTCGCCTCGACATAGATCATCTTCGGCATCGAAGTCAACGACCTAGCCCGATCATTTCTCCGATGAAACCAACGCTAGAGTCCGGGATCCAGTTGATCGCAGTGGAGGGACGTCATCACGGAGCTAAAGAGGTGGAGGACCGGATCTACAAAGGTTGTAGTCCCTTTCATTCATAGTTAAGTTGTTAACTTGCATTATTTCGCTTTACTTCTAGTTAACGATCTTCATTAGGGTTTCTCGGCACTTATAAAATTTGAATTGGACATGGTTAATCCCTTGTGGAACCTCTTGAGTGTGCCTAGGAACCCTACAGTTTGTTTCTACCTCAATATGTGCATGTGTTTCTTTTAAGCATATCGCTTATACATATTGGTAGAGCCCTTAGGATCTTTGCTTGATTACCACCGTTATGATGGCAGTCACACTAGTGGGGGCTGGGTAGTCTATAAGTACATCCTATACAGGTCCCTAGTCGTAGGATTATCGAGACGGGGCATCGGTACTCCACATTAGACTAGTGTATACGCTTCTCATCCCAGCAGGGGAGATGGTCTATCCCACAGCCATCAGTACGCCGTACTGGAGATAGTATGCAGGTGCTCATTAGGTTATGAGTACATTGGACAGGACCCGTTGGGAACTGTTGGTAGGTATTATACCTATCGTCGGGTAGCAGTTCCCAGGTGACATGAGTACAGCTTAGTCCGTCGACTTGACATTGCTACTTCGCCTCGAGTGTGTTCCCACTGTACTTTTGATTACTACCCTACCACGGCTCAAAGGAGTCGTGCAAACAGGTAGTAGGTTGGTGTAGTCCCTAAGCACTTGGAGGCAGTGGCGGTTAGATAGTGTAAGTGCACGGCGGCGCCCCGGCCGTCAACCCGACGGCCAAACGCGGAAACGGTGATAAACTTTAAATTTTGCGGACTTAGCAAACCGGCACCACCGCGCACTAAACCCCGGATCGTGCCATTAAACTAGTCTAAGCTATCTAGAGAAGGGGTAGAGAAGTATACCATACGATCCGAGTCCTCCGGTCTTCATCTCCACTCCGATCTCCTCGCGGGATCTCCGTCCGTCTCCTCCTCGTCGGAAAGGGCACCACGAAGCCGGGTACTTTTACGGGCTCCCACCTCAATACCGAGGCAACTCGCGCATGAAGCCGGCTACTCGACATGCTCAAGATATGCTGTAGGGAGTGTAATGTAGAATGTATGTCTCACTTTGGGGTTGGTTGCCATTTGAAGAGGATGGAGGAAACAAAGATAAGAAAAATGGTGCTTGCATTTTTCTTGGCATGGAATGAGATCAAGAATGAAAACCTCTCTCAAAGATGAAGCTCTCTCTTCTTCTCTTTTCTTCTTCTCACTTTCCTTTTTTTCAACCATGATAATAATCTCTCATCCATTTAGAAATGGTGGAGGATAACAATATGAAGCAAGAGGGAGGTGAGTGTAGTAAAAGGAGGAGGGTGACCACATCCAAACATAATCATCACTAAACTTTACATCAACCTCAAATCCATCCTAATCTCATAAATACATGAAAAGCAAAGATGCTTATCATATCAACCCTTATGCAAATAAGTCCTCCACAAAGTGTAATTTGCAAAACTGCAAATAACCCCCTCCATCGGAAAAGTCCGGCCGGGAAAGAACAAAGGAAATCCGGCCGGAACGGAATGCAAAATGGCAACCCTAGAAAACTGGTCCCGTAATAAATTACAGGAAAACCCCACACTGTGCATACACACCCGCATTTGTATTCCGACCGGATACAAATGCAATGAGACAAAATCTACACTGTACTAAACTAGGACCGGCTTAAGCCAAAGCCGGCTAGTAATATCCGTTCGATCCTGATCCGTGCAATACCGCACGTATCTGATCGAACCCTGCCATATAACCATACGGCCACTAGTACAATCTGTCCGATCCTGATCCGTGCAATACCGCACGTATCTGATCGGACCCTGCCATATCTCCATACGGCCTCTACAGCGTTTCGCCCGAAACTTGAGTAACTGTAAGTGTGGTGGACTCTAAAGACTCGTCAATACTATGGCTGTGGATTTAACCACTAGCACGTCAGAGGTATAAGCCAATACGTGACGGGCCACCAGCTATTGACTAAAAGGGACGTCGATGAGGAAGCTCACCCCGACACCCAACTGAGCCTGTCAGTGACAATATCCGTACAGTCCGGTCCGTTCGTCTATGAGCATCGCATGGCGGGCCTAGGGGGTTGGTAAAAGTCAGACCCCCAAAAGCGGTACAAGTCGTGTCGGAGTGTAGCCCAGAACACCCTGAGATACTACTGGAATACCTACCAGTAAATCTCCTTGCCTTGGCCAAGGTCTTTGTGTAATGGCTCTCCTAGACACAGCGCGACCTCACCCCCAATACCGAGAGAGACGAACCCCTGAAGATCCGCTCACTGCCTCCATGTGGCTCGGGACTGTACCCAACTAAAACCTGTTTGCACGACTCCTTTGAGCCGTGGTAGGGTAGTAATCAAAGTACAGTGGGAACTCACACGAGACAAATGACGATCCCCAGGTCGATGAACTAACCTGTACACATGTCACCTGGGAACTGCTATCTGACGTCAGGTATAAGACCAACTAGCATGTTCCCGGCGAGTCCTGTTCGGTGTACTCATAACCCAATGAGCACCTGTATACATCTTAGGTGAACCAACTGACACCAGTGGCTTGTGAGACCGGCCACTGCCCCTCGTCGGGGTCTCGACTGTATACACTAGTCTACTCTGGAGAATCGATGCCCTGTCTCGAAACTCCTACGACTAGGGACCTTTTAAGGATGCGCTTATAGACTCCAGCTCTCACTTATATGATCGCCCTCATACTGCTGGCAGTCAAGCAAGAATCCTAGGGGCTCTATCAACGTGCAATAGCGACATGTCATGTCACCTAAAGCAGTACACGATGATAAAGGTAAACCATATAGCATACTATCATCTCGAGTAAGACTGTTCTACCGGGATAGGTCCTCCCTCAATCATTGCAATCACGTGCCTGTGATCCAATAATCGACTCTGAGGGCACTATCTCCAACAATCTCCCACTTGCACTCAAGGCTAATTATTGCGATGTCGCATACTCACAGCCCGTGTGATACAGAACACCCAACTCCTCTACTAGTCAATCTCACAAAACTCGTTTGCGAAACTATTGCGTTCGAGGAATAGCCTCAGTGAGTGGATCCGCTCGGGTGTTTCTTTCTATGTCTCTCTATATCTCAAGTTCGCGGAGAAAGCCATCTCCTGAAATGAGCAATACCTGTCTTAGAGTGTCTGGATGTCTGATGGGACTTAGCTCATAAATGAACTCCAAATCCAAACTTCTTAGACTGTATCGTCAACTGAACTTAATCAGTATCCTGCGCCATGCCACCCTCAGTATTGCCTTGGACCACCTGTCCAAAATACTGCCCCTCGTCAGAAGGAAAAACTATAACTCTGACAACCTCCTTGTCGTCCAGGTCACCTTGGAAGCCTGGAATGATAACTGTTTCTCGGATGAGGCTGTCGTTATCATATCCCTAGAACATCCACTTATGTTCTAAAACTGCTTCCGACTGTTTCTCCAGGATTGGATCAATATCAACTTATTGCATGTAATGCAAGAACAACATCTGGTGTGGTACTTGACATCTCATGATTGACTCAATTGCCTAAGCAAGTGATCTGCCAATCATGAGTATCCCTCTCCCCTTTAGTCTATAAGACACCTTTAGAGAGGGTGACTCCATTACCTGCAGGTGTACTACCGTGCCAGGAGTCGTCCATTCTAAATACTCATAGAATGCTGTCAAGGTACCCAGATTAGGAAACCACCCAAATCTAGATCTAAAACCATAGATCTAGTAACCAGAATGTCTGATATAATGTCCAAGTCCTTTGTGGAGAAACCACTGTGTGACGACCAAAGTATAACCGATCATAGTATAGGAGTTTCCTTTCCTACTACCTTCTCAACAGATCCATCCCCTATTCTGATGACGTCAAACCTATGACTGTCACATCAGAAACAGATGATCTATCTCTGCTACATCTGCTTTAGTCTATAAATAGACATAAGCCTGATGTCCACCAATGCTTCCGCTGCTCCCACTGACTACGACAACCCTCTGGCAGAGTCATATACACATACACTTGTGAAGCTAGTTCAGAACGACGCTATACTCATCCTCCTGCCGGGTCTCGCAGCCTGGAACAACAACAATGGCAAGTGTGGGTAAACAAGAACTTCCCTGTCACCGTCCTTGAGGCTACCGAAGTACCTCTCGGGTGCCTGAAGTTACCCACCAAATCTGCGGAGTGGCCAATGGAATGTCAATTCAGATTGAATCTTTAGGTTCCTTATCAAATCTTCAGTAATCGTTTGCGGTTCTGGAATCACTTCCAGCTCTACCATACTCCCACTGCTGTTTTTGAAAAAATCCATTTTTAATAAAACTGTGGCGAGTCTTGAACAATATTTCTATTGATCTCCCAGATGGTAGAACGTCAACCCTCGTCATAGCCTGGGTCAACCCACAAACAGCCATTACAGAAACGTGCCTATGAGTTATCCAGAGTCTGGTTTTAAGCATAAGCCGGACAACTCCCCGTACCTTAACATCGTTAAGATATGAACAGTTCTATATCCAATATAGAATCAGAGGCACTGATTTAATTGAACCAGATTCAAATCATGCAGCTGTCTCCAGTGCATGTCAACAGAATGGAAGGAGGTCGATCAGCGTTACTCAACTTAGGAATACTTCCAATTATGAGTAACCTGAAAGAGAAGTAATTTCTCTTTATTATTACTATCAACTGAATACCATGTACAAGTATCTACATCTTCGATCACTTTGAAGAATCCCGATACTTGCAACACCTGGTTCTCTACTTTATTCTTATACCTATAACTTCTCAAAACTTCGACCCTGTGTTTCTACGAAACACTTGTCTAAGAACTAGAGAAGTCATAAGTAAACAGAATACAGTACGAGGACCAACCCCTCTGTCCTAGTGGACACTGGACAATATACAATACTCTGTATAAGTCCCCTGAGTCTTGCGACTCAATCACTGTGTGTCGTAGGTTGAAAACTGTACTTTTGGTTAAGAAGAATTACACCGCTGTTCAATGCTCCTTACCTAACCATCCAATGATATAGGTAAATGTCATCGACATAATATCAAAAGGTATATCTCACTCTATAAAATAGACGTACAGATATATCAATTTGAAATTGGTGCACAACAACGGATATTCAAAACCAAATATTTGCCGACCGGCAAACAACCCAGATGATCTCCTCAAATATCACTGATTACAATGAATCCCGATATAATGAGGATGATCACCTAATTCCCAATAACTTACTCCCACTCATCATCTGTAAAACCATACAGATGTGAGAATCATACCTGGTAAATACATACCCTGGAGTAAGTGTCTAATCGGGAAATCAGTTTTCCATTAACATTACACAGTGAAACTGAAACATTAAAATGTTTCGATGGGGTATCCTGGTATTCCTAGTAATGCCTCTTCCATTATCCAGATTCACAACTATAACCGTATAATTCTTTGCCACCTCTCCAAATCCCTTCATATGTCTTTAGTCATTACCTTCTGTACACCCCTTTAGGCCAAATGGTTTTCTTCCTTCCCTACCGTTCGGCACCAGCCTATGGTTTGGAAGAAGACTATCCAAAAAGCATAAAGGGTGTACTGACCTAATCCTAGGAGCACTCGCAGCGCGAGAGAAGGTGAAGATAAAAGACACCTGAATGTACTTTATTCCTATTTCTCCTGAACCAGGATCCATCCCCGAACTGGAACGAGTTCCTTTCGAGTTCGTATATAACCATACGATGGATTATCCAATAAAATGGGATCTTCGTAGTAATACGGAGTGTCCTGGAGAAATACAAAGGTGATTTAGGATTGGCGAAGAAATACTTGGTTTGGTCGTGAATATCTGTTGCAATTTACTTTGCCCTCTTACTAATCCCTTACTTTGTCTTAACTTAATACCTTCTGTACACCGTTTAGGCTAATTGGCTTTCTTCCTTCCCTACCGGTCGGCACCAGCCTATGGTTTGGAAGAAGACTATCCAATTTGCGTAATAGGTGTACTACTCCTAAACCAAGGAGTACTCGCAACCTGAGAGAGGGTGAAAAGAAAAGACAACTGAATAGTCCTATCCGTTTTCTCCAGAACCGGAAACCATCCTCGAATAAATTCCTTCGAGTTCGTATATAACCATACGATGGTTTTGTCCAATGGAAGTGGACGTTCGTAGTAATACGGGGTGTCCTGGAGAAAAGGGTAAAAGTAGGAGTGGCAATGAGGTCTGCAACTCTGACAATCCAAAAGCCAGTGTTAAGTAGGTTCGGTCAACTTGGTCACTGAGTCATAATCTAGGGTCGGGTCAATGGTCGCTGCCAGAGAGAGAGAGAAAAGAAACACTCAGCGTGCACTCTAACCTAGATCAGAATGGTTACCAATTTATCTAATCTGGAAACCTCCCACTGTTCCTCAAACTCTCCTCCAAACCTGAAAGAAGAATTAGTCGGGGTCACCCGAGGAGTAAACCAACTCATCAGTGGGAATCGGGATCCAACTCTCATCGCATGATAACGTGACGGAATCCGCTCACGGTATCACACTCCAGAAGGTATGCGCATATCTGGCAAGTTTCAGTTCTTTTGAAACTCCCGATGTGATTTTTACCCCATGCTCTTATGACCTTGACGAAGGTCAACAAATCATAAGTCACATGTCAAGTTCTACCCGTCATTATCCAGGGTTAATTTGAATCCACCCGTACAAGCCCTTGACGAAGGTCAACAAGGCTATACGACTGTCCCAAACCAACGCATCTATCTATACAGCAGAAAAGCAACAAGCAGCTACCATACACTATGCCTTGACGAAGGTCAACAAACATAGCATGAATACTACGTGTTACTCGTCTGAAACGACGGAGGGCTACGAATGGTTTCTGGCGAAAACCTTTAACGTAATTAACTTGATATCGTTGAAGGAACGGATAGCTTTTTAAAATATAGTGACGAAAACCGTTGCTAAAGAGGTCACTCCCGGTAAAGGGATCTCGGCTCTTTCCCCGTAGAATGGGGTGCAGGATATTCCAAATGAATACCGCGATGCAAAGCAAAAGTAATCGGCTATAGTGAAGTTAATGCCTTGACACAAACTTTTGTCCAAGGGGTCACTCCCGGTGAAGGGATCTCGGCCCTTGCCTCGTCGACTGAGGAGCAGGATATTCCAAATGAATACCACGATGCAAAACAAAAGTGAACGTCCTTGCAATAACAGCTTTTTGAAAAGTGTTCCAACAACATCAGATTAGGTTTGTTTTTAACTTGCATTGATCCGAATCAATGCAGTCCCATCAATTGATCACACCACAAAGAACGAAAATATACTGATGTACGTATATGCCATCCGCATTCGCCACTGGGTCCCGTCATTACCCGTTAGGTTAGCTTACTAACGACAGAGCGAGGACTGGACTAGCGCGGATGAAAAACATATACAACATCTACTAATATATATACCAATATATTATATTTCGCTCAAGGCGTGAAAAGAAATGCAACATCACAGAAATGTATAGCATCACAGAACAATACAGATATCTGGGATCCCCGGGTTTCACAGAGCCACTACTGAAACCCGACGTTCCCCTGGTCATGTGGATAGCCTGTGCAATGAAATCCTAGACCCCTACGGGCGCGGCAAGTCACCCGCCAAAACCTGAAGCGAGGCAGCCCCCTTCAGCTCCGTGAATGGACCACCCAGCACTCCACGGAATCCAGCAACTTGGGCACCCCTCCTGGGTCAACCTGTACCCCCTACGAGTGCGGCGAATAGCCCGCCAATCCTAGAGTGAAGCCCCCTCCGTCCTAATGCCATGAGATGCGGGCTTGTTGCCCTCTAGAACCCGGCTATCCGTGCACCCCTCCGCGGGGTAATCCTAGTACAGAATGTAAAATATACATACACCGGGTACATCGACCGCAACCAGGTCGTGCCCCAAAAGAATAATACAAACAGGCAGTGACGGCAATCCACATGTCGGACGCTCGCCCCGCAATATCAAATGTACATGATACAACAACACTGTACTAGCATTGCATCCAGGCTATCCCCCACGACCGATCCGCAACATCACAGCATAAACATAGAACATCAACGTGAAAGTCACGTTCGCAAATCCGTCTAACCGGGCTATAGCAGTTAGACCGGATTTACCGATCGAGTGACATTCACGGTCGCAGATATAATGTAAATACTGTGAAAAATGTGTTTAAAATATCCGATCGATCAAAAATTAACAAGTGGGCCCTCAATCAAAACTGTAGCACTCACAGAAATCCTGGGCCCAATTTTAATATTCCAAAACCCATATTTTAAGCCCAGAAGGCCTCTGAAAAAATTTGGTGAAGTGATGTGAATAGTGCGCGGCGGAAGGGCGGCGGGAAGGGGGTTTTCGCGGCGCTTCCGCGCTCCCACTGTGGAGTTACTTCGTCAAATTTTTACAGAACTCTTAGATTTTCCAGTACATCAATATTTTACAACCTGAAAAATTTTTCGAGACCAAAAATTTTCAACAGAAACTGATTCGAACTAAAATGCAGTTTTGGAACATTCGATCGATTGAAACAGAAAAACACATTACACCAAGCTAGACTATATTAATGGCGAGGCTCTGATACCACTGTAAGTGCACGGCGGCGCCCCGGCCGTCAACCCGACGGCCAAACGCGGAAACGGTGATAAACTTTAAATTTTGCGGACTTAGCAAACCGGCACCACCGCGCACTAAACCCCGGATCGTGCCATTAAACTAGTCTAAGCTATCTAGAGAAGGGGTAGAGAAGTATACCATACGATCCGAGTCCTCCGGTCTTCATCTCCACTCCGATCTCCTCGCGGGATCTCCGTCCGTCTCCTCCTCGTCGGAAAGGGCACCACGAAGCCGGGTACTTTTACGGGCTCCCACCTCAATACCGAGGCAACTCGCGCATGAAGCCGGCTACTCGACATGCTCAAGATATGCTGTAGGGAGTGTAATGTAGAATGTATGTCTCACTTTGGGGTTGGTTGCCATTTGAAGAGGATGGAGGAAACAAAGATAAGAAAAATGGTGCTTGCATTTTTCTTGGCATGGAATGAGATCAAGAATGAAAACCTCTCTCAAAGATGAAGCTCTCTCTTCTTCTCTTTTCTTCTTCTCACTTTCCTTTTTTTCAACCATGATAATAATCTCTCATCTATTTAGAAATGGTGGAGGATAACAATATGAAGCAAGAGGGAGGTGAGTGTAGTAAAAGGAGGAGGGTGACCACATCCAAACATAATCATCACTAAACTTTACATCAACCTCAAATCCATCCTAATCTCATAAATACATGAAAAGCAAAGATGCTTATCATATCAAC
This sequence comes from Agapanthus africanus, assembly GCA_030015575.1. NCBI lineage: Eukaryota > Viridiplantae > Streptophyta > Magnoliopsida > Asparagales > Amaryllidaceae > Agapanthus > Agapanthus africanus. Next base: position 209,129,302 of record JASDDO010000022.1, read on the forward strand.
CCTTATGCAAATAAGTCCTCCACAAAGTGTAATTTGCAAAACTGCAAATAACCCCCTCCATCGGAAAAGTCCGGCCGGGAAAGAACAAAGGAAATCCGGCCGGAACGGAATGCAAAATGGCAACCCTAGAAAACTGGTCCCGTAATAAATTACAGGAAAACCCCACACTGTGCATACACACCCGCATTTGTATTCCGACCGGATACAAATGCAATGAGACAAAATCTACACTGTACTAAACTAGGACCGGCTTAAGCCAAAGCCGGCTAGTAATATCCGTTCGATCCTGATCCGTGCAATACCGCACGTATCTGATCGAACCCTGCCATATAACCATACGGCCACTAGTACAATCTGTCCGATCCTGATCCGTGCAATACCGCACGTATCTGATCGGACCCTGCCATATCTCCATACGGCCTCTACAGCGTTTCGCCCGAAACTTGAGTAACTGTAAGTGTGGTGGACTCTAAAGACTCGTCAATACTATGGCTGTGGATTTAACCACTAGCACGTCAGAGGTATAAGCCAATACGTGACGGGCCACCAGCTATTGACTAAAAGGGACGTCGATGAGGAAGCTCACCCCGACACCCAACTGAGCCTGTCAGTGACAATATCCGTACAGTCCGGTCCGTTCGTCTATGAGCATCGCATGGCGGGCCTAGGGGGTTGGTAAAAGTCAGACCCCCAAAAGCGGTACAAGTCGTGTCGGAGTGTAGCCCAGAACACCCTGAGATACTACTGGAATACCTACCAGTAAATCTCCTGGCCTTGGCCAAGGTCTTTGTGTAATGGCTCTCCTAGACACAGCGCGACCTCACCCCCAATACCGGGAGAGACGAACCCCTGAAGATCCGCTCACTGCCTCCATGTGGCTCGGGACTGTACCCAACTAAAACCTGTTTGCACGACTCCTTTGAGCCGTGGTAGGGTAGTAATCAAAGTACAGTGGGAACTCACACGAGACAAATGACGATCCCCAGGTCGATGAACTAACCTGTACACATGTCACCTGGGAACTGCTATCTGACGTCAGGTATAAGACCAACTAGCATGTTCCCGGCGAGTCCTGTCCGGTGTACTCATAACCCAATGAGCACCTGTATACATCTTAGGTGAACCAACTGACACCAGTGGCTTGTGAGACCGGCCACTGCCCCTCGTCGGGGTCTCGACTGTATACACTAGTCTACTCTGGAGAATCGATGCCCTGTCTCGAAACTCCTACGACTAGGGACCTTTTAAGGATGCGCTTATAGACTCCAGCTCTCACTTATATGATCGCCCTCATACTGCTGGCAGTCAAGCAAGAATCCTAGGGGCTCTATCAACGTGCAATAGCGACATGTCATGTCACCTAAAGCAGTACACGATGATAAAGGTAAACCAGATAGCATACTATCATCTCGAGTAAGACTGTCCTACCGGGATAGGTCCTCCCTCAATCATTGCAATCACGTGCCTGTGATCCAATAATCGACTCTGAGGGCACTATCTCCAACAGATAGGATTCGTCTCTCCCGGTATTGGGGGTTGATATCGCGCTGTGTTCGGAAGGCCATTACACAAAGTCCTTGGCCAAGGCAAGCGAGATTTACTGGTAGGTACTCCAGTAGTTTCTTAGGGTGTTTTGGGCTATACTTCGACACGACTTATTGCGCTATTAGGGGTCTGACGCCCTCTAGGCCCGATATGAGATACTCTTAGACGAACAGACCGGACCGTACATAGATTGTCACATACAGGCTCAGTAGTAGTTCGGATGAGTTAGCTCATCGGCCTTCTTATCGACACATGCCTGGGCAGTCGTTGCGTGCATCTACTACCGCTTGCGGCTTGTGGTTAAACCCACGGCCAGCGTAGTGTCGAGTCTTTAGAGTCCCACATAGAGAGTTTCCCTGCACCGGGCAAAAGGTGTAGAGGCCGTATAGTTTTACGGCAGGGTTTCGACCACTTACGTGTATTTGTGCATGCATGATGATCGGGCAGATAATACTAGTGGGCTTTGGTTTAAGCCGGATCCTAGTATTATATTGATGGATTGTTTCGTCTCTTTGTATTCGTGTGCTTTAGAATGCAGATGCGGGTATGTATATACAGATGATGGGCATTCTCGTAATTCCTCATGATTGGCTTCTAGAAGGGGGACACCTATTAGGATTTTATTCCTTTTGGATTAAACTAAATAGGTGGAGGAAATGAGGTGGATTTGAGCATTGAACCAAGCATGGCTACTTGGTGACTCATGGTCATGAGTCACCACAAGATATTTGTGAGGGTTTGTTGATATTTTATTATGATATCTATCTCATAAAATATCTCATATTCTTCATATCATCTCAAGAGGACAGCCAAGCTTTTATCAAGCTCATTCTTCACTAGCTTTTCCTCAAGTGACCTTCTTCTTCCTTTAACCTTAAAGCTCTCATGTGTTGAGAATCCTAGGGTTCCAAGAGACAAAGTAACTCATCTCCACTCTCTACACCATCTAGGACTTCTAGTTTAGCGAACTAGAAACCGTAGTTACCTCGGATTTGATGTAGGAGCTCGGACTATAGACTCTCGGGTGGATCGTCTTTGACTCGAGGAGGCCGTCGAGGTTGTGTCGATCCATTCCAATCCTTAGAGCCTACGAAGACGAGGAGGAAAGCGATGAAGACCCGAAGGACACGTATTGTGAGGTATAACTTCGTATCCGAGTAGTTAAAACTCAAGTAGTTTGCTAGCTATGGTTTATGTTCGATCCTTGGTTCTAGTTGGTGTTGCGAAGCCCATAAAAATCATTTTTTGCAATTTCCGCCTCCCCGCGAACACGTGGGGTGCGCGATATCGACTTTTACTAACGTCGTTATGGTAGTGCGTTTATTCACAATAGCGAATCTCTGACAGAAGAGCATCTCCATCTCGTCGAAGGTATTCACGGAGTCATTTGGGAGTTCCACATACCATTCGAATGCTGTGCCTGCTAGACTGCCGACGAACCGTCGTAGGAGCAGTATAGCATTTCATCCAGTATTGTAGCATATGGATTTAAATCATGCGATGTGTTGGCGAGGGTTCCCGGTTCCTTTGTATATGTGGAACGTCAGAAGTATATATTCTGGCAGGTACTGTATTTGATCGTAGCATGCCGGATATGGTCGACCAGTCTTGATTGACCTAATTGCGGCTTCACTGGCATAATGAGCTTTGATTTGCTGAGCGATATATGCGTCCAGTTTTACTTTTCAGATCATTTCTTCCTCAGCCGTTGATTAGGCTCGCAGAGGCTTTGAAATGTCACCATTGTCTTTAAAAGGGACTACCGGCGTTTCATCTGCTAGTGGTTCCGAATGGACCATCATTCTGTCCATATTCTGGATCAGAAGGGCCATCTGGTTCATTTTAGTGGACATTTCTACAGCTTCTTCATCTCTCTTTTTTAGAGCGCGCTTTAGGAAATCAATATCCGACTCTTTCCCTACTCTTTCTTCGGGTGCGTCCTCGGGATTTTCCTTAGGCTATAGATTAGCGAGTGCTGTCGCCTAAGAAAGCATCTCCTGCAGCTTTTCATGTTGCAGTTGAGCCTTTGTCAGGGACTGAGTATGCGGTCCGCGACTAGTATAAGTGTGGCATTTGTCTTTGGAGTTCACCATGTAGACTATGTGAACTACTATGCCCTCAGGCTTGGGGCGTTTGGAGCTTTGACCCTCGGAGTTTGCCTCTGGCACTTAGGGTTTATCAGGTCACTCTTTTTTATGAGAAGCTGCTTTAGGAGGAACTATTGTATCAGGATCTGTCTTGGAATGAGTCCCCTTGTATTTGAAAGGGGATTTGTCAGGATTTGGCTGACGTTTAGAGGAAGAGCTGCGATTGACGACTGAGTCATTCACCTGCTTCCACACCTTATATATAGATGACAGAAGTTCTTTTAGGGAGCGAAATGGTTTCTGCTCTCGTGGGATCTCCATGGGCTGCGGAGATTTTTTGAATATTGCGGTGGGAGAATTTTTTCTGACCCTTCGCAACCGTTCGAAACTGTTCCCGGTTGGATCAGCAGCATTCACCATGTAACATTTCAGAAAAATAAAATATTATTTTTGGGAATTTAGATAATTAAATAATGAATATTATGAATATTTTAAAGTTTGGGGACTAGTTTTAGATGATATGGTATAATTATATACCGATAAATTGGAAAATATTTGGAAAGTTATAAGAATTATTGAATTGAAAGTGTTTATGTGATATGAGCAAATATAGACTTTTGAATACTTATTTATAGATGGGTTAATTACTAAACTTGATTAGTAATTACTAATTATGCACATGCCATGCACCATGTTATATGGTAACAATACTTGTTACATTTCTTAATTTGATTGAAAAACCATGCTTGTATCTTTTGTTACTTGGATTTCATATGTTTGATATTTGAAATTTAAAAGGAAAAAAAAGAAAAAGAAAAAGGAAAAATAATTTTAAAATGTGGCATGGGAGGGAACAAGGAGGTACGGGCTTAGGAGAGAGAAGGAAAGAGAGAGGGTGAGGGGTCTTTGACCATGGGCTCAATTGTGTTTCACTTCATCATTTCTTTTTCTCTTCTCCCTCACCATGGCTGCCCTCTTCCCCACCTCTTCTACCACTCACCACAACCCCAAATACACCTCAAAACATCATGTTTCCTTATTTAATATTGTGCACATGCCCACTACAAGTATAGTGGATCAAGAAAGTTTGGATTTTGAGCACTTGGGGCAACTCAAGAAAATTCTTGAGTTGCTAAATGAGATAATTCTTTTACCATTTGTGTAGTAAGTCATTTCCTTTAGCATTTATTTTAGTTTAGAATTGGTTTAGTGAGGATTAGTGATCTTGGAAATTTCCAAGATGAGCTTTTAGGGGATTTATTTATGGTTTGTTAAGGTGTAATTAGTGACCACAAGCTTGTTAGTGTATTTCTGGACCAACACCTTGTATAGAAAACCCAAGACTTGAATTTAAAACTTTCTATGTCGGTTTTGTGATGATATTGGGGACTACAGGGAGTCTGGAATGACCCGAGATTTTTACTAGAAAAACTAGCAACCCCAGAGACCTATATTGGACACTAGGAGACCACCCTGAGAAGACGAACCATAACGGAGCAACCCTGGCCGAGCAGGCCGGTGTGGCCGGCCAAAGTATGGGCAATGGTGTCAGGTTGCTTCTGTAGCTCACATACCCTATATACTACCCCCCTGTAGTGCTAGTTTAGCCTAATTTTACCTGAACCAAAATCTGGAACCATTTTCTTTAGTTGCTTTTTTGATTTGTAGCTTTTGCATGACTTGAAGTTTTGATGTTTGTGTTTTTTATCGGTCGCTTGACGTTTGTACGTCGATATCGGGAGTCGTTTGGTTGATTTGCAAGAGTAGACCATAGGTTCTAACCTATGTGTGATACGTGTGCCATTTTGGTTTTCGTGCGCGATTTCGGTTTATGATACTATGTATTTATATATGTAGGCACCCTCACGTGGACTTCGGATAACAAGGAAGAGCACGACGACATCGACTTCGGCAAGCAAGGATCAAGGTGAGTAGATGCATATCTACGGGGGAAGTCGGGTGGATGGCGTATAGCACAACATATTATATTTATATTTAAGTGTTTTGTGATACGTGGATATTTAGCATGAACGGCTTAAGGAGAGCATGGGTTAGTTTTAATGTAGTTGGAAGAAAACGTTCTTAGTTTAATTTCTTACTCGTGAAACCTTAGAGTATAAGTTGACACACACACACACATGCACACACATGATATGTTTTTGGTGAGTATGGTTATATGTATGTGTGTGTGTGTGTGTGTGTGGATGTGTTAATACACACACACACACATACGTATACACGGGTGATGAGAATGGTATATGATACTCGGAGGAGAGTCGATATGATCGGGCATGATGCTGTGAGATCGGTTATGTGATTTGGGTCGTGTTATGATATACGACATGATATTATAGCGGATTGATGGGCGATGTGTTTTCATACACACGCGGATATATGTTGATGGTATCGGAATGTACTAGACTTTAGATCAGTACCCCAAGTTCATGATATTATGATAATGATACCATATGAATAATGAGATAAATGTGATAATTGACCCGTACCCCGATTTTGGGATGCCATACGATGGATTTTACCGTATGAAGTATAAATTTGATGATTGATCCGCACTCTTGACTCGAGGATGTCGTATTATATAGTTTATCGTACGTGACGCTATTGAGGCGGGATCACCGACTACTAGATATATCGACTCGGACTTAGGTGGATTTCCTTACCCGTTCGATTAGTCTCTTAGCTTCGTTCTGTAGTTTACTTGGTAGATGTTAGATTGGCTTGAGTCATACTTATTTTTCAAAACTAATGGATCGTGAGTGTTTTCAAAGGACATACCTTTTCTTAAAAACACAATAGCCCATATTTTCTAAAAACCACGATTCGTGCTATTTCAAAGGCCAAAACTGTATGACTCGTATAGATAAACGTATATTCTTATATGTTGCGGTTACTACATCTTTTCCATGTATTCATGTTGTTCTTATCACATTGCATGCTTATACCTGTGTTTTATTTAGTATTATGAACCCCTGTTGTCAGGACACCTGCACCATTACCGAAGATGCGTATGCTCCACGTACACTTTCTTGCCGGCTCACACACATCATCATCGGTAATTTCCATGCCACGTACACATTAGAAATATTACTTCATTGGTATAATTGTTAGCGGGTAGTTTCAACATAATACCAGTACGCTTGCTTTCGTATGCTAGTTAATTATTGCATTTATTACTGAGATACTTCATGCATTTATATATTCATTTGTCATGCAATATTATGGGGTTTTATGCCGGTAATTCACTGTTTATTTACTCTCGAGTTTGGGATTTCGGATTTTCATGAGATTCTGGATTTGGAGAAACCGCAAGGTTTTATAAACTCATTATCATTTCTAAATAATAGAAATTTGCGGTTTTCTCGTGATATGATATTTGTGATGTCCACCATGGGTTTTCTCGGTTCTTGAGCGGTATCATACACCCGATTCGAGGTAGGGGTAGGGACCGTCTGCGGGTGCATGGTGGGCTTGGTGCGTTATCCCGGGGCAAGAAGATCGTATAGAAAGACGTTGAGCGCGGCAGGGGAGCACTACCGACCGGTGATTGTATGGAGACTCGACGGATATCCGGAGGATACCGTTCGGAGTTATGGGCCGATCCTGATCATGCGGAGCCCGAGATATTGAGATTTGATGATACGGGCCATTCCGGATTGCCGGAGCCCGAGATATTGAGATTTGATGATACGGGCCAGTACGGATTGCCGGAGCCCGATATTGAGATAATGGGATATATATTTTGTGTCGATGCTTGACTCGGATTCTTTTTTGATTTCATTGATGATACTCCGATTTTTATATAGAAATCTCACTGAGATAAGAAAACAGTTTTCTTATTCAAGATGTTTTCTATTTTCATTCTTAATGCATTCGTACATCATATATGTGATATGTTGCTATCTGAGGCACTGCCATGAGCACTTGGTATTACACTTATGTATAGATGTTTACCCTTACCATTATTAGATGCTTCAGGTTATATTATTATGAGGATATTATTGTATGACCTAGGAGAGAGTCATACATGCGATTTTCTACTCGGTGATGTCTTCTACTCACGAGTTGGAAACTCACCCCCGTTGTGCCATAGTTTCTTGCAGGTTTGGCCGTACATGTTTCGTTGCGGTTTGCTGGCACACTGCATCTTTCCAGGTGATTTCTTGGGTAAGTGGGTTCACTTGCATCGTGACAACCGTTGTACTTTTATTTACATTCAGTTGTATCTAGTAAACTCCATCAACCAGACTTGTATTATTTGGACAGACTTAGAAAACCAGTTGCTTATTCTTTCGACCTTAGAGTCGCGCGCTTGTATTTTTATGGTTTTCTGGTTTCCATGACGATGTTGGATTTCATTCTGAGTTTTGATCCTCGCCTTTCGGCGTTGTATATTATATGGATTGAGTGGTTGTTTCCGCCAATTGGCGAAGAGCTAGCTCCCACTTGGGGATGCCTTTATTCATTATATATGTGTATGCATGTTTGTACCCGTTTGGGGCCAATATTTACAAAGGAAACTCTGCCGAAATTTTTGGAAATGACTTGATGTTTTAAAAAAAATATTTACTACGACTTTCAAAGTAAATTTATATGTTAACTTTAAATAAGTATTTCTTCACTCTCTTTTTAAATGGTTTAGAGTTCTGGGCTTTTGGTTTACTTGAATTAGGTGGGGTCCTATAGACTTCACATGATTCAAGTGCCAGTCACGTTCCATTCCGGGTCGTAACACACCACTGGGGTTAAAACAGGAGAACTGCCCCCAGCTTGTCTTATTTGACGCCGATATCGATGTCGGTGATGTCTTGCGACCAGAATTTGATTAGCCTCAAGATTTTGCTGAGCCTGCCCCCTGTTTTCTTTGAGAGCTTGAGTATTTTGTCCCCTGCGTTGACTTTGGCCTTTGGAAGGCACTAGTTGTTTGGAGACCGATTCTGTAGGCAAAGCAGAAGCTTGAGGAGCCATCCTGTGGAAGATAGACTTCTTCTGGGTTTCCTCCTTCGGTGTTGAGGTACCGAGGGTGGGAGGTGGGAGCATAGACCCAAAGATAAGCCCATTGATTTCTTGAAGCACTGGATTGCAGAGATTTGAGACTGCAAGTGGCCCATATTTGACTCCACCAGATTTAACAGAGCCTGAGTTACTGTGGGTGGAAGCAAATGCCATTCTTCATAGAGACGAAATGCCGACTTCAGTATCCCATCACCCAAGAACAACTACAAACATTTATACCGCGATTATTTGATCGCAGAAAAACACGACACACGAAGTGTGGAGTGGAAAGAGAAAGAGGTCCCACCGGGCGTGCAAGAATCTGTTCACCACCGAAAGACAGAGACCGGGACGTTGGGGCATCTGTCCTGAATTTGGGGGAAAATGATATTTGGACTTCTCCATCCACCTCTCCGAAGATACCAAGTTGATTTATGGCACCATATATCGGAGATTTGGATAGATGCGACCGCTGTAGTAGACTTCATCAGATTCCCCCTTGTTTGTATGGGTTTTTTGATTGTGGGGACGCTCTTTCCTGCAGGTGTAAGCCTATGCAGTTAATTACGTTATCGTATTGCGATAACCACTTTCTCCTTCTCCAGCAGTTCACTTCGTGTCGTGTGTTGTTTTTGTTTATTTTTGGTTGCCCGTGAATTGTATACGGAGACTAGTTTATGTCGTCGCCCGTAGGACGCGGATTAGTCCAAATCCGTATATTTTAGATTTGGGCTTGGGTCAAGAATTTGCTTAACGGGGTCCGCGTTGGAAGCTTGGTTTGCCAACGGGAATGAACTTAAGACGTATTTCTCACATTTATGAGGTCCATCCGTTCATAGGATATTTGAATTTGATATAAGAATCGTTAGTCATAATTGAGACTAAAATGAACTTAGAAACAAATGAGCATATGGGCCCAATTATTTTAGTTTAAGGACATCATGGTCCATTATCACCGTCTTTGGGGCGACACGCTAGTTTAGGGACATCTCGGTCCAACAATCTCATTTTGGGAACGAATATTATTTTAAGGACATTTCTGTCCCATATTCCCATTTTGTGAACGAATGTTAGTTTAAGGACATTTCGGTCCAACATTCCAATTTTGGGGACGAATGTTAGTTTAAGAATATTTCGGTCCAACATTCCCATTTTAGGGACGAATGTTAGTTTAAGGAAATTTCGGTCCATTATTCATCTTACGTGGATGTGTATTTTTTACGTGGCGGAGTGAACGATGGTGACATGGAATACGCCCAATTTAGGACGCGATCCAATTTGAGGTGTGCACGTTAATTTGGAAGTGCATCAATGTGTGATGAAAGGAGTTGTTGGTTGTCGGGACCTGCCACCTCTCTGAAGACGTTGAGGAATTACAACGCCCTATATCAGAGGTGTGGAAAGTTGTACCCTTGAACCAAATCCTTTATTTGAGCGAAAAGATCGTGGTGGATCATCTAAAAATCATTAACCTTATTTGAGACTAAGATTATCTTAGGAGATATGAGATGAATATCATTTTGGATATCATCAATGAGAGATCATTAGTCATGTTTGAGACTAGGATCAGTTTGGAAATCACGGGCATATGGTCTCTCTTGAAGAATTAAAGAGGTTTAACCTCAGGAAACTTAGCCAATTTAGGCTAAGATTGGGTTTCTGTACTACCCAGCAGTGCTAAGCACTTAATTATACAACACTCACGTGTGTTTCACATGAGGCGCTTAACTAGTGCTAAGCACTAGTTTCTTGTGGCGCCCACGTGTGTTTCACATGAGGCGCTGCACTAGTGCTAAGCACTAGTTTTTTGTGGCGCTCATGTGTGTTTCACATGAGGCGTTGTACTAGTTCTAAGCACTAACTTTTTTAGGCACTCACATGCGTTTCATGTGAGGCGCTATGTAACTTGGCCTTGAGAACTCACGTGCTTTTCATATGAGCCACTGAGTTCTTTTGGAGATTTAATTTCTGTTGATATTTTTAGAAATCTTAAATCTCTGTTAAAGGTATTTTGACCATCAACGATCACCAAGATCATTATTTTGAATATCTGGGATCATCTTCTTTAACAACTAAGTTCTTGATTTGAAGGAACTAAGTTCCTGGAGTATTATGAACTCCATGTTTTCCATGTTCATGTTTTCAGAGAGGTTAAACCTCTTTTAATGGTGTTTTGACCATTAAGGATCACCAAGATCACTATTTTGAGGATCTTGGATCGGGTTCTTTAAAGAACTAAATTCTTGATTTGAAGGAACTAAGTTCCTGGAGGATTATGAACTCCATCTTCTTTCTTTTCAATTTTGTTCTTTCCTGAATCTTTGATTCTCAAGAACAAGATCTTCCCGATGAGAATTGAATTCTCAACTTGTGGGAGATTTGTCTTACAGATCTCAGATCCATGGAATGAACTAAGTTCTTTGAGAAGGGTTAAACCCTTATATATGATATGAAAGGTAAAGGAGATGTTTTGATCTTGATATTTTCTTTACCTAGGATTTTGAGGAAGAAGATCTTGTTTGAGAATTAAATTCTCTGTTGTTTTGTGGGAGCTTTTGGGAGCCTTTTGTATTTTTTTTATAGAAGCTTATAGGTGCTCTCATCCCCCTTAGATTTAATCTCCTTACTCCTATTTATAGGAAAAGAGAAAAAATCAATTTGTTGAGAAAATCTTTAATTGAGAGATCATGATTGATTTCATAATCAATCAAAATGATCTTTTAGATAAATCGGTGAATTTTATTCACCGTTGGATTTTTAATCTAAAGGCTCTCTGTTTAACAGAGAAGATTTCTTGTTTGTTTAACAAGATTAGGAAATATTTTCCTAAGAAAGATTTTTATTCTATCATATGAATATCTTGTTAGTTTAACAAAATTAGAATTTTATTCTATCATATGAATATGTTGTTAGTTTAACAAAATCAGGAAAGTATTTTCCTAACATAGAATTTTATTCTATCACAAGATTAGGAAGATATTTTCCTATATAGAATTTTATTCTGTCTAATAGAGAAGATCATTCTTGTTTGTTTATCAAGATTAGGAAATATTTTCCTAAGATAGAATTTTATTCTATCATATGAATATCTTGTTAGTTTCACAAGATTAGGAAATATTTTCCTAACGATAGAATTTAATTCCGTTTAACAAAGAAGATCTCTCTTATTTTAGGAAGATCAGGAAAATATTTCCCATATAAAATTTAATTGTATCATTGGATCTTTGATCCAACAGAGAATATCTTCTTTATTTATAAAGATCAGAAGAATATCTTTCCCTAATAGAATTTAATTCTATCATTTGATGATTTATTATCACCATTGGATATTTGATCCAAAAGCTCTGTTTAACAAAGAATATCCTAGATTTTAGGGAAATATCCCCCATTTAGAATTTAATTCTACCCACTTTAATTTGGGCGCTGACGCTCACGTGATATGTACGTGGGTGCCGCCTAAGAATTTAATTCTTGTATAAATAGTCGCTCTCGTGCTTTGCACGCCGGCGCTCACGTGTGTTCCACGTAAGGTGCCACTATAGGATTTAACCCTAACAGAAACTGGCGCTGGCACTCACGTGGGAAATACGTGAGGCGCACAAGGATTTAATCCTATCTAAGGCGGCACCTACAAGCTTTGCATGTGGGTGCACGTGTTTAACACATAGAGTTTTCCCTTTATTTTTATAAGGGAACATCAAGTTTTGAGTCAAAAGTTTTGGCGGGAACAAGCGTTAACTGTCGGGACCTGATTAGTCTGAAATATTGTACATTTGAATGATTATTTTCCTCACTATTGTTGAGTTCTAAAAGTTGTTTATTGTAATTATAGAATATATGAGGGTTTATGTGTAAAAAGTTTATTATCATATGTTTCTACATTATAATTAACACAATGAAGGAAAATACATGCATATAATATTTATATAAAATATTAGTAATTAAAATATGCATATCATATCAAATAATTCTAATAAATATTCTTAAAATATTATATCATACAAATGGTTAGGATAATATCTCAAAATAATAACAAATATTACTAATACTATGACTTGAGATATTGTGCAGATATTAACCCAGATCTGGAGATCAAAAGATCCGAGATGTCGGAATCAAATCTGCCGAAATTTTAAGGGAAAATATAAGATCTAGCAACGGCAGAAACTCAGAGTAAGATTTCCAAAATCCAGACATCGAAGAGATCTACAAATCTCAACACCAGAGACAACAGAAAATCTCATGACCTGATCCCACTAAACCGCCGCGGTTGGTCTGCCAAATAGGCATATACGCGGCAGATCCGCGGCCTTTTTGTGGCCGTATGATTTGAGATTTGGTGTGTGAGATCGTATCAGCATATCCTAAAATCTGGCAACTAGGGTTTCTAGCTTCTGTGACTATTTAAGGGACCGAGAGCTTCACATGATCATCAACTGAAGAGATCAAGAGGCCATGACGATCCACGCATCCGAGTTGATCATTAGCTGTTTATCTACTTCCAACAAGATAGAGATCGAGAGCAAAAACTAGGGTTCTTGTACTCTACTTTAAAAGGATTTGTACATGATATAGTTGATTAATAAAGGTATAGTTTTTATTAGTTTTTTCGCAATTAATTTCTGCACTTACTTTCTGCACTTAATTTCTGCATCTTACATTATGATCTCATTCTTCATCCTTTCTTCTCCAACCATGCGTGAGTAATTCCTAACTTGCTAGGGTTCGTAAGTTAGAGTAGATCAATGGATGATAAAATATTGTAACTTCTTTTATACATTTTAAAGTTTATAAAGTTTAGCAAAATAAATGTTAACATCTTTATCGGGCGTGCTACCAATTTATTGATAGTCTCAACCACGATTTGAGACTAGATTAACATTTGTTCTGTTAGGGTCTAGACATGAATAGAGATCAATGCAAAGACAAGGGTTAGGAGTGTGGAAACCCTAGTTTCTTCCTAAAGAACCCTAATCCACATTCATCACTATCGATCTAGTTTTAAATTATTAAAAGATAAAATGAGGCATTTTTAATTAGTCATCCATTACTACTAAGTCAAACGAACCTTACAAGCCTCTTCTTTATAAATCTTACATCCGTAGTATATTCGTAACTACAACCAATCCTCTTTCTTTCAACAACTCGTCTAAAGCAAGAAAAATGTTCACGTTTCCCTACGGACGACCCGTACTCATCGCGGTTAGCTACTAACGGCACCGTCTTGATTGCGGTTACTTACTTTTACGAACAAACACACTTTAAAAAGATTAATCAAATGGCGCTGTTGCCGGGGAAACCGTCGTAATTTTTTTCTTGCTATTCGGGTTGATTTCATATAAAATCCGGCATCCATAAAATAAAAAAAAACTGCATCTTGCATATTTAACGATTATTGTGCGAGTTTTGCAAGGGGATCTGGAGTAACTGGAGCAAGGAACAAAGATTCAGAGACTATAAACTTGGACCATAGGAGTATAGGAGGCCACTGAAGAAATTCCAGAAGAAGAATACACCAACTTGCGGTGGAACCGTGGCATAATTGTGGCATTTGCGGCGGAACCGCGGCACTGTGGGTGTGTTGGCCCCCCCAACTTCTGTGGTAATTTCTTACTCTCTTTCTCTCCCATATAAAGCTCCAATAAATTGATTCTACCTGCAGGATTCTTTGCAAACATCACCACTAAAAATATTTTTGTGTGTTTTGATTTCGGGTTGTTTTTGCATATTTTAAAACGGACTTTAAGGGGCAATAAACCCAAATTCAGATTAGGTGGGGATTTCATCACCCTTCCTAAGCCCTACAAATCACAAACGTGCATACTATCACTCTACATTAATAAAAACTATCTAGACCAAGCCCCTAAGGACTGTCGCGCTCAATTAGGACAAAGGAAGGTCGTGGGTAATCTATCGCTTATCCGCATTTCTCTTGTAGTGTCTAGGTAAGGGTGACTAAGGAAAGTGGTTACTTAATTAGGTCTGCTATTTCGGTGATTCGTATAGCGGATACCTCCCACTTACCTGGTACTAACCTGACCACAAGAGTGATAAAGAGGTGGTAGTGGATTGATCCTGCGACTTATCCTTTGGAAGTCTAGGAGCTGTCTAGTGACTTGAACTAGGAGACCCTAGTTCTAGGGATTGATTGTGCATTTTGTGATTTGCTGAGTCAAGCCTCAAGCCCCTCTTTCAAAGCAAAACAATTTCCAAAATCTATAAAGAGCTTAAATCATTACCATCACTCTCTTTTCTTTTCACTTTCTTATAATGGGTAACCCAAACAGACGAACTGTTGCCGAGCTTTGCTATCCAGAACTAAATATATCTTGTTTTCATAACTGCTTCGGTACAAAATCCGACTCTACTATGTCTTTAAGGGATATGATAGAGCAAGCGGAAAAGAACAGTTGGAAACCTCACATAAGGTCATATCAACCGCATCAAAATTCCACATCTTCGTATGTTGATAATCCTTTTAAGGCAAGTGAGAGAACATCGAAACGCATGCCCATCGCTGAGCATATTGTGAAGTTTGAAAGCCAAAGTTTCAATCCTTTCACTAATCCAAAACCGTTAGGACAACAAACACCATCATTCCCTTATGAAAATATTGATACTCGTTTTAAGGAGAATATGACATCTTTTACACCCATGACCATTGCTGAACAAATAGCAATTGCCAGTCGCCAACTAGCCAACCAATCTCAATATTCTTCATATCCCAATGTTGATCCTAATTGTGGTTATGAAACTTGGGTTCACCCTTCTAATTCTTATCAACAGTACCAAACCTTCACACGCTCTCATATTGACACTTATCTTGAGACTAACAGGACAAATCAGAAACGCATGTCGAATGCAAAACACATTGAACTCGCCTGTAGATTACAGGTAAGGGCATCTCTTCTTAACATTTCTCTTTAGGCTAATGCGGCAAATCATAAACGCATGTCAATTGCTGAACACGTTGAACTTGCCTGTAGCCAATAATTAGACACTTCACAACCATACTCATCTTCTTCACTTTATCTAGACAGTACTTCTGAAAATGAATTAGAAAGTTCCACATTTCAAAGAGAATCTTTCATCAGAACTTCTTCACAACCCATGTCTAGCTTTGAAGTAGAGTTGGAATTGAGTAGTGAAAAAGAACAAGAGATCCCTCAAAGTCAAACCGAAACCAATTCTTTTGATCTCGACACCCTCCATCCTGCACCCCAACCAAATGTAGTCATTTTTCAACCACTTCATAGTGATGAGGTGCCCGAGAATAATATGTTTGACTTTTCTAATAGTGAGCGTGAAAGAGAGTTTGACACCATTTTAAATCAAACCGATCCTTATTCGACTACACTTGATATTTCAAACCTTCCAACTCCATCAAGTGAAAAAAGTGATTTATCGATTGAGGATAATATAATTGATAAATTCTTGAATACCTATTCATTTGATTTGACCGAAAGTGCTAGTGAGAGCGGTGTTGAGAATATCGTTGAAGATGAACCCGATATGTTGGATGAGTTGGATTCTCTGACCCATCATGTCTCTTCTATTGAATACGAACATCTTCCTATACAATTAACCGATCTTATTCTTACCACAGACCTATCCGATAAACAGAACGATAGTTAGCCTTCATCTCCCACATCTAGTTCAATAATGCTCGACACACAAGTTTGTTTACCCATTTCATCACCCACTTTCTTTGGTTCTTATAATTTTCTTTCAACTCCACCGAGTTTTGATGAATCACACTCCGATATTTCGAGTTCTATGATTCTTGAAAGACAACTCGATTTAGACTCTTTTGAGAAGGAGAGAGACGATAATTTTGAATCTCCTACCTCTATAATTTCTGACGAATCGAGTGTTTTGAATCTTGGTGCACATAAGACTGAACTTGGAACTTTCAACTTGTCACGACCCGAAATTGGCACGTGACGGCCCTAATACTACGCAACGTCTACATGCGTAACGCAGTAAAAGAAAGCCAAAACCCAGAAATCTAAACCAGTAAAAGACAAGAAAAGATAAGAAATATTGTTTAAAGGTCTTTGAAATCACAACCCAAATTCTTTAAAAGTCCAACTTTATTTCCTTTAAAATTTTGGCAGCACCTCCTTTATAAAAACCAACCCCAAAAGTGGGTACAACATAAATAAAAAGTAAAGTATCCCCAACGGGAGCAAATCCACGCCCAAAGGCGGAAAACAACCACCACAACAAATATACGACGCCGTAGCGAAGAAATAGAAGACGAAAGAAAGGAAACTGTATAAAAGACAACAAATCCAACATAATATACAAGATCGTCCTCACCAAGTCTCTAAGTCAATATGAAAATAGTAGATGGAGAGTACAGGAATACAACGAATATACAATACAACGAATAACCACAAAACCCACCTAAGCAAACTGCACACTGTGAGCTGATGCGGTATCCGTAGCAAAAGATGATAAGATGTATGATAATAGCCTGCCTCTGACTATCCTGAGGAACACCTGCAAACACTGTGGCACAACGGGGGTAAGTTGCCAACTCGTGAATAGTAAATAATATATGCAGGTAATCGCAAGTATGCACGTAAAGCGTGAATCTAAGATATGCAATTAACAGTAATAACATGTCATATGAATGCAGAATAATGGAAAGTACACTAGCAGGTACAACCAATATATAAAGCAATGATGATATGACAACAGTATGCAATAATCATGCAATAGGGATATGAGAAAGTAAATGTGCAACAATCATGAAAGGTACACTAACATGTACTACTAATACATGAAGCAGTGCACAAACAGATAAAGGTGAGGTATGAAGTGAAGTATGTCATTTCCACGGAATCTTGACATCGTGGTTGGATCACAATCCAGCAAGACAATTCAAATCCCAATTCCTCAAATCTTCCCCCAAATTGGCTCTCATATCATCTAAGTATCACATCTCCTCAATTGCACAATATCAAGTATATCACATATATCGAATGTACAACATCAAGTATATCTTATATATCTCGTATGTACAATATCATGTATATCTCACATAATCGAATGTACAATCATCAAGTATATCTCACATATATCGAATGTACAACATCAAGTGGATCTCACATATCTATCCAGTATCCAATCTCAAATGAATCTCTTATATCCCGAATCAAATCTCCAGCAAAATTCTAACATCCTAAATATAATGACATAAATAAATATGATGAGGTCAATACACATATATTAGCGTCCCATTCTAGTAATATTGGTGTAAGGGTATATATAACAACGGATAAATCCCCTGTTATATATACAAGGAGTAATTAGAAATATCATGAAACCAATGTGTCAAGCATCTACATAGAAATACTGATCTATCATATGCCGTCTCCCAGACTAACATCCTGATAGGTACGTATCATACGCTATCCCGAAAGCTCGAGTGCCTAGCTCTGACCCTCGCCACTTGACGTATCCATACGTACATGACTCCCGTCGGTATCCACATGATAGCCGCAGAGTCATTGGTCCTGTCACCGGATAGTATGGTTCCCCTAAGCCTCATCGCCTGACACCACGACATCGTTCTTGCTTCGGGGTACCTCCGGGACCCACCATGTACCCGACACGGACCCCTCCTTTCCTCGCGTGGGGTATACACATCGTAAACGACAAATCTCATGGTGGCTGCTGAAATATCATATCAAGGGAAACCGGGTTTTTCAAATAATGCATAATTTCATGAACTACCACGGTTCCCATATCCAGAAAATATCATGAAAAATCCATATCTCAATGCGAAAATCCAAGAATAAAGTATACGCATCATAAATATGAAATGCGAGCATATAGAGAAAAAGCAACAATTAACTGTAACAAGTTAATATAATATCATGCGGTTCCTAATCTCTCTAATTCTAAAATAATATCAAGTAAAGATAAACATGTAGCTATAACCAGATATATGTGCAACATAAAGGTATAGCAAGATATATGTATCTACCTATAAGTAATGATGTAGTATACCCCCTGGGTATAAGTGAAATAGGTGTGCAAGGTATTCCTGTAGCTATGTCATAAAGTGGGCATGTACCTATCACTAATGGTACAATACTCTATAGGTATACAGGTAACTAGCATGTAAGTATGTCAGAACATATGTGTAAGCATGTAGGTATACAGGTATGCTATAAGTCAATGCGTAAATAAATATGAATCAAAGTCTCAATGTCCCTAACCAAGTAATATCATATCTATAAGTGGGTTGTGCGTGACATGGCAATTATTGACGGTGTGTGTAGCATACAATCAGTGCTCGTGCAACATGAATCGTCAATAATATGTGCAGTGTCCTAAGGATACTAGTCCAAGCACAACAATATCTAAGTAATAGGGTAAATGCGCAATTCTAAATATGACATAGAGTATGCGACAGAAATAACATCTCTAGCCCAGACGCATAACGCCATGCGGGCGATTCCCCTGTAGATGTTAAATATACTCACCAGCGCTCCTGGCTAAGTGAAGCCTACCACCTGCTTTCCCTTGTCGCAGCGTCCGAAGTCCCCGCTTGCGAACCTAAAATTTCACAAACACAATACATAAGCAAATATCCTACATCGACGAAAAGACATCGAAACGCAAGAATGACACCCTGAAAATTACACTGCGCGCTTAGCGCATCTATCGCGCACGACATCGGCCAAAACCCCTAATTGGGGTCGCTAAACTACAAAACACAAGTCTAGACCCCGATCGTCCCGATCGCGCAACACAACACAAAAATTACGAGGAATACAATAGATATAACCTCGCAACGACCAATCGAACCCACGTCGGAAAACCCCGAAATCTAGTAAACAACTTATCGCAATATTTCGCACTAGTTTCAAGCTAACGAATATCTAGAGATTATAAACACCTTAAAATAGCTTAACTAAGCTATAAAAACCAATTCTATATTTTTAACACTTGCTAAATAAATTTTAGCAAAAACATAGTAAGCAAAATTGCATAATTAAACAAAGTGTTCATTAGCAAAAATTAACATTTTCTACTAGGTTAATCTTCTCCAAAACACAAATTAACACTTCAAATAAACATTAAACACATAAATCAAGTTTTACCCTAACTGGATTATCATAAAAATCAAGTCTTGAATTTCAAACATGAAATTAAAAGCTTAAATAAACAATTAATATACTAATTAGAAATTTAGAAACAACAAAAAGGATTAGGGTTAGGGTTTTATACCTCCACAAAAGAACAAAACCAAGAAACCAAACTCATCATCTTTTCCTCCAAAATGATATTTTGAATGAAGATCCAAGCTACTTTTGTGAAGAAGAATGAAGGAAAATGAATATATTTGAGTTTTTGTGATTTTATTTGGATTTTTCATGATTTATTTGATGCAAAATGAGTTGAAAATGGGTGGAAATGATAAGGGGCAGCAAGGGGAAGGGAAGGGCCAGCCAAGGGGGTGAGGGGATATTTTTGTGAATTTTTTGTGAAGAAATTGCTAGGAAAAAGAGTAATAAATGCTAATAAATGCTAATTGCCACCTTTACACCTTTTCTTTTCTTTTTAAAATAATTCCTTTTGCACTCCAAAAATATCTAGATATTTAAAAATAAGTTTCCAAAATATTCTAGTGACAAAAAAAATAATTTATTCTCAAGAGAAGAAATTTCCCGATTTACGTACACCAAATACCGCTTAAAATAATATTTTATTTGGGAAAAATTCTATCTGAACCAAAACCTCCCAAATACCCCTAAAGTTCGTGCACAAGCTTTATTTTAGCTAAAAAAAGGTGCCGGTAAGCTTATACGGATGTTTGATCGAAATCGGATTAAAACGGGAAAAACTGACAATTTTTGCCCTAAAACGGGAAAATTCGCAAAACGATTTCTGAAACGTTACAATCTCCCCCCTTATAAAAATTCGTCCCCGAATTAATAATTTTTACTAAGCGTACCTTCAAAGAGAGGATTACTAAACTCTCATATCTCGTTCGCAGCCTCCTAAGTGATTACCTCACTATATGGCTACGTCCAAGAAAAACCCTTCACAGATGGCAAAACGCTTGACCGAAGTTTCTCAACCCGCCTAGCCATTAACACAATTGGCTGCTGGTGAACGAAAGATCGCGTCCAAGCTAAATGGTCTGGTGCTGAATCATGTGAGAAAGGTCATGAAGGTAATTGCAAAGTATCGACACAAGGAATACGGGGTGAATACTCAATAATCTGGGCGGAAGTGCCAAATTAAAGGCAACGGAACTAACTCACTTTAAGGATCTCGAAAGGACCTACAATTCTGGGTAAGCTTCCCAAAACTCAACACGTCCTTCATCGGAAAAATCCGTAGGAATACATGATCTCCCACTGCGAACTCGAGCCTGCGATCACCATGGTCGGCATAAGACCTCTGTCCGCACAGGACTGTCATCATCCTTACCTGAAACAGCTGGATCATTTCCGAAGTCTCTAGACTGGCTGGGATCCAAAAATCCTACTACGCAGAGTCAGAAAAACAGACTGGAGATCGACACCACCTAACAAACAAAACTTAAAGGTTGCCAATTGGAATGTCTACTGATAACTGCTATCGAAGGAGAGTCCTAACAATGGCAAGTGACGATCCCAACCGCCGACAACAATTAGTACGTATGCACGAGTATAACCTCTAGAGTCGGTATAGCCCGCTCTCACAAAACCATCATCATGCGGATGGAAAGACGGAGCTAAAGCTCAACCAGTACACAAGGCTTCCTGAAGCTCCTGCCCAAGATGGCAAGCGAACAGGGTGCCTTCATTGGATACGACCCATAAAGGAACTCCGTGCAACACACAAACTTAACAAAAAAAAAAACTGAGCAAACTGAGTATAACCGGACAACAAGCATCCGAATGGAGTCACACCCTGACTAAACCTGGGTATACGCCACAATGAATATTCATAGAGATCTGCTCCCATTCCCACTTCGAAACGGTTTAAGGTTGCAACTCTCCAGCCGGTCTCAGATGCTCAACCAAAACACACAACAAGACAACACCTTGAAACGAAATCCGAAACTTCTCTTTACATCCTTGCCCACCCGTAACTATCTCACAAGTCACGTCAAATGCTGGTGGAACTTGAATGAGTACAGAGAGTAGAGAGTTGACAGATGTGCCTGCTCTAGGATTTCAAGTCTCTACCCAATAGTATCAGGTACATAAACACATCCCTAAACTCATCACACCCTTGTCACAAATCAAGGACTCCGAATCATTACCCAGCCAAGTATGCTCAAGTATTTCTGACAAACGAGCATCGGCGGGCAGTGTCTCACGAAAGCGATTAAGGAAAAGTGGTCGGGCGCGGACATGAGCAAGCTGTCCCCTCAGTAGACACGAACTTAAGCTGTGCTCCATGATCGCACAAGAACTGTGAATCTGCAGAACACTATCTCAAAAATCAAAATCTGCTGCAGGAAGGTGTACATTAAGCTCTGATAGTCTGTGAAAATCTGACACGACTCTCGAACAAGTAGTGTCTCCAAATCTCCAACGCAAGATCACCGCGGCTATCTCCAAATCGTGAGTGGAATATCCTGCTAGTACTTCCTCCAAATGTAGGGAAGCAAAAGCGATAACTCTATAGTGTAACCTCGGTACACAATCGAGCCCCACTCGCAAAACATCACAGTTAAAACAACAAAGTCGACCGAACCAAAAGGCAAGAGGAACTGGTGCAGTTGTTAACCGAATCTCCAACTGCTGAAAACTCCGCACGCATGCCTCAGTCCAAAGAAAAAGAAACCTCCTTTCAGGTCAGTCCATTCAACGGTGTAGCACTACACTAGCAATCCTGCATGAAACAGCGGTAAAAACCTGCTAAGCCCAAAATCTGCGGACTTCCATACAAGTCTGGGCCAAAGCTGTATGGCCTCGATCTTCCTCAGAACCATACGAAAACCGTCTCCCGTATCTACAAGACCTAGGAGTCAACATAACAAGCCTGAAGGAACACTCCGAGAATCTAGCAAACCGCTGGGGCTCTCCCAGTATCTGCAAATCAAATCCTCAAGTGCTGCTCCTGTCCCTCAAGAACATTAAATAGACCAGAATGTCGTAAATAACACAACAATAACTGGTTGAGGAACGGCTTGAAGAAATCCGGTTCATCACATCTACGAGTGCTGCTAGGGCATTGGTGAGTCCAATGACACACCAGCACACACAAAGCCCGTAGCACACACAAGGCAGTCTTCGGAATGTCATCACTCCGAACCCGCAACAATGATGAGCTGATCCCCAAACAAACTTAGAAAAAAAATGTCTCGCATTTAGGAGCCGATCGAAGAAATCGTCAATGCGAGGTAAAGGATACCTGTCCGCACCGTAAGCCGGTTCAATTGACGATCCATCAATACACAACCTCAAACTGTCGTCTTCCTCCTTGACGAACAGAAATAGGAACTCCCCAATGCGAAACGCTCAGACGCACAAGCCCCCCCAACAAACAACTCTGCAGCTGATCCTTAAGCTCCCTAAGCTCCGCCGGCTCATCTGGAACAACGTCGGAAAACTCTCGCACGATAAGAACCCGGTCCAACAAACCCACTGTGGCTCCGGTGTCATGAATGAACGCCAAGAATCCTCGACATCCTCTCCTCAAAAACCGACTAGCGAAAAAGGCTGAATTCGAGCTGTGAGAGGCGGCACCACTGTCCCCCTGCACAACAAGAACTGACTTGCCGGAAAAACAAACCTGACTGTTTCCTCGCGGCAGTCCACAGACGCCTAGCACGTAACTAACCAGTCCATGCCCAGGAGAATGTCAAATCCAACATCTCTAGAAGGATCAAGTGACGGATGAATCTCCTAACCGATTGGCATACGACTGAAATACGTGTCGCGCAACAAAAGAATCGCTGACAGAAGTTAACACAACAAACGGCTGATCTGGCTAACACGAATCCCCTCATCCCAAATCTCTGCTACTCCCGCAACGGTCACGAACCTATCTCGACGACTAGTCCTCTGTCTCTGGGTTGGTACACCGGTACGAGTCCTCCACTGTTCCGGAACTCTCAGAGTCTCTGGAATACGTGTCTTGTAAACCGGGGCTGCATCTGTTGGAGATAGTGCCCTCAGAGTCAATTATTGGATCACAGGCACGTGATTGCAATGATTGAGGGAGGACCTATCCCGGTAGGACAGTCTTACTCGAGATGATAGTATGCTATCTGGTTTACCTTTATCATCGTGTACTGCTTCAGGTGACCTTACAGGTCGCTATTACACGCTGATAGAGCCCCTAGGATTCTTGCTTGACTGCCAGCAGTATGATGGCGATCATATACGTGAGAGCTGGTGGTCTATAAGCACATCCTTAAAAGGTCCCTAGTCGTGGGAGTTTCGAGACAGGGCATCGATTCTCCAGAGTAGACTAGTGTATACAGTCGAGACCCCGACGAGGGGCGGTGGCCGGTCTCATAAGCCACTGGTGTCAGTTGGTTCACCTAAGATGTATACAGGTGCTCATTGGGTTATGAGTACACCGGACAGGACTCGCTGGGAACATGCTAGTTGGTCTTATACCTGACGTCAGATAGCAGTTCCCTGGTGACATGTGTACAGGTTAGTTCATCGACCTGAGATCGTCATTTGTCTCGTGTGAGTTCCCACTGTACTTTGATTACTACCCTACCACGGCTCAAAGGAGTCATGCAAACAGGTTTTAGTTGGGTACAGTCCCGAGCCACATGGAGGCAGTGAGCGGATCTTTAGGGGTTCGCCTCTCCCGGTATTGGGGGTGAGGTCATGCTGTGTCTAGGAGAGCCATTACGCAAAGCCCTCGGCCGAGGCAGGAGATTTACTGGTAGGTATTCCAGTAGTATCTCAGGGCATTCTGGGCTACACTCCGACACGACTTGTACCGCTTTTGGGGGTCTGACTTTTACCAACCCCCTAGGCCCGACATGCGATGCTCATAGACGAACGGACCGGACTGTACGGATATTTTCACTGACTGGCTCAGTAGGGTGTCAGGATGAGTTCGCTCATCGACGTCCCTTTTGGTCAATAGCTGGTGGCCCGTCACGTATTGGCTAATACCTCTGACGTGCTAGTGGTTAAATCCACAGCCATAGTATTGACGAGTCTTTAGAGTCCACCACACTTACAGTTACTCAAGCTTTCGGGCGAAACGCTGTAGAGGCCGTATGGAGATATGGCAGGGTCCGATCAGATACGTACGGTATTGCACGGATCAGGATCGGACAGTTTTGTACTAGTGGCCGTATAGTTATATGGCAGGGTTCGATCTGATACGTGCGGTATTGCACGGATCAGGATCGAACGGATATTACTAGCCGGCTTTGGCTTAAGCCGGTCCTAGTTTAGTACAGTGTAGATTTTGTCTCATTGCATTTGTATCCGGACGGAATACAGATGCGGGTGTGTATGCACAGTATCGGGGTTTTCCTGTAATTTATTACGGGACCAGTTTTCTGGAGTTGCCAGTTTGCATTCCGTTCCGGCCGGTTTTCCTTTGTTCTTTCCCGGCCGGACTTTTCCGATGGAGGGGGTTATTTGCAAGTTTGCAAATAACATTTGTGGAGGGGGTCCTTTGTAATTGTGTGGCATCATGATGAGATTCCTTTTGCATCAACCTTTTTCATTTATGTTGATTAAAGATGATTAGGAATTGATTTAAGTTTTGTTATCATGATGTTTTGATGTGGTCACTACTTGCTTTACACTACACTCACCTCCCTTCATGCTTCATATTCTTTCCTCCACCATTTTTCTAAGATGATAAGTTTTTCATGGTTGAGAGAAAGAAAAAGATGAGAGTTTTCATTCTTGAGAGTTTCATTTCTTGATCTCATTTTTCATGCTAGAAAAATGCAAGCACCATTTTTCTAGTCTTGATTCCTCCATCATCTTCAAAGGCAACAAACCCCAAATGAGACATAGCCTCTACACTAGACATTCTACAACATATCTTGAGCATGTCGAGTTGCCGGCTTCATGCCCGAGTTGCCTCGGTATTGAGGCGGGAGCCCGTAAAAGAAGCAGGCGATATGGTGCCCTTCCGACGAGGAGGCGACGATGTGGAGGCAAGACTTTCCGCGGGAGATCGGGACGATGACGAGAAGACCGGAGGACTCGGATCACTCAGTATACTTCTCTTCCCATCTCTTGTTAGCTAGCATTAGGTTAATGGTTACGATCCGGGTTTTCTTTGTCCGCGGTAGCGCCAGTTTAAAAGATAAGAAAATTTTGATTCCGCATTTTGGCCTCGGATAGACGGCCGGGGCGCTGCCGTGGTGCAACATGGTATCAGAGCCTCGCCATTAACCTTGTCTAGCTTGTTCTAATGTGTTTTACTTATCCGATCGACCGAAATTCCAATAACCTCATTTTTGTTCACATCAGATCCTGTTGAAAATTTTTTGGTGTCTAAAATTTTTTCAGATTGTATAAAACTAATGTACTGGAAATTCTAAGACCTCTGTAAAAATTCAACACACTCAGTCGATGGATGAAGCGCGGAACCGTGGCCAAAACCCCCCTTGGGCCGCGGTTCCGCCGCACTTTGCTGTCCTCACTGTGTCCAATTTTTACAGTGGGCTTGTGGGCTGATTTTGTGGGTTTTGGGACATTCTTTTTGGGCCCAGATTTTCTTGATGTGCTGCAGTAGTACTTGTGGGGCCCACTTGGTAAATTTGATCGATCAGATATTTTAAACACATTATTTCACAGTATTTACATTATATCTGCGACCGTGAATGTCACTTGATCGGTAAATCCCGTCTAACTGCTATAGCCCGGTTAGACGGATTTGCGAACGTGACTTTCACGTTGATGTTCTATGTTTATGCTGTGTTGTTGCGGATCGGTCGTGGGGATAGCCTGGATGCAATGTTAGTACAGTTTTGTATTATATGTACATTTGATATTGCGGGGCGAGCGTCCGACATGTGGACTGCCGTCACTGCCTGTTTGTATTATTCTTTTGGGGCACGGCCTGGTTGCGGTCGATGTACCCGGTGTATGTATATTTTACTTTCTGTACTAGGATTACCCCGCGGAGGGGTGCACGGATAGCCGGGTTCTAGAGGGCAACGGGCCCGCATCTCATGGCATTGAGACGGAGGGGGCTTCACTCTAGGATTGGCGGGCTATTCGCCGCACTCGTAGGGGGTACAGGTTGACCCAGGAGGGGTGCCCAAGTTACCGGATTCCATGAAGTGCTGGGTGGTCCATTCACGGTGCTGAAGGGGGCTGCCTCGCTTCAGGTTTTGGCGGGTGACTTGCCGCGCCCGTAGGGGTCTAGGATTTCATTGCACAGGCTATCCACACGACCAGGGAAACGTCGGGTTTCAGCAGCGGCTCTGTGAAACCCGGGGCTTCCAGATATCTATATTGTTCTGTGATGCTGTACATTTCTGTGATGTTGCATTCTTATCACGCCTTGAGCGAATATAATATATTGGTATATATATTAGTAGATGTTGTATATGTTTTGCATCCGCGCTAGTCCAGTCCCCGCTCTGTCGTTAGTTAAGTAACCTAACGGGTGATGACGGGACCCAGTGGCGAATGCGGATGGCATATACGTACATCAGTATATTTTCGTTCTTTGTGGTGTGATCCATTGATGGGACTGCGTTGATTCGGATCAATGCAAGATAAACAAACCTATTCTGATGTTGTTGGAACACTTTTCAAAAAGCTGTTATTGCAAGGACGTTCACTTTTGTTTTGCATCGTGGTATTCATTTGGAATATCCAGCTCCTCAGTCGACGAGGCAAGGGCCGAGATCCCTTCACCGGGAGTGACCCCTTGGACAGAAGTTTGCGTCAGGGCATTAACTTCACTATAGCCGATTACTTTTGCTTTGCATCGTGGTATTCAGTTAGAATATCCTGCACCTCATTCTACGGGGAAAGAGCCGAGATCCCTTCACCGGGAGTGACCTCTTTAGTAAAGGTTTTCGTCACTATATTTTTATAAAAGGCTATGCAGTTCCTTCAACGATATCAAGTTCATTACGTTAATGGTTTTTCGCCAAAAACCAGCCGTAGCCCTCCGTCATTTCCTACAGGTATTATTTAGTATTCGTGCTGCGTTTGTTGACCTAGTCAAGACGTAGTGTTCGGTAGCTGAGTGGTACTTGTTTGTTGCATAAGTGGGATTGGTTAAGACAGTCGTGCGGCCTTGTTGACCTAGTCAAGGACACGTACGGGTGGGTTTAATGCAATCTAGAATAATGACGGGTTGAACTTGACTGGTGGTTTATGGTTTGTTGACCTAGTCAAGGTCATAAATCGCTTGGGGTAAAAATCACATCGGGAGTTTCAAAAGAACTGAAACTTGCCAGGCATGCGCATACCTTCTGGAGTGTGGTGACTTGAGTGGATTCCGTCAAGTTATCATGCGATGATAGTTGGATCCCGATTCCCACTGATGAGTTGGTTTACTCCTCGGGTGATCCCGACTAATTCTTCTTTCAGGTTTGGAGGAGAATTTGAGGTTACAGTGGGAGGTTTCCAGATTAGACAAAGTGATAACCATTCTGATCTAGGTTAGAGTGCACGCTGAGTGTTTCTTTTCTCTCTCTCTTTGGCAGCGACCATTGACCCGACCCTGGACTATGACTCAATGACCAAGTTGACCGAACCTTCTTAACACAGGCTTTTGGATTGTCAGAGTTGCAGACCTCATTACCACTCCTACTTTTACCCTTTTCTCCAGGACACCCTGCAGTACTGCGAACGTCCACTTCCATTGGACAAAACCATCGTATGGTTAGATACGAACTCGAAGGACTTCGAGGATGGTTTCTGGTTCTGGAAAAAACGAATAGGATTATTCAGTTGTCTTTTCTTTACACCTTCTCTCATTGCGAGTACTCCTTGGTTTAGGAGATAGCACACCTATTACGCAAATTGGATAGTCTTCTTCCAAACCTTAGGCTGGTGCCGACCGGTAGGGAATGAAGAAAACCAATTAGCCTAAACGGTGTGCAGAAGGTATTAAGATTAAGACAAAGCAAGGGATTAGTAAGAGGGCAAAGTAAATTGCGACTGCTATTCACGACCGAACCAAGTATTTCTTCGCCAATCCTAAATCACCTTTGTATTTCTCCAGGACACTCCGTATCACTACGAAGATCCACAGTTTATTGGGATACTCCATCGTATGGTTATATACGAACTCGAAAGGAACTTGTTCCAGTTCGGGGATGGATTCTGGTTCAGGAGAAATAGGAATAAGGTTTATTCGGTTGTCTTTTATCTTCACCTTCTCTCGCTTTGTGAGTGCTCCTAGGATTAGGACAGTTCACCCTTTATGCTTACTGGATAGTCTTCTTCCAAACCATAGGCTGGTGCCGAACGGTAGGGAAGGAAGAAAACCATTTGGCCTAAGGGGAGTGCAGAAGGTAATGACTAAAGACATATAAAGGGATTTGGAGAGGTGGCAAAGAATTATACGGTTATAGTTGTGAATCTGGATAATGGTAGAGGCATTACTAGGAATACCAGGATACCCCACCGAAGCATTTCAATGTTTCAATTTCACTGTGTACTGTTAAAAGAAAACTGATTTCCCGATTAGATACTTACTCCAGGGTATGTATTTACCAGGTTTGATTCTCACATCTGTATGGTTTTACAGATGATGAGTGGGAGTAAGTTATTGGGAATAGGGTAATCATCCTCATTATATCGGGATTCGTTGTAATCGGTGATATTTGAGGAGATCATCTGGGCTGTTTGCCGGTCGGCAAATATTTGGTTTTGAATATCCGCTGTTATGCACCAATTTCAAATCGATATATCTGTACGTCTATTTTTATAGAGTGAGATATACCTTTTGAAGTTATGTCGATGACATTTACCTACATCAGTGGATGGTTAGGTAAGGAGCATTAAACAGCGGTGTAATTCTTCTTAACCACAAGTACAGTTTTCAGCCTACGACACACAGTGAATGAGTCATCAGACTCAAGGGACTTATACAGAGTATTGTATGTTGTCCAGCGTCCATCAGGACAGAGGGGTTGGTCCTCGTACTATATTCAGTTTACTTATGACTTCTCTAGTTTTTAGATAGGTGTTTCGTGGAAACACAGAGTCTGAATTTTGAGAAGTTATAGGTATTTGAATAAAGTAGAGAACCAGGTATTGCAAGTATCGGGATTCTTCAAAGTGATCGAAGATGTAGATACTTGTGTATGGTATTCAGTTGATAGTAATGGTTAAGAGAACTTGCTTCTCTTTCAGGTTACTCATAATTGGAAGCACTCCTAAGTTGAGTAATGCTGATCGGCCTCCTTCCATTTAGTTGACATGCACTGGAGACAGCTGCATGATTTGAATCTGGTTCAATTAAATCAGTGCCTCTGTTTCTATATTGGATATAGAACAGTTCATATCTTGACATTGTTAAGGTACGGGGAGTTGTCCGGCTTATGCTTAAAACCAGACTCTGGATAACTCAAGGCACGTTTCTGTAATGGCTGTTTGTGGGTTGACCCAGGCTATGACGAGGGTTGACTTTCTACCATCTTGACTCGCCACAGTTTTAACAAAAATGGATTTTTTTTTCCAGAAAAACAGTAGTGGGAGTATGGTAGAACTGGAAGTGATTCCAGAACCACAAACGATTACTGAAGATTTCACAGGAACCTAAAGATTCAATCTGGTTTGACATTCCATTGGCCACTCCGCAGATATGATGGGTAACCTCAGGCACTCGAGAGGTACTTCGGTATGCTCAAGGACGGTGGCAGGGAGGTTCTTGTTTACCCAGACTTACCATTGCTGTTGTTCCAGACTATGAGACCCGGTAGGAGGATGAGTATAGCGTCGTTCTAAACTAGCTTTAGAAGTGCACGTCTATATAACTCTGGCAGAGGGTTGTCGTAGTCAGTGGGAGCAGCGGAAGCATTGGTGGTCATCAGGCTTATGTCTATTTATAGACTAAAGCAGATACAGCGGAGATAGATCATCTAATTTCTGATGTGACAGTCATAGGTTTGACTTCATCAGAATACGGGATGGATCTGTTGAGAAGGTAGTAGGGTGTAATGTCATGGTATTTGGATGACATACACAGAATAGGAAGTGATATTCCTATACTATGATCGGTTATACTTTGGTTGTCACACAGTAGTTTCTCCACACAGGACTTGGATATTATGTCAGACATTCTGGTTACTAGATCTATGGTTTTAGATCTAGATTTGGGTAGTTTCCCAATCTGGGTACCTTGACAGCATTCTATGAGTATTTAGAATGGACGACTCCTGGCACGGTAGTGTACCTGCAGTTGATGGAGTCACCCTCTCTAAAGGTGTCTTACAGACTAAAGGGGAGAGGGATACGCATGATTGACAGATCACTTGCTTGGGCAATTGAGTCAATCATGAGATGTCAAGTACCACACCAGATGTTGTTCTTGCAGTAGATGCAATAAGTTGATATTGATCCAATCCTGGAGAAACAGTCGGAAGCAGTTTTAGAACATAAGTTGATGTTCTAGGGATATGATAACAGCAGCCTCCTTTAGGAGACGGTTATCATTCCAGGCTTCCAAGGTGACCTGGATGGCAGTGTGGCTGTCAGAGTTATAGTTTTCCTTCTGACGAGGGGCAGTATTTTGGACAGGTGATCCAAGGCAATACTGAGGGAGGCATGGCGCAGGATACTGATTAAGTTCAGTTGACGATACAGTCTAAGAAGTTTGGATTTGGAGTTCATTTATGAGCTAGGTCCCATCAGACATCCAGACATTCCAAGACAGGTATTGCTCTTTTCGGGAGATGGTTTTCTCCGCGAACTTGAGATTTAGAGAGACATAGAAAGAAACATCCTGCGGATCCACTCACTGAGGCTATTCCTCGAACGCAATAGTTTCACAAACGAGCTTTGTGAGACTGACTAGTAGAGGAGTTGGGTGTTCGGTATCACACGGGCTGTGAGTATGCGACATCGCAATAATTAGCTTTGAGTGCGAGTGGGAGATTGTTGGAGATTGTGCCCTCAGAGTCAATTATTGGATCACAGGCACGTGATTGCAATGATTGAGGGAGGACCTATCCCGGTAGGACAGTCTTACTCGAGATGATAGTATGCTATCTGGTTTACCTTTATCATCGTGTACTGCTTCAGGTGACTTTACAGGTCGCTATTACACGCTGATAGAGCCCCTAGGATTCTTGCTTGACTGCCAGCAGTATGATGGCGATCATATACGTGAGAGCTGGTGGTCTATAAGCACATCCTTAAAAGGTCCCTAGTCGTGGGAGTTTCGAGACAGGGCATCGATTCTCCAGAGTAGACTAGTGTATACAGTCGAGACCCCGACGAGGGGCGGTGGCCGGTCTCATAAGCCACTGGTGTCAGTTGGTTCACCTAAGATGTATACAGGTGCTCATTGGGTTATGAGTACACCGGACATGACTCGCTGGGAACATGCTAGTTGGTCTTATACCTGACGTCAGATAGCAGTTCCCTGGTGACATGTGTACAGGTTAGTTCATCGACCTGAGATCGTCATTTATCTCGTGTGAGTTCCCACTGTACTTTGATTACTACCCTACCACGGCTCAAAGGAGTCGTGCAAAAAGGTTTTAGTTGGGTACAGTCCCGAGCCACATGGAGGCAGTGAGCGGATCTTCAGGGGTTCGTCTCTCCCGGTATTGGGGGTGAGGTCGCGCTGTGTCTAGGAGAGCCATTACGCAAAGCCCTCGGCCGAGGCAGGAGATTTACTGGTAGGTATTCCAGTAGTATCTCAGGGCGTTCTGGGCTACACTCCGACACGACTTGTACCGCTTTTGGGGGTCTGACTTTTACCAACCCCCTAGGCCCGACATGCCATGCTCATAGACGAACGGACCGGACTGTACGGATATTGTCACTGACTGGCTCAGTAGGGTGTCAGGATGAGTTCGCTCATCGACGTCCCTTTTGGTCAATAGCTGGTGGCCCGTCATGTATTGGCTAATACCTCTGACGTGCTAGTGGTTAAATCCACAGCCATAGTATTGACGAGTCTTTAGAGTCCACCACACTTATAGTTACTCAAGCTTTCGGGCGAAACGCTGTAGAGGCCGTATGGAGATATGGCAGGGTCCGATCAGATACGTACGGTATTGCACGGATCAGGATCGGACAGTTTTGTACTAGTGGCCGTATAGTTATATGGCAGGGTTCGATCTGATACGTGCGGTATTGCACGGATCAGGATCGAACGGATATTACTAGCCGGCTTTGGCTTAAGCCGGTCCTAGTTTAGTACAGTGTAGATTTTGTCTCATTGCATTTGTATCCGGACGGAATACAGATGCGAGTGTGTATGCACAGTATCGGGGTTTTCCTGTAATTTATTACGGGACCAGTTTTCTGGAGTTGCCAGTTTGCATTCCGTTCCGGCCGGTTTTCCTTTGTTCTTTCCCGGCCGGACTTTTCCGATGGAGGGGGTTATTTGCAAGTTTGCAAATAACATTTGTGGAGGGGGTCCTTTGTAATTGTGTGGCATCATGATGAGATTCCTTTTGCATCAACCTTTTTCATTTATGTTGATTAGAGTTGATTAGGAATAGATTTGAGTTTTGTTATCATGATGTTTTGATGTGGTCACCACTTGCTTTACACTACACTCACCTCCCTTCATGCTTCATATTCTTTCCTCCACCATTTTTCTAAGATGATAAGTTTTTCATGGTTGAGAGAAAGAAAAAGATGAGAGTTTTCATTCTTGAGAGTTTCATTTCTTGATCTCATTTTTCATGCTAGAAAAATGCAAGCACCATTTTTCTAGTCTTGATTCCTCCATCATCTTCAAAGGCAACAAACCCCAAATGAGACATAACCTCTACACTAGACATTCTACAGCATATCTTGAGCATGTCGAGTTGCCGGCTTCATGCCCGAGTTGCCTCGGTATTGAGGCGGGAGCCCGTAAAAGACGCAGGCGATGTGGTGCCCTTCCGGCGAGGAGGCGACGATGTGGAGGCAAGACTTTCCGCGGGAGATCGGGACGAAGACGAGAAGACCGGAGGACTCGGATCACTCGGTATACTTCTCTTCCCATCTCTTGTTAGCTAGCATTAGGTTAATGGTTACGATCCGGGTTTTCTTTGTCCGCGGTAGCGCCAGTTTAAAAGATAAGAAAATTTTGATTCCGCATTTTGGCCTCGGATAGACGGCCGGGGCGCTGCCGTGGCGCAACAGCATCCACTGGTGCTATGTAGGTGACGGAATACTGTGTGCTGATCGCAAGGAACAACTGGGTAGCAGGGTTGAAAACCTCCTGTCGCTGTGCTCGAATGGCCTCAACCAATGAACTCATCGTCTGGCGCATGTCCTGCATCTCCTCCACAAGCCTAGTGATACTATTTGTCGAAGGCGGATCCGTCTACACCTGTGCAACGAGCGTGCCATCCTGGTCAGTCCTTGACCCACCCGAGTCAACTCTGACCTCGGCCCTCGCTGCACCTCACTGAGTCCCCATAGTCGTCGGTGGCAAAGGCTATAAATAGGGATAGGATTCGATATGAACCCGGAAATCGAATCACAAGGATATGAATCATCAAGGAAGGAATTTCAAGTAATTGTACTTAAGTCACTTTGGGCGGAGTACTACATCGTGAGTATGCTGCAGACATACACACACTACGTTACTCTGCTTAAGCTACCTACTCCATCATATCAAGGTCATCTTACACTGTAAGGTAAAAACCTAGCGCTCTGATACCAACTTTGTCACGACCCGAAATTGGCACGTGACGGCCCTAATACTACGCAACGTCTACAGGCGTAACGCAGTAAAAGAAAGCCAAAACTCAGAAATCTAAACCAGTAAAAGACAAGAAAAGATAAGAAATATTGTTTAAAAGTCTTTGAAATCACAACCCAAATTCTTTAAAAGTCCAACTTTATTTCCTTTAAAATTTTGGCAGCACCTCCTTTATAAAAACCAACCCCAAAAGTGGGTACAACATAAATCAAAAGTAAAGCATCCCCAACGGGAGCAAATCCACGCCCAAAGGCGGAAAACAACCACCACAACAAATATACGACGCCGTAGCGAATAAAATAGAAGACGAAAGAAAGGAAACTGTATAAAAGACAACAAATCCAACATAATATACAACATCGTCCTCACCAAGTCTCTAAGTCAATATGAAAATAGTAGATGGAGAGTACAGGGATACAACGAATATACAATACAACGAATAACCACAAAACCCACCTAAGCAAACTGCACACTGTGAGCTGATACGGTATCCGTAGCAAAAGATGATAAGATGTGTGATAATAGCCTGCCTCTGACTATCCTGAGGAACACCTGCAAACACTGTGGCATAACGGGGGTGAGTTGCCAACTCGTGAATAGTAAATAACATATGCAGGTAATCGCAAGTATGCACGTAAAGCGTGAATCTAAGATATGCAATTAACAGTAATAACATGTCATATGAATACAGAATAATGGAAAGTACACTAGCAGGTACAACCAATATATAATGCAATGATGATATGACAACAGTATGCAGTAATCATGCAATAGGTATATGAGAAAGTAAATGTGCAACAATCATGAAAGGTACACTAACAGGTACTACTAATACATGAAGCAGTGCACAAACAGATAAAGGTGAGGTATGGAGTGAAGTATGTCATTTCCACGGAATCCTGACATCGTGGTAGGATCACAATCCAGCAAGACAATTCAAATCCCAATTCCTCAAATCAGCCCCCCAAATTGGCTCTCATATCATCTGAGTATCACATCTCCTTAATTGCACAATATCAAGTATATCACATATATCCAATGTACAACATCAAGTATATCACATATATCGAATGTACAACATCAAGTATATCTCACATATTTCGTATGTACAATATCATGTATATCTCACATAATCGAATGTACAATCATCAAGTATATCTCACATATATCGAATGTACAACATCAAGTGGATATCACATATCTATCCAGTATCCAATCTCAAATGAATCTCTTATATCCCGAATCAAATCTCCAGCAAAATTCTAACATCCTAAATATAATGACATAAATAAATATGATGAGGTCAATACACATATATTAGCGTCCCATTCCACTAATATTGGTGTAAGGGTATATATAACAGCGGATAAATCCCCTGTTATATATACAAGGAGTAATTAGAAATATCATGAAACCAATGTGCCAAGCATCGACACAGAAATACTGATCTATCATATGCCGTCTCCCAGACTAACATCCTGATAGGTACGTATCATACGCTATCCCGAAAGCTCGAGTGCCTAGCTCTGACCCTCGCCTCTCGACGTATCCATACGTACATGACTCCCATCGGTATCCACATGATAGCCGCTGAGTCATTGGTCCTGTCACCGGATAGTATGGTTCCCTTAAGCCTCATCGCCTGACACCACGACATCGTTCTTGCTTCGGGGTACCTCCGGGCCCCACCATGTACCCGACACGGACCCCTCCTTTCCTCGCGTGGGGTATACACATCGTAAACGACAAATCTCATGGTGGCTGCTGAAATATCATATCAAGGGAAACCGGGTTTTTCAAATAATGCATAATTTCATGAATTACCACGGTTCCCAAATCCAGAAAACATCATGGAAAAATCCATATCTCAATGCGAAAATCCAAGAATAAAGTATACGCATCATAAATCTGAAATGCGAGCATATAGAGGAAAAGCAGCAATTAACTGTAACAAGTTAATATAATATCATGCGGTTCCTAATCTCTCCAATTCTAAAATAATATCAAGTAAAGATAAACATGTAGCTATAACCAGATATATGTGCAACATAAAGGTATAGCAAGATATATGTATCTACCTATAAGTAATGATGTAGTATACCCCCTGGGTATAAGTGAAATAGGTGTGCAAGGTATTCCTGTAGCTATGTCATAAAGTGTGCATCTACCTATCACTAATGGTACAATACTCTATAGGTATACAGGTAACTAGCATGTAAGTATGTCAGAACATATGTGTAAGCATGTAGGTATACAGGTATGCTATAAGTCAATGCGTAAATAAATATGAATCAAAGTCTCAATGTCCCTAACCAAGCAATATCATATCTATAAGTGGGTTGTGCGTGACATGGCAATTATTGACGGTGTGTGTAGCATACAATCAGTGCTCGTGCAACATGAATCGTCAATAATATGTGCAGTGTCCTAAGGATACTAGTCCAAGCACAACAATATCTAAGTAATAGGGTAAATGCGCAATTCTAAATATGACATAGAATATGCGACAGAAATAACATCTCTCGCCCAGACGCATAACGCCATGCGGGCGATTCCCCTGTAGATGTTAAATCTACTCACCAACGCTCCTGGCTGAGTGAAGCCCACCACCTGTTAGTGTTTATGCCCTAGAAGGCCATTACTGTATCATACTAGCTTGTATATTACTTAATGGAAGCTTGGGATATTCACATGTATATAACAGTCTTGCTAAACATGGTAGTATGCTACTTGGTTTTTCTATCTTAATATGTGAGTGTACGTATTGATAGAGCTCTTAGGATCTTGCTTGTCTACCAGCGTTGTGATGGCAGTCACACTAGTGGGGGCTGGGTAGTCTACAAGCACATCCTTATTCAGGTCCCTGGTCGTTGGATTATCGAGATAGAGCATCGATACTCCGGAGTAGACTAGTGTGTACGCTTCTCATCCCAGTTGGGGAGATGGTATGTCCCACAGCCGTCAGTACGTCGTACTGGAGATAGTATACAGGTGCTCGTTAGGTTACGGGTACACCGGACAGGACTCACAGGGAACTGTTGGTTGGTATGATACCAGTCGTCAGTGAACAGTTCCCAGGTGACATGAGTACAGCGTAGTCCGCAGACTTGACACTGCTACTTCGCCTCGAGTGTGTCCCACTGTTCTTAGATTGCTACCCTACCGCGGCTCAAAGGAGTCGTGCAAACAGGTAGCAGTTGGGTGCAGTCCCGAGCACTTGGAGGCAGTGGCGGTTAGACAGGATTCGTCCCTCCCGGTATTGGGAGTAGATATCGTGCTGTGTCAGAGAGCCATTACGCAAAGTCCCTGGCCAGGGCAAGCGAGATTTGCTGATAGGTTCCAGTAGTTTCTCAGGGTGTAATGGGCTTCACTCCGACACGACTTATACCGCTATTAGGGGACTGACGCTTGCCGCCCCCCTAGGCCCGATATGCGATAGTCTTGGACGAACGGACCGGACTGTATGGAGATTGTCACATCAGACTCAGTAGGAGTTCGGATGGGTTTTCTCATCGGCCTTCTTATCGACAACTACCTGGGGACCGTTACGTACAGCTAGTGCCGCTTGCGGTCTGTGGTTAAACCCACTGCCAGCGTAGTAGTCGAGTCTTTAGAGTCCCACACAGAGAGTTTCCTACTCTAGGCGAAACGATATAGAGGTTGCATGGTTTTGCGACAAAGGGTTCGGACGCATACGTGCGTTTACGCGCGTACGACTTTCGGACAGTTTTTACCAGTCGGCTTTGGTTTAAGCCAGTTACTGGTATCCGGTTATTGGATTTTTACAGTCTAAAGTTTTTCCGTATTTTTGCGGATCGGAGGGGCGTTCTCGTAATTATACGAGAAGCTTCTAGAAGATGTGACTAAGGAGGTTATTTTGGATGAGGTTGTGAGTCATAGTGGTGATTCATTCATTTCATTAATGCACATTTATTGCTTAATGACTCATGCTAATGAATCACCACTAGATATTTTATGAAGCATGCTTATTCATTTCTTTTATTCATTATTCTTAAATAAGAATGCTTCATAATATATTATGATACACTCTCTCTCTTCTCTCATTATCTTATCTCACATTCTCTCTCCTCAAGCTCTCATCTTCAAACCCTAATCCTTAATCCTCATGTGTTGAGATCAAAGGATTAGTTAGACTAAACAATCCATAACCTTCACTCTACATCATCCTTTCATCTTTGATTAGCAATCAAAGTTGATTAGTTACCTCAAGTTAGAGGTTTAGCTTGGAGTTTCGCTCTCGGGTGGATCGTCTACTACCTAGAGAAGGCCGAGGAGAACAAGGAGATCGTAAAGACGAAGGACCGTTTTCATTTGGTATAATCCCTTAACACTATAGTTTAGTATAGCTATGTGTTAGGTTATTATTTGTTTAGCTTCGATATAAGCGGTTAGTCGATGTTCGTTCCTTAAACTTGATTGTTTTTGTTAATTCCGCCTCCCCACAAGTACTGGGGTGTACTACATCGACTTACAGTGGTATCAGAGCCTCGCTAAACAATAAATAACTTGATTGCAAATTTGTACGAATTTCGAACGGAAAAACGAAGCCGGAAAACCCTAAAAAATGTAAGTTTCTGTCGAATTTAAAACGATGTCAGAAAATTTTTCAGGTGAGTTCAGAGAGCTTGACATGACACCAGTAGAACACCCAAGAAAAACAGTCGTCTGAATCGACCATCTCGCCGCGGAACCGCGGCCTCAGCCACTGAGTTGCCGCGCTTCCGCCGCCGAGTTGGCGAGTCAGCGGCCGATTTTTCTTCTGTTGCTTCTCTGTGAAATTTGGGGTTTTCTGGAATATTTAATTATTGCTCAGGTTACTGTTTAACAGAGCAGATTTTGGAGCAATATTGATGTTGTTTATTCGATCGAATTGTACGGTATTTGCGTATTGGATTATATCTGTGATTGTTTAATGTGTTCGTAAACCTTCCCCAACTGCTAGTTTGTCGGTTGGCAGGGGGTTGCACATTTCTGAAATGGTTATATCTGTTTGTGCATATAAACTGTATTGGACTGTTGTGGTGTATAGCCGGGGTTTGCAATGGGTTATTGTTTAATTCATTTGTTGTAAATGTAATTTGTTGTAATATTATTTTTGCGGGGCACTTCCAGGTTGCGGTCGTAGCCACCGTTGTATTATTTCATTTTACTGTTTTTGCTCCTAGGACTGACCCAAGGTGGGGTACACAGACTGCCGGGTGGGTAGTTTGCCGTACCCGTAGGGGTCGAGGGTGGGGTAACGGCTATTCATCACAACTGTGTAATCTGTCTTTTCTTGCAGGCTCAAAAGAAATACAGATTGCTTGCAAATCCAATATTGTTTATCTGTGTTCTGGAATGAATATCATTGCGTCAGACGAATGTAAAATATCTATATTTATGATAGCTATTTAGACGCCACTTATGTTTTACACCCGCGCTAGCCCAGCCCCCGCTCTGTCGTTAGTTAAGTAACCTAACGGGTGATGACGGGACCCCGTGGCGAATGCGGATGGCATAAGAGGACGTTGTATTTTCGTTGTTTTCTGCAATGATAGGTTAATGATGGGACGCATTATCTATAATGCAAAGTTTAAATCGTTGGAACAATTTAAAAGAAACCACTCGGTTATTTTTAAAACAGATATTTTTAAATGCGGAGTCTTAACCACTCCTTTTAAAAGCTATCAGGTTCCTTCGGTTATATCAAGTTCACTACGTTCACGGTTTCGCCAAAACCATTCGTAGCCCTCCGTCATTTCATCTGGGTATTCAGTAGTATTCAAGCTATGTATTTTGACCTAACGCCAAGGCATAGTGTTTGGTAGCTGCTGGATATTCATTTGTTGCATAGATAGATGAGTTAGTTTGGGACAGTCGTATTATCATTTTGGCCGAACGTCAAGGATATATACGGATGGGTTCAAATTGACAAGATAATGATGGGTAGAACTTGACATGTGACTTATGACATTTTGACCTAACGCCAAGGTCATAAGAGCATGGGGCAAAAACTTATATCGGGAATTTCTAAAGAAACTGAAATTTGCAAAGAGATGCATACCATTTGGAGTTTGATGAATGTTGGTAGGATTCCTTCAACATTATCATACGATGATATTTGGATCCCGATCCTACTGTGAGTATATGCTACTTATCAGGATATTCGTCACTTAACGATCAATGCTATAAACCTAGTAGGTGTCCAGAAAAGTGTCAGCGGGGTTACGCCCCCAGAGAAAAGAGGTTATTTAATTAAGGAACTTCGCGAAAGCGTTGGAAAACCTCCCTCGAAGTATCGACACCAGCCTGGCTGAACGGTTAAGCAAGTATTGTACGGTGAGAATAGTCTTGGCTAATTCTTCTTTTATGGTTTGAGGAAGGATTCGAGAAACAGTGGGAGCCATCCAGTTTAGATAAACTAAAAACCACTCTAAACTTGCAAGAGCATCATGCTAAAGAGTTTTCTTCTCTCTCTCCTAATTGCAGCGACCCTGAAAATGACTGGACTTAAGTTACTTTTAGAGAAAAATATACTGACGGGGCCAAACTATAAAGATTGGCTGCGGAATGTCAAGATGGCTTTGACCTATGACAAACTGGGGTACGTCCTCACCGCTACAGCACCTGCTGTCCTTGGTCCCAAATCCAGTAATGCGGATAAGGAAATCCGCAAAACCTGGGATTTAGATTGCGCGAGAGCCAAGTGCATCGTGCTTGCCTCGATGAACAATGAACATCAGAGGAGGCACGAGGATATGTCCCTAGATGGCATATTTCTCCATACAAAGGAACTTTATGGAGAGCAATCTCGTATAGCAAGATACGAGACCTCTAAGAAATTGTTTGAGCGAGGTTGGCTATCGGGTCATCGGTAGGTGAACATGTCCTACAGATGATCGGCTATATTGAAGAGCTCGCGGACCTTGGGACGACTTTGGATAATGAGCTCTATACAGACCTTGTTCTCCAGTCCCTTCCTCCCACCTACGCCCAGTTTATCCTCAACTTCAATCTTCAAGGAAAAGAAGTTGAACTTGCGGAACTCCTGAACATGTTAAGGAGTGCAGAGGGCACCTTGCAGAAGGCAAGGGAAACACCCGCTATGTTTGTTGGCGGTTCATCTTCTTCCGGGTCCAAGGCTAGGGCCAAAGGAAGGAAGAAGAAGGCCACACCCAGACCTAGAGGAGGTGTTAGTAAGGTGGGAAAGAAGGGAAAGAAAAAGTTTACAGCACCGGTAGTTGGCCTGGATGAGTGCTTCCATTGTCACAGGAAAGGGCACTGGAAGAAGGATTGCAAGGCGTGGAACGCCAAGAACCAGGAACCGAAGCAAGCTGTGGCTTCGACTTCAGGTGTGTTTGTAATTGAGAATTGTCTGTCGATCAACTCTACTTCCTGGGTATTGGATACCGGATCAGGATCTCATATTTGCAATTCATTGCAGGCACTGAGAAACCGTAGAGTGCTGAAGGAAGGTGATATGATCCTCAGGGTTGCTAACGGAGCTAGCGTGGGAGCTGCGTCCGTCGGGGATTATCACCTAGGATTGACGAGTGGACACATTTTGGTTTTACATAACTGTTATTTTGTACCCAGCTTAACGTGTAATATCATATCAGTTTCCTTGTTATCAAATAAAGGTTATGATTTCACGTTTGTAAGAGATGTTGTCAACATCCACCTTAATCATGGTTTGATTGGGTCCGGTACTCTAAATAACGGCATATATGTTTTAAACCAACTCCAAAT
The DNA here is from genome assembly GCA_030015575.1 of Agapanthus africanus. Lineage (NCBI taxonomy): Eukaryota > Viridiplantae > Streptophyta > Magnoliopsida > Asparagales > Amaryllidaceae > Agapanthus > Agapanthus africanus. The sequence goes on from JASDDO010000022.1 coordinate 209,171,496, forward strand.
TTTCAATGTCCAGAACACACTAAAAAGAAAGTCTCCAGATTTAAATAAAGCTTTCTTATGGCATTGTAGACTGGGTCACATCAATGAGAGAAGGTTGACTAAGTTGCATAGAGAGGGATATTTGGACACGTTCGAATATCAAACCTATGACACTTGTCAATTTTGTCTCAAAGGAAAGATGACAAAGACTCCATTTACTGGACAAGGAGTAAGAGCGAGCGAGCTCTTAGGACTCATACACAGTGATGTATGTGGTCCAATGTCTACACATGCGAGAGGTGGTTATTCCTATTTCATTACTTTCATGGATGATTACTCAAGATACGGATTCATTTATCTGATGAAACATAAATCCGAGGCTTTTGAGAAATTCCAGGAGTATAAGAATGAAGTAGAAAACCAAACCGGCAAAAGTATTAAGACACTTAGATCTGATCGAGGTGGTGAATACTTGAGTGCCGAGTTCCTAGGTTACCTAAAAGAGAAAGGAATTCTCTCTCAGCTTACTCCTCCGTACACTCCACAGCATAATGGTGTATCGGAGAGACGGAATCGAACCCTATTGGATATGGTACGATCCATGATGAGTAATGCTGAGTTACCGCGATCTTTCTGGGGACATGCGCTAGAATCAGCGGCATATCTTTTGAACATGGTACCTACCAAGACTGTGCCTACCACTCCATATCAGATGTGGAGTGGGAAGAAACCCCATCTACAGTATATAAAGATTTGGGGATGTCCAGCTTTTGTTAAAAAGCAGCATGTGGACAAGCTCGAGGCACGATCAGTAAAGTGTTTGTTTGTGGGATATCCAAAGCACTCCAGGGGATATCTATTATATTACGCAGAGGAACAGAAGGTATTTGTTTCTCGTAATGCCCATTTTCTAGAACATCAGTTTTTAGAAAAGGAATCAAGTGGGAGCGAAATAGAACTGGAAGAAATTCCAGAACCACAAACTGCTACTGAAAGTTTGGTAGAACCAGAGGTTCAAGAAGAACAGAACATTCCCGCACCCCTCCGCAGGAGTAGTAGGCCGTCTCGTCCGCCTGAGAGATACTACGGTTTTCTCATAGACGGGGATAGAGAGGATTGCATCATAGATGATGATGAACCTACTGACTTCCAGCAGGCCATCCAGAGCGGCGACTCGGTACGATGGCTAGATGCAATGCGGACCGAAATGGAGTCCATGTACACCAACAAAGTATGGACTTTGGACTTTGCTCCAGATGGGGTAAAACCCATAGGATGCAAATGGATCTTCAAGAAAAAGATTGGTGTAGATGGACAGGTGGAAACCTATAAGGCTAGACTTGTTGCAAAGGGTTTTCGTCAAAGACCTGGTTTGGACTATGACGAAACTTTTTCTCCAGTGGCTATGCTCATATCCATTCGGGTCCTTCTTGCTATTGCTGCCTTCCATGATTATGAAATCTGGCAGATGGACGTAAAGACGGCTTTTCTGAATGGAAATTTAGAAGAGAGCGTCTATATGGATCAGCCAGAGGGTTTCAATCAGAGTGGGAGCAGCGGGAAAGTATGCAAGCTGCTTAAGTCTATTTATGGACTAAAGCAGGCATCGCGGAGTTGGAACATCTGTTTTGATGAGACAGTCAAAGAATATGACTTTATCAAAAATCCAGATGAACCGTGCATATATAGTAAAGTCGTGGCCAGAAGTGTCGTATTCCTCGTCTTGTACGTGGATGACATTCTATTGATAGGAAATGACATTCCTATGCAACAATCTGTCAAAGGATTCTTGTCACACAGGTTCTCCATGAAAGACCTGGGTGATGCCTCTTACATTCTGGGGATCCGGATCTATCGTGATAGATCCAAGAGGATGTTGGGACTTTCGCAGTCCAGGTATATCGACACTGTACTGAAAAGATTCAGTATGGAAGATTCTAAGCGCGGTAATCTACCGGCTTGTCACGGAATCACCCTCTCCAAAGAGATGTCTCCCAAGACTGATTTGGAAAGGGAACGCATGTCTATTATACCCTACGCTTCTGCGGTAGGCTCTATAATATATGTGATGTTGTGTACCAGACCAGATGTAGCTTACGCACTGAGCGTGGTAAGCCGGTATCAGTCAGACTCAGGGGAGAAACACTGGATAGCAGTAAAGAACATTCTCAAGTACCTGAGGAGGACTAAGGAGATGTTCTTGGTTTACGGCGGAAAAGACCTCAGGTTGGAGGCCTTTGCTGATTCCGGCTTCCAGAGTGATAAGGACGATTCCAAGTCCATGTCGGGTTATGTCTTTACCCTCAATGGAGGGGCGGTGTGCTGGAAGAGCTCCAAGCAGGACACCGTTGCTGACTCGACGATGGAAGCGGAGTATATAGCTGCTTGCGATGCCGCAAAAGAAGCAGTCTGGATGAAGAAGTTCCTAACAGAACTTCAGGTGGTTCCTACCATAGTTGATCCAATACCTCTGTATTGCGACAACAACGGAGCTATAGCTTTAGCGAAGGAACCAAGGTCCCATCAGAAGTCCAGACACATCTTGAGGCGGTATCACCTGATCAGGGAGATCATTGATCGTCAGGAGATCGAGGTTCGGAGAGTTGCTTCAGAAGAGAACATTGCTGATCCATTCACGAAGGCCCTTCCTCAGATTCAGTTCGAGAGGCTGCTCGAGATCATTGGTCTACGATATGCCAGTACATGGCCCTAGTGCAAGTGGGAGATTGTTAGTGTTTATGCCCTAGAAGGCCATTACTGTATCATACTAGCTTGTATATTACTTAATGGAAGCTTGGGATATTCACATGTATATAACAGTCTTGCTAAACATGGTAGTATGCTACTTGGTTTTTCTATCTTAATATATGAGTGTACGTATTGATAGAGCTCTTAGGATCTTGCTTGTCTACCAGCGTTGTGATGGCAGTCACACTAGTGGGGGCTGGGTAGTCTACAAGCACATCCTTATTCAGGTCCCTGGTCGTTGGATTATCGAGATAGAGCATCGATACTCCGGAGTAGACTAGTGTGTACGCTTCTCATCCCAGTTGGGGAGATGGTATGTCCCACAGCCGTCAGTACGTCGTACTGGAGATAGTATACAGGTGCTCGTTAGGTTACGGGTACACCGGACAGGACTCACAGGGAACTGTTGGTTGGTATGATACCAGTCGTCAGTGAACAGTTCCCAGGTGACATGAGTACAGCGTAGTCCGCAGACTTGACACTGCTACTTCGCCTCGAGTGTGTCCCACTGTTCTTAGATTGCTACCCTACCGCGGCTCAAAGGAGTCGTGCAAACAGGTAGCAGTTGGGTGCAGTCCCGAGAACTTGGAGGCAGTGGCGGTTAGATAGGATTCGTCCCTCCCGGTATTGGGAGTAGATATCGTGCTGTGTCAGAGAGCCATTACGCAAAGTCCCTGGCCAGGGCAAGCGAGATTTGCTGATAGGTTCCAGTAGTTTCTCAGGGTGTAATGGGCTTCACTCCGACACGACTTATACCGCTATTAGGGGACTGACGCTTGCCGCCTCCCTAGGCCCGATATGCGATAGTCTTGGACGAACGGACCGGACTGTATGGAGATTGTCACATCAGACTCAGTAGGAGTTCGGATGGGTTTTCTCATCGGCCTTCTTATCGACAAATACCTGGGGACCGTTACGTACAGCTAGTGCCGCTTGCGGTCTGTGGTTAAACCCACTGCCAGCGTAGTAGTCGAGTCTCTAGAGTCCCACACAGAGAGTTTCCTACTCCAGGAGAAACGATATAGAGGTTGCATGGTTTTGCGACAAAGGGTTCGGACGCATACGTGCGTTTACGCGCGTACTACTTTCGGACAGTTTTTACCAGTCGGCTTTGGTTTAAGCCAGTTACTGGTATCCGGTTATTGGATTTTTACAGTCTAAAGTTTTTCCGTATTTTTGCGGATCGGAGGGGCGTTCTCGTAATTATACGAGAAGCTTCTAGAAGATGTGACTAAGGAGGTTATTTTGGATGAGGTTGTGAGTCATGGTGGTGATTCATTCATTTCATTAATGCACATTTATTGCTTAATGACTCATGCTAATGAATCACCACTAGATATTTTATGAAGCATGCTTATTCATTTCTTTTATTCATTATTCTTAAATAAGAATGCTTCATAATATATTATGATACACTCTCTCTCTTCTCTCATTATCTTATCTCACATTCTCTCTCCTCAAGCTCTCATCTTCAAACCCTAATCCTTAATCCTCATGTGTTGAGATCAAAGGATTAGTTAGACTAAACAATCCATAACCTTCACTCTACATCATCCTTTCATCTTTGATTAGCAATCAAAGTTGATTAGTTACTTCAAGTTAGAGGTTTAGCTTGGAGTTTCGCTCTCGGGTGGATCGTCTACTACCTAGAGAAGGCCGAGGAGAACAAGGAGATCGTAAAGACGAAGGACCGTTTTCATTTGGTATAATCCCTTAACACTATAGTTTAGTATAGCTATGTGTTAGGTTATTATTTGTTTAGCTTCGATATAAGCGGTTAGTCGATGTTCGTTCCTTAAACTTGATTGTTTTTGTTAATTCCGCCTCCCCACAAGTACTGGGGTGTACTACATCGACTTACACCACCTGCTTTCCCTTGTCGTAGCGTCCGAAGTCCCCGCTTGCGAACCTAAAATTTCACAAACACAACACATAAGCAAATATCCTACATCGACGAAAAGACATCGAAACGCAAGAATGACGCCCTGAAAATTACACTGCGCGCTTAGCTCATCTATCACGCACGACATCGGCCAAAAACCCTAATTGGGGTCGCTAAACTACAAAACACAAGTCTAGACCCCGATCATCCCGATCGCGCAACACAACACAGAAATTACGAGGAATACAATAGATATAACCTCGCAACGACCAATCGAACCCACGTCGGAAAAACCCCGAAATCTAGTAAACAACTTATCGCAATATTTCGCACTAGTTTCAAGCTAACGCATATCTAGCGATTATAAACACCTTAAAATAGCTTAACTAAGCTATAAAAACCAATTCTATATTTTTAACACTTGCTAAATAAATTTTAGCAAAAACCTAGTAAGCAAAATTGCGTAATTAAACAAAGTGTTCATTAGCAAAAATTAACATTTTCTACTAGGTTAATCTTCTCCAAAACACAAATTAACACTTCAAATAAACATTAAACACATAAATCAAGTTTTACCCTAACTGGATTATCATAAAAATCAAGTCTTGAATTTCAAACATGAAATTAAAAGCTTAAATAAACAATTAATATACTAATTAGAAATTTAGAAACAACAAAAAGGATTAGGGTTGTAGGGTTGCTAGGCACGCGCACAAGGGTCTACGAGGCATCAACCATGCCCGAATAAAAATTTAGCCGTGCCGAACTACCCGAATACGGAACTTTAAACTAGAGATTAGGCGATAACTTGCATGCTAAACACTTTAACACTAAGTGAGAGGGATTACAACCTTTGTAGATCCGGTCCTTCACTTCATATGCTCCGTGTTGTGGTCCCTTCGCTGCGATCATCGGGTTCCGGGCTCTCGAGAGGTTCCACGAAGAGAAAGACGCAACCTTTGCTTCCGATCTTCGATACTAAGATGATCTACCTCGAAGTTTCTTTAACACAAGCTAACACTCATGAAATGATGTGAACACCCTCATCTAAATGGCAAGGGAAGATGAGGATGATGAAGTAGGAATTTTGCTCTATTTATTTATATTTTTCTCACATATTTCCATCACAAAATCAAAGCTAGAAACCATTTCTAGCTTTTTCATGGAAGAAGATGAAGGAGGAAGAAGAAGCTTAATTCATTTGTGATGAATAGGAAATAATCAATATGATAGATAAAGCAACCATGGTTCACTTAACCTATGTAGAGAATTGACTAGGGTTAGGGTTTTGGGTAAATAAAAGAATGAGTCATGAACAAATATCTTTCACAAAACAAAACAAATCCTTCTAGAAGCTTCTAGAAAGATTAACCCTAATCCGAACCCTAATCAAGTTTAAACTCCACTAAACGAGTTGCATTAGTTATCATATCATGTTACAATATTATATATCACATATATAATATTTACCGTAACATAAGAAAATAATACAATTAACATATATCGCATATATATCAATGTATTACCCTAGTGAGAAAAAGAATCTTTTAGTGAGCAAATATTAGTTAATGCAATTTAATATATCACATATATTATTATACATTAAATTATCGAATCAACACTTGATCCGACAATCCGGCTATATCGCATATAACCGGCTAATATTTATCCGTACCGATTCATCGAATCAACACTTGATCCGATGACCCGGCTGATATCAAATATCGCGAGAATATAATACGGTATCACATATCGCATTATCCTCGGTCCCGCACATATCACATATGTGCTCCTACTTCGTTTTGCCTGAGTCAAGAAACCTCTGTGTAGGACTCTAAAGAATCGTCAATACGCCGGCAGTAGGTGATGATCATATCAAACACCCACAAGCTGCAAGCGGTCAGCTAAACGTAACAGCTACCCAGGTATTGAGCGCTCAGAAGATCAACAAGCAAGCCTGTACATTCTCCTGTGGATCCAAACAGTAACACTCCCGTACAGTCCGGTCTCGTCGTCTGATATGTTGCATATCTCGCCTAGGGGTGGTAAACGTCAGACCCCAGTAGCTCGATAAGTCGTGTCGATATGAGGTCTATAACAGTTCGAGAAACTACTGATAACACTTACCAGTAAATCTCAGCAACCCTGGCCAGGGATTTCCGGTTATAGCCAATCGAACACAGCACAACATCAACTCCCTATACCGGGAGAGACGAATCCCCTCCTATCGCTCATTGCCTCCATGTGATTCGGGACTGTACCCAAAAGCCACCTTTTTGCACGCTCTCTTGGACGTGGTATGATGGAAATCAAAGCACAGTGGGAACCACACAAGACTCTATGACGATCTCGGGTCAACAGACTACTCTGTACCAGTGTCACCAGAGAACTGCCATCTGACGTATGGTATAATACCATCTGGGAGTTCTCGGCGAGTCCGTCCAGTGTACCCAGTCTCCACTGAGCACCCGTACACCATCCTTGATGTCAAACACCGATGGATATGGGATCATCCATCGCCCATCATATGGGTCAAGATGCGTATACGCTAGTCTACTCTGGTGCATCGATGCCCTGTCTCGATACACCCTCGACTAGGAACAGTTATAGGATGTACTCGCCGACTACCGTGGCCCCACTAGTATGATCTCATCATAGTCCCAGTAGTCAAGTACATATCCTAAGGGCTTTATCAACATGTAACATAGAGACAATCAGAGTACATGTTAAGATAAAGTACAACCAGATAGCATACTATCATGTCGAGCAAGAAAGTCCTTCTTATATATGTCCTAGCATCCACTACAATATACATCGTATGTACAGTAATGGCCTCTAGGGCATACATATAACTAACAAGGGTTAGGGTTTTATACCTCCACAAAAGATCAAAACCAAGAAACCAAACTCATCATCTTTTCCTCCAAAATGATATTTTGAATGAAGATCCAAGCTACTTTTGTGAAGAAGAATGAAGGAAAATGAATATATTTGAGTTTTTATGATTTTATTTGGAATTTTCATGATTTATTTGATGAAAAATGAGTTGAAAATGGGTGGAAATGATAAGGGGCAGCAAGGGGAAGGGAAGGGCTGGACAAGGGGGTGAGGGGGTATTTTTGTGAATTTTTTGTGAAAAAATTGCTGGGAAAAAGAGTAATAAATGCTAATAAATGCTAATTGCCACCTTTTCACCTTTTCTTTTCTTTTTAAAATAATTACTTTTGCACTCCAAAAATATCTAGATATTTAAAAATAAGTTTCCAAAATATTCTAGTGACAAAAAAAAATAATTTATTCGCAAGAGAAGAAATTTCCCGATTTACGTGCACCAAATAACGCTTAAAATAATATTTTATTTGGGAAAAATTCTATCTGAACCAAAACCTCCCAAATACCCCTAAAGTTCGCGCACAAGCTTTATTTTAGCTAAAAAAAGGTGCCGGTAAGCTTATACGGACGTTTGATCGAAATCGGGTTAAAACGGGAAAATTCGCAAAACGATTTCTGAAACGTTACACAACTGTCCTAGTGAATCTGCATATTCCATCAATATAGATATTGATTAAATTATTACTCGGACCATTGATGAAAGTTTTGAAGATATTTTTGCCGAAGAACTCGCATTCCTGACGTTGTGATGATTCCACCACCACCTGAAGAAGTTGAACCATCACCCTTTCTTCTTATCATGTACGAGAATGAAAATATTCCACTCATTCCTAATCATTCACATTCTCGTTTTCTTCCACTATCACTGTTTCGTCTCTACCAACCGAGACGTAAACCCGATCGATTCTGCCTCCTATCTACCCACTTCTGCACATCTATAATCTTCCACCAACCATTGTGTTACTTTGATAAAATCTTCGAATGGTTGGTACTGACTTTTGGTCTTTGTAAAGTTTTGCTTAGACCAATAACTTTATCCCCCTCTTATAATGCTTAGTACTGTTTTACTCAAGTTTTGGGGAGGGAGAAAAATATTTTGGCTCTTGAAAGAAAATAATTTTTTACAAAATTGTTAGCCAAAATTAAGTTTGGGAGAGGTTTTAACTGTCATTAATTCTTGTCCCCATTACTAACTTTTTCCTCCCAAGTCTACAGGTTTTTAAGCTTAACATATGACATAGGACACTGCTGCAAATAGGTTTGGAGGAGGTTTGTGCTTATTCACGCATCATTTTTTTTTTGCATTATACTATATAAAAGAACAAAAAAATTTGATAATGAAAGTTAGAAAGTGAAAAATACATACGAAAGATAGGAAGAGGTTTCAGAAAAGCAAGAAAATTAGATGTTTTATAATGAAGCTAGTAATAGGTATTCAGGAGCTGTTGTCCCAAGGGTTAGTAAGATGAAGAGAATCACTAATCTGAGGATAGAATTGAGTCTGAAAAATAGTCCTTATTCGTGAGTCCAAACTTTTGAACGTTGATACCCTACTATACACACTTGCACACATCGTGAAACTTGGGATATTAGAGGATACCTTGAAATGCTCTTGTCTAAAAGCCTTAATATGAAGGAAAATAAATAAACAAAAAAATATATATAAATGAAAACAATGAAAAATGGTGAAGAAAAATGGACACTGGTTTTGTAATTACTTAAGACAGCATAAAAAAATATAGCGAAGGTGATTTATCACCTAGTGCCTTAGACCAACTGGTTTGGGAGCCACTGCTAAGCCTTAGGTGTTGCAAGATGAGGATGTTGCTAATTACGCCTTAATAAGTGAGCACATTCAGTAATCGGTTGGTTAGTACCTCAAGAAGTATTAACGGTCGCATGAAGAATGTGTGAGCAATTCCATCTGAAATATTCACCGACTAAAAAGTACTAAGGAAGATGGATAAGAGTATGATAGCTTGAATTGAATTCTCTAAGTGTAGGGATGTCTTTTACACACATGTAGAGGTATCTGATCGATATTTGGAAGAAAGGTAGGGAGGAAGACTAAAGGCGAAGTTTTATTGAGAGATGATGTGATTTATCACATCTTTTCATGACTATTAAGATATGGCTCATGGCTACTAAAAAGCTAGTATAGTTTGGAACTCTTCTTTTCAAAGTTCTTTCTTTTATATGTTCTTTATCTTTGTATGTAACTTTCATCGTCTTTCTTTTATTATGGGATTTTGTGGGTGTAATCTGTTAGTTATATGTATGCCCTAGATGCCAATATTATACATGTGATGTATATTATAGTGGATGCTTGAGCATATATAGGGAGGAATTTCTTGCTCGACATGATAATATGCTATCTGGTTGCTCTTTATCTTGACATATACATTTATTGTCTCTCTATTACATGTTGATAAAGTCCTTAGGATGAGTACTTGACTACCAGGATTATGATGCAGATGTAAGTCCATGTCACGCACCCCACGAACTTGCGGGGAGGCGGAATATATGAAAAACGATTATCAAAGCTTCGTAACACGGACTTGAGCGCTTGAATCGTATCTAAACCGTTACTAGCAAACTACGAAAGGTTTAACTACTCGGATTCGTAGTTATACCTCACGTTACTTGTCCTTCGGGTCTTCATCGCGGTCCTCCACTCCTCGTAGGCTCCTTGGAACATCGGCACCTCAACGGCCTCCTCGAATCAAAGATGATCCACCCGAGAGCTCTTACGCCAAGCTTTATCTCTAACTTGAGATAACTAGGTTGCTCAAAGTGCTAATCTAAGCTACCTAGGGGATATAGAGTGAGGTTATGGATGTATTAGTCTAGCTAACCCTTGATCTCAACACATGAGAGGTTAGGGTTAGGGTTTCAAGAATGAGAGAGCTTGAGGAGAGAGAAGGTGGTGATGAGAATGAATTGAAATTGTTTCTCACTTGTTATATATTATGAAGCATAAAGAATTATCAAATGAATAAATCAAATGTATTATCATCATGCTTCATTGATTATGTGCAATGAATCATCAAGTGAGTCATTAAGCAATAAATGCTTCATTAACTCACTTGAATGATTCATCTCATGAGTCACAAAACCAATTAATGCTAATGCCACCTTACCATCCAAGTCACCATGCTTCTAGAAGCTTCCCGAAAAATTACGAGAACGCCCCTCCAATCTGTGAAAACACGGAAAAACTTTAGACTGTATAAATCCAATAACTTGATACTAGAAACTGGCTTAAACCAAAGCCGACTAGTAAAAACTGTCCAAACGTCGTACGTGCGTAAACACACGTATGCGTCCGAACCCTTGTCCTAAAACCATACGACCTCTATATCGTTTCTCCTGGAGCAGGGAAACTCTCTGTGTGGGACTCTAAAGACTCGACACTACGCTGGCAGTGGGTTTAACCACAGACCGCAAGCGGCACTAGCTGTACGTAACGGTCCCCAGGTAGATGTCGATAAGAAGGCCGATGAGGAAAACCATCCGAACTCCTACTGAGCCTGATGTGACAATCTCCGTACAGTCCGGTCTGTTTGTCTAAGACTATCGCATATCGAGCCTAGGGGGTGGCAAGCGTCAGTCCCCTAATAGCTGTATAAGTCATGTCGGAGCGTAGCCCATTACACCCTGAGAAACTACTGGTACCTACCAGTAAATCTCGCTTGCCCTGGCCAGGGACTTTGCGTAATGGCTCTCTGACACAGTGCGATATCAACTCCCAATACCGGAGAGACGAATCCTGTCTAACCGCCACTGCCTCCAAGTGCTCGGGACTGCACCCAACTGCTACCTGTTTGCACAACTCCTTTAAGCCGTGGTGGGGTAGCAATCTAAGAACAGCGGGACACACTCGAGGCGAAGTAGCAGTATCAAGTCTGCGGACTATGCTGTACTTATGTCACATGGGAACTGTTAACTGACGATGGGTATAATACCAACCAATCAGTTCCCCGGCGAGTCCTGTCCGGTGTACCTGTAACCTAACGAGCACCTGTATACTATCTCCAGTACGACGTACTGATGGCTATGGGACAGACCATCTCCCCAACTGGGATGAGAAGCGTATACACTTAGTCTACTCCGGAATATCGATGCCCTATCTCGATAATCCAACGACCAGGGAACCTGTATAGGATGTTGCTTACAGACTACCCAGCCCCCACTAGCGTGACTTCCATCACGACGCTGGTAATCAAGCAAAGATCCTATGGGCTCTACTAATATGTATAAGTGATACGTCACTAGAAACATATGCACATATTAAAGTAGACACAAACCAAGTAGCATACTACCATTTTTAGCAAGACTGTTATATACAACTGTGAATATCCCAAGCTTCCATTAAGTAATATACAACCTAGTATGATACAATAATGGCCCCTAGTGCATATACACTAACAATCTCCTACTTGCACTAGGGCCATGAGCTGGCATATCGAAGACCTATCATCTCGAATAGCCTCTCGAACTGCGTCTGAGGAAGGGCCTTTGTGAATGGATCAGCAATGTTATTCTTCGTCTCTACTCTCTTTACCTCGATCTCCCGGCGATCTACGATCTCCCTGATCAGGTGATACCGCCTTAAGATGTGTCTGGACTTCTGATGGGACCTGAGTTCCTTCGCTAAAGGTATAGCGCCGTTGTTGTCACAATACAGAGGTATTGGACCAACACTGGTAGGAACCACCTGAAGTTCTGTGAGGAACTTCTTCTTCCAGACTGTTTCTTTTGCGGCATCACAAGCAGCTATGTACTCTGCTTCCATCGTTGAGTCAGCAATGGTCTCCTGTTTGGAACTCTTCCAACAGACTGCCCCTCCATTGAAGGTAAAGACATAACCCGACATGGATTTGGAGTCATCTTTGTCACTCTGGAAGCCGGAGTCAACAAAGGCCTCTAACTGGAGGTCTTTTCCGCCATACATCAAGAACATCTCCTTAGTCCTCCTTAGGTACTTGAGAATGTTCTTTACTGCTATCCAGTGCTTCTCCCCTGGGTTTGCCTGATACCTGCTTACTACGCTCAATGCATATGCTACATCTGGTCTTGTACATAACATCGCATACATTATAGAGCCTACCGCAGAAGCGTAGGGTATAATCGACATGCGATCCCTTTCCAAATCAGTCTTGGGAGACATCTTTTTGGAGAGGGTGATTCCGTGACAAGCTGGTAGGGTACCGCCCTTAGAATCATCCATACTGAATCTTTTCACTATGGTGTCTATGTACCTGGACTGCGAAAGTCCCAACATCCTTTTTGATCTATCACGATAGATCCGGATCCCCAGAATGTAGGTGGCATCACCCAGGTATTTCATGGAGAATTTATGTTACAAGAATCTTTTGACTGACGGTAACATAGGAATATCATTTTCTATTAGGAGAATGTCATCCACGTACAAGACGAGGAATACTACAGCTCTCCCTACAATCTTACTGTATATGCAAGGTTCATCTGGATTTTTGATAAAGTCGAATTCTTTGACAGCATCATCAAAACATATGTTCCAACTCCGCGATGCCTACTTTAGTCCATAAATGGACTTAAGCATCTTGCATACTTTATCGCTGCTCCCACTCTGAATGAATCCCTCTGGGTGATCCATATAGACGCTTTCTTCCAAATTACCATTTAGAAAGGCTGTCTTTACGCTCATCTGCCAGATTTCATAATCGTGGAAGGCAGCAATAGCAAGAAGGACCCGAATAGATTTAAGCATAGCCACTGGAGAAAAGGTTTCGTCATAGTCCAAACCAGGTCTTTGACGGAAACCCTTTGCAACAAGTCTAGCCTTATAGGTTTCAACCTGCCTATCTACACCAATCTTCTTTTTGAAGATCCATTTGTGTCCTACGAGTTTTACCCCATCTGGAGCAATGTCCAAAGTCCATACTTTGTTAGTGTACATGGACTCCATTTCGGTCCGCATTGCATCCAGCCATTTTACTGAGTCACCGCTCTGAATGGCTTGCTGGAAGCTAGTAGGCTCATCATAGTCAATAGTGCAATCCTCTCTATCCCCGTCTATGAGAAAACCGTAGTATCTCTCGGGCGGATGAGATTGCCTACTACTCCTGCGGAGTGGCGTTGGGATGTCCTGTTCTCCTGAACCTTCTTGTTCTACCAAGGTTTCAGTAATAGCTTGTGGTTCTGGAATTTCTTCCAGTTCTACTGCGCTCCTACTCTTTTGATTTTCTAAAAATTCAGGTTCTAAGAAGTGGGCATGACGAGAAACAAAAACCTTTTGTTCCTCTACGTAATAGAAGTAATGCCCTTTGGAGTTCTTTGGATATCCCACAAACTTACACTGTACTGAGCGTGCCTCGAGCTTGTCCGCATGCTGCCTTTTTACAAAAGCTGGACATCCCCATGTCTTCAGGTACTGAAGATAGGGTTTCTTTCCACTCCACATCTGATATGGTGTGGTAGGCACAGTCTTGGTTGGAACTTTGTTCAAAAGATATGCAGCTGATTCTAGTGCATATCCCCAGAATGATCGCGGTAAGTCAGCCTTACTCATCATGGAACGAACCATATCCAATAGGGTTTGATTTCTCCTTTCTGATACACCATTGTGTTGTGGTGTGTATGGAGGAGTAAGCTGAGAGAGAATTCCATTCTCTTTTAAGTAACCCAGGAACTCGGCACTTAAATATTCACCACCTCGATCAGATCTCAGTGTCTTGATACTTTTGCCCTTTTGGTTTTCTACTTCATTCTTGTATTCCTGGAATTTCTCAAAGGCCTCGGATTTATGTTTCATCAAGAACACATGTCCATACCTAGAGAAATCATCCGTAAAAGTAATGAAGTAGGAATAACCACCTCTCGCATGTGTAGATAATGGACCGCATACGTCACTGTGTATGAGTCCCAAGAGCTCGCTTGCTCTTACTCCGTGTCCAGTAAACGGAGTCTTGGTCATCTTTCCTATGAGACAAGATTCACAAGTAGCATAAGATTGATATTCGAACGGATTCAAATATCCTTCTTTATGTAACTTAGTCAACCTTCTTTCATTGATGTGACCTAGTCTACAATGCCATAAGAAAGCCTGATTTAATTCCGGAGACTTTCTTTTAAGTGTATTCTGGACATTGAAAACCTGAGCTTGACTTAATACGTATATACCGTTATCTAATGTACCTGACCCAATCAAAACTTGATTTAGGTGGATGTGTACTACATCGCTTTCGAATGTAAAATTATATCCCTCTCTTGAAAGTGAGGACACTGATATGATATTACAAGTTATACTCGGTACATACAGACAGTTACGTAAAATCAATGTCTGCCCACTTGTCAAACCTAGGCGATATTCTCCCACGGATTCAGCGTCCACGCTCATTCCGTTTGCAACTCTGAGAGACCAATCATCTACCTTTATAACTCTACGGTTTCTCAAATCATGTAATGAATTACAGATATGAGATCCTGCTCCGGTATCTAGTACCCAGGAAGTAGAGTTAATTGACAAACAGCTCTCTATTACTAACACTCTTGAGGCTGAAGCCACAACATGCTTCGTATCCTGGCTACTAGCTTCTAAAGCCCTGCAATCTTTCTGCCTATGCCCAATTCCATAATAATAGGAACGCCCTTCTTTTACTATTTCCAGTCCCGAAACTTTTGCCCTTCTCTTTCCTTCTATTTCCCTGGTTTCCTTCAGGGTAGAAGGTAGAGACTGTAGAATCAAGTCAGTATCTTACTCGTTTCCCAACGCGGTCTTCAGGTCCTGGAGCTCATCAATACAACTAGTCATTGTAAGGACGTTGTCCCCTACAGATGACCCGTCAGCCAACCTCGCTTGAATTAATTCGTTCGAGGTCTCATATCTTGCGATATGAGATTGCTCTCCATATAAATCTTTGTTATGGAGAAAGATGGAAGCTAAGTCCATCTTCTCGTGCTGCTTCTGGTATACACCATCAACTGAAGCCAACACGAGGCACTCAGCTTTCGCTTTATCCTTTTCCCTTGTCTGACGGATATCCATATCCGCGACGGTGGAAACTGGACCTGGGACGGCGGGATCTTGAGTAGTAACAGGGTGGTCCAGCTTGTCATAGGTAATGGACATCTGGACAGACCTTTGCCGGTCATATAAGTCAGATTCAGTCAATTTGTTATCTAGATGTAACCTATGTGTGGTCACAAGGTCGCTGCAATTTAAGAGAGAGAAGAAAATACTATAGCATGATGCTCTTGTAAGTTTAGATTGGTTTTTAATTTATCTAAACAGGATGGCTCCCACTGTTTCTCGAATCCCTCCTCAAACCATAAAAGAAGAATTAGCCAGAACTATTCTCACCGTACAATTCTTGCTTAACCGTTCAGCCAGGTCAGTGTGGATACTTCGAGGGAGGTTTTCCAACGATTTCGCGAAGTTCCTTAATTAAATAACCTCTTTTCTCTGGGGGCGTAACCCCGCTGACACCTTTCTAGGCACCTACTTGTTTTATAGCATTGATCGTTAAGTGACAAATCTCGTGATAAGTATTATATACTCACAGTAGGATCGGGATCCAAAATATCATCGTATGACAATGTTGAAGGAATCCTACCAACATTCATCAAACTCCAAAATGGTATGCTTCTTTCTCTGCAAATTTCAGTTTCTTTAGAAATTCCCGATGTGGATTTTTGCCCCATGCTCTTATGACCTTGACGAAGGCCAACAAATCATAAGTCACATGTCAAGTTCTGCTCATCATTATCTAGTTAATTTGAACCCACCCGTACATACCCTTGACGAAGGCCAACAAGGTAATACGACTGTCCCAAACTAACACATCTATCTATGCACCAAATGAATACCCCAACAGCTACCAAACACTATGCCTTGACGAAGGCCAACAAACATAGCTTGAATACTACTGACCATTCATAAGAAATGACGGAGGGCTACGAATGGTTTTGGCAAAACCGTGAACGTAGTGAACTTGATTTAATCGAAGGAACCTGATACTTTTTAAAAGGAGTGGTTAAAGCTCCGCAATTAAAAAATCTGATCTTTTTAAAATAACCGAGTGGTTTCTTTTAAATTTGTTCCAACGACTTAACTTTGGTTTATTTTCTTTGCATTATAATAATGCGTCCCATCATTTATCCTATCATTGCAGAAAATAACGAAAATACCACGTCTTCTTATGCCATCCGCATTTGCCACGGGGTCCCGTCATTACCCGTTAGGTTACTTAACTAATGACAGAGCGGGGGCTGGGCTAGCGCGGGTGTAAAACATAAGTGACATCTAATAGCTATCATATATAGATATTGTACATTCGTCAGACACAATAATAAGCATTCTAGATCACAGATGAACTTTATTGGATATACTAGCAATCCGCATTTTCTTTGAGCCTGTAATAAAAGACGGATTACACAGTTGTGATGAATAGCCATTACCCCACCCTAGACCCCTACGGGTACGGCAAACTACCCGCCAAGTACCCGAAGTGAAGCGGTCTCCCTCAAAAAAGTGAGTAGGCCACTAAACACTTCAAAGTACCCAGTAGTTTGTGTACCCCGCCTTGGGTCTATCCTAGGAGCAAAAACAGTAAAATGAAATAATACAACGGTGGCTACAACCACAACCTGGATGTGCCCCGCAAAAGAATATTACATCATATTACATTTACATCGAATGAATGAATATTAAACCCATCTCAAAACCCTGGCTAATCATCACAACAGTCCAATACAGTTCATATGCACAAACAGTAAACATTACAGAAATGTGCAACCCCTTGCCAACCGACATACTAGCAGTTAGGGGAGGTTTACGAACACATTAAACATTACAGATAAAAACCCAATTAGCAAATATCTTAGAACATCGATCGAATACCAAATTCCGTGTCTACCCCAAAAGCAAACCTGTACTGAAGTAACCTGGGTAGAAACAGAACATACAGGATGACAAAAACCCAAAAATTATGAATTACCGTGAAACTCCGAGTCAACTCGGCGTTGACTCGGCGGCGGATCCGCGGCAGAAGCACTCTATTGCCGCGGATCCGCGGCCGTTTTGCCGAGTCACTGGCTCGTATTTTCCCAGTATTCATTAATTTCCCTGCTGTGAATTTTAAGGTATGTCAAAATTTTTTTCAGACAATTTTAAAATTAACAGAAACTTAGGGTTTCGAATTTTTGTTTTCGTGTTTTTCTGTCGATCGAACTTCTAATCAATTTCTAACAAGCTAGTAATGGTTTAGTTGTCTCTGATACCACTGTATGTCCATGTCACGCACCCCACGAACTTGCGGGGAGGCGGAATATATGAAAAACGATTATCAAAGCTTCGTAACATGCACTTGAGCGCTTGAATCGTATCTAAACCGTTACTAGCAAACTACGAAAGGCTTAACTACTCGGATTCGAAGTTATACCTCACGTTACTTGTCCTTCGGGTCTTCATCGCGGTCCTGCACTCATCGTAGGCTCCTTGGAACATCGGCACCTCAACGGCCTCCTCGAATCAAAGATGATCCACCCGAGAGCTCCTACGCCAAGCTTTATCTCTAACTTGAGATAACTAGGTTGCTCAAAGTGCTAATCTAAGCTACCTAGGGGATATAGAGTGAGGTTATGGATGCATTAGTCTAGCTAACCCTTGATCTCAACACATGAGAGGTTAGGGTTAGGGTTTCAAGAATGAGAGAGCTTGAGGAGAGAGAAGGTAGTGATGAGAATGAATTGAAATTGTTTCTCACTTGTTATATATTATGAAGCATAAAGAATTATCAAATGAATAAATCAAATGTATTATCATCATGCTTCATTGAATATGTGCAATGAATCATCAAGTGAGTCATTAAGCAATAAATGCTTTATTAACTCACTTGAATGATTCATCTCATGAGTCACAAAACCAATTAATGCTAATGCCACCTTACCCTCCAAGTCACCATGCTTCTAGAAGCTTCCCGGAAAATTACGAGAACGCCCTTCCAATCCGTGAAAACACGGAAAAACTTTAGACTGTATAAATCCAATAACCTGATGCTAGAAACTGGCTTAAACCAAAGCCGACTAGTAAAAACTGTCCGAACGTCGTACGTGCGTAAACACACGTATGCGTCCGAACCCTTGTCGTAAAACCGTATGACCTCTATATCGTTTCTCCTAGAGCAGGGAAACTCTCTGTGTGGGACTCTGAAGACTCGACACTACGCTGGCAGTGGGTTTAACCACAGACCGCAAGAGGCACTAGCTGTACGTAACGGTCCCCAGGTAGATGTCGATAAGAAGGCCGATGAGGAAAACCATCCGAACTCCTACTGAGCCTGATGTGACAATCTCCGTACAGTCCGGTCTGTTCGTCTAAGACTATCGCATATCGAGCCTAGGGGGCGGCAAGCGTCAGTCCCCAAATAGCTGTATAAGTCGTGTCGGAGCGTAGCCCATTACACCCTGAGAAACTACTGGTACCTACCAGTAAATCTCGTTTGCCCTGGACAGGGACTTTGCGTAATGGCTCTTTGACACAGTGCGATATCAACTCCCAATACCGGGAGAGACGAATCCTGTCTAACCGCCACTGCCTCCAAGTGCTCGGGACTGCACCCAACTGCTACCTGTTTGCACAACTCATTTGAGCCGTGGTAGGGTAGCAATCTAAGAACAGTGGGACACACTCGAGGCGAAGTAGCAGTGTCAAGTATACGGACTATGCTGTACTCATGTCACCTGGGAACTGTTAACTGACGATGGGTATAATACCAACCAATCAGTTCCCCGGTGAGTCCTGTCCGGTGTACCCGTAACCTAACGAGCACCTGTATACTATCTCCAGTACGACATACTGATGGCTGTGGGACAGACCATCTCCCCAACTGGGATGAGAAGCGTATACACTTAGTCTACTCTGGAATATCGATGCCCTATCTCGATAATCCAATGACCAGGGACTTGTATAGGATATTGCTTACAGACTACCCAGCCCCCACTAGCGTGACTGCCATCACGACGCTGGTAATCAAGCAAATATCCTATGGGCTCTACTAATATGTATAAGTGATACGTCACTAGAAACATATGCACATATTAAAGTAGACACAAACCAAGTAGCATACTACCATTTTTAGCAAGACTGTTATATACAACTGTGAATATCCCAAGCTTCTATTAAGTAATATACAACCTAGTATGATACAATAATGGCCCCTAGGGCATATACACTAACAGCAAATCATACTAGTGGTCCAGTGGTAGTCGGTAAGTACATCCTTCAAATGTTCCTAGTCGTGGGAGTATCGAGACGGGGCATCGATATTCCAGAGTAGACTAGCGTATACGCTTCTCGACCCATATGATGGGCAATGGATGATCCCACATCCATTGGTGTTTGACATCAGAGATGGTATACGAGTGCTCAGTGGAGACTGGGTATGCTGAACGGACTCGCCGAGAACTCCTAGATGGTATTATAGATATCGTCAGATAGCAGTTCTCTGGTGACACCGGTACAGGTTAGTCTGTCGACCCGAGATCGCCATAGAGTCTTGTGTAATTCCCACCGTGCTTTGATTTCCACCTTACCACGTTCAAGAGATCGTGCAAAATGGTGGTTTTTGGGTACAGTCCCTTGTCACATGGAGGCAATGAGCGATAGGAGGGGATTTCGTCTCTCCCAGTATTGGGGGTTGATGTTGCGATATGCTTGATTGGCCATAACAGGAAATCCCTGGCCAGGGTTGCTGAGATTTACTGGTAAGTGTTATCAGTAGTTTCTCGAACCGTTATGAGCCTCACATCGGCAAGACTTATCAGGCTATTGGGGTCTGACGTTTTACCACCCCCAGGCTGTGATATGCGACATATCAGACGAAGAGACCGGACTGTACGGTAGTGTTACTTATTGGATTCGCAGGAGTATGAGCAGGATTTCTTGTTGATGTTTTGATCGCTCAATACCCGGGTGGCCGTTACATTTAGCGGGCCGCTTGTGGCTTATGGGTGACTAATATGATCACCACCTACTGCCGGCGTATTGACGAGTCTTTAGAGTCCTACACAGAGGTTTCCTGGCTCAAGCGAAACAAAATAGGAGCACATATGTGATATGTGCGGGACCGAGATTAATACGTGTATGTGATACTATATTCTATTCTCGCGATATGTGATATCGGTCATTTATATGTGATATAGCCGGGCTGTCGAATCAAGTGTTGATTCAACAAGTTGATACATTTGATATTAGTCGGTTGTATGTGATATTGCCGGATTATTAAATCAAGCGTTGATTTAATAATTTAATGTATAATTATATATTTGATATATTATCTTACATTAACTAATATTAGCTCACTTAAGATTTCTTTTTCTCACTTGTGTACACTTAGTATATATGTGATATATATTAATGTACATTCTTTTGTGTCATGCTAGATGATACATGAGACATGGGTGTATGTGACTCACACCATGCTTAACATAATGAAGGGTTTTTATTATTTAAAGTAATTCAAAATTGAGTGGAAATTAGTCATGGTTGATGCTTAATGGAAGCTTGTAGAATCATTGACTAAGTCCACCAATTTTGTTTTACTTAAGATATTTATTAACCCAACCATTATGATTAGCCATGGTTGAGTCTCTACATGAGTTAGTATATAATATTAACTCACCCATGGTTGCCATTCTACACTTGACTTTCTCCATGGTTGCTTTTCTTCATCTCCTTCCTCAAGCTCTCTAGCTTTTTGGGAGGTGAAGAAAATGAGTGAGAAAAATATTTCTAAAGTGAGAAAAATTCCTACTTCATCAACCTCTTTTAGACTAGCCATTTAGATTGGGTTGTTTCTTCACTAGTTCATCACTTAGTGAAGAGGTAGATTGGGTTGTTTCTTCACTAGTTCATCACTTAGTGAAGAGGTAGATTGGGTTAGTGTCTACTCGACGTAGATCATCTTCGGCCTTAAAGACTTCAAGCAAACTTGTTCCTTTCATCTTGTGGAGCCTTTCTAGAGTCCGGGAGTTCACTACTTGGAGTGAAGGGATTACTACATGGAGCTAATGAAGTGAAGGTGTTAGTTATATGTATGCCCTAGAGGCCATTACTGTACATACGATGTATATTGTAGTGGATGCTTGGACATATACATGGAGGACTTTCTTACTCGACATGATAGTATGCTATCTGGTTGCTCTTTATCTTAAGAAGTACACTGATTGTCTTTATATTACATGTTGATAAAGCCCTTAGGATGAGTACTTGACTACCAGGACTATGATGCAGATCATACTAGTGGGGACAGAGTAGTCGTTAAGTACATCCATCAAATGTTCCTAGTCGTGGGTGTATCGAGACAGGGCATCGATATACCAGAGTAGACTAGCGTATAGCTTATCGACCTATATAGATGGGCGATGGATGATCCCATATCCATTGGTGTTTGACATCAGAGACAGTATACGGGTGCTCAGTGGAGACCGGGTACACTGGACGGACTCGCCGAGAACTCCCAGATGGTATTATACCTCACGTCAGAAGGCAGTTCTCTGGTGACACCGGTACAGGTTAGTCTGTAGACCCGAGATCATCATAGAGTCTTGTGTGATTCCCACTGTGCTTTGATTTCCTCCTTACCACGTTCAAGAGAATGTGCAAAACGGTGGCTTTTGGGTACAGTCCCGAATTACATGGAGGCAATGAGCGATAGGAGGGGTTTCGTCTCTCCTGGTATTGGGAGTTGATGTTGCGCTGTGCTCGATTGGCTATAACAGGAAGTCCCTGGCCAGGGCTGCTTCAGAGATATACTGGTAAGTGTTATCAGTAGTTTCTCGACCCGTTATGAGCCTCATATCGACACGAATTATCGAGTTACTGGGGTCTGACGTTTACCACCCCTAGACAAGATATGCGACATATCAGACGAAGAGACCGGACTGTACGGTAGTGTCACTGATTGGATTCACAGGAGTGTGAGCAGGCTTGCTTGTTGATCTTCTGATCGCTTAATACCCGGGTGGCTGTTACGTTTAGCAGACCGCTTGCGGCTTGTGGGTGTTTGATATGATCATCACATACTGCCGGCGTATTGACGAGTCTTTAGAGTCCTACACAGAGGTTTCCTGGCTCAAGAGAAACGGGGTAGGAGCACATATGTGATATGTGCGGGACCGAGATTAATACGATATGAGATATCGTATTCTGTTCTCGCGATTTGTGACATCGGTCGGTTATATGTGATATAGCCGGGTTATCAGATCAAGTGTTGATTCGATAAGTTGTTAGATATGATATTAGTCGGTTATATGTGATATAGCCGGATTATTAAATCAAGAGTTGATTTAATAATTTAATGTAAAATTATATATTTGATATATTATATTACATTAACTAATATTAAGCTCACTTATGATTTCTTTTTCTCACTTTGTGCATAAGTATATATGTGATATATATTTGTGTACATAATTATGTGTCATGCTTGATGATACATGCAACATGGGTGTGTGCATGACTTACACCATGCTTGGTTTAATTTCTAGGGTTTTTAATTATTTTGGTAATTAAAAATGGTGGCATTTTGTCATGACAAATAGCATGTAGAAGCTTGTAGTCTTCATTGACCAAGTCCACTCTTTTGTTTTGCCTAAGATATTTGTTAACCCAACCAATTAAACTTAGCCATGGTTAACTCTCTACAAAGGTTAGTATATGATACCAAATCACCTAGGGTTGCTATTATCCTATGGATACTTATTATGAGACTTTTTCTTCTTCTTCTTCCTCAAAGCTTTCTAGCTTCAATGGAGATATGAGGAAAAATGTGAGAAAATCAATTCTAAAGTGATCCCACTTCCTAATTCATCATCCTCTACTACTTGGCATTTAGTATAGGGTGTTTGCTTCACTAATTCCATAATTAAGGAAGAGATAGCTTGGGTTAGTGTCTCCTCGACGTAGATCGTCTTCGGCCTCGAAGATTTCGATGCAAGCATGTTCATTTCTTCATGGGAGCCTCTCTAGAGTCCAGAGTTCACGATCGCAGCGAAGGGACTACTATACGGAGCTATTAAAGTGAAGGACCGGTCTACAAAGGTTGTATTCCTTGCTCACTTTACTTGCAAAGTGTTTGCATTTATATTCTGTCAGATTTCTAGTAGACGATTCTAAGGTTAGGGTTAGCTAGAACGGCAAAATTTTAATATGGCATGAAAGATACCTCCCGAAACCTTGCTGCCATGCTAGGGAACCATGCAGAGGTATCAGAGCCATGCTAGAAAATTAGACGGATTTTGTTAAGATTACGAAACCGAAATACTCCGAAACTTGAAAATCCAAAACTTAGTTTCTGTCGATTTTTAAAAGTTATCAAATTTTTTTTAAACATGTACAGGATGTTATATGGGATATGACATGAACACAGAAGAAATTCCAAGTACTTTGGTCGGATTTTGGTCGAGCACTTCATGATAAAATCCGAGCAGGCCGGTTGAACAGTGCAATCTGGGCTTAGAATTTTTCTTGTTTTCCAGTCTCTGGGTTTTGGTGTTTCAGGTGTTGTTTGTTTTTTGCTAATTTTGCATGTGATGTAATCTTACACTATAAGAAATTCGGAGTGTTTCGTATTCGTAGTTTTAACATTGTTTCGGATTATTCGCATGTTGTCTAGACGAAGTTAAAAAGTTCGAACGATTATCAAAAACCCATTTTTCCAAGTTTAACGTATTCTGAAAAACATGCAAGTGATTTTATGAACCCTCTAGAAGAAAGAAACCCTAACTCGACTTTTTTGGATCGCGGAACCGCGGCCATACCCTAGGGTTTGCCGCAGTTCCATGGCGACATGAGTGAGGCTTAGGTTTGCCCTTCTACGGCTGGTGCATAGGTACTGTGGCATATTCTGCGTATTATTGAACTGTGCTCAAGTGTTGAGCTGTCGGGAAATTGTGGGACTTTGATGAATCGATCGAAAATTTTAACGTCGTCCGGGTATCATGTGATGGATACAATATTTAGAATCCACAAAAGTAGTTAAGAGATAACTAATTTGAATGTTATAAATCTAGCAATTTAATCTCATTTGATCGGTTGCCACGGGATTTTGATGAGATCAAAAGTCCGTCGCAATCACGTAGCGTATGCGGATACTCACCGGGTAACCTTGTTAGATAGCCATGCCCCATAGCCCCGACCAAGTGACTATAGGAGAACCCCATCGCCAAAAGCATCCGTTTGGGTGATCGCGGCAGTGGTGTTCCGCCTTAGTGAACTTCGTCGACGACATCGGGGGGTGCGGCCGTCTACTAAAGTTTCTGACGAGCATTCGATCAGGATGTCGGGAATCTTGTTGAATTGCCCGACTAGATATTAAAAGGTGTTTTGAATATCGAGACTAAAATGCAGGGTTAATAATTGTTAGGTATGTGATGTCTAAGGAATTCATTTGGTTAGGCATGAAATCCAAAGTATGTGATACGTTGGGTTTATGATTTCTAAGGTGGTTGCGGATTCCAATTGTTGTAGTTTTCACTTTCTTTTCTGAGACCGTAAGTGTAATTTATGGTGTATCGCCGGTTTCGTTGCTATATATCAACGACAATTGGGATACGTATATTTACTTACGTTGATGACATGCGATGTTATGTATTGCTATGATATGTTATATTGGATCGTCGTGTTTTGAATAGCCCGGGGTTTTATGTGAGATGAGAGTTTTCCATTTTCATTTATGTAAAATTCATTATATGTAATATTCTTTTATTGGGGCACTTCCGGGTTGAGGATGATGTCACCATTGTATATTATTTACTTTTCCGTATTAGGATAGACCCAAGGCTGGGAGCACAAGTAACCGGGTTCTAGGGTCCAGTGGGAGACCATCTCGAGGAGTCGAGACTGGGTCTCCTAACTCTAGAATTGGTAGGGTTGCTTGCCGCTCTCGTAGGGGTCTAGGGATGTGGGTTTGGCTATTCATCACGACCGTGGAATCCGTGTTTTATACAGGCTTAAAATAAAACCCAGAAATCCTAGTATATCCAATATTTCATATGTTCTGTTCTGCTGCGGTTTATCTGTGATGTGATTACTGTATATGTTGCGATAGATACTGGATATAGTATATGTGATATATTATATAGACGTTGCTTATGTTTTACACCCGCGCTAGCCCTGCCCCGTTCTGCCGTTAGTTACCTAACCTAACGGTGCATGAGGGGATATCGAGGCGAATGCGGATGACATAAGTGTACGTTGTATTTATCTGTGATGTTTAGGTAACTTAAAATGATGGGACTTCATTAATGAGATTAATGAAAGAAAATAAACCTAAAGATGTTGTGGAATCGAATTTTCAAAAACAGGTAGCTCTAGTTGTTGTTTTGCATAGCAGTATTCCTTGTAGAATATTCAGCACCTTATTCGATAAGGAAAGAGCCGAGATCCCTTCACCGGGAGTGACCTCTTAAGAAATAACTGGCAGATGCTACAAACTCGGTTTGTCTTTTGATTGCATTGATAGTTTTTGCTTTGCATAGTGGTATTTGTGAAATATCCTGCACCTTATTCGATAAAGAAAGAGCGTTGGTTTCAAACCGGAAGAAAGAATGAAGTTCAGTGGCTCTCCGCTGTCGACCTTTCACCGGGAGTGACATCGTTTGCAAAACTAGTAAAACCCTTAAAAACACTCCATTTTAAATCACTCGATTCTACGACGATATCAAGTTTATTACGCAAAAGGTTTTCTTAAAAACATGTCGTAGTCCTCCGTCATTTCAGATAACTAATAGTTAGTATTCGTGCTGCGTTTGTTGACCTTGTCAAGGCGTAGTGTGCGGTAGATGATTAGAGCTGATCTGTTAGCATATGATGCGATTGTTTTAGGGTAGTCATGCGACCTTGTTGACCTTGTCATGGGTCGTGCGGGTGGGTTTAAGTCAATCAGGAAATGATGGGTTGAACTTGACCAGCGGTCTATGGTTTGTTGACCTTGTCAAGGTCATAGATCACTCGAGGCAAAATATTTTCGGGAATTTTAAGTGTTGAAATTTGTAATGAGATTGCATACATTCTATGAGAAGTTGGATCCCGATACCCACTGTGAGTAAGAGTTACTCCTGTGAGAGTTTTACACAATACAATTAGTCGATCAAGTAGGTTTCTAGAAAGGTGTCAACGGGGTTACGACCCTGAGAAAACGAGGTTTATTTTAATTAGGTCCGTGCGAAAGCACAGGGAACCTCCCTCAAAATACCGGCACTGTCCTGGCTGAAAGATTGGCGAACTTATAGGGTGTAATTAATCCCGGCTAGTCTTTCCTTTTAGGGTTTGAAAGAAGATTTGACTAAAACAGTGGGAGTCATCCTGATTAGATATATTAATAACCAATCTAATCTTGCAAGAGCATATGCTGAGTGTTTTCTTCTCTCTCTCTCCAGGTAGCGACCATGTCACGCCTTAATCAAGATAATAATATGGATGTATTGACCGAACCCACTTGTTATACTGAGCCGGGGAACGTTGGTCCCGCTCCAACTTATAATTGTTATACGACCGAGCAGGAAATAGGGGATTACCAGGATTCCCGTGCCGCTCAAATGAAGAAAGTGCATGATGATGCATCTTCTTCGAGTGTGTTTATTACAGAGAACTATTTCTCAGTCTCCTTTACGTCCTGGGTATGAGATACCGTATCAGGATCCCACATATGTAATATGTTACATGGGCTACAGATAGGTAGAGAACTGAGAATGGGTGATAAGTTTTAAGAGTTAGAAACGGTGCAATTGTTGCAGCCAAAGCAAATTGGCAGTTATCACCCTGTATTACCAAATACATTGATTCTGAACGAATGTTATTAGATACCGAACCTGATATACAATATCATAACGGTCTCTTTATGATGTAAAGAAGGATATAATTTTGTATTGTTGGATAATGTTTTGAACATTTCCTATATCAAGAGTTGATCGATTCAAGCACGTTATCTAATGGCATATACGTTCTAAATCAAACTACAATTCTTAACGTACAGAACACATACAAGAGCAAGAGTTCAGAAATGAACGAATCCTTCTTGAGGCATTGTAGACTAGGTCATATCAATGCGACCCGACTAGCTAAGTTACATTAAGATGCATATTTAAATCAGTTTGAACTTACATCTTGTGAAACTTGCCAGTCATGTCACAAAGATAAGATGACCTTAGCTCCATTTATTGAAAACAGAGAAAGAGTTAGTGAACTCTTGGGATTCATACATGATGATGTATGTAAGTCCCCTGTCTACACATGCCAGGACTGGTTCTTTATACTTCATTACATTCACTGATGATCTCTCAAGATTCAGACATATGTTCCTATTGAAACACAAGTCTGAAGCTTTTGAGAAATTCAAAGAATATAAGTCAGAAGTAGAGAACCAAAAAGGGTATAAGTATTATGTCTTTTGATGTGATCAGGGAGGAGAATACTTGAGAACGGAATTCCTGGACTATTCTAAAGGAGAATGAGATTCTCTCTCAGCATTACTCCTCCGTATACACCACAATACGTCGGTGTATCGGAGCGGAGCTATCGCACCCTATGTGATATGGTGTGCTCTATGATGAGTACTACCGAGTTGCCTATTTCCATTTTGGGGTTATGCACTTAAGAAGCTGCATACCTATTGAATAGGGTTCCAACCAGATCAGGTGCCTATTACTCCATATGCGATATGGTATGGGAAGAGCCCATATCTTAAGTAAGTTAAGATTTGGGTTGTCCGGCCTATGTCTAAAAGCATAATTCGGACAAGCTCGAGGCAAGGTCAGCTCTTTGGAAGTTTGTAGGATATCCCAAGCATTCGCAAGGGAATATCTTCTACCACACCGAGGAACAAAAAGTGTTTTATTTCTCGGCATGACACCATTTTAGAAAAGGAATTTCTTATGAAGAAATTAGTGGTCATGAGGTAGAACTAGAAGGAGTTCCAGCTATACAAACTGCAGCTGATGATTTGGTAGAACCGGAGGATTCAATAGTTCCCAACGAACCTCAGCCTCTCCGCCGATCTGGTAGGATTCCTCACCCACCTGAGAGATACTTCGGTTTTCTCTATGATAGTGGGAGCGAGGATTGCATCATGAGATGATGACCCAACTAGTTTCGAGCAGGCTATCAAGAGTGGGGACTCTGTGAGAATGGTTGGATGCTAGGCGATCTGAGATGGAATCCATATACACCAACAAAGTATGGACTTTGGTTGCTTTATCTGAAGGGTTAAATCCCCATCAGGAGCAAGTATATCTTGAGAAGATTACTTGGTGTACATGGAAAAGTTGAGACTTTCAAAGCTAGACTTATTGAAAAAGGTTCTCTTCATCTACCAGGTGTGGATAATGATGAAACATTTCTAGTGCCTATGCTTAAGTCAATCCGGATCCTACTTGCCATTGCTACATACCATGATTACGATATCTGGCGGTTGGGTGTCATGACTGCTTTTCTAAATGATGATTTAGAAGAGAGCGTCTATAAGTACACAGCCAGAGGCCTTCGTAAACAGTGGGAGCAGCGGAAACGTGTGCAAGTTGCTTTATGAGTTAAAGCAGGCATCGCGGAGTTGGAACATCTGTTTTGATGTAGTAGTCAAAGAGTTTGACTTCATCAAAAGGGTAGATGAACCTTGTACATACAAAATGGTAGTAGGGAGTATGGTGGTGATTCTCGTATTGTCAGCGGATGACATACTCTTGATAGGAAAGGAGTTTCCTATGCTACACTCGGTCAATCTCCTCTTATCACAATGATTCTCCATATAGGATTAAGGTGATACCTCCTAAATCCCAGGTTTTGGATCTATGAGATAGATCTAAATGGATGTTAGGATTCTCACTAGGTGTAGTGAGATGGTATCAATCGATCCAGGGGAGAATCACTGGATAGCTTCCAGGGTGGTAAGGAAGACTGAATGTCGGTCACAGGCATTGTCTTTCCCCCAGTGAAGGGACGGTATGTTAGAAGAGTTCCAAGCTAGATACCATAGAAAACTAGACGATAAAGGCTGGATACATCACTACCAAGGATACTACCAAAGAGGCAGTCTGGATGTATATAAGTTCATGAGATGAACTTCGTTCCTACCATTATGTGACAATGGAGTTGTGGCTTAGGCCTAGGAACCCCCATACCATCTATGATCCAGACATATTCTTAGGCAGTATCACCTGATCATGGAGATGGATGATCTCCAGTGAGATCGAGGTTAGGAGAGTAGACACAGAGGAGAACAGGGCGGATCCACTCGCAAAGGCCTAATCCTAGGAGAGACTTTTATGGGATGGTTGAGTATGGGATACTTCAACCACTGCTGATTGTTGGGTATGGGATACTACAACAGATGGCCCTAGTGCAAGTGGGAGATTGTTATTTATATGTATGCCCTAGAGTCCATTACTGTACATACGATGTATATTGTAGTGGATGCTTGGACATATACATGGAGGACTTTTGTTCATATCAGATTTTTGCATTTTTATACCGCCCAATTTTTATCATATTGCTTATCGGTAGGTACTCTTGAGCCGTGTTTGCTAGTCAATTGCAGGATACAGGTTCTCGGCTCTAAACGGTGAAATTCATGAAAAAAAACGACAAAACCCGGGTTCCTGCCAACCACAGATAAAACACGGGTCTTCGCTCTCTATCCGTATGTTGCCGCACACCAGTTTAAAAGACAAAATGGCAAATCAATGTCATTTTCATGCGCAAGGCTCAATGGCAACACAAGATCCAAGAAATCTACGCGGAGCTCAAGAAAATCATGACAAAAAGATCCATATCCAATCACCTTTTGATCAACAAAAATTCTGGAAAAATCGTGAAGAAATTCTGAGAAAAATCATATACCAGACTAATGGGTACAGCAAAACAGGAAAAGCCACCAAAGATGATGAACCAAGTCCTCTAAAGTGCCGCGGTTCTGCGGCATTAGCAGGCTTAGGCCGCGGAACCGCGGCCGTACGGTGTCGGCAGCGTGTCATCTTTCAGGGGTACTTTGGACTTTTCATGAAGAGGCAGAATTTTGCCCTAGGTTTCCAGTTTCCTGCCTATAAATAGTCCAGAACTTGCCAAAGCCAAGGGTGCATAATCTTGTATTTAGATTTTAGGTTTTAGTTGTTTTTCTTCTTCCTCCTCTCATCTCTTCTCCATTAAAAAACTTGTAGTGAGCTTTTGTGAGTGAAGAATGAATAAAGGAGTTATTTTACTTATCATGCTTGTCTTGTTCTTTAGTTAAATTATTATTGCTTGTAATTTTCATTTGTTAACTTAGTTGTTGTTATTTGTGTTTGTTTCTTTCTTTTCTCTTTTCCTTTATCCTTAAACAACCATGATGCTTACGATTGATCCTTGCCGAGGTGAGGTCGCAAATAGCTAGTTGTTATCTTCTAATCTCCTTCTTTCTATCTTCCTCTTTTGTTTTATTTTCTTTTCGTTATGATGTGTGAGTAGTTTCCATACTTGTTAGGGTAGGATAAGGGAAGTTTGAGAGAAGGAAATCTCTCTCACTCTTTCCTTGCCCAACATCTTAAATCGACTCCCGTTAATTGAACCACAATCCGCTCCCTACGGCACCCTATCCTACATGATAGCGGTGATTCCGTAGTGAGACCGGTTGTGGTTGAATTAACCGAAGGTTATGGCTAAGAGCCAAGAACGGACGGACAAGCACCAAAAGGAAGAACTTAAGCGTTGGAAAGCCTAGCTTATACTCGCAAGTTCCTTCCTAGTCTTGCTAATCCCCGTTGTTGCCGATTACCGTAACACCGATATTAAGAGTGGCAACGAAAGAAGTGAGCGACTCCTAACTCAAACTAACCTAATCCTAACCCTAACAAGCTCTCTTTACATATCATTTTAACACTTAGTTAATCACAAACAAATCTGGAAAATTGGACTTAACTCGTTAAAGCACATAGAAAAAGATTCCCATCTCCCTGCGGACGACCCGTACTCAACCGGCTAGCTATAAGCGAAACCGTTTTGATTGCGGTAATTAACTAAACTTGAACACGCTGAATCCCTACCAATCAAATGGCGCCATTGCCGGGGAGACGGTAGTTTATTTCTTTGTGTAATTTCGGGTTAATTTGTGAATATAAATATAACCGAAAAACAAAACAAAAAAAATACACATTGTAAAAAAATCATCTTGTTATTTTTGACTAGTTTTTGTGCAAGTGTGCAAGATAAAATTGTTAGTTATGTATATGCCCTAGAGGCCATTGTTGTACATATGATGTATATTATAATGGATGCTTGGTTATATATAGAGATGACTTTCTTGCTCGTCATGATAGTATGCTATTTGGTTTCACTTTATCTTAACATGTTGACTTGTATTGGTTTTCTGTTTTACTCTCACATGTTGATAAAGCCCTTAGGACTTGTACTCGACTACTGGGACTATGATGAGATCATACTAGTGGGGCCGCGGTAGTCGATGAGTACATCCTATAACTGTTCCTAGTCGAGGGTATATCGAGACAGGGCATTGATACACTAGAGTAGACTAGCGTATACGCATCTTGACCCATATGATGGGCGATGGATGATCCCATATCCATCGGTGTTTGACATCAGAGATGGTGTACGGGTGCTCAGTGGAGACTGGGTACACTGGACGGACTCGCCGAGAACTCCCAGATGGTGATATACCACACGTCAGATGGCAGTTCTCCGGTGACACTGGTACAGGGTAGTCTGTAGACCCGAGATCGTCATAGAGTCTTGTGTGATTCCCACTGTGTACTTTGATTTCCACCTTACCACGTCCAAGAGGGCGTGCAAAACGGTGGCTTTTGGGTACAGTCCCGAATCACATGGAGGCAATGAGTGATAGGAGGGGATTCGTCTCTCCCGGTATAGGGAGTTGATGTTGTGCTGTGTTCGATTGGCTATAACTGGAAGTCCCTGGCCAGGGCTGATATAGAGATTTACTGGTAAGTGTTACTAGTAGTTTCTCGACCCGTTATGAGCCACATATCGACACGACTTATCGGTTACTGGGGTCTGACGTATATCACCCCTAGACTTGATATGCGACATATCAGACGAACAGACCGGACTGTGCGGGAGTGTTACTGATCGGATTCATAGGAGAACGCACAGGCTAGCTTGTTGATCTTCTGATCGCTCAATACCTGGGTGGCTGTTACGTTTAGCTGACCGCTTGCAGCTTGTGGGTGTTTGATATGATCATCACCTGCTACCGGCGTATTGACGATTCTTTAGAGTCCTACACAGAGGTTTCTTGGCTCAGGCGAAACGGAGTAGTGGCACATATGTGATATGTGCAGGACCGAGAATAATGCGATATGGGATACCGTATTATATTCTCGCGATATTTAGTTTTGAACCGGGTCATCGGATCAAGTGTTGATTCGATGAATCGGTACATGATATATTAATCGGTAATATTCGATATAGCTGGATCGTCGGATCAAGTGTTGATTCGATGATTTAATATATAATAATATATATGATATATTATTATATTAACTAATATTGGCTTGCTTTATTATTTCATTTTCTCAGTAGATGATACATTAATATATATGCGATATATGTTAATTGTATTATTTTCTTTTGTTGCAAATATATAATATATATATGTGATATATATTATTGTGACATGATATGATTAATTGTTAAACATGTTTAAGGATGATTAATTGAGGTTAAGGTTTGATTAGGGTTGGATGCTTCAAGTTCCTTCTAGAAGCTTTCTTTCTTTTGTCATTACAAAGATCTTTTGTGATGACACATTCTAAACCAAACCAAACCCTAACCTTAGTTGTTTCTCTACTCATTCTCATCCACTCATCCTTGACCATGGTTTACAATTCAATCATATATTCTTTCAATTCATCACAAAAGGTTTTTAATCTCATTATTGATTTTCCATTATCTTCTTCTTCTTCTTCTTGAAGAAGCTCTCTTGAAAATCCTTAAGTGATGAAATAAAATGAGAAAATGATATTAAAAGAAAGCAAAATCACTACTCTCTCATCCTCATCTCATCTAGCCCATGTGATTAGGGTGTTCTTCTCTTTTGAGTGAGAAAGCTTGAGTCGTAGCAACTTCAAGGTAGATCATCGGAGATTTGGAATACGACAAGCTAGAATGGATCGTTCAAGTCGTGGAGCCTCTCATGAGTCCGGGAGATCGTGGATCGCGGCAAAGGGACTTCTACTCGGAGCTTGTAAAGTGAAGGAGCGGACTACAAAGGTTGTAATGCCTCACACTTAGATAAAAGTTATCTTATTGCATGTTAAACCCTAATAATCTAGCAAAGATCCCGGCTTTGGGTTGTTCGGCACGTCTAAAATTTAATCCGGGCATGTTTGATGCCTTATGAACCTTCACAAGAGTGCCTAGGAACCCTACAAAAATGAAGTTCAAGTTCAGTGCCAAAGACGTGGGAAGTTAGACCCATATTTCGCGGCTACACCGCGACGGATCAAGACGGAGCTAAAGGTCTACTGTAAAAATCTGGAGCAGATACAGTGAGCAAATAAAGATTCGGTAGCTCCAGACAAGAAGAGGACAACCATCTTAGCATACCACAGGAATTTCAAATCCCAACACCACCATCTTGCCGCGGAACCGCAGCATAAGCAAGCTTAGGCCGCAGAACCGCGGCCGTTTGGCTCCTTCAGGGTGCAAAAATCTCTGTAAGTCCTCCTTTTCTCTCCCCCACTCCTCTGGACTCCACTAAGCTGTGTTTTCTGCAGCATTCTTTGCGCAAACTCTCTTCCCCCTTCCAATAAACTGTTTTTGTGCAGGATTCTTTGCGCCGCGCTAAAATAAAAATTGTTTGCAGTTGATTTCTTACTGCTTTGCATTTATTAATACGGACTTTAAGGGGCTTGAAACCAATTCAGATTGGGTGGGGATTTCATCACCCTTCCCAGGACCCCAGAAATCACAAAAAGCATATGCATTGACCGTTGTTAATTAAAAAATACTAGACTCAGCCCTAAGGACTTCGCGCTCAATAGGACAGAGGACTAGTTACAGGCATCGGCCGTTTATCCTATCCTGACTTTTGCGGTGTCTAGGCAAGTGTGTCGAAGGCAAGTGGTAACTTAATTAGGACCACTACTTACGTAGTGGGGAGCCTCCCACTTACCTGGCACTTACCTGGCCGCAATTGTTGGAGAAGAGGCGGTTTGAGGTCCTGTTTCTAGCCCTTTGGAACAGTTAGGAGCTGTCTAGCTGACCTAGAGGACCCTAGATCTAGGTGTGATTGTGCATATCTTGTTTGTGATTTCTTGAAGCCGTAATCCGTACATATTTCTGTAAAGCTCTTTCTAAAAAAAAAAAGAAAAAAAAATCAAAAACTTTTATAAAAACTTGCCCTTTGTCGCCAAACCCATTTTTTCACCCACCACCCATCGTATTTCTCCATCGACGTTTTCTTACCCTCACCTTCTCCGCTTTGACTATACTAAACTCGTTTAGTGTATGTCCGCTTGGACTCGGGACACTAGCACCCGCCTAGTCCGCGTTACGTTAGTCGCTACCGACTACGCGATCGACTCAGACGTCGAAACTCCGTCCACGCCTCTTTCACCCTTCCATTTGCCGGCCAACACCGACGTTGACCGGAATTCTGTTCATACATCTTCACCTTCACCATCACCAACCTCTTCTTCCACGATGTCAGGATTTAATCCAAACATCTCTTTGACTCCCCCGGGATTGACTCCACCTCCTATGGAGACAAATAACCCACCACCACCGCCTGTTGTAGCGCCGCAGCGAATCGCGCTCCAAGATCGCTTCTATCCCACCCGTTCTGCACTTCCCACCTGCCTTTCTCTTCCACCGGCCAATGGGGATAACTTTGAAATTAAGCCCCACTTCATCAACATGCTTCCGCGATTTCAAGGGCTTGAATCTGAAGATGCCTATATCTTCATCAATAAATTTCAAAACGTTTGTGCCATGATGAAAACTACCCAACTGTCGGACGATGCTATACGGCTACGGGTCATTCCGTTCACTTTATGCGATCTTGCTGAAAAATGGCTGTATAGCACCGCTTCCCACTCCATAACCAGTTGGGACGAGTTTGTTAAAGCGTTTCTCAAGAAATTTTATCTGAATCATAAAACCGCAAGGATCCGCAACGAAATCAACCAATTCTCTCAGCTTCCTTCTGAACCCTTCTGGAAGTGCTTTGACCGGTATAAAGACCTTCTTGTTCAGTGTCCTCACCATGGTATCGAGAGATGGCAACTTTGCCAAACCTTATACGAGGGCCTGAACCCAGCAACCAAGCAGTTGTTGGAAACCATTTGTCAGGGCCGCTTCCTATCGAAATCTGACGAGGAAGCGTGGCAATTCTTTGACGACCTTGCGGAGCAAACGCTACAATGGGAGAGCACCAGACCGACTTCTTCTTCTTCTACCTCCACTTCTACCGGTAAGTCTAGGGTAGGAATTCACCAACTTGATGTCTCTATTGCGATGAAAGCTGAAATGGCTGCAATAACGAGAAATCTTGAAGCGATAGAGAGCAAATTTTCTTCTCCTGCTCCTACCCCTGTTCTTCCCCTTCGTACCATTTGCGCTTGTTGTTCCGATCCTTCTCACTTAACCGAAGAGTGTCCTTACAATCCACCATCTCAAGGACAGGATCAGGTTAATGCTGTATTTCAGCAAAGACCGAGGAATGATCCATACTCTTCCACCTACAATCCCGGTTGGAGGAACCACCCCAATTTCGCCTGGAATCAGAATCAGAATCAATTCCAAGGCAACAACTTCCAGAGGCCACCTCCTCCGCAACAACAAGCGCAACAACAAACTCAACATCAGTTTCAGCAGCCCTTCCAACCCCAACCTTTTCAAAATAAGACGAACAACTTTGCACCCAACAATTCTTTTCCCCAAAACAACTTTGTTCCGTCAAACAACGATAAGGTTTCCTCGCTCGAACGAAGTCTGGAGGCGTTCGTTAAACAATCGACACAATCCACCGCCAACATCCAGTCTTCCATTCAGTCCTTGGTGCAACACACTGCCGCTCACGGGCAAAGCATCAAAACCATCGAAGCCCAGATAGCACAACTGAATGCGGCCTTAAGCGAGCGAGAGAAGGGGAAGCTCCCGTCCCAGCCACTCCCTAATCCCGGTCACCCACATAATGTACATGTTGCTCTTGAACAACAAAATCATAATGTTAGTGCCGTGACCACATTGAGATCGGGAAGGATGCTGCAAAACAACACCGGCACACGAATCAACGATGACATCCCGGCCGCTTCTTCTTCTTCTTCTTCTTCTTTTTCGTCTTTGTCTTCTGAGCCTATTCTCCATTCTTCAAAAGGCTCTTCCTCTTCTTCTGCTTTGAACGGACCCACTTCTCACTCCGCGAAAACACCAGCTCTGGGATCCGTTCCAACTCCACAATCTCCTCCACAAGCATTAGACTCAACCACTTTTAAAAACGTCCCATTTCCAAACCGGTTGAGGTCTAATAAACAAAATCCATAAATGGAGAAGATTCTGGAGTTGTTTAAGCAGGTTAACATTAACATTCCCCTTTTAGATGCTGTCCAACAAGTCCCGTCCTACGCGAAAATCTTAAAGGACTTGTGCACGAAAAAGTGGAAGTCTCAGGTACCCAAGAAAGTTTTCTTGGCTAGTGCTGTGAGTGATGCTCTTACCCAATCTTTACCACAAAAACGGAAGGACCCTGGCTGTCCTACGATTTCTATTACAATTGGGGATAAGAACATCAACCGCGCACTATTAGATCTTGGTGCCAGTGTTAACCTGCTTCCGTACTCAGTATACGAGCAATTAGGCGTAGGAGAGCTGAAACCCACATACTGTACTCTCCAAATGGCCGACCGATCGATCACCCATCCTAGGGGTGAGCTAGAGGATGTGTTAATCAAAGTCGGGGACTTCATATTCCCCGTTGACTTCATTGTATTAGACACACAGCCTGTAGCTAACCCCCGGAATCAAATTCCGGTGATACTCGGTCGCCCATTCCTTGCAACCTCAAATGCTGTGATCAATTGTCGCAATGGTTCGATGAACCTCTCTTTTGGAAACATGACAATTGAACTCAACATTTTTAGGTTGGGGAATCAGCCCTCCGAACCTAATGCTCATATACTGGACGTTTGCTCAATCCAGGAGATCACCCCTGAAGAGTGTGAATTCGAGGAGTGATTGTTTCGAAAAAGTGTGTTTTTGTAGTTAACCGCAATCAGAACGGTGTCGCGTGTAGTTAGACCGAGGTGAGTACGGGTCGTCCTCAGGGAAACGTTGAACCTTTTACTCTTACTTTAGATGTGATGAGAAAGAGAGGAGAGATAAAGAATTTTGAAGAATGGTTTCTAGATCAACGTTAAGCAAGAATGCAAAAATATAGATCTAGAATATTTTAGGGATGTAGTTAATATAATAAGGGGGCTTGTAGGGTTCGTTAGGATTTAGTAGTCCTGGACGATTAATTAAAAGTTACCATTTTTATCCTTTAATAGATTTAAAACTAGAACGACGGTGATCCGTGTAGATTAGGGTTTCTGGAGGGAAAAAGAATCCCACTCTTAACCCTTATCTCGACACGGAACTCCGTTCATATCTAGCCTTTTCCAAAACAATCATTAATCTAATCTCTAATCGCGGTCGGAACTAACAAAGCATTGGTAGCGCGCCCGATTAGGATGTTAATGATTCTTTTGATAAAGTTCATAAACTTTATAGGACTTAAAAAGAGTTTAGAGATGTTCATTATCCAATAGCCTACCCTAATCCTACGAACCCTAACAAGCGGAGAATTACTCGCGCATGTTGGGAGAAAAAGAGATGGAAAGAAATTGCATAATTAAACTACGAAGAAATAGAATAAGAAAAAGAAAGCTACCTTTATTAATCAACAATATTCATTACACTTGAATCCTTAGAAAATGATTACAATGACTAGTTTGCTTCTCGATCTCTTCCAAGGAGGTAGACGAACAGTTGATGATCAGCCTGGATGCGTGAGCCGTCTTGGACTTCGTGATCTCGTCGGCTTGATGATTTTTCCAAGAGCCTCTCGGTGCCTTTTTATAGTCCAAAGTCACAATATTTTGCTTCCAAAGTTGGTAAAATATAGTAGATATTTAAGCCACAAAATCTCTTCTCCTGATTCCCGTTAACTGCCGCGGATCCACGGCCAACATGGGGGTTTGGCCACGGTTCCGCGGCCAATGGTCATGATCTCTTGATTATTTTTCAATGGGGCTCCTCCTTGTGACATGTGGCAATCCTAGGAACCTTCAGAATTCAGAAATCTTCTCGTGGTTGCTGCCAGACTTGGTCTTCAAGTTTTGATTCTTAATTAGGCAACTCTTCTTCAACAAC
The DNA here is from genome assembly GCA_030015575.1 of Agapanthus africanus. Taxonomy (NCBI): domain Eukaryota; kingdom Viridiplantae; phylum Streptophyta; class Magnoliopsida; order Asparagales; family Amaryllidaceae; genus Agapanthus; species Agapanthus africanus. The sequence continues at coordinate 209,210,399 of JASDDO010000022.1, forward strand.
TTGATTTCCTTGATAAATTCTGCACAACAACTTGGAAAATTCTGCACAATAATCTCAAATAATATTTAGTAGACTTAGTTCTACTAGGATTTGGTCAATGAATTTAGTTACATACATTTTCTTATCAAATACTAATTAAAATATATTAACACATGGAAAATGGTGTCTTTACACATAAACCCTCATATGTATAATATATTATAATAAAGTCCTTTTTAATATGAAAATGGTAGGAAAATTGTAATACAAATGTGCAGTTTTATCAACTTAACAAATACCCCCAAACTTATCTTTGATCGTCCCGAGCAAACTAGTTTATTCAAGAGGAGAAAAAGAAAGGAGAAAACTAAGCACAATTTCGTAGGCAACACGATTGCACTGAGCACGTGCAACAAGCCGTTAAACCTCTAGGTGTCCCTAGTAGGAGGAGTATTGTCACCTGAGGGTTTTCAGCGGATTACATCCAGAAAATCCTATAACAAAAGAAAGCTGGTAAAATTTACATATAAAGATAAGAATCATAAAAGAAAGGCTTTGAAAAGAAGAGTTTCCAACTACACTAGCTTTTCAGTTGTTATGAGCCCTATCTTAATCGTCATGAAATGATGTTAGAAATCACATTACCCCTCAATAAAACATCATCTTTATTCTTCATTCCTACCTTTCATCCAAACATCGATCATATACCCCTACGTGTGTGAAATAGACATCCCTACACTCGGAGAATTCAATTCAAGCTATCATACTCTTGTCCATCTACCTCAGTACTTTTTAATTTGATGAATATTAAGATTTGCTCACACATTTTCATGCGACCGTTAATACTTCTTGAGGTACTAACAGACCGATTACTTATGTGCTTGCTGATTTGGTGATAATATTTTCCTCGTCTTGCACCACCTAAGGCTTAGCAGTGACTCCCAGACCAGTTGGCCTTAGGGCACTAGATGAAGAGGTACCCACGCTATATTTTTTATTGCTGCCTTGGCGATAACAAAACCAGTGTTCATTTTTATTTTCACCATTTTTATATATTTTCTTCATTTTTTTTCATTTCCTTCATACTTTGGCTTTTAGACAAGAGCATTTCAAGGTATCCTCTACTATCCCGAGTTTCAAGACGTGTGTTAGTGCATATAGTAGGGTATCAACATTCTAATGTTTGGCATCCAGAATAGAAACTATTTTTCAGACTTATTTTATCCTCAGATTAGTGACTTCCTTCATCTTACTAACCCTTGGGACAACAGCTCATAACTACTTATTACTAGTTTGTTTAAGAAAACTTCTAATTTTCTTGGTTTTCTTAAACTATTCCTATCTTTTGGATGTAATTTTTTCACTTTCTACCCTTTTGTTATAATTTTTTTTTAATTTTTGAAAATGTTGTGCTTATGCAAAATATGATGCAAATTGATGTGTAAATAAGCACAAACCTCCCCCAAACCTGTTTACAGCAGTGTCCTCACTGATGTCATCCGTTAAGCTCAAAAACCTGTAGACTTGGGAGAAAATTATTAATGGGGGCAAGAATATATGAAAGTGAAAATGCTCCCCCAAACTTATTTTTGGCTCACAAATTTGAGGACAAAAGTTATGTTCAAGAGCCAAAAATATACCCCCCCTCAAACATGAGTTAGACAATACGAAGCATTTTAAGAGGGGATGAATCTTTTGATCAAAATAAAGCTTTACAAAGACCAAAAGTTAACACCAACCATTCAAAGATTTTATCAGTATATCGTATAGGTTGGTGGAAGAATGTGTTGTATCGAGTCAAGAAAAAGTGGGGAAGGGATAACAAAATGAGGATGAATGTGAATGATTAGGAAAGGTTTTGAAATTAGAGAAAGGAAAGAATGAGGATGAATGTGAATGATTAGGAAGAAGGAATGGTGACAGTTCAACCTATATAAGTGGAGATTGATCAATCACAAAATCCGTATTGTTTAAAAATTCAAGTTCGTCAGCAAAAAGTTCTTCAAAACTTTTGTCAATGGTGTGATTGAACATTTTGATGTCAAAGAGTTTTGTGCCAGAATTTATCCTACTTGATTCAAAAATTATTGAGGTAGAGGATTCGAAAAACTCATCTACCTCATTTTCAAAAATATCCAAATCAAGTTGAATTTCTGGTATTATTGAACTTGAATTAACGGATTGTGATTCATCAAAACTCACTGAAACTATAGGAACATAAGAAGAACCGGAGAAAGTAGAAGGTGAAATGGGTAGAAAAATTGGTGTGTCGAGTGTTGCTGAACCAGATGTGGAAGATGGAGGCTGTATTTCGGTCTGATCTTCGGGTATACCTTTATCATCAACTTCAAGACATATTTGGGGTTCGGGAAGAATTAAAGGCTCAAGATGATGACCACAAGGAAGTGAAAGGATTTGATGAATTGGTGGGACAAAATCATCCAAAATTTTGGGTTCATCAATCAATATATCCCCAACGTCAATCACATCATTCAAGTGAAGGTTAAAATTCTCAAACACCTCATCAAAAGTATTGTTTTCAATCAGTTTTGAATCAAGAGTAGAGGTGTAGAGATCATAAGGGTTGGGTATGGTTTCACTTGAAATGGACCATTCACAGTCGGGTAAATCAAACACTACAAAGTCACACAACTTATCAGACATTGTACTTGATGAATCTATGAAACTGGAGTTGTGGAGTTCAGTTTGGAATTGGGAGGTTTGATTAGGAAGGGTGTACAGTTCTGTCTTACTACGCAAATCCTTCATAATTTGATTTGTCAGTTCCATAAATTTTTCTAATGTCTGCTCCAGACTAGTCTTGGGTTGATAAGGGGTTTCAGTATAAGATTGAAATTCCTGTGGATAATTAAAACTCCCAAATGACTGATTAGAAGAACTGTCTAGAGTAGGTGGAAAAGTCGGATTGGATTGATAGGAACAGAATGGTTGCTGAACTTGGGTAGGAGTAGGATCAATATTATGATAAGAAGAATATTGATATGGGGTGGTTGGTTGGCTATATACAAACCGCATATCAAACTCTTCTTCGTACAGTTGTGGTGATGGTTGATATTGGTCCGGGTTGAAACTTTGGCCTCTAGACCTAGCTATGTGCTCAGCAATGGACATTCGTCTAGGGGCTTCCTCACTCTGGGTATGAACTGAAACAGGTGTAAGATTAGGATATGGTTGATAAGACCTAGACTGAGGTGGCCAACTGTTTCTTCCTGCTTGTTCTATATGATCTATTAAGGACATGGAAGAGCCGGACGGTATACCGAAGGGATTTTGAAACAAGAGATATCTGGTTGTGGACAGCAAAGCTCGGCAAGTGTTCTTCTGTTTAGGTCACCCATTATAAGAAGAGAAGAAGGGGGAAGGGGTAAAAAGGAGAGAAAGTAATTGGTTTGTTTAAAAAAAAAGACGGATTTAGACAAATCACAAAAATGCACAACCCTAGAACTATGGTTACCTAGGTCCAGTCTCTAGACCGCTCCTAGACTTCCAAAGGACAAGCCGTAGGATAAATACTCTACCGCCTCCGTACTACCCTTGTAGCCAGGTAAGTGCCAGGTAAGTGGGAAGGAACCACAGTAGTGGGCCTAATTAAAAACCACTAGCCTTTGACACACTTGCCTAGACACTACAAAAGTAATGCGGATAAACGATAGATTACCCACGACCTTCCTCTGTCCTTATTGAGCGCGACAGTCGTTAGAGTCTGGTATAGATATTTTTTAAATTAATGTAGGGTTGATGCAGATGCTCGGTTTGTGATTTGTGGGGCTTAGGAAGGGTGAAGAAATCCCCACCTAATCTGGATTTGGTCTTGCCCCTTAAAAATCCGTATTAAAATATGCAAAAACAAACCGCAAAACAAAACTTTGCAAAAAGATTTTTGAGCGGCGATATTTTGCAAAGAATCCTGTAGAAAATAGATTTTATTGGATTTGAGAGGAGAGAGAAGGAGTTAAGAAAGATACCAGAGAAGTGTGAAACCCTCGATCTCCTGTTTCCTCAAGTCCGTGACTCCAGATTCCCTCGCAAAATTCATACACAAATCGTTAAATATGCAATTTACAGTTTTGTTTCAATAATGATATGAATCATCTAAGAATTCAACACAAATAATAAGAATAAAAAATTACGCATGTATCCCCGGCAACGGCGCCATTTGATTGTTTCGAAAAAGTGTGTTTTTGTAGTTAACCGCAATCAGAACGGTGTCGCGTGTAGCTAGACCGAGGTGAGTACGGGTCGTCCTCAGGGAAACGTTGAACCTTTTACTCTTACTTTAGATGTGATGAGAAAGAGAGGAGGGATAAAGAATTTTGAAGAATGGTTTCTAGATCTACGTTAAGCAAGAATGCAAAAATATAGATCTAGATTATTTTAGGGATGTAGTTAATATAATAAGGGGGCTTGTAGGGTTCGTTAGGATTTAGTAGTCCTGGACGATTAATTAAAAGTTACCATTTTTATCCTTTAATAGATTTAAAACTAGAACGACGGTGATCCGTGTAGATTAGGGTTTCTAGAGGGAAAAGGGAATCCCACTCTTAACCCTTATCTCGACACGGAACTCCGTTCATATCTAGCCTTTACCAAAACAATCATTAATCTAATCTCTAATCGCGGTCGGAACTAGCAAAGAATTGCTAGCGCACCCAATTAGGATGTTAATGATTCTTTTGATAAAGTTCATAAACTTTATAGGACTTAAAAAGGGTTTAGTTATTTTCATCGTCCATTAGCCTACCCTAATCCTACGAACCCTAACAAGCGGAGAATTACTCGCGCATGTTGGGAGAAAAAGAGATGGAAAGAAATTGCATAATTAAACTACGAAGAAATAGAATAAGAAAAAGAAAGCTACCTTTATTAATCAACAATATTCATTACACTTGAATCCTTAGAAAATGATTACAATGACTAGTTTGCTTCTCGATCTCTTCCAAGAAGGTAGACGAACAGTTGATGATCAGCCTGGATGCGTGAGCCGTCTTGGACTTCGTGATCTCGTCGGCTTGATGATTTTTCCAAGAGCCTCTCGGTGCCTTTTTATAGTCCAAAGCCACAATATTTTGCTTCCAAAGTTGGTAAAATATAGTAGATATTTAAGCCACAAAATCTCTTCTCCTGATTCCCCTTAACTGCCGCGGATCCACGGCCAAAGGTCATGATCTCTTGATTATTTTTCAATGGGGCTGCTCCTTGTGACATGTGGCAATCCTAGGAACCTTCAGAATTCAGAAATCTTCTCGTGGTTGCTGCCAGACTTGGTCTTCAAGTTTTGATTCTTAATTAGGCAACTCTTCTTCAACAACTTGATTTCCTTGATAAATTCTGCACAACAACTTGGAAAATTCTGCACAATAATCTCAAATAATATTTAGTAGACTTAGTTCTACTAGGATTTGGTCAATGAATTTATTTACATACATTTTCTTACCAAATACTAATTAAAATATATTAACACATGGAAAATGGTGTCTTTACACATAAACCCTCATATGTATAATATATTATAATAAAGTCCCTTTTTTAATATGAAAATGGTAGGAAAAATGTAATACAAATATGCAGTTTTATCAACTTAACAAGGAGTTTCTGTTCGATCACGATAACCTTAACGCCACTAGTGCGTTCCTCCTCGAACCTGCTGCTGTTTCTGCGCCCGACAACGACTACGAGCGTTTCACGTTCTCGAACGATCTTAGCCGCTCACAACCCGAGTTTGAATCCTTCGAATTTCCGGATGAGTTACCTGAACCATCCAACTCGGTCGTTTACACTCGTTTTGAACCTTTGCTGGAATCCTTTGAGTTCGAGACCTCTTCACCAATCTTGCCTTCCATCGTTTCACCTCCAACGCTCGAACTCAAGCCTTTGCCGTCTCACCTTAAGCACGCTTACTTGGGTGAGAACGAGACCCTCCCGGTTATCATCTCGGCTTCTCTAGCTCCCGAGCAAGAGAAAGCCCTTCTTGCGGTCTTGCACAACAATAGGAAAGCTTTTGGCTGGTCCATGGCGGACATCAAGGGGATTAGTCCCCTGATCGTTGAACATCACATTCATCTGATGGATGATGCCAAACCAGCCAGGGATCCACAAAGACGTCTCAACCCAGTCATGAAAGAGGCTGTGAAGAAGGAGATCGTAAAATGTCTAGATAGTGGTATCATTTACCCTATCTCTGATAGCCAGTGGGTTAGCCCCATTCACGTTGTCCCTAAGAAATCAGGTATAACGGTCATAACCAACGAGGCGAACGAGATAATCCCTACTCGCACCCAAACTGGGTGGCGAGTATGCATCGATTACAGAAAACTCAACGCCGCAACGCGGAAAGAACACTTTCCGCTACCTTTCATTGACCAAATGCTTGAACGATTGGCCGGACACGAGTACTACTGCTTTCTTGATGGCTACTCCGGCTATAATCAAATTCCCATCGCCGAAAAAGACCAGGACAAGACCACATTCACTTGTCCTTTCGGCACGTTCGCATATCGTCGCATGCCCTTTGGGTTATGCAATGCGCCCGCTACCTTCCAGCGGTGTATGATGGGAATCTTCTCAGACATGGTGGAAAAATTTCTGGAGATCTTCATGGATGATTTCTCCATCTTCGGCGATTCCTTCAACGAGTGTTTGCTGCATCTTGACGCTGTCCTTACCCGATGTAAGGACAAGAACCTCACTTTGAATTGGGAGAAGTGCCACTTCATGGTGCGCGAAGGTATTGTCTTAGGACATATCATCTCGCAAAATGTCATAGAGGTTGACAAAGCGAAGATTAAGGTCATTTCCAATCTCCCTCCTCCCAGATGCGTCAGAGACATCCGAGCCTTCCTTGGCCATGCCGGTTTCTATAGACGGTTCATCAAGGACTTTAGCAAGATTGCTAGGCCCTTGACTCTTCTACTGGCCAAGGACACGCCATTCGAATTCAACTCGAGCTGTGTGACTGCGTTCGAGTCATTAAAAAGCCCACTCACTTCTGCTCCCGTTCTTTCTTCGCCTGACTGGACGCACCCATTTGAGATTATGTGCGATGCATCCGACTTTGCCATTGGTGCTGTCCTTGGACAACACATCAACAAGATGCCGCACGTAATCTATTATGCGAGCCGAACCCTGAACGACGCCCAACTCAATTATACAACAACTGAGAAGGAATTCTTAGCTGTTGTATTTGCTTTAGAAAAGTTCAGGCCCAACCTCATCGGCTCTCCAGTCATTGTCTACACAGACCATTCTGCTCTGCGCCATCTTTTTGCGAAGAAAGATGCAAAATCTCGGTTAATACGTTGGATCCTCTTGCTTCAAGAGTTTGACCTTGTCATTAAGGACAAACGAGGATGTGAAAACGTAGTTGCCGACTATCTCTCACGACTTCCTTCTTCGCCTTCGCTTCAAATTCCGATCAACGACGATTTCTCGGATGAACAGCTCTTGACAGTATCCTGCGAACCCTGGTTCGTAGATATTGTGGACTATTTGGCCACAGGATTACTACCGACTGAATGGTCAAGTCAGGACAGACTTCGCTTCTTATCCCAAGTAAAACACTTTTACTGGGACGGACCCTATCTGTTCAAGTACTGTCCCGACCAGATTATTCGTCGGTGTGTCCCTGACGATGAATTCAAGAGTGTGCTGTCATTTTTCCACGATCAAGCGTGTGGCGGGCATTTTGGCCCCAGACAGACAGCTGAGAAGATCTTGCAATGTGGTTTCTACTGGCACAACTCTTCAAAGACGCTCATGACTATTGCAAGACTTGCTCCCGGTGCCAACACATGGGCCAGATATCCCGGAGGAATGAGATGCCGCTCCAACCAATCTTGGTTGTGGAGATTTTCGATGTTTGGGGGATAGATTTCATGGGGCCGTTTCCCAGCTCTTTCGGGAACTTGTACATCCTTCTCGCCGTTCATTACGTCTCTAAGTGGGTCGAGGCTGTGCCCAGCCGGACTAATGACAACAAGGTTGTCGTTAGGTTTCTTAAAGAAAACATTTTCTCCCGTTTTGGGCACCCCCGAGCGATCATTAGCGACAATGGAACTCATTTCTGCAATAAGACTTTCGAGGCCTTGATGCGGAAATATTCCATTAATCATAAGCTATCCACGCCCTACCACCCCCAAACCTATGGGCAGGCCGAAGTTTCAAATCGGCAAATCAAGCAGATACTGGAGAAGTCGGTTTCCAAGAACCGAAAAGATTGGTCGCTGAAACTCACTGATGCCCTTTGGGCATTTCGAACCGCTTATAAGACCGATCTTGGCATGTCTCCCTATCGGCTTGTGTACGGAAAGGCTTGCCACCTACCTGTCGAAATAGAGCATCGCGCATTTTGGGCGATAAAAGAGCTGAATCTGTCTCTCGAAGATGCGGGCAGCCATCGGAAGCTGCAGTTGAACGAATTGAGCGAGCTTAGGGATGAGGCTTACGATAACGCGGTTGTCGTTAAGAATCGAATGAAGGTGTTTCACGATAAACACCTTTTGCTCAAAACTTTCGTACCTGGTCAACAGGTACTGCTTTACGACACCCGGCTACACTTCCATCCAGGAAAGCACAGATCTCGCTGGAAAGGGCCGTATTTTTTGCGGAATGTGTATCCGCATGGCGCTGTGGATTTGGAGAATCCAAAGGACGGTTCATTTTTCAAAGTGAACGGACACCGACTAAAACCATACCTTAGCGCCGAACCAACAGAGGAGCTCCTGGTCTTACAGGAGCCGGTTTACCCTGCATAATCTTCCTCTGCCTACCACCAAACTTCGGTTATCCAACCAAGAACAGTGGACACTGTTCCAAATAAGTTTGGGGGTATGTATATACCTTTTGGTATTTATTTGTGGATATTCTTTTCCTTTTTCTTTACTCTTTAAAAACATAAAAAAATTTGTGTATATCTAACCAATAATTTTGACCCTTCAAATGATCTCTTCATGCGATGACAGTGAGGACACTGTCTAGTTTAAGTTTGGGGGTACGCTCGGTACGCATTTCTAACCTTCGCATTCATATGTATATTTTGCATCTGCATATTAAAATCCATAAAAATCTGAAAATTTTCTAAAAACATAAAAACTTTTCTGTCAAGTTAGCTAGTGGGAGGACTCTGATTCAACATTTCGACGGTTTTGTCTGATAAAATAAGAATAACTAAATCTTATGTTTAGATTTTGAAAACCTGAAAGATAACTCTCCTTTGAAGTTAACTATAGCTGATATACGTCTTTACATCACACTACACGTGTCGTGAGTTTTGGAAATTAGATGACAAGTCTTTTATGTCTAAAAACTTTTAAAATAGATAAATGATTTTCTAAGGATCAAATAGGTTTGTTCTGAAATAAGTAATACCAAGAATAGTTTATGAAGTGAAGTGAATATGAAGGAATGTTATTGATGCCTTAATTGGAACTAAGTCTGAAAAATAACCCATCTGGAACTTGATTGGAATGATTACACACCGAACCCACTAAACACGTCTTTTATCCAAAAAAATAATTGAACTGCCGGTTATATCTCCGTTCGTATTAAATCATCATGATTTTCACGCCAAACTGTCTTTTGTTTTTGGACCTAGGTAACTTGAGTAATTAAGTCCGCTGGGGTGTTTCTACACCTAATGCCCTAAAACCAACTTGTTTGGGTGCATTGGCCTAAAGCTCGCTAAGAAGCCTAGAAAGTCCAGATTAAAACAAAGTCAAGCAAGTGTTCTCTCCGAGTTAAAATTCCTAACGGTTCTTTGTGTGAGAATAATCTTGACAAAAGACAGGTTTTTATAAAAAAATATTTCTAGCGGAGATATGAAGATTTTATTCTATGATAAAGACTATTGCACGTTTACAGAGGTGTGTATGAAATGAAAACAAGAAAAAGGTGGAGTGAAAAATAAGACCTAGTTTCTTGTTAAGGAAGATAGAAATTCTGAAGTTGAAACCTTACTGGAAAACGAAACTTGAAAAATACTTAACTCTTTATAAAACTTATGTGATCCTTTTAAAATTGTTATCTGGGTTTTATTGTGTGACATGATGACTTTAATCGATCCTTCTGGAACTTAACGACACTATTTACACTGCACGTAAAGACATATAAAATCTTAAGTTAAATAAGAAGCGAGATGTGAAAAATAAAGGTTCGATAGTCTAGACATAGGATCATAGAATTGTTATTTTCTGAAACAAAACTTTAGGGGTTTGAATCATAGTAATTTTACAAAACTAGCTTGACCGGATTTTGTGGGTAGTATCCGCTGAAAACCCTCAGGAGACAGCACTCCTCCTACTAGGGACACCTAGAGGTTCAACGGCTTGTTGCACATGCTCAATGCAATCGCGTTCCCTGCGAAAGTGAGGTTAGGAAATTTTTTGTGAATAAATTGGCTTTGCTCGGGACGAGCAAATGATAAGTTTGGGGGTATTTGTTCATATCAGATTTTTGCATTTTTATACCGCCCAATTTTTATCATATTGCTTATCGGTAGGTACTCTTGAGCCGTGTTTGCTAGTCAATTGCAGAATACAGGTTCTGGGCTCTAAACGGTGAAATTCATGGAAAAACACGACAAAACCCGGGTTCCTGCCAACCACAGATAAAACACGGGTCTTCGCTCTCTATCCGTATGTTGCCACACACCAGTTTAAAAGACAAAATGGCAAATCAATGTCATTTTCATGCACAAGGCTCAATGGAAACACAAGATCCAAGAAATCTATGCGGAGCTCAAGAAAATCATGACAAAAAGATCCATATCCAATCACCTTTTGATCAACAGAAATTCTGGAAAAATCGTGAAGAAATTCTGAGAAAAATCATATACCAGACTAATGGGCACAGCAAAACAGGAAAAGCCACCAAAGATGATGAACCAAGTCCTCTAAAGTGCCGCGGTTCCGCGGCATTAGCAGGCTTAGGCCGCGGAACCGCGGCCGTACGGTGTCGGCAGCGTGTCATCTTTCAGGGGTACTTTGGACTTTTCATGAAGAGGCAGAATTTTGCCCTAGGTTTCCAGTTTCCTGCCTATAAATAGTCCAGAACTTGCCAAAGCCAAGGGTGCATAATCTTGTATTTAGATTTTAGGTTTTAGTTGTTTTTCTTCTTCCTCCTCTCATCTCTTCTCAATTAAAAAACTTGTAGTGAGCTTTTGTGAGTGAAGAATGAATAAAGGAGTTATTTTACTTATCATGCTTGTCTTGTTCTTTAGTTAAATTATTATTGCTTGTAATTTTCATTTGTTAACTTAGTTGTTGTTATTTGTGTTTGTTTCTTTCTTTTCTCTTTTCCTTTATCCTTAAACAACCATGATGCTTACGCTTGATCCTTGCCGAGGTGAGGTCGCAAATAGCTAGTTGTTATCTTCTAATCTTCTTCTTTCTATCTTCCTCTTTTGTTTTATTTTCTTTTCGTTATGATGTGTGAGTAGTTTCCATACTTGTTAGGGTAGGATAAGGGAAGTTTGAGAGAAGGAAATCTCTCTCACTCTTTCCTTGCCCAACATCTTAAATCGACTCCCGTTAATTGAACCACAATCCGCTCCCTACGGCACCCTATCCCACATGATAGCGGTGATTCCGTAGTGAGACCGGTTGTGGTTGAATTAACCGAAGGTTATGGCTAAGAGCCAAGAACGGACGGACAAGCACCAAAAGGAAGAACTTAAGCGTTGGAAAGCCTAGCTTATACTCGCAAGTTCCTTCCTAGTCGTGCTAATCCCCGTTGTTGCCGATTACCGTAACACCGATATTAAGAGTGGCAACGAAAGAAGTGAGCGACTCCTAACTCAAACTAACCTAATCCTAACCCTAACAAGCTCTCTTTACATATCATTTTAACACTTAGTTAATCACAAACAAATCTGGAAAATTGGACTTAACTCGTTAAAGCATATAGAAAAAGATTCCCATCTCCCTACGGACGACCCGTACTCAACCGGCTAGCTACAAGCGAAACCATTTTGATTGCAGTAATTAACTAAACTTGAACACGCAGAATCCCTACCAATCAACTTTCTTGCTCGACATGATAGTATGCTATCTGGTTGCTCTTTATCTTAACATGTGCACTGATTGTCTATATATTACATGTTGATAAAGTCCTTAGGATGAGTGTTTGACTACCAGGACTATGATGCAGATCATACTAGTGGGGATAGAGTAGTCGTTAAGTACATCCTTCAAATGTTCCTAGTTGTGGGTGTATCGAGTCAGGGCATCGATATACCAGAGTAGACTAGCGTATAGCTTCTCGACCCATGCAGATGGGGGATGTATGATCCCATATCCATTGGTGTGTAGGGTTCCTAGGCACACCCATGAGGTTCTACAAGTGATCAAACATGGCCAATTCAAAAAAATTCTATGTGCCAAGTGACCCTAAGCAAGATCGTAACTAGAGGTATAGGCGAAACAATATATGTTAACAACTTAACTAAGAATAAACGGAAAATACAACCTTTGTCGATCCGGTCCTCCACCTCCATAGCTCCGTGTTGACGTCCCTCCGCTGTACCCATCGGAATCCTAGACTCTTGCGGTGGTTTCATCGAAGAAAAGATCGGGCTAGGTCGTCGACTTCGTTGCCGAAGATGATCTACGTCGAGGCAACTCAAGATCAAACTCCAACTTCACCAAGTCATGAAACTTGTGAAGAAAACACCCTATACTACATGGCAAGTGGTAGAGGATGAAGAAATAGGAAGTGGGTTCACTTTAGAATTGGATTTCTCACTCTTTTTCTCAAGACACCATTGAAGCTAGTAAGCTTTCATGAAGCTTGATGAAGATGAAGAAGATGAAAGAATAAAAAGGATTATCTTAAAAAAGAAAATCCAAGTCATTCTTATCATAATGCAACCTTGGTTAAGTGTATAGAATCAACTAGGGTTAGGTGAATGGTTAGGTTTAGGAAAAGAACAAGAATGGTCAAAGCTTCTTGAAGCTTCAAGGAAACAAACAAAAGAAGCAACCATTTCTTTTCTTGCCCTAAAATGAATAAATAAAAGAAATAGTTAAGAAAAGATAACAAAACCCTAACCATTCACTTAAACATGGTTTAAAGTAAACATACACCCAAGCTTGCATGTATCATCAAACATGATACAATCAAGTGCACAAAAATATATCACATATACAATGTGCACATGAAGTGAGAAAATCCATTTTAAGTGAACAAATACTAGTTAATGTAAAGTAATATATCTAATATATAATTATACATTAAATCATTAAATCAACACTTGATTTAATGATCCGGTCATATCGCATATGACCGACTAATATCCAATGTATCGACTTATTGAATCAATCTTCGATTCGATAACTAAGTTATATCGCATACAACCATTCAATACATTCATCGCGAGAATAGAATACGGTATCACATACACGCATTATCCTCGGCCCCGCACATATCTCATATGCGCTCCTATTTCGTTTCGCTTGAGCCAGGAAACCTCTGTGTAGGACTCTAAAGACTCGTCAATACGCCGACAGCAGATGATGATCATATCAAACACCCACAAGCCGCAAGCGGTCTGCTAAACGTAACGGCCACCCGGGTATTGAGCGATCAGAAGATCGACGAGCAAGCCCGCTCACACTCTTGTGAATCCAACCAGTAACACTTACCATACAGTTCGGTCTGTTCGTCTGATATGTCGCATATCTCGTCTAGGGGTGGTAAACGTCAGACCCCAGTAGCTCAATAAGTCATGCCGATATAAGGTCCATCACATTCGTGAAACTACTGATAACTCTTACCAGTATATCACTGCAACCCTGGCCAGGGATTTCCAGTTATGGCCAGTCGTGCATAGCGCAACATCAACCCCCAATACCGGGAGAGACGAATCCCCTCCTATCTCTCATTGCCTCTATGTGAATCGGGACTGTACCCAAAAACCACCTTTTTGCACGACTCAGTAGAGCCGTGGTAGGGTGGAAATCAAAGCATAGTGGGAGACACACAAGACTCTATGACGATTTTGGGTCAACAGACTAAGCTGTACCAGTGTCACCAGAGAACTGCCATCTGACGTGAGGTATAATACCATCTGGGAGTTCTCGGCGAGTCCGTTCAGTGTACCCAGTCTCCATTGAGCACCCGCATACCATCTCTGATGTCAAACACCAATGGATATGGGATCATCCATCGCCCATCACATGGGTCAAGAAGATATACGCTTGTCTACACTGGAATATCGATGCCCCGTCTCGATATTCCCACGACTAGGAACATTGAAGGATGTACTCATGGACTACCCAGGCCCCACTAGTATGATCTACATCATAGTTCTGGAAGTCGAGCATACATCCTAAGGGCTTTATCAACATGTAATAGAGAGACTGCAAGTATACATGTTAAGATAAAGAGCAACCAGATAGCGTACTATCATGTCGAGCAAGAAAGTCCTTCCTATATATGTCCCAGCATCCACTACAATATACATCCAATGTACAGTAATGGCCTCTAGGGCATACATATAACTAACAATCTCCCACTTGCACTAGGGCCATCTGTAGCAATGGTTGCAGTATCACATACTCAACCATCCTACATAAGTCTCTCTATGGGAAAAAGCCTTTGTGAGTGGATCCGCTGTGTTGTCCTCTGAGTCTACTCTCCTTACCTCGATCACCCTGGAGATCAACTATCTCCATGATCAGGTGATGCTGCCTCAGAATATGTCTGGGTCACTGATGGGATCATGGTTCCTTGGCCAAAGCCACACTTCCATTGTCACACAATGGTGGGAACCTAGTTCATCTCATGAAACAATATACACCCAAACTTCCTCTTTGGTAGCATCTTTAATAGCGATGTTACCAGCCTTTATCGTCTAGTTTGCCACGGTATCTAGCTTGGAACTCTTCCAACATACCATCCCTCCACTGAGGGTAAAGACAATACCTGCGACTGACATTCAGTCGTCCTTATCACCCTGGAACCTTTCCAGTGATTCTCCCCAGGATCAACTGATACCATCTCACTCTAACTAGTGAGAATCCTAACATCCATTTAGATCTATCTCATAGATCCAAAACCCAGGATTTAGGAGGTATCACTTTGATCCTATATGGAGAATCTATGTGATAAGAGGAGATCGACCGATCGCAGCATAGGAAACTCCTTTCCTATCAAGAGTATGTCATCCACGTACCCTACGAGGATCATTACCATACTCCATACTACCCTTTTGTACATACAAGGTTTATATACCATTTTGATGAAATCAAACTCTTTGACTACCACATCAAAACAGATGTTCCAACTCCGCGATGCCTGCTTTATCCTATAAAGCAACTTGTACACGTTTCCGCTGCTCCCACTGTTTACGAAGCCCTCTGGCTGTGTTCTTATAGACGTTCTCTTCTAAATCAGTATTTAGAAAAGCAGTCATGGCACCCAACCACCAGATATCGTAGTCATGGTATGTAGCAATGTTAAGTAGGATCCGGATGGACTTAAGCATAGTCACTTGGAAAAGGTTTCATCATTATCCACGCCTGGTCGATGACGAAAAACCTTCAACAAGTCTAGCTTTGAAAGTCTCAACTTTTCCATCTACACCAAGTAATCTTCTCAAGATATACTTGCTCCTGATGGGGATTTAACCCTTCAGATATAGCATCCAAAGTCCATACTTTGTTGGTGTATATGGATTCCATCTCAGATCGCTAAGCATCCAGCCATTCTTACAGAGTCCTTACTCTCGATGACCTGCTCGAATCTAGTCGGGTCATCATCTCATGATGCAATCCTCGCTCCCACTGTCATCGAGAAACCGAAGTATCTCTCAGGCAGGTGAGGAGCCCTACCAGATCGGCGGAGAGGCTGAGGTTCGTCGGGGACTATTGAATCCTTTGGTTCTGTCAAATCATCAGCTGCAGTTTTGTATAGCTGGAACCTTTCCAGTTCTACAGAACTGACCTTGCCTCGATCTTGTCCGGATTTTGCTTTTGACATAGGCCGGACAATCCCAAATCTTAACTTACTTAAGAGATAGGTTCTTCCCATACCATATCTTATATGGAGTGGTAGGCACTGATTTGATTCGAACCCTATTTAATAGGTATGCAACTTCATAAGTGCATAACTCCCTAAAAGAAACAGGTAACTCAGTAGTACTCATCATAGAGCACACCATATCTAATATGGTGTGATTGCTCCACCCCGATACACCGTTGTGCTGTGGTTTAATCAGAGGAGTAATACCGAGAGAGAATCTCATTCTCCTTTAGAATAGTTCAGGAATTCTATGCACAAGTATTCTCCTCCCTGATCTTATCATAGGACATAATACTTATACCCGGTTTTTGGTTCTCTACTTCTAACTTATATTCTGTGAATATCTCAAAAGGTTCGGACTTATGTTTCAACAGGAACATATGACTGAATCTTGAGAGATCATCAGAGAATGTAATGAAGTACAAAGAACCGGTCCTGGCATGTATAGACAGGGGACCTTACATACATCATCATGTATCAGTCCCAAGAGTTTACTAACTCTTTCTCTGTTTCTAATAAACAGAGCTATGGTCATCTAATCTTTGTGACATGACTGGCAAGTTTCACAAGATGTAAATTCAATCTGATTTAAATATGCATCTAAAATGTAACTTAAGCTAGTCGGGTCACATTGATATGACCTAGTCTACAATACCTCAAGAAGGAATCGTTCATTTCTGAACTCTTCCTCTTGTGTGTATTCTGTATACTAGGAACTGTAGTTTGATTTAGAACGTCAATGCTTTTAGATAACGTGCCTGAACCGATCAACTTTTGATATAGGAAATGTTCAAAACATTATCCAACAATACAAAATTATATCCTTCTTTACTAATAAAGAGACTGATATGATTTTGTATATCAGGTTCGGTATCTAATAGCATTTGTTCAGAATCAATGTACTGGTAATACAGGGTGACAGTGACCAACAGACTTTGCTGCAACACTTGCCCTGTTTTCTGTCTCATGAAACTTATCACCCGTTCTCAGTTTTTCTACCTTTCGGTAGCCCTATGTAACAGATTACATATCTGGGATCCTGATCCGGTATCAAATACCCAGGATTCAGAGGATACTGAGAAACAGTTCTTTATAATGAACACACCCGAAGGAGATGCATCTCATGCACTTTCTTTGTTTGGACGGCATGAAAATCCTGGTATTCCCCTATTTCCTGCTCTATCTTATAACAATTATAAGTTGGAGCGGGACCAACGTTCCCCGGCTCAGTATAACAAGCGGGTTCGGTCAATACATCCATATTATTATCTTGATTAAGGCGTGATATGGTCGCTACCTGGAGAGAAAGAGAAGAAAACACTCTGCGTGCGCTCTTGCAAGATTAGAATGGTTATATATATTATCTAATCAGGATGGCTCCCACTGTTTTTATCAAATCTTCCTTCAAACCCTAAAAGAAAAGACTAGCCGGGATTAATTACACTCTACAAGTTCGCCAATCTTTCAGCCAGGCCAGTGTCGGTACTTTGAGGGAGGTTCCCCGTGCTTTCACACGGACCTAATTAAAGTAAACCTCGTTTTCCCAGAGGCGTAACCCCGTTGACACCTTTCTAGACACCTACTTGATCGGCTAATTGCAAAGTGCAAAACTCTCCCAGGAGTAACAATTACTCGCAGTGGGTATCGGGATCCAACTATCATATAGAAGATATGCAATCTCATTGCAAATTTCAACACTTGAAACTCCCAATATCGGTTTTTACTCCTAGCACCTATGACCTTAACTATGGTCAACAAATCATAAGTACTAGTCAAGTTCTACCCGTTATTTCGTAATTAATTAGACCCACCCACATGACCCTTAACTAAGATCAACAAAGTCACGCGACTGTCCTAACTAATCGCATCATATGCGGTGTAGGAAGACATCACTTAGCTACCGTACACTGTGCCTTGACTATGGTCAACAAACACAGCATGAATACTAAGTACTCTACTTCCTAAAATGACGGAGGGTTGCGAATGGTTTTTATGAAAACCTTTAACGCTTTGAACTTGATCTCGTTGCGGAATCAAATGGTTTTTAAATGGAGTGTTTTTGAGGCTTTTTTAGTCTTGCTAAAGGGTCACTCCCGGTGAAGGGATCGTCGGCCCTTTCCTCGTCGAATGAGGTGCGGGATATATCGTATATATCACTGTGCAAAGTAGAAACTATAGAAGCAATCAAAAGACAAGCCGAGTGTGTAGCATCTGCCAGTTATTGCTAAAGGAGTCACTCCCGGTGAAGGGATCTCGGTCCTTTCCTCATCGAATAAGGTGCAGGATGTTCTACGAGGAACACCGCGATGCAAAGCAAGAACTGTAGCTACCTGTTTTATTTTGAAATTCGATTCCACAACATCTTTTAGGTTTATTTTCTTTCATTAATCACATTAATGAATATCCCATCATTTAAGTCCACCTAAACATCACAGATAAATATAACGTACGCTTATGCCATCCGCATTCGCCTCGATGTCCCGTCTGCACCGTTAGGTTAGGTAACTAACGGCAGAGCGGGGCAGGGCTAGCGCGGGTGTAAAACATAAGCAACGTCTATATAATATATCATATATACTATATACTATATCTATCTGAACAAATCACATGATCACATCACAGATAACGCAGCAGAAAATATCATATGAAATATTGGATATACTAGGACGTCCGTCTTTTTAATACGAGCCAGTATAAAATACGGATTCCACGGTCGTGATGAATAGCTAATCCCACACCCCTAGACCCCTACGAAAGCGGCAAGCAACCCTACCAATTCTAGGGTTAGGAGACGCGGACTCGACTCCTCGAGATGGTCTCCTACTGAACCCTAGAATCCGGTTACTTGTGCTCCCTTCCTTGGGTCTATCCTAATGTGGAAAAGTAAATAATATACAAATGGTGACATCATCCGCAACCTGGAAGTGCCCCAATAAAAGAATATTACATACAAATTTTTACATGAATGAAAATGAAAAACACCAATCTCACATAAAACCCCCCCGGCTATTCAAACACGACGATCCAATATAACATATCCAGCAACACATAACATCACATGTCATCAATGTAAGTAAATATGCCCATCCCAATTGTCGTTGACATATAGCAACGATACCGGCGATATCACATATTACACTTACGGTCACAGAAAAGAAAGTGTAAAACTACAATAGTTGGAATCCGCAAACTCTTTAGACATCGCATGCCTAACCAAATGAATTCCTTAGACATCACATGCCTAACAATTATAAACCCTGCATTTTAGTCTCATTATCGAAAACTCTTTTCAATATCAAGTCGGGCAATTCAACAAGATTCCCGACATCCTGATCGAATGCTCGTCGCAAACTTTAGTAGGCGGCTGCACCCCCGACGCCGTCGACGAAGTGCACCAAGGAGGAACACCACTGCCGCGAGCACCCGAACGGATGCTTTCGGCGACGGGGTTCTCCTACAGTCACTTGGTCGGGGCTATGGGGTGTAGCTGTCTATTAAGTTTATCCGGCGAGTATCCGCGTACGCTACGTGATTGCGACGGACTTTTGATCACATCAAAATTCCGTGGCAACCGATCAAGTGAGACTAAACTGCTATGTTTATAACATTCATTCAGTTATCTCATAACTACTTGTGGATTCCAAATATTGTATCACATTCCGGATAAATAGAAAATGTTAAACTTTCCGATCGAACAATCGAACACCCAAGTTTTCCCGAAACAGCTCAACACATGAAATAAGTTTAAAAACATTCACTTCGTGCCTCAGTACCAACGGTCCAGCCGTAGAAGGGTCAAGCCAACGCCTCACATGTGGCACGCCATACTGCCCCAAACCCTAAGGTTCAAAGGGCAGTTCAAGATGGTCACATAATCGAGTTAAGGTTAGTTGTCTTCTAGAGGGACCATCGCGTTACTTGCACTACTTAGAACGTGATTAAACTATGGAAATTTCCCGGCAGGGGAAAAAGTGGGTATTTATATCCGGTCGAACTTTTTAACATATTCTAAAATTACCCGGAAAAACACCTAGACAAAGTTTGATAATCCGATCGAATCTACGAACTCCCAATACAACCCAGAAAACTCAACTCTTGAGTAGAAGTTAAAAATTCCCAGAAAGTACAGCACAACACTATAGGAATTACTGTGCAAATTAAAATGTATGATGCTTCCGTACGGCAGCGGAACCGCCGCACGAGCCATGCTCGTGCCGCGGAACCGCCGCACGAGCCATGCTCGTGCCGCGGAACCGCGGCGGTTTGATCGAATTGAGCTCTCGTTTTGCACAGTAATTTCTAGAAAACCCTGCTGATATTTCTGCATATTTTTAATTCACAAAAATCCCCGATTTCAAAAAATGTACAGAGAGCGGATTTGGATTAGGGTTTCGGGTTCGATCGAGTTTCTAACTTCGTCTACTCATCGCCTAAGGCTCTAGCTAGGCTCTGATACCACTGTAGGGTTCCTAGGAACACTCATGAGGTTCTACAAGTGATCAAACATGTCCAATTCAAAATTTTTCTATGTGCCAAGTGACCCTAAGCAAGATCGTAACTAGAAGTATAGGCGAAACAATATATGTTAACAACTTAACTAAGAGTAAACGGAAAATACAACCTTTGCAGACCCGGTCCTCCACCTCCATAGCTCCGTGTTGACGTCCCTCCGCTGTACCCATCAGAATCCTAGACTCTTGCGGTGGTTTCATCGGAGAAAAGATCGGGCTAGGTCGTCGACTTCGATGCCGAAGATGATCTACGTCGAAGCAACTCAAGATCAAACTCCAACTTCACCAAGTCATGAAACTTGTGAAGAAAACACCCTATACTACATGGCAAGTGGTAGAGGATGAAGAAGTAGGAAGTGGGTTCACTTTAGAATTGGATTTCTCACTCTTTTTCTCAAGACACCATTGAAGCTAGTAAGCTTTCATGAAGCTTGATGAAGATGAAGAAGATGATAGAATAAAAAGGATTATCTTAAAAAAGAAAATCCAAGTCATTCTTATCATAATGCAACCTTGATTAAGTGTAGAGAATCAACTAGGGTTAGGTGAATGGTTAGGTTTAGGAAAAGAACAAGAATGGTCAAAGCTTCTTGAAGCTTCAAGGAAACAAACAAAAGAAGCAACCATTTCTTTTCATGCCCTAAAATGAATAAATAAAAGAAATAGTTAAGAAAAGATAACAAAACCCTAACCATTCACTTAAACATGGTTTAAAGTAAACATACACCCAAGCTTGCATGTATCATCAAACATGATACAATAAAGTGCACAAAAATATATCACATATACAATGTGCACTTGAAGTGAGAAAATCCATTTTAAGTGAACAAATACTAGTTAATGTAAAGTAATATATCTAATATATAATTATACATTAAATCATTAAATCAACACTTGATTTAACGATCCGGTCATATCGCATATGACCGACTAATATCCAATGTATCGACTTATCGAATCAATCTTCGATTCGATAACTAGGTTATATCGCATACAACCATTCAATACATTCATCGCGAGAATAGAATAAGGTATCACATACACGCATTATCCTCAGTCCCGCACATATCTCATATGCGCTCCTATTTCGTTTCGCTTGAGCCAGGAAACCTCTGTGTAGGACTCTAAAGACTCGTCAATACGCCGGCAGCAGATGATGATCATATCAAACACCCACAAGCCGCAAGCGGTCTGCTAAACGTAACGGCCACCCGGGTATTGAGCGATCAGAAGATCGACGAGCAAGCCCGCTCACACTCCTGTGAATCCAACCAGTAACACTTACCGTACAGTCCGGTCTGTTCGTCTAATATGTCGCATATCTCGCCTAGGGGTCGTAAACGTCAGACCCCAGTAGCTCGATAAGTCATGCCGATATAAGGTCCATAATATTCGTGAAACTACTGATAACTCTTACCAGTATATCACTGCAACCCTGGCCAGGGATTTCCAGTTATGGCCAGTCTTGTATAGCGCAACATCAACCCCCAATACCGGGAGAGATGAATCCCCTCCTATCGCTCATTGCCTCCATGTGAATCGGGACTGTACCCAAAAACTACCTGTTTGCACGACTTGGTAGAGCCGTGGTAGGGTGGAAATCAAAGCATAGTGGGAGACACATAAGACTCTATGAAGATTTCGGGTCAACAGACTAAGATGTACCAGTGTTACCAGAGAACTGCCATCTGACGTGAGGTATAATACCATCTGGGAGTTCTCGGCGAGTCCGTTCAGTGTACCTAGTCTCCACTGAGCACCCACATACCATCTCTGATGTCAAACACCAATGGATATGGGATCATCCATCGCCCATCACATGGGTCGAGAAGATATACGCTAGTCTACACTGGAATATCGATGCCCCGTCTCGATATTCCCACGACTAGGAACATTGAAGGATATACTCATGGACTACCCAGGCCCCACTAGTATGATCTACATTATAGTCCTGGAAGTCGAGCACACATCCTAAGGGCTTTATTAACATGTAATAGAGAGACTGCAAGTATATATGTTAAGATAAAGAGCAACCAAATAGCGTACTATCATGTCGAGCAAGAAAGTCCTTCCTATATATGTCCCAGCATCCACTACAATATACATCCAATGTACAGTAATGGCCTCTAGGTCATACATATAACTAACATGGTGTTTGACATCAGAGACAGTATACGGGTGCTCAGTGGAGACTGGGTACACTGGACGGACTCGCCGAGAACTCCCAGATGGTATTATACCTCACGTCAGATGGCAGTTCTCTGGTGACACTAGTACAGGTTAGTCTGTAGACCCGAGATCGTCATAGAGTCTTGTGTGATTCCCACTTTGCTTTGATTTCCACCTTACCACATTCAAGAGGACGTGCAAAACGGTGGCTTTTGGGTACAGTCCCGAATCACATGGAGGCAATGAGCGA
Organism: Agapanthus africanus; assembly: GCA_030015575.1. Lineage (NCBI taxonomy): Eukaryota > Viridiplantae > Streptophyta > Magnoliopsida > Asparagales > Amaryllidaceae > Agapanthus > Agapanthus africanus. Next base: position 209,233,343 of record JASDDO010000022.1, read on the forward strand.
TAGGAGGGGTTTCGTCTCTCCCGGTATTGGGAGTTGATGTTGCGCTGTGCTCGATTGGCTATAATAGGAAGTCCCTGTCCAGGGCTGCTTCAGAGATATACTGGTAAGTGTTATCAGTAGTTTCTCGACCCGTTATGAGCCTCATATCGACATGACTTATCGAGTTACTGGGGTCTGACGTTTACCACCCCTAGACGAGATATGCGATATATCAGACGAAGAGACCGGACTGTACGGTAGTGTTACTGATTGGATTCGCAGGAGTGTGAGCAGGTTTGCTTGTTGATCTTCTGATCGCTCAATACCCGGATGGCCGTTGCGTTTAGCAGACTGCTTGCGACTTGTGGGTGTTTGATATGATCATCACCTACTGTCGGCGTATTGACGAGTCTTTAGAGTCCTACACAGAGGTTTCCTGGCTCAAGCGAAACGGAGTAGGAGCACATATGTGATATGTGCGGGACCGAGATTAATATGATATGAGATACCGTATTCTGTTCTCGCGATTTGTGATATCGGTCGGTTATATGTGATATAGTCGGGTTATCGGATCAAGTGTTGATTCGATAAGTTGTTACATATGATATTAGTCGGTTATATGTGATATAGCCGGATTATTAAATCAAGAGTTGATTTAATAATTTAATGTATAATTATATATTTGATATATTACATTACATTAACTAATATTAAGCTCACTTATGATTTCTTTTTCTCACTCTGTGCATAAGTATATATGTGATATATATTTATGTACATAATTATGTGTCATGCTTGATGATACATGCAACATGGGTTTGTGCATGACTTACACCATGCTTGGTTAAATTGCTAGGGTTTTTAATTATTTTGGTAATTACAAATGGTGGAATTTTGTCATGACAAATAGCTTGTAGAAGCCTGTAGTCTTCATTGACCAAGTCCACTCTTTTGTTTTGCTTAAGAAATTTGTTAGCCCAACCAATTAAACCTAGCCATGGTTAACTCTCTACAAAGGTTAGTATATGATACCAACACACCTAGGGTTGCCATTATCCAATGGATAATTATTATGAGACTTTTTCTTCTTCTTCTTCCTCAAAGCTTTCTAGCTTCAATGGAGATATGAGGAAAAATGTGAGAAAATCAATTCTAAAGTGAGCCCACTTCCTACTTCATCATCCTCTACTACTTGGCATTTAGTATAGGGTGTTTGCTTCACTAATTCCATAATTAAGGAAGAGATAGCTTGGGTTAGTGTCTCCTCGACGTAGATCATCTTCGGCCTCGAAGTCTTCGATGCAAGCATGTTCATTTCTTCATGGGAGCCTCTCTAGAGTCCGGAGTTCACGATCACAACGAAGGGACTACTACACGGAGCTATTGAAGTGAAGGACCGGTCTACAAAGGTTGTATTCCTTGCTCACTTTACTTGCAATGTGTTTGCATTTATATTCCGTCGGATTTCTAGTAGACGATTCTAGGGTTAGGGTTAGCTAGAACGGCAAAATTTTAATATGGCATGAAAGATGCCTCCCGAAACCTTGCTGTCGTGCTAAGGAACCCTGCAGAAGGACCGGTCTACAAAGGTTGTATTTCTTGTTCACATAGATGTAAAGATGTTTACATGCTAGTTTCGTCTAATTCTCTAATTAAGATTCTAGGTTAGGGTTCTTTAGCGCGCCAATTTTTTGAAAACTGCATGGTCGATGCCTCCCGAAACCCAGCGGCGGTGGCTAAGGATACAGGGGTATCAGAGCCATGCTAGAGAATTAGACGATGTTTTTAGAATTACGAAACCGAAACAACTCCGAAACACTCGAAACAAAACCAAGTTTCTGTCGAAATTTTCAAAGTGTCTAAAATTTTTTAAGTAGTTGCAGAATGTTATATGAGATGTAACATGAACACCACAAAAATTTTAGACCTTCTCACCGGATTTTGGCCGGCCACATGCACTAAAAAACCGGCCCCACCTTCTTTTTAGATGCATTCTAGCTTCATTTTTTGATGGTGTTCCAGTCTTTGGGTTTTGGTATTTCAGGTGTTGCTTGTTTTTACTGATATTGCATGTGATGTTATATTTCTATAAAGGCAATTCGGAGTGTTTCGTAGTCGTAATTCTAACATCGTTTCGGGTAATTTAGACGACGTTAAAAAGTTCGAACGGATATCAATAACCCATCTTCTCCATCGCTGGAAATTTTCCAAGAGTTGGATTTTTCCAAGTTTAAAATCTTCAGAAAATCATGCAGGTGATTCTATGGACCCTCTAGAAGAACGAAACCCTAACTCGATTCTGTGAGCACCGGAACCGCCACCAAACCCTAGGGTTTGTGGTAGTTCTGCAGCGCCACAGGTGAGGTAAGGGTTGACCCTTCTACGGTTGGTCCATAGGTGCTGTGGCATGTTCTGAGTATTTTTAAACCGTGCTCAAGTGTTGAGCTCTCTGGGAAATTTTGGGTGTTTGTTGATTCGATCGAAAAGTTTAACATCGTCTAGCTATCTGTGATTGTGATACAATACTTGGAATCCACAATATTTAGTTTTATTAAAACTAATTTGAATTTTATAAATCTAGCAATTCAGCCTCATTTAATCGGTTGCCACGGAATTTTGATGTGGATCAAAACTCCGTCGCAATCACGTAGCGTACGCGGATACTCTCTGGGTAACCTTACTAGATAGGCACACCCCATAGCCCCGACCAAGTGACTGTAGGAGAACCCCATCACCAAAAGCATCCGTTCGGGTGCTCGCGGCCGTGGTGTTCCGCCTAAGTACACTTAGTCGACAGTATCGAGGGTGCGGCCGTCTACTAAAGTTTCCGATGAGCATTCGATCAGTATGTCGGGAATCTTGTTGAATTGCCCGACTTGTTATTGGAAAGTGTTTTCAATAACGAGACTAAAATGCGGGGTTTATAATTGTAAGGCATATGATGTCTAAGGAATTTATTTGGTTAGGCATGAAATCCAAAGTATGTGATACATTTGGTTTATGATGTCTAAGGTGGTTGCGGATTCCAATTGTTGTAGTTTTTCACTTTCTTTTCTGCGACCGTAAGTGTAATATATGGTGTATCGCCGGTTTCGTTGTTATATGTCAACGACAATTGGGATACGCATATTTACTTACGTTGATGACATGTGATGTTATGTGTTGCTGTGATATGTTATATTGGATCGTCGTGTTTTGAATAGCCGGGGTTTTTTGCGTGAGATGAGAGTTTTTTATTTTCATTCATGTAAAAACTTGTATGTAATATTCTTTTATTGGGGCACTTCCGGGTTGAGGATGATGTCACCATTTATGTATATTATTTACTTTTCCGCATTAGGATAGACCCAAGGTGGGGAGCACAGGTAACCGGGTTCTTGGGTCCAGTGGGAGACCATCTCGAGGAGTTGAGTCCAGGTCTCCTAACTCTAGAATTGGTAGGGTTTCTTGCCGCTCTCATAGGGGTCTAGGGATGTGGGTTTGGCTATTCATCGCGACCGTGGAATCCGTGTTTTTTACTGGCTTAATTTAAAACACGGAATTCCTAGTATATCCAATATTTCATATGTGTTCTGCTGCTGCTGATATTCTGTGATGTGATCATTTGATATGTTGAGAAGAATTCTTATATTATATATATGATATATAATAAATATTGCTGCTTTCGTTTTTTTTGTGTGCTTAGGAAGCATAATTGATGGGACTTCATTAATGAGATTAATGAAATAAAAGAAACATAAAGATGTTGTAGAATCTTGTTTTAAAAACTGGTAGCTCTAGTTCTTGCTTTGCATAGCGGTATTCCTTGTAGAATATCCAGCACCTTATTCGATAAGGAAAGAGCCGAGATCCCTTCACCGGGAGTGACCTCTTTAGCAAAACTGGCAGATGCTACAACCCACTCGGTTTTGTTTTTGATTGCTTTTTTAGTTCATGCTTTGCATAGTGGTATTTATGAAATATCCAGCACCCCATTCGATGAGGAAAGAGCCGAGATCCCTTCACCGGGAGTGACCTCTTTAACAAAACTAGTAAAAGCCTAAAAAACACTTCTTTTCAAAATCACTCGATTCTACAATGATATCAAGTTCATTACGCAAAGGGTTTTCTTAAAAACTGACGTAGCCCTCCGTCTTTTCAGATAAGGACTATTTAGTATTCGTGTTGCGTTTGTTGGCCTTTGTCAAGACGTAGTGTGTGGTAGCTGATTAGTGCTTATCTGCTTGAGTATGTGATGCGATTGGATTAGGGTAGTCGTGCGACCTTGTTGGCCTTTGTCAAGGGTCGTGAGGGTGGGTTTAATTCAATCATGAAATGTACGGGTTGAACTTGACTAGCATCCTATGGTTTGTTAGCCTTTGTCAAGGTCATAGGAGGCTAGGGGCAAAATATTATCGGAAATTTCAAGTGTTGAAATTTGCAATGAGATTGCATACCTTCTATGAGATAGTTGGATCCCGATACCCACTGCGAGTAAGAGTTACTACTGGGAGAGTTTTACACATTACAATTAGCCAATCAAGTAGGTGTCTAGAAAGGTGTTAACGGGGTTACGCCCATGGGAAAACGAGGTTTATTTTAATTAGGTCCGTGCGAAAGCACGGGGAACCTCCCTCAAAGTACCGACACTGGCCTGGCCGAAAGATTGGCGAACTTGTAGGGTGTAATTAATCCCGGCTAGTCTTACCTTTTATGGTTTGAAGGGAGATTTGACAAAAACAGTGGGAGCCATTCTGATTAGATAAAATAATAACCAATATAATCTTGCAAGAGCATACGCTGAGTGTTTTCTTCTCTCTCTCTCTCTCCTGGTAGCGACTATGTCACGCCTTAATCAAGATAATAATATGGATGTATTGACCGAACCTGCTTAGTATACTGAGATGGGGAACGTTGGTTCCGCTCTATCTTATAATTGTTATAAGTCCGAGCAGGAAATAGGGGAATATCCGGATTTCTACGCGACCCAATCGAGGAATAAGCATGTTGATGCATATTCTTCGGGTGTGTTCGTTACCATGAACTGTTTCTCAATATCCTCTACGTCCTAGGTATGAGATACCAGATCAAGATCCTACATATGTAATATGTTACATGGGCTACAGAAAGGTAGAGAACTGGGATTGGGAGATATATCTCTAAGTGTTAGAGAATGATGCAATTGTTGCAGCCAAATCAGTTGGCAAATATCACCCTGTATTACCAAATGGTAAATACATTGATTCTGAACAAATGTTATTACATGCCGAACCTGATATATAACATTGCATCAGTTTCTTTATTAAGTTAAAGAAGGATATAATTTTGTATTACAGGATAATGTTGTGAACATTTTCTTAATCAAGAGTTGATTGGATCAGGCACGTTATGTAATGACATATACGTTCTAAATCAAACCATAGTTCAAAGTATATAGAACACACACAAGAGGAATGGTTCAGAAATGAACGAATCCTTCTTGTGGCATTGTAGACTAGGTCATATCAATACGACACGACCAGCTAAGTTATATAAGGATGAATATTTAAATCCGTTCGAATTTTCATTTTATAATACATGCCAATCTTGTCACAAAGGTAAAGTAACCAATACTCCGTTTACTGGAAACAGAGATAGAGTTACTAAACTTTAGGGACGGATACATGATGATGTATACGGTCCTATGTTTACAAATGGCAGGGTTGGTTCTTTCTACTTCATTACATTCATCGGCGATCTCTCAAGATTCGAAAATATGTTCCTGTTGAAACACGAGTCTGAAACTTTTAAGAAATTCAAAGAATATAAGCTTGAAGTCGAGAACCAGACGGGTAGAAGTATTAAAGTCCTTCGATGTGATGTCTTTTGATGTGATCGAGTAGGCGAATACTTGGGCATTGAGTTTTTGGATTTTCTAAACAGAGAATAGGATTCTCTCTCGGCTTACTCCTTCGTATACACCATAGCACATCGGTGTATTGGGGCGGAGGTATCGCGTCCTATGAGATATGGTGCGCTCATGATGAGTACTGCTGAATTATCTGTTTCCTTTTGGAGTTATGCACTTTTGAAGCTGCATACCTATTGAATTGGGTTCCATCCAAATCAGTGCCTACCACTCCATATGAGATATGGAATGGGAAGAGACAATGTCTTAAACGAGTTAAGATATGGGGTTGTCCGGCCTATATTGAAAAGCAAAATCCGGACAAGCTCGAGGCAAGGTCAGTTCTGTAAGTTTGTTGGATATCCCAAACATTTGTGAGGGAATATCTTCTGCCACACTGAGGAGAAAAAGGTGTTTTGTTTCTCAGCATGCCACCTTTTTAGAAAATGAATTTCTTATGAAGAAATTAGTGGTCATGAGGTAGAACTGGAAGGAGTTCCAGCTGGGCATACTAACAGCTGATGATTTGGTGAAACCAAAGGATTCAATAGTCTCCAATAAACCTCAGCCTCTTTGCGAATCTGGTAGGGTTCCTCATCCACCTGAGAGATACTACGATTTCCTCGGTGACGGTGGGAGCGAGGATTGCATCATGGTAGATGATGACCCAACCAGGTTCAGGCAGGCCATCACGAGTAGGGACTCTGTAAAAAGGCTGGATGCTATGCGATCAAAGATGGAATCCATTACACCAACAAAGTATGACTTTGAATGTTGCACCTGAAGGGGTAAAACCCATTGGGAGCAAATGGATCTTGAGAAGATTCTTGGTGTAAATGGAAAAGTTGAGACTTTCAAAGCTAGACTTGTAGTAAAAGGCTATCGTCAATAACCAGGTGTGGTTTATGATGAAACCTTTTCTCTAGTGGCTATGCTTAAGTCCATCAGGATTAAAGCACGCATCGCGGAGTTGGAACATCTGTTTTGATGTGGCAGTCCAACAGTTTGACTTCCTCAAAAAGGTAGATGAACCTTGTATATAGAAGAAGGTAGTAGAGAGTAAGGTTGCCTTCCATGTATTGTACGTAGATGACATACTCTTGATAGGAAATGGTTTCCTATGCTACACTCGGTCAAGCTCCTCTTATCACGAGAATTCTCCATGAAAGATCTGGATGATACCAACTACATCTTGTGGATTATGATCTATGGTGATAGATCTAAGTGGATTTTGGGAGTGTCCCAAATCCAGGTACATTAACACCATACTAAAGGGGTTTAGTATGGAGGATTCTAACCGTGGTGGTTCGCCCACTTACTCAGGAATCACTCTCTCTAAAAAGATGTCTCCTAAGACTGATTTGGAAAGAGCTCGCGTGCAAGGGATACCCTATGCTTCGGCAGTAGGCTCTATCATGTATGTGATGTTATGTACCAGACAAGATGTAGCTGACTCACTAGGTGTAGTGATCAGGAATCAATCGGATCTTGGGAGAATCACTGGACAGCTGTGTAGGACATTCTGAAGTACTTGAGAAGCACTAAAGAAATGTTCTTGGGGTTTAGTAACGGTGAACTCCAGTGGGAGTTCTTTACCAATTCGAGCTCCCAGAGTGTTAAGGTCGACTGAAAGTTAGTCTCGGGCTTTATCTTTACTCTCAGTGGAGGGACGGTATGTTGGAAGAGTTCCAAGCTATATACCGTGGCAAACTAGACGATAAAGGCTGAATATATCGTTACCAACGATGCTACCAAAGTGGATGTCTCGATATTTCTTGTTCATGAGATGAACATGGTTCCTACCATTGAGCGTCCAATAACTGTTATTGTGACAACAATGGAGTTATGGCTTTGGCCTAGGAACGTCTGTCCCATCATCGATCCAGACATATTCTGAGGACAGTATCACCTGATCAGGGAGATGGTTGTATGAGACTCACACCATGTTTAACATAATGAAGGGTTTTATTATTTAAAGTAATTCAAAATTGAGTGGAAATCAGTCATGATTGATGCTTAGTGGAAGCTTGTAGAATCATTGACTAAGTCCACCAATTTTGTTTTTCCTTATGATATTTATTAACCCAACCATTATGATTATCCATGGTTTAGTCTCTACATGAGTTAGTATATGATATTAACTCACCTATGGTTGCCATTCTACACTTGACTTTCTCCATGGTTGCTTTTCTTCATCTCCTTTCTCAAGCTCTCTAACTTTTTGGAAGGTGAAGAAAATGAGTGAGAAAAATATTTCTAATGTGAGAAAAATTCCTACTTCATTAACCTCTTCTAGACTAGCCATTTAGATTGGGTTGTTTCTTCACTAGTTCATCGCTTAGTGAAGAGGTACCTTGGGTTAATGTCTCCTCGACGTAGATCATCTTCGGCCTTGAAGACTTCAAGCAAACTTGTTCATTTTATCTTGTGGAGCCTTTCTAGAGTCCGGGAGTTCACTACTTGGAGCGAAGGGACTACTACACGGAGCTAATGAAGTGAAGGACCGGTCTACAAAGGTTGTATTCCTTGTTCACTTAGATGTAAAGATGTTTACATGCTAGTTTCATCTAATTCTCTACTTAAGATTCTAGCTTAGGGTTCTTTAGCGCGTCAATTTTTTGAAAACGGTATGGTCGATGCCTCCCGAAACCCAGTGGCGGTGACTAGGGAACCCATACACAATCCGCTGAAAACCCTAAGGAGACAACACTCCTTCTACTAGGGACACCTAGAGGTTTACAGGCTTGTTGCACATGCTCAGTGCAATCGTGTTGCTTACGAAAGTGTGCTAGGTTTTTCTTTTTGCCTTTTCTCTTTAATAACTAGTTTGCTCGTGTAACACCTTAAAATGCGATTAGTGTTTCATTAAGCGATAATGTGGGTTTTAGTAAAAAGTTTACCAAAATGGATTTCAAATATTTTATAAAAATTAATGAATATTTTATCAGTATTTAATTTGGGCTTGCACACACATGTGCATGTTAACCTAGGGTTAAGTGGGGGGTTAACCATGCTTAAGTAGCCATGGCACCTTAACCCCATTCTAATTAAGTCTTATGAATTATATAAATTAATTAGTTTTCAAAATTTTAAATTTAAAAGAAATCTTATTTTGTGTTGACTTGAGAGAGAGAAGGAGAGAGAGAGAGAGGGCATCAAGAGCATGGCAAGCATGCCATGCATATAATGAAGAGAGAGAGAGAGGGGGGGCATTGCTCCTCTAAACTCACCCCTCATTCCTAAACCCTCACTCACTCACTTACACCCTCACACACCCACTCATCCTCTCATTCTCATTTCTATTCTTTATATCATTTTCACACACTCTCACACTCTCTCAACTGAAACCCTAACCTCACCCTCACAAAGCCCACACAAATCTACACTAAACTCCATCAAAACCCTTCTCTAACCAAGATCAAGCCACTAGATGCACTTGGAGCATGGGAAGCTAAGGTTTTGGACCAAGTTTGGTTAGGTAATGACTTTCTTCTGTTAATTAGCTAGTTAATATGTTTTATTGCCTTGTAGTTTCAGTTTAGAACCATAAAGTTTTAGTTTTTGTGCCGGTATCGTATTTTAGTGTCGTGTTAGGATTTCTGGAACCGGCTGTGACCCCAAGAGTTTTCTGTTAAAACAAATAGTGTAGTAGTGTAGTGCTAGATACCTTGAGTGTACACCTGTGATACGAACCCCACCTGAGACCATTTGGCCGGCGACATCAGGCCCAAATCCGGTGAGCTCGGCCGAGGAGGAGGCTGGGGGCTTGTAGTTTTCAGGGTTGTTTCCTGCAGTGGTTTAAAGGCGTTTGGTACTGTTTGATTTTTATGATTTTACAGTGGGTTAAATCTAGGATCGAATCGTTAGTTTTAGTGTTGCGACGGCGCGCGTTACGATATCCGACACGGTGTCCGACTCAGTTCCGCGCTTCGCGTGATTTCTGCGCATAGGGTCTGTTGTTTTTGTGTCACACACATGTTAGCCGCTAAACGAACACTTTAAGTGGTTGTTGGAGTCGGTGCGTCGGTTTAAGCGTAGTTGTGCGTATTATTGGTCGATTTCTAAGTTTTGCTTTGCTATGTTCTATGTGTTAATAGGGTCGCAGGCGGGGACGTCGGACGCTGCGAAGAAAGGGAAGTAGGTGGTCGGATACACGTAGATCGAGATCACTGTGAGTAGATTTAACATCTATGGGGAAATCGCCCGTATGGCGTTATGCGTCAGGTCTTGATATACTAGCGTAGCCGCATGTTTATATCCATATAGATTGATTGTGCATAAGCATCATACATACCATTATATTGTTGTGCCTTGAATGAGTATCTAGTGGACACTGCACTATTACTGACGGTTCAAGTTGCACGAGCACTAATTTGTATGTTACACCCACACCGTCGGTAATTGCCATGACACGCCTATACACATATACAATATCTTATTGTTGTTTATATTGTACATCCATACTTGCGTACATACAGATTGTACATCCATACTTTCGTACATACATATTGTACATCCATACTTGTGTACATACATATTGTACATCCATACTTGCGTACATACACATTGTACATCCATACTTGAGTACCTACATATTGTACATCCATACTTGCGTACATATATATTATACATCCATACTTGCGTACATACATATTGTACATCCATACTTGCGTACCTACACATTGTACATCCATACTTGAGTACATACAGATTGTACATCCATACTTGCGTACATACAGATTGTACATCCATACTTGCGTACATACACATTGTACATCCATAGTTGTTGTACATCCATAGTTGAGTACCTACACATTGTACATCCATACTTGCGTACATACATATTGTACATCCATACTTGCGTACATACATATTGTACATCCATACTTGCGTACATACACATTGTGTTGGATGTATATGCCCTAGAGGCCAGTATTGTATATGTATACATATGGATACTAGGGATATGTATGTACAGAACAATCTTGCTCAGTTTTATAGTATATTATTTGACTTGTCTTTATCGGGATATGTGTATTTATTTGTATTGTTGTTATATCTGGTTTGCACATATTGATAAAGACTCGATACGGTAGTATACTATTGTGGTTTGTCTTTATCTTGACATGGCATATGTCATACTCGTTATTACATATTGCAGTTACATGTTGATAAAGCCCCTAGGATCTTGCTTGACTACCTGCGTTGTGATGGCGATCATACTTGTGGGAGCAGGGTAGTCCATAAGCACATCCTTAAATGGTCCCTAGTCGCGTGAGTATCGAGACTGGGCACTGATAATCCAGAGTAGACTGGTGTGTACGTTTCTAGCCCCGTCGGGGGATGGTTGGTCCCGCAGCCATTGGTCTGATGCACCTAAGATCGTATACAGGTGCTCACTGGGTGTGAGTACACTGGACGGACTCGCCGAGAACTTCCATGTGGTACTATACCTATCGTCAGATGGAAGTTCTCAGGTGACATATGTACAGGTTAGTCTTTAGACCCGAGATCGGCATTTGTCTCGTGTGAGTTCCCACTGAACTTTGATCACTACCCTACCACGGCTCAACTGAGTTGTGTAAACAGGTTTTGGTTGGGTTCAGTCCTGAGCCACATGGAGGCAGTGAGCGATTGTAGGGGATTCGTCTCTCCCGGTATAGGGAGTTGATATCGCACTGTGATTCGATTGGTCAGGACCATAAGACCTTGGCCAAGGCACTTGGGATTTACTGATAGATTGATCAGTAGTTTCCCGGATTGGCCCAGAGCCACATCGGCACGACTTATCAGGTTATTAGGGTCTGACGTTCACCATCCCCTATACCCGGTATGCGATACTCTTTGATGAAGATACCGGACTGCACATATATTGTCATGGATAGGCTCAGTAGGAGATCCGGATGAGTTTGCTCATCGGCCTTCCATTTCGACAGGTACTTGGGTAGCCGTTACGTACAGCTAGTGCCGCTGACGTGCTTATGGTTAAACCCACTGCCAGAGTACTGTCGAGTCTTTAGAGTCCCACACAGAGGGTTTCCCTGATTCAGGCGAAAGGATGTAGTAGCCGTATTGGATACGTGCAGGGTTCGATCGATTGATGTACTTTGTACTCGGACTTTCGATCTGACAGTTTGTAATACTAGCCGGCTCGGGTTTGAGCCGGATTATTAAATCAGGCATTGATTTAATAATTTACATATATGTATCTCGGTATATATATTCTAGTATTACGTTCTTCGTGTTATTCTTTCTCCTTGGGCGTTCGGATTTTTATCTGATTGCCGGTATGTTTGTACAGTAGACGGAAATCCGTATTTATTACAGTTTTCCTTCTAGAAGGTGGCCACCTCATTTTGGATTTTCCATTTATTTCATAAATGGAAATGATGTGTAAATTAAGAGGTAAAGGAGGAAAGGTAGTGACCATGCTTCAATAGTAGTCAAATGAATTTATAATTCATTTTGGAGTTACTATTGAAGCATGGTTGCTAATTGTTTAATGAAAGAAATCATACACAAAACCTAAGTGTGTATTTTCTCTTTCATCATATTCTTCATTATTTTTCTTGAGCTCTTTTTTGCTCTTGCTCTCCTCTTTCCTCTCTAGCTTCCTCCACCTTCATCTTCTTTCTCTTTACTACCTTCTCATGTGTTGAGAATCAAGTGAAGAGGCAAGAAAGAGATAGCTAAACACTTAGACACCCTTCACTACATCCTAGACTACATGGTTTAGCAAACCAAGTTCTCTAGTTTCTCCTTTAGTTACATAGTTAAGAGCTAGAGCCATGGATTATACTCCCCGGGTGGATCATCTACGACAAAAGGAGGCAGGAGAAAAAGCTCGATCCGGGAAGACCGATGGAGCCGGAGTTGGAGTTCAAGCATGTTCATGGTGGATGCAAGGAGATAAGTATGAAGAACGAAGACCGAAGGACTCGATTCTTTTGGTATACCATCTTTCACAGTAGATAGAACTCATTTAGCTAAACTAGTTTTATAGTTAAAGATCCGGTTAGGGTTTAGTCTAGCGCTAAGTTTTCGTTCGTTTTGAAATTTTTTTTTCCGCATTTGGCCACGGAAGTTGGCCGGGGCGCTAGGGTAACCCTTCATGGTATCAGAGCCATCCCATAAAACCTATACTAGCTTGTTTAAACGTGTTTAGAATAATGATCGACTGAAAATTTCAAAAACCGCATTTCAATTCATGTAGTTTCTGTCGATTTTTAAAAGTGCTCGAAAAATCAATTTTATGGTCTCAGAAAATCATGCAGGCTTTTTTAAGACGACAGAAGAAAATTGGTCACATGATCCCTCCAAACCACCGCGGAACCGCCGCTAAAACCCCTTATTGGCGGCGGTTACGTGGCCGATTTGGGGCCCACGTGAACAAAATTTCTTTTTGGCCTCTTATTTTTGGAATTGTGGTTTCTGGGATAATTATTTTTTGGGCCCAGTTTTGTTACAGTGTTGGTTTAATACTTGGGTCCCACTTGGAAAGTTTAGTCGATCGTAATTTTAAAATACGTATTTTATTTTCAGTACATTCACTTTTATCTGCGACCGGGAATGTCACTCGATCGGTAAAACTCGTCGAATTTCTATATGTTCTTTTAGATGGGTTTTGCGAACGTGACATTCGCGTTGATGTTGTGTGCTTGTGCTGTGATTGTGGTTGGATTGTCGTGGTGGATAGCATGTGGTGCAATGTTAGAAATACAGTTTATAATTCATTTGTACATTTGTTATTGCGGGGCGAGCGTCCGACATGTGGACTGCCGTCTTTGCCGGGTTGTATATTATTTTAGGGCACGACCGGGTTGAGGTTGATGTCACCGCTTGTATATATTATTTTTATATTTTGTATTAGGATTACCCCACGGCGGAGTGCACGGATAGCCAGGTTCTAGATGGCAACAAGCCCGCATCTCATGGCGTTGAGACGGAGGGGGCTTCATTCTCATGGCGTTGAGACGGAAGGGGCTTCATTCTAGAATTGGCGGGCTATTCGCCGCACTCGTAGGGGGTATAGGTTTTCATTGCACATGCTATCCACACGACAGGGAACGTCGGGTTTTATTTGCGGCTCAAATGAAACACGGGGCTCCAAGATTATCCACCATTCTGTATTGTTACCTGTGATGTTGTTTATTATCATGCCTGGGACGAATGTTATATATATATATATATATACTAGTAGATGTTGTATATGTTTTGCACCCGCGCTAGTCCAGACCCCGCTCTGTCGTTAGTTAAGTAACCTAACGGGTGATGACGGGGCCCCGTGGCGAATGCGGATGGCATATACGTACATTTTATTTTCGTTCTTTTCTGGTGTGATAGGTTACAAATTGATGGGACCGCATTAATTTTGATTAATGCAAGATAATAAACCTAAAAGATGTTGTTGGAACCAAGCTTTAAAAACTGACATTACAGATGTTCTCAGTTTGGAATATCCAGCACCTCATTCGACGAGGTAAGGGCCGAGATCCCTTCCCTGGGAGTGACCCCTTGAGTAAAAATTTGCGTCAGGGTAATAACATCTCTATAGTCGATTATTTTTGCTTTGCATCGTGGTATTTAGTTTGGAATATCCTGCACCTCATTCGATGAGGAAAGAGCCGAGATCCCTTCACAGGGAGTCACCTCTTTAACAAAGGTTCTCGCCACTATATATTTACAAAACTACTCAATTTCCTTCAACGATATCAGGTTCATTACGTTAACGAGTTTTTCGCCAAAAACCCAGCCGTAGCCCTCCTTCATTTTAGATGGATACCACCTAGTATTCGTGCTGTGTTTGTTGGCAAGCGTCAGGACACAGTGAACAGTAGCTGAGTGATATTTATCTGTTGCATAGATATGCGATTATTCGAGACAGTCGTACAGCTTTGTTGGCAAGCGTCAAGAGTTTGTGCGGGTGGGTTCGAGTTAATCCAGGACAATGACGGGTTGAACTTGACTAGTGGCCTATGACTTGTTGGCAAGCGTCAAGGTTATAGGTCGTTAGGGGCAAAAACCACATCGGGAGTTTCAAACATACAGGAAACTTGCAGATTTAGCATACCTTCTGGAGTGTGGTGACTAGAGTGGATTCCATCTAGTGCATCACATAATGATAGTTGGATCCCGATCCCACTAATGAGTAAGATTACTCTCGGGAGATCATTTCACTTAACAATCAATGCTATTAACCAAGTAGGTGTCTAGAACGGTGTTAGCGGGGCTACGCCTCCTGGGAAAAGAGGTTATGTAATTAAGGAACTTCGCGAAAGCGTTGGAAAACCTCCCTCGAAGTACCGACACCAGCCTGGCTGAAAGGTTAAGCAAGTATTGTGACGTGCGATTAATCCTGGCTAGTTCTTCTTTTAAGGTTTGAAGAAGAATTTGAGGAAACAGTGGGAGCCATCCTGGTTAGATAAATTAATAACCAATCTAATCTTGTAAGAGTGCACGCTGAGTGTTTTCCCTCTCTCTCTCCAGGTAGCAACCATTTCACGCCCTAATCAAGATAAATTAATGCATCGCTTGACCGATCTGAATTCTTATTCGAGGCTGGGGAACGTCTGTTCGGCTCTAACTTATGACAACAGTCATGAGTATGAGCAAGGGAAAGAGGAAAGCATGAATTCCTTGATGACCTCATCGAAGAAGAAGCATACTATTGCATCTCCTTTAGGTGTTCTTGTAATTGAGAACTGCTTTTCGGTCAGTCCTACCTCCTGGGTATTAGCTACCGGAACAGTATCTCATATCTGTAATTTATTGCAGGGACTGAGAAAAAATAGGATAGTTGGACCTGGTGATATATCTCTCAGGGTAGGGAATGGAGCACAAGTTAATGCTGCAGCCGTCGGTGAATATCACCAAGTGTTGCCAAATGGCAATACTATGATTTTGAACAAATGCTACTATGTACCTTCCATGGTGTGCAACATCATATCAGTTTCTTTACTTGATAGTGATGGATATAACTTTGTTCTTGATAGAAATATCATGAACATTTACCTTGATAAGGTACTGGTTGCAGAAGGTATACTGTGAATGGTATCTATGTTCTAAATCAGAATACAGTTCTCAATGTACAAAACACACGCAAGAGGAAGATTTAGATACGAACGAATCCTACTTGTGGCATTGTAGACTTGGTCATATTGGAGAGAAAAGACTGAGTAAGTTGCATAAAGATGGACTCTTGAAAACGTTCGAATTTACATCTTATAAAACTTGTCAGTCTTGTCTCAAAGGAAAGATGACCAAATCTCCGTTCACCGGGCATGGAGAAAGAGCAGCAGAGCTCTTGGGACTCATACACAGTAATGTATGTGGTCCAATATCTATATATGCAAGGGGTGGGTTCTCTTACTTCATCACAATCACTGACGATCTCTCTAGATTCGGATATTTGTATCTTATGAAACACAAATCTGAAACTTTTGAGAAATTCAATGAATTCAGAAAGGAAGTAGAGAATCAGAATGGCAAAAGTATCAAGATCCTCCGATCTGACAGAGGAGGGGAGTACTTAAGCACGGAATTCCTAAAAGAGAATGGAATTCTCTCTCAGCTTACTCCTCCATATACACCACAGCACAATGGTGTGTCGGAGAGGAGGAATCGTACCCTATTAGACATGGTTCGCTCCATGATGAGTAATGCCGAGTTACCTCTTTCATTCTGGGAATATGCCCTTGAAACGACGATATATGTATTGAATAGGGTTCCTACCAAAGCCGTGCCTACCACTCCACATGCACTGTAGGAGCGGAAGAGACCATACCTTAATTTTATTAAGATATGGGGTTGTCCAGCTTATGTAAAGAAGCAGAACCCGGACAAACTCGAGGCACGGTCAGTTTTGTGTAAGTTTGTAGGATATCCTAAGCATTCGAAAGGATATCAGTTCTACCACACTGAGGAACAGAAGGTGTTTTTTGCTCTCCACGCTGTCTTCTTAGAAAAGGAATTTCTTGCAAAAGAAATTAGTGGGAGCACGGTAGAACTGGAAGAAATTCCAGAGGGACAAACTGTAACTGAAGATTTGGTAGAACCTCAGGATTTAATAACCCCGGACGAACCTCAGGCACTCCGCAGATCTAGTAGGATTTCTCATCCGCCCGAGAGATATTACGGTTTTCTCATAGATGGGGATCGAGAGGATTGCATCTTGGAAGAAGATGATCCTACTAGTTTCAGCCAGGCCGTTATCAGTAAGGACTCTGATAAGTGGCTGGATGCTATGCAATCTGAAATGGAGTCCATGTACACCAATAAAGCGTGGACCCTGGAAGTTGCTCCACCTGGGGTAAAACACGTTGGATGCAAATGGATCTACAAGAAGAAACTTGGTGTAGATGGGCAGGTGGAAACCTATAAGGCTAGACTCGTTGCAAAAGGTTTTTGTCAAAGACCAGGAGTGGACTATGACGAAACCTTTTCTCCAGTAGCTATGCTCAAATCCATTAGGATCCTGCTTGCCATTGCTGCCTTCCATGACTATGAGATCTGGCAGATGGACGTAAAAATGGCTTTTCTAAATGGAAGTTTAGAAGAGTGTGTTTATATGGATCAGCCAGAAGGTTTTGTAGACAGTGGGAGCAGCGGGAAGGTGTGCAAGTTACTCAAATCCATTTATGGATTGAAGCAAGCATCGCGGAGCTGGAACATCTGTTTTGATGAGACAGTCAAGGACTTTGACTTCATCAAGAACGAAGATGAGCCTTGCATATATAAGAAGATTGTAGGACGAACTGTCGTGTTCCTAGTCTTGTACGTGGACGACATTCTTTTGATAGGAAATGATATTCCTATGCTACAACCGGTCAAGCTATTCTTATCACAAAGGTTCTCTATGAAATACCTAGGTGATGCCTCATACATTCTGGGGATCAAGATCTACAGAGATAGATCCAAGAGATTACTGGGACTTTCGCAGTCCAGGTATATAGAGACCGTACTAAAGAGATTTAGTATGGAAGATTCCAAGCGTGGTAACATACCCACATTGTACGGAATCACCCTTTCCAAGGAGATGTCTCCCAAGACTGACGAGGAGAGGGTTCGCATGAGCACTATACCCTACGCCTCGGCGGTAGGATCTATAATGTATGCGATGCTATGTACTAGACCAGATGTAGATTACGCACTAAGCGTGATAAGCCGGTATCAGTCAGACCCAGGTGAGAACCACTGGACAGCAGTAAAGAACATTCTCAAGTATCTGAGAAGGACTAAGGAGATGTTCCTAGTTTTCGGTAATGGAGACCTCAGGGTCGAGTCCTTTACCGACTCAAGCTTCCAGAGTGACAAGGATGACAGCAAGTCTGTCTCAGTTTTGTGTTTACCCTCAACGGAGGGGCGGTATGTAAGAAGAGTTCCAAACAGGATACCGTCGTAGACTCGACGATGGAGGCTGAATACATTGCTGCAAGCGATGCCGCAAAAGAGGCGGTCTGGATGATGAAGTTCATAGCTGAACTTCAGGTAGTTCCGTCCATTGTTAACCCAATACCTTTGTATTGTGATAACAATGGGGCTATAGCTTTAGCGAAGGAACCACGGTCCCATCAGAAATCCAGGCACATCTTAAGGCGGTATCATCTGATCAGGGAGATCGTAGATCGCCAGGAGATCGAGGTCCGGAGAGTGGATACGAAAGACAACACGGCGGATCCATTTACAAAGGCCCTCCCTCAAGCACAGTTCGAGCGACATTTTGGGATGTTGGGTATGCGATACGCCAGGAGCTGGCCTTAGAGCAGACCTTGGGTATTCGGTACGCCAATCACTGGCCTTTAGTGCAAGTGGGAGATTGTTGGATGTATATGCCCTAGAGGCCAGTATTGTATATGTATACATATGGATACTAGGGATATGTATGTACAGAACAATCTTGCTCAGTTTTATAGTATATTATTTGACTTGTCTTTATCGGGATATGTGTATTTATTTGTATTGTTGTTATATCTGGTTTGCACATATTGATAAAGACTCGATACGGTAGTATACTATTGTGGTTTGTCTTTATCTTGACATGGCATAGTCGTACTTGTTATTACATATTGTGGTTACATGTTGATAAAGCCCCTAGGATCTTGCTTGACTACCTGCGTTGTGATGGCGATCATACTTGTGGGAGCAGGGTAGTCCATAAGCACATCCTTAAATGGTCCATAGTCGCGTAAGTATCGAGACTGGGCACTGATACTCCAGAGTAGATTGGTGTGTACGTTTCTAGCCCCGTCGGGGGATGGTTGGTCCCGCAGCCATTGGTCTGATGCACCTAAGATCGTATACAGGTGCTCACTGGGTGTGAGTAAACTGGACGGACTCGTCGAGAGCTTCCATATTGTACTATACCTATCGTCAGATGGAAGTACTCAGGTGACATGTGTACAGGTTAGTCTTTGGACCCGAGATCGGCATTTGTCTCGTGTGAGTTCCCACTGAACTTTGATCACTACCCTACCACGGCTCAACTGAGTTGTGCAAACAGGTTTTGGTTGGGTTCAGTCCTGAGCCACGTGGAGGCAGTGAGCGATTGTCGGGAATTCGTCTCTCCCGGTATAGGTAGTTGATATCGCACTGTGATTGAATTGGTCAGGACCATAAGACCTTGGCCAAGGCACTTGGGATTTACTGATAGGTTGATCAGTAGTTTCCCGGATTGGTCCTGAGCCACATCGGCACGACTTATCAGGTTATTAGGGTCTGACATTCACCATCCCTTAGACCCGGTATGCGATACTCTTTGATGAAGAGACCAGACTGTACGGATATTGTCACGGATTGGCTCAGTAGGAGATCCGGATGAGTTTGCTCATCGGACTTCCTTTTCGACAGGTACCTGGGTAGCCGTTACGTACAGCTAGTGCCGCTGACGTGCTTGTAGTTAAACCCACTGCCAGAGTACTGTCGAGTCTTTAGAGTCCCACACAGAGGGTTTCCCTAATTCAGGCGAAAGGATGTACTAGCCGTATTGGATACATGCAGGGTTCGATCGATTGATATACTTTGTACTCGGACTTTCGACCGGACAGTTTGTAATACTAGCTGGCTCGGGTTTGAGCCGGATTATTAAATCAGGTATTGATTTAATAATTTACATATATGTATCTCGGTATATATATTCTAGTATTACGTTCTTCGTGTTATTCTATCTCCTTGGGCGTTCGGATTTTTATCTGATTGCCGATATGTATGTACAGTAGACAGAAATCCGTATTTATTACAGTTTTCGTTCTAGAAGGTGGCCACCTCATTTTGGATTTTCCATTTATTTCATAAATGGAAATGAGGTGTAAAGTGAGAGGTAAAGGAGGAAAGGTAGTGACCATGCTTCAATAGTAGTCAAATGAATTTATAATTCATTTTGGAGTTACTATTGAAGCATGGTTGCTAATTGTTTAATGAAAGAAATCATACACAAAACCTAAGTGTGTATTTTCTCTTTCATCATATGCTTCATTATTTTTCTTGAGCTCTTTTTTGCTCTTGCTCTCCTTTTTCCTCTCTAGCTTCCTCCACCTTCATCTTTTTCCTCTTCACTACCTTTTATGTGTTGAGAATCAAGTGAAGAGACAAGAAAGAGATAGCTAAACATTTAGACACCCTTCACTACATCCTAGACTACTTGGTTTAGCAAACCAAGTTCTCTGGTTGCTTCTTTAGTTACATAGTTAGGAGCTAGAGCCATGGATCACACTCCCCGGGTGGATCATCTACGACAAAAGGAGGCCGGAGAACAAGCTCGATCCCGGAGGACCGATGGAGCCGGAGTTGGATTTCAAGCATGTTCAAGGTGGATGCAAGGAGCTAAGGATGAAGAACGAAGACCGAAGGACTCGATTCTTTTGGTATACCATCTTTCACAGTAAATAGAACTCATTTAACTAAACTAGTTTTATGGTTAAAGATCCGGTTAGGGTTTAGTCTAGCGCCAAGTTTTCGTTCGTTTTGAAATTTTTGTTCCGCATTTGGCCACGGAAATTGGCCGGGACGCTAGGGTAACCCTTCACATTGTACATCCATACTTGAGTATCTACATATTGTACATCCATACTTACGTACATACAGATTGTACATCCATACTTGCGTACATACACATTGTACATCCATACTTGAGTACCTACATATTGTACATCCATACTTGCGTACATACAGATTGTACATCCATAATTGCGTACATACAGATTGTACATCCATACTTGCGTACATACACATTGTACATCCATACTTGAGTACCTACATATTGTACATCCATACTTGCGTACATACAGATTATACATCCATACTTGAGTACCTACATATTATACATCCATACATATTGTACATACATATTTGCGTACCTACATACTTGCATCTTAATACTTACGTATACATACGTACTTGCGTACACCCATACTTCTTATAGCTACATGTGCATCCTTTGATGACGTTGGATTTGATTTTGGAGAATTGGGAACCACATGACATATTTTAAAACTGTATTCATTTAAAAGAGCGGTTTCCCCTTGATATGCTCATATTACGGCTTCATGTTACATACATCATATTGCATGGATTTAAGCATTGAGATATGGATTTCATGTGATTTATTGGATTTGAGAACCGTGGTATGATTTCAAGAAAGTATGCATCGTTTTAAAAACCTGGTTCTCTTTTTATGATATTTCAATGCGTCCACCATGCGTTTTCTCGGTTATGAGACGTGTGATAGAAACCCGATTCGAGGAGGAGGATGTTCCGTTTGCGGGTTCATGGTGGACCCGGTATGGTTCCCCGGGGTGAGAAATGATTTTCGTGGTGTAGACGATGAGCCTGGCAGGGTGGGCAATACCTACCGGTGATTGGTTGGACCTGGCGGTTATCCGGAGGATACCGACCGGAGTCGAGAGATGGATTAGGGGCCGACTCGTACTGCCGGAGCCCGAGGGCCGATCCCGCAGACGGAGCCCGTGGGCCGATCCGGACTGACGGAGCCCGATATATGTGGATTTGCGTGTCGATACTGGACATGAGTATTTCTTGATGTTTTCGAGTGCCGATGTCGGGCACTCCGGTTCCATGAGATCTACAGGATATAAGGGCCGATTAGAGTGACAGCGCCTGAGTTATTGGGATTTGGGGTGTATTTGATGGACACCGGGGTTTTTCACGATGATGATTCGTGTTGATGATATGTTTTATCCCATGCTCAGCATTCATTTTTATGCACTGCACCATGTATTTGTTGTACCTGATAGAGTACCTCGCATGATTATTGCATACCCAGATTATCATATCGATGTTATCAGATTGCATATGTTAGAATATCACAGTACGTGCATACCTGCGATTACCTGTATATGTTATTTACTATTCATGAGTTGGCAAGTCACCCCCGTTGTGCCACAGTGTTTTGCAGGTTGACCCTCAGAGTAGTCGCGGCAGGGCTACATCATTGTATCTTTTTGCTGCGGTTACCGCTACAGTTGGCGTGTGAGCCGTTTTGCTTATAGGTGGGTTTTGCAGTTATCCGTTATATTTCATTGTACACCTTATTGTATCTTGTACTCTCTATCTACCATTTCATGTATTGACTTAGAGACCAGTTGTGAGGACGATGTTGTATATTATTTTGTGACTCTGGATGTCGAGCTCGTGTGAGCCGACTTTTATTATGCAGTTCTATCATTTATGCTGTTTTCACTATGTTGTTCATTTCTTCACTACGGCGCCGTATATTATTCTTGTTGTGGTTGTTTCCGCCGTTGGGCGTGATTGCTCCCGTTTGGGATTCTTTATCTATATCATATGTTGTTTTACTTTTATCTTACGTTTGTACCCATTTCGGGGCTAGTTTTTACAAAGGAGGTGCTGCCGAAATTTTTAAGAAAACAATTTAAACTTCAAAGTTTTACTTGAGATTTCCATATGTTTTTAACAAATGTTTTATCACTTATTACTTTGATGGTTTAGATTTCTGGGTTTTCGGCTTACGTAAATTGCGTTACGCCTGTAGACGTTACGTGGTTTAAGTGCCGGTCACATGCCAAATTTCGGGTCGTGACAGCTCGGGACGATCAAAATTAAGTTTGGGGGTATTTGATTAGTCTGAAATATTGCATATTTGAATGATTATTTTCCACACTATTGTTAAGTTCTAAAAGATGTTTATTGTAATTATAGAACATATGAGGGTTTATGTGTAAAAAGTTTATTATCATATGTTTATACATTATAATTAACATAATGAAGGAAAATACATGCATATAATATTTATATAAAATATTAGTAATTAAAATATGCATATCATATCAAATAATTCTAATCAATATTCTTAAAATATTGTATCATACAAATGGTTAAGATAATATCTCAAAATAATAACAAATATTACTAACACTATGACTTGAGATATTGTGCAGATATTAACTCAGATCTGGAGATCAAAAGACCCGAGATGTCGGAATCAAATCTGCCGAAATATTAAGGGAAAATATAAGATCTAGCAACGGCAGAGACTCAGAGTAAGATTTCCAAAATCCAGATATCGAAGAGATCTACAAATGTCAACACCAGAGACCACAGAAAATCCCATGACCTGATCCCACTAAACCGCCGTGGTTGGGCGGCCAAATAGGCATATACGCGGTGGATCCACGGTCCTTTTGTGGCCGTAGGATTTGAGATTTTTTGTGTGTGATCGTATCAGCATATCCTAACATCTTGAAACTAGGGTTTCTAGCTTCTGTGGCTATTTAAGAGACCGAGAGCTTCATATGAAAAATCATCAATCGAAGAGATCAAGAGTTCCAAGACGATCCATGCATCCGAGTTTATCATCAGCCGTTCATCTACTTCCAACAAGATAGAGATCGAGAGCAAAAACTAGGGTTCTTGTACTCTACTTTAAAGGGATTTGTACATGATATAGTTTATTAATAAAGGTAGAGTTTTTATTAGTCTTTTTGCAATTAATTTCCGCACTTACTTTCCGCACTTAATGTCTGCATCTTACATTATGATCTCATTCTTCATCCTTTCTTCTCCAAATAAGCGTGAGTAATTCCTAACTTGCTAGGGTTCGTAGGCTAGAGTAGATCAATGAATGATAAAATATTTTAACTTCTTTTATACATTTTAATGTTTATAAAGTTTAGCAAAATAAATGTTAACATCCTTATCGGGCGCGCTACCAATTTATTGATAGTCTCGACCATGATTTGAGATTAGATTAACACTTGTTTTGTTAGGGGCTATACATGAATAGAGATTAATGCAAGGGCAAGGGTTAGGAGTGGGGAAACCCTAGTTTCTTCCAAAAGAACCCTAATCAATATTTATCACTATCGATCTAGTTTTAAACTATTAAAAGATAAAAGGAGACATTTTTAATTAGTCATCCATCACTACTAAGTCATACGAACCCTAAAAGCCTCTTCTTTATAAATCTTACATCCGTAGTATATCCGTAACTACAACCAATCCTTTTTCTTTCATCAACTCGTCTAAAGTAAGAAAAATGTTCACGTTTCCATGCGGACGACTCGTACTAATCGCGGCTAGTTACTAGCGACACCGTCTTGATTGCGGTTACTTACTTTTACGAAACAAACACACTTTAAAAAGATCAATCAGGACCCGATTCTTGCTCATGGGACAAAGTGCCACGCCAATTGTCATGCTAAGGGGGCGGGGACACCTCTTGAATCCGTGGGACCCTCTGTAAAACAATGGGGAATTTTTGGAACACATTTCGAAAGAAGACCGAACTGCATTATAAATGTAATGATACCACTCTCAATTACAGAGGTGCATTTTAAGTGAATCGGCACTACATGAGCTTGAGAACTCCGTAGTTAAGCGTGCTCGGACCAGGGAAGTCTTGGGATGGGTGATCTCCTGGGAAGTGGCCCCTGGTCGGGTCGGGTTCACTCTAAAGGGCAAAACCGTGCGGTTTCGGGCAGATCAGACAATACCATATGTACTGGGGCATGGGACGTTACATTTATGGTGGCCCATGCAGGTCCCTCAGTAGTAAGTCAGTGGTTCGAGGACGATCCATTGTTCAAAGGTAGGGAGGATGTCGGGACCCGGTTCTAATTTTTTATTCTGCTCTTATTTGTTGCAGGTGTGCTTTGGTTTGGTCGAAGCACCTTACGACTTGTCCTCACCGCAGCTTCTTTATTCAGACGATGACACATATCCTTTTCATATATGGTTGTCTCGCGTTCCCGGTCGTATTTGCTTTTTGAAAGGCTTCATTTAAAACTCTCTCAATCGGGTCTTCTTCTAGTAGTTTCGGGAAATTTAGCGCCGATTCTACCCACAGTTCCTCCACGTCGTTTTCTAACGCTGAGGGAGCTTCTTCGTCATATAATGACGAATGTGCGACTATATGGCAACTTGCTACATAGTCTTTCGTTTATTCTGATGAGTCATTTCCCTCATCATTGTCACTGTCTCCATCCTCAAGAATATGCTTGAGGAATTCTTCGAGCATGACTGGTATTCGCGCCTGTTCACCGCTGAAAGACGGACCGGGACGTTGGAACGTCTGGCATGAATTCTAGGGGCAGATGTTGTTTGGATTTATCCGTCTACCAATCCGAAGATGCTAAGTTGATTTATGGCACCGTATATCGGAGTTTTGGACGGATGCGGCCATTGTAGCGTGACTTCGTCAGATTCCCCCTCATTTTGCGAGGGTTTTTTTTTATTGTGGGGACACTCTTCTCTGCAGGAGCAAGCCCCTGCAGTTAATTACGTTACCGCATCGCGATAACCACTTTCTCCTGGTCCGGAAGTTCACTTCGTGTCGTGTGTTTTGTTTTGTTTTTGGTTTTGGTTTTGGTTTCCCGTGGATTGTATATAGAGACTAATTTATGTCTTCGCCCGTAGGGTGTGGATTAGTCTAAATCCGTATATTTTTAGATTTGGGTTTGGGTTGATATAAGGATCGTTAATCTGGTTTGAGATTAAGATCAGCTTAAACATATGAGCATTTGGGCTCGATTATTTTAGTTTAAGGACATCGCGGTCCATTATCGCCATTTTGGAGGTGAATGTTAGTTTAGAGACATTTCGGTCCTTTATCGCCATTTTGGAGGCGAATATTAGTTTAAGGACATTTCAGTCCTTTATCGCCGTATTTGGGGGAGAATATTAGTTTAGGGACATTTCAATCCATTATCGCCGTATTTGGGGGCAAATATTAGTTTAGGGATATTTCGGTCCATTATTCATCTTGCGCACACGTGTATTCGTTACGTGACGAAGTGAACAATGGTGATATGGAATGTACCCAATTTGGGGCTGTCACGACCCGGAATTTAGCTCATGACCGGCACTTAAATTACGCAACGTCTAAAGGCGTAACGTAATTCAAGTAAGCCGAAGCCCAGAAATCTAAACCTTTTTGCGGAAAATAGTGGAGGTGTAGTTTTGAAATAAAGGTATAATGAAATCAAGTTTTTCCTTAAATGCATAGATAATGATATATGAAAATGCAAGTGGGTTAAATACTAGTTGAAAACATTTTTCGTCTTTTAAAAATTTGGGCAGCACCACCCTTGTATATTTTGATCCAAACCCATATACAAGCAATATATATATAAGCATCCCTAAGCGGGAGCTAGCTCTTCGCCAAATGGAGGAATTTCAACCACGCAAGTAAGCAATATATACAATGGCCAACGGCGAAGATCAACACAGAAAGAATAAGTAAATACAGCAGGACATCAACAACTCAAAAGAAGCGAACATACACCCATCGCTCTAAGTCTCGCAAAATAAGTGTGTCTAGGTCTACCAATATACAATATCTAGTTTCTGATTGATGGAGTTTATCTAGATACAATAGAAATAAATACAAGAGTGGGCACGATCCAATGTGTCCTACCAACCAAATCAAAACACCCTGAAGGAACTATGTGCCAGCAATACCACTACTGATCCAAGCGGTCAAATCTGCAAGAAAACTATGGCACAACAGGGGTGAGTTGCCAACTCGTGAGTAGAAAACATCAACAGGTAGAAATCGAAAAATACGACTCCTAGGTCATACTGTATCATGAAGGTAATACCATGGTATCTAGGGTGTCCATGTATGCATATGTATCAACAATATAATCGTGTGCCTGTATGTATATGAGAATCAACCAACGTGTATCCATCAACGACACATCAATATCATGGAACCTGAGTGTCCAACATCGACACTCGAAACATCATGAAATCATATGCCTGTATGTATGAGGAAATCAACCAACATGTGTCCATAACCGACACATCAACATCATGGAACCTGAGTGTCCAACACCGACACTCGAAACATCATGAAAACCCTTGTCCATCATCGACACGTAAATCCTCATATCTCAAGTGTTGCATCCTCTGATCGGCCTTCAGGCTCCGCATCCTCTGATCGGCCCTCATATCCATCTCATGACTCCGGTCGGTATCCTCCGGATAACCGCCGGGTCTAAACTATCACTGGTAGGTAGTGCTCCCTCCTACTAGGCTCATCGTCTACATCTCGAGCTTCTTTCCCCAGGATACCATACCGGGTCCACCATGTACCCGCAGACGGTTCCTCCTCTTTCCTCGAATCGGGTCTCGAAAATAATCTCAGAACCAAGAAAACTCATGGTGGATGCCTCGAAATCACATCACGAGAAACCGCATTTAAAAAAAAACTTATAATTTCCTTTGAAATATAACCGCGGTTCTCAAATCCAGTAATCTCATGAAAAACCGCATCACAATGCATATAACCATAAAGTACGATGTATGCAAGCCTAGGACAGTAATGTGAGCATATCAAGAATAGTATGCAAGCATGTCCTATGATAGTGCTGAAAAAAGAATGTACTTTTACGGTTAAGATTAATATCATGATATAGTAGTTCTACTGTGCAAGTGGTATAGCAATTACCGAGGATGAAAGTGTGTGGGCCGGCAACTCTGTGTAACAAACACATCATCGATAATTGTGCAAGTATACTCGCAGATGATATCATATAACGATAGATACCGGGAACATAACACGCAAGCCATGAGGAATAAGTCAACATAAACATGAACTATAATAAAGTATACATCTACATATGAACCATACGGACAGTTTTAAAAGATACGAATCGTAATTTTGAAAGTGGGGGATACGGTGTTTTTAAGGAAATGACACCATTTGAAAATCCGTAGCATTCCCTTGAGGTTTCCATTTAAAAGTGCATAGGATTCGTCGGTTTTGGAAATAAGTATGGTTCAGGTGACACTTTTACGTCGGCGATCTAGCCTCATAGTATCCGATATAGCAATATCCTCGATCAGCATCCTCAATCACGAGCGCGGATCAATCATCCGGTATAGCACATTGCGTACGGTAATCCATCGTACGGGGTCATCAAGCAGAATAGGGATTCTATCGTCCTATTCATCAATAAGGGTACGGATCTATGGTCTCGTACACCATATCTTATCGATCTCCTAACACATCTATCTCAACTTATATCGTATTTATCGATCTCATGTCTCATCGATATCGATCTCATATCATATCACTATCAACTCATACTTGTCATCTTTCAATTCTATATATCATGCTTCACATCCATGTAAGGTTCCCTAGCATGACAGCGAGGTTTCGGGAGGCATCGTCCATGCCGTTTTCAAAAAATTGCCATGCTAACGAACCCTAAACTTAGAATCTTTAACTAGAGATTTAGACAAAACCTAATGTAAATTACTTTACATCTAGAGAACAAGAATACAACCTTTGTAGACGGTCCTTCTCTTCACTTGCTCCTTGTAGTAGTCCCGTGACTCCACAAGGCTTCCCTTGAGACTTTGAACGAGCTTCCTCCGATGACCTTCGTGCCGAAGATGATCCACGCTAAGTCTCTCCGAATCAAGCTATCTTTACACTAAATACTTTAGCGTATGAAACACGCTACACTTGATCGCTAGTCAAGTGTAAGATGATGAAGTAGGGGATGTTAAGAGCTCACCAGTTTGTGTTCAAGCTTCATGATTCACATCATATGTGAGGGTTGAAGCTTGAGCCATGACAAGAGGAGGAAGAAGAAGCTAGAGAGCAACCATGGGAGCAACTCAAGAATTTGGCTAAGTGTTGAGAATGAGATAGAATGAATGGCAACTCTTGACCCCTCATTCATTCAAGAATGGAATTATGCAATATAAAATTGCAACCATGCTTGAATAGTGAGTCAAGAAGAATAAACTAAAGAAAATCCCATGCTTGCAACCATGCTTCATTTTCCACCTCATTTCTAATTTCACAAAATAAAAATTTAAATGCCATGCTTCATTATTATTATTATTATATATATATCATATATATAAATATATATTTAATGAAGAATAATTAGTGAGCTAATGATATTAGTTAATATATAATTATATCACATATAATTTATATCACATTATTAAATCAACACTTGATCTAATAATCCGGTTATATCATATATGACCGACTAATATCATTTATCCGTATATCACATTATCAATCGATACTTGATTCGACAAACTGGTTATATCACATATAATCGAACCGATAACAGATGACTGCCAGATTACAATACGGTATCATATACTCGTATTTAATCAGGCCCACACACATATTACATATGTGTCCTACTTCATTTCGCTTGAACCAGGGAACTTCTGTGTGGGACTCTAAAGACTCGTCAATATGCCAACAGGTGATGATCACATCAGTCACCTACAAGCCGTCAGCGGTACTAGCTGGACGTAATGGCTACCCGGATATTGAGCGATATGAAGATCAACAAGAAAGCCTGTCCATAGTCTCCATGAAGCCTATCAGTAACACTACCGTACAGTCCGGTCTCTTCGTCTGATATGTCATATATCATGACTATGGGTGGAAATCGTCAGACCCCAGTAACGTGATAAGTCATGCTGATGTCTGGCCTATAACGGTTCGAGAAACTACTGATAACACTTATCAGTAAATCTTGGCAGCAGCCCTGGCCAGGGACTTCCAGTTATAGCCAATCGAGCATAGCGCAACATCAACCCCCAATACCGAGATAGACGAAACCCCTCCTATCGCTTATTGCCTCCATACGACTCAGGACTGTATCTAAAATCCACCTGTTTGCACGTATCCTTTGAGCGTGGTAGGGAGGAAATTAAAGAACAGTGGGAGCCGCACAAGACTCTATGACGATCTCGGGTCTACAGACTAACCTGTACCGGTATCACCAGAGGACTACTATCTGACGATATATATACTACCACATAGGAGTCATCGGGGAGTCCTGTTCAGTGTACCCAGTCTCCATTAAGCTCCCGTATACCATCTTTGATGCCAAACACCAATGGATGTGGGATCATCCATCACCCATCATATGGGTCAAGAAGCGTATACGCTAGTCTACTCTGGAATATCGATGCCCTGTCTCGATATTCTCTCGACTAGGAATAATTAAAGGATGTACTTATGAACTATCCTACCCCCACTAGTATGATCTCCATCATAGTCCTGGTAGTCAAGTACATATCCTAAGGGCTTTATCAACATGTGAGAGCAAGACAGTATTACAATACAAGTCTACATGTTAAGACAAAGAAAAACCAGATAGCATACTATTATGTCGAGCAAGAAAGCCCTCTCTATATATATCCAAGCATCCACTATAATATACATCATATGTACAATAATGGCCTCTAGGGCATACATATAACTAACAATCCCCATATCATATCTTTTAATCATACATGTAGGTTCATATCATAGAATCTCTCTCCACATATATTCTATATACATCACGACTTTCCATTCAAAGTTTGCGAGGGTGCTATACGCCTACCACCCAACTTCCCCCGTAGATATAAATCTACTCACCTTCTAATCTTCTCGCTTAGCCGAAGTCGATGTGCTTCGTCATCTCGGAAGTCCACGCGAAGGTACCTACAATCAATACACAATCGTAATACTTTTAAAATCAAGTCCGAAAAGCGATACGGAACACGAAGTGCTTATAGGTTAGAATCTATAGCTTACGCGTGCAAAAACAACAAAACAACCCTCGTCGTTTACGTACAAACGTCCAACGACCAAATCCAAATTCAAATACCAAAAACCAAGTCTCAAAAATCGGTAAACATTGCTAAAGCCAACTCAAATAACTCCCAGATTTTGGCACTGGGTTTCTTGGACAAAACTAACAATACAATAGCTAGGTTATAAGGAGTGTGAGCTACAGGTAAAACCCCAACACCAAAAGCCAAACCATGGCCGACGAAAAAGCAAGATTGACCGGTGTCGCCGGTTCTATATGGAAGTTGGTGTCTCGTTCTTCTGTGGTGGTATTCTAGTGGTCTAAATAGGTTAAAGTAGTTGTTTGATTTTCTTACAAATATCCCAAGTTGTTCCAGATTCCATTAAATCCTCAAAAACTCCACAAAATCGATATCGGAAAAATTTCAGTTTTCGCATTAGGGGTTCTAGCTCAAGTCTAGACCATAATTCTAGCACTAAAAGGGTTTGTGGCCACCACTAAATCTCAATTACACCTTTTTAATACACACAATCACCTAAAACTCCTCTTGGAAATTCAAACATCACAATACTTCATCGGTTTAACTCTAAACTACTATGGGACATAGGAATACTAAAGACTTAACCAAAAGAGTAGAAATATACCTCATTTGGCAACTCAAGAAAATTCTTGGGTTGCCCAAAGCGCTCAAAATCCAAACTTGATGCATCCATGGGGTTTGTATAGAGGTTGTGATCATATTTAGTGAAGGGGGTGTGAGGTTTTGGCTAAGTTTTGAGGATGGCATGAGGTGGTAGAAAAGGTGGAGAAAGGAGGATGAAAATGAAGAAGGAATGAATGAAATGAAGAAAGAGAAGGATGAGGTGTAGAAAATGGATGAAGGAAACAAGCATACTTTCTCTCTCTCTCACACACTCATGGCATGCTCTCTCTCTCTCATGCCCATACTCATCATATTGTCCCCCCATGCTTCCATGTCATCTCTTGTCCCCCCTCTCTCTCTCATCAAAATCTTTTCTTTTCTTTTCTCTTCCTCACAAATACATAAAAACCAATACCATAAATACAAATCAACAAATATGCAACAAAATGCAACATGCCATGGTGCACTAGCCATGGATATGTAAAAATACAGATTTGGCTTAATCGTGATTATTAGTGCACTAATCAAGTTTAATTTAAACTTGCATATAAATAATTGTGTAATAATTTATAAAATGCCCAGATCCAATAAATACATTTTTAATAAATAATACAAATTCACATTTAATTATTTTTCAAATATTGGTATGTAGTTATACCATTACGAAAACCCCAGTTCGCAAATCGAATTGTTTTCGCGAAATGTATTATTTTAATATTTAAATACTAAAAATAATATTTTATTTTTCTGAAATGTTACAATCTTCCCCCCTTAAATAAATTCGGTCCCCGAATTTAAATTTAAACCCCGAAATACTAAAACATTTCAATATTGGGTTCAAATCAACGGGGCTCCGAACTCACGGAATACTTAGAATACCACAGCGCATTGAGTGCGCATGAAAACGAATGCGAAACTCAAAATCGAATTCCGTGAAGCGTCACGCAATCACTGGAGTTATAAAGGAAAAGAAAATCTCGAAATCCACTCCCGAAATCCAAATATACTATAGTAAAATTCATAATATGTATATAGTACGCATCCTTGTAAAATCCTCTAAAAATTTAATGAAACACATGCAAAATCTTTTTCGAATCGCCGTGCGATATGTAACTCATGGTACAAGTGGCGGACGCTCATTTGTAAAGTAATAATTATACGTTCATATACGTTTTGCTCAAAGTATACGTCCCGCCATTTAAAATACCCCAAAAGGTTTCCCTTTAGAAAAGTTCGTGTCACTCACGGACACGTAGGAAATAGAGAGACTATAGCTCCTTTTTGAAAACCTTTTAGTAAACTTTTATGCATGCAAAAATACTCAGGTACGGTTCTCAGATCAGTCCTTCTCGGCTACTATATAATATAGGGCCCAACATGAAAACATGATGCTCAAGAGCAAAAATCAGCCTCAAAAGGAGTATCCAACATCACGTGTGTCTGGTGCGCACGGAAAACCAAGTCTAATACAAGTACCACAAATATGCATGAAAGCAAAACCAAGTGCAACGGGTGTGCACGAAAGCAAAACCAAGTGCATCTAGAGTGCATGAAAACCTCAATCAAGTGCAACTAATATGCACGAATATAAATCTTAATCAAGTGCATCCGGTAAGCACAAAATCTCATACTATGCGCCCAATATGCACGAAAATCCAAATCAAGTGTGGCACGTCCGCACAAAACATCTAGTGCAGTAAAGCATAAAAAAACGAACATCAAGTCCAACGGTGCACGATAACAGAGATCTAGTGCAACAAATGCACAAAAGCATAATCTCAGGTGCACTAGGTGCCCGAAAATTCATCAATATCTCAAATGCGCACAAAACAACACCGAGCCTACCAAGGTGTATAAAATCATAAACGTGTGCAACTGCGTGCACAAAATCCAAATCGATGCACTACAAGCACATGCGAGCTATACCGAATGCATAAGTCAAAATCAAGTGCATACGACATGCACAAAATTGAAATAGACAATATCGAAATCTACGAAATCATAAACATGTGCAGCCAAGGCACAAAATCGATATCAAGCGCAATAGATATGAACAAATCATAAACCAACGTAACGGTGTATAATACATAAATCAAGTGCAATAACTGTGAACAAATGGAAATATCCAGTAGATGCAGCCATGGTGCACGAAAATAATATCATGAATCTCAATCATCGGAACAGAAATCCAAGTGATAAAAGTTTGATACTCGGATCACAAAACGTAAATCGCAATAAATGACATTGAGGTACACCCCCTTCATTGTTGGAAAAAGCCGGTGCGCCCAAAGCTGGAAAAGCAAGAACATCCACTTGCCCCCTGCTCATGGTCTGGTGTCCTCTATCTCTGGTTCATGTTTTTCCCTGTGGATCACAATCCAATAATCTTCCTGCTCGTAGGCCCGGTTAAGTATAATAACGAAACAATTCCGCTCTGGCGCTTCTCAGATAATCTCTTGGCCAATTAACATGACCACTCGCAAAACGGCACGTTACTGACGGCGGCATCTAGCCCTCTAAATACGTGAGATACAACTGATCTTGGGTGCAAGTTTTTATCGTTGCGGCATCCTGGAAGAACCTGCTTAGGTCTCTTCTGATCTCACCTACGCTGAACCGTATGGAGGTTGGCACTCTTTACTTAAATCTTTTTCTCATTTCTGGACATCTGTGTCCTCAGCACGACTTTCCTATGGAATTTGGCAGTATCCAATACCTCTGTATACATATCAATCCTCTGGTATTAACGGGAAGTAATACAGCATATTAAAATCTCGCACGAACCACTTGTTCCACATGTTTTCATTATCATCCACATCGAAATCTCATCTTGCTGGCTGCGTTTTGCAACTCGTTCTCGGCTACAGTCAATTCGGAGTCTCTCACAAGGACACGAAATACAAACTCTGGTATCTTCACCACTCTGTGGAAGATATCTAGCCGAACACGTCCTCGGAAACTCGTCCCAATCATCGGAGGTATACACTTGATTCGTCTTTTCTCGATCAACTCGCTACACATCTGGGTGAGGTCCTTTTATCTGAAGCTGGTTAACTTAATGATCCCACATCGAAGCATCCAACGAACAATGCCCTCTCTTGATCGATTTACTCTAGGTCTGAGTAAGATCCTTCAAACTAGAATTCTTCAACACAATTGAGCTTGCGTCGGCGTATCAAATCAGATGAGCCATCTCAGTCGCTCTATTCAAGATGCACTGGCGGTCTTCTGTCGCATCTCTGTCTGAAAGCTCCAGTGGTTTCAGCTTATAAACTCTGGAGGCGACATCCCATCAATCTCAGCAACAGCTGGGTCATCTATCTGCACGGTAAACAAAATCGCGACCTCTGGGGTAGGCTGTACATAAACAGTCCTCTCAATCTGGCAGCCGCTATCAATAGCCCGATCATCTGGTGCAAATCCGAACACTCGCCTCAAACGAGAGATCTCAACACAAACACTATACCGATACGTTCCTATGTCACCAGAAAATATCATGGTCAGCCCTCATCCGTGACGAGCTCGGTCTGACCGCATCTCTAGCAGCAGCTCTCTCTGCGCTAAAACCATGGTGATAGGAACCTCAAGCAGGTATCGATGAAGATAGATCAAAGAAACGAAAGGAATCAACAAGCCCAAAATGGATATATGATCATAAGGAGGAATGGAATCAATGGGAGTATGATCATAGGAACGAATAGAAGCAAGAATCTAAAGAATGTACATCCTAAGGTCACTTAAGCATAGCAGCGTGTCATAAGTATGCCGCGGAACATACATACGGTACATCACTCTACTCAAGCTACCTACTCCATCAACCAAGGTCAACCTATGCAACGAAAGTTCGGGTCTAATACCCCCTCAGTTAAGTCTAAGTTCCGTAAGGTCAAGCATAAACTTGAACCAAGGTTAAACCTAATGCTCTGATACCAACTTTGTCACGACCTGGGATTTAGCTCGTGACTGGAACTTAAATCACGCAACGTCTAAAGGCGTAACGTAATTCAAGTCAGCCGAAGCCCAGAAATCTAAACCTTTTTGCAGAAAATAGTGGAGGTGCGGTTTTGAAATAAAGGTATAATGAAATCAAGTTTTTCTTTATATGCATAGATAATGATATATGAAAATTCAAGTGGGTTAAATACTAGTTGAAAACATTTTTCGTCTTTTAAAAATTTGGGCAGCACATCCCTTGTATATTTTGATCCAAAACAACATACAAGCAATATATATATATATATATATATATATATATATATATAAGCATCCCCAAGCAAGAGCTAGCTCTTCGCCAAATGGCGGAATTTCAACCACGCAAGTGAGCAATATATACGACGCCCAACGGCGAAGATCAAAACAGAAAGAATAAGTAAATACAGCAAGACATCAACAAATCAAAAGAAGCGAACATACACCCATCGCTCTAAGTCTCGCAAAACAAGTCTATATAGGTCTACCAATATACAATATCCAGTTTCTGATCGATAGAGTTTATCTAGATACAATAGAAATAAATACAAGAGTGGGCACAATCTAATGTGTCCTACCTACCAAAGCAAAACACCCTGAAGGAACTGTGTGCCAGCAATGATGCTACTGATCCAAGTGGTCAAACCTGCAAGAAAACTGTGGTACAACAGGGGTGAGTTTCTAACTCGTGAGTAGAAAACATCAGCAGGTAGAAATAGAATAAACAACGACTCCTAGGTAATACTGTATCATGAAGGTAATACTATGGTATCTTGGGTGTCCATGTATGCATATGTATCAACAATATAATCGTGTGCCTGTATGTATATGAGAATCAACCAGCGCGTGTCCATCAACGACACATCAATATCTTGGAACCTGAGTGTCCAACATCGACACTCGAAACATCATCAACACGTAAATCCTTATATCTCAGGCACCACATCCTCTGATCGACCCTCACATCCATCTCACGACTCCGGTCGGTATCCTCCAGATAACCGCTGGGTCCAAACTATCACCGGTAGGTAGTGCTCCCTCCTGCACGCTCATCGTCTATATCTCGAGCTTCTTGCCCTGGGGCACCATACCGGGTCCACCATGTACCCGCAGATGGTGCCTCTTCTAATCGGGTCTAAAATAATCTCAGAACCGAGAAAACTCATGGTGGACGCCTCGAAATCACATCACAAGAAACCGCGTTTTTAAAACAATTTATAATTTCCTTTGAAATATAACCGCGGTTCTCAAATCCAGAAATCTCATGAAAAACCGCGTCTCAATTCATATAACCATAAAGTACGATGTATGAAACCTAGAACAGTAATGTGGGCATATCAAGAATATCATGCAAGCATGTCCTATGATAGTGCTGAATAATGAATGTACTTTTACGGTTAAGATTAATATCATGATATAGCAATTCTACTATGCAAGTGGTATAGCAATTACCGATGATGAAAGCGTGTGGGCCGGAAAATCTGTGTAAGTGTAACATGCGCATCATCGATAATTGTGCAGGTGTACTAGCAGATGATATCATATAACGATAGATACCGGGAACATAACACGCAAGCCACGAGGAAAAAGTCAACATAAACATGAACTATAATAAAGTATACACTACACATAAACCATACGGCCAGTTTTAAAAGATACGAATCGTAGTTTTGAAAGTGGGGGCTACGGTGTTTTTAAGGAAAAGACAACATTTGAAAATCCGTAGCATTCCCTTGAGCTTTCCATTTAAAAGTGCATACGATTCGACGGTTTTGGAAATAAGTATGGTTCAGGTGACACTTTTACGTCGGCGATCTAGCCTCATAGTATCCGATATGGCAATATCCTCGATCATCATCCTCAATCACGAGCGCGGATCAATCATCCGGTATAGCACATCGTGTACGGTAATCTATCGTACGGGGTCATCAAACAGAATAATGATTCTATCGTCCTATTCATCAATAAGGGTATGGATCTATGGTCTCGTACACCATATCTTATCGATCTCCTAACACATCTATCTCAACTTATATCGTATTTATCGATCTCATGTCACATCGATATCGATATCATATCATATCCCTATCAACTCATACTTGTCCTCTTTCAATTTTATATATCATGCTTCACATCCTCATATCATATCTTTTAATCATACATGTAGGTTCATATCATAGGCTCTCTCTCCACCTATATTCTATATATATCACGACATTCCATTCAAAGTTTGCGGGGGTGCTATACGCCATCCACCAAACTTCCCCCATAGATATAAATATACTCACCTGCTAATCTCCTCGCTTAGCCGAAGTCGATGCGCTTCGTCGTCTCGGAAGTCCACGCGAAGGTACCTACAATCAATACACAATCGTAATACTATTAAAATCAAGTCCGTAAAGCGATACGGCACACGAAGTGCTCATAGGTTAGAATCTATAGCTTACGCGTGCAAAAACAACCAAATAACCCTCGTCGTTGACGTACAAACATCCAACGACCAAATCCAAATTCAAATACCAAAAACCAAGTCTCAGAAATCGAAAAACATTGCCAAAACCAACTCAAACAGCTCCCAGATTTTGGTACAGGGGGTCTAGGACAAAACTAACAATACATTAGCTAGGTTATAAGGAGTGTGAGCTACAGGCAAAACCCCAACACCAGAAGCCAAAACTTGGCCTGCGAGAAAGCAAGATTGACCAGTGTCGCCGGTTTTATAAGGGAGTTGGTTTCTCATTCTTCTGTGGTGGTCTTCTAGTGGTCTAAATAGGTCAAAGTAGTTGTTTGATTTTCTTACAAATATCCCAAGTTGCTCCAGATTCCATTAAATCTTCAAAAACTCCACAAAATCGATATCGGAAAAATTTCAGTTTTCGCATTAGGGGTTCTAGCTCAAGTCTAGACCAGAATTCTAGCACTAAAAGGGTTTGTGGTCACTACTAAATCTCAATCACACCTTTTTAATACACACAATCACCTAAATCTCCTCTTAGAAATTCAAACATCACAATACTTCATCGGTTTAACTCTAAACTACTATGGGACATAGGAAAACTAAAGACTTAACCAAAAGAGTAGAAATATACCTTCTTTGGCAACTCAAGAAAATTCTTGGATTTTCCAAAGTGCTCAAAATCCAAACTTGATGCATCCATGGGGTTTGTTGAGAGGTTGTGATCATATTTAGTGAAAATGGTGTGAGGTTTTGGCTAAGTTTTAAGGATGGCTTGAGGTGGTAGAAGAGATGGAGGAAGGATGATGAAAATAAAGAAGGAATGAAGGAAATGAAGAAGGAGAAGGATGAGGTGTAGAAAATGGATGAAGGAAACATTCATACTCTTTCTCTCACTTATGCATGGCATGCTCTCTCTCTCTCTCTGATGCCCATACTCATCATATTATCCCCCCATGCTTCCATGTCATCATTTGTCCCCCCTCTCTTTTTCATCAAAATCTCTTTTCTTTTCTCTTTCTCAAAAATACATAAAAACCAATACTACAAATGCAAATCAACAAACATGCAACAAAATACAACATGCCATGGTGCACTAGCCATGGATATGTAAAAATACGGATTTGGTTTAATCGTGATGAGTAGTGCACTAATCATGTTTAATTTAAACTTGCATATAAATAATTGCGTAATAATTTGTAAAATGCCCAAATCCAATAAATAACTTTTTAATAAATAATACAAATTAACATCCAATTATTTTCGAAATATTGGTGTATAATTATACCATTTTACGAAAAGCCCAATTCGCAAATCGAATCGTTTTCGCGAAATATATTATTTTAATATATAATTTATAAAAACAATATTTTAATTTTCTGAAATGTTACAGGGGCACGATCA
This sequence comes from Agapanthus africanus, assembly GCA_030015575.1. Lineage (NCBI taxonomy): Eukaryota > Viridiplantae > Streptophyta > Magnoliopsida > Asparagales > Amaryllidaceae > Agapanthus > Agapanthus africanus. Next base: position 209,272,696 of record JASDDO010000022.1, read on the forward strand.
GATTTGAGGCATGCACGTCAATTTAGAAGTGCATCAATATGGGACGGAAGAAGTTATTGGTCGTCGGGACCCACCACCTCTCTGAAGACGTTGAAGAATTACAACGCCATGTATAAGAGGTGTGAAGATATGTACCCTTAAACCAAATCCCGTATTTGAGGGAAAGAGGGTAATGGACTTAAGAATCGTTATTCATATTTGAGACTAAGATTATCTTAGGAGATATGGGATGAATATCATTTTGGATATCATCAAGGAGAGATCATTAGTCATGTTTGAGACTAAAATCAGTTTGGATATCAGTTTGGTTATCATGAATATAAGCTTAGCCAATTTGAGGTAAGATTGGGTTTCTGTAACATCCAGCAGTGCTAAGCACTCGGCTGCCTATAGTACTCACGTATATATCACGTGATGTGCTCCAATAGTGCTAAGCACTAACTTTTATGGCGCTCACGTGTGTTTCACATGAGGCGCTGCAATAGTGCTAAGCACTAAATTTTCCCGGCGCTCACGTGTGTTTCACGTGAGGCGTTGAGTTCTTTTGGAGATTTAATCTCTGTTGATGTTTTTAGAGAACTTAAATCTCTTTTAATTGTATTTTGACCATTAAAAATCACCAAGATCATTATTTTGAGGATCTGAGATCATGTTCTTTAAGAACTAAGTTCTTAATTTGAAGGAACTAAGTTCCTGGAGTATTATGAACTCCATGTTTTCCATGTTCAACATTGTTCTTCCCTTAATCTTTGATTCTCAAGAACAAGATCTTCCCGATGAGAATTGAATTCTCAACTTGTGGGAGAATTGTCTTGTGGATCTCAGATCCAGAGAAAGAACTAAGTTCTTTGAAAAGGGTTAAAACCCTTAGATATGGTATGTTAGGTAAAAGATATATTTTGATCTCTTCTTTTTTCTTTACCTAGGTTTTTTTAGGAGGGAAATCTTCTACTTTGAGAGAATTAAATTCTCTGTTGTTTTAAGATCCTTCTGTATTTTTACAGAAGCTTATGGGGATCTCCTTTTTTCCTCCTCTCCTCTTTGTCAGCTCATTGCTTCTATTTATAGGAGATAAAAAGGAATCAATTTGTTGAGAAAATCTCTCATTGAGAGATCATGATTGATTTTATAATCAATCAACATGTTCTTTTAGATCAATCGGTGAATTTTATTCACCATTGGATTTTTAATCCAAAGACTCTCTGTTTAACAGAGAATATTTCTTGTTTGTTTAACAAAATTAGAAAATATTTTCCTAAGATAGAATTTTATTCTATCATATAAATATCTTGTTAGTTTAACAAGATTAGAATTTTATTCTATCATATGAATATTTTGTTAGTTTAAAAAGATTAGGAAAATATTTTCTTAAGATAGAATTTTATTGTCACGACCCAAAATTGCAGCTCGTGACCGGCACTTAAATTACGCAACATCTACAGGTGTAACGTAACCTAAGTAAGTCGAAACCCAGAAATCTAAACATTTCAACTGAAGTAAGTAAAGAAAACATTTACAACATTTAGAAACTTTACGAAATGATCCTTAAAACTTATTTTAACTCTTTTTCTTGGTTTTCATAAAAAATTCGGCAGCACCTCCTTTGTAAAAACAAGCCCCGAAAACGGGTACAACAAGGAATATAAAGAAAGCATCCCAAACGGGAACAAAACACGCCCAACGGCGGAACAACACCACAAGTATAAATAACAAGTATATGACGCCCAACGGCGAAGATCTATATAAGGAAATAAAGTAAAGCAAGACATCAACCCCAAAAGCGAACATAAAACCCATCGCTCAAGTCTCGCAACTACAAGTCTTCTAAGTCAACAACATATACAATTACTAGTTTCTGATTTGATGGAGTGATTAGATACAATATGAATAACAAGTACGAGAGGGACACGATCCAACATGTACCACCTACCAAAAACAAATCAACCGAAAGCGGACAACTGGGGTGAGTTGCCAACTCGTGAGTAGAAAACATCAACTGATAGAAATCGAAATAAACAACGATTTCTAGGTCAACTATATCATAAAGGAAATACTATGATATCTAGGGTGACCGTATCTGCATATGTGCCAACACAATATAAATGCCTAACAACAAGTGTATATCACCCAACAATGAGTCAATGCATGTATGCAGGTGGATCTCGTCCAACAATTAAATCAATGCATGTATGCAGTGGATCTCGTCCACGTGTCAACTACTGACACAACAACTCCTGCATGTAAATATCATAAAAGCAAATGCAGGTAAATATGAGGATATCAAAGAATGTGTGTCCATCAATGCCACATCACAATCATGGTAACCTGGGTGTCTATCACCGACACCCGAAACATCATGAATACCCGTGTCTAGCATCGACACGTAAATCCTCATAACTCAGGCGCTTTCACCACGACTGGCCCCGACGTCATGTCCGTACATCACTCCGGTCGGTATCCCCACGATAACCGCCGAGTCCAAATACTATCACCGGTAGGTAGTGGTCCCTCTGTCAGGCTTATTGTCTACACCACGAAATCACCACTCGTCCCGGGATACCATACCGGGTCCACCATGTACCCACAGACGGTGCCTCCCGCTCCTCGAATCGGGCATCACAAGACAAATCTCAGAACCGAGAAATCAAATAGTGGACGCACCGAAATATCATATCAAGAGAAACCGGGTTTTCAAACAATACATAGTTTTCTTGAATACCCCCACGGTTCTCAAATCCATAAATCACATGAAATCCATATCTCAATGCGTAAATCCATGAAAACTGATATATGCCACATAAAACAACAATATGAGCATATTAAGGGAAAGCCGTTCTTTTAAATGAATCCATCTTTAAAATATATCATACGGTTCCCATATCTTCCGAAAATAAGTGCAACATCATATGAGGTGTACATGTAACTGTAGCAAGGTATAAGTATCTACATGTAATCAAGTATGTATGATGCATTTCATAAGTGCAATGGCGCAATAATCAACTTCTCAATATCACATGTCAATACAATACCACTTAGGGGTATATGCAACTATAGCAAGATATGTGGGTGTACATGTCAGTATGTATGCATGATGTACATGTAGCTGTAGCAAGTATGTGGGTGTACATGTCCGTATATCATGCAACCTAGCATAGTGATGTGAACATGGCAGTATATCATAGCATGATGTAGCAATTCTACTGTGTAAGTGACATAGCAATTATCGATGATGAATTGTGTGAGCCGGCAATCTGTGTAAGTGTAACATACGCATCATCGATAATGGTGTAGGTGTACTAGAACTGGTATAAGAAATGCAATGAGAATAGAATGAATGCAGCACAATGCATATAGTGAATCAAATGCTATAAGGTATACATATCAACAAGACCGAGTCGGTGAGTCTATCAATCGACATCCAGCCTCACAACATCACGTACGGCACTATCCATCGTATGGCATCCTCTAATCAAGGGTATAGATAAATCAACAGGTAAAAGTCATCGCGTACGGTAATCTAACGTACAGCGGCATTAACAAATAGGGATTCTATCAACCTATACAATACCGGGGTACGGATCTAAGTCTCGTACGGCATATCACTCATTATGCAATCATTATCCATAAAAATATATACCTATCTCTCAAGTCACATCCATGTCAATCTCGTATCAGGGGACCTACAAAGGTATCAACAATCACGTATTGACTCGAATCCATATAATGACATATCACACTAAGTCATCATATCACATTGTATACTCGTTCATCACATTAATATCTCACATCACAATTAAAGAACATCACACTTGTCCTCTTCCGAAATCGTACTTATCATGATTCACTTATCATTTCTTGTTCTCCTAAACCAATATGTTCCCTAGTGTTCACTACTATCATATTATCTTGTAAAACTTACAATCACATCAGTCGCATCTCATATCTGGATATAATAATCAATGATCTTTCTATCCAATATTTACGGGGTGTAAGTCCACGTTACCCGTCCCCGGTTCTTTGGGGTTGCGGAAATGGTGAAAAACGATTTTTCTTTGGAGGTAACATGGACTCAAAATACGGATCTTTGTTAAACAACTAGCTAACAACCTAACTAGAAGTTTTACCTACTCGGTTAGGGGGTTATACCTTAACTTGAACTCCTTCTCTTCGACTCCTTGTGTTGGTCGGATGGTTCTTTCCTCGTCGTCTCCTTGTGCCGAAGATTGATCCACCTGAAAGCTTCTACCTTTGGCTCCAACCTCAATCTAGAGGAAACTAGAACACTTGGTTTGCTAGACCTTGTATGCTAGGATGAGTAGAGAAGTGTTTTGGGTTTTATCTCTAAGGAAAATGGTTCTCAACTCATGTGAGGGAGTTTTCTTGAGCTAGAGAGAGCAAGAGGAAGAGGGAGAGCTTGAGGATGAGAGAGAATGACAATGATAGAATGAGTAAGACTTTTCTCACCCTTGCTCTCATAATCCAAAATAATCATAACAAATAATAAATAATTGAGTATTATGTGATGGTTGTTATCATATCAAATGGCAATATCATTTCATGCATTAAATGCAATTTGTGAACAAGCAAGCAAGCAAAGGGCAATGCCAAGAAATGATAGCCATTGTCATGATGATGGTCAACAAGTCTATCCTAGTCAACCAGTCAACTAAGTCAACAAGTCAACAAAGTCAACCTTTCAACCCAACCATGGCACGATAATACTTAATTAATATTATCATTAATCATATTTCTTATTCTTATTAGGGTTTAGAAAAAAACAACAGTCAACAACTCTAATGAGAATCCTCTGCCTCTGTCTCTGTCAACCGGGCATACACACCCGCATCCGCATTCCGAGGAACACGAATACAAACGAGATAAAACCAATCCCAAAACATACACTAAGATCTGGCTTAAACCAAAGCCCGCTAGTGATAACAGCCCGGACACTAAACGTGCACAAGTGCACGGATGTGACCGAACCCTGTCGCAAAACCATGCGACCTCTACTCTTTTGCCTAAAGGTGAATAGCTCTCTGTGTGGGACTCTAAAGACTCGACACTACGCTGGCAGTGGGTTTAACCACAGACCGCAAGCGGCACTAGCTGTGCGTAACGGCCGCCAGGTAGATGCCGATAAGAAGACGGACGAGGTGAAACCCATCTGAACTCCTACTGAGCCTGAATGTGACAATCTCTGTACAGTCCGGTCTGTTCGTCTGAGAATATCGCATGGCGGGCCTAGAGGGGCGGTAAAGTCAGTCCCCTAATAGCGGTACAAGTCGTGTCGGAGTGTAGCCCAGAACACCCTGAGATAACACTGGAAACCTACCAGTATATCTTGCTTGCCCTGGCCAGGGACTTTGTGTAATGGCTCTTCTAGACACAGCGCGATATCAACCCCCAATACCGGGAGAGATGAATCCTGTATAACCGTCACTGCCTCCAAGTGCTTCGGGACTGCACCCAACTACTACCTGTTTGCACGACTCCTTTGAGCCGTGGTAGGGTAGTAATCAAAGTACAGTGGGAACACACTCGAGGCGAAGTGACAGTGTCAAGTCAGCGGACAAAGATGTACCCATGTCACCTGGGAACTGATAACTGACGATAGGTATAGTACCAACCAATAGTTCCCGACGAGTCCTGTCCAGTGTACTCGTAACCTAACGAGCACCCGCATACTATCCCAAGTACGACGTACTGACGGCTGTGGGACAGACCGTCTCCCCTGCTGGGATGAGAAGCGCATACGCTAGTCTACTCCGGAGTATCGATGCCCTGTCTCGATAATCCTACGACTAGGGACCTGTATAAGGATGTGCTTGTGGATTACCCAGCCCCCACGAGTGTGACTGCCATCACAACGCTGGTAATCAAGCAAAGATCCTAAAGGCTCCACTAATATGTATAGGTGATATACCAAAAGAAACACATGTACACATTAAAGCAGAAACAAACCAAGTAGCTTGCTACTATTTTGAGCAAGATTGTCTATACAACTGTGAATATCCCAAGCTTCCATTAAGTAATATACAAACTAGTATGATACAGTAATGGCCTCTAAGGCATATACACTAACAATCTCCCACTTGCACTAAGGCCATGTACTGGCGTATCGAAGACCTATCATCTCGATCAACCGCTCGAACTGAGTCTGGCTTAAGGCCTTCGTGAGTGGATCAGCAGTGTTATCTTCCGTAGCAACTCTCCGAACCTCGATCTCTTGGCGACCCACGATCTCCCTGATCAGGTGATACCGCCTCAAGATGTGTCTGGACTTCTGATGGGACCTAGGTTCCTTCGCTAAAGCTATAGCCCCATTGTTGTCGCAATACAGAGGTATTGGATCAACAATGGACGGAACCACCTGAAGTTCTGTCAAGAACTTCGTTATCCAGACGGCTTCTTTTGCGGCATCTGCAGCAGCGATATATTCCGCTTCCATCCTCGAGTCAGCAACGGTTTCCTGTTTGGAACTCTTCCAACACACCGCCCCTCCATTGAGGGTAAAGACATAACCCGACATGGACTTAGAATCATCCTTGTCACTCTGGAAGCTGGAGTCAGCAAAGGCCTCGATCTGGAGGTCTTTTCCGCCATACACCAAGAACATCTCCTTAGTCTTTCTTAGGTACTTGAGAATGTTCTTTACCGCTATCCAGTGCTTCTCCCCAGGGTTTGATTGATACCGGCTTACCACACTCAGTGCATAAGCTATATCTGGTCTGGTACACAACATCGCATACATTATAGAGCCTACCGCAGAAGCGTAGGGTATAATAGACATGCGATCCCTTTCCAAATCAGTCTTGGGAGACATCTCCTTAGAGATGGTGATCCCATGGCAAGCCGGTAGATTACCGCTCTTGGAATCTTCCATACTGAATCTTCTCAGTATGGTGTCGATGTACCTGGACTGTGAAAGTCCTAATGTTCTCTTGGATCTGTCACGATAGATCCGGATCCTCAGAATGTAAAAGGCATCACCCAGGTCTTTCATGGAGAACCTGTGTGACAAGAACCCTTTGACAGATTGTAGCATAGGAATGTCATTTCCTATTAAGAGAATGTCATCCACGTATAAAACGAGGAATACGACAGTTCTTGCTACAAATCTACTATAGATGCATGGTTCATCTGGATTTTTGATAAAGCCAAATTCTTTGACCGTCCCATCAAAACAGATGTTCCAACTCCGCGATGCCTGCTTTAGTCTATAGATGGACTTAAGCAACTTGCACACCTTTCCGCTGCTCCCACTCTGAATGAAACCCTCTGGCTGGTCCATATAGACACACTCCTCTAAATTTCCATTTAGAAAAGCGGTCTTTACGTCTATCTGCCAAATCTCATAATCGTGGAAGGCAGCAATGGCAAGAAGGATCCGAATGGATTTCAGCATAGCCACTGGAGAAAAGGTTTAGTCTTAGTCCAAACCAGGTCTTTGACGAAAACCCTTTGCAACAAGTCTAGCCTTATAGGTCTCAACCTGTCCATCTCCACCAATCTTCCTTTTGAAGATCCACTTGCATCCTACGGGATTTACCCCATCTGGAGCAACGTCCAACGTCCATACTTTGTTGGTGTACATGGACTCCATTTCGGTTCGCATTGCATCCAGCCATTTTACCGAGTCAACGCTCTGAATGGCCTGCTGGAAGCTAGTCGGCTCATCACTATCAATGATGCAATCCTCTCTATCCCCGTCTATGAGAAATCGTAGTATCTCTCGGACGAATGAGATTGCCTACTACTCCTGCAGAGCGGCGCAGGAATGTCCTTTTCTTTCGAACCCTCTGGTTCTACTAAGCTTTCAGTAATAGCTCGTGGTTCTGAAATTTCTTCCAGTTCTATTGCGCTCCCACTTATCTGATTTTCCAAAATCTCAGTTTCCAAGAAGTGGGCATGACGAGAAACAAAAACCTTTTGTTCCTCTCCGCAATAGAAGAAATATCGCTTGGAGTTCTTTGGATATCCCACAAACTTGCACTGTACTGAGCGTGCCTCGAGTTTGTCCGCATGCTGCTTTTTGACAAAAGCTGGACATCCCCATGTCTTAATATTCTTAAGATAAGGTTTCTTCCCACACCACATCTGATATGGTGTGGTAGGCACAGTCTTAGTTGGAACTCGGATCAAAAGGTATGCAGCTGATTCTAGTGCATATCCCCAGAATGATCGCGGTAACTCAGCGTTACTCATCATGGAACGTACCATATCCAATAGAGTCTGGTTCCGTCTCTCCGATACACCGTTATGTTGCGGAGTGTATGGAGGAGTAAGCTGAGAGAGAATTCCATTCTCTTTTAGGTAATCCAGGAACTCGGCACTCAAGTATTCACCACCACGATCAGATCTCAGTGTCTTGATACTTTTGCCGGTTTGTTTTTCTACTTCATTCTTATATTCCTGGAATTTTCCAAAGGCTTCGGATTTATGTTTCATTAAGAAGACATATCCGTACCTTGAAAAGTCATCCGTAAAAGTAATGAAGTAAGAATAACCGCTTCGCGCATGTGTAGACATTGGACCACACACGTCGCTGTGTACGAGTCCCAAGAGCTCGCTCGCTCTTACTCCGTGTCCAGTGAACAGAGTCTTTGTTATCTTTCCTTTGAGACGGGATTGACAAGTTCCATATGATTGATATTCGAATAGATCCAAATATCCTTCTGTATGTAACTTCGTCAACCTTCTCTCATTGATGTGACCCAGTCTACAATGCGATAAGAAAGCCTCATTTATTTCCGGAGACTTTCTTTTGTGTGTATTCTGGACATTGAAAATCTGTGGTTGGTTTAATACGTATATACCATTGCTTAATTTACCTGACCCAATCAAAACTTGATTAAGGTGAATGTTTACAACATTGCTTACAAATGCAAATTCATAACCTTCTTTAGATAATAAAGATACAGATATGATATTACAAGTTGCATTAGGTACAAAATAACAATCACGCAAAACCAAAACGTGTCCATCTGACAATCCCAGGTGATAGTCCCCCACGGACTTAGCATCCATGCCAGCTCCGTTTGCAACTCTGAGGGTCATATCACCTGCCTTCAAAACCCTACGCTTTCTCAGTGCCTGCAAAGAATTACAGATATGAGATCCTGATCCGGTATCCAATACCCAGGAAGTAGAGTTTATTGATAGACAGTTTTCAATAACATACACACCTGAAGCCGAAGCCGCAACTTGCTTCGGGTCCTGGTTTCTGGCCTTCCAAGCCCTGCAATCCTTTTTCCAGTGTCCACTCTTGTGACAGTAAAAGCATTCTTCCTTTTCCACAATCTTTCCCGCTACCTTTATTGCCTTTGTCTTTCCCTTCGTATCCACTTTACTAACACCGCCCCTTGGTTTGGTGGCGGTTTTCTTCTTCTTTCCCTTGGCTTTCGCCTTGGACCTAGAAGAGGAAGATCCTCCTACAAACAAAGTGGATGTTTCCCTACCTTTCTGTAGGGTGCCCTCTGCACTCCGCAGCATGTTGAGGAGTCCTGAAAGTTCAACTTCTTTTTCTTGCAAGTTGAAGTTCAGGATAAACTGGACGTATGTGGAAGGAAGGGACTGGAGAATCAAGTCCGTGTAGAGCTCGTTCTATAATGTGGTCCCAAGGTCCGCGAGCTCCTCAATGAAGCCAATCATCTTAAGCACGTGTTCCGCTACCGATGATCCGACGGCCAATCTCGCCGAAAACAGCTTTTTCGAGACTTCGTATCTGGTGATACGGGATTGCTCTCCATACAGTTCTTTTGTATGGAGAAATATGGATTCAAGGTCCATATTCTCATGCTTCCTCTGATGTTCATTGTCCATAAAGGCAAGCACGAGGCACTTGGCCTTCGCGCAGTCGATTTCCCAGGTCTTACGGATTTCCTTATCCGCGACGCTGGTTTTGGGACCTGGGATAGGGGGAGCTTTGGTGGTAAGGAGATACCCCAACTTGTCATAAGTGATTGCCATTTTGACATTCCTGAGCCAATCTTTGTAGTTTGGCCCTATTAGTATGTTTTTATCTAGTAGTAACTTAAGTCCAGTCATGATATTTGGTCGCTGCAATTAGGAGAGAGAGAAGAAACACTTTAGCATGATGCTCTTGCAAGTTTAGAGTGGTTTTTAGTTTGTCTAAACAGGATGGCTCCCACTGTCTCTCGAATCCCTCCTCAAATCAAAAAGGAAGAATTAGTCGGGATCAATCTCACCGTACAATACTTGCTTAACCGTTCAGCCAGGCCAGTGTTGGTACTTTGAGGGAGGTTTTCCAACGCTTTCGCGAAGTTCCTTAATTAAATAACCTCTTTTCCCTGTGGGCGTAGCCCCGCTAACTCCTTTCTAGACACCTACTTGGTTTATAGCATTGATCGTTAAGTGAGAAATTTCCCGAGGAGTAGCATATACTCACAGTAGGATCGGGATCCAAATATCATCGCGTGAAAAAACTGAAGGAATCCTACCAGAATCATCACACTCCAAATGGTATGCAGCGCTAGAAAGTTTCAGTTTCTTTTGAAACTCCCGATGTGGATTTTTCCCCCATGCTCTTATGACGTTGACTTTGGCCAACAAATCATAATTCACATGTCAAGTTCTACCCATCATTCTCCAGGTTAATTTGAACCCACCCGTACCTACCCTTGACTTTGGCCAACAAGGCAGTACGACTGTCCCAAACCAATACATCTATCTATGCTGCACATGAATACCCAATAGCTACCAATCACCATGCCTTGACATTGGCCAACAAACATAGCTTGAATACTATTGACTATCCATGTGAAACGACGGAGGGCTATGAATGGTTTTGGCGAAAACGTGAACGTAGTGAACTTGATATAATCGATGGAATGAGATAGCTTTTAAAACGAGTGGTTTAAGCTCCGCGTTTAAAAGTTGTTTTTGAAAAGAAACCGAGTGGTTTTGAAAGTGTTCCAACGACTCAACTTTGGTTTATTTTCTTGCATTAATTTAATGCGTCCCATCATTTAATCCTACCATTGCAGAAAACAACGAAAATATGACGTACGCTTATGCCATCCGCATTCGCCATGGGGCCCCGTCATTACCCGTTAGGTTACTTAACTAACGACAGAGCGGGGGCTGGACTAGCGCGGATGCAAAATATAAGCAACGCCTAAATAGATATCATATTTAGATATATACATTCGTCACATGCAATGATAGCCATTCCAGATCACAGATGAACACATTGGACATACTAGGAATCTGCATTCCGTACGAGCCTGTAATGAAGAGCGGATTACACGGTCGCGATGAATAGCCAAGACCCCACCCTAGACCCCTACGGGTGCGGCAAACTACCCGCCAAGTACCCGAAGCGAAGCAACCTCCCTCAACACCGTGAGTAGGCCACTCGGCACTTCGAGGTACCCGGTAGTTTGTGCACCCCATCTTGGGTCAATCCTAGGAGCAAAAACAGTAAAAGAAATTATACAATGACGGCTACAACCCTATCCCGGTTGTGCGGCCATATAAATAATATTACATCAATTACAAATTACATGAATTGAAAGAAAAAGAAAACTCTCATCTCACAAACCCCCGTCTATTCATCCGCGACAATCCAATGAATTCATATACACATACCATCAACATTACAGATCACAGATATGTATAACCCCCACTAATCGACGTATAGCGATTAGCAGACGTTCAATACATATATCACATCACAGATATAACCCGTTAGCTTAAGTCTTTAGAAGTTCGATCAAAATACGTATTTTTAAACCCCAAAAACAAATTTTGCATTCTGGAAAATCTGGGCAGAAAAATCATATTTCAAAAATCCCAAAATACCCCAGTAAGTACACTGCAGCAAAGCCGATCCACGGCCGAGTCAACTCGGCCGCGGATCCGCGGCAAGAAGTTGTTCTTGCCGCGTTTCCGCGGTGAGTTGGTCGGTTCTGTGGATCATTTTTCTGCAGTGTACACTAAAAACCCTGAGTCGATTTTTGGTATATGTTAAATAATTTTTACAGCAGTTTAAAAATCGACAGAAAGTTTGAATTCCGGGCATGTTTCGTGACTTTTCCACCGATCGAACTTCTAGTTACTTTGCTAACATGTTAGATAGTGTTTTACTAGGCTCTGATACCATTGTAAGTCCACGTTACCCGTCCCCGGTTCTTTTGGGTTGCGGAAATGGTGAAAAACGATTTTTCTTTGAGGGTAACATGGACTCAAAATACGGATCTTTGTTAAACAACTAGCTAACAACCTAACTAGAAGTTTTACCTACTCGGTTAGGGGGTTATACCTTAACTTGAACTCCTTCTCTTCAACTCCTTGTGGTGGTCGGATGGTTCTCTCCTCGTCGTCTCCTTGTGCCGAAGATGGATCCACCTGAAAGCTTCTACCTTTGGCTCCAACCTCAATCTAGAGGAAACTAGAACACTTGGTTTGCTAGACCTTGTATGCTAGGATGAGTAGAGAAGTGTTTTGGGTTTTATCTCTAAGGAAAATGGTTCTCAACTCATGAGAGGGAGTTTTCTTGAGCTAGAGAGAGAACAAGAGGAAGTAGGAGAGCTTGAGGATGAGAGAGAATGAGAATGATAGAATGAGCAAGACTTTTCTCACCCTTGCTCTTATAATCCAAAATAATCATAACAAATAATAATAATTGAGTATTATGTGATGATTGTTATCATATCAAATGGCAATATCATTTCATGCATTAAATGCAATTTGTGAACAAACAAGCAAGCAAAGGTCAATGCCAAGAAATGATAGCCATTTTCATGATGATGGTCAACAAGTCCATCCTAGTCAACCGGTCGACTAAGTCAACAAGTCAACAAAGTCAACCTTTCAACCCAACCATGGCACAATAATACTTAATTAATATTATCATTAATCATATTTCTTATTCTTATTAGGGTTTAGAGAAAAAAACAGTCAACAACCCTAATGAGAATCCTCTGCCTCTGTCTCTGTCAACCGTGCATACACACCCGCATCCGCGTTCCGAGGAGCACGAATACAAATGAGATAAAACTAATCCCAAAACGTACACTAGGATCTGGCTTAAACTAAAGCCCGCTAGTGATAACTGCCCGGACACTAAACGTGCACAAGTGCACGGATGTGACCGTACCATGTTGCAAAACCATGCGGCCTCTTCCCTTTTGCCTAAAGGCGAATAGCTCTCTGTGTGGGACTCTGAAGACTCGACACTACGCTGGCAGTGGGTTTAACCACAGACCGCAAGCGGCACTAGCTGTGCGTAACGGCCCCCATGTAGATGCCAATAAGAAGACGGACGAGGTGAAACCCATCTGAACTCCTACTGAGCCTGAATGTGACAATCTCCGTACAGTCCGGTCTGTTCGTCTGAGAATATCGCATGGCGGGCCTACGGGGCGGTAAACGTCAGTCCCCTAATAGCGGTACAAGTCGTATCGGAGTGTATCCCAGAACACCCTGAGATAACACTGGAAACCTACCAGTATATCTCGCTTGCCCTGGCCAGGGACTTTGTGTAATAGCTCTCCTAGACACAGCGCGATATCAACCCCCAATACCGGGAGAGACGAATCCTGTATAACAGTCACTGCCTCCAAGTGCTTCGGGACTGCACCCAACTACTACTTGTTTGCACGACTCCTTTGAGCCGTGGTAGGGTAGTAATCAAAGTACAGTGGGAACACACTCGAGGCGAAGTGACAGTGTCAAGTCAGCGGACTAAGTTGTACCCATGTCACCTGGGAACTGATAACTGACGATAGGTATAGTACCAACCAACAGTTCCCGACGAGTCCTGTTCAGTGTACTCGTAACCTAACGAGCACTCGCATACTATCTCAAGTACGACGTACTGACGGCTGTGGGACAGACCGTCTCCCCTGCTGGGATGAGAAGCGCATACGCTAGTCTACTCCGGAGTATCGATGCCCTGTCTCGATAGTCCTACGACTAGGGACCTGTATAAGGATGTGTGTCGGGACCCAGTTCTTGCTCACGGAGCAAAATGTCACACGGAACAAAGTGCCACGCCAAGTGTCGTGTTAAGTGGGCGGGGGCCACCTCTTGAATCCGTGGGGGCCACCTCTTGAGTCTGTGGGACCCACTGTAGAACAATGGGGACTCTTCGGAATACATTCCGAAGGGGGCAGATCTGTACTATAAATGGAATGATACCACTTTTCAATACAGAGGCGTCTTTTAAGTGAACCGGTACTACAGGAGCTTGAGAACTCCGTAGTTAAGCGTGCTCGAGCCAGGGAAGTTCTGGGATGGGTGACCTCCTGGGAAGTGGCCCCTGGTCGGGTCCGGTTCGCCCCGAAGGACAAAACCGTGCGGCTTTGGCCAGAGCGGACAATACTTTCTGTATTGGAGGTGGGGCGTGACAGAATGGTATCAGAGCTGGTTCCTCAATAGTAGGTCTATGGTTCGAGGACGAACCATTGTTCAAAGGTGGGGAGAATGTCGGGACCCGGTTCTTGCTCACGGAGCAAAGTGTCACACGGAACAAAGTGCCACGCCAAGTGTCGTGTTAAGTTGGCGGGGGCCACCTCTTGAATCCGTAGGGGCCACCTCTTGAGTCCGTGGGACCCACTGTAGAATAATGGGGACTCTTCGGAATACATTCCGAAAGGGGAAGATCTGTACTATAAATGGAATGATACCACTTTTCAATACAGAGGCGCCTTTTAAGTGAACCGGCACTACAGGAGCTTGAGAACTCCGTAGTTAAGCATGCTCGAGCCAGGGAAGTTCTGGGATGGGTGACCTCCTGGGAAGTGGCCCCTGGTCGGGTCCGGTTCGCCCCGAAGGAAAAAACCGTGCGGCTTTGGCCAGAGCGGACAATACTCTCTGTATTGGAGGTAGGGCGTGACAATGTGCTTGTGGATTACCCAGCCCCCACGAGTGTGACTGCCATCACAACGCTGGTAATCAAGCAAAAATTCTAAGGGCTCCACTAATGTGTATAGGTGATATACCAAAAGAAATACATGTATACATTAAAGCAGAAACAAACTAAGTAGCATACTACTATTTTGAGCAAGATTGTCTATACAACTGTGAATATCCCAAGCTTCCATTAAGTAATATACAAACTAGTATGATACAGTAATGGCATCTAGGGCATATACACTAACACGGGGGGCTATACGCAATCTACCCGACTTCCCCGATAGATATAAATCTACTCACCTGCTAAACTCCTCGCTTATCCGTAGTCGATGCGCTTCGTCATCTCGGAATCCACGCGAATGTAACTACAATCAATACGAATTCGCAAAGCTATTAACACCAAATTCCGAAATCCAAAATACGGCACGCGGTGCGCTCATAGGTTAGAACCTATAGCCTACACATGCAAAACAATCAACTATCCTTGTCGTTGACGTACAAACATCCAACGACCAAATACAACATCCAAACTCAAAACCAAGAATCCAAATACCGTAACATAGCCGAAACCCTAAATAGGGTCACTATATATGAAAACTGCCACATTAAAAACCCAATAATACCAATACGCATTTACAAACACAATAAATATCGTGGGTATTAATATTTACGTCATCTTCATTTTCATTTAAAACCCAGGCCTAACTTTACCGAAAAGCCAGTAAGCAGTTATATCATTTTCTCTCAATTTAGCACAAGTCTAGAAATTTAACAATTCTAGCGATCGCAAATATCGCCAATTAGCATAACTAAGTTATCCAAACCATAACCATAATTTTAAACTTTCCCAAAAATGAGTTAGAAAAACCTAGTTTGCGATTAAGCTTAATAAGGAGATTAGGAAAAATAACAATTATCATTCTATCACAAAAATAAGTTTTCCAAATCTTCAATTTACATTCAACACTTCAACAAGTTTAAACCCTAACTTGAAATTCTTTAAAATTATGATGAATGAATTAATCAAGAGTTTAAAGCTATAATTAGCATTTAATTAACTAACTAAATGGTTTTAATACAACAATTAAACATTTAAGTTGAAATTATACCTCCTCAAGAACAACCCAAAGCAACTAAATTCATCAACTTTTTCCTCCAAAATCCATGTTTTTCTTGAAGATCCAAGCAAGATTAGTGAAGGGAAATTATGGTTTAATTTTTATTTAGGAATTTTTGGATTTATTTCGGGATTTTTGATGAGTTTTTGATCTTGGAAATGAAGAATTTGAGCTAGGAAAAATTTTGGGACAGAATTAGGGAGGCTCGGCCATTAGTGTGGAGAGGGGAGGGGGTAATTTTGTGAATTTTGTGAAGAAGTTTCAAGAAAAAAAAAACAATAAATGCTTCAATAAATGCTATTTGCCACCCTTCTTTCTTTTTTAAATTAAATCCTTTTTCCAAAAGGAAAATCTAGATATTTAAAAAGAAGGTTCTAAACTCATTCTTATAATTAGATTAGCAAAGATTCTCATAAGTAATTTCCACAATTTACGTGTATAATTTACCACTTAAAATAATATTTTATTAGGGAAAAATTCTATTTGAACCAAAACTTCCCATATACCCCCAAAGCTCGCGCACTAGCTTTATTTTAGCTAAACTAGGTGCCGGCAAGTTTATATGGAAGTTTGATCAAAATCGGGTTAAAACAGAAAATACCGACCATTTTACCCTAAAACGGAAAAATTCGCATAACGATTTCTAAAACGTTACAATCTTCCCTTCTTAAAAAAATTCGGTCCTTGAATTTAAATTTAAATTTAAACCCCCAAATGATAAAACATTGCAATAAACGGCTAAATCAACGGGGCTCCGAAATAACGAAAGAAACAGAAAACCACAGCGCATCCTGCGCTCCGGAAAAATGAGTACTAAACTCAAAACCTATCTCCGTCAAGCGTCATGCAAATCAACGGACTTGTACGCATATCATCGGAGTCATAAAGGAGATAGAAATCTCAAATCCACTACCGAAATACCATATGCACTAATCAAATACCATAATACATATATAGTACGCATCCTGTTTGAAAAAAATCTCCAAAAACCGAATAAATCATATGCATAATCATTTCTGAATTGCCATGTAATGCGTAACTTACGGCACAAGTGGCGGACGCTCAACTGTAAAGTAATAATATACTAGCATAATATTTTGCCAAAATATGCGTCCCGCCTTTTTGAAACATCCCAAAAGGTTTATTTGTAAACGTTCGTGTCACTCGCAGACACATAAGAAATAGAGAGACTATAGCTCCTTTTTAAAACCTCTTGGTAAACTTTTATGCATGCAAAGTACACAGGTACTGTCCTCGGATCAGTCCTGTTAGGGTACTACAAAGTATAGGCCTCATCATGAAAACAAAGTGCTCAAAAGCAAAATCAACCTCAAAAGGCGTATCCAACAATCACGTGCGTCTGGTGATCATGTAAATCAAATCCAAATACCAGTGCCAATATGCACGAAAGCAAAACTAAGTGCAACGGGTGTGCACGAAAGCATCTGTCCAGTGCAACAGTTGTGCACGACAACAACATCTAGTGCATCTATAGTGCATGAAAATCTCAACCAGTGCAACTGTCATGCACGAACGGAAATCCCAATCGAGTGCATCCGGTGTGCACAAATCACATCTCATATCATGCGCTCAACATGCACGAAAATCCAACTCAAGTGCATCCGTCATGCACAAATACAATCTGAATCAAGTGCATCCCATATGCACGAATAAAAATCTAAATCAAGCGCCTAATATGCGCAAAATCCGACCCAAGCGTGTTAGGTCCGTAATAAGCATCAAGTGCATTAGCATGCACGAAAACGAACATCAAGTATGCACACGCACGAAGACACAAATCCGGTAAAATGAATGCTCAAAGGCATAAATCGAGTGCAACCAATGCACGAAATACCAATCCTGTACATCCAGTGCACGAAATATCAAATCATATGCATCCAGTGCACGGAATATCATCAATAACTCAAATGCGTATGAAAACCACACGAGCGTACCAAGGTGTATAAAAATCATAAAAGTGTGCAACTGCATGCACAAAACACATATCAATGCACTGCAAGCACATATGAGCTATACCGAGTGCAAAAATCAAATCGAGTGTGTACTACACGTACATATCAAATCAACAGTATGAAATCCACGAAATCATAAACATGTGCAGCCAAGGCACAAAATCAATATCAAGCGCAAATAGAAATACACAAATCACGAACCAATACAACAGTGTGTAAAACGTATACCCAGTGCAACAACTATGCACAAAATGTAAATACCCAGTAGGTGCAGCCATGGTGTACGAAATATCATGAAACTCAAATCCAAGCGATATAAGCGTGATACTCGGATCACAATGCAAATCGCAACACATGACATTGAGGTACACCTCTTACAATGTCGAAGAAAAAGTCGGTGCACCCAAACTGGCAGAGCAAGAACATCCGCTCGCCTCCTGCCCACGGTCTGGCGTCCTCTGTCTCTGGGTCCTCAGAATACACGTAACACATCTGATCCTCGGTGCAAATCTTATTGTAGCAGTGTCATGGAAGGAACCGGCTTAAGGTCTCCTCCGATCTCTCCTATGCCGAACTATACGGAGGCTAGTACTCTTACATAACCTTTCTCGTTCTCTGGACATCTGCGTTCTCAGCACAACTTTTCCTTAGAAACCGGCCGTATCTCAACGCCTCTGTACACATATCCGATCTCTAATCTCAACGGGGAGTAACAATAGCTCGTTAACATCTCGCACGAACCTCTTGCTCCAATCGTCCTTATTATCGTCCACTTGACGTCGCATCATGCTATCTGCGTACCGCAAATGTTCTCGGCTACAGTCAATCCGGAGTCTCTCATATGGACTCGAACTACGAACACGGTATCTTCATCACTCTATCGAAGATATCTAGCCAAACACGTCCTAGGGAACCCGTCCCAACAATCGGAGGAATACTCAATACTCGTCCGTTCTCGATCAACTCACAACACACCTAGGTGAGGTCCTCTATTCAAAGCTGGTCTTGTTGCTGATCTCCTATCACAGGATATCCGGACGGCGTTAAACTTTTCGATCGAGTCATCAAAAGTCCCAAAATTTTCCGAGAACTCAACACCTGAGCACGGTTTAATAATATTCGGTATATGCCACAGTACCTATGGACCGAACGTAGAAGGGCAGACCCAAGCCTCACTGATGGCACCGCTAAACTGCCGCAAACCCTAAGGTTCAAAAGAGGTTTCATGGTCATCACGTCGAGTTAGGGTTTCATTCTTCTAGAGGGTCCACAGAAGCACTTGCATGTCGTTCCGAATACTTTAAACTTGGAAAAATGGGTTTTCTGACATTCGTTCGAACCTTTCAACTCCTCCTAGACGACATGTGAACCCCCTTCGTCCGCATGCTAAACAATGCCCCCATTCCTCAAGGATAGACGATACATCAACGGTCATCTCTTGGTCGGTCTACTCTAGACCTAAGTAAGACTCTCCACACTGGCAATCTTCAACTCAACTGGGCCTACGTCGGCGCATCAATCAGACGAATCACCTTCGTCTCACAACTCAAGATAGACTAGCTATCACATGTCGCCTCTCTGCCTGAAAGCTCCAGCGATCTCGGCTCGAAAGCTCTGGAAGCGTCCTCACATCAATCTCAGCAATGGCTGGGTCATCTGTCTGCACGGTAGATGATATCACAATCTCTGAGGAAGGCTGTACATCAACAGTTCTCTCCCAACAGGCAACCTCTAACAAAGGCCCGATCATCCGGTACACAACCGCACACTCGTCTCACACGAGGGGTCACAACAATACAACACTATATCGATACGTTCCCATGTCACCAGAAACACGATGGTCAGTCCTCGTCCACGACGAGCTCACCCTGACCGCATCACCAGCAGCAGCTCAATCTGCGCTCAAACCATAGTGGCAGGAACCTCAATCAAGTATCGACGAAAAAGATCAAAGGGATGAAAGAGTCAACAGATCCCAAAATGGATATATGATCATAAGGAGGAGTCAAATCACTGAGAGTATGATCATGGAAGCGAACAAAATCAAATATCTCAATGGATATATAATCAAAGGAACGAAGAGAATCACCAGTCTTAAGATATGTAAGGTCACTTAAGTGGAGTTTCGTATCGTAAATATGCCGCGGATCATACGTACGGTACGTCACTCTACTCAAGCAACCTACTCCATCAATCAGGGTCAGCCTATGAAACGAAAGTTCGGGTCTAACACCCCCTTGTTCAAGTCTAAGTTCCGTAAGGTCAAGCCTAGGTTACAAAATATATATGCCCTAGACCCCACATAGTCAAACCTAGACTCGAACTAAGGTTAAACCTAGCGCTCTGATACCAACTTTTTCACGACCCAAAATAGCAGCTCGTGACCGGCACTTAAATTACGCAACGTCTACAGGCATAACGTAACCTAAGTAAGCCGAAACCCAGAAATCTAAACCTTTCAACTAAAGTAAGTAAAGAAAACATTTACAACATTTAGAAACTTTAAGTAAAGATCCTTAAAACTTATTTTAACTCTTTTCCTTGGTTTTCATAAAAAATTCGGCATCACCTCCTTTGTAAAAACTAGCCCCGAAAACGGGTACATCAAGGAATATAAAGAAAGCATCCCAAACGGGAGCAAAACACGCCCAACGGAGGAAACAACACCACAAGGATAAATAACAAGTATACGACGCCCAACGGCGAAGATCCACATAAGGAAATAAAGTAAAGCAAGACATCAACCCCAAAAGCGAACATAAAACCCATCGCTCAAGTCTCGCAACTACAAGTCTTCTAAATCTGCAACATATACAATTACTAGTTTCTGATTTGATGGAGTGACTAGATACAATATGAATAACAAGTACGAGAGAGGCAAGATCCAACATGTACCACTTACCAAAAATAAATCACCCGAAAGCAAGATGTGTGCCAGCGATGCCGCTACTGATCCAAGCGGACAACCTGCAAGAACTGTGGCACAACGGGGGTGAGTTGCCAACTCGTGAGTAGAAAACATCAACTGGTAGAAATCGAAATAAACAACAATTCCTAGGTAAACTATATCATAAAGGTAATACTATGATATCTAGGGTGACCGTATCTCCATATGTGCCAACAAAATATAAATGCCTAACATCAAGTGTATATCACCCAATAATGAATCAATGCATGTATGCAGGTGGATCTCGTCCAACAATAAAATCAATGCATGTATGCAGTGGATCTCGTCCACGTGTCAAACACTGACACAACAACTCCTGCATGTATATATCATAAAAGCATATGCAGGTAAATATGAGGATATCAAAGAATGTGTGTCCATCAATGCCACATCACAATCATGGAAACCTGGGTGTCTATCACCGACACCCGAAACATCATGAATACCCGTGTCGAGCATCGACACGTAAATCCTCATAACTCAGGCGCTTTCACCACGACTGGCCCTGACGTCATGTCCGTACATCACTCCGGTCGGTATCCCCACGATAACCGCCGAGTCCAAATACTATTACCGGTAGGTAGTGGTCCCTCTGTCAGGCTTATCGTCTACACCACGAAATCACCACTCGTCCCGGAGAACCATACCGGGTCCACCATGTACCCACAGACGGTGCCTCCCGCTCCTCGAATCGGGTATCACAAGCCAAATCTCAGAACCGAGAAATCACATGGTGGACGCACTGAAATATGATATCAAGAGAAACCGGGTTTTCAAACAATACATAGTTTTCTTGAAATACCCCCACGGTTCTCAAATCCATAAATCACATGAAATCCATATCTCAATGCGTAAATCCATGAAAACTGATATATGCAACATAAAACAACAATATGAGCATATTAAGGGAAAGCCGCTCTTTTAAATGAATCCAGCTTTAAAATATATCATGCGGTTCCTAAATCCTCCGAAAACAAGTGCAGCATCATATGAGGTGTATATGTAACTGTAGCAAGGTATTGTAAGTCTACGGTAGCGCCCCGGCCGTCATTCTGATGCCAAACGCGGAACAAAAACTTTTATAACTGGCGCTATCGCATACTATAACCCGGATCTTGCCATTAACGCTAAACTAACAAACTGTAAAGAGGTAGAAAGGCTATACCGATCGATCCGAGTCCTTCGGTCTTTAGCCATCATCCCATGCTCCTTTACGGCGACTCTGATCTCTTTGCTCCTCGTCGAGGTGGCACCACATCTACGGATCTTTAAACGGGCTCCCGTCTCTATACCGAGGCAACTCGGTCATCAAGTCTGCTAAAAGAGATGACCAAGATGACGTAGAGAACGAGTAGAATACTTTGTCTCAAACACTCTTTGGTTCTCATCACATGAGAAGGTAAGAGTGGAGGTTGAAGAAGATGCTAGGGTTTGGAAATGGTGAACTCAAGAAACACTAGTGAGCCAAAAGAAAACTAAACTCATAAACTTGTGTTCTATCATACTTCTCTTGTGAATAGATATGAGAGGATATATAATCAAAACCATAAAAAAATATCTAATAAAAATATCTCCTCAAATATCCAAACCCAAAACAAAACACATTTAATTCTTCATGACTCACTTAGTGACTCATTAGCATGAGTCACTAATGAACATGCTAGAATAATGTGTCATCCATAATGAGTCACCAAATAATCATTTAAACCAAAATAATTAATCCAAAAAGAAATGCATCATCTAAAATATTCTCGTAACGGATGATGAAAATACCCCTCACCTGTATATACATACATGTATCCGTATTCCGACCGAATACGAATACGAGAGACTAAAATATTCCGACTCAATATAATACATGGATCCGGCTTAAACCAAAGCCCACCAGTATTATCTGCCCGAAATATGACACGTGCATAAATGCACGTGCATTTTCCGAACCCTGCCATAAAACCATACGGCCTCTACAACGTTTTGCCCGAACTTGGGAAACTATCTGTGGGAGACTCTAATGACTCATCAGTACCCTGGCAGTGGATTTAACCACAAGCACGTCAGCGGCACTAGCAGTGCGAAACGGCTACCCATGTACTAACCTCAAAGGAAGCCGATGAGCGAACTCATCCTGGAACCCTACTGAGCTT
Source organism: Agapanthus africanus (assembly GCA_030015575.1). Lineage (NCBI taxonomy): Eukaryota > Viridiplantae > Streptophyta > Magnoliopsida > Asparagales > Amaryllidaceae > Agapanthus > Agapanthus africanus. Next base: position 209,295,758 of record JASDDO010000022.1, read on the forward strand.
AACAGTGACAATATACATACAGTCCGGTCCGTTCGTCTATGAGTATCGCATATCGGGCCTAGGGGGCTGGTGACGTCAGACCCCCAATAGCGGTTTAAATCGTGTCGGAGACAAGCCCTGAACACCCTGCGAAACTACTAGAATACTTACCAGTAATTCTCACCTGCCTTGGCCAAGGACTTGGTGTAATGGCGTTCCTAGACACAGCGTGATCTCACCCCCAATACCGGGAGAGACGAATCCCCTGCTGATCCGCTCACTTGCCTCCATGTGGCTCGGGACTGTACCTAAAAAAGACCTGTTTGCACGACTCCTTTGAGCCGTGGTAGGGTAGAAATCAAAGCACAGTGGGAACTCACACAAGAAAAATGACGACCTCAGGTCGATGAACTAACCTGTACACATGTCACCAGGGAACCGTTATCTGACGCTAGGTATAAATACCAACTAGCAGGTTCCCGGCGAGTCCTGTCCGGTGTACTCATAACCCAATGAGCACCTGTATACATCTTAGGTGATCCAACTGATACCGATGGCTTGTGAGACTGGCCACCGCCTCTCGTCTGAGTCTCGACTGTATACACTAGTCTACTCCGGAGTATCGATGCCCTGTCTCGAAAACTCCTATGACTAGGGACCACTATTAAGGATGTGCTTATAGACTACCCAACTCTCACGTATATGATCGCCATCATACTGTTGGTAGTCAAGCAAGATCCTAAGGGCTCTATCAACGTGTAATAGCGACCAGTCACCTGAACCTATACACGACTGATAAAGGCAAACCAGATAGCATACTATCATCTCGAGTAAGACTGTACTACCGGTATAGGTCCTCCCTCAATCATTGCAATCACGTACCTGCGATCCAATAATTGACTTTGAGGGAACTATATCCAACAATCTCCCACTTGCACTTAAGGCTAATTATTGCGATGTCGTATACTCACAGCCCGTGTGATACCGAACACCTAACTCCTCTACTAATCAGTTTCACAAAGCTCATTTGTAAAACTCTCGTGTTCGAGAAATAGCCTCAGTGAGTGGATTCGCCCTGATGTTTCTTTCTATGTCTCTCTTAATCTCAAGTTCGCGGAGAAAGCCATCTCCCGAATTGAGTAATACCTGTCTTAGAATATGTCCGGATATCTGATGGGACCTAGTTCATAAATGAACTCCAAATCCAAACTTCTTAGACTGTATCGATCACTGAAACAAATCAGTGTCCAGCACCATATCTCCCGCAGTATCCTCTTGGACCACCTGTCCATAATACTATCCCTCGTCAGAGGGAAAACTATAACTCTGACAATCACTCTGTCATCCATGTCACCTTTGGAAGCCTGGAATGATAACCGTCTCCCGAAGGAGGCTACCGTCATCAAATCCGTAGAACATTCACTTATGTTCTGAAACTGCTTCCTTATGTTTCTTCAGGATTAGATTAATATAAACTTATCGCATCTAGTGCAAAAACAATATCATGTGTGGTACTTGACATCTCATGATTGACTCAATTGCCTAAGCAAGTGATATACCAATCATGCGCATCCCTCTCCCCTTTAGTCTGTAAGACACCTTTAGAGAGGGTGACTCCATCACCTGCAGGTACACCACCATGCCAGGAGTCATCTATTCTAAAATACTATTAGAATACTGTCAAAGTACCAACATTCGGAAACTACCCAAATCTAGATCTAAAACCATAGATCTAGAAACCAGAATGTCTGATATTATATCCATAACCTTTGTGGAGAAACAACTGTGTGACGACCACAGTATAAACGATCGTAGTATAGGAATTTTACTTCCTACTCTGTGTATGTCATCCAAATACCAGGACATCACACCCTACTACCTTCTTAACAGATCCATCCCCTATTATGATGAAGTCAAAGCCATGACTGTCACATCAAAAATAGATGATCTATCTCCGCTATATCTGCTCTAGTCTATAAATAGACATAAGCTAATTGCCCACTATGATTCCGCTGCGCCCACTGACCACAACAACCCTCTGGCAGAATAATATATACGTGCACTTCTAAAGCTAGTTTAGAACGACGCTATACTTAACCTCCTGCCGGGTCTCATAGCCTGGAACAACAGTAGTGTCAAGTCTGGGTAAACAAGAACCTCCCTGTCACCGTCCTTGAGGCTACCGGAGTACCTCTCGGGTTCTGAGGTTACCCACCATATCTGCGGAGTGGCTAATGGAATGTCAAACCTGATTGAATCTTTAGGTCCTATTAAATTTTCCGTAATCGCTTGCGGTTCTGGAATCACTTCCAGTTCTACTATACTCCCACTATTGTTTTCTGAAAAAATCCATTTTACTAAAACTGTGGCAAGTCAAGAACAATATCACTATTGATCTTTCAGATGGTAGAAAATTAACCCTCGTCATAGCCTGGGCCAACCCACAAACTGCCATTACAGAAACGTGCCTTGAGTTATCCAGAGTCTAGTTTTAATCATAAGCCGGACAACTCCCCGTACCTTAACATCGTTAAGATATGAACCATTCTATATTCAATATAGAAACTTTAGCACTTATTTAATTAGAACCAGATTCAAATCATGCAGCTGTCTTCAGTGCATATCAATTTAATGGAGAGAGGCTAATCGGCATTACTCAACTTAGAAATACATCCAATTATGAGTAACCTGAAAGAGAAACAAGTTTCTCAAAACCATCACTATCAACTGAATACCAATCACAAGAATCTACATCTTCGATCTCTTTGAAGAATCCTGATACTTGCGACATCTGGTTCTCTACTTTATTCCTATACCCACAACTTCTCGAAACTTAGACCTTGTATTTCTACGAAACACTTGTCTAAAAACTAGAGAAGTCATAAGTAAACAGAACATAGTACGAGGACCAACCCCTTTGTCCTGATGGACACTAGACAGCATACAATACTCTGTATAAGTACGCTGAGTTGAATAACTCAAAACCTGTGCATCGTAGGTTGAAAACTGTACTTATGGTTAAGAACTACTCCGCTGTTCAATGCTCCTTACCCAATCGTCAACTGATATAGGTAAATGTCACGGACATAATTTCAAAAAGTTATATCTCACTTTATAAAAATAAATGTACAGATATATCATTTTGAAATTGGTGCACAACAACGGATACTCAAAACCAAATACATGCCGTCTGGCATAAACCCAGGCGATGTCCTCAAATATCACCAATTACAACGAATTCCGATATAATGAGGATGATCACCATTTTCCCAATAACCTACTCCCACTCATCATCTGTAAAACCATACAGATATGAAAATGAAACCTGGTAAATACATACCCTGGAGTAAGTATCTAATCGGAAAATCAGTTTTCCTTTTAACAATGCACAGTGAAACTGAAACATGAAAATGTTTCGTAGGGGTATCCTGGTATTCCTAGTAATGCCTCTTCCATAATCCAATTCATGATTATAACCGTATATTTCTTTGCCATCTCTCCAAATCCCTTTATTTGTCTTTAGTCGTTACCTTCTGTACACCATCGTTAGGCTAAATGGTTTTCTTCCTTCCCTACCGTTCGACACCAGCCTATGGTTTGGAAGAAGACTATCCAGTAAGCATAATAGGTGTACTCTCCTAAACCAAGGAGTACTCGCAACTTGAGAGAAAGTGATGATAAAAGACAACTGAATAATACCTTATTCTATTTCTCCCGAACTGGGGAAAAAAGCAAAGGTGAAATAGGAGTGGCGATGAAGTACGCGGTTTGGTCGTGAATGATAGCAGTCGCAATTTACTTTGCCCTCTTTCTAATCCCTTTATTTTGTCTTTAGTTATTACCTTCTGTACACACTATTTAGGCTATTTAGTTTTCTTCATTCCCTACCTTTCGGCACCTGCCTATGGTTTGGAAGAAGACTATCCAATAAGCGTAATAGGTGTACTCTCCTAAACTAAGGAGCTCTCGCAACCTGAGAGAAGGTGATAATAAAAGACAACTGAATAAACCAATTCTATTTCTCCTGGACCTGGATCCATCCTCGAAGAACTCCCTTCGAGTTCGTATATAACCATACAATGGATCTATCCAATGGAAGTGGATGTCCGTAGTAATACGGGGTGTTCTGAGAAATGCAAAGGGTAAAAGAAGGAGCGACAATGACTTATGCAACTTAAACAATCCAAAAGCCAGTATTTTAAGAAGGATTGGTCAACTTGGTCACTGAGTCATAGTCTATGGTCGGTCAAAGGTCGATGCCAAAGATTGAGAGAAAAGAAACACTCTGCGTGCACTCTAATCTAGATCAGAATGGTTATCACTTTATCTAATCAGGAAACCTCCCACTGTACTGTCAAATTCTTCTCCAAACCTGAAAGAAGAATCAATCGGGATCACCCGAAGAGTAAACCAACTCATCAGTGGGAATCGGGATCCAACTCTCATCGCATGATAACGTGAAGGAATCCACTCATGTTATCACACTCCATAAGGTATGCGCATACTTGGCAAGTTTCAGTTTCTTTAGAAACTCCCGATATGATTTTTGCCCCATGCTCTTATGACCTTGACGTAGGCCAAAATTCCATAAGTCACATGTCAAGTTCTACCCATCATTATCTTGTCAATTTGAACCCACCCGCACATGCCTCTGACGTTGGCCAAATGGCAGAACGACTGTCCCAAACCAACTCATCTATCTATGCAACAGATGAATACCCGGCAGCTACCAAACACTATGCCTTGGCATTTGGTCAAAATACATAGCTTGAATACTACTGAATACCTAAATGAAATGACGGAGGGCTATGGCTGGTTTTTGGCGAAAAACCTTTAACGTAATGAACTTGATCTCATTGAAGGAACCTGATAGCTTTTTATAAAATTATAGTGGCGAAAACCTTTGGTAAAGAGGTCACTCCCGGTGAAGGGATCTCGGCTCTTTCCTCGTGGAATGAGGTGCAGGATATTCCAACTGAATACCATGATGCAAAGCAACATGTAATCGACTATAGTGCAGTTATTACCCTGACGCAAACTTCTGTCCAAGGGGTCACTCCCGGTGAAGGGATCTCGGCTCTTGCCTCGTCGAATGAGGTGCAGGATATTCCAACTGAATACCACTGTGCAAAACAAAAGGAAACGTCTTTGTAATAACACTTTTTAAAACTATTCCAACAACATCCAAACAAATTTGTTTTCCTTTGCATTGATCAAAATCAACGCAGTCCCATCAATTAATCACACCAGAAAAGAACGAAAATAAAATGTACGTATATGCCATCCGCATTCGCCACTGGGTCCCGTCATCACCCGTTAGGTTACTTAACTAACGACAGAGCGGGGACTGGACTAGCACGGGTGTAAAACATATACAACATCTACTAGTATATATACCAATATACAATAATCGCTCCAGGCGTGATAATATACAACATTACAGAAAAGTAATAAGCATCACATAACAATACAGATAATCTGGGATCCCCGGGTTTCACAGAGCCGCTACTGAAACCCGAGGTTCCCCTGGTCGTGGGGATAGCCTGTGCAATGAAACCTAGACCCCTACGGGTGCGGCAAGTTACCCGCCAAAACCTGAAGCGAGGCAGCCCCCTACAGCAAAGTGAATGGACCACCCTGCACTTCACGGAATCCGGTAACTTGAGCACCCCTCCTTGGGTCAACATGTACCCCCTACGAGTGCGGCGAATAGTCTGCCAATTCTAGAGTGAGGCCCCTCTGCCTCTCAAAGCCATGAGATGCGGACCCGTTGCCCTCCAGAACCCGGCTATCCGTGCACTCCGTCGCGGGGTAAACCTAGTACATAAATGAAAAATATATACAACGGGTACATCGACCTTAGCCCGGTCTACCCCAAAAGAATATTATACAAACAGGCAGAGATGGCAGTCCACAAGTTGGACGCTCGTCCCGTAATATCAAATGTACAAATAAATTCAAACTACACTACCATTGCACACTGCTATCCACCACGACAAATCTGCAACATCACAGCACAGCACAGAACATCAACGCGAATGTCACGTTCGCAAACCCGTATAAAAGAACTATAGCAATTAGACGCAATTTACCGCTCGAATGACATTCACGGTCATAGATATTGTAAGTCCATGCTACCTCTCGCGGTACTTTCGGGCATGTGGAATTTGGTGAAAAACAATTTTCTAGAGGCGGTAACATGGACTCAAAGCCGGATCTTTGTTAAACATCTAACTAACAACCTAACTAAGAGTTGTTAACTACTAGGTTAGGGGGTTATACCTTTCTTTCTTGAACTCCTTCATCTTCAAGCCTCGATGGTTGTCCGGATCGGCTTCACCCCGTCGTCTCCTTGCGTCGAAGATCGATCCACCTCGAAAGCTTCTACCTTTGGCTTCTTCTTCGATCTTTGAAGAAACTAGTTCACTTGGTTTGCTAAACCTTGTGAACTAGAGTGAGTAGAGAAGAGTGTGTTGGGATTTTCTCTATGGTTCTTGGTTCTCAACACATGAGACAAGTGAACCATAGAATAATGAGAGGGAGAGCAAGAGGAAGAAGATGAGAGCTCAAGAACACAAGAGAGAGAATGAAAATGAAAGAAAATGAGAAAGACTTTTCTCTCTTGGCACTCATAATCCAAAGCCATCATAACCAATAATAGCAATCAAGTATTAGTGATGGTTTAAGCTACAATAGCCATATCATTTCATGCACTCATTTTGCACAAGAGAACAAGCAAGCAAAAGTCTTTGCCATGAAATGATAGCCATTGTCATCATGATGGTCAACTAGTCCAACCTAGTCAACCGGTCAACAAAGTCTACAAGTCAACAAAGTCAACCCCTCAACAACCATGTCACTATAATATTTAATTAATATTATTGTTAATTACATATCATATTCTCATTAGGTTTGAGCAAAAAGTCAATGGTCAACAGTCAACAACCCTAATGAGAATCCTCTGCCTCTGTCTCTCCGTCAACTGTGCATACACACCCGCATCCGCGTTCCGAGGAACACGAATACATACTGGATAAAACCAATCCCAAAACGTACACTAGGATCTGGCTTAAACCAAAGCCCGCTAGTGTTAACTGTCCGGACACTGTACGTGCACAAGTGCACGGATGTGACCGAACCCTGTCGCAAAACCATGCGACCTGTCGCAAAACCATGCGACCTCTAATCTTTTGCCAAAAGGCGAATAGCTTTCTGTGTGGGACTCTAAAGTCTCGACACTACGCTGGCAGTGGGTTTAACCACAGACCGCAAGCGGCACTAGCTGTGCGTAACGGTCCCCAGGTAGAAGCCGACAAGAAGACTGACGAGGTGAAACCCATCTGAACTCCTACTGAGCCTGAATGTGACAGTCTCCGTATAGTCCGGTCTGTTCGTCTGATACATCGCATGGCGGGCCTAGGGGGCGGTAAACGTCAGTCCTCTAATAGCGGTACAAGTCGTGTCGGAGTGAAGCTCAAAACACCCTGAGATAACACTGGAAGCCTACCAGTATATCTCGATTGCCCTGGCCAGGGACTACTCGTGTAATGGCTCTCCTAGACACAGCGCGATGTCAACCCCCAATACCGGGAGAGACGAATCCTGTCTAACCGTCACTGCCTCCAAGTGCTTCGGGACTGTACCCAACTACTACCTGTTTGCACGACTCCTTTGAGCCGTGGTAGGGTAGTAATCAAAGTACAGTGGGAACACACTCGAGGCGAAGTGACAGTGTCAAGCCAGCGGACTAAGCTGTACTCATGTCACCTGGGAACTGATAACTAGGTATAATACCAACCGGTCAGTTCCCGACGAGTCCTGTCCAGTGTACTCGTAACCTAACGAGCACCCATATACTATCTCCAGTACGACGTACTGATGGCTGTGGGACAGACCATCTCCCATACCGTGATGAGAAGCGCATATGCTAGTCTACTCCGGAGTATCGATGCCCTGTCTCGATAGTCCTGCTACTAGGGAACTGCATAAGGATGTGCTTATAGATTACCCAGCCCCCACTAGTGTGACTGCCATCACAACGCTGGTAATCAAGCAAAGATCCTAAGGGCTCCACTAATGTGTATAGGTGACATACTAAAATAAACACATGTACACATTGAAGTAGAAACAAACCAAGTAGCATACTACTATATTGAGCAAGATTGTTTATACAAGGTGAATATCCCAAGCTTCTATTAAGTAATATACAAACTAGTATGATACAGTAATGGCCTCTAGGGTATATACACTAACAATCTCCCACTTGCACTAAGGCCATGTACCGGCGTATCGAAGACCTATCATCTCGATCAGCCGCTCGAACTGAGTCTGGGGCAAGGCCTTGGTGAATGGATCTGCAGTGTTATCTTCTGAAGCGACCCTCCGAACCTCGATCTCCTGGCGATCCACGATCTCCCTGATCAGGTGATACCGCCTCAAGATGTGTCTGGATCTCTGATGGAACCTGGGTTCCTTCGCTAAAGCTATAGCCCCGTTGTTGTCGGAATACAGAGGTATTGGATCAACAATGGACGGAACCACCTGAAGTTCTTTCAAGAACTTCCTCATCCAGACAGCTTCTTTTGCGGCATCAGATGCAGCGATGTATTCCGCTTCCATCGTCGAGTCTGCAACGGTTTCCTGTTTGGAACTCTTCCAACACACCGCCCCTCCATTGAGGGTAAAGACAAAACCCGAAATGGACTTGGAATATCCTTGTCACTCTGGAAGCTGGAGTCAGTAAAGGCCTCGATCTGGAGGTCTTTTCCGCCATACACCAAGAACATCTCCTTAGTCCTTCTCAGGTACTTGAGAATGTTCTTTACCACTATCCAGTGTTTCTCCCCTGAGTTTGACTGATACCGGCTAACTACACTTAGTGCATAAGCTACATCCGGTCTGGTACACAACATCGCATACATTATAGAGCCTACCGCAGAAGCGTAGGGTATAATTGGCATGCGATCCCTTTCCAAATCAGTCTTGGGAGACATCTCTTTGGAGAGGGTGATCCCGTGACAAGCCGGTAGATTACCGCGCTTGGAATCTTCCATATTGAATCTTTTCAGTATGGTGTCGATGTACCAGGACTGTGAAAGTCCTAATATCCTCTTGGATCTATCACGATGGATCCGGATCCCTAGGATGTATGAGGCATCACCCAGGTCTTTCATGGAGAACCTGTGTGACAAGAACCCCTTGACAGATTGTAGCATAGGAATGTCATTTCCTATTAAGAGAATGTCATCCACGTATAAAACGAGGAATACTACAGTTCTCGCTACAAATCTACTATAGATGCATGGTTCATCTGGATTTTTGATAAAGCCAAATTCCTTGACCGTCTCATCAAAACAGATGTTCCAACTCCGCGATGCCTGCTTTAGTCCGTAAATGGACTTAAGCAATTTGCACACCTTTCCGCTGCTCCCACTCTGAATGAAACCCTCTGGCTAGTCCATATAGACACACTCCTCTAAACTTCCATTTAGAAAAGCGGTCTTTACATCCATCTTCCAAATCTCATAATCGTGGAAAGCAGCAATGGCAAGAAGGATCCGAATGGATTTCAGCATAGCTACTGGAGAAAAAGTCTCGTCATAGTCCAAACCAGGTCTTTGACAAAAACCCTTTGCAACCAGTCTAGCTTTATAGGTCTCAACCTGTCCATCTACACCAATCTTCCTTTTGAAGATCCACTTGCATCCTACGGGTTTTACCCCGTCTGGAGCAATGTCCAACGTCCATACTTTGTTGGTGTATATGGACTCCATTTCGGTCCGCATTGCATCCAGCCATTTTACCGAGTCGACGCTCTGAACGGCTTGCTGGAAGCTAGTAGGCTCATCATAATCTATGATGCAATCCTCTCTATCCCCGTCTATGAGAAAACCGTAGTATCTCTCGGGCGGATGAGACTGCCTACTACTTCTGCGGAGCGGCGTAGGAATGTCCTGTTCTTTTGAACCCTCTGGTTCCACTAAGCTTTCAGTAATAGCTCGTGGTTCTGGAATTTCTTCCAGTTCTACTATGCTCCCACTTATCTGGGTTTCCAAAAACTCAGTTTCCAAGAAGTAGGCATGAAGAGAAACAAAAACCTTTTGTTCCTCTTCGCAGTAGAAGAAATATCCCTTGGAGTTCTTTGGATATCCCATGAACTTACACTGTACTGAGCGTGCCTCGAGCTTGTCCGCATGCTGCTTTTTAACAAAAGCTGGACATCCCCATGTCTTAATATGCTTAAGATAGGGTCTCTTCCCACACCACATCTCATATGGTGTAGTAGGCACAGTCTTTGTTGGAACTCGGTTCAAAAGGTATGCAGCTGATTCTAGCGCATACCCCCAGAATGATAGCGGTAACTCAGCGTTACTCATCATGGACCGTACCATATCCAATAGGGTTCGGTTCCGTCTCTCCGATACACCGTTATGTTGTGGAGTGTACGGAGGAGTAAGCTGAGAGAGAATTCTGTTCTCTTTAATAGTCCAGAAACTCGGCACTCAAGTATTCTCCACCTCGATCCGATCTTAGAATCTTGATACTTTTGCCGGTTTGTTTTTCTACTTCATTCTTATATTCCTGGAACTTTCCAAAGGCTTCGGATTTATGTTTCATTAAGAAGACATAACCGTACCTTGAAAAGTCATCCGTAAAAGTAATGAAGTAAGAATAACCGCTTCGCGCATGTGTAGACATTGGACCGCACACGTCGCTGTGTACGAGTCCCAAGAGCTCGCTCGCTCTTACTCCGTGTCCAGTGAACGGAGTCTTTGTCATCTTTCCTTTGAGACAGGATTGACAAGTGTCATACGATTGATATTCGAACGGATTCAAATATCCTTCTGTATGTAACTTCGTCAACCTTCTCTCATTGATGTGACCTAGTCTACAATGCCATAAGAAAGTCTAATTTATTTCCGGTGACTTTCTTTTGTGTGTATTCTAGACATTGAAAATCTGTGGTTGGTTTAATACGTATATACCATTGCTTAATGTACCTGACCCAATCAAAACTTGATTAAGGTGAATGTTTACAACATTACTTACAAACGGAAATTCATAACCTTCTTTAGAAACCAAAGATACAGAAATGATATTACAAGTTGCATTGGGTACAAAAAAGCAATTACGTAAAACCAAAACTTGTCCATCTGACATTCCCAGGTGATAGTCCCCCATGGCCTTAGCATCCATGCTAGCTCCGTTTGCAACTTTGAGGGTCATGTCACCTGCCTTCAAAACCCTACGGTTTCTCAATGCCTGCAAAAAATTACAGATATGAGATCCTGATCCGGTATCCAATACCCAGAAAGTAGAGTTTATTGAAAGACAGTTTTCAATAACATACACACCTAAAGCTGAAGCCACAACCTGCTTCAATTCCTGTGTCCTGGCTTTCCAAGCCCTGCAATCATTCTTCCAGTGTCCTTTCTTATGACAATAGAAGCATTCTTCTTTATCCACTAGCTGCCCCGCTTTCTTTGTTGCTTTTGCTTTTCCCTTCGTATCCACTTTACTAACACCGTCCCTTAGTTTGGCGGGGGCTTTCTTCTTCTTTCCCTTGGCTTTCGCCTTGGACCTAGAAGAGGAAGATCCTCCTACAAACAAAGTGGATGTTTCCCTACCTTTCTGTAGGGTGCCCTCTGCACTCCTCAGCATGTTGAGGAGTTCTGAAAGTTCAACTTCTTTTTCTTGTAAGTTGAAGTTCAGGATAAACTGGGCGTAAGTGGAAGGAAGGGACTGGAGAATCAAGTCCGTATAGAGCTCGTTCTCTAACGTGGTCCCAAGTTCCGCGAGCTCCTCAATGAAGCCAATCATCTTAAGCACGTGTTCCGCTACCGATGATCCGATGGCCAACCTTGCCGAAAATAACTTCTTCGACACTTCGTATCTTGCGATACGAGATTGCTCTCCATACAGTTCTTTTGTATGGAGAAATATGGATTCGAGGTCCATATTCTCGTGCCTCCTCTGATGTTCGTTGTCCATAGAGGCAAGTACGAGGCACTTGGCCTTCGCGCTATCAATCTCCCAAGTCTTACGGATTTCCTTATCCGCGACGCTGGAGGTGGGACCTGGGACAGGGGGAGCTTTGGTGGTAAGAAGATACCCCAGCTTGTCGTAAGTGATTGCCATTTTGACATTCCTAAGCCAATCTTTATAGTTTGGCCCTGTCAGTATGTTTTTATCTAGAAGTAACTTAAGTCCAGTCATGTCGATTGGTCGTTGCAATTAGGAGAGAGAAGAAGAAACACTCAGCATGATGCTTTTGCAAGTTTAGAGTGGTTTTTAGTTTGTCTAAACAGGATGGCTCCCACTGTTTCTCGAATCCCTACTCAAACCAAAAAGGAAGAATTAGTCAGGATCAATCTCACCGTACAATACTTGCTTAACCGTTCGGCCAGGCTGGTGTAGATACTTCGAGGGAGGTTTTCCAACGCTTTCGCGAAGTTCCTTAATTTAAGAACCTCTTTTCCCTGGGGACGTAGCCCCGCTAACACCTTTCTAGACACCTACTAGGTTTATAGCATTGATCGTTAAGTGAGAAATTTCCCGAGGAGTAGCATATACTCACAGTAGGATCGGGATCCAAATATCATCGCGTGACGAAATTGAAGGAATCCTACCAGAATCATCACACTCCAAATGGTATGCAACACTAGCAAGTTTCAGTTCTTTTGAAACTCCCGATGTGGATTTTTGCCCCATGCTCTTATGACCTTGACTTTGGCCAACAAATCATAAGTCACATGTCAAGTTCTACCCGTCGTTCTCCAGGTTAATTTGAATCCATCCGTACCTACCCTAGACTTTGGCCAACAAGGCAGTACGACTGTTCCAAACCAACGCATCTATCTATGCTGCACATGAATACCCAATAGCTACCAATCACTATGCCTTGACTTTGGCCAACAAACATAGCTTGAATACTATTGACTATTCATGTGAAACGACGGAGGGATACGAATGGTTTTGGCGAAACTGTGAACGTAGAGAACTTGATATAATCGATGGAACGAGATAGCTTTTAAAAGGAGTGGCTCAAACTCCGCATTTCAAAAGTTTGTTTTGAAAAGAACCGAGTGGTTTTTCGAAAGTGTTCCAACGACTTTTACTTGGTTTATTTTCTTGCATTAGTTCTTTTAATGCGTGATATTCTTGCATTAGTTCTTTTAATGCGTCCCATCATTTAATCCTACCATTGCAGAAAACAACCAAAATATGACGTACGCTTATGCCATTTGCATTCGCCACGGGGCCCCATCATTACCCATTAGGTTACTTAACTAACGACAGAGCGGGGGCTGGGCTAGCGCGGCTGTAAAACATAAGCAACGCCTAAATAATATCATATATAGATATATTGCAATGATAGACATTTCAGATCACAGATGAACACATTGGATATACTAGGAACCCGCAATTCGTACGATCCTGTAACGAAAAGCAGATTACACGGTCGCGGTGAATAGCCAAAACCCTACCCAAGACCCCTACGGGTGCGGCAAACTACCCGCCAAGTACCCGAAGCGAAGCAACCTCCCTCAACTCCGTGAGTAGGCCACTCGGCACTTCGGCATACCCGGTAGTTTGTGCACCCCCTCCATGGGTCTATCCTAGGAGAAAAAACAGTAAAAAGAAATTATACAATGACAGCTACAACCCTGACCCGGTTGTGCGGCCATACAAATAATTATTACATCAATTTACAAATTTACATGAATTGAAAGAAAAGAAAACTCTCGTCTCACAACCCCCGGCTATTCACCCGCGACAATCCAATGAATTCATATACACATTCCAATGATATTACAGATCACAGATTTGTATAACCCCCACTAATCGACATATAGCGATTAGGAGACGTTCAATACAAATATCACATCACAGAAAAACCCGTCAGCTTAAGTCTTTTAGAAGTTCGATCAAAAATACGGATTTATAGGCCCCAAAGACAAAATTTTCGTTCTGGAAAATCTGGGCTGAAAAAACATATACCAAAATTCCCAAAATACCCCACTGAATATACTGTAGCAAAGAAAATCCAGAAAGGAGCCAATACGGCCGCGGAACCGCGGCAATAGCAAGCTATTGCCGCGTTTCCGCGGCGCTTTGATGAGATCAGAGGACCGTCTTTCTACAGTATACTCTAAAAACCCTGAGTCGATTTTTGAAGCATGATTTATTACTTTTACAGTACTTTGAAAATCGACAGCAAGCATGAATTTTTGGTGTATTTCGTGACTTTTTCTTTGATCGATCTTCTAGTTACTTTGCTAACATGTTAGATAGAGTTTAACTAGGCTCTGATACCACTGTAAGTCCATGCTACCTCTCCTGGTACTTTCGGGCATGCGGAATTTGGTGAAAAACAATTTTCTAGAGGCGGTAACATGGACTCAAAGCCGGATCTTTGTTAAACATCTAACTAACAACCTAACTAAGAGTTGTTAACTACTCGGTTAGGGGGTTATACCTTTCTTTCTTGAACTCCTTCGTCTTCAAGCCTCGATGGTTGTCCGGATCGGCTTCACCCCGTCATCTCCTTGTGCCGAAGATCGATCCACCTCGAAAGCTTCTACCTTTGGCTTCTTCTTCGATCTTTGAAGAAACTAGTTCACTTGGTTTGCTAAACCTTGTGAACTAGAGTGAGTAGAGAAGAGTGTGTTGGGATTTTCTCTATGGTTCTTGGTTCTCAACACATGAGACAAGTGAACCATAGACTAAAGAGAGGGAGAGCAAGAGGAAGAAGATGAGAGCTCAAGAACACAAGAGAGAGAATGAAAATGAAAGAAAATGAGAAAGACTTTTCTCTCTTGGCTCTCATAATCCAAAGCCATCATAACCAATAATAGCTATCAAGTATTAGTGATGGTTTAAGCTACAATAGCCATATCATTTCATGCACTCATTTTGCACAAGAGAACAAGCAAGCAAAAGTCTTTGCCATGAAATGATAGCCATTGTCATCATGATGGTCAACTAGTCCAACCTAGTCAACCGGTCAACAAAGTCTACAAGTCAACAAAGTCAACCCCTCAACAACCATGTCACTATAATACTTAATTAATATTATTGTTAATTCCATATCATATTCTCATTAGGGTTCAGCAAAAAGTCAATGGTCAACAGTCAACAGTCAACAACCCTAATGAGAATCCACTACCTCTGTCTCTCCGTCAACTGTGCATAGACACCCGCATCCGCGTTCCAAGGAACACGAATACATACTGGATAAAACCAATCCCAAAACGTACACTAGGATCTGGCTTAAACCAAAGCCCGCTAGTGTTAACTGTCCGGACATTGTACGTGCACAAGTGCACGGATGTGACCGAACCCTGTCGCAAAACCATGCGACCTGTCGCAAAACCATGCGACCTCTACTATTTTTCCTAAAGGCGAATAGCTTTCTGTGTGGGACTCTAAAGACTCGACACTACGCTAGCAGTGTGTTTAACCACAGACCGCTAGCGGCACTAGCTGTGCGTAACGGTCCCTAGGTAGAAGCCGACAAGAAGACTGACGAGGTGAAACCCATCTGAACTCCTACTGAGCCTGAATGTGACAGTCTCCGTATAGTCCGGTCTGTTCGTCTGATACATCGCATGGCGGGCCTAGGGGGGCGGTAAATGTCAGTCCTCTAATAGCGGTACAAGTCGTGTCGGAGTGAAGCTCAAAACACCCTGAGATAACACTGGAAGCCTACCAGTATATCTCGATTGCCCTGGCCAGGGACTACTTGTGTAATGGCTCTCCTAGACACAGCGCGATGTCAACCCCCAATACCGGGAGAGACGAATCCTGTCTAACCGTCACTGCCTCCAAGTGCTTCGGGACTGTACCCAACTACTACCTGTTTGCACGACTCCTTTGAGCCGTGGTAGGGTAGTAATCAAAGTACAGTGGGAACACACTCGAGGCGAAGTGACAGTGTCAAGTCAGCGGACTAAGCTGTACTCATGTCATCTGGGAACTGATAATTGACGATAGGTATAATACCAACCGGTCAGTTCCCGACGAGTCCTGTCCAGTGTACTCGTAACCTAATGAACACCCGTATACTATCTCCAGTACGACGTACTGATGGCTGTGGGACAGACCATCTCCCACACTGGGATGAGAAGCGCATACGCTAGTCTACTCCGGAGTATCGATGCCCTGTCTCGATAGTCCTGCGACTAGGGTCCTGCATAAGGATGTGCTATAGATTACCCAGCCCCCACTAGTGTGACTGCCATCACAACGCTGGTAATCAAGCAAAGATCCTAAGGGCTCCACTAATGTGTATAGGTGATATACTAAAATAAACACATGTACACATTGAAGTAGAAACAAACCAAGTAGCATACTACTATATTGAGCAAGATTGTTTATACAAGGTGAATATCCCAAGCTTCCATTAAGTAATATACAAACTAGTATGATACAGTAATGACCTCTAGGGCATATACACTAACAAATATAATGTAAGTACTGTAAACTAACAAGTTTAAAATTTCGATCGACAAAGCTTCTCGAAGTGGGCCCCACGTACATCTGCAGTACAGTAATAAAATCTGGGCCCAAAAGAAATATTCCAGAAACCACAATTTTCTATGTAGGAGGTTACTGTAGAAAAATTGAACTCTGGGGCTCCAAACCTGCGGCGGAACCGCGTCCAAACCATGGTTTGTGCGGCGGTTCCGCGGCAGTACTGTGGAGTCACAGAACCAAATTTCTACAGTATCCTTAGAAAATCCTGCTCGATTTTCTGAGATGCTCAAATTGATTTTTAGACCTGTTTAAAAATTCGACGGAAACTTTACACTGAAAATCGCGATTTCAGAAATTTCGTTCGATCGATATTTTAAACGCGTTAGAACAAGTTAGTAAAGTTTAATGGCGTGGCTCTGATACCATTGTAAGTCTACGGAAGCGTCCCGGCCGTCATTCTGACGCCAAACGAGGAACAAAAAATTTTATAACTGGCGCTATCGCATACTATAACCCGGATCTTGCCATTAACGCTAAACTAACAAACTGTAAAGAGGTAGAAAGGCTATACCGATCGATCTGAGTCCTTCGGTCTTTAGCCATCATCCTATGCTCCTTTGCGGTGACTCCGATCTCTTTGCTCCTCGTCGAGGTGGCACCACATCTACGGATCTTTAAACGGGCTCCCGCCTCTATACCGAGGCAACTCGGTCATCAAGTCTGCTAAAAGAGATGACCAAGATGAAGTAGAGAACGAGTAGAATACTTTGTCTCAAATACTCTTTGGTTCTCATCACATGAGAGGGTAAGAGTGGAGGTTGAAGAAGATGTTAGGGTTTGGAAATGGTGAACTCAAGAAACACTAGTGAGCCAAAAGAAAACTAAGCTCATAAACTTGTGTTCTATCATACTTCTCTTGTGAATAGATATGAGAGGATATATAATCAAAACCATAAACAAATATCTAATGAAAATATCTCCTCAAATATCCAAACCCAAAACAAAACACATTTAATTCTTCATGACTCACTTAGTGACTCATTAGCATGAGTCAATAATGAACATGCTAGAATAATCTGTCATCCATAATGAGTCACCATTTCCAAAACCAAATAATCATTTAAACCAAAATGATTAATCCAAAAAGAAATGCATCTTCTAAAATATTCTCGTAACGGATTACTAAAATACCCCTCACCTGTATATACATACCTGTATCCGTATTCCGACTGAATACGAATACGAGAGACTAAAATATTCCGACTCAATATAATACATGGATCCGGCTTAAACCAAAGCCCACCAGTATTATCTGCCCGAAATATGACACGTGCATAAATGCACGTGCATTTTCCGAACACTGCCATAAAACCATACGGCCTCTACAACATTTCTCCCGAACTTGGGAAACTATCTGTGGGGGACTCTAATGACTCATCAGTACCCCGGCAGTGGATTTAACCACAAGCACGTCTGCGGCACTAGCAGTGCGTAACGACTTCCCATGTACTGACCTCAAGGGAAGCCGATGAGCGAACTCATCCTGGAACCCTACTGAGCCTAACAGTGACAATATACATACAGTCCGGTCCGTTCGTCTATGAGTATCGCATATCGGGCCTAGAGGGATGGTGACGTCAGACCCCCAATAGCGGTATAAGTCGTGTCGGAGACAAGTCCTGAACACCTTGAGAAACTACTGGAATACTTATCAGTAATTATCACCTGCCTTGGTGTAATGGCTTTCCTAAACACAGCGCGATCTCACCCCCAATACCGGGAGAGACGAATCCCCTGCCTATCCGCTCACTTGCCTCCATGTGGCTCGGGACTGTACCCAAAAAAGAACTGTTTGCACGACTCCTTTGAGCCATGGTAGGGAAGAAATTAAAGCACAGTGGGAACTCACATGAGACAAATGACGACCTCAGGTCGATGAACTAACCTGTACATATGTCACCAGGGAACCGCTATCTGACGCTAGGTATAAATACCAACTAGCAGGTTCCCGGCGAGTCCTGTCCGGTGTACTCATAACCCAATGAGCACCTGTATACATCTTAGGTGATCCAACTGACACCAGTGGCTTGTGAGACCGGCTATCACCCCTCGTCGGGGTCTCGACTATATACACTAGTCTAGTTCGGAGTATCGATGCCCTGTCTCGAAAACTCCCACGACTTGGGACCACTACTAAAGATGTGCTTATAGACTACCCAACTCTCACGTATATGATCGCCATCATACTGTTGGTAGTCAAGCAAGATCCTAAGGGCTGCATCAACGTGTAATAGCGATCAGTCACCTGAACCTATACACGACTGATAAAGGCAAACCAAATAGCATACTATCATCTCGAGTAAGACTGTACTGCCGGTATAGGTCCTCCCTCAATCATTGCAATCACGTACCTGCGATCCAATAATTGACTTTGAGGGCACTATATCCAACAGGTATAAGTATCTACATGTAATCAAGTATGTATGATGTATTTCATAAGTGCAATGGCGCAATAATCAACTTCTCAATATCACATGTCAATGCAATACCACTTAGGGGTATATGCAACTATAACAAGATATGTGGGTACATGTCAGTATGTATGCATGATGTACATATAGCTGTAGCAAGTATGTGGGTATACATGTCAGTATATCATGCAACCTAGCATAGTTATGTGACAGTATATCATAGCATGATGTAGCAATTCTACTGTGTAAGTGACATAGCAATTATCGATGATGAAGTGTGTAAGCCGGCAATCTGTGTTAGTGTAACATACACATCATCGATAATGGTGTAGGTGTACTAGCACAGGTATAAGAAATGCAATGAGAATAGCATGAATGCAGCACAATTCATATAGTGAATCAAATGCTATAAGGTATACATATCAACAAGACCGAGTCGGTGAGTCTATCAATCGGCATCCAGCCTCACAACATCACGTATGGTACTATCCATCGTGCGGCATCCTCTAATCAAGGGTATGGATAAATCAACAGGTAAAAGTCATCGTGTATGATAATCTAACGTACAGCGGCATTAACAAATAGGGATTCTATCAACCTATACAACATCGAGGTACGGATCTAAGTCTCGTACGGCATATCACTCATTATGCAATCATTATCCATAAAAGTATATACCTATCTCTCAGGTCACATCCATGTCAATCTCGTATCAGGGGACCTACAAAGGTATCAACAATCACGTATCGACTCGAATCCATATAATGACATATCACACCAAGTCATCATATCACATTGTATACCCGTTCATCATATTAATATCTCACATCACAATTAAAGAACATCACACTTGTCCTCTTCCGAAATCGTACTTATCATGATTCACTTATCATTTCATGTTCTCCTAAACCAATATGTTCTCTAGTGTTCACTTCTATCATATTATCTAGTAAAACTTACAATCACATCAGTCGCATCTCATATCAGGATATAATAATCAACGATCTTTCAATCCAATATTTACAGGGGGCTATACGCCATCCACCCGACTTCCCCGGTAGATATAAATCTACTCACCTGCTAAACTCCTCGCTTAGCCGTAGTCGATACGCTTCGTCGTCTCGGAATCCACGCGAATGTACCTACAATCAATACGAATTCGCAAAGCTATTAACACCAAATTCCGAAATCCAAAATACGGCACGCGGTGCGCTCATAGGTTAGAACCTATAGCCTACATATGCAAAACAATCAACTATCCTTGTCGTTGACGTACAAACATCTAACGACCAAATACAACATCCAAACTCAAAACCAAGAATCCAAATACCGTAACATAGCCGAAACCCTAAATAGGGTCACTATACATGAAAACTGCCACAATAAAAACCCAATAATACCAATACGTGTTTACAAACACAATAAATGTCGTAGGTATTAATATTTACGTCATCTCCATTTTCATTTAAAACCCATGCCTAACTTTACCGAAAAGCTAGTAAGCAGTTATATCATTTTCTCTCAATTTAGCACAAGTCTAGAAATTTAACAATTCTAGAGATCGCAAATATCGCCAATTAGCATAACTAAGTTATCCAAACCATAACCATAATTTTAAACTTTCCCAAAAATGAGTTAGAAAAACCTAGTTTGCGATTAAGCTTAATAAGGCGATTAGGAAAAATAACAATTATCATTCTATCACAAGAATAAGTTTTCCAAATCTTCAATTTACATTCAACACTTCAACAAGTTTAAACCCTAGCTTGAAATTCTTTAAAATTATGATGAATGAATTAATCAAGAGTTTAAAGCTATAATTACCATTTAATTAACTAACTAAATGGTTTTAATACAACAATTAAACATTTAAGTTGAAATTATACCTCCTCAAGAACAACCCAAAGCAGCTAGATTCATCAACTTTTTCCTCCAAAAACCATGTTTTTCTTGAAGATCCAAGCAAGATTAGTGAAGGGAAATGATGGTTTAATTTTTATTTAGGAATTTGTGGATTTATTTTAGGATTTTTTATGAGTTTTTGATCTTGGAAATGAAGAATTTGAGCTAGGAAATTTTTTGGGACAGAATTGGAGAGGCTCGGCCATTAGTGTGGAGGGGGGGTAATTTTGTGAATTTTGTGAAGAAGTTTCAAGAAAAAAAAATAATAAATGCTTCAATAAATGCTATTTGCCACCTTTCTTTCTTTTCTTTTCTTTTTTAAATTAAATCCTTTTTCCCAAAAGAAAATCTAGATATTTAAAACGAAGATTCTAAACTCATTCTTATAATTAGATTAGCAAATATTCTCATAAGAAGTAATTTCCACAATTTACGTGTATAATTTACTACTTAAAATAATATTTTATTAGGGAAAAATTCTATTTGAACCAAAACTTCCCATATACCCCCAAAGCTCGCGCACTAGATTTATTTTAGCTAAACTAGGTGCCGGCAAGTTTATACGAAAGTTTGATCAAAATCGGGTTAAAACGGAAATTACCGACTATTTTACCCTAAAACGGAAAAATTCGCATAACGATTTCTAAAACGTTACATTTATTCTATCAGATGATCTATGGGTGATTTTATAATCACCGTTGGATTTTTGATCCATGGGTTCTCTGTTTTACAGAGAGGATCTTTTTAGTTTGAGAAAAATCAGGGAAATATTTCCCACATAGAATTTAATTCTATCAAATGGTTTAATTGGTGATATTTTATCACAATTG
Source organism: Agapanthus africanus (assembly GCA_030015575.1). Taxonomy (NCBI): domain Eukaryota; kingdom Viridiplantae; phylum Streptophyta; class Magnoliopsida; order Asparagales; family Amaryllidaceae; genus Agapanthus; species Agapanthus africanus. Next base: position 209,317,419 of record JASDDO010000022.1, read on the forward strand.
GATTTTAAATCTAAGATTCTTTGTTAGAGAAAGATCTTTCCATATTAGAAAGACCAGGGAAAATATTTCCCAAATAGAATTTAATTCTATTAGATAGTTTAAATGGTGATTTGTTATCACAATTAGATTTTAAATCCAAGATTCTCTGTTAGAGAAAAATCTTTCCATAATAGAAAGATCAGGGAAAATATTTCCCAAATAGAATTTAATTCTATTGCATAGAATTTAATTCTATCATATGGGAGTATTTTAAATTGGGGTGCTCACATGCTTTGCATGTGAGCGCTGCCAAAGAATGCGGCAAAAAAACTCACGTGTTTAACACGTGACCCCTAATGTGGAATTTAGCCTTTTTACTTTCAACGCTCATATGTTTTGCATATGAGCGCTCACGTGTTTTGCATATGAGCGCTCACGTGTTTAACACGTAAGACCTGTTTAGCCTTTGGTTATTTATGTTCGGCACTCATATGCTTTGTATATGAGCGCTCACGTGTTTAACATGTGAGGTCAGTTTGGCCTTTAGGTTTATTTTATCCAGCGCTCATATGCTTTGCATATGAGCACTCACGTGTTTAAAACGTGAGACTTGTTTGGCCTTTGGTTATTTATGTTCAGCGCTCATATGCTTTGCATATGAGTGCTCACGTGTTTAACACGTGAAGCCAGTTTGGCCTTTAGTTATTTATATTAAGCGCTCATATGCTTTGCATATTTGCGCTCACGCGTTTAATACATGAGGCCAGTTTGGGCCTTAGTTATTTGTTTTCAGCGCTTATATGCTTTTCATATAAGCTCCCACGTGTTTAACACGTGATGCCAAACTATGAGGACTCTTTTCCTCTTTCTTCTCTCCCCTTTTTTTATAAGGGAACAAATAGCTCTTTGCCAAAAAAAATTCCGCGAACAAATGCCCCCCACTATTTTTCCCACGTAAGTATGTACGTAAGTGAAGTAGTGCAGAGTTATGCATGGCCATGCAATTGATGGATTAGGAGACAAGTTTAGGATCCTTGTAGCCTAAGGCTTTTTTTATCTTCATGAGCCATAAGGGTCTCAAGAAGGTTCTTTATCCTATGAGTTTTGAGGATATCATAGGTGTGTATTCTCCCTAGAAATCGTAAGAATTTCTAAGTGTTCATCGCCTCCGTGAGTCGTAAGGATCTCACTCGGGTATTCTTTTTTTCCTTACGAGTCATGAGGTCCCGTAAGTAGCTTCTTCATTTCATTGGCGAATGTGGCCCATGGATGGTATACAAGAGTCGGTTTGGACCTCCTTGTAGGACAGCGATGGCTTAGGAAACAGGTTTAGATCTGTCGCCTAAGGATTTTCAACTTTATGCCGTGAGGGTCTCATAAAGATGTTTCTCCCTACGACTCGAGTGGATCTCGTAGGTGTATTTTCTCCTTAGGAGTCGTGAAGGCTCCTAAGTGTGTTTTCTCTTGAGAGTCGTACGGATATCACAAGAGACTTTTCTCCTTACGAGTTGATAGGACTCGCAAGTGGTTTTTCCTCCTCGTCCGTATGCGACTTTGGAGAATGTGGCCCGTGGATAGTATACAGGAGTCATTTTGGACCTACTTGTAGGGCAGCGATGACTTAGAAAACAGATTTAGATCTGTTTCCTAAGGCTTTTCAACATTTTGAGCCATGTGTATCTTATAAAGACTTTTCTCCCTACGAGTCAAGAGGATCTCGTAGGTGTATTTTCTCCTTAGGAGTCGTGAGGGCTCCTAAGTGTGTTTTCTCTTGAGAGTCGTAAGGATCTCACAAGAAACTTTTCTCCTTACGAGTCGAGAGGACTCGCAAGTGGTTTTTCCTCCTCGTCGGTATGCGACTTTAGAGAATGTGGCCCGTGGATAGTATACAAGAGTCATTTTAGACCTACTTGTAGGGCAGCGAAGGCTTAGAAAACAAGTTTAGATCTGTCGCCTAAGGCTTTCAACTTTATGAGCCTTGAGGGTCTCATAAAGACTTTTCTCCCTACGAGTCGAGAGGATCTCGTAGGTGTATTTTCTCCTTAGGAGTCGTGAGGGCTCCTAAGTGTGTTTTCTCTTGAGATTCAGGATCTCATAAGAGACTTTTCTCCTTACGAGTCGAGAGGACCCGCAAGTGGTTTTTCCTCCTCGTCGGTATGCGACTTTGGAGAATGTGGCCCGTGGATAGTATACAAGAGTCATTTTGGACCTACTTGTAGGGCCACAGTGCTTAAGAGACAGGTTGATATCCCCGTCGCCTAAGGCTTTTCACCTTCATGAGCCGTGAGGGTTTCATAAAGATGTTTTTCCCTACAAGTCAAGATGAGTCGAGTGGATCTCGCTGGTATATCCTAACGTGAAATATAAATAACCCCTATTCTTTACGATATGGGTTCGTTAGGTTTGTGGTACTAGGGTTTTAGTCTGTGGTACCGTCGCATTGACTGATGTATTCCTCGATATGCAGTCTTTAAGCTGCTGTTCGAGTAGCCCCGTGACTGTCGTGTCTCTGATCCCTTCTATGGTTGGACAAGACGTCTTCCAGTAATCTTCTTAGGCCATATTACCGTTGGAAGAGCAAACGTTAGGAATTTTCCATGACGCTTTTTACTTGAGGTTAGGCTCAATTTGTAGCCCCGATGAGTCATAACCACTCCGCACTGGTGTGGGATGATCTCCGATAGTCTTTTAAGCTTTATATGAGTTGCCGTCAAGACCCAAAGCTGGGAATATGCCGTCGCTTCATTTCTGTTTTGACGATGTCGTGCTGTTTCTTTGTTGAAGTAGGGTAGACATCTGTTGGACCTCTATGCTGTATGTATTGCAGTTGAAGTCTGGAGCTAGGATTATGCCATCAGCCCACGACTGTCATGTCTCTGATCCCTTCGGAGGCTGGACAAGATGTATTCAAGTAATCTCCTTAGGTTATATTGCTGTTAGAAGAGCAAGCGTTAGGAATTTGCCATGACGCTTTTTACTTGAGGTTAGGATCAATTTGGAGCCCCGATGAGTCATAACCGCACCCTTCTAAGGTGGGATGATCTTCAATGGTCTTTCGGGTTTTATATGAGTTGCCGTCAAGACTCGAAGATAGGAATATGCCGTCACTTCGTTTTTTTCTTTGACGATATCGCACCGATTCTTTGCTGAAGTAGGATAGACATCTGTAGGACCTCTATGCTGTATGTATTGAAATTGAAGTCCGGAGCTAGGAAAATGTCATTGCTCCAATTTCATTTGATGGTTGCGTCTGCATCCTGCTGAAATGAGGGGGGAACGTCGAGATAGTCTCTGAGTTGTATATGAACCGTCAAGACTTGGAGCTAGGATTTTGTCGTGACTCCATTTTTACTTTGACCCTTGGGTCTTTTGTTGATGTTGCATCTGCATCCTACTAGCATGAGAAGCACGTCGAGCTGGAGTTAGGATTTTGCCGTCACTTCTTTTTGATTTGGCTCCTTGGAGCCTTTGTTGACGTCGCATCTGCACCGAGAAGGAACGTCGAGCTGGAGCTGGGATTTTGCCATTACTCCTTTTTTGTTTGACCCTTGGCCGTCACTCCTTTTTGATTTGGCTCCTTGGAGCCTTTGTTGACGTCGCATATGCACCGAGAAGGAACGTCAAGCTGGAGCTGGAATTTTGCCATCACTCTTTATTTGGTTTTGGCCCTTGGGTCTTTTGTTGACGTTGCGTTTGCACTGAGAAGGAATGTCGAACTGGAGCTAGGAATATGTCGTTGCTCTACTTTATTTGTTGGTGTCATACCGATTCTTTGCTGAAATTGGGTAGACATCCAAATGACCTTTATGCTGTATGTATCGCCATCAAGGTCCGGAGCTAGGAATATACCATTGCTCTACTTTCATTTGACAGTTACGCCCGCACCCTGCAGGAATGAGGAAAACGTCGAGCTGGAACTAGGATTTTTGCCATCACTCCACTTTTGTTTACTAACGTTGTGTTTGCACCGAAAAGGAACGTCGAGTTGAAGCTGGGATTTTTCCATTACTCCTTTTTGATTTAGCTCCTTAGAGCTTTGCTGACGTCACGTCTGCACCTTGTTGGAATGAGAAGAGCGTCGAGCTGATCTTTAGGCTGTAGATGTTGCTATCAAGATCTGGCTCTCCTTTTAACAGAGCCCGGTGGGAAAATATGGTTCCCTTTTTTTCATTTGTGCCCATGGATCGTATACAAGAGTCAATATGGACATATTTGCAGGGCAGAGGAAATTTTATTTTCATTTTTTATTATATATATTTTTTATTTTTCAGCGATTATTTATCATTTCAGCTTTTTATATCGCGAAAGTCGCGATTGCCCAATCATTTCGGCAATTTTTTTTATATTTTTACTCGCTGCTTTTTATTGTGAGTTACCCAAACATTTCGGCTGTTTTTATATGAATATTTTTTTGTTCACTGATTTTTATTACGAGTCAGGAACTTGAGGTCTGATCCTAATCTTGGCATCAGCATCGCTGCAACTGGAATATTACCAGGAGCGAATCATCATTTGCCGTGAAAGGACCTGAAGTTTAACAGCTGTTTAGGCATCAGCATCGCTACGACTGGAATATTGCCAGGAGTGACTAATCATTTGCCTTTATTGATTTGAACAAAGGTGGCATAGCAAACAGGGTTAGGATCCTGTCGACTAAGGCTTTTTGACTTTATGAGCCGTAAGGGTCTCATAAAGGTATTTCTCACTACGAATCGTGAGGATCTCATAGGTGTATTTTCTCCTTAGGAATCTTGGGGATTCCTAAGTGTGTTGCTCCTTTGTGAGTCGTAAGGATCTCACGCAGGCTTTTTTTTAAAGGTCGAGAGGACCTTGCAAGTGCACATGAATTTTTTTATTTTACGAGTTTGCGTCCTTTTCGGATTTTCACAAACTCGTCGGCGGTCCTACTGTTTTTACTCACGGTGCCCTTTCGGGTTTTCATCCATACCCATTTTGCTTGTGGACATACATTTTTTTTAAACGAAATTGCGCCCTTTCGGATTTTCACAAACTCACCGGCAGTCCTGCTGTTTTTACTCACGGCATCCTTTCGGGTTTTCATCCGTGCCCATTTCGCTTTTTGACATACCATTTTTTTAAATTTTTTTGGCGAGCGATGGAACTCTCGAAAGTAGTTTCTTTGCAGGTGACCCATCTATTTACCGGTGGGACTTAAGGGTGGTTTCACCACAGGAGTAGCTATATAGCCGGTAGGACTTGAGTTGCAGCCTTTGCCGCTAGGACTTCGGTTGCAATATAGATCTCAAAAGAGCATATCGCTGTATTTGGGGTGATGCGCCAGTTTAGGGACATTCCGGTCCATTATCACCATGTTTGAGGCGAATTTTTAGTTTAAGGACTTTTCGGTCCAGCATTCCTATTTTGGGGACGAATATTAGTTTAAGGACGTTTCGGTCCATTATCGCCATGTTTGAGGCAGGCGACGCGCCGTGTTTAGGGACGTTTCGGTCCATCATTCCCGTCTTTTGGCGGAACGTGTTGGTTTAGGGACGTTTCGGTCCACTTTATCATTCGGTCGGAGAGTTGCAAAACTCATCCCTTCCAACTCTTGTTTACTAAGGCGCTGCTGCATATCCTTTGTTTGCATGGACACTTCACGCCTTAGACTATCTTCACCTTCTTAGACTGCTTCATCTATCATCGTGCCAATCAGGTAGTTTTGCTGGAAGTACCGGGCATTTTACACGGCACCTGCCCCCTGCTCATCAATGTCGCTTTCCAATATCGATGGAGCATCTTCTTCATATAAGAAGAAACAAGGTATCATGTCATTCTTTCGGCTGAGTCTTCTTCTTCCTTGGAAGAATGAACTTGACTTGTGGGTTTTTCCCCTCATCGTCTGATTCGGAGTGAGACATGGATTTCACATCCTTCCCATGTTTTTTTGTTTCAAGTGGGATATTCCACTTGATTGCAGGACCCGTTTTTAGGTCCCTTGATATCCTTTCTGTTTTTTAAGAAGAAGGGATCATCCCACGTAGAGATTTTTCCGCCAGTGAGAAATACACCCTTGTGTATATCTCGGGGGGAGCGAGTACCCACGCCGTCGCTATGTTGGCAACAGGTTGCTTCAGAGCCGCTCATTTTTTGTTGAGCGTTGGCGACAAACTCCACCTTGCCTCCCCTTTTCATTTATCTTCATTGGATGTTGAAGGGTCTTGACCCATCTGATCCAATCGAGTCATTTTACCCATAAACTCTTGGAAGGTCGTCGTCTTGAAAAGGTCCATAAATGGGAACACCTTTGAATTTGGGTCAAGGATGGTTATGAACATTCCCACGGCTGCAGTCTTGTCGATGTGTTGCTCGCATTTTGACCAGAAATTTCGCCATCGGGTAACATATTGAACCCATGTTTCATTCAGTCCAACCCTTTCGTTGACCAACGCCGCTACGGTAGTGTGTTCATTCTCACTAGAGAATCTCTGACAGAAGAGCATATCCATCTCGTCGAAGGTCTTCACGGAATCATTTGGGAGTTCCGCATACCATTCGAAGGCGATGCCCGCCAGACTACTGACGAACTGTCAGAGGAGCATTATATCATTTCCTCCAATATTGACGCATATGGATTTAAATCACGCAATGTGCTGGCGAGGATTCCCAGTTCCTTTATACATGTGGAACGTTAGAAGTGTGTACTCTGGCAGTTATTGTATTTGATCGTACCAGGCCGGATATGGTCGACCAGTCTTGATTGACCTGTTTGCAGCTTCACTAAGTAGTGACCTTTGATTTGCTGAGCGATATAGTCGTCCAGCTTTGCTTTTGGAATCATTTCCTCTTCGGTCGTTGATGAGACTTGCAGAAGATTTGAAATGGCACCCTTGTCTTTAAGGGCAACTACCGGCAGTTCATCTGCCAGTGGTTCCGATTGAACCATCATTCCATCCATATTCTGAAGCAGAAGGGCCATCTGGGCCATTTTAGCAGGCATCCCTGCCGCTTCTTCATCTCTCTTTTTGAGAGCGCGTTTTAGTAAATCAATATCCGACTCCTTCTCTTCTCTTTCTTCGGGTGCGTCCTCGGGATTTTCCTTAGGCGATGGATTAGCGAGTGTTGTCGCCTGAGCAAGTATCTCATATAGCTTTTCATGTCGCAGCTGAGCTTTTGTGTCACGCCCCGCTTCCCAGTATACGGGCAGAGGACGCGACGAGGCCGCTGCGTATTTACTCAGAAGTAAATACACTAAGCGTAACTAAGCAATATAAAAGAAATATACACAAGAGACAAATGTAATAAAAACAAAAAATTTATTTATTCACATTCTTTTGTATAATGCATGAAAAGTAAATACAACTGAATAAAAAGCAATGCATAAACAATGGCATAACAGAAATGAAAGTACTGAATGGAAAGTGTACAATGACTAGAGCTCGGGGTCTTCGCTGAACTGGTCCAAGTCTTCACTCGTGGGCTCGATCTCTGACGTGTCCAAATCACCTGACGACATTCAAAGAAGAAAGAAAGAGAATGTCGTCAATGAACATGTCGCTCGGTAAGTCCTAAAGATAAGAGGAAAGTAGAATAGAAAGAATAAGAAGGTATCTTTTAAAACTGTATTATATTGTTGTAATGTTGCATTAACGCTGTTGTTTGTAGCTTGGTACAGAAGGATGTCAGTGTATAGGAGAGGAGTCTCGTTAGACCAGAGACTACGGTGAACTGAATATAGAGTACAAGGCTCCGTTAGAAGGCTCGGAACAACGGAAATTGGATTCATGTTAGGTGTCTTAAATTTTGCAGTCCCGTGCCACTTTTAACACCTTCCGTACCAGTCTACCCCTTAAACCCCGTAGTGTTTTGATTGTATTGTATTGTAAACTGTATACATTGTATAATTGGATGACTGACCGAAACCATGATATCTGTAACGGATGTAACCGTAGAATCATGTAAATGGATGTAAACTGGAGATCATGTAAATGGAATGTATATCCATGCTTCGGTTCAGTCAAGTTGTATAAGTTGATAGTTGGATTCATGGATTCATGTTGGATTGTAATATTGTAGATTGTAGATTGTAGATATCGTAAATTATAGATTGTAGATTGTAGATTGTACTTGAATCATATTCAAGTCAGATTATAATGAGACTCAAACTGAGTCAGACAATTAGAAAGGTAAATTGAAGTCCTGATAGTTTTGATGTTATCGGTAACCGCTGCACATGGGCGGCAGGATTTGTGTCTTTTTCAAAGACGATTACCGTATTGATAACACCGTTGTTCAGTTGTCTACCTTAGGTAGGCAAGCACACACTTCTCCAGCTCCCTGAGGCTCAAGAGATTGGTCCCGCTTAAACCTATATTTACTAGGGTCCTTATTGTAATTTATAGAACTTGAAGGGGTTTTATGTAAAAATACATTTATATACTTTTCAAAATACACCCCAAGTATTTATTAATCATCTTTAGAGTTGTAATGAATGTAGATATTATATCGTGATATTTCTAGTGAAAATATCCTATTTTCATAATAAATGGTATTTATCGGTAATATTGGTTTTGTATGGAATTCATAGTATTTTAGTGTAAAATGATTCTTGTGACATTTTTAGAAAAAGTGGAATATTTATAATAATTCAAAATAGATATTTTTATGTTACATATACATATATTTATATGAAAATAATTTTAGTATATATATAATATTCTAGAAATCTCGTTTTCTTAAGATATCGTATTTTAAATCTTTCGAGACCGAATGCTCATTGCGGAGGTCTGCATCCCGCACTACTAAGCCCGAGGATGTGCAATAATCCGGACCATCCCGAACGGGTTCCCAAAATGGGTTGTAGCGGCGCTTTGCAAAGATTTGTGTAAAATACTAATCATTAAGAAAAACGGTTTTATTAATTATGGTATTTATTTGTAAAGGTGTCGATTTCCTGTATTCTATGTTCTAGGGTCTCCTAAATTAACTATACTGCTCTTAACAGGTCCAAAGCGACAAGTTGTGAGATATCTCTCAAATCACTTCTTCACCGCCAATTGTGGCCAGGTAAGTACAAGTGAAGAAAGGAGGGATCCGCACACGAATCACCGTGAGACGGGCCTTTTAAAGTTACCTTTCTCACTTGTCTAGCCTAGGCACCATAAAGTTAGGTTTAGATAAACGACTGAATGCCCACAACCTTCCTCTGTCCTAATGAGAGCGACAGTCCTTAATTGGCTGAGTCTAGATATTTTTATTATTAGCTCAAAGATTATTTATTTGTAAAGATTTCAATTTCCCGTATTCTATGTTCCCGAGGGTATCGTGCTATGTTGCATATGAGTGTGTGAGGGGGTAGGTCGTTACCTCAAGATCTACTTAAAGGTATAGCAAGTTTAATGAAGTTAAATGTATAATTGAAACAATGTGGTATTTAAATAAAAAATACGATAAAGTGAAATAGCCATCATTTTATGAAATGAAACTTGATCAATTTGGTTGATTAGTGTTTAATAGTCAACATGAGGGAGTTTAAGCATAATTGTATTAACGAGAAGTGAAGTTTTATAAGAAAACCGAATCGGAAATCGGATTTGTTCCAATTCCGTCAGGTTTTGTAAATCCGTATTTTTAGAATGGAAAAGAAAGTTAGAAATGGGACTTACGGGTTTTGGACATCTAGAAGAGGGAGATTGAACGGTAGGAGTCGCCGGTGCGTTGTTTCGTAGCCGGGAGCTCCTAGGATGATCGCCAGAAGTTCGCCGGAAATTTCGTCGTTGCTTCGCTTCGTGCTCGTTTTCAATGTACACAAGTTTTCTTGAGAATTTTAGAGAGTTGGCTCAGAGTTTTGGGATGAGAGGGTAGAGGGTAGGGGTGTATTTATAGGGTTAGGCTAGGGTTAGGATAGATGTAGGGTTTTAATTTTAAAAAATGTAAAAATACATTAAAAATTCATTAAAAATAGAGTAAATGGGGAATTCAACAGTCTTTGGAACCGATCTAAATAAATGGAGTATGCAGGGGTGTTGATAAGAGGAAAAGTCATATTTTCCCTGTTGGGGACTCGGCCGTCGGCGCCGGCCCGAGACGGCCGGTCTGCCTGCCGAGTCTGGCCGAGTCAGGGCATGGGAAGGTGGAGGGTCTCGAGGTGTAGGCTCTGGTGCATTTACATTTGTGGGTGTAGTGGAAAAATTGGGAGTTATCTTGTGTGGACTGTTGGGCTTCTATAAAATTTTAAAACAAATAAATATTAAAAATAATGTGGGGTATGGGATTTGAACTCTGATGGCTTGGTTCAGCAGTGCAAGGTATTACCAATGAGCTACAAGCTCCTTCTTATAATTATAGAGTTATTTAATTACTTAAAGTAGTTACAGAAAATGTAAATACCCTAAGTATACATTAATTTTCAAGAAAATTTTTGTACACTAAAAATGGAGTTGTTACATTCTTTTAACTTGTAATTAAAAAGAAAAATAATTACTTATATCTTGTGCTCATGCTAAAATACCCCTTTCTGGTTTTGAAAAAATTGCACAGAAAGTTGTACAGGGAATTTGGGGTTGTTACATTCTACCCTCCTAAAAAAATTTCGTCCTCGAAATTTGTAAAAGGAAAATGTAACAAATTCAAGGAAAGTTTGGTGACCGGAGTACTGACAGTGTGTGAAAAAATAACAAGGTGGTGCAAGGGTTTTAAAAATGTGAAAAAGGCTTACCGATATTACCTTGATCTACAGTCTCGGCTTCTACGGCTGCTAATGTGAAAGTCTGTCGCTGTGGTACATTCCTTCTAACTGGAGGCACATTCTATCTTTGGGGCCTAATTCTCTGCCCTCTAGGCATGTCCCTCATTGCCTGATGGAATTGGCGAGTAAGCTGTGCAGGTGGTGGAGCAGGTAGTGCATAACGAGGTGCAGGAGCCTGGATAGCTGGCCGCTGCGGGTAGTTGGTGGGTATGTGAGCTGGATGGCTATTATAAGGACAGTTCCCAATTCCGTGGTTGGATGTGCCACAAAGTAGACACAGGCCTTTTGCGCGCCTATAGTCCTTCCACAAGTGTCCCTTTCTATGGCAGTAGTGGCTAATTTCTTCAATTCTCCTAGGTTCAAACGATGGCCTGGAAGAGGCTCCTCTTGCTATTTGAGTGGCAGGACGTTTCAAACCGGCAGATTGAGGTCTGCCCCTCGCCTTTATCACTATCTCATAACTACGGGCAGCTTCCAAAGCATCCTCATGAGTTGGGAATTTCCCTGTGGCTAGTGCAGCCTGGATTTCCATGTCCAAACCTTGTTGAAATGGACGGGCTCTGATCTCATCCGTCGGTATGAGGTGTGCCGCAAATCTGTTACGGTTTTGTGTTAGCTGTGTAGTATGTGATATCTAAAAATTTGAAATATTGTGACATATCTTACCGACTGAGCATGGTGAACTTAGCGTCATACTCATCTACCGATTTGATCCACATCGAACCTTGTTGCAGATGAATAAACTGCTGTTCTATGTCAAACCTGGCAGTCATAGGGAAGTACTTCGCATCGAACTTATCGCGGAAAGTCTTCCATTTAAAGGGCTGTTCAAGATGGCTTTCTTCCTCCTTCCACCAGTTTCTTGCATTGTCCGTGAGCTGTAATTTTGCCACACGAACCCAAGCTATATCTGGCACTTGTGCTGCTGCCAGATCATCCTCGATACTTTTAACCCATTCCTCAGCTTCCAGTGGGCCCCCCTTTCCTGAGAACTGTTTGGGATGTAAAGCTCTGAATTGCTTCACCCCAGGTGCTTCAGCCTCGGGACGGTTCAAGAGCCGCTGATGTCCCTCTAGGAGGCTGCGGATTGCCTCAAGAAGAACCGTTTGCTCGGTGGGTGGAGCAGGAACAGTAGGTACGATTGGTATTGGAGGTGGAGTGTTGTTGAAGTTGGTGCTGGTGTTGTTTAGGGAAATCATAACCTTGAAGAAAAATTTTGGTTAGGACAGATTCAAGTACATGAAATGATAAGATTCAAGGAACATGATTGTAAAGAATGTTTTAGTTGCTGGTTCTTGTGTTTTATATTGCTTAGGGTTCCATATAGCTCTGACCTGCATGGGCCACCAACAAAACCTGTCACGCTCCGCTTCCCAATATACGGGCAGAGGACATGACGAGGCCGCTACGTATTTACTCAGAAGTAAATACGCTAAGCGTAACTAAGCAATATAAAAGAAATATACACAAGAGACAAATGTAATAAAAACCGCAACTTTATTTATTCACATTCTTTTGTACAATGCATGAAAAGTAAATACAACTGAATAAAAAGCAAAGCCTAAACAATGGCATAACAGAAATGAAAGTACTGAATGGAAAGTGTACAATGACTAGAGCTCGGGGTCTTCGCTGAACTGGTCCAAGTCTTCACTCGTGGGCTCGATCTCTGACGTGTCCAAATCACCTGACGACATTCAAAGAAGAAAGAAAGAGAATGTCGTCAGCGAACAGGTCGCTCGAAAAGTCCCAAAGAAAAGAGGAAGGTAGAATAGACAGAATAAGAAGGTATCTTTTAACGTTGTATTATATTGTTGTAATATTGTATTAACGCTGTTGTTTGTATCTTGGTACAGAAGGATGCCAGTGTATACGAGAGGAGTCTCGTTAGACCAGAGACTACGGTGAACTGAATATAGAGTACAAGGCTCCATTAGAAGGCCCGGAACAACGGCAATTGGATTCTTGTTAGGTGTCTTAAATCTTGTAGTCTCGTGCCACTTTTAACACCTTCCGTACCAGTCTACCCCTTAAACCCCGTAGTGTTTTGATTGTATTGTATTGTAAACTGTATAGATTGTATAATTGGATGACTGACCGAAACAATGATATCTGTAATGGATGTAACCGTAGAATCATGTAAATGGATGTAAACAGGAGATCATGTAAATGGAATGTATATCCATGGTTCGGTTCAGTCAAGTTGTATAGGTTGATAGTTGGATTCATGGATTCATGGATTCATCTTGGATTGTAATATTGTAGATTGTAGATTGTAGATTGTAAATTGTAAATTATAGATTGTAGATTGTAGATTGTACTTGAATCATATTCAAGTCAAATTATAATAAGACTCAAACTGAGTCAGACAATTAGAAAGGTAAATTGAAATCCTGAGAGTTTTGATGTTATCGGTAACCGCTGCACATGGGCAGCAGGATTTGTGTCTTTTTCAAAGACAATTACCGTATTGATAACACCGTTGTTAAGTTGTCTACCTTAGATAGGCAAGCACCCACTTCTCCGGCTCCCTGAGGCTCAAGAGATTGGGCCCGCTTAAACCTATATTTACTAGGGTCCATATTGTAATTTATAGAACTTGAGGGGGTTTTATGTAAAAACACTTTTATATACTTTTCAAAATACACCCCAAGTATTTATTAATCGTATTTAAATTTGTAATGAATGTAGATTTTATATTGTGATATTTCTAGTGAAAATATCCTATTTTCATAATAAATGGTATTTATTGGTAATATTGGTTTTGTATGGAATTCATGGTATTTTAGTGTAAAATTATTCTTATGACATTTTTAGAAAAGTGGAATATTTGTAATAATTCAAAATAGATATTTTTATGTTACATATACATATATTTATATGAAAATAATTTTAGTATATGTACTATACTAGAAATCTCGTTTTCTTAAGATGTCGTATTTTAAATCTTTCGAGACCGAATGCTCCTTGCGAAGGTCTGCATCTCGCACTATTAAGATCGAGGATGTGCGATAATCCGCACCATCCCGAACGGGTTCCCCAAATGGGTTGTAGCGGCGCTTTGCAAAGATTTGTGTAAAATACTAATCATTAAGAAAAACGGTTTTATTATTTATGGTATTTATTTGTAAAGGTGTCGATTTCCCGTATTCTATGTTCTAGGGTCTCCTAAGTTAACTATACTGCTTCTAACCGGTCCAAAGCGACAAGTTGTGAGATATCCCTCAAATCGCCTCTTCACCACCAATTGTGGCCAGATAAGTACATGTGAAGAAAGGAGGGATCCGCTCATGACTCACCGTGAGACGGGCCTTTTAAAGTTACCTTTCTCACTTTTCTAGCCTAGGCACCACAAAGTCAGTTTAGATAAACGACTGAATGCCCATAACCTTCCTCTGTCCTAATGAGCGCGACAGTCCTTAATTGGCTGAGTCAAGATATTTTTATTATTAGCTCAAAGGTTATTTGTTTGTAAAGATTTCGATTTCCCGTATTCTATGTTCCCGAGGGTATCGTGCTATGTTGCATATGAGTGTGTGAGGAGGTAGGTCGTTACCTCGTGATCTACTTAAAGGTATAGCAAGTTTAATGAAGTTAAATGTATAAATGAAACAATGTGGTATTTTAATGAAAAATACGATAAAGTGAAATAGCCATCATTTTATGAAATGAAACTTGATCAATTTGGTTGATTAGTGTTTAATAGTCAACATGAGAGAGTTTAAGCATAATTGTATTAACGAGAAGTGAAGTTTTATAAGAAAACCGAATCGGAAATCAGATTTGTTCCAATTCCGTCGGGTTTTGTAAATCCGTATTTTTAGAATGGAAAAGAAAATTAGAAATGGGACGGATTTTGGACAACTAGAAGAGGGAGATTGAACGGGAGGAGTCGCAGGTGCGTCATTTCGTCGCCGGGAGCTCCTAGGATGATCGCCAGATGTTCGCCGGAAATTTCGTCGTAGTTTCGCTTCGTGCTCGTTTTCAAAGTACACAAGTTTTCTTGAGAATTTTAGAGAGTTGGCTCAGAGTTTTGGGGTGAGAGGGTAGAGGGTAGGGGTGTATTTATAGGGTTAGGATAGATGTAGGGTTTTAATTTTAAAAAATGTAAAAATACATTAAAAATTCAATAAAAATAGAGTAAATGGGGAATTCAACGGTCTCTGGAACCGATCTAAATAAATGGAGTATGCAGGGGTGTTGAGAAGAGGAAAAGTCACATTTCCCTGTTGGGGACTCGGCCGTCCGGCCGGCAGCTTCGGCCCGAGTCGGCCGGTCCGCCGGCCGACTCGGCCGAGTTGGGCCGAGTCAGGGCATGGGGAGGTGGGGGTCTCGAGGTGTAGGCTCTGGTGCATTTACATTTGTGGGTGTAGTGGAAAAATTGGGAGTTATCTTGTGTGGACTGTTGGGCTTCTATAAAAAAAATTTAAAAAAATATTAATCATTATGTGGGGCATGGGATTTGAACTCTGGTGGCTTGGTTCAGCAGTGCAAGGTATTACCAATGAGCTACAAGCTCCTTCTTGTAATTATGGAGTTATTTGATTACTTAAAGTAGTTACAGAAAATATAAATACCCCAAGTATACATTAATTTTCAAGCAAATTTTTGTACATTATTAATGGAGTTGTTACATTCTTTTAACTTGTAATTAAAAAGAAAAATAATTACTTATATCTTGTGCTCAGGCTAAAATACCTCTTTCTGGATTTTGAAAATTTTGCACAGAAAGTTGCACAGGGAATTTGGGGTTGTTACATTTTGTCAGAGACCGAGTATGCGGTCCGTGACTAGTCGAAGCACGAACATCGTCTTTGGAGTTCGCCATGTGGACTGTATGAACTACCATGCCCCCAGGCTTGGGGTGTTTGGAGTTTGCCTCGGACGCTTGAGCCTTATTAGGCCTCTCTTTTTTGTGAGAAGCCGCTTTGGTTTCGAGAAGAACCGTTGTTGCAGGAACCGCCTTGGGATGAGTCCCCTTGTATTTGAAAGGGGATTTGTCAGAATTTGGCTGACGTTTAGGGGAAGAGCCACAGACGACGACTGAGTCCTTCGCCTGCTTCCACACATTATATAGAGATGAGGAAAGTTCTTTTAGGAAGCGAACTGCTTTCTGCTCGCATCGGATCTCCACAGAATGCGGAGATTTTTTCAATATTGCGGTGGGAGAATTTTGTTTGACCCATTGCAACAACTCGAACCTGTTCCCGGTTGGAACAACAGCATTCACCGCTGGGGTTAAAACAGGACCATACAGAGAACTGCCCCCAGCTTGTTTTGTATGACGCCGATATCTACGTCGACTGTTTCTTACGGCCGGAATTTGATTAGCCTCGGAATTTTGCTGAGCCTGCCCCCTGTTTTCTTCGAGAGCTTGAGTATTCTGCCCCCTGCATCGACCATGGCCTTTAGGAGGTACCAGTTGTTTAGAGATCGATTCCGTCGGCAAAACAAAAACTTGAGGAGCCAGCCAGTGGAAGACGGACTTCTTCTGGGATTCCTCCTTCGGTGTTGAGGTACCGAGGGTGGGAGGTAGGAGAATAGACCCTAAGAGAAATCCATTGATTTCTTGAAGAACCGGATTGCAGAGATTTGAGGCTGCAAGTGGCCCATACTTGACTCCATCAGATGTGACAGAGCCTGAGTTGCGTTGAGTGGAAACAAACGCCATTCTACAAAGAGATGAAACGCCGGCTTCAGTATCTCATCACCTAAGGGCAACCACATACATATATACCGCGATTATTTAATCGCGGAAAAACATGACACATGAAGTGTGGAGTGGAAAGAGGAAAAGGTCCCATCGGGCGTGCCAGAATCTGTTTACCGCCGGAAGACGGACCCGGACGTTGGGACATCTGGCCTGAATTCTGGGGGCAGATGCTATTTAGATTTATCCATCCACCTCTCCAAAGATGCCAAGTTGATTTATGGCACCGTATATCGGAGGTTTAGACGAATGCGGCCGTTGTAGCGTGACTTCGTCAGATTCCCCCTCGTTTTGCGAGGAGTTTTTTTATTGTGGGGACGCTCTTCCCTGCAGGCGCAAGCCCCTGCAGTTAATTACGTTACCGCATCGCGATAACCACTTTCTCCTGGTTCGAAAGTTCACTTCGTGTCGTGTGTTTTGTTTTGGTTTTGGTTTTGGTTGCCCGTGGATTGTATACGGAGACTAATTTATGTCGTCGCCCATAGGGTGTGGATTAGTCCAAATCCGTATATTTTTAGATTTAGGTTTGGGTTGATTTAAGGATCGTTAATCTGGTTTGAGATTAAGATCAGCTTAAACATATGAGCATTTGGGTTCGATTATTTTAGTTTAACGACATCGCGGTCCATTATCGCCATTTTGGAAGCGTATGTTAGTTTGGGACATTTCGGTCCTTTTTCGCCATTTTGGAGGCGAATATTAGTTTAAGGATATTTCGGTCCTTTATTGCCGTATTTGGGGGCGAATATTAGTTTAGGGACATTTCGGTCCATTATCGCCGTATTTAGGGGCGAATATTAGTTTAGGGACATTTCGGTCTATTATTCATCTTGCGCGCATGTGTATTTGTTACGTGACGAAATGAACAATGGTGATATGGAATGTGCCCAATTTGGGGCACGATCCGATTTGAGGCATGCACGTCAATTTGGAACTGCATCAATGTGGGACGGAAGAAATTATTGGTCGTCGGGCCCCGCCACCTCTCTGAAGACGTTGAAGAATTACAACGCCATTCAGAGGTGTAAAGAGATGTACCCTTAATCCAAATCCCGTATTTGAGGGAAAGTGGGTGAGAGACCTAAGAATCGTTAGTCATATTTGAGATTAAGATTCTCTTAGGAGATATGTGATCAATATCATTTTGGAGATCATCAATGAGAGATCATTAGTCATATTTTAGACTAAAATCAGTTTGGATATCAGTTTGGTTATCATGAATATAAGCTTAGCCAATTTGAGCAAATATTTGGTTTCTATAACACCCAGCAGTGCTAAGCACTGACTTTTGTTGCGTTCATGTGTGTTTCACGTGAGGCGCTAAGCACTAAATTTTCCCGGCGCTCACGTGTGTTTCACGTGAGGCGCTGAGTTCTTATGGAGATTTAATCTCTGTTGATATTTTTAGAGAATTTAAATCTCTGTTAATGTTATTTTGACCATTAAAGATCACCAAGATCATTATTTCAAGGATCTGGGATCATGTTCTTTAAGAACTAAGTTCTTAATTTGAAGGAACTAAGTTCCTGGAGTATTATGAACTCCATGTTTTCCATGTTCAACCTTGTTCTTCCCTGAATCTTTGATTCTCAAGAACAAGATCTTCCCGATGAGAATTAAATTATCAACTTGAGGGAGACTTATCTTGTGGATCTCAGATCCAGAGAAAGAACTAAGTTCTTTGAGAAGGGTTAAACCCTTATATATGGTATGTTAGGTAAAAGAGATATTTTGATCTCTTCTTTTTTCTTTACCTAGGTTTTTTTAGGAGGGAAATCTTCTTCTTTGAGAGAATTAAATTCTCTGTTGTTTTGAGAGCCTTCTGTATTTTTACATAAGCTTATGGGGGTCTCCTTTTTTCCTCCTCCCCTCTTTGTCGTCTCTTTGCTCCTATTTATAGGAGAGAGAAAAAGGAATCATTTTGATGAGAAAATCCCTCATTGTGAGATCATGATTGATTTTATAATCAAACAAAATGATCTTTTAGATCAATCGGTGAATTTTATTCACCGTTGGATTTTTAATCCAAAAACTCTCTATTTAAGAGAGAAGATTTCTTGTTTGTTTAACAAGATTAGAAAATATTTTTCTAAGATAGAATTTTATTCTATCATATAAATATCTTGTTAGCTTAACAAGATTAGAATTTTATTTTATCATATGAATATTTTGTTAGTTTAAAAAGATTAGAAAAATATTTTTCTAAGATAGAATTTTATTCTATCAGATGATCTATAGGTGATTTTATAATCACTGTTAGATTTTTGATCCAAGAGTTCTCTGTTTTGCAGAAAGAATCTTTCTAGTTTGAGAAAGAGCAGGGAAATATTTCCCACATAGAATTTAATTCTATCAAATGGTTTAATTGGTGATATTTTATCACAATTGGATTTTAAATCCAAGATTCTCTATTAGAGAAAAATCTTTCCATATTAGAAAGATCAGGGAAAATATTTCCCAAATTGAATTTAATTATATTACATAGAATTTAATTCTATCAGATAGTTTAAATGGTGATATTTTATCACAATTGGATTTTAAATCCAAGATTCTCTGTTAGAGAAAAATCTTTCCATATTAGAAAGATCAGAGAAAATATTTCCCAAATAGAATTTAATTCTATTGCATAAAATTTAATTCTATCAGATGGGAGTATTTTAAATTAGGGCGCTCACATGCTTTACATGTGAGCGCTGCCAAAAAATGCGACAAGAAAACTCACGTGTTTAACACGTGACCTATAATGTGGATTTTAACCTGTTTACTTTCAGCGCTTATATGCTTTGCATATGAGCACTCACGTGTTTAACACGTAAGACTTGTCTAGCCTTTGGTTATTTATGTTCAGCGCTCATTTGCTTTGCATATGAGCTCTCGCGTGTTTAACATGTGAGGCCAGTTTGGCCATTAGGTTTATTTTATCCAGCGCTCATATTCTTTGCATATGAGCGCTCACATGTTTAACACGTGAGACCTGTTTGGCCTTTGGTTATTTATGTTCAGCGCTCATATGCTTTGTATATGAGCGCTCATGTGTTTAACACGTGAGGCCAGTTTAGCCTTTAGTTATTTATATTCAGCTCACGTGTTTAACACGTGAGGCCAGTTTGTCCTTTAGTTATTTGTTTTCAACGCTTATATGCTTTGCATATAAGTGCCCACGTGTTTAACATGTGATGCCAAACTATGAGGACTCTTTTCCTCTTTCTTCTCTCTCATTTTTTATAAGGGAACAAATAGCTCTTTGCCAAAAAAATTGGCGGGAACAGCGCCTTCTAGTTATACTCCTCCAACTCATCTATGTGTTTTTATATATCTGTGCACTTGTCGTTATATTCGGCAGGCTGCACAGGTTTCTTGGTCTTCTTCTTTTTCTTAGAAGATTTTGAAGGATTAACTTGGGGGCTTTTCCCCTTGGCGGTGGTTTTCGGCGTGGGACAGGGTTTTAGCATCCCTTCGATTAATTTAGGTTCAAGTGGTCTTTTCCACCTGACTGCCGGATATGCCTAAAGATCCTTCAGCATTCTTTTAGTTTTTGCTGAGATGACTACTTCCTACGGAACTTCCTCCACAAGCGAGCATGATGCCCCCAGCGTATACACCTTTTTGGGAGCGTGCTTTTGGGGGCGGGTTTACCTTCCAGTTATCAGACATCGCGAAATTTCTTTGCTGGTACTGGTCTTCAACCTAATTTTTGAAGATGTAGGAATTCTCAATTGGGTGGCTCGCTATTCTGTAATAGGAGCAGTAATTGAGATTGTTGACGTCGTCGGGTTGCGCTGGACGCCGCGGGTCTGGCAATGTGATGAGGTTATTACGCGTCGCCAGTTTAAAAGTCTCTTCGTCTTGTCACAGGGGAACGAGTAAGCACGCCCTAACCTTTCTTCTGAGGACGGGCGTGGACGTGCATTGTTTTGGCGAGCAACCAGTTTTGGGCCTCTCGGCCGTTGTTGTGTGTTAGCAACGAAGGTTGCTTTCCCTTTACCCTTGTTATTTTGAGGTCCTTATTTGAGGAGGAAGGTCCATGGCCTATCTGTTCCATCTTTGCCAGCTTGTGAGCTCGAAAGGTCATGGGCTTGAAAAACGTCATGAACTGGGATATAGTCGTTAGAGGATCAAGGGTCCCGATGAACATGCCCACGGCTGGAGACTCCTCAATACATTGTTCGCATTTAGACCATAGGTTCTGCCACTGAATCGCATATTGGACCTAAGTTTCTCCTGGTTTTACCCTGGCATTGATTGATGCCATGATTGGAGTGCGTTCTCTCACGCTGGTGAACCATTACGTGAACAGCAGCTCCATTTCTGCGAATGTTTTCATAGAGTCATTTGGGAGCTCCGAGTACCATTCAAAAGCTGTTTCTGATCAGCTTCTGAAAAATTGGCGAAGCAACAGTTTGTCGTTTCCTCCAGTATTGCCGCATAGTGCTCTGAATTGTGCGACATGCTGTGGGGATTGCATGTTCCTTTGTAAACATGAAACTTCGTGATCGTATATCCCGGCGGGTACTTAATTTGGTCATACCAGGCTGGATATGGTCGCCCGGTTTTGACGAGTTGTCTAGAGGCTTCATTTGCATGGTGAGCTATGATTTGCTGAGCAATGTAGTCATTCAGGGTTTCCTTGGAGATTGTTTTCTCCCTTGCCGCTGATAACGCCGGAAGAGGGTTTGATGTTTCCCCTCCATCATCCTCGATAACTATTGGCGGATCTTCGGCCGGGGGTTCCGGTTGGATCATCATTCCCACCATGTCTTGGAATAGAAAAGCCATCTACTTGATGCTAGCAGCTTGCTCTGCAGTTTCTTTGTCTTTTCTTTCCAGCACTCTTCACAAGAACTCTGTATCGGTCTCTTGCTCTTGGCGTTGTTCGGTTTCTTTATTCGGACTCTCTTTTTGTCCGGCAAGTGCTGCCATTTTTTTCAGCATTTCTTGGAGCTTTTGTTGTTGCTCATGAGCCTTTGTCAACGACTGAGTTTGCGGTCGGTGACTTATCGAGGCATGGCTCTCTTCTTTCCCGTTGACCATGTAGACCGTATATACGGTAATGCCCATATACTTGGGGTGTTTAGATCTTTCACCATTGGATTTTGCCGCTGGAGGTAGTGATTTCTCCAGCTTCGTTATTTTGTGAGCCGTTGTGATAGGCGCCTGTTTAGAAGAAGTGCCCCGTTGTATGGTGGAGGAGCGATCTTCTTCTTGTCGACCCTTAGATTTCTTGGGTCGACGAAAGAAATTTTTGTCAAGCACAGAGTCTTGGATTTTTTGCCAGACTTTATGTATTCGTGAAAAGAGCCGTTGGCGAGGCTGCTCCGGCTGTCACTGCGTGGGGACCTCTGTTGGCGGAGGTGATTTCTTCAGTACCGCCGTCGAGGAGTTCTTACGTACTCTCCTGAGCAGATCAAAGTTGTTCACGGTTGGAACAACAGTGTCGACCTTCGCCATAAGAGCTGGTGAGGTAAGCCCAGAGGGGGAGTTACCCCCCAATCTGTCTTACTCGGTGTCAGTAGCGACGTCGAGCATGCCTTGCTACAGGGACCGCCTCAATATCAGAAGCGGCTTCATCATTCCCCCGGCTTTGCTGAGGAGCTTTAATTAGCATCAGCCTGTTGAAGACCAACGTCCTTGATTGAGTTAGAGTAGGGTTGGCCAATCTTTGGAAGACCGACCTCCTGGGAGGGGAAGCACTTTTTCTGACTTCACTGGTAGCAGGAGCAAGAAAGGCTAGCCATTTTGGAGTGGCTCTCTCAGGTATCACGATCTTCTTTACGGGCCCGCTTGAGTTTTTCCTCAGCCTATTGAAGGCCGAGACTCCAAAGTTTGACGGCTTACCGGTAGGAGCTGTCTTGGTTGCCAGACGATCAAAGACCGACCTTTTGAGAGCTTCTTGTAGCGCTGAGGCCCCAAGGTTCACAGGCAGAAACATGGTCCCGAAGAAGAGTCTGGTAGTGGCTTGTGTGACCTGCCTCACCGGCATTGACAAAATGGAGGCCGCGTTAGGCACATATGTCACTCCTCCAGCTGGGGTGGAGAAGGAGTTGTTGTTGCAAACAGTGCAGTGAGAAATCATTGATTTTCTGCACAAGAACAAGACACCAATTTTAAGTACCTTGAATCCAAGGGCAACTATAGCGAACCGCGATTTTTGTTCGTGAAACACGACACATGGAGTATAGAGTGGAAAGAGGAAAAGGTCCCACCGGGCGTGCCAGAATCTATTTACCGCCGAAAACAGAGACGAACTGGGAAGGACCGTCTTTTCTGAATTCTGGGGCAGATGTTATTTAGACATATCCATCCGCCTCTCCGAAGATACCAAGTTGATTTATGACACCGTTTATCGGAGGTTTGGATAGATGCGGCCGTTGTAGCAGACATTATCAGATTCCCCCTCATTTATGAGGGTTTTTTTTATTGTGGGGTGTTAGTTATATGTATGCCCTAGAGGCCATTACTGTACATAGGATGTATATTGTAGTGGATGCTGGGACAAATATAGGGAGGACTTTCTTGCTCGACATGATAGTATGCTATCTGGTTACTCTTTACCTTAACGTGTATACTGATTGTCTTTCTGTTACATGTTGGTAAAGCCCTTAGGATGTGTACTTGACTACCTGGATTATGATGCGGATCATACTAGTGGGGACATGGTTGTCCATAAGTACATCCTTCATGGTCCCTAGTCGTGGGTATATCGAGACAGGGCATCGATATACCAGAGTAGACTAGCGTATACTTTATCGACCCATACAGATGGGTGATGGATGATCCCATATCCATTGGTGTTTGACATCAGAGATGATATACGGGTGCTCAGTGGAGACTGGGTACACTGGACGGACTCGCCGAGAACTCCCAGATGGTATTATACCTTACGTCAGATGGCAGTTCTCTGGTGACACTGGTACAGGTTAGTCTGTAGACCCGAGATCGTCATAGAGACTTGTGTGATACCCACTGTGCTTTGATTTCCACCTTACCACGTCCAAGAGGGCGTGCAAAACGGTGGTTTTTGGGTACAGTCCCGAATCACATGGAGGCAATGAGCGATAGGAGGGGATTCGTCTCTCCCGGTATAGGGGGTTGATGTTGCGCTGTGTTCGATTGGCTATAACCGGAAATCCCTGGCCAGGGTTGCTGAGATTTACTGGTAAGTGTTATCAGTAGTTTCTCGAACTTTTATAGACCTCATATCGACACGACTTATCGAGCTATTGGGGTCTGACGTTTACCACCCCTAGGTGAGATATGCGACATATCAGACGATCAGACCGGACTGTACGGTAAGTGTTACTGGTTGGATTCACAGGAGTATGAGCGGGCTTGCTCGTCGATTTTCAGATCGCTTAATACCCGGGTGGCCATTACATTTAGCAGACCGCTTGCGGCTTGTGGGTGTTTGATATGATCATCACCTACTGCCGGCGTATTGACGAGTCTTTAGAGTCCTACACAGAGGTTTCCTGGCTCAAGCGAAACGAAATAGGAGCGCATATGAGATATGTTGGGGACCGAGAATAATGCGCGTATGTGATACCGTATTCTATTCTCGCGATGAATGTATCGAATGGTTGTATGTGATATAAGCTAGTTATCGAATCGAGGATTGATTCGATAAGCCGATACATTAGATATTAGTCGGTTATATGCGATATGACCGGATCGTTAAATCAAGTATTGATTTAATGATTTAATGCATAATTATATATTTGATATATTACTTTGCATTAACTAGTATTTGTTCACTTAAATTGGATTTTCTCACTTGAATTGCACAAGTTGTATATGTGATATACTTTTGTGCACTTGTTTGTATCATGTTTGATGATACATGCAAGCTTGGGTTTGTGTAAGACTTAAACCTTGGTTAAGTAAATGGTTAGGGTTTTATCATCTTCTCTTGATTATTTAATTTATTTATTTATTCTTTATTTTAGGAAAAGAAAATGATATGGTTGCTTCTTTTGTTCTTTTCTTTGAAACTTCAAGAAGCTTTGACCATTCTTGTTCTTTTCCTAAACCTAACCATTCAACCTAACCATGGTTTATTCTCTACACCTAACTATGGTTGCTATATGATAAGTATTCATTTTATTTTCTTTTTTGGATAATACTTATCATATTCTTTCTTCATCTTCTTCTTCTTCACAAAAGAAGAAAACCTTACATCCTTTAATGGCAACTTGAGAAAAAGAGTGAGAAATCCAATTCTAAAGTGAACCCAGTTCCTATTTCTTCATCCTCTACCTCTTGCCAAGTAGTATAGGTTGTTTTCTTCACAAGTTTCATGACTTGGTGAAGTGGGAGCTTGATCTTGTGTTTCCTCGACGTAGATCATCTTCGGCATCGAAGTCGACGACCTAGCCCGATCATTCTTTCGATGAAACCACCGCGAGAGTCCGGGATCCGAGGGGTACAGCGGAGGGACTTCATCACGGAGCTATGGAGGTGGAGGACCGGATCTACAAAGGTTGTATTTCCGTTCGCTTATTAGTTAAGCAGTTAACTAGTTGCTTGTTTCGCCTAAAATTCTAGTTAACGATCCGTATTAGGGTTTCTCGGCACTTGTAATTTTTTAAATTGGCATGGTTGATGCCTTGTGAGACCTCATTAGTGTGCCTAGAAACCCTTCAGTGGTATCAGAGCCAGGTTAGAGCCTTAGGCGATGCGTAGACAATGTTAGAAACCCGATCGAACCCGAAACCCCAATTTTTCAACCTCTCTGGACATTTTTTCAAAACTGGGTTTTTTCCAGATTAAAAGTGCTTAAAAAATTCAGCAAGAAATTCTAAGAATTACGGTGCAAAAACGAGCAAACGATACCCCCAAAGCACGGCGGAACCGCGGCAGAAGCATGGCTTCTGCGGCGGTTCCGCGGCCAAATGATGTGATTATGCCTCCATTTTTGCACTTTAATTTGTCTTTTCAGGTTCTGAGTTTTCTGGGAATTTTTAATGTTTACTCAAGAGTTAAGTTTTCTGGGTTGTATTGGGAGTTCGTAGATTCGATCGGATTATCAGACTTTGTCTATGTGTCTTTCCGGGTAATTTTTGAATATGTTGAAAAGTTCGACTGGATATAAATACCCACTTTTTCCCCTGTCGGGAAATTTCCAAGTGTTGGATCTTTCCGTGGTTTGAAGACGTTCTAAGTAGTGCAAGTAACTCGATGGACCCTCTAGAAGACAACAAACCTTAACTCGATTATGTGACCGTCTTGAACTGCCCTTTGAACCTTAGGGTTTGGGGCAGTACGGCGTGCCACATGTGAGGCGTTAGCTTGACCCTTCTACGGCTGGACAGTTGGTACTGAGGCATGAAGTGAATGTTTTTAAACTTGTTTCATGTATTGAGCTGTTTCGGGAAAACTTGGGTGTTTGACTGTTCGATCGGAAAATTTAACATTTTCTGTTTATCTGGAATGTGATACAATAATTGGAATTCATAAGTAGTTATGAGATAACTGAATGAATGTTATAAACATAGCAGTTTAGTCTCACTTGATTGGTTGCCACGGGATTTTGATGTGATCAAAAGTCCGTCGCAATCACGTAGGGTACGCGGATACTTGCCGGGTAAACTTAATAGACAGCCATGTCCCATAGCCCCGACCAAGTGACTGTAGGAGAACCCCGTCGCCGAAAGCATCCGTTCGGGTGCTCGCGGTAGCGGTGTTCCGCCTTGGTGCACTTCGTCGACAGTATCGGGGGTGCGTCCGTCTACTAAAGTTTGCGACGAGCATTCGATCAGGATGCCGGGAATCTTGTTGAATTGCCCGACTTGATATTGAAAAGTGTTTTCAATAATGAGACTAAAATGCGGGGTTTATAATAATTAGGCATGTGATGTCTAAAGAGGTTGCGGATTCCAACTGTTGTAGTTTTACACTTTCTTTTCTGTGACCGTAAGTGTAATATGTGATATTGCCGGTTTCGTTGCTATATGTCAACGACAATTGGGATGCGCATATTTACTTACGTTGATGACATGTGATGTTATGTGTTGCTGGATATGTTATATTGGATCGTCGTGTTTGAATAGCCGGGGGTTTTTATGTGAGATGAGTGTTTTTCATTTTCATTCATGTATAAACTTGTATGTAATATTCTTTTATTGGGGCACTTCCAGGTTGCGGAAGATGTCACCTTTTGTATATTATTTACTTTTCCTCATTAGGATAGACCCAAGGAGGAGGGCATAAGTAACCGGGTTCTGGAGTCCAGTGGGAGACCAACTCGAGGAGTCGAGTCCGGGTCTCCTAACTCTAGAATTGGTAGGGTTGCTTGCCACTCTCGTAGGGGTCTAGGGGTGTGGGTTTTGGCTATTCATCGCGACCGTGAAATCCGTGTTTTATACTGGCTCGTATTGAAAACACGGACGTCCTAGTATATCCAATATTTCATATGATTCTTCTGCTGCGATATCTGTGATGTGATCATGTGATATGTTCTGTGATGGATACTGTATATAGTATATATGATATATTATATAGACGTTACTTATGTTTTACACCCGCGCTAGCCCTGCCCTGCTCTGCCGTTAGTTACCTAACCTAACGGTGCATGAGAGGACATCGAGACGAATGCGGATGGCATAAGTGTACGTCGTATTTATCTGTGATGTTTAGGTACTTAAATGATGGGACTTCATTAATGTGATTAATGAAAGAAAAGAAACCTAAGATGTTGTGGAATCGAATTTCTAAATAAAACAGGTAGCTACAGTTCTTGCTTTGCATCGCGGTGTTCCTTGTAGAACATCCTGCACCTTATTCGATAAGGAAAGGACCGAGATCCCTTCACTGGGAGTGACTCCTTTAGCAATGACCGGCAGATGCTACACCCCTCGGTTTGTCTTTTGATTGCTTCTATAGTTTCTGCTTTGCACAGTGATATATATGATATATCCCGCACCTCATTCGACGAGGAAAGGGCCGACGATCCTTTCACCGGGAGTGACCCCTTTAGCAAAACTAAAAAAGCCTCAAAAACACTCCATTTAAAAATCATTTGATTCTACAACGATATCAAGTTCATTACGCAATAGGTTTTCACAAAAACCTGTCGTAGCCCTCCGTCATTTCAGATAAGTACTAGTTATTATTCGTGTTGCGGTAGTTTGGCCTCCGTCAAGGCGTAGTGTACGGTAGCTAACTAGTGCTTATCTGCTAGCATATGATGCGATTGGATTAGGGTATTCGTACGGCGTTTTTTGGCCTCCGTCAAGGGTCGTGCGGGTGGGTTTAATTTAATCAAGAAATGACGGGTTGGACTTGACTAGCGGACTATGGGTTGTTTGGCCTCCGTCAAGGTCATAGGACGCTAGGGGCAAAATATTATCGGGAATTTCAAGTGTTGAAATTTGCAATGAGATTACATACCTTCTATGTGATAGTTGGATCCCGATACCCACTGCGAGTAATTGTTACTCCTGGGAGAGTTTTACACATTACAATTAGCCGATCAAGTAAGTGTCTAGAAAGGTGTCAACGGTGTTACGCCTCTGGGAAAACGAGGTTTACATTAATTAGGTCCGTGCGAAAGCACGGGGAACCTCCCTCAAAGTACCGACACTGGCCTGGCTGAAAGATTGACGAACTTGTAGCGTGTAATTAATCCCGGCTAGTCTTTCCTTTTAGGGTTTGAAGGAAGATTTGATAAAAACAGTGGGAGCCATCCTGATTAGATAAAATAATAACCAATCTGATCTTGCAAAAGCGCACGCAGAGTGTTTTCTTCTCTCTCTCTCCTGGTAGCGACCATGTCACGCCTTAATCAAGATAATAAAACGGATATATTGACCGAACCCGCTTGTTATACTGAGCTGGGGAACGTTGGTCCCGCTCCAACTTATAATTGTTATAAGATAGAGCAGGAAATAGGGGAATACCAAGATTCCCATGCCGCCCAAATGAAGAAAGTGCATATGATGCATCTTCTTCGGGTGTGTTCGTTACAAAGAACTGTTTCTCTGTATCCTCTACATCCTGGGTATATTGATACCGGATCAGGATCCCAGATATGTAATCTGTTACATAGGGCTACAGAAAGGTAGAAAGCTGAGAATGGGTGATAAGTTTCATGAGGCAGAAAACGGGGCAAGAGTTGCAGCCAAGTCTGTTGGTCACTGTCACCCTGTATTACCAATACATTGATTCTGAACAAATGCTATTAGATACCGAACCTGATATACAAAATCATATCAGTCTCTTTATTAGTAAAGAAATGATAAAATTTTGTATTGTTGGATGATGTTTTGAACATTTCCTATATCAAAAGTTGATCGGTTCAGGCACGTTATCTAAAAGCATTGATGTTCTAAATCAAACTACAGTTCTTAGTATTCGGAACACACACAAGAGGAAGAGTTCAGAAATGAACGGATCCTTCTTAAGGTATTGTAGACTAGGTCATATCAATGCGGCCCGACTAGCTAAGTTACATTTAGATGCATATTTAAATCATTTTGAATTTACATCTTGTAAAACTTGCCAGTCATGTCACAGAGATAAGATGACCATAGCTCTGTTTACTGGAAACAGAGAAAGAGTTAGTGAACTCTTGGGATTGATACATGTTGATGTATGTAAGGTCCCCGGTCTACACATGCCAAGACTGGTTCTTTGTACTTCATTACACTCTCTGATGATCTCTTTAGATTCAGACATATGTTCTTGTTGAAACACAAGTCTGAACCTTTTGAGATATTCACAGAATATAAGTTAGAAGTAGAGAACCAATACGGGTGTAAGTATTATGTCCTTTGATGAGATCAGGGAGGAGAATACTTGAGCACGGAAATCCTGGACTATTCTAAAGGAGAATGAGATTCTCTCTCAGCATTACTCCTCCGTATACACCATAGCACGATGGCATATCGGGGTAGAGCAATCACACCCTATATGATAAGGTGTGCTCTATGATAAGTACTACTGAGTTACCTGTTTCCTTTTAGGAGTTATGCACTTATGAAGTTGCATACCTATTGAATAGGGTTCCAATCAAATCAATTGCCTACCACTTCATATGTGATATGGAAAGGGAAGAGCCCATATCTTAAGTTAGTTAAGATTTGGGGTTGTCCGGCCTATGTCTAAAAGCAAAATCCGGACAAGCTCGAGGCAAGGTCTGTTATGTAGAACTGGAAATGTTCCAGCTATACAAACTGCAGCTGATGATTTGATAGAACCAAAGGATTCAGTAGATTCCAACGAACCTCAGCCTCTCCGTCGATCTAGTAGGGTTCCTCACCCACCTGAGAGATACTCCGGTTTCTCTATGACAGTGGGAGCGAGGATTGCATCATGGGATGATGACCCAACTATTTTCGAGCTGGCCATCAAGAGTGGGACTCTGTAAGAATGGCTGGATGCTTAGAGATCTGAGATGGAATCCTTATACACCAACAAAGTATGGACTTTGGTTGCTATATCTGAAGGGTTAAATCCCCATCAGGAGCAAGTATATCTTGAGAAGATTACTTGGTGTACATGGAAAGGTTGAGACTTTCAAAGCTAGACTTGTTAAAGGTTTGCATCATTGACCAGGTATGGATTATATTGAAACCTTTTCTAAGGATCTATGCTTAAGTCCATCCAGATCCTACTTGCCACGGCTACATACCATGACTACGATATCTGGCGGTTAGGTGCCATGACTGCTTTTCTAAATGATGTTTTAGAAGAGTGCGTCTATAAGTACATAGCCAGAGGGATTCATAAACAGTGGGAGCAGCGGAACCGTGTTCAAGTTGCTTTACAAGATGAAGCAGGCATCGCGGAGTTGGAACATCTATTTTGATGAATTAGTCAAACAGTTTGACATCATCAAAATGGTAGATGAACCTTGTATATACAAAAAGGTAGTATGGAGTATGGTAGTGATCCTCGTAGAGTACGTGGATGACATACTCTTGATAAGAAAGGAGTTTCCTATGCTACGCTCGGTCAATCTCCGCTTATCACAAGGATTCTCCATATAGGATCAAAGTGATACCTCTTAAATCCTGAGTTTTCATCTATGAGATAGATATAATTGGATGTTAGGATACTCACTAGCTGTAGTGAGATGGTATCAATTGATCCTGGGGAGAATCACTGGAAGGGTTTCAGGGTGATAAAGACGACTGAATGTCAGTCACAGGCATTGTCTTTACCCTCAGTAAAGGGACGGTATGGTGGAAGAGTTCCAAGCTAGATACCGTGTCAAACTAGACGATAAAGGTTGGATACATCGCTACTTAAGACACTACCAAAAAGGAAGTCTGGGTGTATATTTGTTCATGAGATGAACTTCGTTCCTCCCATTGTGTGACAATGGAGTTGTGGCTTATGCCAAGGAACGTCCGTCCCATCAGTGATCCAGACATATTCTAAGGCAGTATCACCTGATCATGGAGATGGTTGATCTCCAGGGTGATCGAGGTTAGGAGAACAGACTCAAAGGACAACACGGCGAATCCACTCACGAAGGCCTATTCCCAGAGAGAGACTTTTATGGGATGGTTGAGTATGAGATACTGCAACCACTGCATCAGATGGCCCTAGTGCAAGTGGGAGATTGTTAGTTATATGTATGCCCTAGAGGCCATTATTGTACATAGGATGTATATTGTAGTGGATGCTGGGACATATATAGGGAGGACTTTCTTGCTCGACATGATAGTATGCTATCTGGTTACTCTTTACCTTAACGTGTATACTGATTGTCTTTCTGTTACATGTTGGTAAAGCCCTTAGGATGTGTACTTGACTACCTGGATTATGATGCGGATCATACTAGTGGGGACATGGTAGTCCATAAGTACATCCTTCAAGGTCCCTAGTCGTGGGTATATCGAGACAGGGCATCGATATACCAGAGTAAACTAGCGTATACTTTATCGACCCATACAGATGGGTGATGGATGATCCCATATCCATTGGTGTTTGACATCAGAGATGATATACGGGTGCTCAGTGGAGACTGGGTACACTGGACGGACTCGCCGAGAACTCCCAGATGGTATTATACCTTACGTCAGATGGCAGTTCTCTGGTGACACTGGTACAGGTTAGTCTGTAGACCCGAGATCGTCATAGAGACTTGTGTGATACCCACTGTGCTTTGATTTCCACCTTACCACGTCCAAGAGGGCGTGCAAAACGGTGGTTTTTGGGTACAGTCCCGAATCACATGGAGGCAATGAGCGATAGGAGGGGATTCGTCTCTCCCGGTATAGGGGGTTGATGTTGCGCTGTGTTCGATTGGCTATAACCGGAAATCCCTGGCCAGGGTTGCTGAGATTTACTGGTAAGTGTTATCAGTAGTTTCTCGAACTGTTATAGACCTCATATCGACACGACTTATCGAGCTATTGGGGTCTGACGTTTACCACCCCTAGGTGAGATATGCGACATATCAGACGATCAGACCGGACTGTACGGTAAGTATTACTGGTTGGATTCACAGGAGTATGAGCGGGCTTGCTCGTCGATCTTCAGATCGCTCAATACCTGGGTGGCGGTTACGTTTAGCAGACCGCTTGCGGCTTGTGGGTGTTTGATATGATCATCACCTACTGCCGGCGTATTGACGAGTCTTTAGAGTCCTACACAGAGGTTTCCTGGCTCAAGCGAAACGAAATAGGAGCGTATATGAGATATGTGCGGGACCGAGAATAATGCGCGTATGTGATACCGTATTCTATTCTCGCGATGAATGTATCGAATGGTTGTATGTGATATAACCTAGTTATTGAATCGAGGATTGATTCGATAAGCCGATACATTAGATATTAGTCGGTTATATGCGATATGACCGGATCGTTAAATCAAGTATTGATTTAATGATTTAATGCATAATTATATATTTGATATATTACTTTGCATTAACTAGTATTTGTTCACTTAAATTGGATTTTCTCACTTGAATTGCACAAGTTGTATATGTGATATACTTTTGTGCACTTGTTTGTATCATGTTTGATGATACATGCAAGCTTGGGTTTGTGTAAGACTTAAACCTTGGTTAAGTAAATGGTTAGGGTTTTATTATCTTCTCTTGATTATTTAATTTATTTATTTATTCTTTATTTTAGGAAAAGAAAATGATATGGTTGCTTCTTTTGTTCTTTTCTTTGAAACTTCAAGAAGCTTTGACCATTCTTGTTCTTTTCCTAAACCTAACCATTCAACCTAACCATGGTTTATTCTCTACACCTAACTATGGTTGCTATATGATAAGTATTCATTTTATTTTCTTTTTTGGATAATACTTATCATATTCTTTCTTCATCTTCTTCTTCTTCACAAAAGAAGAAAACCTTACATCCTTTAATGGCAACTTGAGAAAAAGAGTGAGAAATCCAATTCTAAAGTGAACCCAATTCCTATTTCTTCATCCTCTACCTCTTGCCAAGTAGTATAGGGTGTTTTCTTCACAAGTTTCATGACTTGGTGAAGTGGGAGCTTGATCTTGTGTTGCCTCGACGTAGATCATCTTCGGCATCGAAGTCGACGACCTAGCCCGATCATTCCTTCGTTGAAACCACTGCGAGAGTCCGGGATCCGATGGGTACAGTGGAGGGACTTCATCATGGAGCTATGGAGGTGGAGGACTGGATCTACAAAGGTTGTATTTCCGTTCGCTTATTAGTTAAGCAGTTAACTAGTTGCTTGTTTCGCCTAAAATTCTAGTTAACGATCTGTATTAGGGTTTCTCGGCACTTGGAATTTTTGAAATTGGCATGGTTGATGCCTTGTGAGACCTCATTAGTGTGCCTAGGAACCCTACATGGGGATGCTCTTCCTTGCCTGCGCAAGCCCCTACAGTTAATTACGTTATCGCGTTGCGATAACCACTTTCTCCTGCTCCGGTAGTTTACTTCGCGTCGTGTGTATTTTGTTTTTTTTGGTTGCCCGTAGATTATATACGGGGACTATTTTACATTGTCGTCCGTAGGGCACGGATTAGTCCAAATCCGTATATATTTTGGGTTTAAACTTATGTTGTATGTATTCTATTAGTTTAAAGAATATTTTATTTTATTTAAGGACCGTTAATCTAGTTTGAGATTAAGATCGACTTAAATATATGAGCATTTAGGCTCAATTTATTTTAACTAAGGATACGTTAGTCTTATTTGAGACTAAGATCAACTTAGCAACATTTTCAGGATCATTAAATTTTATTAAGATCCAGCAACAGAGCATTTGAGCTCAGCTGCAAGTAACTTCAGAAAGACTTAGCCAATTTGGGTTCGGTTTGCTCGGTCTTGGGCTTTCTCCCTTTATTCAGAAGTGTTAAACACTTATTTGTTGCTCCGGCGCTCACATGAGAAACACGTGAGGTATACAGACAAGGGCGTTGCCCAATCGGTGCTAAGCACTTAGTCATTTTGACTAGGTATATATAGTGTTAAGCACTTTGTATGGCGCTCACATGGGGAGCACATGAGGCGTTGAGCCTTCTGTTTTGGGTTCTCACGTGGGAAACACGTGATGCACTACAATAGTGTTAAGAACTAATTTTTCTCTAGTGCTCATGTGTGTTTCACGTGAGGCGCCAAGTTCTTTTCCCTCAGAGATTTAGTCTCTATTAATGACATTTTGGCCATTGATGATCACCAAGATTTCTGTTTTGAAGATCTGGGATCGGTTTTTATTGGATAACCAAGTTCTTCTTTTCTTTTTATAAGAACTAAGTTCTTTATATAGGGTTAAACCCTGATTTCAAAGGAATTAAATTTCTAGAAAATGTGTCTTTTCTTTTTATCTAATTCTTTCCCCTAAATTTTGAGTCTGAAAAACAGAACCTCCCCGATGAGAATTAAATTCTCAACTTGTGGGGAGATTTGCTTTTCATATCTCAGATTAGAGAAAGAACTAAGTTCTTTTTACGAAGGGTTAAACCATTATTTTCCTTTTTATTTATGCTAGGCAAATGAGATATGTTTATCTCTACTTTTCTTTACCTGGGGACGGAGAAATCTAGGAGATCTTCTTCTTTTTAAGGAGAATTCTCAGTTCTTGTGGAAAACTTATGGGGTCGATTCCTCCTCCTGGACTTGAAGTTTCAGGTTCTTTATATAGAGGAGGCAAGTTGTTAATTAGTTTGAGAAAATCTCTTATTTGAGATATACCAATTGGTGTCAAAGATTATGTGGGGGATTTTATCCACCGTTGGATCTTTGATCTAGTGCATTTCTGTTTAACATAATATATTTTTTTGTTCTTAACAAGATTGGGAAAATATTTTCCCATATACAGAATTTAATTCTTTCATACGGTGATTTTTAATCACCATTGGATTTTTAATTCAAGGGTTCTCTGTTTAACAGTGCTCATTTTTCTTTGTTTAGAAAGATATAATGAAATATTTCCTGATCTCATTGGATCTTTTGATCAACAGCTTTCTGTTCAACAAAAAATATCTTTCTCATTTAGAAATATCAGGAGATATTTTCCCCCAATAGAATTTAATTCTATATTTGGTAATTTTTAATCACCATTGGATCTTTGATCTGACGGTTCCCTATTAGAGAATATCTTTCTCTTTTTTAGAAAGATCACGGGAAGTATTTTCCCAAAAATAGAATTTAATTCTATATAGAATTTAATTCTATGCAAAGCTAAAAAGAATGTTATCACGTGTTTAACACGTGACCCCATTGTGGGTTTTAATCTGCTTATATTTAGCGCTCAGATGCATTGCATATGAGCAATCACATGTTTAACACGTGAAGCTAGTTTGCCCTCTTTTGGCTGTTTATTCTCAACGCGCTCACGTGTTTAACATGTGAGGACAGTTTGGCCCTTTTGGTTATTTGTTTTCAGCACTTATATACTTTACATATAAGCGTTTACGTGTTTAACACGTGAGGCCCAAACTGTGGGAATTCTTTTCTTCTTTCTTTTCTCCCCCTCTTTTTATAAGGGAAAAAACATGTTAACAAATGGGTGTATATTGACTTTCTTTTCATTTTTCTTCATTTGTGTTTTATAATTATATTCATTTTATTTTTTTTAAAAGATGAGAGAAAGATATGGAGACATGGGAATATGGGTAAAGAATTTTATATAAGAGGTATAGGCAAGAGAGAGAGAGAGATGGGGGTTATGTCTTAGCACCATTCACTTTCTTTATATCTTTTTCTCCTTCATCATCCTCTTCTCCTTCTCCTTCGCCACCTCCTCCACCATCAATTCCAAACACAACACCAACACAACCCCCTCAAAAAACCATGAAACCTTCACTAAAAAAGTTCAAATCCTTATCCTGTAGGGTTGCAAGGTACACGCACAAGGGTCTACGAGGCATCAACCATGCCCGATTAAAATTTTAGCCGTGCCGAAAAACTCTAATACGGATCTTTAAACTAGGGTTTAGGCGAAAACTTGCATGTTAACAACTTTAACACTAAGTGAAAGAGATTACAACCTTTTTACATCCGGTCCTTCACTTCATTATCTCCGTGTAGACGTCCCCATCGCTGCGATCGTGAACTCCGGACTCTAGAGAAGCTCCATGAAAAGAACGAACGTGCTTGCTACGATGACTTCGAGGCCGAAGATGATCTACGTCGGGAAGACACTAACTCAAGCTATTCCTTCACTAGGTCATAAACTTCGTGAATAGAACACACTCTACTACATGGCAAGTGGTAGAGAATGAAGAAGTAGGAAGTGGGCTCACTTTAGAATTGATTTTCTCACTCTTTTTCTCATGACACCATTGGAGCTAGTAAGCTTTTGGATGGAGCTTGATGAAGAAGAAGAAGAAAGAAAGAATTATCCATCCAAATGAAAACTTATCCAATAAATAATGTAACCATGGGTGAGTTAAGCTATCATGCTTAACTCATGTATAGAATTAACCAAAGCATTAGGTTAAAGATTAGGTTAAAGAATATCAAAAGAAATGACAAAAGAGTGGACTTTGTCAAAACTTCTCCAAGCTTCTTCAAGCTTGATTACTTTGACTAAGTTAAACCCTTTTATTAAATCTTAAGATAAAACAATAACCCTAATCTTTACCCTAATCTTGGTATGAGTCTCATACACCCATCTTGTGTGTATCATCAAGCATGATACAAACATGTATACTTGCATATATCACATATAAACAATGTGCACAAACAAGTGAGAAAATAAATCTTAAGTGAGCTAATACTAGTTAATGTAATGTAATATATCAAATATATAATTATACATTAAATTATTAAATCAACTCTTGATTTAATAATCCGGCAATAACCGACTAATATCATGTGTAACAACTTATCGAATCAACACTTGATCCGATAACCCGGCTATTCGCATACAACCGATCAATGTTACAAATCGCGAGAATAGAATACGGTATCTCATATCGTATTAATCTCGGTCCCGCACATATCATATATGTGCTCCTACTCGGTTTCGCTTGAGCCAGGAAACCCCTGTGTAGGACTCTAAAGACTCGTCAATACGCCGGCAGTAGGTGATGATCATATCAAACACCCACAAGCCGCAAGCGGTGTGCTAAACGTAACGGCCACCCGGGTATTGAGCGATCAGAAGATCAACAAGCAAGCCTGCTAGTTCTCCTGTGAATCCAATCAGTAACACTCCCGTACAGTCCGGTCTCGTCGTCTGATATGTCGCATATCTCGCCTAGGGGTGGTAAACGTCAGACCCCAGTAGCTCGATAAGTCGTGTCGATATGAGGTCTATAACAGTTTGAGAAACTACTGGTAACACTTACAAGTAAATCTCAGCAACCCTGGCCAGGGATTTCCGGTTATAGCCAATCGAACACAGCACAACATCAACTCCCTATACCGGGAGAGACGAATCCCCTCCTATCGCTCATTGCCTCCATGTGATTCGGGATTGTACCCAAAAACCACCGTTTTGCACGCCCTCTTGGACGTGGTAAGGTGGAAATCAAAGCACAGTGGGAATCACACAAGACTCTATGACGATCTCCGGTCAACAGACTACTCTGTACCAGTGTCACCGGAGAACTGCCATCTGACGTGAGGTATAATACAATCTGGGAGTTCTCGGCGAGTCCGTCCAGTGTACCCAGTCTCCACTGAGCACCCGTACACCATCCTTGATGTCAAACACCGATGGATATGGGATCATCCATCGCCCATCATATGGGTCAAGATGCGTATACGCTAGTTTACTCTGGTGTATCGATGCCCTGTCTCGATAAACCCTCGACTAGGAATAGTTATAGGATGTACTCGTCGACTACCGTGGCCCCATTAGTATGATCTCATCATAGTCCCAGTAGTCGAGTACATATCCTGAGGGATTTATCAACATGTAATATAGAGACAATCAGAGTACATGTTAAGATAAAGTGCAACCAGATAGCATACTATCATGTCGAGCAAGAAAGTCCTCCCTATATATGTCCTAGCATCCACTACAATATACATCGTATGTACAGTAATGGCCTCTAGGGCATACATATAACTAACAATCTCCCACTTGCACTAGGGCCATCTGTTGTGGTATCACATACCTAACAATTGGCTGCAGTTGAAGTATCTCATACTCAACCATCCCATAAAAGTCTCTACTGGGAAAAAAGCCTTTGTGAGTGGATCCGCGTTGTTGTCCTCTATGTCTACTCTCCTAACCTCGATCTCCCTGGAGATCAACCATCTCCATGATCAGGTGATACTGCCTAAGAATTATATCTGGATTTCTGATGGGACGGTAGTTCCTTGGCTAAAGCCACAACTCCATTGTCACGCAATGGTAGGAACGAAGTTCATCTCATGAACTTATATACACCCAGACTGCCTCTTTGGTAGTATCTTTGGTAACGATGTATCTTGCCTTTAATCGTCTAGTATGTCACGGTATCTAGCTTGGAACTCTTCCAACATACCGTCCCTCCACTGAGGGTAAAGACAATGCCTGCGACTGACATTCAGTCGTCCTTACCACCCTGGAACCTTTCCAGTGATTCTCCCCAGGATCGATTGATACCATCTCACTACAACTAGTGAGTATCCTAACATCCAATTAGATCTATCTCATAGATCCATAACTTAGGATTTAGGAGGTATCACTTTGATCCTGTATGGAGAATCCTTGTGATAAGCGGAGATTGACCGAGCGTAGCATAGGAAACTCCTTCCCTATCAAGAGTATGTCATCCACGTACTCTACGAGGATCACCACCATACTCCCTACTACCTTTTTGTATATACAAGGTTCATCAACCATTTTGATGAAGTCAAACTTTTTGACTACCACATCAAAACAGAAGTTCCAACTCCGCGATGCCTGCTTTATCACATAAAACATCTTGCTCACGTTTCTGCTGCTCCCACTCTCTACGAAGCCCTCTGGCTGTGTACTTATAGACGCTCTCTTCTAAAACATCATTTAGAAAAGCAGTCATGACACCCAACCACCAGATATCGTAGTCATGGTATGTAGCCGTAGCAAGTAAGATCTGGATGGACTTAAGCATAGCTCCTTAGAAAATGTTTCATCATAATCCATACCTGGTCAATGATACAAACCATTAACAAGTCTAGCTTTGAAAGTCTCAACTTTTCCATGTACACCAAGTAATCTTCTCAAGATATACTTGCTCCTGATGGGGATTTAACCCTTCACATAAAGCAACCAAAGTCCATACTTTGTTGGTGTATAAGGATTCCATCTCAGATCGATAAGCATCCATCCATTCTTACAGAGCCTCACTCCTGATGGCCAGCTCGAAACTAGTTGGGTCATCATCTCATGATGCAATCCTCGCTCCCACTGTTATAGAGAAACCGAAGTATCTCTCAGGAGGGTGAGGAACCCTACTAGATCGGCGGAGAGGCTGAGGTTCGTTGGTTACTATTGAATCCTTCGGTTCTACCAAATCATCTGCTGCAGTTTGTATATCTGGAACCTTTCCAGTTCTACATAACAGACCTTGCCTCGAGCTTGTCCGGATCTTGCTTTTAGACATAGTCCGGACAACCCCAAATCTTAACAAACTTAAGATATGGGCTCTTCCCTTTCCATATCACATATGAAGTGGTAGGCAACGGATTTGATTTGAACCCTATTCAATAGGTATGCAGCTTCTCAAGCGCATAACACCCAATAGGAAAAAAGAAACTCAGTAGTACTTATCATAGAGCACACCATATCACATAGGGTGCTATTGCTCCGCCCCGATATACCATCGTGCTATGGTGTATACGGAGGAGTAATGCTGAGAGAGAATATCATTCTCCTTTAGAATAGTCCAGAATTTCCGTGCTCAAGTATTCTCCTTCTTGATCACATCAAAGGACATAATAATTAAACCCATATTTTGGTTCTCTACTTATAACTTATATTCTGTGAATATCTCAAAAGGTTCAGACTTGTATTTCAACAGGAACATATGTCTGAATCTTGAGAGATTATCAGAGAATGTAATGAAGTAAAAAGAACCGGTCTTGGCATATGTAGACAGGGGACCTTCATACATCAGTATGTATCAATCCCAAAAGTTCACTAACTCTTTCTCTGTTTCCAATAAACAGATCTGTGGTCATCTTATCTTTGTGACATGACCGGCAAGTTTCACAAGATGTAAGTTCAAACAGATTTAAATATGCATCTATATGTAACTTAGCTAGTCGGGTCGCATTGATATGACCTAGTCTACAATACCTCAAGAAGGATCCGTTCATTTCTGAACTCTTCCTCTTGTGCGTGTTCTGTATATAAAGAACTGTAGTTTGATTTAGAACGTCAATGCTTTTAGATAACGTGCCTGAACCGATCAACTCTTGATATAGGAAATGTTCAAAACATTATCCATCAATACAAAATTATATCCTTTCTTTACCAATAAAGAAACTGATATGATTTTGCATATCAGGTTCGGTATCTAATAACATTTGTTCAGAATCAATGTATTCTGGTAATACAGGGTGATAGTGACCAACAGACTTGGCTGCAACACTTGCACCGTTTTCTGTCTCATGAAACTTATCACCCGTTCTCAGTTCTCTACCTTTCTGTAGCCCATGTAACAGATTACATATGCGAGATCCTGATCCGGTATCTCATACCCAGGACGTAAAGTATATTGAGAAACAATTCTCTGTAATGAACACACCCGAAGAAGATGCATCAGCATGCACTTTCTTCGTTTCGGCGGCACGGGAAATCTGGTATTCCCCAATTTCCTGCTCTGTCTTATAACAATTATAAGTTGGAGCGGGACCAACGTTCCCCAGCTCAGTATAACAAGCGGGTTCGGTCAATATATCCGTTTTATTATCTTGATTAAGGCGTGATATGGTCTGTACCTGGAGAGAGAGAGAAGAAAACACTCAGCGTATGCTCTTGCAAGATCAGATTGGTTATTATTTTATCTAATCAGGATGGCTCCCACTGTTTTTATCAAATCTTCCTTCAAACCCTAAAATGAAAGACTAGCCGGGATTAATTACACGCTACAAGTTCGCCAATCTTTCAGCCAGGCCAGTGTCGTTACTTTGAGGGAGGTTCCCCGTGCTTTCGCACGAACTTAATTAAAGTAAACCTCGTTTTCGCAGAGGCGTAACCCCGTTAACACCTTTCTAGACACCTACTTGATCGGCTAATTGTAATGTGTAAAACTCTCCCAGGAGTAACTCTTACCCGCAGCGGGTATCGGGATCTAACTATCTCATAGAAAGTATGCAATCTCATTGCAAATTTCAACACTTGAAATTCCCGATAACTTTGCCCCTAGCGTCCCATGACCTTGACGCGGGCCAACAAACCACTGTGCGCTAGTCAAGTTCAACCCGTCATTTCTTGATTGAATTAAACCCACCCGCACGACCCTTGACGCAGGCCAACAAAGTCGCACGACTACCCTAATCCAATCTGCATCATATGCATAAACAGATGAATACTAGTTAGCTACCGCACACTACGCCTTGACGCAGGCCAACAAACGTAGCACGAATACTAAGTAGGACTTATCTGAAATGACGGAGGGCTATGACAGGTTTTTTATGAAAACCCATTGCGTAATGAACTTGATATCGTTGTAGAATCAAATGATTTTAAAATGGAGTGTTTTTGAGGCTTTTCTAGTTTTGCTAAAGAGGTCACTCCCGGTGAAGGGATCGTCGGCCCTTTCCTCATCGAATAAGGTGCAGGATATATCATATATATCACTATGAAAAGCAAAAACTCCAAAAGCAATCAAAAGACAAACCGAGGGGTGTAGCATCTGCCAGTTATTGCTAAAGGGGTCACTCCCGGCGAAGGGATCTCGGCCCTTTCCTTATTGAATAAGGTGCAGGATGTTCTACAAGGAACACCGCGTTGCAAAGCAAGAACAGTAGCTACCTGTTTTTGAAAATTCGATTCCACAACATCATTTAGGTTTTTTTTCTTTCATTAATCATATTAATGAAGTCCCATCATTTAAGTCACCTAAACATCACAGATAAATACGACGTACACTTATGCCATCCGCATTCGCCTCGATGTCCCCTCGTACACCGTTAGGTTAGGTAACTAACGGCAGAGCGGGGCAGGGCTAGCGCGGGTGTAAAACATAAGTAACGTCTATATGATATATCATATATACTATATACAGTATCTATCACAACATATCAAATGATCACATCACAGATATCGCAGCAGAAGAAAACATATGAAACATTGGATATACTAGGACGTCCGTGTTTTCAATACGAGCCAGTATAAAACACGGATTTCACGGTCGCGATGAATAGCCAAACCCACATCCCTAGACCCCTACGAGAGCGGCAAGCAACACTGCCAATTTTAGGGTTAGGAGACCCGGTCTCGACTCCTCGAGATGGTCTCCCACTGGACCCTAGAACCCGGTTACTTGTGCTCCCCGTCTTGGGTCTACCTAATGCGGAAAAGTAAATAATATACAAGTGGTGACATCAACCTCATCCCGGAAGTGCCCCAATTAAAAGAATATTACATACAAGTGAATTTTACATGAATGAAAAAGAAAAAACTCTCATCTCACATAAAACCCCCGGCTATTCAAAACGCGACGATCCAATACAACATATCACAGCAACACATAATATCTCATATCATCAACATAAGCAAGTATGCGTATCCCGATTGTCGTTGATGTATAGCAACGAAGCCGGCGATACACCACATACTACGCTTATGGTCACAGAAAAGAAAGTGTAAAACTATAACAGTTGGAATCTGCAACCTCTTTAGACATCGCATGCCTAACCAAATGAATTCCTTAGACATCGCATGCCTAACAATTATAAACCCCGCATTTTAGTCTCTTTATCGAAAACTCTTTTCAATATCAAGTCGGGCAATTCAACAAGATTCCCGACAACCTGATCGAATGCTCGTCGCAAACATTAGTAGACGGCCGCACCCCCGGATGCCGTCGACGAAGTGCACTAAGGCGGAACACCGCTGCCGCGA
The DNA here is from genome assembly GCA_030015575.1 of Agapanthus africanus. Lineage (NCBI taxonomy): Eukaryota > Viridiplantae > Streptophyta > Magnoliopsida > Asparagales > Amaryllidaceae > Agapanthus > Agapanthus africanus. Next base: position 209,360,237 of record JASDDO010000022.1, read on the forward strand.
GCACCGAACGGATGCTTTTGGCGACGGGTTCTCCTACAGTCACTTAGTCGGGGCTATAGGGCATGGCTGTCTATTAAGTTTACCCGGCGAGTATCCGCGTACGCTACGTGATTGCGACGGACTTTTGATGACATCAAAATCCCGTGGCAACCGATCAATTGAGACTAAACTGCTATGTTTATAACATTCAAATTAGTTATCTCATTACTTCTTGTGGATTCCAAATATTGTATCACAATCCAGATAAATAGACAATGTTAAACTTTCCGATCGAATAATCAAACACCCAAGATTTCCCCAATATATCTCAACACTTGAAATCAGTTTAAAAACATCCATCACATGCCACAGTACCAATGGTCCAGCCGTAGAAGGGTCAAGCCAACGCCTCACATGTGGCATGTCGTACTGCCCCAAACCCAAAGGTTCAAAAGGCAATTCAAGACGGTCACATAATCGAGTTAAGCTTTGTTGTCTTCTAGATGGTCCACCGCGTTACTTGCACGACTTAGAACGTTCTTAAACTCGAGAAAAAATCCAACTTTTGAAAAAATTTCCGACAGGGGAAAAAGTGAGTTATTGATATCCATTCGAACTTTTTAACAGTTTCTAAAAATATCTGGAACAAACTAAACAAAGTTAAATTATCTGATCGAATCAACGAGTCCCCAATACAACCCTAGAAAACTCAACACTTGAGTGGAATTAAAAAATTCCCAGAAAAATTTGCCAAGAAAGGACCTAAGAATAAATATATGAAATTCCAGGGACTAAGTCAAATTTTGGCCGCGGAACCGCCTCCAAACCCTTGGTTTGGCCGCGGTTCCGCGGTCATTTCAAGGACTTAGTGGACCGTACTTCACAGTAATTCTTAGTTTTTCCTGCTTGTTTTTCTGAGCATTTTTAATTCATAAAAAATCACATTTTCAAAAAATGTACAGAGAAGGGTTTACATCGGGGTTTTCGGGTTCGATTAGACTTTAAACTTCGTCTAGACTTCGCCTAAAGCTCTAGCTTGGCTCTGATACCACTGTAGGGTTGCTAGACACGCGCACAAGGGTCTACAAGGCATCAACCATGCCCGATTAAAATTTTAGCCGTGTCGAACAACTCTAATACGGATCTTTAAACTAGGGTTTAGGCGAAAACTTGCATGTTAACAACTTTAACACTAAGTGAAAGAGATTACTACCTTTGTAGATCCGGTCCTTCACTTCATTAGCTCCGTGTAGACGTCCCCATCGCTGCGATCGTGAACTCCGGACTCTAGATAAGCTCCACGAGAAGAACGAACGTGCTTGCTACGATGACTTCGAGGCCGAAGATGATCTACGTCGGGGAGACACTAACTCAAGATATTCCTTCACTAGGTCATAAACTTAGTGAATAGAACACACTATACTACATGGCAAGTGATATAGGATGAAGAAGTAGGAAGTGGGCTCACTTTAGAATTGATTTTCTCACTCTTTTTCACATGGCACCATTGGAGCTAGTAAGCTTTTGGATGGAGCTTGATGAAGAAGAAGAAGAAAGAAAGAATTATCCATCCAAATGAAAACTTATCCAATAAATAATGTAACCATGGGTGAGTTAAGCTATCATGCTTAACTCATGTAGAGAATTAACCAAAGCATTAGGTTAAAGGTTAGGTTAAAGAATATCAAAAGAAATGAAAAAAGAGTGGACTTTGTCAAAGCTTCTTCAAGCTTGATTACTTTGACTAAGTTAAACCCTTTTGTTAAATCTTAAGATAAAACAATAACCCTAATCTTGGTATGAGTCTCATACACCCATCTTGTGTGTATCATCAAGCATGATACAAACATGTACACTTGCATATATCACATATAAACAATGTGCACAAACAAGTGAGAAAATAAATCTTAAGTGAGCTAATACTAGTTAATATAATGTAATATATCAAATATATAATTATACATTAAATTATTAAATCAACTCTTTATTTAATAATCCGGCAATAACCGACTAATATCATGTGTAACAACTTATCGAATCAACACTTGATCCGATAACCCGGCTATATCGCATACAACCGATCAATGTTACAAATCGCGAGAATAGAATACGGTATCTCATATCGTATTAATCTCGGTCCCGCACATATCATATATGTGCTCCTACTCGGTTTCGCTTGAGCCAGGAAACCCCTGTATAGGACTCTAAAGACTCGTCAATACGCCGGCAGTAGGTGATGATCATATCAAACACCCACAAGCCGCAAGCGGTGTGCTAAACGTAACGGCCAGCCGGATTTTGAGCGATCAGAAGATCAACAAGCAAGCCCGCTAGTTCTCCTGTGAATCCAATCAGTAACATTCCCGTACAGTATGGTCTCGTCGTCTGATTTGTCGCATATCTCTCCTAGGGGTGGTAAACGTCAGACCCCAGTAGCTCGATAAGTAGTGTCGATATGAGGTCTATAACAGTTTGAGAAACTACTGGTAACACTTACCAGTAAATCTCAGCAAACCTGGCCAGGGATTTCCGGTTATAGCCAATCGAACACAGCACAACATCAACTCCCTATACCGGGAGAGACGAATCCCCTCCTATCGCTCATTGCCTCCATGTGATTCAGGACTGTACCCAAAAACCACCATTTTGCATGCCCTCTTGGACGTGGTAAGGTTGAAATCAAAGCACAGTGGGAATCACACAAGACTCTATGACGATCTCGGGTCAACAGACTACTCTGTACCAGTGTCACCGGAGAACTGCCATCTGACGTGAGGTATAATACAATCTGGGAGTTCTCGGCGAGTCCGTCCAGTGTACCCAGTCTCCACTGAGCACCCGTACACCATCCTTGTTGTCAAACACCGATGGATATGGGATCATCCATCGCCCATCATATGGGTCAAGATACGTATACGCTAGTCTACTCTGGTGTATCGATGCCCTGTCTCGATACACCTTCGACTAGGAACAGTTATAGGATGTACTCGTCGACTACCGTGGCCCAACTAGTATGATCTCATCATAGTCCCAGTAGTCGAGTACATATCCTAAGGGCTTTATCAACATGTAATATAGAGACAATCAGAGTACATGTTAAGATAAAGTGCAACCAGATAGCATACTATCATGTCGAGCAAGAAAGTCCTCCCTATATATGTCCTAGCATCCACTACAATATACATCGTATGTACAGTAATGGCCTCTAGGGCAGACATATAACTAACACATCCTACACTTGATGATGTGATCATGTCTTCACTTTGAGACGATTTGCATGCTTGAAACTTCTCCTAATCTCAATCAAGAGGTAAAATTCTCTCTTTAAATATGTTTCAAGTATACAAGCCTTGACAAACTAGTTTAGAGCTAAAAGTTATGTTTCTTCGTTGTGAGATTTGAAAAGTGAGTTTTCGGTGGATACAACTAGTGGTGGTGGTGTAGTAGTGGGTAAATTAGTGTTTACAAGCTTGTTAGTGATAGATAAGGGTGTTTTAGTGTAAGTACCATTGATTTTAAAGATATTTAAAGTTTCAAAACATAGTTTTTCTTTGTGTTTTGATGTTCAAATTGAATCTGGGACAACTTGGAATCTCTGAAAAACATTTAGCGTATAGATTAGACCTAGTTAGACCACCAGAAGACACCACCAAGTGAACGAGACCCTAAGTCTCTACTTGGACCGCAAATTATGGTTGGATGGAATATATCTGCAGCCTATTTTTTGTATTAGGTGTTGGGGCTTGTCTAGTAGGTGTTTTATATTATATATAAGCTTATTTTATATGCTAAATTTGTTGAATATAGTGCCCTAAAAGTTAATTATTGGATCGCAGGTACATGATTGCAATGATTGAGGGAGGACTTATACCGGTAGGACAGTCTTACTCGAGATGATAGTATGCTATCTGATTTGCCTTTATCAGTCGTGTATAGGTTCAGGTGACTGATCACTATTACACGTTGATAGAGCTCTTAGGATCTTACTTGACTACCAACAGTATGATGGCGATCATATACCTGAGAGTTGGGTAGTCTATAAGCACATCCTTGATAGTGGTCCCTAGTCGTGGGAGTTTCGAGACAGAGCATCGATACTCCGGAGTAGACTAGTGTATACAGTCGAGACCCCGACGAGGGGCGGTGGCCGGTCTCACAAGCCACTGGTATCAGTTGGATCACCTAAGATGTATACATGTGCTCATTGGGTTATGAGTACACCGGACAGGACTCGCCGGGAACTTGCTAGTTGGTATTTATACATATCGTCAGATAGCAGTTCCCTGGTGACATGTGTACAGGTTAGTTCATCGACCTGAGGTCGTCATTTGTCTCGTGTGAGTTCCCACTGTGCTTTGATTTCTACCCTACCACGGCTCAAAGGAGTCGTGCAAATAGGTCTTTTTTGGGTACAGTCCCGAGCCACATGGAGGCAAGTGAGCGGATCGGCAGGGGATTCGTCTCTCCCGGTATTGGGGGTGAGATCGCGTTGTGTCTAGGAAAGCCATTACACCAAGTCCTTGGCCAAGGCAGGTGAGAATTACTGGTAAATATTCCAGTAGTTTCTCAGGGTGTTCAGGGCTTGTCTCCGATACGACTTATACCGCTATTGGGGGTCTGACGTTACCAGCCCCCCTAGGCCCAATATGCGATACTCATAGATAAACGGACCGGACTGTATGTATATTGTCACTGTTAGGCTCAGTAGGGTTCCAGGATGAGTTCGCTCATCGGCTTCCCTTAAGGTCAGTACATGGGCAGCCGTTACGCACAGCTCGTGCCGTTGACGGCTTATGGTTAAACCCACTGCCAGGGTACTGACGAGTCATTAGAGTCCCCCACAGATAGTTTCCCAAGTTCAGGCGAAACGCTGTAGAGGCCGTATGGTTTTATGGCAGGGTTCGGAAAATGCACGTGCGTTTACGTAAGTGTCATATTTCGGGCAGGTAATACTGGTGGGCTTTGGTTTAAGCCGGATCCGAGTATTATACTTTGTAGATATAATATCTTTGTCTCAGTTGCATTTGTATTCGGTCGTAATACAAATGCGGGTATATTTATACAGTTACGGGGTTATCCTGAAATTCGTTTCGGGATCGCTTTTGGAAGTTGCCGGTTTTCTATCACCCGTATTAAACATTCGGTTTAATGCGGATTTATCTTTTCTTGAGGGTGAGTCATGAGTGTGGAAGCTTCTAAAATAGTGACTAGGTTTAGTGTGTCACCATTTTGCATTAAATGGTTGATGACTAGGATTAGTGATTCATTGTTTGCATTAAATGTTTTTTGCAAGGTGTTCTATGACTCATTCATTTCATTATTGCTAATGATCACCCTTATTTGCTCCTACACTCACCCCCACCTTCATATTGTAAGTCGATGTGCAACACCCCACGAGTTGCGGGGAGGCCGAAATATGAAAAACAATCTTGTTTGGTAGCATACATCGACTAACCGAAGATCTTTTCTAAACAATACTTAACGATAAGCATAGAGTTCTAAGCTACTATGTGAAGAGATTATACCAAACGATTCTAGTCCTTCATCTTTGTGATCTCTATGTCCTCCTCGGACTTCTATCCGTGATTGATGATCCACCCGAGTACCCTAATCCAAGCTACACCTCAAGACTTGAGGTAACTTTGTTTCTCTAGTTGCTAACCAAAGTAACTAAGATGATGTAGAGTTAGGTTATGGAGTGTTTAGTCTTTACTAATCCTTGTACTCAACTCATGAGTGGTAGGATTAGGGTTTGGAGAAGGAGAGAGAGCTTGAGGAGAGAGAAGGTGGAGAGAATAATGAGAATAAAAATCCTTCTCACTTGAATATATGATACATAATGAATTATCAAATAATATCAATTAAATGATTATTCACCATGCTTCATTTATTCAAAGAGAGTGATTCATTATGTGAGTCATTAGATCATTAATGAAGCATTAATGATATGATGAATCGTATAAATGAGTCACACAAAGCAATTAATGAAAATGCCACCTTAACCTCCTTAGTCACCCTCCTTCTAGAAGCTTCTCAGATAATTACGAGAATGCTCTTCGCATCCGTGAAAACACGGAAAATCTAAAGACTGTATAAATCCAATAACCTGATACTAGAATCTGGCTTAAACCAAAGCCGTCTAGTAAAAACTGCCTGAATGTCGTACGTGCGTTTAAACACGTATTCGTCCGAACCCTTGTCGTAAAACCGTACGACCTCTATATCATTTCGCCTGGAGTTGGGAAAACTCGGTGTGGGACTCTAAAGACTCGACTACTACGCTGGCAGTGGGTTTAACCACAGACCGCAAGCGGCACTAGCTGTACGTAACGGTCCCCGGGTAGATGTCGATAAGAAGGCCGGTGAGGATACCCATCCGAACTCCTACTGAGCCTGTGCGTGACAATATCCATGCAGTCCGGTCTGTTCGTCTAAGAGTATCGCATGTATGGTCTAGGGAGGTGGTGAACGTCAGACCCCTAATAACCATACAAGTCGTGTCGGTATGGCTCTATCACCATCCGAGAATCTACTGATCAATCTATCAGTAATTCTCAATCAGCCCTGGCCAGGGACTTATGGTAATGACCAACCGATCACTGTGCGATATCAACTCCCTATACCGGGAGAGACGAATCCCTAACAGTCACTCACTGCCTCTACGTGGCTCGGGACTGTGCCCAACTAAAACCTGTTTGCACGACTCCTTTGAACCGTGGTAGGGTAGTAATCAAAGCACAGTAGGAACTCACACGAGACAAATGACGACTTTAAGTCAACGGACTATCTGCACACATGTCACCTGAGAACTGCTATCTGACGTTAGGTATAAATACCATCCAGTCAGTTCTCGGCGAGTCCTGTCCGGTGTACTCACACCCGGTGAGCATCTGTATACAATCTTAGGTGCACTCCACCAATGGTTGCGGGACCAATCCATCGCCCCTCCTCAGAGTCTAGATATGTATACACCAGTCTACTCTGGAGTATCAATGCCCAGCCTCGATACTCCTGCGACCAGGGACATCTAAGGATGTGCCTATTGACTATCCAGCTCCCACTAGTATGACTGTCATCATAACGCCGGAAGTCAGGCAAACATCCTAAGGGCTTTATCAACATGTATATATATATGAATACTACGCAAAATATATCATACGTTAAGATAAAGACAAACCAAATAGCGTACTATCATATTAAGCAAGACTGTTATGTACATACATATCCCAGTATCCTATACAATGAAGGCCTCTAGGGCATATATATCCAACAATCTCATACTTGCACTAGGGCCTATAATTGGCGCAATGAGTACCCACTGTCTTCACTATATCCAGTTGCTGGAGTACCGCATGCCCAACATCTCAAACAGCCTCTCGAACTGAACTTGAGGAATGGCCTTTGTGAATGGATCTGCCGTGTTGTCTTTTGTATCCACTCTCCGTACCTCGATCTCCCGACGATCAACGATCTCCCTGATCAGGTGAAAACGCCTTAAGATATGCCTGGATTTCTGATGGGACCTGGGTTCCTTTGCCAGTGTTACGGCCCCATTGTTATCACAATACAAAGGTGTTGGATTAGCAATGGACGGAACCACCTGAAGTTCATAAATGAACTTCCTCATCCAGACAGCCTCTTTTGCGGCTTCACTAGCAGCTATATACTCAGCCTCCATAGTTGAGTCTGCGACGGTATCCTGTTTGGAACTCTTCTAACATACCGCCCCTCCATTGAGTGTAAACACAAAACCTGAAATGGATTTAGAATCATCTTTGTCACTTTGGAAGCCGGAGTCGGTAAAAGCCTCTACCTGGAGGTCCCCATTACTGTAAATCAAGAACATCTCCTTAGTCCTTCTCAGGTACTTGAGAATGTTCTTCACCACTATCCAATGTTTCTCACCTGGGTCAGACTGATACCTGCTTACCACACCAAGTGCGTAAGCTACATCCGGTCTTGTACATAACATCACATACATTATAGATCATACCGCCGAAGCGTAGGGTAAAATGCTCATGCGATCCCTCTCTTCATCAGTCTTTGGAGACATCTCTTTAGAGAGGGTGATCCCGTGACAAGAGGGCATGTTACCACGCTTGGAATCTTTCATACTAAATCTCTTTAGTATAGTGTCAATATACCTGGACTGTGAAAGTCCCAACATTCTATTAGATCTATCACGATAGATCTTAATGCCCAAAATGTAGGTTGCATCACCCAAGTCTTTCATGGAGAATTTCTGTGATAAGAAGAGCTTTACTGAATGTAGCATAGGGACATCATTCCCTATCAGTAGTATGTCGTCGACGTACAAAACGAGGAAGACTACTGCTCCTTCTACAATCTTCCTATAAATACATGGTTCATCTACATTTTTGATAAAGTCAAACTCTTTGACTGTTTCATCAAAGAAGATGTTCTAACTTCGCGATGCTTGCTTTAATCCATAAATGGATTTAAGCAACCTGCACACCCTTCCGCTGCTCCCACTGTCTAAGAAACCTTCTGGTTGATCCATGTAAACACTCTCTTCTAAATGTCCATTTAGAAAAGCTGTTTTTACGTCCATCTACCAGATTTCATAGTCATGGAAGGCAGCAATGGCAAGCAGGATCCGAATGGATTTAAGCATAGCTACAGGTGAAAAGGTTTCATCATAGTCCAGTCCTGGTCTTTGACGAAAACCTTTTGCAACGAGTCTAGCTTTGTAGGTTTCCACTTGTCCAAGTGCACCAATCTTCTTTTTGAAGATACATTTGCATCCAACTGGTTTAACCCCAGGAGGAGCAACTTCTAAAGTTCATACTTTATTGGTGTACATGGATTCCATTTCGGATCTCATAGCATCCAGCCACTTCATTGAGTCAATACTCGTGATAGCCTGCTGAAAACTAGTAGGCTCATCATCGTCGATGATGCAATCCTCTCGATCCCCATCTAGAAGAAAACCATAGTATCTCTCTGGAGGATGAGAAAGCCTACTAGATCTGCGGAGTGGTGTTGGTTCGTCATGTTCTATTGAAATCTGAGGTTCTTCTAAGTCTTCGGTAGCAGTTTGAGGTTCTGGAATTTCTTCCAGCTCTACCGCGCTCCCACTAATTTCTTTTGCAAGAAATTCGCTCTCTAAGAAGACAATGTGGCGAGCGACAAACACCTTTTGTTCTTCAGTGTGGTAGACCATATACCCCCTTGAATGTTTGGGGTATCCTACAAACTTGCACAAAACCGATCGTGATTCGAGCTTGTCCGGTTTATGCTTTTTAACATATGCCGGGCACCCCCATATCTTAATATACTTGAGATATAGTCTCTTCCCGCTCCACATTTCATATGGAGTGGTAGGCACAGACTTAGTTGGAACTCTATTCAATAAGTATGCTGCTGATTCTAGAGCAAATCCCCAGAAAGAAAGTGGTAACTCAGCACTACTCATCATTGAACGCACCATATCTAATAGCGTGTGATTCCTCCTTTCTAATACACCATTATGCTGAGGTGTATAAGGCGGAGTAAGCTGAGAGAGAATTCCATTCTCTTTTAAGTATTCAAGGAAACTGGTACTTAAGTATTCTCCATCTCGATCAGATCGAAGTGTCTTGATGCTTTTACCAGTTTGTTTCTCTACTTCATTTTTATACTCTTTAAACTTCTCAAAGGTCTCTGATATATGTTTCATTAAGAACACATGTCCATACCTAGAGAAGTCATCAGTAAAAGTGATGAAGTAGGAGTGACCTCTTCGTGCATGCGTAGACATTGGACCACATACATCACTGTGTACAAGTCCCAAGAGTTCAGTAGCTCTTGCTCCGTGTCCGGAGAACGGAGATTTGGTCATTTTTCCTTTGATACATGATTGACAAGTTGCATATGATGAATATTCAAACGGATCTAGATATCCATCTTTATGTAACTTAGTCAACCTTATTTCGTTTATATGACCAAGTCTACAATGCCATAAGAAGGCTTGATTTGAATCTGGGGCCTTTCTTTTATGTGTGTTTTGAATATTGAAAATTCGAGGTTGATTAAGTATGTATATGCCATTTTCCAGTGTGCCATACCCAATCAGTTCTTGATTTAGGAGAATGTTCATGACATTACTTTCAAGCACAAAATTATATCCTTTATTAGACAACAAAGATACTGATATAATATTACACAGCATACTGAGAATACAAAAACAGCTGTACAACACCAAAACGTGCCCACTAGTCAACCCTAGGTGATACTCCCCTATTGCAACAGCATCTACATGCATTCCATTGCCCATCCGGAGAGTCATATCACCTGCCCCCAGTACTCTACTATTTCTCAGATCCTGCAATGAATTACAGATGTGAGAACCAGAACCGGTATCAAGTACCCATGAAGTAGAGTTTACTGAAAGACAATATTCGATTACGAACACATCTGAAGCAGAAGCAACTGCTTGCTTCGTGTCCTTTGCCTTGAAGGTCATACAGTCCTTCTTCCAGTGCCCTTGCTTGTGACAATAATGGCATTCATTTATATCCGCTTTCACCCTTCCTGCCTTGTTCTTTCCCTGCACTTTCTTGACCCCACCCTTCGGTTTGGTGGCTTTCATCTTCTTCTTCCCTTTAGCTTTCGCTTTAGATTTAGAAGAGGATGATTGGCCAACATACAGAACGGGGGTCTTCTCCTTTTTCAAGGAGGTCTCTGCTACCCTCAACATGTTGAGGAGCTTTGGAAGATTAGCTTCCATTTCGTGCATGTTGAAGCTAAGCACAAACTGAGAGAAGGTGTGGGGAAGGACTGCAAAATCAAGTCGATATACAAATCATTCTCTAGCACGCATCCCAGGTTTGCGAGTTCCTCAATGAGGCTGATCATTTTGAGGATGTGCTCTCCTACAGGAGATCCTGGAGCTAACATCATCTGGAAGAGTTTCCTTGAGGTCTCGTACCTTGCGATACGGGAGTGTTCTCCATATAAATCCTTTACATGGAGGAAGATCGATACAACATCCATACTCTCGTGCTGTTTCTGAAGTTCATTGTTCATGGATGCCAGCACGATACACATAGCTCGCTCACAATCCAGATCCCAAGTTTTGCTTACTTCCTTGTCCACAACTGAGGAATCTGGTCCAGGGATAAGGGGAGGAACAGCGGTGGTAACATATGCTACTTTGTCATAAGTCAGCGCAATGTTGACGTTCCTTAGCCAATCTTTATAGTTCTGTCCGGTCAGTATATTTTTCTCAAGTAATAGTTTTAATCCTGTCATGTTCGCTGCTAGAGAGAGAGAAAAGAAAACACTCAGCATATGCTTCTTGCAAGTTTAGATTGGTTATTAGTTTATCTAAACATGATGGCTCCCACTGTTCCCTCAAATCCTTCTTCAAAACCTAAAAGAAGAACTAATCAGGATTTAATCACACGTCACAATACTTGCTTAACCTTTCAGCCAGGCTGGTGTTGGTACTTCGAGGGAGGTTTTCCAACGCTTTCGCGAAGTTCCTTAATTAAATAACCTCTTTTCCCTGGAGGCGTAGCCCCTCTAACACCTTTCTGGACACCTACTTGGTTTATAGCATTAATTGTTAAGTGAGAATGTTTCCCGAGAGTAATCCTACTCATCAGTGGGATCGGGATCCAACTATCATTGCATGATGCACTAGATGGAAGCCACTCTAGTCACCACACTCCAGAAGGTATGCTTAATCTGCAAGTTTCCTTTATGTTTGAAACTCCCGATGTGATTTTTACCCCAAGCTCTTATAGACCTTGACGTAGGCCAACAAGTCATAAGACGCAAGTCAAGTTCTACCCGCCATTGTCCTGATCAATTTAAGTACATCGTACAAGCCCTTGACGTAGGCCAACAAGGTGTACGTCTGTCTTAAACTAATGCATCTATCTATGCAACAAATAGGCACACACACTGCTACCATACACTATGCCTTGACGTAGGCCAACAAGCATAGCATGAATACGATGTGCTGTCTATTTGAAACAACGGAGGGTTACGGCTGGTTTTTGGCAAAAAACCGTTAACGTAGTGAACTTGATTTGATCGAAGGAACTAAGATAGCTTTTATTAAAAGGAGTGGTTTAAGCTCCGCATTTAAAGTTTTGCTTTTTCAAGAAAACCGAGTGGTTTTTAGAAATTGTTCCAACGATTCAGTTTAGGTTTTATTTTCTTTGCATTAAAAATAATGCGTCCCATCTTTAACCTATCATTACAGATAACAACGAAAATACAACGTCCTCTTATGCCATCCGCATTCGCCACGGGGTCCCGTCATCACCCGTTAGGTTACTTAACTAACGGCAGAGCGGGGGCTGGGCTAGCGCGGGTGTAAAACATAAGTGACGTCTAAATGGCTATCATATATAGATATTGTACATTCGTCAGACGCAATAATAGGCATTCCAGATCACAGATAAACAATATTGGATTTGCAAGCAATCCGCGTTTCTTTTGAGCCTGTAAGAAAAGACGGATTACACAGTTGTGATGAATAGCCATTACCCCACCCTAGACCCCTACGGGTATGGCAAACTATTCGCCAAGTACCCGAAGTGAAGCGGTCTCCCTCAACGACGTGAGTAGGCCACTAAACACTTCGAAATACCCGGTAGTTTGTGCACCCTACCTTGGGTCTATCCTAGGAGCAAAAACAATAAAAAGAAATAATACAACGGTGGCTACAACCGCAACCTGGATGTGCCCCCACAAAATAATATTACAACTTATTACAATTACATCGAATGAATTAATACAATAACCCATCACAAAACCTGGCTAATCATCACAACAGTCCAATACAGTTTATATATACAAACAGTTATAAATAACATCACAGATATGTGCAACCCCCTGCCAACCGACATACTAGCAGTTAGGGGAGGTTTACGAACACATAATACAAAACTGATATAATCAAACAAGAAAACATCGTATAATTTCGATCGATTAAACACTTTAAATTCTATTCCAAATCTTTACTGTAAATTTGAAACCTGAGCAGAAAATAAAAATACCAGAAACTACAAAATATCACTACAGATGCACAGAAGAAAACTGGGATGAATCGGAGCCAACTCGGCCGCGGATCCGCGGCGGATCGGTGGATTCGGCCGCGGTTCCGCGGCGCTTTTGGCGATTCAGGATCCCATTTTTCTTGTGTGTTCTTATATTTTCTCACTGGTCATTCTGGAGGTCCCTGAAAAATTTTTGGACCTCATTTTAAAATCGACAGAAACTTTATGATATTCGTGTCTTTTCCGATTTGTTTTCCGTTCGAAATTCATACAACTTTTCAAGTGAGTTAATTATTGTTTAGTAAGGCTCTGATACCACTGTAAGTCGATGTGCAACACCCCACGAGTTGCGGGGAGGCGGAAATATGAAAAACAATCTTATTTGGTAGCATACATCGACTAACCGAAGATCTTTTCTAAGCAATACTTAACGATAAGCATAGAGTTCTAAGCTACTATGTGAAGAGATTATACCAAACAATTCTAGTCCTTCGTCTTTGTGATCTCTATGTCCTCCTCGGCCTTCTATCCGTGATAGATGATCCACCCAAATACCCTAATCCAAGCTACACCTCAAGACTTGAGGTAACTTTATTTCTCTAGTTGCTAACCAAAGTAACTAAGATGATGTAGAGTTAGGTTATGGAGTGTTTAGTCTTTACTAATCCTTGTACTCAACTCATGAGTGGTAGGATTAGGGTTTGGAGAAGGAGAGAGAGCTTGAGGAGAGAGAAGGTGGAGAGAATAATGAGAATAAAAATCCTTCTCACTTGAATATATGATACATAATGAATTATCAAATAATATCAATTAAATGATTATTCACCATGCTTCATTTATTCAAAGAGAGTGATTCATTATGTGAGTCATTAGATCATTAATGAAGTATTAATGATATGATGAATCATATAAATGAGTCACACAAAGCAATTAATGAAAATGCCACCTTAACCTCCTTATTCACCCTCCTTCTAGAAGTTTCTCGGATAATTACGAGAACGCCCTTCGCATCCGTGAAAATACGGAAAAACTAAAGACTGTATAAATCCAATAACCTGATACTAGAATCTGGCTTAAACCAAAGCCGTCTAGTAAAAACTGTCCGAATGTCGTACGTGCGTTTAAACACGTATTCGTCCGAACCCTTGTCGTAAAACCGTACGACCTCTATATCATTTCGTCTGGAGTTGGGAAAACTCTATGTGCGACTCTAAAGACTCGACTACTACGCTGGCAGTGGGTTTCACCACAGACCGCAAGCGGCACTAGTTGTACGTAACGGTCCCCAGGTAGATGTCTATAAGAAGACCGGTGAGGATACCCATCCGAACTCCTACTGAGCCTGTGCGTGACAATATCCGTGCAGTCCGGTCTGTTCGTCTAAGAGTATCGCATGTATGGTCTAGGGACGTGGTGAACGTTAGACCCCTAATAACCGTACAAGTTGTGTCGGTATGGCTCTATCACCATCCGAGAATCTACTGATCAATCTATCAGTAATTCTCAATCAGCCCTGGCCAGGGACTTATGGTAATGACCAACCGATCACTGTGCGATATCAACTCCCTATACCGGGAGAGACGAATCCCTAACAGTCACTCACTGCCTCCACGTGGCTCGGGACTGTGCCCAACTAAAACCTGTTTGCACGACTCCTTTGAACCGTGGTAGGGTAGTAATCAAAGCACAGTGGGAACTCACAAGAGACAAATGACGACTTTAAGTCAACGGACTATCTGCACACATGTCACCTGAGAACTGCTATCTGACGTTAGGTATAAATACCATCCAGTCAGTTCTCGGCGAGTCTTGTCCGGTGTACTCACACCCAGTGAGCATCTGTATACAATCTTAGGTGCACTCCACCAATGGCTGCGGGACCAATCCATCGCCCCTCCTCAGGGTCTAGATATGTATACACCAGTCTACTCTGGAGTATCAATGCCCAGCCTCGATACTCCTGCGACCAGGGACATCTAAGGATGTGCCTATTGACTATCCAGCTCCCACTAGTATGACTGCCATCATAACGCAGGAAGTCAGGCAAACATCCTAAGGGCTTTATCAACATGTATATATATATGAATACTACGCAAAATATATCATACGTTAAGATAAAGACAAACCAAATAGCGTACTATCATATTAAGCAAGACTGTTATGTACATACATATCCCAGTATCCTATACAATGAAGGCCTCTAGGGCATATATATCCAACACATATAGTGGTCGGCCCCTTAGTTGAGGGATTGAAGGATTTGGGAAAAAGAAATGGTTGTTGAAAAAAAGATTATGGAATTTGGTTCATGGAAATTAGATAGTTCATTTCTCATTTCATTCCATTCAAATGGCAACTTCATTAACCATTCATCCATGGCTTTGGATGAAGCGAGACAAAGTGTTCTACTCATTCTCTACATCAATCTTGGTCATCTCTTTTAGCAAACTTGATGACCGAGTTGCCTCAATATAGTGGCGGGAGCCCGTTTAAAGATCCGCAGATGTGGTGCCACCTCGATGAGGAGCCAGGAGATCGGAGCAGCCGCAACGGAGCGTGGGGTGATGGTTAAAGACCGAAGGACTCGGATCGTTCGGTATAACCTTTCTACCCTCTTTGTAGTTTGTTAGTTTAGTGCTAATGGCAGATCCGGGTTATAGTATGCGATAGCGCCAGTTATAAAAGTTTTTGTTCCGCATTTGGCGTCTGAAAGACGGCCGGGGCGCTACCGTAGACTTACATGGTATCAGAGCCTTGCCATTAAGCTTTACTAACTTGTTCTAACGCGTTTAAAACATCGATCGATCGGATTTTCGAAAATCGCAATTTCTATGTGTAAAGTTTCTGTCGATTTTAAATACTGGTCTAAAAATTATTTTGAGCATCTCAGAAAATCGAGCAGGCTTTTTTAAGAACACAGAAGAAAATTGGTCCCCTGATTCGACCGTACGGCCGTGGAACCGCCGCCAAAGCCAAGCTTTGGCCGCGGATTTGCGTCCGTCTTGGTGCTTCAGTGGGTCAATTTTATTCTGGGGGTCTACATAGAAAATAATGGTTTCTGGAATATTTCTTTTGGGCCCAGATTTTATTACTGTACAGCAGATGTACGTAGGGCCCACTTCGGGAAGTTTTGTCGATCGAAATTTAAACGTGTTAGTTTACAGTACTTACATTATATCTCCGACCGTGAATGTCATTCGAGCGGTAAATTGCGTCTAATTGCTATAGTCCTTTTAGAAGGATTTGCGAACGTGACATTCGCGTTGATGTTCTGTGTTGTGCTGTGATGTTGCGGATTTGTCATGGTGGATAGCAGTGTGCAAAGGTACTGCAGTTTGGATTTATTTGTACATTTGATATTGCGGGGCGAGCGTCCAACATGTGGACTGCCGTCACTGTCTGTTTGTATAATATTTTTTGGGGCACGACCGGGCTGAGGTCGATGTACCCGTTGTACATATTTTTCATTTCTGTACTAGGTTTTACCCTGCGATGAAGTGCACGGATAGCCGGTTTTTGGAGGGCAACGGGTCCGCATCTCATGGCTTTGAGAGGCAGAGGGGCCTCACTCTAGATTTGGCAGACTATTCGCCACACTCGCAGGGGGTACCGGTTGACCCAAGGAGGGGTGCTAAAGTTACCGGATTCCGTGAAGTGCAGGGTGGTCCATTCACTTTGCTGTAGGGGGCTGCCTCGCTTCAGGTTTTGGCGGGTAACTTGCCGCACCCATAGGAGTCTAGGTTTCATTGCACAAGTTATCCACACAACCAGGGGAACGTCGGGTTTCAGTAGCGGCTCTGTGAAACCCGGGGATCCCAGATTATCTGTATTGTTCTGTGATGCTTATTACTTTTCTGTAATGTTGCATTTTATCACGCCTGGAGCGATTATTGTATATTGGTATATATACTAGTATATGTTGTATATGTTTTACACCCGCGCTAGTCCAGTCCCCGCTCTGTCGTTAGTTAAGTAACCTAACGGTTGATGACGGGACCCAGTGACGAATGCGGATGGCATATACGTACATTTTATTTTCGTTCTTTTCTGGTGTGATTAATTGATGGGACTGCGTTGATTCTGATCAATGCAAAGGAAAAAAACCTGTTTGGATGTTGTTGGAACAGTTTTAAAAAGTGTTATTACAAAGACGTTTTCTTTTGTTTTGCATAGTGGTATTCAGTTGGAATATCCTGCACCTCATTCGACGAGGCAAGGGCCGAGATCCCTTCACCGGGAGTGACCCCTTGGACAGAAGTTTGTGTCAGGGTAATGACTTCACTATAGTCGACTACATGTTGTTTTGCATCGCGGTATTCAGTTGGAATATCCTGCACCTCATTCCGCGAGGAAAGAGTCGAGATCCCTTCACCGGGAGTGACCTCTTTAGCAAAGGTTTTCGCCACTATATTTTTATAAAAAGCTATCAGGTTCCTTCAACGAGATCAAGTTCACTACGTTAAAGGTTTTTCGCCAAAAACCAGCCGTAGCCCTCCGTTGTTTCAGACGGTAGCACGTAGTATTCATGCTATGTTTGTTGGCCTTCGTCAAGTCATAGTGGATGGTAGCTGCTTGTTACTGTTCTGTTGCATAGATAGATGAGTTGGTTTGGGACAGTCGTATTACCTTGTTGGCCTTCGTCAAGGGTATGTACGGGTGGGTTCGAATTGATAAGATAATGACGGGCAGAACTTGACATGTGACTTATGATTTGTTGGCCTTCGTCAAGGTCATAAGAACATAGGGTAAAAATCACATCGGGAGTTTCTAAAGAAACTGAAACTTACCAGGCATGCGCATACCTTCTGGAATGTGATAACGTGAGTGGATTCCGTCACGTTATCATGCGATGAGAGTTGGATCCCGATTCCCACTGATGAGTTGGTTTACTCTTCGGGTGATCCCGATTGATTCTTCTTTCAGGTTTGGAGGAGAATTTGACTGTACAGTGGGAGGTTTCCTGATTAGATAAAGTGATAACCATTCTTATCTAGGTTAGAGTGCACGCAGAGTGTTTCTTTTCTCTCTCTCTTTGGCAGAGACCTTTGACCGACCCTAGACTATGACTCAGTGACCAAGTTGACCGAACCTTCTTAAAATACTGGCTTTTGGATTGTCTGAGTTGCATAAGTCATTGCCACTCCTTCTTTTACCCTTTGAATTTCTCAGAATACCCCGTATTACTACGGATATCCACTTCCATTGGATAGATCCATCGTATGGTTATATACGAACTCGAAGGGACATCTTCGAGGATGGATCCAGGTTCAGGAGAAATTGAATTGGTTTATTCAGTTGTCTTTTATTATCACCTTCTCTCAGGTTGCGAGGTCTCCTTAGTTTAGGAGAGTACACATATTACGCTTATTGGATAGTCTTCTTCCAAACCATAGGCAGGTGCCGAAAGGTAGGGAAGGAAGAAAACCAATTAGCCTAAGTAGGGTGTACAGAAGGTAATAAGTAAAGACAAAATAAAGGGATTAGAAAGAGGGCAAAGTAAATTGCGACTGATATCATTCACGACCAAACCGCGTACTTCATCGCCACTCCTATTTCACCTTTGCTTTTTCCCCCAGTTCGGGAGAAATAGAATAAGGTATTATTCAGTTGTCTTTTATCATCACCTTCTCTCAGGTTGAGAGTACTCCTTGGTTTAGGAGGGTACACCTATTACGCCTATTGGATAGTCTTCTACCAAACCATAGGCTGGTGCCGAACGGTAGGGAAGGAAGAAAACCACATAGCCTAAAGGGGTGTACAGAAGGTAACGACTAAAGACAAATAAAGGGATTTGGAGAGATGGCAAAGAAATATACGGTTACAGTCATGAATTGGATTATGGAAGAGGAATTACTAGGAATACCAGGATATCCCTACGAAACATTTTCATGTTTCAGTTTCACTGTGCATTGTTAAAGGAAAACTGATTTCCCGATTAGATACTTACTCCAGGGTATGTATTTACCAGATTTCATTCTCATATCTGTATGGTTTTACAGATGATGAGTGGGAGTAGGTTATTGGGAAAATGGTGATCATCCTCATTATATCGGAATTCGTTGTAATTGGTGATATTTGAGGACATCGCCTGGGTTTATGCCAGACGGCAAGTATTTGGTTTTGAGTATCCATTGTTGTGCACCAATTTCCAAATGATATATCTGTATGTTTATTTTTATAAAGTGAGATATAACTTTTTGAAATTATGTCGGTGACATTTACCTATATCAGTTGACGATAGGGTAAGGAGCATTGAACAGCGGAGTAGTTCTTAACCATAAGTACAGTTTTCAACCTACGATGCACAGGTTCTGAGTTATTCGACTCAGAGGACTCATACAGAGTATTGTATGTTGTCCAGTGTCCATCAGGACAAAGGGGTTGGTCCTCATACTATGTTCTGTTTACTTATGACTTCTCTAATTTTTGGACAAGTTTTTAGTAGAAATACAAGGTCTAAGTTTTGAGAAGTTGTGGGTATAAGAATAAAGCAGAGAACCAGGTATCGCAAGTATCGGGATTCTTCAAAGAGATCGAAGATGTATATACTTGTGATTGGTATTTAGTTGATAGTGATGGTTTTGAGAAACTTGTTTCTCTTTCAGGTTACTCATAATTGGATGCATTCCAAAGTTGAGTAATGTTGATTATCCTTTCTCCATTAAGTTGATATGCACTGGAGACAACTGCATGATTAGAATCTGGTTCCAATTAAATAAGTGCCAAAGTTTCTATATTGGATATAGAATGGTTCATATCTTAACGATGTTAAGGTACGGGGAGTTGTCCGGCTTATGCTTAAAACCAGACTCTGAATAACTCAAGGCACGTTTCTGTAATGGCAGTTTGCGGGTTGGCCCAGGCTATGACGAGGGTTGATTTTCTACCATCTGGAAGATCAATAGTAATATTGTTCTTGACTCGCCACAGTTTTAGTAAAATGGATTTTTTCAGAAAACAGTAGTGGGAGTATGGTAGAACTGGAAGTGATTCCAGAACCGCAAATGATTACGGAAAATTTAATAGGACCTAAAGATTCAATCAGGTTTGACATTCCATTAGCCACTCCGCAGATATGGTGGGTAACCTCAGGCACCCGAGAGGTACTCCGGTAGCCTCAAGGACGGTAACAGGGAGGTTCTTGTTTACCCAGACTTGACACTACTGTTGTTCCAGGCTATGAGACCCGGCAGGAGGTTAAGTATAGCGTCATTCTAAACTAGCTTTAGAAGTGCACGTATATATTATTCTGCCAGAAGGTTGTTGTGGTCAGTGGGAGCAGCGGAAGCATAGTGGGCAAGTAGCTTATGTCTATTTATAGACTAGAGCAGATATAGCGGAGATAGATTATCTAATTTTGATGTGACAGTCATGGCTTTGACATCATCAGAATAGGGGATGGATCTGTTAAGAAGGTAGTAGGGTGTGATGTCCTGGTATTTGGATGACATACACAGAGTAGGAAGTAAAATTCCTATACCATGATCGGTTATTCTTTGGTCGTCACACAGTTGTTTCTCCAAAAAAGGGATATGGATATAATATAAGACATTCTGGTTACTAGATCTATGGTTTTAGATCTAGGTTTGGGTAGTTTCCCAATCTGGGTACATTGACAGTATTCTAATAGTATTTGGAATAGATGACTCCTGGCATGGTGGTGTACCTGCAGGTGATGGAGTCACCCTCTCTAAAGGTGTCTTACAGACTAAAGGGGAGAGGGATGTGCATGATTGGCAGATCACTTGCTTAGGCAATTGAGTCAATCGTGAGATGTCAAGTACCACACCAGATGTTGTTTTTGCACTAGATGTGATAAGTTTATATTAATCCAATCCTGAAGAAAGATAAGGAAGCAGTTTTAGAACATAAGTGCTTGTTCTAGGGATTTGATGACGGCAGCCACCTTCGGAGACGGTCATCATTCCAGGCTTCAAAGGTGACATGGATGACAGAGTGATTGTCAGAGTTATAGTTTTCCCTCTGACAAAAGGGGCAGTATTATGGACAGGTGGTCCAAGAGGATACTGTAGGAGGCATGGTGCTGGGCACTGATTAGTTTCAGTGATCGATACAGTCTAAGAAGTTTGGATTTGGAGTTCATTTATGAACTAGGTCCAATCAGATATCCAGACATATTCTAAGACAGGTATTACTCAATTCGGGAGATGGCTTTCTCCGCGAACTTGAGATTAAGAGAGACATAGAACGAAACATCGGGGCGGATCCACTCACTGAGGCTATTTCTCGAACACGAGAATTTTACAAACGGGCTTTGTGAAACTGATTAGTAGAGGAGTTGGATGTTCGGTATCACACGGGCTGTGAGTATGCGACATCGTAATAATTAGCCTTAAGTGCAAGTGGGAGATTGTTGGATATAGTGCCCTAAAAGTCAATTATTGGATCGCAGGTACGTAATTGCAATGATTGAGGGAGGACCTATACCGATAGGATAGTCTTACTCGAGATGATAGTATGCTATCTGGTTTGCCTTTATCAGTCGTGTATAGGTTCAGGTGACTGATCACTATTACACGTTGATAGAGGCCTTAGGATCTTTCTTGACTACCAACAGTATGATGGCGATCATATACGTGAGAGTTGGGTAGTCTATAAGCACATCCTTGATAATGGTCCCTAGTCGTGGGAGTTTCGAGACAGGACATCGATACTCGGGAGTAGACTAGTGTATACAGTCGAGACCCCGACGAGGGGCGGTGGCCGGTCTCACAAGCCACTGGTATCAGTTGGATCACCTAAGATGTATACAGGTGCTCATTGGGTTATGAGTATACCGGACAGGACTCGCCGGGAACCTGCTAGTTGGTATTTATACCTATCGTCAGATAGCAGATCCCTGGTGACATGTGTACAGGTTAGTTCATCGACCTGAGGTCGTCATTTGTCTCGTGTGAGTTCCCACTGTGCTTTGATTTCTACCCTACCACGGCTCAAAGGATTCGTGCAAACAGGTCTTTTTTGGGTACAGTTCCGAGCCACATGGAGGCAAGTGAGCGGATCGGCAGGGGATTCGTCTCTCCCGGTATTGGGGGTGAGATCGCGCTGTGTCTAGGAAAGCCATTACACCAAGTCCTTGGCCAAGGCAGGTGAGAATTACCGGTAAATATTCCAGTAGTTTCTCAGGGTGTTCAGGGCTTGTCTCCGACACGACTTATACCGCTATTGAGGGTCTGACGTTACCAGCCCCCTAGGCCCGATATGCGATACTCATAGACGAACGGACCGGACTGTATGTATATTTTCACTGTTAGGCTCAGTAGGGTTCCAGGATGAGTTCGCTCATTGGCTTCCCTTAAGGTCAGTACATGGGCAGCCGTTACGCACAGCTAGTGCCGCTGACGGCTTATGGTTAAACCCACTGCCAGGGTACTGACGAGTCATTAGAGTCCCCCACAGATAGTTTCCCAAGTTCGGGCGAAATGTTGTAGAGGCCGTATGGTTTTATGGCTGGGTTCGGAAAATGCACGTTCGTTTACGCACGTGTCATATTTCGGGCAAGTATTACTGGTGGGCTTTGGTTTAAGCCGGATCCGAGTATTATACTTTGTAGATATAATATCTTTGTCTCGGTTGCATTTGTATTCTGTCGTAATACAAATGCGGGTATATTTATACAGTTACGGGGTTATCCTGAAATTTGTTTCAGGATCGCTTTTGGAAGTTGCCGGTTTTCTATCACCCGTATTAAACATTCGGTTTAATGCGGATTTATCTTTTCTTGAGGGTGGGTCATGAGTGTGGAATCTTCTAGAATGGTGACTAGGTTTGGTGTGTCACCATTTTTCATTAAATGGTTGATGACTAGGATTAGTGATTCATTGTTTGCATTAAATGTTTTATGCAAGGTGTTCTATGACTCATTCATTTTATTATTGCTAATGGTCACCCTTCTTTGCTCCTACACTCACCCTCCCCCCACCTTCATATAGTGGCCGGCCCTTAGTTGAGGGATTGAAGGATTTGGGAAAAAGAAATGGTTGTTGGGAAAAAGAAATGGTTGTTGAGAAAAAGATTATGGAATTTGGTTCATGGAAATTAGATAGCTCATTTCTCATTTCATTCTATTCAAAAGGCAACTTCAATAACCGTTCATCCATGGCTTTGGATGAAGCGAGACAAAGTGTTCTACTCATTCTCTACATCAATCTTGGTCATCTCTTTTAGCAAACTTGATGACCGAGTTGCCTCAGTATAGAGGCGGGAGCCCGTTTAAAGATCCGCAGATATGGTGCCACCTCGACGAGGAGCCAGGAGATCGGAGCAGCCGCAACGGAGCGTGGGATGATGGTTAAAGACCGAAGGACTCGGATCGTTCGGTATAACCTTTCTACCCTCTTTGTAGTTTGTTAGTTTAGCGTTAATGGCAACTCCGGGTTATAGTATGCGATAGCGCCAGTTATAAAAGTTTTTGTTCCGCATTTGTCGCCTGAAAGACGGCCAGGGCGCTACCGTAGACTTACAAAATTGTCCCAGATTCCCTTAGTAAAAATCTGGAGTTGTTTTACTTAACTTTTAACGATATTTTGCGAGTTTTAAAATTTGGTTTTCAGATTTCTATTTTGTGACTTGGTCGTTCGACGTTCGTACGTCGACGTCGGAGTATTTTATCGGATTTAGCACGCGTTGACCATAGGTTCTAACTTATGTGCGCTTCGCTCGTGGTTTCAATTTCAATGTGGATTTTTATGTGATTTTGTTATGATTTCGATTGAAGATACAATCACGGGAACTTCCGAGACGACGAAGAAGGGCATGGCATTTTTCGGCCTCGACTACGGTGAGGCGTATAGATGAGTAGATGTATATCTACGGGGGAAGTTGGGTGGATGGAGTATAGCACCCCCGCAACCGTAGCAATTAGGATACTATATATATTAGAATCGTATACTTAGCTTATAGGGTTTGCTAGAACACCATATGCGTATATTTATATACTTAGTCTCTATTCCTTAGTCATTGATATATATATATATATATATATAAGTACATTATATGATATAAGTATACATATGACATAAGTATATTTATGATATAAGCATACATGATATAGTATGATATGATATGAGTTGGCGTACGCAACTATTGATCCGTACTGTATAGATTGGATGATATCGTATGAGGGAGATTCTGTATATGATATGATGAGGATGGACTGCCGAATATGACCGATTTTCATTTCGACTCGAGGAGTCTTGGTAATATTTCAAAATTTGGAAATTTATGAGAAGTTTAGAGTCATACGTATTTTAAAAACTAACGAATCGTTACGTATTTTTAAATGATAACGTCAAGGGTGCGCTACGAATTTTCAAATGATATTTATTTCAAAAACATCGTAGTCCCTTATTTCCAAAATAATGTTTCGTGCTATTTTAAACTATAACCATATGACTCATACGTAGTTAGATATTTTAGACGCTTATACACATTATGATTTCCTTATTTCTGTATACGCTCGTGTTTCAATTACTTGCGATAAACTACGTTTATACCAGTAGCTCTACTTAACTCGCTTGTTTGGACGCTCGAACCATTACCGATGACTTACATGTTGCACGTATACATACTCGTATGCTCACACACATTATCGATAATTGCCATGTCATGAACACATATAGAAATTGTCACACACCCTTAAAACCTGCCATGATATTTGCATCACACTATATTCCTGCTACTACCTTAGATTACTGCTCATTTTATATCAGCATGCATTATATTACTGTTCTGTATTGTTGTATGTTGTCTCCATCATTGTTGTTAGTTATATGTATGCTCTAGAGGCTATTATTGTACATATGATGTATATTATAGTGGATGCTTGGACATATATAGAGAGGACTTTCTTGCTCGACATGATAGTATGCTATCTGGTTACCTTTATCTTAATATATAGACTGGTATTTATACTGTCTTGCTCTCACATATTGATAAGCCCTTAGGATATGTACTTGACTACCAGGACTATGATGGAGATCATACAAGTGGGGCCAGGGTAGTTCACAAGTACATCCTTTAATTGTTCCTAGTCGATAGAATATCGAGACAGGGCATCGATATTCCAGAGTAGACTAGCGTATACGCTTCTTGACCCATATGATGAGCGATGGATGATCCCACATCCATTGGTGTTAGACATCAAAGATGGTATACGGGTGCTCAGTGGAGACTGGGTACACTGAACAGGACTCGCCGAGGACTCCTATGTGGTAGTATACCTATCGTCAGATAGCAGTCCTCTGGTGACACTGGTACAGGTTAGTCTGTAGACCCGAGATCGTCACAGAGTCTTGTGCGGCTCCCACTATGGTTTGATTTCCCCCCTACCATGCTCAAAGGAGACGTGCAAACAGGTGGATTTTGGGTACAGTCCCGAGTCTTATGGAGGCAATGAGCGATAGGAGGGGTTTCGTCTCTCTCGGTATTGGGGGTTGATGTTGCACTATGCTTGATTGGCTATAACTGGAAGTCCCTGGCCAGGGCTACTGCTGAGATTTACTGATAAGTGTTATCAGTAGTTTCTCAAACCGTTATAGGCCAGACATCGGCATGACTTATCACGTTACTGGGGTCTGACGATTTCCACCTCTAAACATGATATGCGACATATCAAACGAAAAGACCGAAATGTACGGTAGTGTTACTGATAGGCTTCATAGAGACTTTGGACAGGCTTGCTTGTTGATCTTCATATTGCTCAATACCCGGGTAGCCATTACGTACAGCTAGTGTCGCTAACGGTTTGTAGGTAACTGATGTGATCATCACCTACTGCTGGCGTATTGATGAGTCTTTAGAGTCCCATATAGAAGTTCTCTGATTCAAGCGAAACGAAGTACGACACATATGCGATATGTGTGTGGGCCTGATTAAATACGAATATGTGATACCGTATTATAATCTGGCAGTCACCTGTTATCGGTTCGGTTATATGTGATATAACCAGATTGTCGAATCAAGTGTGAAAGGTTCCTAGGCACTCTAGTAAGGTCTCACAAAGCATCGGACATGCCAATTTAAAATTTTTGTGCCGAGAAACCCTAGACTACGGATCTTTAGACTAGATGTTTAGGCGAAACGGAAAACTAGTTAACTATTTAACTATGGGTTAGATGCTACAACCTTTGTAGATCCGGATTTCCACCTCCTTAGCTCCACGTGATCATGCCCTCGCTGTCCATCACGAACCCTCGACTCATTCGTCGGCTTCATCGGAATAATGTGCGGAATAGGTCGTCGGCTTTGTGTCAAAGACGATCTACGTCGAGGTTGCACTAGTTCAAGCTCCGACTTCACAAACTTGTGAAACTTGTGAAGTAAACACCCAAAACAACTTGGCAAGAGGTAGAGGGTGAAGAAATAGGAGGTGGGTACACTTTAGATTTGGATTTCACTCACTTTTGCTCATGTTGCCATTGATGGCAACTAGTTTTCTCTCTTGAAGAAGAAAGAGAGCAAGAAGAAAGAATATGATAAGTATTGTTAAAAAGAATAATAAAAACAAATGCTTATCATGTTCTAACCTAGGTTAAGTGTAGAGAATAAACCATGGTCACTTAAGAGGGTTAGGGTTAAGCATGAAGATAAGGATGGTTACAAAAGTCAAAGCTTCATGAAGCTTCAACTTAAAACAAAAAGAGCCACCATTCTCATCATAATTCTTTTCAAACAAATAAATAAATAAATAGATGAAAATGCAAAACCCTAATCAACTTTTAACCATGGTTTAATTCTTTATACTTAACAACAAGATCATGTATCATCAAACATGATACAAAAAAGTGTACAAAAGTATATCACATATACAATGTGTATCAAGTGAGAAAAATCCGTTTAAAGTGAACCAATACTAGTTAATGCAAAGTAATATATCAAATATATAATTATACATTAAATCATTAAATCAACACTTGATTCAATGATCCGGTCATGTCGCACATAACCGACTAGTATTCAATGTATCGATTTATCGAATCAATGATTCGATAACTAGGTCATATCGAATATAACCAATCGAAAACATATATCGCGAGAATGAAATGCGGTATCACATACACGCATTATTCTCGGTCCTGCACATATCTCATATGCGCTCCTATTTCGTTTCGCTTGAACCAGGAAACCTCTGTGTAGGACTCTAAAGACTCGTCAATACGCCGGTAGCAGATGATGATCATATCAAGCACCCACAAGCCGCAAGCGGTCTGCTAAACGTAACGGCCACCCGGGTATTGAGCGATCAGAAGATCGACGAGCTAGCCCGCTCACACTCTTGCGAATCCGACCAGTAACACTTACCGCACAGTCCGGTCTCTTCGTCTGATATGTCGCATATCAAGTCTAGGGGTGGTAAACGTCAGACCCCAATAACCCGATAAGTCGTGCTGATGTGAGGCTCGTAACGGGTCGAGAAACTACTGGTAACACTTACCAGCAAATCTCTGATCAGCCCTGGCCAGGGACTTCCCTGTTACGGCCAATCGAGCACAGCGCAACATCAACCCCCAATACCGGGAGAGACGAAACCCCTCCTATCGCTCATTGCCTCCATGTGACTCGGGACTGTACCCAAAGACCACCGTTTTGCATGCCCTCATAGACGTGGTAAGGTGGAGATCAAAGCACAGTGGGAATCACACAAGACTCTATGACGATCTCGGGTCTACAGACTAACCTGTACAAGTGTCACCTGAGAACTGCCATCTGACGTGAGGTATAATACCATCTGGGAGTTCTCGGCGAGTCCGTCCAGTGTACCCAGTCTCCACTGAGCACCCGTATACCATCTCTGATGTCAAACACCAATGGATATAGGATCATCCATCGCCCATCTGTATGGGTCGAGAAGATACACGCTAGTCTACTCTGGTATATCGATGCCCTGTCTCGATACACCCACGACTGGGGACTTTAAAGGATGTACTTATGGACTACCATGTCCCCACTAGTATGATCCGCATCATAGTCCAGGTAGTCAAGTACACATCCTAAGGGCTTTACCAACATGTAACAGAGAGACAATCAGTATACACGTTAAGGTAAAATGCAACCAGATAGCATACTATCATGTCGAGCAAGAAAGTCCTCCCTATATATGTCCCAGCATCCACTACAATATACATCCTATGTACAGTAATGGCCTCTAGGGCATACATATAACTAACAATCTCCCACTTGCACTAGGGTCATCTATAGCAGTGGTCGTAGTATCTCATACTCAACCATCCCATGAAAGTCTCTCTCTGGGAATAGGCCTTCGTGAGTGGATCCGCCGTGTTGTCCTCTTAGTCTACTCTCCTTAACCTCGATCAGCCTGGAGATCAACCATCTCCATGATCAGGCGATACTGCCATAGAATAAGTCTGGATCACTGATGGGATGGACGTTCCTTGGCAAAAGCCACAACTCCATTGTCACACAACGGAAGGAACATAGTTCATCTCATGAACCAATATACATCCAAACAGCCTCTTTGGTAGCATCTTAAGTAGCGATGTATCCTGCCTTTATCGTCTAGTATGTCACGGTATCTAGCTTGGAACTCTTCCAACATACTGTCCCTTTACTGAGGGTAAAGACAATGCCTGCGACTGACATTCAGTCGTCTTTATAACCCTGGAACACTTCCAGTGATTCTCCCCAGGATCGCTTGATACCATCTCACTACAACTAGTGAGAATCCTAACATCCAATTAAATCTATCTCATAGATCCAAAACTCAGGATTAAGGAGGTATCACGTTGATCCTATATGGAGAATAATTGTGATAAACGGAGATTGACCGAGCGTAGCATAGGAAACTCCTTTCTTATCAAGAGTATGTCATCCACATACTCTACGAGGATCACCACCATACTCCCTACTACCTTTTTGTATATACAAGGTTCATCTACCATTTTGATGATGTCAACTTCCTTGACAAACACATCAAAACAGACGTTCCAACTCCGCGATGCCTGCTTTATCAGATAAAACATCTTGCACACGTTTCCGCTGCTCCCACTGTTTACGAAGCCCTCTGGCTGTGTACTTATAGACTCACTCTTCTAAAACATCATTTAGAAAAGCAGTCATGACACCCAACCACCAGATATCGTAGTCATGGTATGTAGCCGTGGCAAGTAGGATCTGGATGGACTTAAGCATAGCTACTTGAAGAGGTTTCACCACTATCCACGCCTGGTTGATGATGAAAACCTTTAACAAGTCTAGCTTTGAAAGTCTCAACCTTTCCATGTACACCAAGTAATCTTCTCAAGATATACTTGCTCCTGATGGGGATTTAACCCTTCAGATATAGCAACTAAAGTCCATACTTTGTTGGTGTATAAGGATTCCATCTCAGATCGCTAAACATCCAGCCATTCTTACAGAGTCCCTACTCGTGATGGCCAGCTCGAAACTAGTTGGGTCATCATCTCATGATGCAATCCTCGCTCCCACTGTCATAGAGAAACAGAAGTATCTCTCAGGTGGGTGAGGAACCCTACTAGATCGGCGGAGAGGCTGAGGTTCGTTGGTTTCTACTGAATCCTTTGGTTCTACCAAATCAGCTGCAGTCATTTGTATAGCTGGAACCTTTCCAGTTGTACTTAACAGACCTTGCCTCGAGCTTGTCCGGATTTTGCTTTTAGACATAGGCCGGACAACCCCAAATCTTAACTAACTTAAGATATGGGCTCTTCCCCTTCCATATCACATATGAAGTGGTAGGCACTGATTTGATTTGAACCCTATTCAATAGGTATGCAACTTCTCAAGTGCATAACCCCCTAAGGAAAAAGGTAATTCAGTATTACTCATCATAGAGCACACCATATCAAATAGGGTGTAGCTGCTCCGCCCCGATATACCATCGTGCTATGGTGTATACGGAGGAGTAATGCTGAGAGAGAATCTCATTCTCCTTTAGAATAGCATACGGAATTCCATGCACAAGTATTCTCCTCCTTGATCTCATCATAGGACATAATACTTATACCCGTATTTTGGTTCTCTACTTCTAACTTATATTCTGTGAATATCTCAAAAGGTTCGGACTTTTGTTTCAACAGGAACATATGTCTGAATCTAAAGAGATCATCAGAGAACGTAATGAAGTATAAAGAACCAATCCTGGCATGTGTAGACAGGGGACCTACATACATCAACATGTATCATCCCAAGAGTTCATTAACTCTTTCTCTGTTTCCTGTAAACGGAGCTATGGTCATCTTATCTCTGTGACATGACTGGCGAGTTTCACAAGATGTAAATTCAAACTAATTTAAATATGCATCTTTATGTAACTCTAGCTAGTCGGGTCACATTGATATGACCTAGTCTACAATACCTTAAGAAGGATCCGTTCATTTCTGAACTCTTCCTCTTATGTGTGCTCCATATACTAAGAACTGTAGTTTGATTTAGAACATCAATGCTTTTAGATAACGTGCCTGAACCGATCAACTTTTGATATAGGAAATGTTCAAAACATTATCCAACAATACGAAATTTTATCGTTTCTTTACTAATAAAGAGACAGATATGATTTTGTATATCAGGTTCGGTATCTAATAACATTCGTTCAGAATCAATGTATTACAATACAGGGTGACAGTGACCAACAGACTTGGCTGCAACACTTGCCCCGTTTTCTGCCTCATGAAACTTATCACCCGTTCTCAGTTTTTCTACCCTTTTGTAGCCCTATGTAACAGATTACATATCTGGGATCCTGATCCGGTATCATATACCAAGGATGCGGAGGATACTGAGAAACAGTTCTGTATTATGAACACACCCGAAGATGATGCATCAGCATGCACTCTCTTCGTTTGGGCGGCACGGGAAATCTGGTATTCCCCAATTTCCTGCTCTGTCTTATAACAATTATAAGTTGGAGCGGGACCAACGTTCTCCAGCTCAGTATAACAAGCGGGTTCGGTCAAATATCCGTATTATTATCTTGATTAAGGCGTGATATGGTCGCTACCTGGAGAGAGAGAGAAGAAAACACTCAGCGTGCGCTCTTGCAAGAATAGATTGGTTTTATTTTATCTAATCAGGATGGCTCCCACTGCTTTTTATCAAATCTTCCTTCAAACCCTAAAAGGAAAGACTAGCCGGGATTAATTACACACTACAAGTTCGCCAATCTTTCAGCCAGGCCAGTGTCGGTACTTTGAGGGAGGTCCCCCGTGCTTTCGCACGAACCTAATTACTGTAAACCTCGTTTTCCCAGAGGCGTAACCCCGTAGACACCTTTCTAGACACCTACTTGATCGGCTAATTGTAATGTATAAAACTCTCCCAGGAGTAACTCTTACTCGCAGCGAGTATCGGGATCCAACTATCTCATAGAAGGTATGCAATCTCATTGCAAATTTCAACGCTTGAAATTCCCGATAATATTTTGCCCCAGGCGATCTATGACCTTGACTGAGTCAACAAACCATAGACCGCAAGTAAAGTTCAACCCGTCATTTCCTGATTGAATTAAACCCACCCGCACGACCCTTGACTAAGTCAACAAGGCCGCACGACTACCCTAATCCAATCTGCATCATATGCATAAACAGATAAATAGTAATCAGCTACCGCACACTACGCCTTGACTGAGTTAACAAACGCAGCACGAATACTAACTATTACTTATCTGAAATGACGGAGGGCTACGTCAGGTTTTTAAGAAAACCCTTTGCGTAATGAACTTTATATCGTTGTAGAATCAAATGAAGTTTTGAAATGGAGTGATTTTGAGGCTTTTCTAGTTTTGCTAAAGGAGTCACTCCCGGCAAAGGGATCTCGGTCCTTTCCTCGTCGAATGAGGTGCGGGATATATCATATATATCGTTGTGCAAAGCAAAAACTCAAAAGCAGTCAAAAGCAAACCGAGTGTGTAGCATCTGCCAGTTATTGCTAAAGGAGTCACTCCGGGTGAAGGGATCTCGGTCCTTTCCTCATCGAATAAGGTGCGGGGTATATCATATATACCGCTGTGCAAAGCAAGAACTGTAGCTACCTGTTTTATTTTAAAATTTGATTCTACAACATCTTAGGTTTCTTATCTTTCATTAATCACATTAATGAAGTCCCATCATTAAAATACCTAAACATCACAGATAGATATGACGTACACTTATGCCATCCGCATTCGCCTCGATGTCCCCTCGTGCACCGTTAGGTTAGGTAACTAACGACAGAGCAGGGCAGGGCTAGCGCGGGTGTAAAACATAAGTAACGTCTATATAATATATCATATATATCATATACTAAATCCATCACAGAATCGCATCACAGATATCGCAGCAGAATAATCATATGAAATATTGGATATACTAGGACGTCCGTGTTTTCAATACGAGCCAGTATAAAACACGGATTCCACGGTCGTAACGAATAGCCAATCCCACACCCCTAGACCCCTACGAGAGCGGCAAGCAACCCTGCCAATTCTAGGGTTAGGAGACCCGGACTCGACTCCTCGAGTTAGTCTCCCACTGGACCCCAGAACCCGGTTACTTGTGCTCCCCTCCTTGGGTCTATCCTAATTCGGAAAAGTAAATAATATACAAAGGGTGACATCTTCCGCTACCTGGAAGTGCCCCAAATAAAAGAATATTACATACAAGTTTTTACATGAATGAAAATGAAAAACACTCATCTCACATAAAAACCCCCGGCTATTCGAATACGACGATCCAATATAACATATCCAGCAACACATAACATCACATGTCATCAACGTAAGCAAGTATGCATACCCCAATTGTCGTTGACGTATAGCAACGAAACCGGCGATATGAACATACTACACTTACGGTCACAGAAAAGAAAGTGTAAAACTACAACAATTGGAATCCGCAACTCCTTTAGACATCGCATGCCTAACAGATATAAATCCCGCATTTTAATCTCATTATCGAAAACTCTTTTCAATATCATATGGGACTAAACTGCTAAATTCATAACATTCATTCAGTTATCACATAACTTTTGTGAATTCCAATTATTGTATCCCATTCCAGATAAACAGAAAATGTTAAACTTTTCGATCGAACAATCGAACACCCAAGTTTTCCCGATACAGATCAACACATGAAACAAGTATAACAACATTCCGTTCGTGCCTCAGTACCAACGGTCCAGCCGTAGAAGGGTCAAGCCAACGCCTCACATGTGGCACGCCGTACTGCCCCAAACCCGAAGGTTCAAAGGGCAGTTCAAGACGGTCACATAATCGAGTTAAGGTTTGTTGTCTTCTAGAGGGTCCATCGCGTTACTTGCACTACTTAGAACGTCGTTAAACTACGGAAAAATCCAACACTTGGAAATTTCCCGACAGGGGAAAAGTTGGGTATTTATATCCGGTCGAACTTTTTAACATATTCTGGAAATTATCCGGAAAGCCACACAGACAAAATTTGATATTCCGATCGAAACTCCGAATCCCCAAAACAACTGCTGAAAATTCAACTCTTGAAAAATTATTAAAAATACCCAGGAAAACCAGCACTGTATTTTATGAGTTACTGTGCAACCAACACTTCACAACACGACAAAACGGCCGCGCTTCCGCCGCACGAGCCATGCTCGTGCCGCGGAAAGGCGGTGGTAAAGTGGAATTAGGTCCACGAATTTTACAGTAATTCCTAGAAAACCCTGCTTGATTTTCTGGATATTTTTAATCTTGAAAAATCCACAATTTTAAAATCTGGACAGAGAGCAAGTTTGATTCGGGGTTTCGGGTTCGTTCGGACTTCAAATTCCGTCGGGACTTCGCCTAAGGCTCTAGCTAGGCTCTGATACCAGTGAAAGGTTCCTAGGCACTCTAGTAAGGTCTCACAAAGCATCGGACATGCCAATTTAAAATTTTTGTGCCGAGAAACCCTAGACTACGGATCTTTAGACTAGATGTTTAGGCGAAACGGAAAACTAGTTAACTATTTAACTATGGGTTAGATGCTACAACCTTTGTAGATCCGGATTTCCACCTCCTTAGCTCCACGTGATCATGCCCTCGCTGTCCATCACGAACCCTCGACTCATTCGTCGGCTTCATCGGAATAATGTGCGGAATAGGTCGTCGGCTTTGTGTCAAAGACGATCTACGTCGAGGTTGCACTAGTTCAAGCTCCGACTTCACAAACTTGTGAAACTTGTGAAGTAAACACCCAAAACAACTTGGCAAGAGGTAGAGGGTGAAGAAATAGGAGGTGGGTACACTTTAGATTTGGATTTCACTCACTTTTGCTCATGTTGCCATTGATGGCAACTAGTTTTCTCTCTTGAAGAAGAAGGAGAGCAAGAAGAAAGAATATGATAAGTATTGTTAAAAAGAATAATAAAAACAAATACTTATCATGTTCTAACCTAGGTTAAGTGTAGAGAATAAACCATGGTCACTTAAGAGGGTTAGGGTTAAGCATGAAGATAAGGATGGTTACAAAAGTCAAAGCTTCATGAAGCTTCAACTTAAAACAAAAAGAGCCACCATTCTCATCATAATTCTTTTCAAACAAATAAATAAATAAATAGATGAAAATGCAAAACCCTAATCAACTTTTAACCATGGTTTAATTCTTTATACTTAACAACAAGATCATGTATCATCAAACATGATACAAAAAAGTGTACAAAAGTATATCACATATACAATGTGTATCAAGTGAGAAAAATCCGTTTAAAGTGAACCAATACTAGTTAATGCAAAGTAATATATCAAATATATAATTATACATTAAATCATTAAATCAACACTTGATTCAATGATCCGGTCATGTCGCACATAACCGACTAGTATTCAATGTATCGATTTATCGAATCAATGATTCGATAACTAGGTCATATCGAATATAACCAATCGAAAACATATATCGCGAGAATGAAATGCGGTATCACATACACGCATTATTCTCGGTCCTGCACATATCTCATATGCGCTCCTATTTCGTTTCGCTTGAACCAAGAAACCTCTGTGTAGGACTCTAAAGACTCGTCAATACGCCGGTAGCAGATGATGATCATATCAAGCATCCACAAGCCGCAAGCGGTCTGCTAAACGTAACGGCCACCCGGGTATTGATCGATCAGAAGATCGACGAGCTAGCCCGCTCACACTCCTGCGAATCCGACCAGTAACACTTACCGCACAGTCCGGTCTCTTCGTCTGATATGTCGCATATCAAGTCTAGGGGTGGTAAACGTCAGACCCCAATAACCCGATAAGTCGTGCCGATGTGAGGCTCGTAACGGGTCGAGAAACTACTGGTAACACTTACCAGCAAATCTCTGATCAGCCCTGGCCAGGGACTTCCCTGTTACGGCCAATCGAGCACAGCGCAACATCAACCCCCAATACCGGGAGAGACGAAACCCCTCCTATCGCTCATTGCCTCCATGTGACTCGGGACTGTACCCAAAGACCACCGTTTTGCACGCCCTCATAGACGTGGTAAGGTGGAGATCAAAGCACAGTGGAAATCACACAAGACTCTATGACGATCTCGGGTCTACAGACTAACCTGTACAAGTGTCACCTGAGAACTGCCATCTGACGTGAGGTATAATACCTCTGGGAGTTCTCGGCGAGTCCGTCCAGTGTACCCAGTCTCCACTGAGTACCCGTATACCATCTCTGATGTCAAACACCAATAGCTATGGGATCATCCATCGCCCATCTGTATGGGTCGAGAAGATACACGCTAGTCTACTCTGGTATATCGATGCCCTGTCTCGATACACCCACGACTAGGGACTTTAAAGGATGTACTTATGGACTACCATGTCCCCACTAGTATGATCCGCATCATAGTCCAGGTAGTCAAGTACACATCCTAAGGGCTTTACCAACATGTAACAGAGAGACAATCAGTATACACGTTAAGGTAAAGTGCAACCAGATAGCATACTATCATGTCGAGCAAGAAAGTCCTCCCTATATATGTCCCAGCATACACTACAATATACATCCTATGTACAGTAATGGCCTCTAGGGCATACATATAACTAACAAAGTGTTGATTCGATAATGTGATATACAGATAAATGATATTAGTCGGTCATATGTGATATAACCGGATTATTAGATCAAGTGTTGATTTAATAATGTGATATATATTATATGTGATATAATTATATCTTAACTAATACGATTAGCTCACTAATTATTCTTCATTATGTATATATTAATATATATGATATATATATATATAATAATGAAGCATGGGATTTATATTTCTATTTTGTGAAAATAGAAATGAGGTGGAAAATGAATTATAGTTGCAAGCATGGGATTTACTTTTGTTTATTCTTCTTGACTCACTATTCAAGCATGGTTGCAATTTTATATTGCATAATTCCATGCTTGAATGTGTGAGGGGTCAAGACTTGGCATTCATTCTATCTGATTCTCAACACTTAGCCAAATTCTTGAGTTGGTCCCATGGTTGCTCTCTAGCTTCTTCTTCCTCCTCTAGTCATGGCTCAAGCTTCAACCCTGACATGTGATATGAATCATGAAGCTTGAACACAAACTAGTGAGCTCATAACATCCCCTACTTCATCATCCTACACTTGACCAGCGATCAAGTGTAGCGTGTTTCATACGCTAAAGAATTTAGTGTAAAGATAGCTTGATTTGGAGGGACTTTACGTGGATCATCTTCGGCACGAAGGTCATCGGAGGAAGCTCGTTCAAAGTCTCAAAAGAAGCCTAGTGGAGTCGCGGGACTACTACACGGAGCAAGTGAAGAGAAGGACCCTCTACAAAGGTTGTATTCTTATTCTCTAGATGTAAAGTAGTTTACATTTGGTATTGTCTAAATCTCTAGTTAAAGATTCTAGGATTAGGGTTGTTTAGCATGACAATTTTTTGAAAATGGCATGGACGATGCCTCCCGAAACCTTGCTGTCGTGCTATGGAACCTTACAATTGCCACTTTATATTATTATATGACGCTTACTTCATGGGATTTCTGTTTTCTATGAGATTTGAGAAACCGCGGATATAATTTTATATAACTTGTGAATATTTTTAAAAATACAGTTTTCTCTTGATATAATATTTGGCGTCCACAATAAGTTTTCTGGGTTCTAAGATATGAGTATTATCCGAATCGAGAAAAGGGAAGAAACCGATTGCGAATACATGGTGGACCCGGTACGGTACCGAAGGGCAAGAAGCCCGTATAGAAAAGAGGGTGAGCCTAGCGAGGTATGGAAACTCGGTGGATATCCATAGGATACCGACCTGAGTTATATGATTCAGATGGATATGAGGGACGATCCGAGAGACGGCGCGTGAGAGAGGGCCGATCCGAGATACGGTGCCTGAGATATGAGGATTTCGAGTGTTGATGTCGGACACTGGATTTATGTGAATTTCGAGTGCCGATGCTGGACACTCAGATGTTTTGAGGATTTCGAGTGTTGTTGATGGACATTCATTGGATGCCATATATTGATGTTATAGATGACATATTTCCACATATTGATATTGACACGATATTTATGTATTTACAAGTTCACTTTCGTTACCACATAGTATAATAGTATTATACTATATAGATCGTTATGCATTCAATTTCTACCTGATGATGTCTTCTACTCACGAGTTGGCAACTCATCCCCGTTGTGCCATATTTTTCTTGCAAGACCGATCGCTCGGATCAGTAGAGGCTTGCTGGAACGCTTCTTTTTCTTTGGATGATTGCTTTGGTAGGTGGATTACATTCCAGATAGTAACCGCCATTTGTATATGTATATTCGTTTGTAATCAAGTTAAAAAATCTCCATCGACCAAACTTATATATTTTATGGAGTTAAAGACGATACTTATATGTTATTCTTTTAGATGTCGATTTAGATATAGTTGAGTTAATGATACTTGGGTATTATTTTACTTTTGTTGTTTTGATCTTCGCCTTAGGCATCGTATGTTACTGCGTGGTTATGATTCCGCCGATTGGCCGATGAGATAGCTCCCGATTGAGGATACTAATATTATATATTTGTGTATATTGGTTTTATTAAAATTTACAAAGGAGGTGTTTCCAAAATTTTAAATGACGAAAACGTTTTCAAATCGTAGTCCAAAACCCCCTTGCATTTTCAACAAACTTCACTTATACTTTAATAAGAGGACTTGATTTCATAATTAATCATTTTTCCAAAACTTCACCTTCCCTATTTACTTCAAAGGTTTAGATTCCTGGTTTTCGGCTTACTTGGGTTACGGTCGGGTCCTATAGACTTCATGTAATTCAAGTGTCGGTGACGTGCCGTTTCTGGGTCATGACAAAGTTGGTATCAGAGCGTTAGATTTAACCTTTGTTCGAGTCTATGTTTGACTATGTGGAGTTTAGGGCGTATGTTTCGGAACTTAGGCTTGACCTTAAGGAATTTAAACTTGACTTTATGGGTATTAGATCCGAACTTTCGTTACATAGGTTGACCTTGGTTGATGGAGTAGGTAGCTTAAGTAAAGTAACATACCGTACATATGTTCCACGGTATATTTACAATACGATACTCCGCTTAAGTAATCTTAGGATATATATCTTGAGATCCTTTCTTTTATTCGTTCTTTCGATTTATCCTCATCGATACTTCTTTGTGGTTCCTGTCACTATGGCTACGCAAGCTGAGAGGGATGCGGCTAGAGATGCATTCAGGGCGAGCTCATTAGGGATGTGGACTGGCCTGGGTGTTATTCGGGTGACACAGGAGCAGATTAATTATTCTTATGTTAGGATTTCTCGTTTGAGGTGCTTGTTCTGGATCCACACCGTATGGTCTGGTCATTGCTTGAAGCCAATCGGATTGAAAGGTTTGTTTTCATACAGCCTACTCCGGAGATCGTTGTGTTGTCTACCGTGCAGACAGATGTACCAGCCGTTGCTGAGATTGACTAGATGTCGCTTTTAGAGTTCACGAAGCTGAAGACACGTGTGTTTACAGACAGGGATGCGATAGAGGATCCTTAGTCATTCCTGGATAGGGTGACTAGGATATTTCGTTCGTTGGGATGCTCCGATGCGAGATCAGTGAGTTGGCTGGCTTCAGTTGAAAGGTCTTGCTCAGACTTAGTGTGAGTCGATCGGGAAAGGACGAGCAGTGCGTATTCCTACGATGACTTTGGACGAGTTCTTGAGGATGTATCTAGCCAGATTTCTTCCGCAGAGTGTCAGAGATGCCCGAGTTCGTAGTTTCGAGTCTTTGCGAGAGACTCCGGATATGACCGTAGCCAAGCATGAATTGCAGTTTACGCAGCTATCAAGATATTATTCCGATTTGATTGATATTGAAGAGAAGTGGATTAGGAGATTCGTGCGAAATTTTAATGAGTCGTTGTTCCTCTTCGTTGATACTAGAGATTTGATACGTATGCAGAGGCGTTGGATGCGGCTATATTTTCGTAGGGAAGCCTAGGTGAGATTGCAGCTGCTCCGGAACGAAAGCGGGTTCGTTTGAAAGTGCCAGTTTCTCGACAGTTTGGCAGAGATGATATCGGCAGAAGCCGTGATGGGTTCTTTCTGGAATACTATAGCGATAGAGATTTGGACCCAAGATCAGTTGTATGGCATGTACTCAGAGGTCCACAGGCCGCCGTCATTGACGTGCTACATTGCGAGTGGCCAGGTTACTTGGTCGGGAGATGTTTAGAGAAGCATCAAAGAGGGATTATTTCCATCGCAACTCCTTACCAGGTTGTCGAGCCGAGAGGCCGTGGATTTGGTGGTCCGCAGAGAGAACAAGGACTTAGCGACTAAGCACGCCAGACCGTGGGCAGAAGGCAAGTGGAATTTCTTGCTCTGCCAGCTCCGGGTGCACGGGCACCTTTCGACATTGAAGGAGGTATACCTCAATGTCATTTGTTCTTGATTTGTATTTTGGTGATTCGAGTATTACGCTTTCGTCGTTTTGACTCCTGTGTTTTGATGATTGAGTTTCATGACCGATATTTTTGTGCATCGTAGCTGCCCCTGATGGGTATTTTCTTTGTGCACATCCATTACACTTGATTTATGTTTTTGTGCATATCCATTGCATTCGATATTGTTTTGTGCACACTCGTTGCACATATTGCTGATTTCATGCACCCCGATGCACTTGATTTTGATTTTGTGCACGTTATATGCACCTAATTTTGATTCGTGCATTCTAGATGCACTCGATGTTGTTTACATTTGCATTCGATACATTGATGTGGTTTTCGTGCACACCAGTTGCATATATAGATGATTTCGTGCACCTAGTTGCACTTGATATTGATTTTCGTGCACCCTATTGTAGTAGATGCTTTTGTGCAAACCTGGTGCAGTTGATTTAGATTTTCGTGCACATCAGTTGCACATGATTGAGATTTTCGTGCACTCTAAATGCACTTGATGTTACTGTGTGCACAACCGTTACACTTGACAGATGCTTTTGTGCACACCCGATGCACTTGACAGATACTTTCGTGCACACCCGTTGCACTCGGTTTTCGTTTTCATGCACATTCATTGCACTTGGTTTTGTCTTCGATCTCCGTGCGCACCAGACGCATGTAGGTTGGTTTTCTTACACACCTGTTGAGATAGATTTCTTCTTCAAGCATCGTATTTTTAGAGATATAGTATGTTGTATAGTAGCCAAGAAGGACTGGTCTGAGAGACAGTACATAAACGTTTTTGCATATACCGATATATACAAAAGAGGTTTTCAAAGGAGTTAGTCTCATTATTTTCCTACGTGTCAGTAAGAGACACAAAATTTTATAAAAAGAAAACCCTTCTAAATTATTTTCAAAAAGTGGGACATATATCTTAAGCGAAACGTGTGTGTTTGTATATTTCTTCATAAATGAACGTCCGCAAATTATACCGTGATATATGCATCATATGGCTACCTTGAAAGAATTTTTCATACATACACCTTTCAGCTATTTAGATGATTTTTACATGGATCCGTACTATATACGTACTATAACCTTGATTATAGTTGTGCATAGTCATGTGCTTGATTTAAACATTAGATTTCACAATTTGCATTTTCTTCATTACTTGTATGATTCGCATGACACTTGTCGGAGTTTCGGTTATTTGAGTTTCACACTTTGTTTTTATGCGCACGCGTTGCGCTATGATATTTCTAGCTAGTATGTGACTTCGGAGCCTCATTGATTTGGTTTACTAAAATATTTTAAGACTTTAGGGTTTAAATTTAAATTTGGGGATCGAATTTATTTAAGAAGGGAATATTGTAACATTTCAGAAAAATAATAAATATTATTTTGGGATTTAAATAATAAAATAATGAGTTTTACAGATATTATACCGAGTATGGATTTGACTTTTCATAGATTGGTATAATTATATACCTCTATTTTTGGAAAATAATTGGAATTTAAAATCAATTATTATTTATGAAAGTGTTTATTTAAGTGGGATTTTCATAAATTAGTATATAATTATATCCATACAAATTTAATGTTTAAATTAATTAGTGTTTTATTAGTTACTACACTAAACCAAGTTTTATTTTGTTAAACCATGTTTAAGTTGCCATGACATGTTATTAACATGTTAACAAATGGGTGTATATTGAATTTCTTTTCATTTTTCTTCTTTTGTGTTTTATAATTATGTTCATTTTATTTTTTTTTAAAAGATGTGAGAAAGAGAGGGAGACATAGGAGTATGGATAAAGAATTTTATATGAGAGGTGATGACAAGAGAGAGAGAGAGAGAGAAAGAGAGAGAGAGAGAGATGAGGAGGAGGAGTTATGGCTTGGCACCATTCACTTTCTTCATATCTTTTTCTCCTTTATCATCCTCTTCTCTTTCTCATTCTCCACCTCCTCCACCATCAATTCCAAATACAACACCAACACAACCTCCTCAAACCACCATGAAGCATGCACTAAAAATGTTCCAATCCACATCCTGCACTTGATGATGTGATCAAGTCTTCATTTTGAGACTATTTACAAGCTTGAAGCTTCTCCTAATCTCAATCTAGAGGTAAAATTCTCTCTTTAAACATGTTTTAGGTATATTTTCCTTGACAAACTAGTTTAAAGCTAAAAGTTATGTTTCTTAGTTGTGAGATTTGAAAAGTGAGTTTTTGGTGGATACAACAAGTAGTGGTGGTGTAGTAGTAGGTAAATTAGTATTTACAACCTTGTTAGTGATAGATAAGGATGTTTTAGTGCAAATATCATTGGTTTTAAAGAGATTTAAAGTTTCAAAACATGGTTTTTCTTTGATTTTTGAAGTTCAAATTGAATCG
The DNA here is from genome assembly GCA_030015575.1 of Agapanthus africanus. Lineage (NCBI taxonomy): Eukaryota > Viridiplantae > Streptophyta > Magnoliopsida > Asparagales > Amaryllidaceae > Agapanthus > Agapanthus africanus. Next base: position 209,402,509 of record JASDDO010000022.1, read on the forward strand.
GGACAACTTGGAATCTCTGAAAAATATTTAACGTATAGATTAGACCATGTTAGACCACCGGGAGACACCACCAAGTGAACGGGACGCTAAGTCCCTACTTGGACCGCAAATTACAGTTGGATGGAATATATTTGCGGCCCATTTTTTGAATTAGGTGTTGGGGGTTTTCCAGTAGTTATTTTACATGATATATAAGCTTATTTTATATGCTAAATTGTCCCAGATTCACTTATTAAAAATCTGGAGTTTTTTTACTTAGCTTTTAACGATATTTTGCGAGTTTTGAAATTTAGTTTTCGGATTTCTATGTTGTGACTTGGTCGTTCGACGTTCATACGTCGACGTCGGGGGGGTTTTATCGGATTTAGCACGCGTTAACCATAAGTTCTAACTTATGTGCGCTTCGCTAATGGTTTCGATTTCGATGTGGATTTTTATACGATTTTATTATGATTTCGATTGTAGGTACAATCGTGGGAACTTCCGAGACGACGAAGAAGGGCAAGGCATTCGTCGGTTTCGACTAAGACGAGACGTATAGATGAGTAGATGTATATTTACGGGGGAAGTTGGATGGATGGCGTATAGCATCCCCGCAACCGTAGCAATTAAGATACTATATATATTAGAATTGTATACTTAACCCATAGGGTTTGCTAGAACACCATATGTATATATTCATATACTTAGTAGATATTTATATACTTATCTCTATTCCTTTGCCATTGAGCTATATATATATATATATATATATATATATATATATATAATTTATAACATAAGTATATTTATGATTTAAGCATACATGATATAGTATGATATGATACGATAAAAGTTGGCGTACGCGACTATTGATCTGTACTGTATAGATTGGATGATATCGTACGAGAGAGATTCCGTACATGATATGATGAGGATAGACTGCCGACTACGGCCGATTTTCATTTCGACTTGAGGAGTCTTGCTAATATTTCAAAATTTGGAAATTCATGAGATATTTAGAGTCATGCGTATCTTAAAAACTAACGAATCGTTACGTATCTTTAAATGATAATGTCAAGGGTACAACAACAACTGAGCCTTTTATCCCAAGCATATGGGGTAGGCTACATGAACCAACATGAGAATCGCGCCGGGTCCAGCACATGAATCCTCCGCCTCCACTCACTCCTATCGAACAATATATTTTCATTGAGGCCTTTGCTAACCATATCTTTTCGTATCACCTCCATCCATGTTTTCTTCGGTCTCCCTTTCGCTCTTTTGACACTGCCTATATTGAGAGTATCCATTCGTCAAACCGGTGCTTCCATAGGTTTGCGTCGCACATGACCAAACTATCTTAGCCATTTTTCCCGCATCTTCTCCTCCACATGTGCTATACTAATTTTTGCACGAATATTCTCATTTCGCACCTGATCTTTTCTACCGTTACCACACATCCAATGGAGCATGCACATCTCTGCTGCGTGCATCTTCTGTGTATGATGGTTCTCAGGATCCCAGCATTCTGTACCATATAATAAGGCAGGCCGAATAGCGCTCCGATAAAATTGTAACGCCTTAGATTTCGGTTAGTGTTAGTTTAGACGTAAATGCGGGTTTACTGTAAAAATTTTACCAATTTGGGTTCCTCACATTTTATAACATTTAATTAATAATTTATTTTTATTTGTTATGGGCATGCACGCACGTGTGCACGTTAATGTGAGGTTTTGTTTGTGCTAATCTAGATTAGTGACCATGACAACTTAACCTTAATCTAATCTTTTGCTTTATTCTAATCCTTGTTTTAATCTAATCCTTAACCTAACTTCTTGATATTTGTTGAGAGAAAGGATATTTTCTTTTGGATATGAGAGGAGGTGGCATGGTGGTGTGTGAATGCATTAATGGTGATTTAATGCAAAGGGTACACTCTCCTCTCTCTCACCCTACACTCACCTCCCTCTCTCATTATCCTCACTCTCTCTCTCATTTTCTTTATCTCTTTTCATTTTCTTCATATCTCTTCACCTCAAACTGAACACTTCATTATCCATCACAAATCCATCTCAAATCTTCATCAAAACTCACAAAAATCACATCTTTTGCCTTGATTTGCCTCCTGAATGCCTTGGAGCTTAGGAAACTAGGATCTTTAAGTTCTTTTGGATAGGTAATGATCTCTTTCTGTTAGTTAAGTGTTTTTTTATGTGTAGCGTAGCTTATTAGTTTCTGTTTAGAACGCGTATAGTTTCATTTCGGGTAAATATCGTATTTTAGTGTTGTTTTGGGTCTCGGATGATCTGCTATCAAACCAGGTATTTATTGCAAAAGTTCCCATCACAGTGACCTAGTATAGTGACCTAGAACCTACCCTTAAAATACTAACTTATTCCTTCTTGATCAGGCCGCAAATAAATTTCTTCTGGCCGCAAATTGCGGCCAAACTAGGGAGTTAGGATTTGGGTTTTGGTGTAGGGGTCTCTGGGGTTCTATGTGGTCTCATGGTACTTGCAACTTTTACAGATTTTTAGCATAGCAAAATCTGGGATCACTTGCTTGTTTTCTTGTGTTTCATTTCACGCGTTACGTTATCCGATACGGTTCGTGTTCTGTGTTGCTGTTGCTCTCGAGTTGGTTTCGTAGTGTCGCTATGCACGTTAGCCACAATACGAACACTTGAGAGTATGTTTTGAGTTGGTGCGTCGGTCAAACGTAGTTTGTAAGTGTTTTGGGTCCATTGCTGATATATACCTGTTATATTGTTTTATGTTATATGTTCATAGGCAGGGACTTCGGACGCTGCGAAGAAGGGGAAATAGATGGTAGGCTTTACTTAACCAGGAGCGTTGGTGAGTAGATTTAACATCTACAGGGGAATCGCCCGCATGGCGTTATGCATCTGGGCTAGAGATGTTATTATATTGTCGCACATTCTATTGCATATATAGAGTTGCGCATACACCTTATTGCTTATTTACTAGTTGTGCTTGGACTTGTACCCTTAGGACACTGCACTATTATTGACGGCTCATGTTGCACGAGCACTGATTGTATGCCACACACTGTCAATAATTACCATGGCACGCACAACACACATACATATATGATATTGTTTGGTTAGGGATATTGAGACATTGATTCATATTTCTTATTTTCCTCCGTGCATATGACATATAGCATACCTATATACCTACATGCTTACATATATGCCTTGACATACTTACATGCTAATTACCTGTATACCTATATGGTATTGTACCATTAGTGATAGGTACATTTCACACACAATGACATAGCTACATGTATACCTTGCATGCATACTTCACTTATACCTGGATGGTATATTACATCATTATTAATAGGTAAATACATATACCTTGCTATACCTTTATGTTTACATATATATCTGGCTATAGCTACATGTTTACCTTTATTTGATGTTATATAGACTTGGAGAAATTAGGAACCGCATGATATATATATTAACTTGTTGCAGTTATATAGCGGCTTTTTCTTTATATGCTCACATTACAGTTTTATATTGCATACATTATACTTATGGATTTTCGCATTGAGATATGGATTTTTCATGATGTTTTCTGGATTTGAGGACCGTGGAAGTTTCATGAAATTATGCATTATTTGAAAAACCCGGTTTCTCTTAATATAATATTTCAGTAGCCACCATGAGATTTATCGGTTCTAATATATATACTCCATGCGAGGAGGCGTAGTGGGCCGTGTGAGGGTACATGGTGGGGCCCGGAGGTACCGCGGGGCGAGAAAGGGATGTCGATGTAATATGCCGATGAGCCTGACAGGGGAACCATACCTATTGTTAGTGTATATGCCCTAGAGGCCATTACTGTATCATACTAGTTTGTATATTACTTAATGGATGCTTGGGATATTCACCTTGTATATACAATCTTGCTCAAAATAGTAGTATGCTACTTGGTTTGTCTCTACTTCAATGTGTACTTGTGTTTATTTTACTATATCACTTATACGCATTAGTGGAGCCCTTAGGATCTTTGCTTGATTACCAGCGTTGTGATGGCAGTCACACTAGTGGGGGCTGGGTAATCTATAAGCACATCCTTATACAGGTCCCTAGTCGCAGGACTATCGAGACAGGGCATCGATACTCCAGAGTAGACTAGCGTATGCGCTTCTCATCCCAGTGTGGGAGATGGTCTGTCCCACAGCCATCAGTACGTCGTACTGGAGATAGTATACGGGTGCTCGTTGGGTTACGAGTACACTGGACAGGACTCGTCGGGAACTGACAGGTTGGTATTATACCTATCGTCAGTCGTCAGTTCCCAGGTGACATGAGTACAGCTTAGTCCGCTGACTTGACACTGGCACTTCGCCTCGAGTGTGTTCCCACTGCACTTTGATCACTACCCTACCACGGCTCAAAGGAGTCGTGCAAACAGGTGGTGGTTGGGTGCAGTCCCGAAGCACTTGGAGGCAGTGACGGTTAGACAGGATTCGTCTCTCCCGGTATTGGGGGTTGACATCGCGCTGTGTCTAGGAGAGCCATTACACGAGTAGTCCCTGGCCAGGGCAAACGAGATATACTGGTAGGTTTCCAGTGTTATCTCAGGGTGTTTTGGGCTTCGCTCCGGCACGACTTGTACCGCTATTGGGGGACTGACGTTTACCGCCCCCTAGGCCCGCCATGCGATGTATCAGACGAACAGACCGGACTGTACGGAGACTGTCACATTCAGACTCAGTAGGAGTACCGATGGGGTTTCACCTCGTCAGCCTTCTTGTCGACATCTACCTGGGGACCGTTACGCACAGCTAGTGCCGCTTGCGGTCTGTGGTTAAACCCACTGCCAGCGTAGTGTCGAGTCTTTAGAGTCCCACACAGAGGGTATTCGCCTCTGGGCAAAACAGAGTAGAGGTCGCATGGTTTTGCGACAGGGTTCGTTCTCATCCGCGCACTTGTGCACGTTTGGAGTCCGGACAGATTTTACCAGCGGGCTCTGGTTTGAGCCGGGTACTGGTATAGTATTTGGGGTTGCTTTTATCTCTCAGTATTCTTGTTCCTCGGAACAAGAATGCAGGTGTGTATGCACAGTTATTTGAGGAGGAGGAAGATGACTTTCATTAGGGTTTCGGAACGGGTGCGTATGCACAGTTGACAGTCGTCTTTTTCCAAACCCTAATGTATTTGTATTATATCATTTAATAATATATAATAAAATGAAATTGTGTCATGGTTAGTTTTTGTTGACTTGTTGACCATGGTTGACTTGTTGACCATGGTTGAACTTTTGACCATTATCATTACAAATGAAAGATGCTCTTTGATTCTAGCAAATTCATTTAATGCTTGTAATGATATTAGTCATTCTAAAACTTTCCATCAACCTTTTCATTTTGATTATTATTATTTGATAATTCATTTTCTTTTTGCATTATGGTTGCAAGAAAGGAAATGAGAGCTCATTCTATCATATTCACTCTCTCTCTTCATTCTCATCTTCTTCTTCCTCTAGTCAAGAGAAACCTTCTCATGAGTTGAGAATCCTTCTCTTGAAAAACAAAAGCAACCCTTAGACACTCTCTACTCACTCTAGGATCAAGGGTCTAGCAAGCCGGCGATTCTAGTTCACTCCAAGTACGAGAAAGAGCCCAAAGGTCGAGCCTTCGAGGTGGATCCATCTTCGACGGAAGAAGGCGACAAAGGAGAACCATCAACCTCTACAAAGTTTGAAGACGAAGGAGTTCAAGTCTAGGTATAACCATCTTCATCCGAGTAGCTAAATCTTTTTAGCATGTTTACTAGTTTTAGTTTAGACAACGATCCCGACCTAGTTTAGTCCATGTTGCCTCTTGCGATAGAAAATTGTTTTTTATATCGTTTCCGCCTCCCCGTAAGAACCGGGGGTCGCAATATGGACTTACAGTGGTATCAGAGCCTAACTAAACTTAAACTAGCTTGGTAGTGAAGTGTAACGAAGTTCGGAGCCGTAAAAAACCCAAAAACCATACCTTTTCAAAACCTGAGTTTCTGTTGAAATTTTTTTGGCTCAAAATGAAAAACTTTATACTTGTAAAATCGTCTCAGGGTTTTCTAAGAACACCCATGAAAAACGATCCACTGTTGAGCTCAAAGCGCCGCCCTTCCGCCGCGCGAGGTGGGCTCGTGCCGCGCAACCGCCGCGCTTTGTCTTCTTCTCTGCATCGTTTTTCGTGCAGTGTGTGTAGGTGTTGGTTTTGGGATTTTTAAAATATATTATATGTGCCCAGATTTTCCAGAAAAGAAATTTCCTTTTGGGGTCCTATAATTCCGTATTTTTCCGAACTTCACTGCACTTTGACTATGATGGTTATATCTGTGATGCTTGCATGTATTGAACATCGGCTAATCGCTATAAGACGATTAGTCGGGGTTATACATGATCTGTAATGTGCTGGAATGTGTATATGAATGTGTTGGACTGTCGCGGGTGAATAGCCGGGGTGGATGTGAGATGAGCTTTTGTTTTTCTTTCATTCATTGTAAATGTAAATTGATGTAATAATATTATTTTTTTGGCCGCACAACCGGGTCGGGGTTGTAGCCGTCATTGTATAATTCTTTTTACTGTTTTTGCTCCTAGGATAGACCCATGGAGGGGTGCACAAACTACCGGGTATGCCGAAGTGTCGAGTGGCCTACTCATGGAGATGAGGGAGGTTGCTACGCTTCGGGTACTTGGCGGGTAGTTTGCCGCACCCGTAGGGGTCTTGGGTGGGGTATTTGGCTATTCACCGCGACCGTGTTATCCGCTTTTCGTTTCAGGCTCGAAAGGATTGCGGATTGCTAGTATATCCAATGCATTCATCTGTGATCTGTAATGTCTACTATTGCTATATCTATAACTATTTAGGCGTTGCTTATGTTTTACAGACGCGCTAGCCCAGCCCCCGCTCTGTCGTTAGTTAAGTAACCTAACGGGTAATGACGGGGCCCAGTGGCGAATGCGAATGGCATAAGCGTACGTCATATTTTGGTTGTTTTCTGCAATGGTAGGATTAAATGATGGGACGCATTAAAAGTACTAATGCAAGAATATCACGCATTAAAAGAACTAATGCAAGATAATAAACCAAGTTAAAGTCGTTGGAACACTTTCGAAAAACCACTCGGTTCTTTTCAAAACCAACTTTTAAAATACGGAGTTTGAGCCACTCCATTTAAAAGCTATCTCGTTCCATCGACCAAATCAAGTTCACTACGTTCACGGTTTTGCCAAAACCATTCGTAGCCCTCCGTCGTTTCATATGAATATTCAACGGTATTCAAGCTGTGTTTGTTGGCCTTAGTCAAGGCACAGTGTTTGGTAGCTGGTGGATATTCATATGTTGCATAGATAGAATGCGTTGGTTTGGGACAGTCGTATTGCCTTGTTGGCCATAGTCAAGGGTAGATACGGGTGGATTCAAATTAACCTGGATAACGACGGGTAGAACTTGACATGTGACTTATGATTTGTTGGCCTTAGTCAAGGTCATAAGAGCATGGGGCAAAAATCCACATCGGGAGTTTCATAAGAACTGAAACTTACTAGATTTGCATACCATTTGGAGTGTGGTGATTCTGGTAGGATTCCTTCAGTTTCGTCACACGATGATATTTGGATCCCGATCCTACTGTGAGTATATGCTACTCCTCGGGAAATTTTTCACTTAACGATCAATGCTATAAACCTAGTAGGTGCCTAGAAAGGTGTTAGCGGGGCTACGCCCCCAGGGAAAAGAGCTTCTTTAATTAAGGAACTTCGCGAAAGCGTTGGAAAACCTCCCTCGAAGTACCGACACCAGCCTGGCCGAACGGTTAAGCAAGTATTGTACGGTGGGATTGATCCTGACTAATTCTTCCTTTATGGTTTGAGGAGGGATTCGAGAAACAGTGGGAGCCATCCTGTTTAGACAAATTAAAAACCATTCTAAACTTGCAAGAGCATCATGCTGAGTGTTTCTTCTTCTCTCTCCTAATTGCAGCAACCAATCAACATGACTAGACTTAAGTTACTCCTAGATAAAAACAAGTTGACAGGGCCAAACTACAAAGATTGGCTCAGGAATGTCAAGATAGCAATCACTTATGACAAGCTGGGGTATCTTCTTACCACCAAAGCTCCCCCTGTCCCTGGTCCAACTTCCAGCGTCGCGGATAAGGAAATCCGCAAGACTTGGGAGATTGATAGCGCGAAGGCCAAGTGCCTCCTGCTTGCCTCGATGGACAACGAACATCAGAGGAGGCATGAGAATATGGACATGGAGTCCATATTGCTTCATACAAAAGAACTGTATGGAGAGCAATCACGTATCGCAAGATACGAAGCGTCGAAAAAGTTGTTTTCGACAAGAATGGCCGTCGGATCATCAGTAGCCGAGCACGTGCTAAAGATGATCGGCTACATTGAGGAGCTCGCTGACCTAGGGATCACATTGGAGAGTGAGCTATATACGGATATAGTTCTCCAGTCCCTTCCTTCCACTTACGCCCAGTTTATAATGAACTTCAACCTACAAGAAAAGGAGGTTGAACTTTCAGAGCTCCTCAACCTGCTGAGGAGCGCAGAGGGCACCCTACAGAAAGGTAGGGAAACATCCACTTTGTTTGTAGGAGGAACATCTTCTTCTAGGTCCAATGCGAAAGCCAAGGGAAAGAAGAAGAAAGCCCCCGCCAAACCAAGGGGCGGTGTTAGTAAAGTGGATACGAAGGGAAAAGGTAAAGCAACAAAGATAGCGGGGAAGCTTGTGGATAAGGAAGAATGCTTCTTTTGTCATAAGAAAGGACACTGGAAGAATGATTGCAGGGCCTGGAAGGCCAGAACACAGGAATTGAAGCAGGTTGCAGCTTCAGCTTCAGGTGTGTATGTTATTGAAAACTGTCTTTCTATAAACTCTACTTCCTGGGTATTGGATACCGGATCAGGATCTCATATCTGTAATTCTTTGCAGGCGTTGAGAAACCGTAGGGTTTTGAAGGCAGGTGACATGACCCTCAGAGTTGCGAACGGAGCTAGCATGGATGCTAAAGCCGTGGGGGACTATCACCTGGGAATGTCAGATGGACATGTTTTGGTTTTGCGTAATTGCTTTTTTGTACCCAACGCAACTTGTAATATCATTTCTGTATCTTTAGTTTCTAAAGAAGGTTATGAATTTGCGTTTGTAAGTAATGTTGTGAACATTCACCTTAATCAAGTTTTGATTGGGTCAGGTACTTTGAGTAATGGTATATACGTGTTAAACCAACCACAGATTTTTAATGTCCAGAATACACACAAAAGAAAGTCTCCAGATATTAATCGGGCTTTCTTATGGCATTGTAGACTGGGTCACATCAATGAGACACGGTTGACTAAGTTACATAAAGAAGGATACTTGGATCCGTTCGAGTATCAGTCTTATGCCACTTGTGAATCTTGTCTCATAGGAAAGATGACAAAGACTCCGTTCACTGGACACGGAGAAAGAGCGAGCGAGCTCTTGGGACTCATACACAGTGACGTGTGTGGTCCAATGTCTACACATGCGCGAAGCGGTTATTCATACTTCATTACTTTCACAGACGATTTCTCTAGGTATGGACATGTCTTCTTAATGAAGCACAAATCCGAGGCCTTTGAGAAATTTCAGGATTACAAGAATGAAGTTGAAAAACAAACAGGCAAAAGTATTAAGATTCTAAGATCGGATCGAGGTGGAGAATACTTGAGTGCCGAGTTCCTGGACTATTTAAAAGAGAATGGAATTCTCTCTCAGCGTACTCCTCCATACACTCCGCAACATAACGGTGTATCGGAAAGGAGGAATCGAACCCTATTGGATATGGTTCGTTCCATGATGAGTAAGGCTGAGTTACCGCGATCTTTCTGGGGTTATGCACTGGAAACAGCTGCACATCTCTTGAACCAAGTTCCTACTAAGACAGTGCCTACCACACCATATCAGATGTGGAGTAGGAAGAAACCCTGTCTTAAATCCTTTAAGACATGGGGATGTCCGGCTTTTGTAAAAAAGCAGCATGCGGACAAGCTCGAGGCACGCTCGGTACAGTGCAAGTTTGTGGGATACCCAAAGAACTCCAAGGGGTATCTTTTCTACTACGAAGAGGAACAAAAAGTTCTTGTTTCTCGTCATGCCTACTTCTTGGAAACTGAGTTTTTGGAAAACCAGATAAGTGGGAGCGCAGTAGAACTGGAAGAAATTCCAGAACCACAAAACATTACTGAAAGCTTAGAGGAACCAGAGGGTTCGAAAGAACAGGACATTCCTACGCCGCTCCGCAGGAGTAGTAGGCAGTCTCATCCGCCCGAGAGATACTGCGGTTTTCTCATAGACGGGGATAGAGAGGATTGCATCATAGATTATGATGAGCCTACTAGCTTCCAGCAGGCCGTTCAGAGCGTTGACTCAGTGAAATGGCTGGATGCAATGCGGACCGAAATGGAGTCCATGTACACCAACAAGGTATGGACGTTAGACATTGCTCCAGACGGGGTAAAACCCGTAGGATGCAAGTGGATCTTCAAAAGGAAGATTGGTGTAGATGGACAGGTTGAGACCTATAAAGCTAGGCTGGTAGCAAAGGGTTTTCGTCAAAGACCTGGCTTGGACTATGACGAAACCTTCTCTCCAGTAGCCATGCTGAAATCCATTCGGATCCTTCTTGCCATTGCTGCCTTCCACGATTATGAGATTTGGCAAATGGACGTAAAGACAGCTTTTCTAAATGGAAATTTAGAGGAGTGTGTCTATATGGACCAGCCAGAGGGTTTCATTCAGAGTGGGAGCAGCGGAAAGGTGTGCAAGTTGCTTAAGTCCATCTATGGACTGAAGCAGGCATCGCGGAGTTGGAACATCTGTTTTGATGAGACGGTCAAGGAATTTGGCTTTATCAAAAATCCAGATGAACCATGCATCTACAGTAGATTTGTAGCGAGAACTGTAGTATTCCTCGTTTTATACGTGGATGACATTCTCTTAATAGGAAATGACATTCCTATGCTACAATCTGTCAAGGGGTTCTTGTCACAAAGGTTCTCCATGAAAGACCTGGGTGATGCCTCATACATCCTGGGGATCCGGATCCATCGTGATAGATCCAAGAGGATATTGGGACTTTCTCAGTCCAGGTACATCGACACCATAGTGAAGAGATTCAGTATGGAAGATTCCAAGCGCGGTAACCTACCGGCTTGTCACGGGATCACCCTCTCTAAAGAGATGTCTCCCAAGACTGATTTGGAGAGGGATCGCATGTCTATTATACCCTACGCTTCTGCGGTAGGCTCTATAATGTATGTGATGTTGTGTACCAGACCGGATGTAGCTTATGCACTGACTGTGGTAAGCCGGTATCAGTCAAACCCTGCGGAGAAACACTGGATAGCGGTAAAGAACATTCTCAAGTACCTGAGAAGGACTAAGGAGATGTTCTTGGTGTATGGCGGAAAAGACCTCCAGATCGAGGCCTTTGCTGACTCCAGCTTCCAGAGTGACAAGGATGATTCCAAGTCCATGTCGGGCTTTGTCTTTACCCTCAATGGAGGGGCGGTGTGTTGGAAGAGTTCCAAACAGGAAACCGTTGCAGACTCGACGATGGAAGCGGAATACATCGCTGCATCTGATGCCGCAAAAGAAGCTGTCTGGATGAGGAAGTTCTTGAAAGAACTTCAGGTGGTTCCGTCCATTGTTGATCCAATACCTCTGTATTGCGACAACAATGGGGCTATAGCTTTAGCGAAGGAACCCAGGTCCCATCAGAGATCCAGGCACATCTTGAGGCGGTATCACCTGATCAGGGAGATCGTGGATCGCAGGGAGATCGTGGATCGTAAGGAGATCCATTCACCAAGGCCCTGCCCCAGACTCAGTTCACCAAGGAGATCCATTCACCAAGGAGATCGAGGTTCGGAGAGTTGCTTCAGAAGACAACACTGCAGATCCATTCACCAAGGCCCTGCCCCAGACTCAGTTCGAGCGGCTGATCGAGATGATAGGTCTTCGATACGCCAGTACATGGCCTTAGTGCAAGTGGGAGATTGTTAGTGTATATGCCCTAGAGGCCATTACTGTATCATACTAGTTTGTATATTACTTAATGGATGCTTGGGATATTCACCTTGTATATACAATCTTGCTCAAAATAGTAGTATGCTACTTGGTTTGTCTCTACTTCAATGTGTACTTGTGTTTATTTTACTATATCACTTATACGCATTAGTGGAGCCCTTAGGATCTTTGCTTGATTACCAGCGTTGTGATGGCAGTCACACTAGTGGGGGCTGGGTAATCTATAAGCACATCCTTATACAGGTCCCTAGTCGCAGGACTATCGAGACAGGGCATCGATACTCCGGAGTAGACTAGCGTATGCGCTTCTCATCCCAGTGTGGGAGATGGTCTGTCCCACAGCCATCAGTACGTCGTACTGGAGATAGTATACGGGTGCTCGTTGGGTTACGAGTACACTGGACAGGACTCGTCGGGAACTGACAGGTTGGGATTATACCTATCGTCAGTCGTCAGTTCCCAGGTGACATGAGTACAGCTTAGTCCGCTGACTTGACACTGGCACTTCGCCTCGAGTGTGTTCCCACTGCACTTTGATCACTACCCTACCACGGCTCAAAGGAGTCGTGCAAACAGGTGGTGGTTGGGTGCAGTCCCGAAGCACTTGGAGGCAGTGACGGTTAGACAGGATTCGTCTCTCCCGGTATTGGGGGTTGACATCGCGCTGTGTCTAGGAGAGCCATTACACGAGTAGTCCCTGGCCAGGGCAAACGAGATATACTGGTAGGTTTCCAGTGTTATCTCAGGGTGTTTTGGGCTTCGCTCCGGCACGACTTGTACCGCTATTGGGGGACTGACGTTTACCGCCCCCTAGGCCCGCCATGCGATGTATCAGACGAACAGACCGGACTGTACGGAGACTGTCACATTCAGACTCAGTAGGAGTACCGATGGGGTTTCACCTCGTCAGCCTTCTTGTCGACATCTACCTGGGGACCGTTACGCACAGCTAGTGCCGCTTGCGGTCTGTGGTTAAACCCACTGCCAGCGTAGTGTCGAGTCTTTAGAGTCCCACACAGAGGGTATTCGCCTCTGGGCAAAACAGAGTAGAGGTCGCATGGTTTTGCGACAGGGTTCGTTCTCATCCGCGCACTTGTGCACGTTTGGAGTCCGGACAGATTTTACCAGCGGGCTCTGGTTTGAGCCGGGTACTGGTATAGTATTTGGGGTTGCTTTTATCTCTCAGTATTCTTGTTCCTCGGAACAAGAATGCAGGTGTGTATGCACAGTTATTTGAGGAGAAGGAAGATGACTTTCATTAGGGTTTCAGAACGGGTGCGTATGCACAGTTGACAGTCGTCTTTTTCCAAACCCTAATGGATTTGTATTATATCATTTAATAATATATAATAAAATGAAATTGTGTCATGGTTAGTTTTTGTTGACTTGTTGACCATGGTTGACTTGTTGACCATGGTTGAACTTTTGACCATTATCATTACAAATGAAAGATGCTCTTTGATTCTAGCAAATTCATTTAATGCTTGTAATGATATTAGTCATTCTAAAACTTTCCATCAACCTTTTCATTTTGATTATTATTATTTGATAATTCATTTTCTTTTTGCATTATGGTTGCAAGAAAGGAAATGAGAGCTCATTCTATCATATTCACTCTCTCTCTTCATTCTCATCTTCTTCTTCCTCTAGTCAAGAGAAACCTTCTCATGAGTTGAGAATCCTTCTCTTGAAAAACAAAAGCAACCCTTAGACACTCTCTACTCACTCTAGGATCAAGGGTCTAGCAAGCCGGCGATTCTAGTTCACTCCAAGTACGAGAAAGAGCCCAAAGGTCGAGCCTTCGAGGTGGATCCATCTTCGACGGAAGAAGGCGACAAAGGAGAACCATCAACCTCTACAAAGTTTGAAGACGAAGGAGTTCAAGTCTAGGTATAACCATCTTCATCCGAGTAGCTAAATCTTTTTAGCATGTTTACTAGTTTTAGTTTAGACAACGATCCCGACCTAGTTTAGTCCATGTTGCCTCTTGCGATAGAAAATTGTTTTTTATACCGTTTCCGCCTCCCCGTAAGAACCGGGGGTCGCAATATGGACTTACACCTATCGGTGACGGTACCTATGACTCGGCGGTTATCGTGGGGATGCCGACGGGAGTCATGTACTTATGGATACGTCGAAAGGCGAGGGTCGAAGCTGGGCACTCGAGTTTTCAGTATAGCGTATGATACGTATCTATCAGGGGGCCAGTCGTAGTGACAGCACCTGATAGATCAGTATTTTTGTGTCGATGCTTGACATATTGGTTTCATGATATTTTTACTCTTAAGTATATATAACAGTGGAATGGGACGTTGTTATATATGCATTTATATATATATATATATATATATATATATTAGTGGAGTGGGACGATAATATATATGTATACATATCAATTCATATACTTCATCATAATTATTCATGCAAATATACTTAGGATATATGAGGTTGACTTGATATTGGATACAGGATATATATAAGATTTACTTGATGTTGGACACTCAGGATATATGAGATTTGCGGTTTTTGTACATTCAAGATATATGAGATTTACTTGATATTATACATTTAGGATTTATGAGACTTACATGATATGAGAGCCAATTTGAGGGCTGATTTGAGGAAATTGGGATTTGGATTGTCTTGATTGACTTTGGTCCTACCACGAGATCAGGATTCCGTGGGAATGACATGTTTTATCCCATACTCCGCATTTATTGTTTATGCACTGCTTCATGTATTAGTTGTACCTGCTAGAGTACCTTTCATGACTGTTGCATATATATATTGTCATATCATTGCTTCATGTATTAGTAGTACCTGATAGAGTACCTAACATGATTGTTGCATACATATTGTCATATTATTGCTTCATGTATTAGTCGTACCTGCTAGTGTACCTTTCATGACTGTTGCATTCATATGACCTTTATTGCTATTAGTTGTATATGTTAGATTCGCGCTGTACGTGCATATTTGCGATTACCTGCATATGTTATTTACTATTCACGAGTTGGCAACTCACCCCCCGTTGTGCCACAGTATTTTGTAGGTTGTTCCTCAGAGTAGTCAGAGGCAGGGCTGTTCTCATCTATCGTTTCATCTTTTACTGCGGATACCGCTTCGGCTCACAGTGTGCAGTTTTGCTTTAGGTAGGTTTTGTGGTTATCCATTTATGTTCATTGTATATTCGTTGTATCCTGTACTCTCCATCTACCATTATCTTGTATGACTTAGAGACTTGATGTGAGCACGATATTGTATGTTATTTTGCGACTTGGAGGTCTTTTATGCAGTTTTATTTATATCGTATTTTATTTTTTCGCTACGGCGTCGTATATCTGTTGTGGTGGTTGTTTTCCGCCTTTGGGCGTGTTTTTGCTCCCGTTTGAGGATGCTTTACTTATATTTATGTTGTACCCATTTTTGGGGTTGGTTTTTACAAAAGAGGTGCTGCCAAAATTTTAAAGGAAGAAAAGTTGGACTTTAAAGAATTTGGTTTGAGAGTTCAAAGGTTTTAACAATGTTCTTATTTCTTACTATTTTTGATGGTTTAAATTGCTGGATTTTCGGTTTACTTAAATTGTGTTACGCCTGTAGACGTTGCGTAGTTTAAGGGCCGTCACGTGCCAATTTCGGGTCGTGACAAAAATTTCCCTTTCAATTTTAACGGAAAGTTATGATCGAACAAAATCCCTGTTGTACTCCTCCATTTCAACCAACCAGTTTGGATCATTTGATTAATATTGCTATCGATCTCCCTATTCTTTCGGATGATTTAACCTAGATATCTAAACTGATCGCTCGGTGATATCTCTTGCCCTTCCAGTATTATACCAATGCGGTCTCGACTTCTCTGTTTGCTAACCAGTAAAATAACCTTAACCTGTAAAATTCTATCACCTTTTTTCTTAATCTCAACTACATTCTCAAGCAACTGTCTATCTATGGATACGCCTACCCCATTACGATTTTTATCTCTACCCGTATACCAAAGGTTATAACCCCAAGACACTATGACTCTATCCTTTTCACATATCCACTTAGTTTCTTGTAAACACATAATACCAACTCTCCTCTTAATTATTACCTCCACTAATTCTGTTAGTCTACCCGTAAGAGAACCTATGTTCCAAGAAGGTAGACGGATATGAAACCCTTGCTTATTTGTCACTACACCCGGGGTCCGATGTAGTGTGCCGCTTCCGAACGACGACCTAGAAGCGCTTGCATACTTAACACTACAAGTAAAAAACAATTTTCTTCTTTTTGGGGCTCAAGGGCAACATATATAAAGATGAAAGAAAAACTAACATTCTTAATCGGTCTAAAATTATATTTTTTTTTAGAAAATCATATAGACTAGTATTATACACAATGAGCATTAAAAATATTCTAAATCATTTAGTTAGAGATGTTAAATGGAGGATAATATATTTTTAAATTCTTTGGGTTTTGTAAACTTCCATTGATTCTTCAAATATATCTCGAAGATCCCACTTTTATTCTTTTGATACACTACTTCTCTCATCTCTAAGATGAGATGGTAGTTTTTTCTTACCTCTCGTTGTCTTGAGCAATTTAAACACTTACATCGATTCAAAATTTAATATCAATAAACATCCAAATTATATAGAGTAGTTTGATTCATCTTGACAAAATTAATTCATTTTTAGGATTAATTACATGTAGTGCTCTCCAAGGATACCTCATACCAACACTTCTCAATTTTCAACATGTTTATTGGAAAAAATAAATCTTTGGCATAAGTGTTGAACGACTCGTGATCAGGATCATGTGATCATCATAAATCACTTGCTAATTTAATTTACATAACATTTTCCCTACGTGGAGCCCACCATCAATCAACAACTCTTGTCCTTGTCTTAGTGTGGGGAGAGCCCCCAACTTGGAAACATTTGCGTGTGCTTGGACCATGTATTTGTATATCACAATAATATTCTTTCAATTCTTACCAATAATAATTCAAATGCAGTGCACATATTTTGAACATGCAAAAACAAAACCATTTCCTAAAATAAAAAGTCAGTGCTCCAAAAATCCCCTAAAAACCCCATCACAAATCTCATTTCATCATCTCAGAGAGTAGAGAGGGAGAGTGGGAGAGAGAGGGAGACGGGGAGAGAGAGAGATGTGCCCATTGAGAGTTATCCTCATATTTCTCTCTGCAACCTTAGCAGGATTCTTTGTGCTTAGAAATCTCAAGGTCCAGCCTCAAATTGAAGAGGAAAACCATGAGGTTGAGGAAAAAACCTCACCAAATGAACAACCCCCCCTATGCAAAAAGGTACCAACTTCTTATGTTTCCCCATAAAAAAACCCCATCTTTGCTTTATTATTTCTTACATAATCATTTATACATTCTTAAAAAAAATTGGCAAAAAATGAAGGTTGGATCTGTGATCTCGGCTGGGTTTTGGACCTGTGTGGACATGGCAAGTGGAAGATACCTTTGGAGGAATTTGGTTGCAAATTCTGACAAGAAAAGCTGAAATTTTGGTGCAATTTGCTATTTTTATGATGAGGGGGGTTTTATTGCAAAATGGGCTGTAATTCTTTTTATGTAACAAGAATTTTATCATCAGGATGTAATGAGACTAATCTCAATTTGTGATTCTATAATAAGATAACGAGCTGTGATCAGTTTTATTTCTGTTTTTTGGTTTTGGTATTCTGAAGCTTGCCAGAGTAATTTTACTATTTTGCAGTGATTATTCCCTGTTTTCTTTTCATCTTGTGTTTTAAAAAATTTATATTGAAGTTCTAATTTTGGAGAAAACATCATTTTTTCCATAGAGAAACAAGCTGCAAGGAAGATTTAAATATTTGTGTAAAAGAGTTGATAGACAAAAAATGTGTGATGTTCCCAGGATAATTTCCAAAACGAGGTCGCCTGTTTGTCTCGAAGGGTTCGTATCCAAAAAATATAACACAATAATGAATAAAAAAACATAACTTTCTGAGACCAGATGACATGTATCAGCTGAAAACAGGCAGCCTTTTGCACCTCTTCCGAATCCAAGGCAGTTGAAAATTGTGAGTATTTTGTGTGAAATAATTGTGATGGTTAGATCAAGGACAATTTTTTTAAAATAAAGCCTCATTTAATATTTATTTTTTAAAGTCAACTTGCTATTTTTTTATTTATCAAAACAGATCTAACAATGGCAGTGTCGGATTATGACGTCTATTAATTTTGTAATTAACACTAATTACAATCCGTGGTTGCCGATCCCGGTTTCTAAATGTTCCATATACACTACTTTGTTTTATTCAGCAATCTGAAATATTTTCATTCTTAAAACACAAATGATACATCCACATATAGAAACAATCTCATGTTTGGATCAATACTCCTATAAACAAAATTTTAATGTAACAAAAAAAATTGACTCTAGAAGAGACTTAGGTTTCATGATTTAATATTCAGGTCGTAAATCTTTTCTAAACTTTTTGATTTTGATAAGTCGGGTGATGGCGTTCAAGGCATTAGTAAGTCGTCATATGTGAACTTCTAATTTGGATGCTAGTTTATGTATTCACCTTAAGATATTAATTCATCTTCGATGGTTACAACATTGAAAAAAGATATTATTTAACACTAGACTTATACGATCCCTACATGGGACAGCAATATGTTGAAGTGTTAGACTCTTAATTTTTGTGAGCTAGCATTGAAGAAGAAAAGAAGAAGAAGACGAAGATGATAAAGAAGAAGAGAAGAAAGAAAAACAAGGAACAAGTAGGCTTGCAGGAAGAGGTGGAGGCTCCGTGCCGGAGATGTCCGCCTCAAAAAGGGCGAAGAATGGCTTCAAATGGTGGTGTAACCACCACAACAATGATGGGTTGAAGGATACTTCGAATTAAGCCTCATAGAATCGGGGGTTGCCAACCCCAGATTCTAATTAGTGCTAATTACAAAATTGATGGACGCCGCAATCCGACGTGGCAACTAGGTCGGTTTTGATAAATATAAAAATAGTAGGTCGATTTTTAAAAATAAATATTGAATGAGGATTTATTTAAAAAGTTGTCATTAGATTAACCCTAACCCATCACTCATTAATTTATATATATTAGATATAAATCGAAAATTACAAAGCTTCCGCCACATCATCACCCTACATCATATGTCGTAACAAAAATTTAACTCTCTTTTCTCCATGAGAAAAGCCTACACCTCTTTTGTGTATCAATCAAAAAATTTACTGGCATAAAAAAGGCACACACAGAATGGACAACTGATCCAATGATGCAATCAATAGTATACTGTACAAGCAAGAAAATCTACCAAATTTTTGGTTATTGATGATGCTCGATATCGGTGATTCCACGGATCATGACACATGGCAGATGACGTGTCCCAGAGCTTACAAGAAAAGATTAAGAACGGTACGTTGGAAGTATACCCCGGGCCTCCAACCCGAGAATGTTTCCGACCTTCGGTAGCCTTCCAGACCACCCCCAGCTCGCCTCCGAGTTATCTCAGGACTAAGCTCCCTCGGCCTCCCACTCGTTTCCGAGCCTCCCGCCGAGCTTAGCTTCCTCGGTCTCACCGACCGACCCACAGCACCGATCACAGGCGTCTTCGCGAATCTCGTCAGACGCGAGATATCCGCCACCCATGATCCCGCGTTCCACGCCATCGCGTTCCCCCATTAATGAGCATATCTCGTCATTAATGGGGAATCTCGTCTGTCACGCGGGCGTAACGGCCAGCATGAATCTCGCTCCCGTCTGCCCATGGCTGCCACTATATAAACCCTTCTCTTAGACGACTCAGGTAAACCAATTTTACCCCAATAGGCCGTTACTCTGCCAAAATACCCCGTCTAACTTGATCGTCGGAGGGTCCTCGGTGGAACAACCACCCCGGGACTTCCTTGCAGGTAGCTCGGCCTCAACCATATAAAACCCATTGAGATCCACACGCTTCAGGAGGCAACCCTCCAACTCAATCTCAGCCATCCATCATCGCTCGCTGCAGATCAACGGAAGGTAACATCTGAAGGAGATTGTTCATATCAGAATTTTGCATTATTATATCGCTCATTCTTAATCACATTACATATAAATAGGTGCTTTTGATTCATGTCTGCTAAATAGTTGCAGGTTACAGGTTCTCAGATCGTTACAGTGAAATTCATGAAAAGTTGCTACAAATGTGAGATTACGACCCACAATAGATGAATCCGTATGATGCCGCCTACCAGTTCAAGGAACAAATGAAAATCATTAGACAGTTCAATCCACAAAGCACAAGGGCAGCACAATATTCAAGACTTTAACGCGAAGCTCAAGGCAAAAGTCCACATCATTCTGCACTGTTGGAAATCTGAAAGAAAATAGAAGAGATTCTGAGGAACCAAGTGAAGAAAACAGAAATTAAAAGCAATATGATGCAATCCTGAAGAATTGAGCCCAAGATCCCACCAAATGGCCGCGGAACCGCGGCCAAACAGGCCTTTTTGCCGCGGAACCGCGGCCGTATGGTGCACGTGTCGGTGGAGGTGTCGGTGCTTTGACCCGGTTTTCTTAGGGTAGTTTTGTAAATTTATGTGTGGATCGGAATGTAACCTAGGGTTTTTCCTATCTATAAATAGGAGGGTTCAAAACTAAATAAAGTGTGCCTCTTTGAGGGTGCCTTTCTTAGGATGCCTCTCTTTTGATTTTACTCTTTTTAATTCTTAGATCTTAATTTTAATTCCATTGTAATGCATTATTGAGAGGACATCAATAAAGTAAGTTTTCATTTTCTATCTTGCATTTTTTTATCTGCAATTTATTACCTGCAATTTTTATCTTTTCTTTTATTATCTGCAATTAGGTTATCAATAAAAATACAAACAAAAAAACTTTGTTTTCCTTTCTTTATAATGAGTGAGTAATTCCTCACTTGTTAGGGTAGGAAAGGGAAGGTTTGAGAGAAGGAAATCTCTCACTCCTTTCTTTGCCCAAATAATTTTAAAATACGGACTCCCTTTAAATCAATCATAATCCACTCACTACGGCACCCTATCTTACAAGATTGTGGTGATTCCTGTAGGGTTTTCTTAACACCTCTATGAAGGTTTAGAAGCATCATGCATGCTATAACAATAAATTTTTGAGGTGATAAGCAAACTATACAAAGAATCGAACTAGAATATATGAAGTAACAATTAATAGTATCAAGTTTAAGAGTTAAGTTATGCTAAGTGTTGAAACTACAACCTTTGTAGTTCACTTTGGAAGACTCCTAAGCTTTGGAAAGGTCCACTTGATCGACTCCTCGTCCACGACGATCCACCCGAAGCGCTTTGCCCTAAGCTTGATGCTTCCTACGATCTTTGAAAATCCTTGAAGCACAACACCCTACAAAAGATGGCTAGGGTTGTGTAGGATGATGAAGTGGTTGATGTTTTTATTTATTACCTTTTCTTTTCTTTTTCTAACTCTTTTTAACTATTAAAAGAGAGCTAGGGTTTGAGGAAGAAGAAGAACTCTTACTCTTTTTCTTTTTCTAAGATAATGATAATGTAAAAAGATAATGAGAGAGAGTGAGAGATCTTATCATAACTTTAACCATAGTAGAATAAAAATCTAGATATTTCATCTAAGGTTAAATGGCAAAAGGAATGGAAACTATGGTTGAGTTAAAGAAGTGTGTAGATGAGTGTGGAAAAAATGACTCATTAACCATTCTTTTTGCCTTTAAACTTTAATGAAAAATCTAAACATTATCATGTCTACAATATGATTCTTATATTGCCTTCCTCTTTGTATCAACAACCATGATACATTTCATGCATGTATGTATGTGTGCACATCATCATGTACATATACATCCATGTATCCAAAATAAGAAAAGGATTTAAATAAATAATATAAAAGCCAATATTAAATCAACACTTGATTTAATAAATCCATCATATCTCATATGACCCGACTAATATTAAATGCCCGATTAAAATACAGTATCATATACTAGTATTTAATCGAGGCTCTGCGCATATCTCATATGTGCACCACTTCGTTTCGCCAGAGCCGAGAAACTTCTATGTGGGACTCTAAGACTCGTCAATACGCCAGCAGTAGATGATGATCATATCAAACACCTACAAGCCGCAAGCGGTCAGCTAAACGTAACGGCCATCCGGGTATTGAGCGATCAGAATAAGAACAAGCGAACCTGTCAAAACTCCTGTCAATCCATCTGGCAACACTAACCGTACAGTCCGGTCTCTTCGTCAGATATGCTGCATATCGAGTCTAGGGATGGAATCGTCGACCCCAATAACTCAATAAGTCATGCCGGTATATGGTCTATAACAGATCAAGAAACTTACTGATAACACTTATCAGTAATATCTCAGCAGCCCTGGCCAGGGACTTCCCGTTATAGCCAATCGTGCACAGCACAGCATCAACCCCCCAATACCGGGAGAGACGAAACCCCTCCTATCGCTCACTGCCTCCACATGCCTCGAGACTATACCCAAAATCCACCTGTTTGTACGACTCAGTAGAGCCGCAGTAGGGTGGGGATCAAAGTACAGTGGGAGGACACACAAGACTCTATGACGATCTCGGGTCTACAGACTAACCTGTACCAGTGTCACCTGAGAACTGCTATCCGACGTATGATATAATACCATATAGGAGTTCTCGGCGAGTCCGTTCAGTGTACCCAGTCTCACTGAGCACCCGTATACTATCTTCGGTGTCAACACACCAGACGGATATGGGATCATCCATCGCCCATCATATGGAACAAGAATGGTATACGCTAGTCTAAGCTGGAATATCGATGCCCTGTCTCGATATACCTACGACTAGGAACATTTCAAGGATATGCTTATAAACTACAGATGTCCCACTAGTATGATCCGCATCATAATTCCAGTAGTTAAGCCAATATCCTTAGGGCTTTATCAACATGTACCAAATGAATATAAACATGATCAAGTGAACATATGATAAAGTAAAACCAGATAGCATACTATCATTTTGAGCAAGACTGTCACCCGAATACATATATATACACATCAGTACATACACTATCTCATAATGGCCTCTAGGGCATACATATATCCAACAATCTCCCACTTGCACTAAGGCCAGTTATTGGCATATCTCATACCTAACATCTCAAAAAGTCGCTCATGCTGCGGCTGAGGGAGGGCCTTGGTGAATGGATCCGCAGCGTTGTCTTTTGTGTCTACTCTCTTAATCTCGATCTCGCGGCGATCAACTATCTCCCGGATCACATGATATCTCCTCAGGATGTGTCTGGACTTATGATGGGACCTGGGCTCTTTGGCCAACGCCATAGCCCCATTATTGTCACAATACAGAGGTATTGGATCAATAATGGTTGGAACTACTCCTAGCTCCGCGATGAATTTTCTCATCCAGACAGCTTCCTTGGCAGCATCATTTGCAGCAATATATTCAGCTTCCATCGTTGAGTCTGCAACGGTATCCTGTTTGGAACTCTTCCAACTCACCGTCCCTCCATTGAGGGTAAATGCAAACCCTGAGATAGACTTGCTGTCATCCTTGTCACTCTGGAAGCTCGAATCGGTAAAGGCCTCCATTTGGAGATCCCCATTACCATACACCAAGAACAATTCTTTAGTCCTTCGCAAGTACTTAAGAATGTTCTTTACAGCAATCCAGTGATTCTCCCCTGGGTTAGATTGATACCTGCTTACTACACTAAGTGCATAAGCAACATCAGGGCGTGTACATAACATCGCATACATTATCGATCCTACTGCCGAAGCATAGGGAATAATGCTCATGCGAGCTCTCTCTATATCAGACTTTGGGCAATCGTCTTTTGAGAGAGTGACTCCATGGCAAGCGGGTAAGGCACCCCGCTTGGAGTCTTCCATACTAAATCTCTTTAGGATGGTGTTAATGTACTTGGTTTGGGACAATCCCAATAACCGTTTGGATCTATCCCTATAGATCCGTATACCCAATATGTATGTGGCATCTCCCAGGTCCTTCATGGAGAACCTTTGTGATAAGAATGATTTGACCGACTGTAGCATAGGAATGTCATTTCCTATCAGAAGTATGTCATCTACGTACAATACGAGGATTGCGACATTTCTTCCTAAAGTCTTCTTATAAACACAAGGTTCATCTGGATTTTTGATGAAATCAAATTCTTTGATAGCATCATCAAAACAGATGTTCCAACTCCGTGATGCCTGCTTTAATCCATAAATGGATTTAAGTAACTTACATGCTTTACCGCTGCTCCCAATATCAATGAATCCCTCTGGTTGATCCATATAAACGCATTCCTCTAAATCACCATTTAGGAATGCAGTTTTAACGTCCATCTGCCAGATTTCATAGTCGTAGTGAGCAGCAATAGCGAGTAGGATCCGAATGGATTTAAGCATGGCTACCGGAGAGAAAGTCTCGTCATAGTCCAAGCCTGGTCTTTGACGAAAACCTTTCGCTACCAACCTTGCTTTATAGGTCTCTACCTGTCCATCTACACCGATCTTTCTTTTAAAGATCCATTTGCATCCCACAGGTTTTATCCCGGAGGGTACATCTTCCAAAGTCCATACTTTGTTGGTGTACATGGACTCCATTTCGGATCTCATGGCATCCAACCAATTCACAGAGTCACCACTCGTGATAGCCTGATGAAAACTGGAAGGATCATCATCATCCATGATGCAGTCTTCTCTATCACCATCAATGAGAAAACCGTAGTATCTCTCCGGTGGGCGAGAAATCCTACCAGATCTACGGAGTGGCTGAGGTTCATTAGATTCTGTTATAACTTCAGGTTCAGCCAAGTTGTCATCTGTAATTTGTGTTTCTAGAACTTCTTCTAGATCTACCACATTGCCATTTGTATTGTTTGAAAAAATTTCATCTTCTAAAAAGGTGGCATACTGAGAAACAAACACTTTTTGTTCCTCTTTGTGGTAAAAAAGATACCCAAACGAATGTTTAGGATATCCTACAAATATACATTTGACTGATCGTGTCTCGAGTTTGTCTGGATTCTGCTTTTTAACAAAAGCCGGACATCCCCAAATCTTAACTCTTTTAAGAGATGGTTTTTTCCCATGCCATATCTCATATGGAGTGGTAGACACGGTTTTGGTTGGAACTTTGTTTAACAGAAAAGCTGCTGTTTCCAATGCATGCCCCCAAAACGAGAGAGGTAACTCAGCATCACTCATCATGGATCGTACCATATCTAATAGGGTACGGTTCCTTCGTTCTGACACACCGTTGTGCTGTGGTGTGTAAGGTGGAGTGCGCTGAGAGAGAATCCCATTCTCTTTTAGGAAGTCTAAGAACTCAGTACTTAAGTACTCTCCACCTCGATCCGATCGAAGTATCTTGATACTCTTTCCTGTTTGGTTTTCTACTTCATGTTTATACTCCTTGAATTTCTCAAAAGCTTCAGATTTATGTTTTATCAAATATACATGACCAAATCTTGAGAAATCATCAGTAAAAGTTATGAAGTATGAAAAACCGCCTCTTGCATGTGTAGACATTGGTCCGCATACATCACTATGTATGAGGCCTAGGAGCTCAGTAGCTCTTTCTCCGTGTCCTGTAAACAGGGTTTTGGTCATTTTACCTTTGATACAAGACTGGCAAGTTGCATAAGATTTATACTCAAATGAATTTAAATATCCATCTTTATGAAGCTTGTTGAGTCTTGTTTCATTAATATGACCAAGTCTACAATGCCAAAGAAAAGCTTCATTTATTTCTGAAAATTTCCTTTTATTTTTGTGTTGTATGTTGAAAACTGTGTGTTGATTAAGGACGTATATCCCGTTACTTAATGTACCACAACCAATCAACTCTTGATTCAGTTTAATGTTCATAACATTGTGTTGCACAGCAAAATGATATCCTTCATTGTCTAACAAGGAAACTGATATAATATTACAAAGCATAGTTGGTACAAAATAACACGGGTTCAAAACCAATATACAACCCGAAGGCAAACCTAGGTGATACTCTCCTACTGAAACTGCATTTACATTGGAACCATTTCCAACTTGGAGAGTATGATCACCTGTCTTCAGAACTCTGCTATTTCTCAACGCCTGCACAGAATTGCAAATATGAGAACCTGAACCGGTATCCAATACCCAGGATGCAGAATTAATAGAAAAACAGTTTTCAATTACGAACACACCTGAGGCTGAAGCATCATCATGCTTCTTCTTGAGTGCTAGGTACTCGATACAGTTCCTCTTCCAGTGTCCCGTTTTCTTGCAATGGAAACATTCGCCTTTCTCTGATGCCCCAACCTTGGACTTGCCTTTTCCCTTTACCTTTTTGACTCCACCCTTAGGTTTGGTGGGTTTCTTCTTCATCTTTCCCTTGGCCTTAGCCTTTGGGTAAGATGAGGAGGATTGCCCAACAGACATAACGGGAGTCTTCACTGACTTCAGTGTGCTCTCTGCACTCCTTAACATATTAAGGAGTTCAGGCAGTTCCTTCTCCATGTTGTGCATGTTGAAGTTAACGATGAACTGAGCAAAGGTGGAGGGGAGAGACTGTAGAATGATATCTGTATACTGTTCATTGTCCATTGTCCACCCAAGGTCCTCAAGCTCTTCTATGAGAGCTATCATTTTTAGAACATGGTCTCCTACTGATGTGCCAGCGGTCATGCGCATCTGAAACAATTTCTTAGACGCTTCGTATCTTAATACGCGAGATTGCTCTCCATACAACTCTTTTGTATGGAGGAATATGGCTTGTACGTCCATATTCTCGTGCTGCTTCTGATGTGTGTTATCCATCGATGCAAGCGCGAGGCATTTTGCCGTGGCACAGTCAGTGTCCCAGGTTTTGCGGATTTCCCTATCCGCAACTGAAGGTTTAGGACCTAGGGGGGGCATGGCTGGTGCGGTAAGGACATATGATACTTTATCATAAGTCAAGGCTATGTTTAAATTCCTCAGCCAGTCTTTATAGTTTGTCCCATTCAGCTTGTTTTTGTCTAATAGAAGCTTAAGTCCTGTCATGGGTATCTGCCATTAAGAGAGAGAAAAGAATACACTTAGCGAATGCTCTTGCAAAGATTAGATTGGTTATTATCTTGTCTAATCGATGTCTCCCACTGTTTTTTTATCAAATTTTCTTTAAAACCTTTTAAAAAGAAAACTAGCCGGGATTAATTACAATCTACAACTTCGCCAACCTCTCAGCCAGGCCAGTGCCGGTACTTGAGGGAGGTTCCCCGTGCTTTCGCACGGACCTAATTAGAGTAAACCTCGTCTTCCCAGAGGCGTAGCCCCGTTTAGCACCTTTCTAGACACCTACCGAGTCAGCTAATTGTAAAGTGCAAAATTCTCCCGGGAACAACATTTGCTCGCAGTAGGATCGGGATTCTATTATCATATAGTAGGTATACAATCTCATTGTAATTTTCAACTCTTGAAATTCCCGATATAATTTATTTTTACCCCTAGTATTTATGACCTTAACTAAAGTCAACATATCATAAGTACTAGTCAAGTTCTTCCCGTCATTTCGTGATTAACTAGACCCACTCATATGACCCTTAACTAAAGTCAACATAATCATATGAATGTCCTAATTATTCAGCATCATATGCAGTGTAGGAAGACATCACTCAGCTACCGTACACTGCGCCTTAACTAAAGTCAAAATACGCAGCACGAATACTAAGTACTCTACTTCCTAAAATGACGGAGGGTTGCGGATAGTTTTTAGAAAAACTTTTGACGCTTTGAACTTGATATCGTTGTAGAATCTAATGAGTTTAAAAGGAGTGGCTTAAGCTCCGCATTTTGAAACTTGCTTTTTTCTTACAAAAAAGGCCGAGTGTGTTTAAAATCTGATTCTACAACATCTTTTTAGGTTCATTTATCTTTTACATTAATCTCATTAATGTAGTCCCATCATTTAAATCCTAAGCCATTACAGAGAGAAACGAAAATATACATTAAAAGATCACATCAGATAATAAAAGCAGCAGAAGCACATAAAGGATATCTAGGAGGTCCGTATTTTATATTTAGCCAGCAATAAAAATACGGATTCCACGGTCGCGATGAATAGCCAAGCCCACATCCCTAGACCCCTACGAGAGCGGCAAGCGACCCTACCAATTCTGGAGTTTAGGAGACCCGGTCTCGACTCCTCGAGATGGCCTCCCACTGAACCCAAGAACCCGGTCACTTGTGCCCTCCACCTTGGGTCTATCTTAATGCGGAAAAGTAAATAATATACAACACTGGTGACATCAACCTCACCCCGGAAGTGTCCCAAATAAAAGAATATTACATACAAATTAATATTACATGAATTGAAAGAATACTCTCATCTCACATAAAAAGAAAACCCCCGGCTATTCATTGCGACAATCCTTGCATATCAAATCTCATTCGACACAGAGAAATAAAAAGGAAATATACAACAATTGGAATCTTTAACCGCCTTTAGACAACACAAATCCGGAATATCACATATACAAGATTTCATGCCTAAACAATGTAAAGCTCGCATTTGGGTCTCATTCAAGAAAACACCTTTTCAAAACTAACCGGATAATTCAACAAGATTTCCGTTATTCCCGAGACCGAATTGCTAGATTTACACGCAACAAACAAATTTGTAGATTTCAATTATTGTAACATATACTATTAAACTAAGCGACGTTGGAACATCGGATCAAACACATTAAACAACCAGAAACTGCTCTGTAATCTCAACACCTGGGCAGATTCTAAATATACCAGTAACACCAGAAAACACATACGGGCCAGCACAAGAAAAATGGGCCCATAATTCAACTATACCGCCGCGGAACCGCCGCAACAAGCCACTCTTGGCCGCGGTTCCGCGGTTGAATAGGTGAATTAGGGCATCGTTTTTCTTGTGGGTCCATACAATTTCCTGCTCTATTTTTTACATATTTTTAATTTGAAAAATACCAGGTTTTTAAAAAATTTCCAGAGAGCACTTTTCGGGTGTCGGTTTTCGTCCGTTCGATGTTTTCAATGTCGTTTAGGCTACTACAAAGCTCTAGCTTGGCTCTGATACCATGTAGGGTTTTCTTAACACCTCTATGAAGGTTTAGAAGCATCATGCATGCTATAACAATAAATTTTTGAGGTGATAAGCAAACTATACAAAGAATCGAACTAGAATATATGAAGTAACAATTAATAGTATCAAGTTTAAGAGTTAAGTTATGCTAAGTGTTGAAACTACAACCTTTGTAGTTCACTTTGGAAGACTCCTAAGCTTTGGAAAGGTCCACTTGATCGACTCCTCGTCCACGACGATCCACCCGAAGCGCTTTGCCCTAAGCTTGATGCTTCCTACGATCTTTGAAAATCCTTGAAGCACAACACCCTACACAAGATGGCTAGGGTTGTGTAGGATGATGAAGTGGTTGATGTTTTTATTTATTACCTTTTCTTTTCTTTTTCTAACTCTTTTTAACTATTAAAAGAGAGCTAGGGTTTGAGGAAGAAGAAGAACTCTTACTCTTTTTCTTTTTCTAAGATAATGATAATGTAAAAAGATAATGAGAGAGAGTGAGAGATCTTATCATAACTTTAACCATAGTAGAATAAAAATCTAGATATTTCATCTAAGGTTAAATGGCAAAAGGAATGGAAACTATGGTTGAGTTAAAGAAGTGTGTAGATGAGTGTGGAAAAAATGACTCATTAACCATTCTTTTTGCCTTTAAACTTTAATGAAAAATCTAAACATTATCATGTCTACAATATGATTCTTATATTGCCTTCCTCTTTGTATCAACAACCATGATACATTTCATGCATGTATGTATGTGTGCACATCATCATGTACATATACATCCATGTATCCAAAATAAGAAAAGGATTTAAATAAATAATATAAAAGCCAATATTAAATCAACACTTGATTTAATAAATCCATCATATCTCATATGACCCGACTAATATTAAATGCCCGATTAAAATACAGTATCATATACTAGTATTTAATCGAGGCTCTGCGCATATCTCATATGTGCACCACTTCGTTTCGCCAGAGCCGAGAAACTTCTATGTGGGACTCTAAGACTCGTCAATACGCCAGCAGTAGATGATGATCATATCAAACACCTACAAGCCGCAAGCGGTCAGCTAAACGTAACGGCCATCCGGGTATTGAGCGATCAGAATAAGAACAAGCGAACCTGTCAAAACTCCTGTCAATCCATCTGGCAACACTAACCGTACAGTCCGGTCTCTTCGTCAGATATGCTGTATATCGAGTCTAGGGATGGAATCGTCGACCCCAATAACTCAATAAGTCATGCCGGTATATGGTCTATAACAGATCAAGAAACTTACTGATAACACTTATCAGTAATATCTCAGCAGCCCTGGCCAGGGACTTCCCGTTATAGCCAATCGTGCACAGCACAGCATCAACCCCCCAATACCGGGAGAGACGAAACCCCTCCTATCGCTCACTGCCTCCACATGCCTCGAGACTATACCCAAAATCCACCTGTTTGTACGACTCAGTAGAGCCGCAGTAGGGTGGGGATCAAAGTACAGTGGGAGGACACACAAGACTCTATGACGATCTCGGGTCTACAGACTAACCTGTACCAGTGTCACCTGAGAACTGCTATCCGACGTATGATATAATACCATATAGGAGTTCTCGGCGAGTCCGTTCAGTGTACCCAGTCTCACTGAGCACCCGTATACTATCTTCGGTGTCAACACACCAGACGGATATGGGATCATCCATCGCCCATCATATGGAACAAGAATGGTATACGCTAGTCTAAGCTGGAATATCGATGCCCTGTCTCGATATACCTACGACTAGGAACATTTCAAGGATATGCTTATAAACTACAGATGTCCCACTAGTATGATCCGCATCATAATTCCAGTAGTTAAGCCAATATCCTTAGGGCTTTATCAACATGTACCAAATGAATATAAACATGATCAAGTGAACATATGATAAAGTAAAACCAGATAGCATACTATCATTTTGAGCAAGACTGTCACCCGAATACATATATATACACATCAGTACATACACTATCTCATAATGGCCTCTAGGGCATACATATATCCAACAATTCCCTAATTAGACCGGTTATGGTTGAATTAACTGGAGGTTAGGGCTAAGAGCCAAGAACGGACGGACAAGGACCAAAAGAAAGAAACTAAGTTTCTTCCTAGTCGTGCTAATCCACGTTGTTGACTATTACCCTAACACCTATATTCCTTACTAAGGCATTGAAAGAAGTGAAAAGATCACTAATTTGAACTAACCTAATCCTAACCCTAGCAAGCCTTTATATCAATTTATTCTCATTCTTAGATCTTAAAACAAAACCTACCAAAGATAGTACTTAACTCGTTAGAACTTAAAGAAAAGGACACCATTTCCCTGTGGATCGACTCGTACTCAACCGGCTAGCTACCAAGCGACACCGTCTTAATTGCAATAAATTTAAACGCAGAAAATCTCTTAATAATCAAATGGCGCCGTTGCCGGGGAGACAGTAGTTATTTTCTTTGTGTAATTTCGGGTTAAAAAAATTAAAAAATTATAAAAATTGAAAAATTTTAAAACAAAAAAAATAAAATAAAATAAAAACCATCTTGTTATTTTTGAAAGGTTTTTGTGCAAGTGTGCAGGCTTGGAACAAACTCTGTTTCAGATCTGGAGCAAACTCAGTGAACAAATCCCGAAGCAGGAGATCTGAACAGGTAGAGGAAAACCAACTCAGCACAGAGACAAAGTCAGAAGATCCAAACTCACTGATCCGCCGCGGGAACCGCGGCAGAAGCAAGGGTTTGATCGCGAAACCGCGGTCAACTGGTGACGTTAGCACCCAATTTTCTCTGTATGTATTTCTTTTCTCCTCTCCTCTCCTCTACCCTCCACTGAAAAAAATTTCCTACAGGTTTCTTTGCACAGATTCTTTCTCCTATCCAATAAATTGTTTTTGTGCAGCATTCTTTGCGCTGCCAAATAAAAAAAAATTGCAAGTGTTTTAGATTTTTGGTTTGTTAACTGCTTTGCATAATTAATACGGAATCTAAGGGGCTATAACATCAATCAAGATTGGGTGGGGAATTCATTACCCTTCCTAAGACCCCAAAAATCATTAAAAGCATATGCATCACCCTTGAGCTAAATTAAAAAATATCTAGACTCAGCCAACTAAGCACTGTCGTGCTCATTAGGACAGAGCAAGGTTGTGGTCATTCAATCGTTTATTTAAACTTGACTTTGTGGTGCCTAGGCTATACAAGTGAGAAAGGTAACTTTAAAAGGCCCGTCTCACTGTAATTCGTGAGCGGAACCCTCCTTTCATCATTTGTGCTTACCTGGCCACAATTGGCAGTGAAGAGACGATTTGAGGGATATCTCACAACTTGTCACTTTGGAACAGTTAGGAGCAGTCTAGTGGACTTAGAAGACCATAGCTCTAGGTTTGATTTTGCATATTTTAACTGTGATTGTTTGAAATAAGTCCATATACATTCTTGCAAAACTCTTTCAAAAATTTTAAAACTCCGAAAACAAACAATATTTTTTTATAAAAATTTAAAAAAAATAAAAAATATTTCTTCTCCTTTCTTTCATCACATCATGAGTACCCCATCTCGCAAAACTCTTGCCGAACTTTGGTACCCACAACCGGACATTACTTCTTACGGTTCTTGTTTTGATTGAATTTCGAACGACCCCTCCATGCCCAAAATTTCTTTGAAAGATCGAACAGACGCGTCTAGGACAAACAATTGGACTCAGCAATCCACTTCGTATCAACCGTTTCAAACATTCACCCCTTCTCATATTGATACCCCTTTTGAGAGTCCAGTTGTAACCCCAAATCCTATGTTTATTGTTGAACATATTGAACAATCTCGTAACCGATCTTTTACTCCTTTCACCACTGCGAATTCTTTGGATCAACAATTCCATTCACCTTCTTATCCGTATGTTGATCCTACCCCTGTCCAACCATTCTATTCATATCCATCCTATCTAACTTTTGCACCTTCCCTGGACATTGCTTCTACACAGCCATTTGGGAGTTTTCAGTATCCAAACAAATTTGAATATTTTACTGAAACTCCTTCAAAACCCATGTCTAGTCTGTAACGGTCGTTGGAAGATTTTATGGTAGTGTCAAGACAACATATGATGGATTTGAATGCGTCCATGGCAGCCCTTATACAACCTAGTGACCCGGGAGCTAGTTTCCAACTAGCTCCAAATTTTCCAATGTATGATGAGGCGGTAGGACCGGTTGAGAATTTGAGTGGTGAGAGTGAGTTGTACACCCTTCCAAATCAAACCTACCCATCCCCAATTGACTCCCACAACTCCGGTTTTGAATGTCTATCAAGTGTTCCAAATGATTCACCAGTTGAAGACAAAACGTTTAACGAGTTGTGCGACTTTGTAGTGTTTGATTTACCTGATTGTGAAGGGTCCCTTTCGAGTGAAACCTTCACCAATCCTTTTGACTTCTACACCTCCACTTTAGAACCTAAATTGATTGATACCCATGCTTTTGTTGAGGTGTCTGAGAAAATTAATTTTCACTTGATTAAGGATATTGACGCTGGGAATATTTTGGATGATGAACCCGCAGATTTAACTGAATTTTTCTCTCCAATTCATTATCCCGAGTCATTAAATGTTTCTCCCGAACTTCATATGCGTCTTGATTTTGATGAGAATTGCATGGATAAGCTAAATCTTGAGGAAAGTGTTGAGAAAATTATTGAGAATGAAGCAGTTTTACTTGAGGAGTCGGATTTTCTAATTCATTTTATTCTTTTCATTGACTACGTACACCCTCCTGAATGTTTAACCGATACCCTTCCTTAATCACTTCCCTCCATCTTCGTTCCAACCTTGCAAGAAACCGTTACACTTTCATTTTCAATGTCTGGTTTACCAAGTTCGACGTACCCATGTTTTCTCACGAATCTTGAGGGATTTGACCTCATTTCTCGCCATATTGATAGATTAGCACAATCGCTTTTTACACATCGGTCATTACAAATTGTGCTAATTTATACACTTCATCTCTACCCTCAAGTTCGTATTCAACTTCTTTCTTCCACTTTCTCTGGTTCTTCTTCTAATCTTTCTTTAATGATAGCGAGTGTTAATGAATCACAATCTAATATTTTGAGTTCGATAATTCTAGAAAAACAACTTGATTTAGACTCTTTTGAGAATAAGGTAGATGAGCCTTACGAGTCTCCTACCTCCATAATTTTTGAAAAATCAAGTTTGTTGAATTCTGGCGCGACACTTATTGACATTGAAACGTTCAATCGGACCATCGATGAAAGTTTCGAAGATATTTTCGCCGACGAACTCGCATTCCTAAACGACACGGATTTTGTGATTAATCAACCTCCACCTGAAGAAGTCGAACCACCGCCATTTCTTCTTATCCCATACGAGAATGTGACCATTCTTCCCATTCCTAATCATCCACATTCTCGTTTCCGTTCACCGTTATTGTTTCGTCTCTACAAATCGAGGCGTAAACCTTTTCCATTACACCACTTATCTTTACCCCATTTCTTCCTGACTCTATACAACATGTTATTCCACCAACCGGTGCGCTTCACTGATAAATTCTTTGAATGGTTGGTGCTAACCTTTGGCCTGTATAAGGCCTTGTATAGCTTGATACTGTGTTTTTGTTAGTTATATGTATGCCCTAGAGGCCATTACTGTATATACGATGTATATTGTAATGGATGCTTGGACATATATAGGGAAGACTTTCTTGCTCGACATGATAGTATGCTATCTGGTTGTACTTTATCTTAACATGTACTCTGATTGTCTCTATGTTACATGTTGATAAAGCCCTAAGGATATGTACTCAACTACTGGGACTATGATGAGATCATACTAGTGGGGCCACGGTAGTCGATGAGTACATCCTATAACTGTTCCTAGTCAAGGGTGTATCAAGACAGGGCATCGATACACCAGAGTAGACTAGCGTATACGCATCTTGACCCATATGATGGGCGATGGATGATCCCATATCCATCGGTGTTTGACATCAAGGATGGTGAACGGGTGCTCAGTAGAGACTGGGTACACTGGACGGACTCACCGAGAACTCCCAGATGGTATTATACCTCACGTCAGATGACAGTTCTCCGGTGACACTGGTACAGAGTAGTCTGTTGACCCGAGATCGTGATAGAGTCTTGTGTGATTCCCACTGTGCTTTGATTTCCATCATACCACGTCCAAGAGGGCGTGCAAAAAGGTGGCTTTTGGGTACAGTCCTGAATCACATGGAGGCAATGAGCGATAGGAGGGGATTCGTCTCTCCCGGTATAGGGCGTTGATGTTGTGCTGTGTTCGATTGGCTATAACCGGAAATCCCTGGCCAGGGTTGCTAAGATTTACTGGTAAGAGTTATCAGTAGTTTCTCTAACTGTTATAGACCTCATATCGACACGACTTATCGGGCTACTGGGGTCTGACGTTTACCACCCCTAGGCGAGATATGCGATATATCAGACGACGAGACCGGACTGTACGGGAGTGTTACTGATTGGATTCACAGGAGAATGTACAGGCTTGCTTGTTGATCTTTGAGCGCTCAATACCTGGGTGGCTGTTACGTTTAGCTGACCGCTTGCAGCTTGTGCGTGTTTGATATGATCATCACCTATTGCCGGCGTATTGGCCATTCTTTAGAGTCTTACACAGAGGTTTCTTGACTCAGGCAAAACGGAGTAGGAGCACATATGTGATATGTGCGGGACCGAGGATAATGCGGTATGTGATACCGTATTGGATTCTCGCGATATGAGATATCGGCCGGGTATATGTGATATAGCCGAGTCATCGTATTAGTCGGTTATATGCGATATAGCCGGATTGTCGGATCAAGTGTTGATTCGATAATTTATTGTATAATAATATATATATGATATATTAAATTACATTAACTAATATTATCTCACTAAAAGATTCTTTTTCTCACTCGGGTAACACATTGATATATATGCGATATATGTTAAATGTATTATTTTATATTGTTACGATAAATATTATATATGTGATATATAATATTGTAACATGATATGATAACTAATGCAATATGTTTAGTGGAGATTAAACAAGGTTAGGATTTGTTTTGGGTTAGTTCCTTCTTGATGATTCTAGAAGGTTTCTTTTTGTTTTGTGCAAGATATTTTCAAATGACTCATGCTTTAACCCAACCCAAACCCTAGCCCTTGGTTAATTCTCTACAAAGGTTTAGCAACCATGGTTGCATTATTCATCATTATCTTCTTTACATTATTCATCACAAAAGGATTATGAATCATTATTCATCTTCTTCTTCCTTCTTCTTTCTTTCATGAAAAAACCTTACTAGCTTTTTTCCAAGTGATGAATGAGTGTGAGAAAAAGATAATAAAAGAGAGAAAAAATCCTACTTCATCATCCTCATCTATCCTTGCCATTTAGATGAGGGTGTTCACTTCATTTAGTGAGTGTTAGCTTGTGTTAATGAAACTTCAAGGTAGATCATCTTTGTTATCGAAGATCGGAAGCAAGACTGCATCTTTCTCTTCGTGAAGCCTCTCGAGAGTCCGGAACACGATGATCGCAGCGAATGGACCTCAACACGGAGCTTAAGAAGTGAAGGACCGGATCTACAAAGGTTGTAATCCCTCTCACTTAGTGTTAAAGAGTTTAACATGCTTGTTTTCACCTAAACTCTAGTTTAAAGATCTTGGTTATGGTTGTTCGGCACGGCTAAATTTTAAATCAGGCATGGTTGATGCCTCGTAGACCCTTGTGCGTGTGCCCAGAAACCCTACAGTGGTATCAGAGCTATGCTAGAGCTTTAGGCGAAGTCTGGACGAAGTTTAAAGTTCGATCGAACCCCGAAACCCTAGTTTAGACCCCTCTCTGGATTTTTTCTAAAACGGTGATTTTTTATAGATTAAAAATACTCAAAAAAATCAGCAGGGAAATCTAGGAATTACTGTGAAACCCGACCCCCTAAATCACCCAAAGCGCCGCGGAATCGCGGCCAAACCAGGGTATTGGCGGCGGTTCCGCGGCAAGAAATGAGTATTGAGGGATAGGGTTTGCACAGTAACCTCTATAGGTAATTCCTGATTCATCTGGGAATTTTTAATTATACACAAGTGTTGAGTTTTCTGGGTTGTATTGGGGACACGTTGATTCGATCGGATAATTTAACTTCGTTTAATTTTTCCGGATAATTATTAGAAACTGTTAAAAAGTTCGAACGGATATCAATAACTCACTTTTTCCCCTGTCGGAAATTTTTTCAAAAGTTGGATTTTTTCTTGAGTTTGAAACTTCCGGAAAATCATGCAAGTAACGCGGTGGACCCTCTAGAAGACAACAAACCTTAACTCGATTATGTGACCGTCTTGAACTACATCTGAACCTTGGGTTTGGGGAGTACGGCGTGCCACATGTGAGGCGTTGGCTTGACCCTTCTACGGCTGGACCATCGGTACTGTGGCATGTGATGGATACTTTTTGAACTCCGCTCAAGTGTCGAGCTATCTGGGAAAACATGGGCATTTGATCATTCGATCGGAAAGTTTAACACTGTCTTTTTGTCTGGAATGTGATACAATATTTGGAATCCACAGGTAGTTATGAGATAACTAATTTGAAAGTTATAAATCTAGCAGTTCAGTCTCACATGATCGGTTGCCACGGAATTTTGATGTGATCAAAAATCCGCCGCAATCACGTAGCGAACGCGGATACTCGCCGGGTAAACTTAACAGACAGCCACGCCCCATAGCCCCGACCAAGTGACCGTAGGAGAACCCCGTCGCCAAAAGCATCCGTTCGGGTGCTCGCGGCAGCGGTGTTCAGCCTTAGTGCACTTCGTCGACGGCATCCGGGGGTGCGGACGTCTACTAAAGTTTGCGACGAGCATTCGATCAGGATGTCGGGAATCTTGTTGAATTGCCCGACTTGATATTGAAAAGAGTTTTCGATAATGAGACTAGAATGCGGGGTTTATAATTGTTAGGCATGCGATGTCTAAGGAATTCATTTGGTTAGGCATGCGATGTCTAAGGAATTCATTTGATTAGGCATGCGATGTCTAAGAAGGTTGCAGATTCCAACTGTTGTAGTTTTACACTTTCTTTTCTGTGACCGTAAACGTAGTATGTGGTGTATCGCCGGCTTCGTTTCTATACATCAACGACAATCGGGATACGCATACTTGCTTACGTTGATGATATGAGATATTATGTGTTGCTGTGATATGTTATATTGGATCGTCGCATTTTGAATAGCCGGGGTTTTTATGTGAGATGAGAGTTTTTCTTTTTCATTCATGTAAAATTCATTTGTATGTAATATTCTTTTATTGGGGCACTTCCGGGCTGAGGATGATGTCACCATTGTATATTATTTACTTTTCCGCTTTAGGTAGACCCAAGACGGGGAGCACAAGTAACCGGGTTCTAGGGTCCAGTGGGAGACCATATCGAGGAGTCGAGACCGGGTCTCCTAACCCTAGAATTGGCAGTGTTGTTTGCCGCTCTCGTAAGGGTCTAGGGATGTGGGTTTGGCTATTCATCGCGACCGTGGAATCCGTGTTTTATACATGCTCGTATTGAAAACACGGACATCCTAGTATATCCAATATTTCATATACGTTCTTCTGCTGCAATGTTCTGTGATGAGATCATATTACTGCCTGAGACGAATGTTTATATTATATATATGAGATATATGTTATATTGCATATTTCGTTTCATATCTGATGCTTGTGAAGCATAATAAAATGGGACTTCATTAATGAGATTAATAAAATAAAAGAAACCTAAGATGTTGTAGAAACTTGTTTAAAAACTGGTAGCTCCAGTTCTTGCTTTGCATAGTGGTGTTCCTTGTAGAACATCCAGCACCTTATTCGATAAGGAAAGAGCCGAGATCCCTTCACCGGGAGTGACCTCTTTAGCGAAACTAGCAGATGCTACAAACTCGGTTTGTCTTTTGATTGTTTCTATAGTTTTTGCTTTGCATAGTGATATTTATGAAATATCCTGCACCTTATTCGATGAGGAAAGGGCCGACGATCCCTTCACCGGGAGTGACCCCTTTAGCAAAACTAGAAAAGCCTCAAAAACACTCCATTTAAAATCACTCGATTCTACAACGATATCAAGTTCATTACGCAAAGGGTTTTCTTAAAAACCTGTCGTAGCCCACCGTCATTTCTGTTGGAGATAGTGCCCTCAGAGTCAATTATTGGATCACAGGCGCGCGATTGCAATGATTGAGGGAGGACCTATCCCGGTAGGACAATCTTACTCGAGATGATAGTATGCTATCTGGTTTATCTTTATCATCGTGTACTGCTTTAGGTGACCTGACAGGTCGCTATTACACGTTGGTAGAGCCCCTAGGATTCTTTCTTGACCACCAGCAGTATGAGGACGATCATATACGTGGGAGCTGGTAGTCTATAATCACATCCTTAAAAGGTCTCTAGTCGTGGGAGTTTCGAGATAGGGCATCGATACTCCAGAGTAGACTAGTGTATACAGTCGAGACCCCGACGAGGGGTGGTGGCTGGTCTCACAAGCCACTGGTGTCAGTTGGTTCACCTAAGATGTATACAGGTGCTCATTGGGTTATGAGTACACCGGACAGGACTCGCCGGGAACATGCTAGTTAGTCTTATACCTGACGTCAGATAGCAGTTCCCTGGTGACATGTGTACAGGTTAGTTCATCGACCTGAGGATCGTCATTTGTCTTGTGTGAGTTCCCACTATACTTTGATTACTACCTTACCACGCTCAAAGGAGACGTGCAAACAGGTTTTAGTTGGGTACAGTCCCGAGCCACATGGAGGCAGTGAGCGGATCTTCAGGGGTTCGTCTCTCCCGGTATTGGAGGTGAGGTCGCGCTGTGTCTAGGAGAGCCATTACACGAAGCCCTCGGCCGAGGCAGGAGATTTACTGGTAGGTATTCCAGTAGTATCTCAGGGTGTTCTGGGCTACACTCCGACACGACTTGTACCACTTTTGGGGGTCTGACTTTTACCAACCCCCTAGGCCCGCCATGCGATGCTCATAGACGAACGGACCGGACTATACAGATATTGTCACTGACAGGCTGAGTAGGGTGTCAGGATGAGTTCACTCATCGACGTCCCTTTCGGTCAATAGCTGGTGGCCCGTCACGTATGGCTAATACCTCTGACGTGCTAGTGGTTAAATCCACAGCCATAGTATTGACGAGTCTTTAGAGTCCCCCACATTTAGTTACTCTAGCTTTCGGGCGAAACGCTGTAGAGGTCGTATGGAGATATGGCAGGGTTCGATCAGATACGTGCGGTATTGCACGCATCAGGATCGGACGGTTAGTACTAGAGGCCGTATGGATATATGGCAGGGTTCGATCAGATACGTGCGGTATTGCACGGATCAGGATCGATCGAATATTACTAGCCGGCTTTGGTTTAAGCCGGATCCTAGTATAGTACAGTGTAGATTTTGTCTCATTGCATTTGTATTCGGTCGGAATACAAATGCGGGTGTGTATACACAGTATCGGGGTTTTCCTGTAATTTATTACGGGACCAGTTTTCTGGAGTTGCCAGTTTGCTTTCCGTTTCGGCCAATTTCCTTTGTATCGTTCATTGGCCGAAGATTGGTGGAGGAGGGCTTATTTGCATTTGTGCAAATAAGCAATTTGGAAGGGGGTCTTTGCATATTATTGTATCATGATACTTGCACCATCATTGCTTGACTTTCTTTGGTCATCATGGCTAGTCTTGTAGTATCATGATGGCATGACTTTTTGGTGATGGGAGTTGATTTGTTTTGGAGTGTGGGTTTGTTTGTGATCATTTCCCTTCATGATTATCATTATTCCCTTGCATTATGGTTGGGGTTCTATCATCCATTCACCTCTCTCTCATTCTCTCTCCACCATTTTGTCATGGCCGGCCACATTGGGGAGGGGCTGCCCATTTCATTTGGTGTGGGGTTTTTATGCTTTTGCTTTGGCAAAAATCCCATAAGATCAATCTCCAAAACTCCATTCCTCCACCATCTCAAAAGGCAACTCCATACAAACCCCAAATGAGACATGAGCACTACACATTATACAGCAAACCTTGGGCACGTCGGCTCGCCAACTTCGTGCCCGAGTTGCCTCGGTATAGAGGTGGGAGCCCGTAAAAGAAACAGGCAACGTGGTGCCCTTTCCGGCGAGGAGGTGGAGACCGGACATTCTGCGGGAGATCGGGACGACGACAAGAAGACCGGAGGACTCGGATCACTCGGTATATCTCTCTTCCCCATCTTGTAGTTAGCTAGGACTAGTTAATGGCCCGATCCGGGTTTTAGTGCGCGGTGGTGCCGGTTCAAGAAAATTTAAAGTTAACCATCGCTTCCGCATTTGGCCTCGG
This sequence comes from Agapanthus africanus, assembly GCA_030015575.1. NCBI lineage: Eukaryota > Viridiplantae > Streptophyta > Magnoliopsida > Asparagales > Amaryllidaceae > Agapanthus > Agapanthus africanus. The sequence continues at coordinate 209,444,089 of JASDDO010000022.1, forward strand.
GATGGAGGCCGGGGCGCCGCCGTGCACTTACAGTGGTATCAGAGCCTCTCCATTAACATAGTCTAGCTTTGTCTAATGTGTTTTACATTTCCGATCAAACAATTTTCCAAAAACCGTATTTTTCTTCACATCAGTTTCTGTCGAAATTTTTTGAAGTCCAAAAATTTTTCAGGTTGTTTCAGAATGATGTGTAGGAAATTCTAAGAGTTCTGTGAAAATTTGGGCTCGTGAACAGTCCAAACCACCGCGGATCCGCGGCCAAACCCATGCTTGGGCCGCGGTTCCGCCGCTACTTGAACTGTTCAGTTCCCCAAAATTTTATAGAATGCTCATGAGTGGAAAATAGGTTTTCTGGAATGTTATTTTTTGGGCCCAGATTTCTTGATGTGCTACAGTAGTACTTGGGGGCCCACTTGGTAAAATTTGATCGATCGGATATTTTGAACACATTATTTCACAGTATTTACATTATATCTGCGACCGTGAATGCCACTTGATCGGTAAATCCCGTCTAACCGCTATAGCCCGGTTAGACGGATTTGCGAACGTGACATTCACGTTGATGTTCTGTGTTATGCTGTGATATTGCGGATCGGTCGTGGGGATAGCCTGGATGCAATGCTAGTACAGTTGGTTTTGTTGTATTATGTACATTTGATATTGCGGGGCGAGCGTCCGACATGTGGACTGCCGTCACTGCCTGATTGTATTATTATTTTGGGGCACGACCAGGTTGCGGTCGATGTACCCGGTGTATGTATATTTTACTTTCTGTACTAGGATTACCCCAAGGAGGGGTGCACGGATAGCCGGGTTCTAGAGGGCAACAAGCCCGCATCTCATGGCATTGATGTAAGTCCACGTTGCTCACCCCGGTTCTTACGGGGAGGCGGAAATGGCGAAAAACAATGATTTTGGCGCAAGACAACATGGACTAAAAGTCGGATCTTTGCTAAACTAGAAACTAGTAAACACTTAGAGGTTTAGCTACTATGCTGTAGGAAGTATACCTCACGGAACCGGTCCTTCGGGTCTTCATCCCGCTGTCCCTCTCGTCCATCCAAGCTCCAAGCGTCGATCCGGACCTTGGGCACCTCCGCGGCCTTCTTGAGTCGAAGACGATCCACCCGAGAGTTGTACACTAAGCTTCGCCTCAAGCCAAGGCAACTAGGGCAAGGAGATTGCTAATCTAAATGCCTTAGAATGTGTAGAGGAGATGTATGGATGTATTTGTCTTTGTGGATTCTTTTTCTCTCAACACATGAGATCAAAAAAAGAGATCAAGAGGAGGAAGAAGAAGGAGAAAGTTTGCAACCATGGAGCTTTTCTTTTCTTCTCACTTCATGAGAGAGAATGAAAAGAGAATAATGAAAAAGATTAAGCCCAAATGAAATGAACCATGGTTGCAATAATACACAGTAATCATCATTACTAATCCTATCATGATATAAGTTGATGGCACATTGAATTGACCATTATCATAACACATAAATTAAAAATGAAAATAAAAGAAGAGTGTGGATCTCTCTTGAAGGTCAATGGTCAACATGGTCAACAAGGTCAAGAGAGATCTAAGTGGTCAAATGGTCAATGCAATTAGACATCACTAATCTATCACTAAAAGGATTAGTAAACAATGCCTCCGGCTCATAACGGTTTTGACCAAACAAATTGTCAAAACCCTAATGAGTGTGCCACATTATGGTTTTGGCCGAACCAACTGCCAAAACCCTAATGGGGCACCTTCTCCTTCATCGCTCCTCAAAACTGTGCATACACACCTGCATCCGCATTCCGTAGAATGCGAATGCACAGAAGACAAATCAAATCCATCTGTGCAATACTAGGATTTGGCTTAAACCAAAGCCCACTAGTATTGCCTGCCCGAACAGCATACGCACACAAGTGCACGTAAGTGATCGTAGCCCTGCCGTAAAACCATACGGCCTCTACACGTTTCGCTCAGTGCAGGGAAACTCTCTGTGTGGGACTCTAAAGACTCGACACTACGCTGGCAGTGGGTTTAACCACAGACCGCAAGCGGCACTAGCTGTACGTAACGGTCCCCAGGTAGATGTCGATAAGAAGGCCGATGAGGTAAACCCATCCGAACTCCTACTGAGCCTGTATGTGACAATCTCCGTACAGTCCGGTCTGTTCGTCTGATACATCGCATGGCGGGCCTAGGGGGGCGGTGAACGTCAGTCCCCTAATAGCGGTACAAGTCGTGTCGGAGTGTAGCCCAGAATACCCTGAGATAACACTGGAAACCTACCAGTATATCTCGCTTGCCCTGGCCAGGGACTACTTGTGTAATGGCTCTCCTAGACACAGCACGATGTCAACCCCCAATACCGGGAGAGATGAATCCTGTCTAACCGTCACTGCCTTCAAGTGCTTCGGGACTGCACCCAACTACTACCTGTTTGCACGACTCCTGTGAGCCGTGGTAGGGTAGTAATCTAAGTACAGTGGGAACACACTTGAGGTGAAGTGACAGTGTCAAGTCGGCGGACTAAGCTGTACTCATGTCACCTGGGAACTGATAACTGACGATAGGTATAATTCCAACCAACAGTTCCCGACGAGTCCTGTCCAGTGTACTCGTAACCTAACGAGCACCCGCATACTATCTCAAGTACGACGTACTGACGGCTGTGGGACAGACCGTCTCCCCCGCTGGGATGAGAAGCGCATACGCTAGTCTACTCCGAAGTATCGATGCCCTGTCTCGATAGTCCAACGACTAGGGACCTGTATAAGAATGTGCTTATGGATTACCCAGCCCCCACGAGTGTGAGCGCCATCACAACGCTGGTAATCAAGCAAAGATCCTAAGGGCTCTACTAATATGTATATAAGCGATATGCTAAAAGATACACATGCACATATTGAAGTAGAGACAAACCAAGTAGCATACTAGCATTTCGAGCAAGATTGTCTATACAACTGTGAATATCCCAAGCTTCCATCAAGTAATATACAAGCTAGTATTATACAGTAATGGCCTCTAGGGCATATACACTAACAATCTCCCACTTGCACTAAGGCCATGTACTGGCGTATCGAAGACCTATCATCTCGATCAGCCGCTCGAACTGAGTCTGGGGTAGGGCCTTCGTGAGTGGATCTGTAGTGTTGTTCTCCGTATTTACTCTCTTCACCTCGATCTCCCGGCGATCTACGATCTCCCTGATCAGGTGGTACCACCTCAAAATGTGCCTGGACTTCTGATGGGACCTGGGTTCCTTCGCTAAAGCTATAGCTCCGTTGTTGTCGCAATACAGCGGTATTGGATCAACAATGGTAGGAACCACCTAAAGCTCCGTGAGGAACTTCTTCATCCAGACAGCTTCCTTTGCGGCATCGCAAGCAGCTATGTACTCCGCTTCCATAGTTGAGTCTGCAACGGTCTCCTGCTTGGAACTCTTCCAGCAAACCGCCCCTCCATTGAGGGTAAAGACATAACCCGACATGGACTTGGAGTCATCCTTGTCACTCTGGAAGCTGGAGTCAGCAAAGGCCTCGAGCTGGAGGTCTTTTCCGCCATACACCAAGAACATCTCTTTAGTCCTTCTCAGATACTTGAGAATGTTCTTTACTGCTATCCAGTGTTTCTCCCATGGGTTTGACTGATACCGGCTTACAACGCTCAATGCGTATTCTACATCTGGTCTGGTACACAACATCGCATACATTATAGAGCCTACCGCAGAAGCGTAGGGTATAATGGACATGCGATTCCTCTCCAAATCAGTCTTGGGAGACATCTCTTTGGAGAGGGTGATCCCGTGACAAGCCGGTAAATTACCGCGCTTGGAATCCTCCATACTGAATCTTTTTCAGTATGGTGTCGATGTACCTTGACTGTGAAAGTCCTAACATCCTCTTAGATCTATCACGATAGATCTGGATCCCCAGAATGTAGTTGGCATCGCCCAGGTCCTTCATGGAGAACCTCTGCGACAAGAATCCTTTGACTAACTGTAGCATAGGAATATCATTTCCTATTAGGAGAATGTCATCCACGTACAAGATGAGGAATACCACAGTTCTCCCTACAATCTTACTGTAAATGCATGGTTCATCTGGGTTTTTGATAAAGTCGAATTCTTTGACAGTATCATCAAAGCAGATGTTCCAACTCCGCGATGCCTGCTTAAGTCCATAAATGGACTTGAGCAACTTGCACACTTTACCGCTGCTCCCACTTTGATTGAATCCCTCCGGCTGATCCATATAGACGCACTCTTCCAAATTTTCATTTAGGAAAGCCGTCTTTACGTCCATCTGCCAGATTTCATAATCATGGAAGGCAGCAATAGTAAGAAGGATCCGAATGGATTTCAGCATAGCCACTGGAGAAAAGGTCCCGTCATAGTCCAAACCAGGTCTTTGATGAAAACCCTTTGCTACAAGTCTAGCTTTATAGGTCTCAACCTGCCCATCTACACCAATCTTCTTTCTGAAGATCCATTTGCAGCCTACGGGTTTTACCCCTTCTGGAGCAAAGTCCAAAGTCCAAACTTTGTTGGTGTACATAGACTCCATCTCGGCCCGCATTGCATCCAGCCATTTTACCGAGTCACCGCTCTGAATGGCTTGCTGGAAGATAGTAGGCTCACCATAATCCATAGTGCAGTCCTCTCTATCCCCGTCAATGAGAAAACCGTAGTATCTCTCGGGCGGATGAGACTGCCTACTACTTCTGCGGAGTGGCGCTGGGATGTCCTGTTCTTTCGAACCCTCTGGTTCTACCAAGCTTTCAGTAATAGCTTGTGGTTCTGGAATTTCTTCCAGTTCTATTGCGCTCCCACTTATCTGATTTTCCAAAAACTCAGTTTCCAAGAAGCGGGCATGACGAGAAACAAAAACCTTTTGTTCCTCTACGTAATAGAAAAGATACCCCTTGGAGTTCTTTGGGTATCCCACAAACTTACACTGTACTGAACGTGCCTCGAGCTTGTCCGCATGCTGGTTTTTACAAAAGCTGGACATCCCCATGTCTTAAAGTGTTTAAGACTGGGTTTCTTCCCACTCCACATATGATATGGTGTGGTAGGCACTGACTTAGTAGGAACTTGGTTCAAAAGATATGCAGCTGTTTCTAGTGCATAACTCCAGAAGGATCACGGCAACTCAGCCTTACTCATCATGGAACGAACCATATCCAATAGGGTTCGGTTCCTCCTTTCCGATACACCGTTGTGTTGTGGTGTGTATGGAGGAGTAAGCTGAGAGATAATTCCATTCTCTTTTAAGAAGCCCAGAAACTCGGCACTTAAGTATTCGCCACCTCGATCAGATCTCAGTGTCTTGATACTCTTGCCTGTTTGTTTTTCAACTTCATTCTTGTATTCCTGAAATTTCTCAAAGGCCTCGGATTTGTGCTTCATCAAGAAGATATGCCCATACTTAGAGAAATCATCTGTGAAAGTAATGAAATATGAATAACCACTTCGCGCATGTGTAGACATTGGACCACACACATCACTGTGTATGAGTCCCAAGAGCTCGCTCGCTTTTTCTCCGTGTCCAGTGAACGGAGTCTTTGTCATCTTTCCCATGAGACAAGATTCATAAGTGGCATAAGACTGGTACTCAAACGGATCCAAGTATCCTTCTTTATGTAACTTTGTCAACCGTGTCTCATTAATGTGACCCAGTCTACAATGCCATAAGAAAGCCTGATTTAATTCCGAAGACTTCCTTTTAAGTGTGTTCTGGACACTGAAGACCTGAGCTTGATTCAAAACGTATATACCGTATTTCAATGTACCTGACCCAATCAGTACTTGATTTAGGTGGATGTTTACTACATCGCTTACAAAAGTAAAATCATATCCTTCCTTAGAAAGTAAGGATACAGATATGATGTTACAAGTCGCACCTGGTACATAAAAACAGTCACGCAGAATCAATATCTGCCCAGTTGTCAGTCCTAGATGATATTCCCCTACGGATTCAGCATACATGCTCATTCCGTTAGCAACCCTGAGAGTCATATCACCTTTCCTGATAACCCTACGGTTTCTCAAAGCCTGTAACGAATTACAGATATGAGATCCTGATCCGGTATCCAATACCCAGGAAGTAGGGTTAACTGACATACAGTTCTCTATCACAAACACACCCGAAGCCGAAGCCACAACATGCTTCGAATTCTGGCTACTGGCTTTACAAGCCCTGCAATCCTCCTGCCCATGTTCATTCCCGTAACAATAGGAACATCCCTCTTTTACTACATCTGTCCCTGAAACTTCTGCCCTTCTCTTTCTTTCTACTTCCCTAGTTTCCTTTAGGGTATCAGGTAGAGACTGTTGAACTGAGTCAGCATCTGACCCGTTCTTCAACGTGGTCTCCAGGTCCGAGAGCTCAAAAGAGCCGGTCTCTGTAAGGACGTTGCCCCCTACAGATGACCCGATAGCCAACCTCGCTGGAAGCAATTCGTTCGAGGTCTCATATCTTGCGATACGAGATTGCTCTCCATATAAAACTTTGTTATGGAGAAAGATAGAAGCTGAGTCCATCTTCTCGTGCTGCCTCTGGTATATACCATCAACTGAGGCTGACACGAGGCACTTGGCTTTCGCATAGTCTTCTTCCGATGTCCTACGGATATCAATATCCGTGACAGGGGAAACTGGACCTGGGACGGCAGGGGTTGGATCAGTCAAGAGGTGTTCCAGCTTGTCCTGGGCAATGGACATCTGGACAGACCTTTGCCAGTCATAACAGTCAGATTCAGTCATTTTATTATCTAGATGTAACCTAGGTGCGGTCACTGGGTAGCTGCAATTAAGAGAGAGAGAAGAAAACACTTAGCATGATGCTCTTGCAAGTTTAGATTGGTTTTTAATTTATCTAAACAGGATGGCTCCCACTGTCTCTCGAATCCCTCCTCAAACCACAAAGGAAGAATTAGTCGGGATCTTTCTCACCGTACAATACTTGCTTAACCGTTCAGTCAGGCCAGTGTCGGTACTTCGAGGGAGGTTTTCCAACGCTTTCGCGAAGTTCCTTAATTAAGTAACCTCTTTTCCCTGTGGGCATAGCCCCGCTAACACCTTTCTAGACACCTACTTGGTTTATAGCATTGATCGTTAAGTGAGAAAGTCCCCGAGGAGTAGCATATACTCACAGTAGGATCGGGATCCAAATATCATCGCGTGATAAAACCGAAGGAATCCTACCAGAATCATCACACTCCAAATGGTATGCAACGCTAGCAAGTTTCAGTACTTTTAAAACTCCCGATGTGGATTTTTGCCCCATGCTCTTATGACCTTGACTAAGGCCAACAAATCATAAGTCACATGTCAAGTTCTACCCGTCGTTATCCAGGTTAATTTGAACCCACCCGTATATACCCTTGACTATGGCTAACAAAGCAATACGACTGTCCCAAACCAACACATTCTATCTATGCAACATATGAATACCCACCAGCTACCAAACACTGTGCCTTGACTAAGGCCAACAAACACAGCTTGAATACTGTTGAATATTCATATGAAACGACGGAGGGCTACGGATGGTTTTGGCGAAACCGTGAACGTAGTGAACTTGATATAGTCGATGGAACGAGATAGCTTTTAAAAGGAGTGGTTCAAGCTCCGCGTTTAAAATGCTTGCTTTTGAAAAGAACCGAGTCGTTTTCAAAGTGTTCCAACGACTTTTACTTGGTTTATTTTCTTGCATTAGTTCTTTTAATGCTTCCCATCATTTAATCCTACCATTGCAGAAAACAACCAAAATATGACGTACGCTTATGCCATTCGCATTCGCCACGGGGCCCCGTCATCACCCGTTAGGTTACTTAACTAACGACAGAGCGGGGGCTGGGCTAGCGCGGCTGTAAAACATAAGCAACGTCTAAATAGTTATCATATATAAATATATAGCAATGATAGACATCACAGATCACAGATGAACACTTTGGATATACTAGGAATCCGCGATTCATTCGAGCCTGCAACGAAAAACGGATTACACGGTCGCGATGAATAGCCAAACCCCACCCTAGACCCCTACGGGTGCGGCAAACTACCCGCCAAGTACCCGAAGCGAAGCAACCCCCCTCAACCCCGTGAGTAGGCCACTCGGCACTTCGAGATACCCGGTAGTTTGTGCACCCCACCTTGGGTCTATCCTAGGAGCAAAAACAGTAAAAAGAAATTATACAATGACGGCTACAACCCCGACCCGGTTGCGCGGCCAAACAAATAATATTACATCAATTTACATATTTTACAATGAATGAAAAAAAAGAAACTCTCATCTCACACCCATTCCCGGCTATTCATCCGCGACAATCCACCGAGTTCATATACACAAACCATCAACATTACAGATCACAGATATGTATAACCCCCACTAATCGACTTATAGCGATTAGTAGACGTTCAATACATATATCACATCACAGAAAATATACATTAGCCCAAGAGTACGGAATATCGATCAAAATACGGATTTTTAACCACCCTAAAAGTCAATTTGCTTTCTGGAAAATCTGGGTAGAAAAATCATGTATTAAAAATCCCAAAACATCCAAACTAAAACACTGCACCAAACCCGATCCAGTGCCGAGTCCAAACGGTGGCGGAACCGCGGCAATGAGCATGTCATTGCCGTGGAACCGCGGTCGTTTGATCGAATCACTGGATCGTTTTTCTGCAGTGTTTCCACAAAACCCTGAGACGATTTTTGAAGTATGATTTTTTGTTTTTAGAGCAGAAAAATTAAACCAAATTATTAACTAAATATGCTCAATTTAAAGTATTCAAACAACAATTTAAGTATAGAGTTTAAATTATACCTCACCAAAAGAGATCTAGCATGCAAAACTTAGCCCCCAAAAATAGCTTCCATGCTCCTAGATCCAAGTTAGAAAAGGCTAAGGAGAAGTGAATAGAGAGTAAGCTATGATTTTGTGAATTTAAATGGGGCTTTATTTTTGATGGAATTGTGATGATTTTGGTGTAGAAATTAGATGGAGATTTGGGGATTTCCTGCAGGAGGAGGCTCGGCCAGCAAGTTGAAGAGGGGTGTGTGGGTGTATGGGTATATTTCCAAGTCAACAAAACCCCCCCCCATACCTCACTAGTACATCACAACTCAATATTTTAATAAAAGCTTAATTTAATAAGATAAGGAAATGGAGTTGGATTGATATGAAATGAGAGAGGGAAGTGGGGAATTCCTGCAGTGCTCTCGGCCAGGGAGGAGTGGGGAGAGGTTTGGGAGTTGGGGAAAATTCACACAAGGTCAAAGACAACTATTACACAAGCATACTTAGTCAAATTAATATATCTTATACCATTCCTCAAAGCATTTCTTCACATGAGTTGAAGAAAATTTGAGGGGAGGAAAAATGGGCTGTTTTTGGGTGTGGGTCCAGCCATGATGAAGTGGGGATGAGTGTGAGAGATTTTACAAAGAATTTCTATGCAAAAAGACCCCCCACAAGCTCAAAATTGCAAGTTTTAGTTCAAAATAATTATATTTTTGTTTTCCATAATAAAAACCCATTAAAACTTGAAATAAAATACTAAAAATTTATATTACAACTAGATTTTAATTAACATGATTTTAAAGATTAAAATTAGCTCATTTAAATTTGTATTTATCGCTAATTTAATGTATTTTCTTACCGGCTTAAAATAATATTAAAATAATTAAATTCGGAAAATTTTTCAGAAAACCAGAAATTTTACCAGTTGCTCAATAAACACTAAACACTAGCAATTTCATAACTAGAATATGTATTTTTAATTTTATAATAAGGATTTTTATATTTTGACTTTTTACAGAAAACCCCCTTATTTTACCGATTTTCCGAAATTTCACCGAAACGATTTTCAAAACGCTACAAAACCCTAACACACTAGTGGCGTCGAGATCAGAATCGTGAAGCTCCTCAAATTCACAACTGTCGGAAGCTATCTTTTCGACAGAACATACATGAGCATAGGGTTCTAATGGTTGACTTCCTAGCTTGTAGATGTTAAGCTCAATTGTTATCTTCCCAAATGACAGATTTATTGAACCGTTACGATAATTGATTATCGCGTTTGAAGTTGCTAGGAATGGTCGACCTAGAATCACCGGAATTTGGTTCCGTGGGTTCGCTATAGGCTGTGTATCTCTAACTATAAAGTCCATGGGGAATATAAATTCCTTGACTTTGATTAACACGTCCTCTAGCTCACCCCGAGGTTGGGTGATAGATCGATTGGCCATTTGGAGAGTGCAATGCGTAGGTTTCAACTCTCCTATGCCCAATTGCTCATAAACCGAATACGGAAGCAAATTAACACTAGCACCTAAATCGAGTAGAGCACAATTGATATTTTTACCCCCAATAGTTATAGATATTGTAGGACAACCGGGGTCCTTACGTTTCGTGGGCACCAATTGGGTAAGAGAATTGCTCATATTACTCGCTAAGAAAACCTTTTTAGGTACTTGAGTTTTTCTCTTCCTAGTGCATAAGTCCTTTAAAATTTTCGCATAGGAAGGAAATTGTTTGATAGCATCTAGGAGAGGAATATTTATATTAACTTGCTTTAAAATATCCACAATCTTCTCCATTTAGGGACTTGGTATGTTTGCCCTCAACCTGTGGAAAAGGAGCATTATCAATAAGGGTTGGGTCCAACTTTTGAGGAGAAGTTTGTGGGGATGGAATAGATCCCAAAATTGGATTTGGGATGGTTGTACATGGTAATTCCTTCAAGGAAGTGGGATGAGGGTTCGAGCCTTGTGAAGAACGGAGAATAGGCTCGGAAGAAGATGTTGGATTAGACGAAATAGGAGTAGAAGTAGTGGCCGGGGTTTCATCGTCATCAACTTCAACTTGTTCACCAATATTGTTATTCAACACTCTTCCCGATCTCAACGTAGTTACGGCACTCACATTATGATTTTGAAGGACGATATTCGCGCTTTATGAGTGGCCGGGATTTGGTAGAGATTGAGATGGAAGTCTCCCTTTCTCTCTCTCTCTCTCGCTCATCGCGGTATTTAATTGTGCAAGTTGTGCTTATATCGATTTTATGCTTTCACTATGGGAAGCAATGTGTTGCACTAACATTTTGATAGAAGATGTTAAATTAGCCGTCGTTTGCATGGATTGTTTAATGAACGTTTCTAAATTAAGTTCGAGCGCAGAGGTTTTATCGGTACCGGCCGTTGAAATATTATTATAAGGATCAAAGTTGTTGGCCGGGTTTTGAAAAGATTGCGGTTGAAAGGGGTGCTGATTTTTTTGTGGTGGCTGCTGTTGCTGTACAGGAAGCCTTTGATAATTATTTTGGTTTGGGAACCGATTTTGATTTTGAGACTGGTTTTGGTTCCAAGCGAAAGTAGGGTGATTCCTCCATCCCTGATTATAAGTGGATGAATAAGGGTCATTTCTAGGTTGTTGCTGAAAAGCAGCATTGGTTTGTTCATGACCTTGAGACGGGGGATTCAAAGGACATTCTTCCGTTAAAAGTGATGGGTCAAAACAGCAACCACACACGGTTTTGGAGAGCGTATCTTGGTTTAGGGAGGTTGGCGAGACTTTATTTTCGATAGCTTCGAGTTTCTTTTGCATCACGGCCATTTCGGCTTTCACTGCGATGGAAACGTCGAGCTGATAGATACCTCCCCTAGATGAAGATGAAGTTGGTCTAACGCTTTCCCATTGTGAAGTTCGTTCGGCGAGATCTTCCAGAAATTGCCAAGCTTCACCATCGTCTTTTGACATGAAATGGCATTGACAAATTGTTTCAAGCATCTATTTCGTGGCAGGATTAACACTCTCGTATATAATTCGGCAAAGTTGTCATCTATCAATTCCGTGATGGAGGCATTGTACAAGAAGATCCTTAAACCGTTCAAAGCATTTCCAGAATGGTTCGTTGGAAAGTTGGGTAAACTGGTTAATCTCACTATGAACACGGACGGTCTTGTGATTAGGATAAAACTTCTTAAGAAATGCTATAACGAATTCGTCCCATTTAGCGATAGAATGTGCGGCAGTGCTATAAAGCCATTTTTCTGCTAGGTCGCACAAGGTAAAAGGGAGAAGACGTAATCGCATAGCATCCCCTGAAAGTTGGGTTGTGCTCATCATTGAACATACGTTCTCGAATTTAGTTATGAAAACGTATGCGTCTTCGGATTCAAGCCCGTGGAATTTAGGCAACAAGTTGATGAAGTGGGGTTTAATTTCGAAATTACCCCCATTGGATGGTGGAAGAGACAGAAAAGTAGGAAGGGGTCCACGTATGGGGTAGCATCTTTTTTGGAGAGAGTTGCGCGGTGAATTCTTCGCACCTAGGGTGGTGGAAGGGTGGTATCGTTAAATCCTGATGGAGATCCGTTCATTTCGGGAAATGTGGTGGGTGGAGGGAAAATAGAAGATGAAGAAGTATCGACTTCGGAGTTGATAGAAAAAACACGGACAAAATGGGCACTAGAATCTCATGTCCAGCCGATCATGCACTAAGCGGGTTTAGCGCATGCGGCAGCGTGTGTGAGAACTCTTTTTAAGAAGGTTTGTTTTGAAAATGTGTCGGACGTTAGGCTTGACTCAACAAATCACAAAAACACACAATCAATCCCTAGAACTAGGGTCAACTAGGTCAAGTCACTAGACCGCTCTTAGACTTCCAAAGGAAAAGTCTCATGATCAATCCTCTACCACCTCTTTATCGCTCTTGTGGCCAGGTAAGTAGGAGGTATCCACTATACGAATCATCAAAAATAGCAGGCCTAATTATGTAACCACTTTCCTTAGTCACACTTGCCTAGACATCACAAGAGAAATGCGGATAAGCGATAGATTACCCACGACCCTCCTCTGTCCTAATTGAGCGCGACAGTACTTAGAGGCTTGGTCTAAATATTTTTTAATTAATGTAGGGTGAAAATATGCTCGTTTTGTGATTAGTGGGGCCTAGGAAGGGAGATGAAATCCCCACCTAATCTGGATTTGTGTTATTACCCCTTAATGTCCGGTTAAGATATGCACAAACAAACCGATATCAAAACACGTAAAAAGATTTTTGTGCGGCGATATTTGCATAGAATCCTGCAGGAAAAGATCAAATTATTGGATTTTAGAGGAGAGAGAAAAATATTAGAGAATTACCTGAAAATTATGGGGGCCCAAATCCATCAACGTGCCGCGGTTCCGCCGCAAATTCCTTGCTTTCGACGCGGCTTAGAGGGTTTGTTCGCCAAAATTTCTTCAGTGCTCCCCTCTGTTCCTCTGGGATATGATGAAAGTCTCTGAATCTCTGTTTCCTTACTCCAGTTATTCCAGATTCCTTTGCAAAAATTGCACAATAATCGTTAAATACACAAGATGAGGTTTTGGTTCTCATTTGTAATATTTTTACTGAATTTTATAAGAAATCAACTCGAATAACAAGAAAAAAATTACAGTCGTTTCCTCGGAAACGACGCCATTTGATTGATCGTTTAAAGAGTGTTGTAAATAACCGCAATCAGGACGGTGTCGCTAGTAGCTAGCCGCGACGGGTATGGGTCGTCCACAGGGAAACGTGAACCTTTTTTTATTTAGAAGAGTTGAAGGAAGAAGAATGATTGGTTGTAGTTACGGATATACTACAGATGTAAGATTTATGAAGAAGAGGCTTGTATGGTTCATAGGACTTAGTAGTAATGGATGAATAATTAAAAATGACTCATTTTATGTTTTAATAGTTTAAAACTAGATCGATGGTGATGAATGTAGATTGGGGTTCTTTTGGAAGAAACTAGGGTTTCCCCACTCTTAACCATTGTCCTTGCATTGATCTATTCATGTCTAGCCCTTAAACAAATAAGTGTTGAACAGATCTCGAATCGTGGTCGTAACTAGCAATAGATTGGTAGCGCGTCCGTTAAGGATGTTAACATTTATTTTTCTAAAGTTTATAGACTTTAAAATGTATAAAAGAGGTTAAATGATTTTATCATCCATTGATCTACCCTAGCAAGCTACGAATTACTCGCTCATGGTTTGAGATTTAGAAGAAAGATTGAAAAATGAAAACATGATAAAGATGCAGAAATAAAATGAAGAAAATAAGTGTAGAAAGTAAATGAGAAAAGAAATAAACTAAGATCTACCATTACTAATCAACTATTTCATACAACTCTCCATTTTGAAAGTAGATTACAAAGAACCCTAGTTTTTGCTCTCGCTCTTTCTCTTGTTGGAGGTAGATGACTAACTGATGATCACCTGGATACGTGGATCGCTTCGGACCTCTTGATCTATTCGGTTTGATGATCTTTCATGTGAAGCTCTCGGTTTATTATATATGTAAGTCGATTTCGCGCACCCCACATGTTCGCGGGGAGGCGGAATTTGCAAAAAATGATTTTTACGGGCTTCGCAACACCGACTAGAACCAAGGATCGACTATAAACCCTAGCTAGCAAACTATATGAGATTTAACTACTTGGAAAGAATGTTATACCTCATGATACAAGTCCTTCGGGTCTTCTCCGCTGTCCTCCTCGTCATCGTAGGCTCCGAGTATCGATCCGGATCGTAGCTTCCTCATCGGCTTCCTCGAGTCAAAGACGATCCACCCGAGAGTCTATAGTCCGAGCTCCAACCTCAAATCCGAGGTAACTAGGGCAACAAGTTTGCTAAACTCGATGGCCTAGGTGATGTAGAGAATGAAGATGGATTTATCTGTCTCTTGGAACCCTAGTTTACTCAACTCATGAGACCTTAAGGGTTGAAAGTTGAGAGGAAGAAGAAGAGAGCTAACTTGAGGAAAGAGAAATGATTTTTGATAATGATCAAAAATGAGATGGCTCACTTGATTTGACTACAAGCATGGCAAGAAAATTTCTCATCCAAAAATATCTCACAAGAAATATCTAAGTCAAAGAGTCAAACCAAGTCAAGTGGTCAAACCAAGTCAAGTAGTCAAAACAAGTAGCCATGCCACAATTATCATTTACAAAAATAACAAATACTTTCCTCCACCTCATAATTGTTTTAATCATGTCAATGTTCAAAACCCTAATGAGGTGTCTCCTTCTATGCCCTTCTCATCCGTATATACATACCCGCATCCGTGTTCCGAGAAACACAAATACAAAGAGACGAAACTGATCCATCAATATAATACTAGGATCCGCTTAAACCAAAGCCCATTAGTATTATCCGCCCGAACATCATACGCGCATAAGTGCACATACGTGATCGAAGCCCTGCCGTAAAACCATACGGCCTCTACATATTTCGCCCGATGCAGGGAAACTCTCTGTGTGGGACTCTAAAGACTCGACAGTACGCTGGCAGTGGTTTTAACCACAAGCTGTAAGCGGTACTAGCTGCACGTAACGGCTACCCAGGTATCTGTCGATAAGAAGGCCAATGAGGAAACCCATCCGAACTCCTACTGAGCCTGAATATGACAATCTCTGTACAGTCCGGTCTGTTCGTTTAAAAGCATCGCATATTGGGCCTAGGGGGCGGTAATCATCAAACCCCTAATAGCGCAACAAGACATGCCAGAGTGTAGCCCAAAACACCCTGAGAAACTACTGGAAAACCTACCAGTAAATCTCGCTTGCCCTGGCCAGGGACTTTGTGTAATGGTTCTTCGAACACAGCACGATATCAACCCCTAATACCAGGAGAGACGAATCCTATCTAACCGCCACTGCCTCTAAGTGCTTTGGGACTGCACCCAACTACTACCTGTTTGCATGACTCCTTTGAGTCGTAGTAGGGTAGTAATCAAAGTACAGTGGGTACACACTCGAGGCGAAGTAGCAGTGTCAAGTCGACGGACTAAGCTGTACTCATGTCACCTGGGAACTGCTACCCGACGATAGGTATAATACCAACCAACAGTTCCCGACGAAAACTGTCCAGTGTACTCATAACCTAACGAGCACCTGCATACTATCTCTAGTACGATGTACTAATGGCTGTGGGACAGACCTTCTCCCGTGCTGGGATGAGAAGCGTATACACTAATCTACACCGGAGTATCGATACCCCGTCTCGATAATCTTACGACTAGGGACCTGTATAAGGATGTGCTTGTAGATTACCCAGCCCTCACTAGTGTGACGCCATCACAACGCTGGTAATAAAGCAAAGATCCTAAGGGCTCTACTAATATGTATAAGCGATATGCTAAAAGAAACACATGCACATATTGAAGTAGAAACAAACCAAGTAGCATACTACCATTTTGAGCAAGACTGTCAATACAACTGTGAATATCCCAAGTTTCCATTAAGTAATATAAAAACCGGTATGATACAACAATGGCCTCTAAGGCATACATTACTAACAATCTCTCACTTGCACTAAGGCCATGTATTGGCATATCGCAGACCTATCATCTCGATTAGCATCTCGAACTGTGTCTGAGGGATGGCCTTCGTGAGTGGATCTGCAGTGTTATTCTCCATATTTACTCTCCTCATCTTGATATCCCGGCGATCTACGATCTCCCTGATCAGGTGGTACCCCTTCAAAATGTGTCTGGACTTCTGATAGGACCTGGGTTCCTTCGCTAAAGTTATAGCGCCGTTGTTGTCACAATACAGAGGTATTGGATCAACAATGGTCGGAACCACCTGATGTTTCATAAGGAACTTCTTCATCCAGACAGCTCTCTTGCGGCATCGCAAGCAGCTATGTACTCCGCTTCCATCGTCGATTAAGCAATGGTGTCTTGCTTGGAGCTCTTCCAACAGACCGCCCTTCCAACAGACCGCCCTTCCATTGAGGGTAAAGATATAACCCGACATGGACTTAGAGTCATCCTTGTTACTCTGGAAGCTGGAGTCAGCAAAGGCCTCGATCTGGAGGTCTTTTCCGTCATACACCAAGAACATCTCCTTAGTCCTTCTCAGGTACTTGAGAATGTTCTTTACTGCTATCCAGTGCTTCTCCACTGGGTTTGACTGATACCGGCTTACAACGCTCAATGCGTATGCTACATCTGGTCTGGTACACAACATCGCATACATTATAGAGCCTACCGCAGATGCATAGGGTATAGTTGACATGTGAGCCCTTTCAAAATCAGTCTTTGGAGACATCTTTTTGGAGAGGGTGATTCCGTGATAAGCCGGTAGATTACTGCGCTTTGAATCTTCCATACTGAATTTTTTTAGTATGGTGTCGATGTACCTTGACTGTGAAAGTCCCATTATTTGTTTAGATCTATCACGATAGATCTGGATCCCCAGAATGTAGGAGGCATCACCCAGGTCCTTCATGGAGAACCTCTGTGACAAGAATCTTTTGACTGATTGTAGCATAGGAATGTCATTTCCTATCAAAAGAATGTCATCCACGTACAAGATGAGGAATACCACAGTTCTCCCTACAATCTTACTATAAATGCATGGTTCATCTGGATTTTTGATAAAGTCGAATTCTTTGACAGTATCATCAAAACAGATGTTCCAACTCCGCGATGCCTTCTTTAGTCCATAAATGGACTTAAGCAACTTGCACACTTTCCCGCTGCTCCCACTCTGAATGAAGCCCTCTGGCTGATCCATATAGACGCACTCTTCTAAATTTCCATTTAGAAAAGTCGTCTTTACGTCCATCTGCCAGATCTCATAATCGTGGAAGGCAGCAATGGCAAGAAGGATCTGAATCGATTTGAGCATAGCCACTGGAGAAAAGGTTTCATCATAGTCCAAACCAGGTCTTTGACGGAAACCCTTTGCAAAAAGTCTAGCCTCATAGGTTTCAACATATCCATCTACACCAATCTTCTTTCTGAAGATCCATTTGTAGCCTATGGGTTTTACCACTTCTGGAGCAATGTCCAAAGTCCAAACTTTGTTGGTGTACGTGGACTCTATTTCGGTCCACATTGCATCCAGCCATTTTACCGAGTCGCCGCTCTGAATGGCTTGCTGGAAGCTAGTAGGCTCATCATTGTCAATGATGCCATCCTCTCGATCCCCGTATATGAGAAAACCGTAGTATCTCTCGGGCGGATGAGACTGCCTAATACTTCTGCGGAGTGGCGCAGGGATGTCCGGTTCTTCTGAAATCTCTGGTTCTACCAAGCTTTCAGTAATAGCTTGTGGTTATGGAATTTCTTCCAGTTCTATTGCGCTCCCACTTTTTTTATTTTCTAAAAATCCAGCTTCCAAGAAGTGGGGATGTTGAGAAACAAAAATCTTTTGTTCCTCTACATAATAGAAAAGATACCCCCTGGAGTTCTTAGGGTATCCCACAAACTTGCACAATACTAAGCGTGCCTCGAGCTTATCCGTATGCTGCTTTTTACAAAAGCTGGACATCCCCATGTCTTAAGGTACTTAAGGCAGGGTTTCTTCCTACTCCACATCTGATATGGTGTGGTAGGAACTGACTTAGTAGGAACCTTGTTCAAAAGATATGCAGCTGATTCTAGTGCATAACCCCAGAAGGATCGCGGTAACTTAGCCTTACTCATCATGGAATGAACCATATCCAATAGGGTTCGATTCCGCCTTTCCGATACACCGTTGTGTTGTGGTGTGTATGGAGGAGTAAGTTGAGAAAGAATTCCATTCTCTTTTAAGTAGTCCAGGAACTCGGCACTTAAGTATTTACCACCTCGATCAGATCTCAGTGTCTTAATACTTTTGCCTGTTTGTTTTTCCACTTCATTCTTGTATTCCTGGAATTTTTCAAAGGACTCGGATTTATTCTTCATCAAGAAGACATGTCCATACCTAGAGAAATCATCTGTAAAAGTAATGAAATAAGAATAACCACTTCGTGCAAGTGTAGACATTGGACCACACACATTGCTGTGTATGAGTCCCAAGAGCTCGCTCGCTCTTACTCTGTGTCCAGTGAACGGAGTCTTTGTCATCTTTCCCATGAGAAAAAAATGACAAGTTGCATAAGACTGATATTCGAACGGATCCAAATATCCCTCTCTATGTAGCTTCGTCAACCATGTTTCATTGATGTGACCCAGTCTACAATGCCATAAGAAAGCCTGATTTAATTCCGGAGACTTTCTTTTAAGTGTGTTCTGGACACTGAAAACACGAGCTTGATTAAATACGTATATACCGTTTTCTAATGTACCTGACCCAATCATAGCTTGATTTAGGTGGATATGGACCACATCGCTTACAAATGTAAAATCATATCCTTCCTTAGAAAGTAAGGATACAGATATGATATTACAAGCTAGACTAGGTACATACAAACAGTTACGTAGAATCAATATCTGCCCACTGGTCAATCCTAGGTGATATTCCCCTACGGATTCAGCGTCCACGCTCATTCCGTTAGCAACCCTGAGAGTCATATCTCCTACCCTGATAACTCTACGGTTTCTCAAAGCCTGTAAAGAATTACAGATATGAGATCCTGATCCGGTATCTAGTACCCAGGAAGTATAGTTAATTGACATGCAGTTTTCGATTACAAACACACCCGAAGTCGAAGCCACAACATGCTTTGGATCCTGGATTCTGGCTTTTAAGGCCCTGCAATCCCACTGCCAATGTCCTTTCCCATAACAATAGGAACATCCCTCCTTCCCCACTGTTAGCCCAGAAACTTTTGCCCTTCCATGTCCTTCTACCTTACTGACACCGCATATCTTCTTTGTGGAGGTCTTCTTCTTCTCAACCTTGACATCCGCCTTAGATCCAGAAGAGGAAGATTCCCCAATAAGTAGAGCCGGTGTCTCCCTGGTTTCCTTCATGGTGCCCACAGCTGGAAGTATAACTTTCTTTCCCTGGGCGTGAGTAGGAGGTAGGAACTGTAGAATCAAGTCAGCATACGACTCGTTCTCCAACGTAGTCTCCAGGTCCATGAGCATTTTAATATAGCTAGTCATCGTAAGGATTTTGTCCTCTACAGATGACCCGACAGCCAACCTCGCTTGAAGCAATTCCTTCGAGGTCTCATATCTTGCGATACGAGATTGCTCTCCATATAAATCTTTGTTATGGAGGAAGATAGAAGTGTAAGTCCAAGTTACCTCTCCCGGTACTTACGGGCTTGCGGAAATGATGAAAAATGATTTTTCAAGAGGTGGTAACATGGACTCAAAATACGGATCTTTGTTAAACAACTACCTAACAACCTAACTAGAGTTTTACCTACTCGGTTAGGGGGATATCCTTTCTTGAACTCCTTTGTCTTCGACTCTTTCCGGTGTACGGATCGGCCTCACCTCATCGTCTCCTTGCGCCGAAGATGGATCCACCTGAAAGCTTCTACCTTTGGCTTCTTCTTCGAACTTGAAGAAACTAGAACACTTGGTTTGCTAAACCTTGTGAACTAGGATGAGTAGAGAAGTGATATGGGTTTTTTTTATCTCTAAGGCAATGTTTCTCAACTCATTAGAGGGTGTTGCCTTGAACTAGAGATAGAGCAAGAGGAAGAGCAAGAGGGAGAGCTCTAGCAAGAGAGAGAAATGAAATGAGAGAATGAGAGAGTCTTTTGCCATCCAAGCTCTCATAATCCAAAACCATGATTACTCATAATAGTAATTGAGTATTATGTGTTGGTTCGAGTCAAAATGGCCATATCATTTCATGCACTCATTTTGCAAAAACAAACAAGCAAGCAAAAGTCTTTGCTATGGAATAATAGCCATTGCAATGATGATGGTCAACTAGTTCAACCTAGTCAACCGGTCAACAAAGTCAACAAGTCAACAAAGTCAACCCCTCATCTCAACCATGACACAATAATACTTAATTAATATTATCATTAATCATATTTCTTATTCTCATTAGGATTTACCAAAAGTCAACAGTCAACAGTCAACAACCCCAATGAGAATCCTCTGCCTCTGTCTCTCTGTCAACTGTGCATACACACCCGCATCCACGTTCCGAGGAACACGAATACAAACGAGATAAAACCAATCCCAAAACGTACACTAGGATCTGGCTTAAACCAAAGCCTGCTAGTGTTAACTGTTCGGACACCAAACGTGCACAAATGCACGGATGTGACCGAACCCTGTAGCAAAACCATGCGACCTGTCGCAAAACCATGCGACCTCTACTCTTTTTCCTAAAGGCGAATAGCTTTCTGTGTGGGAATCTAAAGACTCGACACTACGCTGGCAGTGGGTTTAACCACAGACCGCAAGAGGCACTAGCTGTACGTAACGGTCCCCAGGTAGATGCCGACAAGAAGACTGACGAGGTGAAACCCATCTGAACTCCTACTGAGCCTGAATGTGACAATCTCTGTACAGTCCGGTCTGTTCGTCTGATATATCGCATGGCGGGCCTAGGGAGCGGTAAACGTCAGTCCCCTAATAGCGGTACAAGTCGTGTCGGAGTGTAGCCCAGAACACCCTGAGATAGCACTGGAAACCTACCAGTATATCTCGCTTGCCCTGGCTAGGGACTACTCGTGTAATGGCTCGCCTAGACACAGCGCGATGTCAACCCCCAATACCGGGAGAGACGAATCCTGTCTAACCGTCACTGCCTCCAAGTGCTTCGGGACTGCACCCAACTACTACCTGTTTGCACGATTCCTTTGAGCCGTGGTAGGGTAGTAATCTAAGTACAGTGGGAACACACTCGAGGCGAAGTGACAGTGTCAAGTCAGCGGACTAAGCTGTTCTCATGTCACCTGGGAACTGATAACTGACGATAGGTATAGTACCAACCAACAGTTCCCGACGAGTCCTGTCCAGTGTACTCGTAACCTAACGAGCACCCGCATACTATCTCAAGTACGACGTACTGACGGCTGTGGGACAGGCCGTCTCCCACACTGGGATGAGAAGCGCATACGCTAGTCTACTCCGGAGTATTGATGCCCTGTCTCGATAGTCCTGCGACCAGGGACCTGCATAAGGATGTGCTTGTAGATTACCCAGCCCCCACTAGTGTGACTGCCATCACAACGCTGGTAATCAAGCAAAGATCCTAAGGGCTCCACTAATGTGTATAGGTGATATACTAAAATAAACACATGTACACATTGAAGTAGAAACAAACCAAGTAGCATATTACTATATTAAGCAAGATTGTCTATACAAGGTGAATATCCCAAGCTTCCATTAAGTAATATACAAACTAGTATGATACAGTAATGGCCTCTAGGGCATATACACTAACAATCTCTCACTTGCACTAAGGCCATGTACTGGCGTATCGAAGACCTATCATCTCGATCAGCCGCTCGAACTGAGTCTGGGGTAAGGCCTTGGTGAGTGGATCAGCAGTGTTGTCTTCCGTAGAAACTCTCCGAATCTCGGTCTCCTGGCGACCCACGATCTCCCTGATCAGGTGATACCGCCTCAAGATGTGTCTGGATCTCTGATGGGACCTGGGTTCCTTTGCTAAAGCTATAGCCCCGTTGTTGTCGCAATACAGAGGTATTGGATCAACAATGGATGGAACCACCTGAAGTTCAGTTAAGAACTTCCTTATCCAGACGGCTTCTTTTGCGGCATCTGCAGCAGCGATATATTCCGCTTCCATCGTCGAGTCAGCAACGGTTTCATGTTTGGAACTCTTCCAACACACCACCCCTCCATAGAGGGTAAAGACATAACCCGACATGGACTTGGAATCATCCTTGTCACTCTGGAAGCTGGAGTCAGCAAAGGCCTCGATCTGGAGGTCTTTTCCGCCATACACCAAGAACATCTCCTCAGTCCTTCTCAGGTACTTGAGAATGTTCTTTACCGCTATCCAGTGTTTCTCCCCAGGGTTTGAATGATACCGGCTTACCACACTCAGTGCATAAGCTACATCTGGTCTGGTACACAACATCGCATACATTATAGAGCCTACCGCAGAAGCGTAGGGTATAATAGACATCCGATCCCTTTCCAAATCAGTCTTGGGAGACATCTCTTTGGAAAGGGTGATCCCGTGACAAGCCGGTAGATTACCGCGCTTGGAATCTTCCATACTGAATCTTTTCAGTATGGTGTCGATGTACCTGGACTGTGAGAGTCCGAGTATCCTCTTGGATCTGTCACGATAGATCCGGATCCCCAGAATGTATGAGGCATCACCCATGTCTTTCATGGAGAACCTGTGTGACAAGAACCCTTTAACAGATTGTAGCATAGGAATGCCATTTCCTATTAAGAGAATGTCATCCACATATAAAACGAGGAATACTACAGTTCTCGCTAAAAATCTACTATAGATGCATGGTTCATCTGGATTTTTTATAAAGCCAAATTCCTTGTCCGTCTCATCAAAACAGATGTTCCAACTTCGCGATGCCTGCTTTAGTCTGTAGATGGACTTAAGCAACTTGCACACCTTTCCGCTGCTCCCACTCTGAATGAAACCCTCTGGCTGGTCCATATAAACACACTCCTCTAAATTTCCATTTAGAAAAGCGGTCTTTACGTCCATCTGCCAAATCTCATAATCGTGGAAGGCAGCAATGGCAAGAAGGATCCGAATGGATTTCAGCATAGCTACTGGTGAAAAGGTCTCGTCATAGTCCAAACCAGGTCTTTGACGAAAACCCTTTGCAACCAGTCTAGCTTTATAGGTCTCAACCTGTCCATCTACACCAATCTTCCTTTTGAAGATCCACTTGCATCCTACGGCTTTTACCCCATCTGGAGCAACGTCCAACGTCCATACTTTGTTGGTGTACATGGACTCCATTTCGGTCCGCATTGCATCCAGCCATTTTACCGAGTCAACGCTCTGAATGGCCTGTTGGAAGCTAGTCGGCTCATCATAATCAATGATGCAATCCTCTCTATCCCCGTCTATGAGAAAACCGTAGTATCTCTCGGGCGGATGAGACTGCCTACTACTCCTGTGGAGCGGCGTAGGAATGTCCTGTTCTTTTGAACCCTCTGGTTCTACTAAGCTCTCAGTAATAGCTCGTGGTTCTGGAATTTCTTCCAGTTCTACTGCGCTCCCACTTATCTGGTTTTCCAAAAACTCAGTTTCCAAGAAGTGGGCATGACGAGAAACATAAATCTTTTGTTCCTCTTCGCAATAGAAGAAATATCCCTTGGAGTTCTTTGGATATCCCACAAACTTGCACTGTACTGAGCGTGCCTTAAGTTTGTCCGCATGCTTCTTTTTGACAAAAGCTGGACATCCCCATGTCTTAATGTGATTAAGATAGGGTCTCTTCCCACACCACATCTGATATGGTGTAGTAGGCACAGTCTTAGTTGGAACTCGGTTCAAAAGGTATGCAGCTGATTCTAGTGCATATCCCCAGAATGATCGCGGTAACTCAGCGTTACTCATCATGGACCGTACCATATCCAATAGGGTTCGGTTCTGTCTCTCCGATACACCGTTATGTTGCGGAGTGTATGGAGGAGTAAGCTGAGAGAGAATTCCATTCTCTTTTAAGTAATTCAGGAACTCGGCACTCAAGTATTCACCACCTCGATCCTATCTCAGTGTCTTGATACTTTTGCCGGTTTGTTTTTCTACTTCATTCTTATATTCCTGGAATTTTCCAAAGGCTTCGGATTTATGTTTCATTAAGAAGACATAACCGTACCTTGAAAAGTCATCCGTAAAAGTAATGAAGTAAGAATAACCGCTTCGTGCATGCGTAGACATTGGACCGCACACGTCGCTGTGTACGAGTCCTAAGAGCTCGCTCGCTCTTACTCCGTGTCCAGTGAACGGAGTCTTTGTCATCTTTCCTTTAAGACAGGATTGACAAGTGGCATACGATTGATATTCGAACGGATCCAAATATCCTTCTGTATGTAACTTCGTCAACCTTCTCTCATTGATGTGACCCAGTCTACAATGCCATAAGAAAGTCTGATTTATTTCCGGAGACTTTCTTTTGTGTGTATTCTGGACATTGAAAATCTGTGGTTGGTTTAATACGTATATACCATTGCTTAATGTACCTGACCCAATCAGAACTTGATTAAGGTGAATGTTTACAACATTACTTACAAACGCAAATTCATAACCTTCTTTAGAAATCAAAGATACAGAAATGATATTACAAGTTGCGTTGGGTACAAAAAAGCAATTACGTAAAACCAAAACATGTCCATCTGACATTCCCAGGTGATAGTCCCCCACGGCCTTAGCATCCATGCTAGCTCCGTTTGCAACTTTGAGGGTTATGTCACCTGCCTTCAAAACCCTACGGTTTCTCAATGCCTGCAAAGAATTACAGATATGAGATCCTGATCCGGTATCCAATACCCAGGAAGTAGAGTTTATTGATAGACAGTTTTCAATAACATACACACCTGAAGCTGAAACTGAAGCTGCAACTTGCTTCAGATCCTGTGTTCTGGCTTTCCAAGCCCTGCAATCTTTCTTCCAGTGCCCACTCTTATGACAGAAAAAGCACTCTTCCTTCCCTATAAGCTTCCCCGCTATCTTTGTTGCTTTTGCCCTTCCCTTCGTATCCACTTTACTAACACCGCCCCTTGGTTTGGCGGGGGCTTTCTTTTTCTTTCCCTTGGCTTTCGCCTTGGACCTAGAAGAGGAAGATCCTCCTACAAACAAAGTGGATGTTTCCCTACCTTTCTGTAGGGTGCCCTCTGCACTCCTCAGCATGTTGAGGAGTTCTGAAAGTTCAACTTCTTTTTCTTGCAAGTTGAAGTTCAGGATAAACTGGGCATAAGTGGAAGGAAGGGACTGAAGAATCAAGTCCGTATAGAGCTCGTTCTCTAACGTGGTCCCAAGGTCCGCGAGCTCCTCAATGAACCCAATCATCTTAAGCACGTGTTCCGCTACCGATGATCCGATAGCCAACCTTGCCGAAAACAACTTCTTCGACACTTCGTATCTGGCGATACGAGATTGCTCTCCATACAGTTCTTTTGTATGGAGAAATATGGATTCGAGGTCCATATTCTCGTGCCTCCTCTGATGTTCGTTGTCCATAGAGGCAAGCACGAGGCACTTGGCCTTCGCGCAATCGATTTCCCAGGTCTTATGGATTTCCCTATCTGCGACGCTGGTTTTGGGACCTGGGAGAGGGGGAGCTTTGGTGGTAAGGAGATACCCCAACTTGTCATAAGTGATTGCCATTTTGACATTCCTGAGCCAATCTTTGTAGTTTGGCCATGTCAGTATGTTTTTATCTAGTAATAACTTAAGTCCGGTCATGATGTTTGGTCGCTGCAATTAGGAGAGAGAGAAGAAACACTTTAGCATGATGCTCTTGCAAGTTTAGAGTGGTTTTTAATTTGTCTAAACAGGATGGCTCCCACTGTCTCTCGAATCCCTCCTCAAACCAAAAAGGAAGAATTAGTCAGGATCAATCTCACCGTATAATACTTACTTAACCGTTCGGCCAGGCTGGTGTCGGTACTTCGAGGGAGGTTTTCCAACGCTTTCGCGAAGTTCCTTAATTAAATAACCTCTTTTTCCTGGGGGCGTAGCCCCGCTGACACCTTTCTAGACACCTACTTGGTTTATAGCATTGATCGTTAAGTGAGAAATTTCCCGAGGAGCAGCATATACTCACAGTAGGATCGGGATCCAAATATCATTGCGTGACAAAACTGAAGGAATCCTACCAGAATCATCACACTCCAAATGGTATGCAGCGCTAGCAAGTTTCAGTTCTTTTG
Organism: Agapanthus africanus; assembly: GCA_030015575.1. Classification (NCBI taxonomy): domain Eukaryota; kingdom Viridiplantae; phylum Streptophyta; class Magnoliopsida; order Asparagales; family Amaryllidaceae; genus Agapanthus; species Agapanthus africanus. Next base: position 209,470,638 of record JASDDO010000022.1, read on the forward strand.
AAACTCCCGATGTGGATTTTTGCCATATGCTCTTATGACCTTGACTTTGGCCAACAAATCATAAATCACATGTCAAGTTCTACCCATCATTCTCTAGGTTAATTTGAGCCCACCCGCACACCCTTGACTTTGGCCAACAAGGTAGAACGACTGCCCCAAACCAACAGATCTATCTATGCTGCACATGAATACCCAATAGCTACCAATCACTATGCCTTGACTTTGGCCAACAAACATAGCTTGAATACTATTGACCATCCATGTGAAACGACGGAGGGCTACGGATGGTTTTGGCGAAACTGTGAACGTAGTGAACTTGATATAATCGAAGGAACGAGATAGCTTTTAAAAGGAGTGGCTTAAGCTCCGCGTTTAAAAGTTATTTTTGAAAAGAAACCGAGTGGTTTTTGAAAGTGTTCCAACGATTTTTACTTAGTTTATTTTTCTTGCGTTAATTCCAATGCGTCCCATCATTTAATCCTACCATTGCAGAAAACAACCAAAATATGATGTACGCTTATGCCATCCGCATTCGCCACGGGGCCCCGTCATTACCCATTAGGTTACTTAACTAACGACAGAGCGGGGGCTGGACTAGCGCGGATGCAAAACATAAGCAACGCCTAAATAATATCATACATAGATATATTGCAATGATAGCCATTTCAGATCACAGATGAACACATTGGATATACTAGGAATCCGCAATTCGTACGAGCCTGTAACGAAAAGCGGATTACACGGTCGCGATGAATAGCCAATACCCCACCCTAGACCCCTACGGGTGCGGCAAACTACCCGCCAAATATCCGAAGCGGAGAAACCTCCCTCAACACCGTGAGTAGGCCACTTGGCACTTCGAGATACCCGGTAGTTTGTGCACCCCTCCTTGGGTCTATCCTAGGAGCAAAAACAGTAAAAAGAAATTATACAATGACGGCTACAACACCGACCCGGTTGTGCGGCCAAAAATAATATTACATCAATTTACATATTATATGAATTGAAAGATAAAAGGAAAAACTCTCATCTCACAACCCCCGGCTATTCATCCGCGACAATCCAATGAATTCATATACACATACCATCAACATTACAGATCACAGATATGTATAACCTCCACTAATCGATGTATAGCGATTAGCGGACGTTCAATACATATATCAGCCCACAGATATATATAACCGTCAGCTTAAGTCTTTTAGAAGTTTGATCAAAATACGGATTTTTAGGTCCCAATCACAAATTTTTCTTTCTGGAAAATCTGGGCAGAAAAAACATATTTTAAAAATCCCAAAACACCCCAGAAACACACTGCAGCAAAATTGTGCCACGGCCGAGTCAACTCGGCAGCGGAACGGCGGCGGGAGCATGCTCCCGCCGCGTTTCCGCGGCGACTTGACCGGTTCGTTGGACCAATTTTCTTGGGTGTTTTAACAAAAGCCTGAGCCGAATTTTAGTGTAAGATTTATCATTTTTTGAACAGAAAAAAAATTCGGCAGAAACTTGATTTTACGGGTTCGTTTCGCGACTTTTTCTTCGATCGAACTTCTAGTTACTTTGCTAACATGTTAGATAGTGTTTAACTAGGCTCTGATACCACTGTAAGTCCAGGTTACCTCTCCCGGTACTTACGGGCTTGCGGAAATGATGAAAAACGATTTTTCAAGAGTTGGTAACATGGACTCAAAATACGGATCTTTGTTAAACAACTACCTAACAACCTAACAAGAGTTTTACCTACTCGGTTAGGGGGATATACCTTTCTTGAACTCCTTCGTCTTCGACTCTTTCCGGTGTATGGATCGGCCTCACCTCGTCGTCTCCTTGCGCCGAAGATGGATCCACCTGAAAGCTTCTACCTTTGGCTTCTTCTTCGAACTTGAAGAAACTAGAATACTTGGTTTGCTAAACCTTGTAAACTAGGATGATTAGAGAAGTGATATGGGTTTTCTTTTATCTCTAAGGCAATGTTTCTCAACTCAGGAGAGGGTGTTTCCTTGAACTAGAGAGAGCAAGAGGAAGAGCAAGAGGGAGAGCTCTAGCAAGAGAGAGAAATGAAATGAGAGAATGAGAGAGTCTTTTGCCATCCAAGCTCTCATAATCCAAAACCATGATTACTCATAATAGTAATTGAGTATTATGTGTTGGTTCAAGTCAAAATGGCCATATCATTTCATGCACTCATTTTGCAAAAACAAACAAGAAAGCAAAAGTCTTTGCAATGAAATGATAGCCATTGTAATGATGATGGTGAACTAGTCCAACCTAGTCAACCGGTCAACAAAGTCAACCCCTCATCTCAACCATGACACAATAATACTTAATTAATATTATCATTACTCATATTTCTTATTCTCATTAGGGTTTAGCAAAAGTCAACAGTCAACAGTCAACAACCCCAATGAGAATCCTCTGCCTCTGTCTCTCTGTCAACTGTGCAAACACACCCGCATCCGCGTTCCGAGGAACACGAATACAAACGAGATAAAACCAATCCCAAAACGTACACTAGGATCTGGCTTAAACCAAAGCCTGCTAGTGTTAACTGTCCGGACACCAAACGTGCATAAGTGCACGGATGTGACCGAACCCTGTCGCAAAACCATGCGACCTCTACTCTTTTGCCTAAAGGAGAATAGCTTTCTGTGTGGAACTCTAAAGACTCGACACTACGCTGGCAGTGGGTTTAACCACAGACCGCAAGCGGCACTAGCTGTGCGTAACGGTCCCCAGGTAGATGCCGAAAAGAAGACTGATGAGGTGAAACCCATCTGAACTCCTACTGAGCCTGAATGTGACAATCTCTGTACAGTCCGGTCTGTTCGTCTGATACATCGCATGGCGGGCCTAGGGGCGGTAAACGTCAGTCCCCTAATAGCAGTACAAGTCGTGTCGGAGTGTAGCCCAGAACACCCTGAGATAGCACTGGAAACCTACCAGTATATCTCACTTGCCCTGGCCAGGGACTACTCATGTAATGGCTCTCCTAGACACAGCGCGATGTCAACCCCCAATACCGGGAGAGACGAATCCTGTCTAACCGTCACTGCCTCCAAGTGCTTCGGGACTGCACCCAACTACTACCTGTTTGCACGACTCCTTTGAGCCGTGGTAGGGTAGTAATCTAAGTACAGTGGGAACACACTCGAGGCGAGGTGACAGTGTCAAGTCAGCGGACTAAGCTGTACTCATGTCACCTGGGAACTGATAACTGATGATAGGTATAATACCAACCAACGGTTCCCGACGAGTCCTGTCCAGTGTACTCGTAACCTAACGAGCACCTGCATACTATCTCAAGTACGACGTACTGACGGCTGTGGGACAGACCGTCTCCCACACTGGGATGAGAAGCGCATACGTTAGTCTACTCCAGAGTATCGATGCCCTGTCTCGATAGTCCTGCGACCAGGGACCTGCATAAGGATGTGCTTGTAGATTACCCAGCCCCCACTAGTGTGACTGCCATCACAACGCTGGTAATCAAGAAAAGATCCTAAGGGCTCCACTAATGTGTATAGGTGATATACTAAAATAAACACATGTACACATTGAAGTAGAAACAAACCAAGTAGCATATTACTATATTGAGCAAGATTGTCTATACAAGGTGAATATCCCAAGCTTCCATTAAGTAATATACAAACTAGTATGATACAGTAATGGCCTCTAGGGCATATACACTAACAATAAGCTAAGTCAATCTTCTCGTGCTGCCTCTAGTTTACACCATCTACTGAGGCCAACACGAGGCACTTGGCATTCGCACTGTCCTTTTCCGATGTCTTACGGATATCAATATCCGCGACGGTGGAAACTAGACCTGAGACGGCGGGGGTTTGAGTAGTAAAGAGGTGTCCCAGCTTGTCATAGGCAATGGACATCTAGACAGACCTTTGCTAGTCATTTTAGTCAGATTCAGTCATTTTATTATCTAGATGTAACCTAGTGAAATTAGTGTTAATTTAGCATGATGCACTTGCAAGTTTAGATTAGTTTTTAATTTATTTAAATAGGATGGCTCGCACTGTCTCTCGAATCCTTCCTCAAAACCAAAAAAGAAGAATTAGTCAGGTGTAAAGTTTTGAAAATCGTTTCGGTGAAATTTCGGAAAAAATCGGTAAAATAAGGGGGTTTTCCGTAAAAAGTCAAAATATAAATATCTTTTAATATAAAATTAAATATACATATTCTAGCTATATAATTTCTAGTATTTGGTGTTTATCGAGCCACTGGTAAAATTTCTAATTTTCTGAAAAATTTTCCGAAATTAATTATTTTAATATTAATTTAAGCCGTCACTAACACATTTAATTAGGAAAAATTACAAATTGGAATGAGTTGAAACAAATTTTGTGCATTATAACACATTAAACAAAATTTTAACATGTTGTTTTTGAAATGAAATGAACCTCTCAAACGGTTTTAGAAAATATCGAAGAAAAATGCTTAAATAGTGAAATTAGTATAAATAGATATTGGGGTATAACATTTATCATTTTTCCCTCACTCACACTCATCCACACCCTCTCTCCTCTCCCCAAATCAGCAGCCCAAGCTGCCCCCACTCCCAATTTTCCCCACTTGAAAAAGGTTTTGAAAGAAAAGAAAAACAAATGAAAAGAAAAGAAAGAAAGTTAAATGAGAGTGGACTTTGATCTTGGGTTAACTTGATATCATTTTTTCCCACCTCACTCTCTCTTCCTCTCGTCCTCAAGCTGCACCCGAGCCCCCCTCTTGCTGTCCAGAAATTTCCCCCCAAAATCCCACTTCATTTTGGCTTCAAAAATGTCCAAAATTCCATCTAAAATCAAGCTAAAATCCAAATCCAACTCCTACCCATTTTTCCTTATCCCTTATAGCATGGATCTTGATGGAAAGTTTGCATTTTGGGGGCTATGTTTTGGCAAGTGTCGATCTCATTTCAAACTAGTTAGAGGTATAACACTTTTCCAATTGATACTTGTTCTAATCTATGATTGTAATCAAGTGTAAGTTAGGTTTTAAATGGGTTCAATTGCATGATTAAGAAATTCAAGTTAGGGTTTTGTTTTGGAATTGGGTTGTGATCAATTGTGCATGGTTGTATGATGTGGGCTAGCATCTTAAAACTTGTTAAAACTAATCTAGTTGCTAATTACAAGTTGTTACTTGAAAAATGTACAAATTTAAGCTTTTTAACAAACTAGGTTTTTGTAAACTATGAATATAATTGGGATTAAAATCTAATGAGGGTTTCATGACATTATTAACATTATAAATTATGGTTTAATACTTTAGTTTATACAAAACCAAGCTTAATTGTTAAATTATGAATTTTGCTTTAAAAAGTGTTAAAATCGGTAATTTTTGCAAACTAGAAATTTGGAATTAATACAAATTGATGAGAATAAATTATGGAAATGGTTTATATAACCTAATTATGATATTAAGTGAGCATTTTGGCCATTAGAATCGTTAAAATATTTAGATTGGGTAAAAACATCAAGTTTTGAACCGAAATGGGAATTTGTGCTAACTAGGTTTTGGAAAATAAAACGAATTGTTTAATTTTATGGTCTTGATGCATCAAACCCTAATCCTTATATAATTAGTGAGTTTTGAAATCACGATTGGTGTGTTTGGGTTTTTCTCGATGGTTTGACGTTTGTACATCGACATTGAGGGTTGGTTTGGCTATTCTTGCATGCGTAGGCGATAGGTTTTGACCTATGCATGATACGCGTGCCGATTTGGTTTTTGTATGCCGTTTCGATTTTGAGTTGGGTTTTTATGCGACACGATACGTTGTGACATGTAGGTACCCCCATGTAGACTTCGGCGCGACAAGCAACCGCGTGGCGACGTCGGCACCGGCGAGCGAAAACCAGGTGAGTAGATTTATATCTACGGGGAGAAGTCGGGTAGATGGCGTATAGCACCCCCGCAAAGTTGTGAGGAATGAGTTGATGTGGTAACGATATACTTTTATATGTTATTATGAGATATGAACACCTAGTAAGAGAAGCCTTAGGAGCTTATGGGTTTAGAGTTAGCAAGAATTGAAGGAAGGACTTTAGCGGATTTCTTAGTCACGAAACCCTAGAGTAAGGATTTGCATACACGCACACATATACACTTGCATATATCATTTTCTTGTGCGTATATGGGAATGTGTATATAAGTATATACGCATGGGTATGGGACTATGGATATATACATTCATATACACATGCATGAATGTTGAGGATATTTTATAATATTTGGAGATGAGTCGATGAGATTGGGCTTGAGGCCGTGAGATCGGTGATGTGATATGGTCCATATTTGTGATACGACATGATATTTTAGCGGGTTCTTTAGGCGTGGTATTTTCATACACACGCATGCATTTCATAGATGGTATCAGTATTTTACTAGACGTAGATCAGTACCCCGACCTTGATATTTGATAAAGTGGATACCAGATGATTAATGTGATCGACGTGATATTTGACCCGTACCCAGATTTGGGATGCCATACGGCGGATTTACCGTACGAGCTATATATTGATGATAGATCCGCACTCTTGACTCGAGAATGTCATATTATAGATATTGTATCGTATGGGATACTATTGAGGCGGGATCACCGACTATTATATGTTTATATATGTATCGACTCAGATGTAAGTGGTTTCCGTACCCCTTTCGATTGGTTGTTAGTTAGACCTGTAGTTTACCTAGTAGATGTCAGACTGCACCCGAGTCATACCTATTTCCAAAACTAACAAATCGTGAGGATTTTAAAGACATGTCAAGGGATACTACGGATATTTCAAAAGACGTACCTTTTCTTAAAAACACCGTGGCCCTTATTTTCAAAACACCACGATTCGTACTTTTTCAAACGGCAAAACATTATAATACATGTATAGTAAGGTAGATTCCTTGTTGTTACTTTATTATTCATGTTCCGCATATTATTGTTCTATTTACTATTCATTTTCCTTATTATGTTGTTATCGCCTTATTGCATGTTATTGTATACGTAGTAATTATGAAACCATGATGTTAGGACACCAGCACCATTACCGATGACGCGTATGCTCCACGTACACTCGCTTGCCAGCTCACACACATCTTCATCGGTAATTGCCATGTTACGTACACTTTAGAAAATACCTTTTTATTTCACAGCTTGATAACTAAAAGTCGCAATCTGTTATAGCTTCCATATGCTAGTTTAAATATTGCATTCGTTGCATGATATTAGGTTCATCCATATATTCATTGGTTATGCAGTATTATGGAGATTTATGCCGGTATTCACTATTTATTGGTATCATGATTTTGATGATTTCGGATTTACATGAGATTTCTGGATTTGGGGGAAAACCGCAAGAATTTAATAAAAGCTTAGTATCATCATTTTAAAATGCAAATTGTGGTCTTTTCGTGATGTATGAGTCGTCCACCATGAGTTTTCATGATTGCTGTTGCATTTGGAAACCCGATTCGAGAATTTGGAAAAACCGTCTCGGGTACATGGTGGGCCCGGTATGGTACCCCGGGGCAAGAAGCTCGAGTTGTATTCGATGAGCCTGGCAGGGGAGCACTACCTACCGGTGATTTATTTAGACTCGTCCGTTATCCGGAGGATATCGGCCGGAGTCATGAAATAGTTATAGGCTGATCCGTTCTTCCGGAGCCCGTGGGCCGATCCCGCCGATGATACGGACGCCTGAGATATTGATACTTGAGATTTGAGATTTGAGATATTGAGATTTGATATTGAGATACTGAGACTTATATTTTGTGTCGATGCTTGACACTGATTTCTCTGTTGCATTCATTGATGATACTTGATTGATATATATATAGAAATCCCATTGATTAAAGAAAATAGTTGTTTCATTCATGATATATTCTGTTTAAATTCATAATGCATTCATACATCATATATCTGATATGTTGCTATCTGAGGCACTAACACGAGCATGTAGTATTACACTATACATAGTTGGACAAAGATTTTATTGAGGATATTACCTGATATGAGCTAGGATAGCGTTATGCATGCGATTTCTACTCGTAGATGTTTTCTGCTCACGAGTTGGCAACTCATCTCCGTTGTGCCACAGTTCCTTGCAGGTTTTGCCGTACATGTTCTTTGCGTCTTTGCTGGCACATTGTTCCTTCCGGGTGATTGCTTTGGCAGGTGGGTTCTTTGCATCAGGACCACAATTATTTATTTATTATTTCAGTTGTATCTAGAAACTCCATCAATCAGATTGTATATTTGAGAGAGTTAGAAGACCATATTTGTTATTCTTTCGACCTTAGAGTCGCGCGTTGTATTATTCTTGGGTTTTCTTGATGTTTTAAGTTTCTTTTGAGTTTTGATCCTCACCCTTGGCGTTGTATATTATATTGCTTGCATGGTTGTGGCCGTCGATTGACGAAGAGCTAGCTCCCTCTTGGGGATGCCTTTTATTTCATTTCGTATACTATTCATGTTGTATCCCATTTGGGGCCAGTATTTACAAAGGAGACTCTGTCGAAATTTTCATAAAATACTTGAGATTTTTAAAACGCATACATCGGCCTATGTTGTTAAAACTACTTGCTTTAAAATGGGTTTTCATTCACTCTACTGCTTCTTTGGTTTTGATTTCTGGGTTTTTGTCTTACTTAGATTACGTATGTCTCGAGACGTTTTGTAATTTAAGTGACGGTCATGTTCCGTATTTTTCGGGTCGTGACAAAGTTGGTATCAGAGCGTTAGGTTTTACCTTCGGAGTGTAGGACGACCCTTGGTTGATGGAGTATGTAGCTTGAGTAGAGTGACATACCGTACGTATGTTCCGTGGCGTATTTACGATACGATACTCCACTTAAGAAGCCTTAGGATGTACATTTCGTTGCCCAGTATTATATTCATTCCTATGATTTAACCTCATCAGTACCAGTTATGGTTTTGTTATCACGGTTGTACGGGCGTGGAGAGCTACGGCTAGAGTTGCGGTCAGCATGAGCTCGTCATGGACGAGGACTGACCAGAGCGTGATTCCAGGGGCATATGATTGCATAGAGGCGTTGTTTTATTGTGTTTTCGCGCCACGAGCGTTTGATGGATCTCTTTTACGAGATTTCTCGGATGTGCAGATCAGCACCAGAGGATTGAGCCACTGATAGAGGCCAGCCAGACTGTGATGACCGTTAATGCACCGTATTTTGAGGATTTAGGCAATGTTCAGCATACGGAAGGAAGATTTAGTTGTTGCTGCGACTGACGAGATATCGCCCCAGATGTTTGAGGCCAATGCCGCACGAGTTATACTTCGAGATATGATAGAAGATTGCTAGTCACCAGAGATGAAAGACTACCCCGATGCGAGATCATCAGATTGATTGATTCCAGGTAGGGACGACTTCACGCGGATACGTTGAGAGTCGATAGAGACGATCGAATGTCAGGAACCCATTTTCCAATTTTAAAGTATTCAGAAAACAATGCAAGCAATTCTACGGACCCTCTAGAAGAATAAAACCCTAACTCGATTTAATGACCATGGAACGCCGGTGAACCTTAGGGTTTGCGGCAGTTTAGCAGTGCCATTAGTGAGGCTTGGGTCTGCCCTTCTACGGTTGGTCCATAGGTGATGTGGTATATATTCGATACTATTAAACTGTATCCAAGATGTTGAGCTCTCAGGGGATTATGAGGTTTTGACAATCGATCGGATGGTTCGACTTAATTCGGATATCATGTGATGAGATGCATTGCTTGGGAGACTCCAGATACGAGTATAGCCGTTGGAGCGCAGTCCATGCAGCCACGAAGAGACGAGTCCGAAGCAGTCGACATTAGAGAAAAGTGGAGTAAGAGGTTCGTACGAGATCTTGATGAGATGACGTTCCACTCCGCCAACATCAGAGATGTGATACGCTTGCAGAGGTGTTGTATATGGATATATCTTCCAGAAGGAGTCGTGATGAGTATGCAGCCGTTCCGGAACAAGATACAGATTTAGCAAGAGATGATAACTTCCGGGCAGTTCAGCGGAAACGAGACTTGGGAGAGACTTCGACATGACCTTTCTGGAAATACTGAACGAGAAGACCTGGACCCAGTAGCGGTCATATGACGCACACCCAGTAGGACAGAGTTCGGCATCGTCGACGAGACATGTTATGAGTAACCATGATAGTTGGCCAGAGATCTTTAGAGGATGTGTTAGAGCGGGCTGTTCCATTATCGTTTCTATATTGGACCGTTGAGCCGAGAATCTATGTACTTAGCAATCTGCAGTGAGAGACGAGAGCCTAAGGGCACTAGGGGACAGGCCATAATCAGGAGGCAAGTAGATACCTTACTCTGCTAGCATTGGGTGCACCGAAACCTTCTCGATCTTGAAGGAAGGACATCGACGACAGCATTTATGATTTGTGATTTTGTGATTGATTATCACGTATCCGTCACATTGGATTTCAGTATTTTTGGGTGATTTATTTCATGATTGAGTTTTGATGACCGAGTTTCATGATATTTGATTTCTTTCCTAGGGCATTCATAGGATTTGACTTATGCTTTCGGTATAGTTCTCATGCACTTTTGGTATTTTGATTTGCTTTTGTGCACGCCGATACACAGGATGGTGAGAGTTTATACCACGGTATACCTGATTGGGATTTTTGATTGAAATGTGTTGTATACCGTCGATTTCGATTTTGATATTCGATATTTGTTTTCGTGCACCTTGTGCACATGACTTGGATTTTGCGCATATTTAAGGCGCTTGATGCGATTTAGGTGCACACCAAACACACTAAATCGAGATTCTTCGTGCATATCAGATGCACCTGGTTTTACTGTCAGGCACACACGTTGCCTTTGACAGGTGTTTTCCTGCACACCCATTGCACTCAGATATTGTTTCTGTGCACATGTATGGCACATTCATGGATTTCGATTTCCGTACGCACCAGACGCACGTGGCATTCATATATATTTGGGATTGATTTCTTTTGGAGCAGTATATTTTATGATACTTGCTATTTGGTTTAGTACCGAGAAGGACTAGTCAGAGGACAGTACCTGAGTATATTTTGCATGCATTGGTAGTTATCGAAGGGATTTCCAAGGAGGAGCTATAGTCTCAGTATTTACCTACGTGTCAATGATGACACGAAACTGTTTAAAAGGGAAACCCTTCTAAATTATTTTCAAAACGGCGAGACGTGTATGTTAAACAAAGGATATATATATATATATATAGTTATTTTCTCACAATGTACGTCAGCCACTGTGCAGTGATACACACATCGCACAGCGATTTGAAAAAGGTTTGGCATGCATTGCTTCAAGATGTTTTAATGATGTTTACCTTATAGTTCTGACATTTACAGGTATAGTTTTGATGTATATCATATTGATTTTCGTTTTGGATCTTGACATTGGTGTCTTCATCATAACTCCGATGATTGCGGGATGCTTGACGAAGTTTTGATTTTTGGTTTATATATCTGTTTTTCATGCGCATGCATTGCGCTACGATGTGTTTTATGTATTTATGATTTCGGAGCCCCGACGACTTGGTGGTTTTGCTTAGATGTTTTAGTATTTGTGGGGAGTTTTAATTTAAATTCGGGGACCGAATTTCTTTAAGGGGTGAAGATTGTAACGTTTTGAAAATCATTTCAGTGAAATTTCGGAAAAATCGGTAATATAAGGGGGTTTTCCGTAAATATATTTTAATATAAAATTAAATATATATATTCTAGCTATATAATTGCTAGTATTTGGTGTTTATTGAGCCACTGGTAAAATTTCTAATTTTCTGAAAAATTTTCCGAAATTAATTATTTTAATATTATTTTAAGCCGTCACTAATACATTTAATTAGGGAAAATTATAAATTGGAATGAGTTGAAACAAATTTTGTGCATCATAACACATTAAACAAAATTTTAACATGTTGTTTTTGAAATGAAATGAACCTGTCAAACGGTTTTAGAAAATATCGAAAAAATGCTTAAATAGTGAAATTAGTGTAAATAAATATTGGGGTATAACATTTATCATTTTTCCCTCACCCACACCCTCTCTCCTCTCCCCAAACCAGCAGCCCAACCTGCCCCCACTCCCAATATTCCCCACTTGAAAAAGGTTTTGAAAGAAAAGAAAAACAAATGAAAAGAAAAGAAAGAAAGTTAAATGAGAGTGGACTTTGACCTTGGGTTGACTTGATATCATTTTTTTCCACCTCACATTCTCTCCTCTCTTCCTCCACCTGCAGCCGAGCCCTCCTCTTGCTGTCCAGAAATTTCCCCCCAAAATCCCACTTCATTTTGGCTTCAAAAATGTCCAAAATTCCATCTAAAATCAAGCTAAAATCCAAATCCAACTCCTACCCATTTTTCCTTAGCCCTTATAGCATGGATCTTGGTGGAAAGTTTGCATTTTAGGGGCTATGTTTTGGCAAGTGTGGATCTCATTTCAAACTAGTTAGAGGTATAACCTTTTTCCAATTGATACTTGTTCTAATCTATGATTGTAATCAAGTGTTAGTTAGGTTTTAAATGGGTTCAATTGCATGATGAAGAAATTCAAGTTATGGTTTTGTTTTGGAGTTGGGTTGTGATCAATTGTCCATGGTTGTATGATGTGGGCTAGCATCTTAAAACTCAGTAAAACTAATCTAGTTGCTAATTGCAAGTTGTTACTTGAAAAATGTCCAAATTTAAGTTTTTTTAACAAACTAGGTTTTTGTAAACTATGAATATAATTTGGATTAAAATCTAATGAGGGTTTCATGACATTATTAAAATTATAAATTATGGTTTAATACTTTAGATTATGCAAAACCAAGATTAATTGTTAAATTGTGAATTTTGCTTTAAAAAGTGTTAAAATCTGTTATTTTTGCAAACTAGGAATTTGGAATTAATACAAATTGATGAGAATAAATTGTGGAAATGGTTTATATAACCTAATTATGATATTAAGTGAGCATTTTGGCCATTAAAATCGTTAAAATATTTAGATTGGGTAAAAACATCAAGTTTTGAACCGAAATGGGAATTTGTGCTAAATAGGTTTTGGAAAATAAAACGAATTGTTTAATTTTATGGTCTTGATGCATCAAACCCTAATTCTTATATAATTAGTGGGTTTTGAAATCACGATTGGTGTGTTTGGGTTTTTCTCGATGGTTTGACGTTTGTACATCGACATCGAGGGTTGGTTTGGCTATTCTTGCATGCGTAGGCGATAGGTTTTGACATATGCATGATATGCGTGCCGATTTGGTTTTTGTATGCCGTTTTGATTTCGAGTTGGGTTTTTATGCGACATGATATGTTGTGACATGTAGGTACCCCCATGTGGACTTCGGGATGACAAGCAAGCGTGTGGCGACGTCGGCACCGGCGAGCGAAGACCAGGTGAGTAGATTTATATCTGCTGGGAGAAGTCGGGTGGACGGCGTATAGCACCCGCGCAAAGTTGTAAGGAATGAGGTGATGTAGTAACGATATACTTTTATATGTTATTATGAGATATGAACACCTAGTAAGAGAAGCCTTAGGAGCTTATGGGTTTTGAGTTAGCGAGAATTGAAGGAAGGACTTTAGCGGATTTCTTAGTCACGAAACCCTAGAGTAAGTATTTGCATACACGCACACATATACACTTGCATATATCATTTTCTTGTGCGTTTATGGGAATGTGTATATATGTATATACGCATGGGTATGGGACTATGCATATATACATTCATATACACATGCATGAATGTTGAGGATATTGTATGATATTTGGAGATGAGTCGATGAGATTGGGCTTGAGGCCGTGAGATCGGTGATGTGATATGATCCGTATTTGTGATACGACATGATATTTTAGCGGTTTCTTTAGGCATGGTGTTTTCATACACACGCATGCATTTCATAGATGGTTTGAGTATTGTACTAGACGTAGATCAGTACCCCGATCTTGATATTTGATAAAGAGGATACCGGATGATTAATGTGATCGACGTGATATTTGACCCGTACCCAGATTTGGGTGCCGTACGACGGATTTATCGTACGAGCTATATATTGATGATAGATCCGCACTCTTGACTCGAGAATGTCATATTACAGATATTGTATCGTATGAGATACTATTGAGGCGGGATCACTGACTATTATATGTTTATATATGTATCGGCTCAGATGTAGGTGGTTTCCGTACCCCTTTCGATTGGTTGTTAGTTTGACCTGTAGTTTACCTAGTAGATGTCAGACTGGACCTGAGTCATACCTATTTCCATAACTAACGAATCGTGAGGATTTTAAAGACATGTCAAGGGATACTACGGATATTTCAAAGGACGTTCCTTTTCGTAAAAACACCGTAGCCCTTATTTTCAAAACACCACGATTCGTACTTTTTCAAACGGCAAAACAATATAATACATGTAAAGTAAGATAGATTCCTTGTTGTTACGTTATTATTCATGTTCCGCATATTATTGTTGTATTTACTATTCATTTTCCTTATTATGTTGTTATCGCCTCTTTGCATGTTATTGTGTACGTAGTAATTATGAAACCATGTTGTTAGGACACCAGCACCATTACCGATGACGCGTATGCTCCACGTACACTCGCTTGTCGGCTCACACACATCTTCATCGGTAATTTCCATATCACGTACACTTTAGAAAATACCTTTTTATTACATTTCTTGATAACTGATAGTCGCAATATGTTATAATTTCCATATGCTAGTTTAAATATTGCATTCGTTGCATGATATTAGGTGCATCATATATTCATTGGTTATGCAGTATTATGGAGATTTATGCCGGTATTCACTGTTTATTGGTATCATGATTTTGATGATTTCGGATTTACATGAGATTTCTGGATTTGGGGGAAAACCGCAAGAATTTAATAAAAGCTTAGTATCATTATTTTAAAATGCAAATTGCGGTTTTCTCGTGATGTATGAGTCATCCACCATGAGTTTTCATGATTTTTGTTGGATTTGGAAACCCGATTCGAGGAGTTGGATGAACCGTCTCGGGTACATGGTGGGCCCGGTATGGTACCCCGGGGCAAGAAGCTCGAGTTGTATTCGATGAGCCTGGCAGGGGAGCACTACCTACCGGTGATATTATTTGGACTCTTCGGTTATCCGGAGGATACCAGCCGGAGTCATGAGATGGTTATAGGCTGATCCGTTCTGCCGAAGCCCGCAGGCCGATCCCGCAGATGATACGGACGCCTGAGATATTGATACTTGAGATTTGAGATTTGAGATATTGAGATTTGATATTGAGATACCGAGACTTATGTTTTGTGTCGATGCTTGACACTGATTTCTCTGTTGCATTCATTGATGATACTTGATTGATATATATATAGAAATCTCATTGATTAAAGAAAACAGTTGTTTCATTCATGACATATTCTGTTTAAATTCGTAATGCATTCATAAATCATATATCTGATATGTTGCTATCTGAGGCACTGACACGAGCAGGTAGTATTACACTATACATAGCTAGACCAGGATTTTATTGAGGATATTACCTGATATGACCTAGGATAGCGTTATGCATGCGATTTCTACTCGTAGATGTTTTCTGCTCACGAGTTGGCAACTCATCCCTGTTGTGCCACAGTTCCTTGCAGGTTTTGCCGTACACGTTCTTTGCGGCTTTGCTGGCACATTGTTCCTTTCGGTTGATTGCTTTGGCAGGTGGGTTCTTTGCATCAGGACCACCATTATTTATTTATTATTTCAGTTGTATTTAGAAACTCCATCAACCAGATTGTATATTTGAGAGAGTTAGTAGACCATATTTGTTATTCTTTCGACCTTAGAGTCGCGCGTTGTATTATTCTTGGGTTTTCTTGATGTTTTAAGTTTCTTTTGAGTTTTGATCCTCGCCCTTGGCGTTGTATATTATATTGCTTGCGTGGTTGTGGTCGTCGATTGACGAAGAGCTAGCTCCCTCTTGGGGATGCCTTTTATTTAATTTCGTTTACTATTCATGTTGTATCCCGTTTGGGGCCAGTATTTACAAAGGAGACTCTGCCGAAATTTTCATAAAATACTTGAGATTTTTAAAATGCATACATCGGCCTATGTTGTTAAAACTACTTGCTTTAAAATGGGTTTTCCTTCACTCTACTGCTTCTTTGGTTTTGATTTCTGGGTTTTTGGCTTACTTAGATTACGTACGCCTCGAGGCGTTTCGTAATTTAAGTGCTGGTCATGTTCCGTACTTTTCGAGTCGTGACATCAGGATTGATCTCGCCGTACAATTCTTGCTTAACCGTTCGGCCAGGCCAGTGTCGGTACTTCGAGAGAGGTTTTACGACGCTTTCACGAAGTTCCTTAATTAAATAACCTCTTTTCCGTGGAGGCGTAGCCCTTCTAACACTGTTGTAGACACCTACTTGGTTTATACCATTGATCGTTAAGTGAAAATTCTCCTGAGGAGTAGCGGATACTCACAGTAGGACCGGGACCCAAAGCATCATTGTGTGATAATGCTGAAGAAATCCTACCAACATTATCAAACTCCAAATGGTATGCAGCACTAGCAAGTTTCGGTTTCTTTAGAAACTCCCGATGTGGATTTTTTCCCCATGCTCTTATGACCTTGACAAAGGTCAACAAATCATAAGTCACATGTCAAAATCTACCCATCGTTGTCCAGGTTTATTTGAACCCACCCGTACATACCCTTGACGAAGGTCAACAAGGTAATACGACTGTCCCAAACCAACGCATCTATCTATGCTACATATGAACACCCAGCAGCTACCAATCACTATGCCTTGACGAAGGTCAACAAACATAGCTTGAATACTATTGAATATTCATATGATATGACGGAGGGCTACGGCTGGTTTTGGCGAAACCGTGAATGTAGTAAACTTGATATAATCGAAGTAACCTGATATCTTTTAAAAGAAGTGGTTTAAGCTCCGCATTTAAAAGTCTGCTGTTTTGAAAAAACCGAGTGGTTTTAAAATTTGTTCCAACGATTCAACCTTGGTTTGTTTGCTTTGCATTAATTTAATGTAGTCCCATCAATTAACCTACCATTGCAGAAAACAACGAAAATACAACGTACGTTTATGCCATCAGCATTCGCCACGGGGCCCCGTCATCACCCGTTAGATTACTTAACTAACGACAGAGCGGGGGCTGGACTAGCGTGGATGAAAAACATAAGAAACGTCTATTATATAATATATATATATATATATATATATATATATATAATATCCATTCGTCAGACGCAATGATAGGTATTCCAGACACAGATGAACACATTGGATATACTAGGAATTCCGCATTTCATTTGAGTCTATAATGAAAGATGGATTCCACGGTCGTGATGAATAGCCAAACCCCACCCAAGACCTCTACGAGTGCGGAAAATTACCCGCCAAATTCCCGAAGTGACGCATCCTCCCTAAACAAAGTGAGTAGGTTACTCGCACTTCAAGAATCCGGTAGTTTGTGCACCCATCTTGGGTCTATCCTAGGAGCAGAAAATAGTAAAATAAATAATACAATGATGGCTACAACCTCAACCCGTATGTGCCCCGCAAAATAATATTACATCACTTTACTATTTTTACATCTAATGAAAGAATGAAAACCCTCATCTCACATCCCCGGCTATTCATCCACGACGATCCAACAAGTTCATATACGCAAACCATCATAACAACATCACAGATATGTGCAACCCCGACTAATCGACGTATAGCAATTAGTCGACGTTTCTAAACACATATACACATAACAAAGCTTGTAAAGTAACTACGATATTAGAATTCCGCACGCAATTAGCAAACTTAACCAATTTTCCAAGACATGAAAATCCAATGAGCTAAAGTACCAAAACCGATCGTTTTAAGCCAATCGGGGAGTCGAAACGAACACGAAACCCACCCGAATCTTCACGGAGGAGAAGACACAAGAATAACTGTCGAATGGGGGGCTTCGGGGGGTACCTACCCCCAGGGGTCACCACGAGGTGGCCCCCAAGGGGAGGCAGACCCGAGAGCACCAAACTGTGGTGCTCTCGGGTCACCAGCCCCCAAGAACACCTTATGGTGGTGTTGGGGGGTGGTACCGGCCGTTGGTCCCCCCCGGGTGTCCCCGGGGTACGCACGCTTCACCCCGCGGCTTCTCGGTTCAAACCGTGAGCCCGCAGGGTGTGCAAAGAACTCAAAATATCATTTTTGAAAACTGTTTTTGTCGGCAGTTTTTGCGCGAAAAAAACGGGAGATTTCTAACGTCGCTGCAAGCTATCTAAGGTTTATGAGAAGCTCTAGTACTACTGTAAGTCGATGTCGTGCACCCCACGTGTTCGCGGGGAGGCGGAATTTGCAAAAAATGATTTTTACGGGCTTAGCAACACCGACCAGAACCAAGGATCAACCATAAACCCTAGCTAGCAAACTATATGAGATTTAACTACTCAGAAAGAATGTTATAACTCATGATACAAGTCCTTCGGGTCTTCTCTACTGTCCTCCTCGTCATCGTAGGCTCCGAGGATCAATCCGGATTGTAGCTTCCTCGTCGGCTTCCTCGAGTCAAAGACGATCTACCCGTGAGTCTATAGTCCGAGCTCCAACCTCAAATCCGAGGTAACTAGGGCAACAAGCTTGCAAAACTTGATGGCCTAGGTAATGTAGAGAATGAAGATGGATTTATTTATCTCTTGGAACCCTAGTTTACTCAACTCATGAGACCTTAAGGGTTGAAAGTTGAGAGGAAGAAGAAGAGAGCTAACTTAAGGAAAGAGAAATGGTTTTTGATAATGATAAAAAATGAGATGGCTCACTTGATTTGACTACAAGCATGGAAAGAAAATATCTCACCCAAAAATATCTAGTGCCACAAAAATATCTCACAAGAAATATCTAAGTCAAAGAGTCAAACCAAGTCAAGTGGTCAAACCAAGTCAAGTGGTCAAAACAAGTAGCCATGCCACAATTATCATTTACAAAAATAAAAATACTTTCCTCCACCTCATAATTGTTTTAATCAAGTCAATGGTCAAAACCCTAATGAGGTGTCTCCTTCTATGCCCCTCTAATCCGTATATACATACCCGCATCCGTGTTCCGAGAAATACGAATACAAAGAGATGAAACTGATCCATCAATATAATACTAGGATCCGGCTTAAACCAAAGCCCACTAATATTATCCGCCCGAACATAATACGCGCATAAGTGCACGTACGTGATCGAAGCCCTGCCGTAAAACCATACGGCCTCTACATCTTTTGCCAAATGCAGGGAAACTCTCTGTGTGGGACTCTAAAGACTCGACAGTACGCTGGCAGTGGGTTTAACCACAAGCCGCAAGCGGTACTAGCTGCACGTAACGGCTATCCAGGTATATGTCGATAAGAAGGCCGATGAGGAAACCCATCCGAACTCCTACTGAGCCTGAATGTGACAATCTCTGTACAGTCCGGTCTGTTCGTCTAAGAGTATCGCATATCGGGCCTAGGGGGCGGTAATCGTCAGACCCCTAATAGCGCAACAAGTCATGCCAGAGTGTAGCCCAAAACACCATGAGAAACTACTGAAAAACCTACCAGTAAATCTCGCTTGCCCTAGCCAGAGACTTTGTGTAATGGCTTGTAAGTCCACGTTGCGACCCCCGGTTCTTACGGGGAGGCGGAAACGGTATAAAAATCAAATTTTTAGCGCAAGGGGCAACATGGACTAAGCAAAGTCGGGATCTTTAACTAAACTAAAACTAGCATACTTTGCTAAAGAGAGTTAGCAACTCGGATGGAGATGGTTATACCTAAACTTGAACTCCTTCTTCTTCAAACTTTGTAGAGGTTGATGGTTCTCTTTCTTGTCGCCTTCTTCCGTCGAAGATGGATCCACCTCGAGAGTTCAACCTTTGGGCTCTTCCTCGTGCTTAGAGTGAACTAGGGTTTCCGGCTTGCTAAACCTTGAACCTAGAATGAGTAGAGAGTGTCTAAGGGGTGCTTTTCTTTTTAAAGAGAAGGATTCTCAACACATGAGAAGGGTTCTCTTTAGCTAGAGGAAGAAGAAGATGAAGTGAGGAGAGAGAATGGATATGAAAGAATGAGCTCTTTTCTTTTGCAACCATGACTAAAAGAAAAGGAATTATCTAATTAATAATAATAATTCAAAAATGAAATAGTTGATGGTTGTATTTGGAATGACCACTATCATACTTTCAATAAATGAGTGTAAGCATGAATCAAGGAGAATCCTTTCAAAGCATGATGGTGGTCAACATTCAACCATGGTCAACAAGTCAACAAAATCAACCATAACAATATTTCATCTAATTACTATTATTAATTGATATTTCATAAATCTATTAGGGTTTGGAAAAAGACGACTGTCAACTGTGCATACGCACCCGTTCCGAAACCCTAATGAAAATCATCTTCCTCCTCCTCAAATAACTGTGCATACACACCTGCATTCTTGTTCCGAGGAACATGAATACTGAGAGATAAAAGCAACCCCAAAAAATATACCGGTATCTGACTCAAACCAGAGCCAGCCAGTAATATCCGTCCGGACTCCAAACGTGCACAAGTGCGCGGATGAGAACGAACCCTGTCGCAAAACCATGCGACCTCTACTCTGTTTTGCCCAGAGGCGAATACCCTCTGTGTGGGACTCTAAAGACTCGACACTATGCTGGCAGTGGGTTTAACCACAGACCGCAAGCGGCACTAGCTGTGCGTAACGGTCCCCAGGTAGATGCCGACAAGAAGGCTGACGAGGTGAAACCCCATCTGAACTCCTACTGAGTCTGAATGTGACAGTCTCCGTACAGTCCGGTCTGTTCGTCTGATACATCTCATGTCGGGCCTAGGGGGCGGTAAAACGTCAGTCCCCCAATAGCGGTACAAGTCGTGTCGGAGTGAAGCCCAAAACACCTTGAGATAACACTGGAAACCTACCAGTATATCTCGCTTGCCCTGGCCAGGGACTACTCGTGTAATGGCTCTCCTAGACACAGCGCGATGTCAACCCCCAATACCGGGAGAGACGAATCCTGTCTAACCGGCACTGCCTCCAAGTGCTTCGGGACTGCACCCAACCACCACCTGTTTGCACGACTCCTTTGAGCCGTGGTAGGGCAGTGATCAAAGTGCAGTGGGAACACACTCGAGGCGAAGTGCCAGTGTCAAGTCAGCGGACTAAGCTGTACTCATGTCACCTGGGAACTGATGACTGACGATAGGTATAATACCAACCTGTCAGTTCCCGACGAGTCCTGTCCAGTGTACTCGTAACCTAACGAGCACCCGTATACTATCTCCAGTACGACGTACTGATGGCTGTGGGACAGACCATCTCCCACACTAGGATGAGAAGCGCATACGCTAGTCTACTCCGGAGTATCGATGCCCTGTCTCGATAGTCCTGCGACTAGGGACCTGTATAAGGACGTGCTTATAGATTACCCAGCCCCCACTAGTGTGACTACCATCACAACGCTGGTAATCAAGCAAAGATCCTAAGGGCTCCACTAATGCG
The DNA here is from genome assembly GCA_030015575.1 of Agapanthus africanus. NCBI lineage: Eukaryota > Viridiplantae > Streptophyta > Magnoliopsida > Asparagales > Amaryllidaceae > Agapanthus > Agapanthus africanus. Next base: position 209,492,180 of record JASDDO010000022.1, read on the forward strand.
TATAGGTGATATAGTAAAATAAACACAAGTACACATTGAAGTAGAAACAAACCAAGTAGCATACTACTATATTGAGCAAGATTGTTTATACAAGGTGAATATCCCAAGCTTCCATTAAGTAATATACAAACTAGTATGATACAGTAATGGGCTCTAGGGCATATACACTAACAATCTCCCACTTGCACTAAGGCCATGTACTGGCGTATCGAAGACCTATCATCTCGATCAGCCGCTCGAACTGAGTCTGGGGTAGGGCCTTGGTGAATGGATCTGCAGTGTTCTCTTCTGAAGCAACCCTCCGAACCTCGATCTCCTTGCGATCCACGATCTCCCTGATCAGGTGATACCGCCTCAAGATGTGCCTGGATCTCTGATGGGACCTGGGTTCCTTCGCTAAAGCTATAACACCGTTGTTGTCGCAATACAGAGGTATTGGGTCAACAATGGATGGAACCACCTGAAGTTCTTTCAAGAACTTCCTCATCCAGACAGCTTCTTTTGCGGCATCAGATGCAGCAATTTATTCCGCTTCCATAGTCGAGTCTGCAACGGTTTCCTGTTTGGAGCTCTTCCAACACACCGCTCCTCCATTGAGGGTAAAGACAAAACCCGACATGGACTTGGAATCATCCTTGTCACTCTGGAAGCTGGAGTCAGCAAAGGCCTCGATCTGGAGGTCTTTTCCGCCATACACCAAGAACATCTCCTTAGTCCTTCTCAGGTACTTGAGAATGTTCTTTACCGCTATCCAGTGTTTCTCCCCAGGGTTTGACTGATACCGGCTTACCACACTCAGTGCATAAGCTACATCCGGTCTGGTACACAACATCGCATACATTATAGAGCCTACCGTAGAAGCGTAGGGTATAATAGACTTGCGATCCCTCTCCAAATCAGTCTTGGGAGACATCTCTTTAGAGAGGGTGATCCCGTGACAAGCCGGTAGGTTACCGCGCTTGGAATCTTCCATACTGAATCTTTTCACTATGGTGTCGATGTACCTGGACTGAGAAAGTCCTAATATCCTCTTGGATCTATCACGATGGATCCGGATCCCCAGGATGTATGAGGCATCACCCAGGTCTTTCATGGAGAACCTGTGTGACAAGAACCCCTTGACAGATTGTAGCATAGGAATGTCATTTCCTATTAAGAGAATGTCATCCACGTATAAAACGAGGAATACTACAGTTCTCGCTACAAATCTACTATAGATGCATGGTTCATCTGGATTTTTGATAAAGCCAAATTCCTTGACCGTCTCATCAAAACAGATGTTCCAACTCCGCGATGCCTGCTTTAGTCCATAGATGGACTTAAGCAACTTGCACACCTTTCCGCTGCTCCCACTCTGAATGAAACCCTCTGGCTGATCCATATAGACACACTCCTCTAAATTTCCATTCAGAAAAGCGGTCTTTACGTCCATCTGCCAAATCTCATAATCGTGGAAGGCAGCAATGGCAAGAAGGATCCGAATGGATTTCAGCATAGCCACTGGAGAAAAGGTTTCGTCATAGTCCAAGCCAGGTCTTTGACGGAAACCCTTTGCTACAAGTCTAGCTTTATAGGTCTCAACCTGTCCATCTACACCAATCTTCCTTTTGAAGATCCACTTGCATCCTACGGGTTTTACCCCGTCTGGAGCAATGTCCAACGTCCATACTTTGTTTTTGTACATGGACTCCATTTCGGTCCGCATTGCATCCAGCCATTTTACCGAGTCAACGCTCTGAACGGCCTGCTGGAAGCTAGTAGGCTCATCATAATCTATGATGCAATCCTCTCGATCCCCGTCTATGAGAAAACTGTAGTATCTCTCGGGCGGATGAGACTGCCTACTACTCCTGCGGAGCGGCGTAGGAATGTCCTGTTCTTTCGAACCCTCTGGTTCCTCTAAGCTTTCAGTAATAGCTCGTGGTTCTGGAATTTCTTCCAGTTCTACTGTGCTCCCACTTATCTGGTTTTCCAAAAACTCAGTTTCCAAGAAGTAGGCATGACGAGAAACAAGAACTTTTTGTTCCTCTTCACAGTAGAAGAAATATCCCTTGGAGTTCTTTGGATATCCCACGAACTTACACTGTACTGAGCGTGCCTCGAGCTTGTCCGCATGCTGCTTTTTAACAAAAGCTGGACATCCCCATGTCTTAATGTGCTTAAGATAGGGTCTCTTCCCACTCCACATCTCATATGGTGTGGTAGGCACAGTCATAGTAGGAACTCGGTTCAAAAGGTACGCAGCTGATTCTAGCGCATACCCCCAGAATGATCGCGGTAACTCAGCGTTGCTCATCATGGACCGTACCATATCCAATAGGGTTCGGTTCCGTCTCTCCGATACACCGTTGTATTGCGGAGTGTATGGAGGAGTAAGCTGAGAGAGAATTCCGTTCTCTTTTAAATAATTCAGGAACTCGGCACTTAAGTATTCTCCACCTCGATCCGATCTTAGAATCTTGATACTTTTGCCGGTCTGTTTCTCTACTTCATTCTTATATTCCTGGAACTTTTCAAAGGCTTCGGACTTATGTTTCATTAAGAAGACATAACCGTACCTTGAAAAGTCATCCGTAAAAGTAATGAAGTAAGAGTAACCGCTTCGCGCATGTGTAGACATTGGACCGCACACGTCGCTGTGTACGAGTCCCAAGAGCTCGCTCGCTCTTTCCCCGTGTCCAGTGAACGGAGTCTTTGTCATCTTTCCCATGAGACAAGATTCACAAGTGGCATAAGACTGATACTCGAACGGATCCAAGTATCCTTCTTTATGTAACTTAGTCAACCGTGTCTCATTGATGTGACCCAGTCTACAATGCCATAAGAAAGCCTGATTGATATCTGGAGACTTTCTTTTGTGTGTATTCTGGACATTGAAAATCTGTGGTTGGTTTAACACGTATATACCATTGCTCAGTGTACCTGACCTAATCAGAACTTGATTAAGGTGAATGTTTACAACATTACTTACAAACGCAAATTCATAACCTTCTTTAGAAACCAAAGATACAGAAATGATATTACAAGTTGCGTTGGGTACAAAAAAGCAATTACGCAAAACCAAAACATGCCCATCTGTCATTCCCAGGTGATAGTCCCCCACGACTTTAGCATCCATGCTAGCTCCGTTCGCAACTCTGAGGGTCATGTCACCTGCCTTCAAAAACTTACGGTTTCTCAACGCCTGCAAAGAATTACAGATATGAGATCCTGATCCGGTATCCAATACCCAGGAAGTAGAGTTTATAGAAAGACAGTTTTCAATAACATACACACCTGAAGCTGAAGCCGCAACCTGCTTCAGTTCCTGTGTCCTGGCCATCCAAGCCCTGCAATCTTTCTTCCAGTGTCCACTCTTATGACAATAGAAGCATTCCTCTTTACCCACAAGCTTCCCCGCAATCTTTGTTGCCTTTTCCTTTCCCTTCGTACCCACTTTACTAACACCGCCTCTTGGTTTGGCGGGGGCTTTCTTCCTCTTTCCCTTGGCTTTCGCCTTGGACCTAGAGGAAGAAGATCCTCCTACAAACAAAGCGGGTGTTTCCCTACCCTTCTGTAGGGTGCCCTCTGCGCTCCTCAGTATGTTGAGGAGTTCTGAAAGTTCAACTTCCTTTTCTTGCAAGTTGAAATTCAGTATGAACTGGGCGTAAGTGGATGGAAGGGACTGGAGAATTATATCCGTATAGAGTTCACTGTCCAACGTGGTCCCAAGTTCCGCGAGCTCCTCAGTGTAGCCAGTCATCTTAAGCACGTGGTCCGCTACCGATGATCCGACGGCCAACTTTGTCGAAAATAACTTCTTCGACACTTCGTATCTTGCGATACGAGACTGCTCTCCATACAGTTCTTTTGTATGGAGAAATATGGATTCCAAATCCATATTCTCGTGCCTCCTCTGATGATCGTTGTCCATCGAGGCAAGTACGAGGCACCTGGCCTTCGCGCTGTCAATCTCCCAAGTCTTATGGATTTCCTTATCCGCGACGCTGGAGGTGGGACCTGGGACGGGGGGAGCTTTGGTGGTAAGAAGATACCCCAGCTTGTCGTAAGTGATTGCCAACTTGACATTCCTGAGCCAATCTTTGTAGTTTGGCCCTGTCAATATGTTTTTATCTAGAAGTAACTTAAGTCCAGTCATTTCGATTTGGTCGCTGCAGGGGGGAGAGAAGAAACACTTTAGCACGATGCTCTTGCAAGTTTAGAATGGTTTTTAATTTGTCTAAACAGGATGGCTCCCACTGTCTCTCGAATCCCTCCTCAAACCATAAAGGAAGAATTAGTCAGGATCAATCCCACCGCACAATACTTGCTTAACCGTTCAGCCAGGCCAGTGTCGGTACTTCGAGGGAGGTTTTCCAACGCTTTCGCGAAGTTCCTTAATTAAATAACCTCTTTTCCCTGGGGGCGTAGCCCCGCTAACACCTTTCTAGACACCTACTAGGTTTATAGCATTGATCGTTTAGTGAAAAATTTCCCGAGGAGTAGCATATACTCACAGTAGGATCGGGATCCAAATATCATCGCGTGACGAAACTGAAGGAATCCTACCAGAATCACCACACTCCAAATGGTATGCAAATCTAGCAAGTTTCAGTACTTATGAAACTCCCGATGTGGATTTTTGCCCCATGCTCTTATGACCTTGACTTTGGCCAACAAATCATAAGTCACATGTCAAGTTCTACCCGTCGTTCTCCAGGTTAATTTGAATCCACCCGTACCTACCCTTGACTTTGGCCAACAAGGCAGTACGACTGTTCCAAACCAACGCATCTATCTATGCTGCACATGAATACCCAATAGCTACCAATCACTATGCCTTGACTTTGGCCAACAAACACAGCTTGAATACTATTGACTATTCATGTGAAACGACGGAGAGCTACGAATGGTTTTGGTAAAACCGTGAACGTAGTGAACTTGATATAATCGATGGAACGAGATAGCTTTTAGAAGGAGTGGCTCAATCTCCGCATTTAAAAGTTAGTTTTGAAAAGAACCGAGTGGTTTTTCTAAAGTGTTCCAACGATTTTAACTTGGTTTATTATCTTGCATTAGTTCTTTTAATGCGTGATATTCTTGCATTAGTACTTTTAATGCGTCCCATCATTTAAATCCTACCATTGCAGAAAACAACCAAAATATGACGTACGCTTATGCCATTCGCATTCGCCACGGGGTCCCGTCATCACTCGTTAGGTTACTTAACTAACGACAGAGCGGGGGCTGGGCTAGCGCGGCTGTAAAACATAAGCAACGCCTAAATAGAAAGCAATGATAGACATTACAGATCACAGATGAATACATTGGATATACTAGCAATCCACAATCCTTTCGAGCCTGGAACGAAAAGCGGATAACACGGTCGCGGTGAATAGCCAAATACCCCACCCAAGACCCCTACGGGTGCGGCAAACTACCCGCCAAGTACTCGGTAGTTTGTGCACCCCCTCCATGGGTCTATCCTAGGAGCAAAAACAGTAAAAAGAATTATACAATGACGGCTACAACCCCGACCCGGTTGTGCGGCCAAACAAATAATAATTATTACATCAATTTACATTTACAATGAATGAAAGAAAAACAAAAGCTCATCTCACATCCACCCCGGCTATTCACCCGCGACAGTCCAACACATTCATATACACATTCCAATATCAAACACAGATCATGTATAACCCCGACTAATCGTCTTATAGCGATTAGCCGACGTTCAATACATGCAAGCATCACAGATATAACCATCATAGTCAAAGTGCAGTGAAGTTCGGAAAAAATACGGAATTATAGGACCCCAAAAGTAAATTTATTTTCTGGAAAATCTGGGCACATATAATATATTTTAAAAATCCCAAAACCAACACAGACACACACTGCACGAAAAACGATGCAGAGAAGACGACAAACGGCGGCGCTTCCGCGGCACATGCCTACCTCGTGCGGCGGAAGCGCGGCGGTTTGAATGAATTAGGGCAACGTTTTTCTTGGGTGTTCACACAAAACCCTGAGCCGAATTTACAAGTATAAAGTTTTTCATTTAGAGCAGAAAAAATTTCAACAGAAACTTAGGGTTTTGTTTTTCCGGTTTTGTGATTTTTTCGGTTCCGAACTTCGTTACACTTCACTACCAAGCTAGTTTAAGTTTAGTTAGGCTCTGATACCACTGTAAGTCCACGTTGCGACCCCCGGTTCTTACGGGGAGACGGAAACGGTATAAAAATCAAATTTTTAGCGCAAGGGGCAACATGGACTAAGCAAAGTCGGGATCTTTAACTAAACTAAAACTAGCATACTTTGCTAAAGAGAGTTAGCAACTCGGATGGAGATGGTTATACCTAAACTTGAACTCCTTCTTCTTCAAACTTTGTAGAGTTTGATGGTTCTCTTTCTTGTCGCCTTCTTCCGTCGAAGATGGATCCACCTCGAGAGTTCAACCTTTGGGCTCTTCCTCGTGCTTAGAGTGAACTAGGGTTTCCGGCTTGCTAAACCTTGAACCTAGAATGAGTAGAGAGTGTCTAAGGGGTGCTTTTCTTTTTAAAGAGAAGGATTCTCAACACATGAGAAGGGTTCTCTTTAGCTAGAGGAAGAAGAAGATGAAGTGAGGAGAGAGAATGGATATGAAAGAATGAGCTCTTTTCTTTTGCAACCATGACTAAAAGAAAAGGAATTATCTAATTAATAATAATAATTCAAAAATGAAATAGTTGATGGTTGTATTTGGAATGACCACTATCATACTTTCAATAAATGAGTGTAAGCATGAATCAAGGAGAATCCTTTCAAAGCATGATGGTGGTCAACATTCAACCATGGTCAACAAGTCAACCATGGTCAACAAGTCAACAAAATCAACCATAACAATATTTCATCTAATTACTATTATTAATTGATATTTCATAAATCTATTAGGGTTTGGAAAAAGACGACTGTCAACTGTGCATACGCACCCGTTCCGAAACCCTAATGAAAATCATCTTCCTCCTCCTCAAATAACTGTGCATACACACCTGCATTCTTGTTCCGAGAAACATGAAAACTGAGAGATAAAAGCAACCCCAAAACATATACCGGTATCTGACTCAAACCAGAGCCAGCCAGTAATATCCGTCCGGACTCCAAATGTGCACAAGTGCGCGGATGAGAACGAACCCTGTCGCAAAACCATGCGACCTCTACTCTGTTTTGCCCAGAGGCGAATACCCTCTGTGTGGGACTCTAAAGACTCGACACTACGCTGGCAGTGGGTTTAACCACAGACCGCAAGCGGCACTAGCTGTGCGTAACGGTCCCCAGGTAGATGCCGACAAGAAGGCTGACGAGGTGAAACCCCATCTGAACTCCTACTGAGTCTGAATGTGACAGTCTCCGTACAGTCCGGTCTGTTCGTCTGATACATCGCATGTCGGGCCTAGGGGACGGTAAAATGTCAGTCCCCCAATAGCGGTACAAGTCGTGTCGGAGTGAAGCCCAAAACACCCTGAGATAACACTGGAAACCTACCAGTATATCTCGCTTGCCCTGGCCAGGGACTACTCGTGTAATGGCTCTCCTAGACACAGCGCGATGTCAACCCCCAATACCGGGAGAGACGAATCCTGTTTAACCGGCACTGCCTCCAAGTGCTTCGGGACTGCACCCAACCACCACCTGTTTGCACGACTCCTTTGAGCCGTGGTAGGGTAGTGATCAAAGTGCAGTGGGAACACACTCGAGGCGAAGTGCCAGTGTCAAGTCAGCGGACTAAGCTGTACTCATGTCACCTGGGAACTGATGACTGACGATAGGTATAATACCAACCTGTCAGTTCCCGACGAGTCCTGTCCAGTGTACTCGTAACCTAACGAGCACCCGTATACTATCTCCAGTACGACGTACTGATGGCTGTGGGACAGACCATCTCCCACACTGGGATGAGAAGCGCATACGCTAGTCTACTCCGGAGTATCGATGCCCTGTCTCGATAGTCCTGCGACTAGGGACCTGTATAAGGATGTGCTTATAGATTACCCAGCCCCCACTAGTGTGACTGCCATCACAACGCTGGTAATCAAGCAAAGATCCTAAGGGCTCCACTAATGCGTATAAGTGATATAGTAAAATAAACACAAGTACACATTGAAGTAGAAACAAACCAAGTAGCATACTACTATATTGAGCAAGATTGTTTATACAAGGTGAATATCCCAAGCTTCCATTAAGTAATATACAAACTAGTATGATACAGTAATGGCCTCTAGGGCATATACACTAACATGGCTTTCCAAACACAGCACGATATCAACCCCCAATACCGGGAGAGACGAATCCTATCTAACCGCCACTGCCTCCAAGTGCTTCGGGACTGCACCCAACTACTACCTGTTTGCACGACTCTTTTGAGCCGTGGTAGGGTAGTAATCAAGTACAGTGGGAACACACTCTAGGCGAAGTAGTATTGTCAAGTCGACGGACTAAGCTATACTCATGTCACCTGGGAACTGCTACCCGACGATAGGTATAATACCAACCAACAAATCCCGACGAGTCCTGTCCAGTGTACTCGTAACCTAACGAGCACCTGCATACTATCTCCAGTACGATGTACTAATGGCTGTGGGATAGACCATCTCCCCTGCTGGGATGAAAAGCGTATACACTAGTCTACTCCGGAGTATCGATGCCCCGTCTCGATAATCCTACGACTAGGGACCTGTATAAGGATGTGCTTGTAGATTATCCAGCCCCCACTAGTATGGCTGCCATCACGACGCTGGTAATCAAGCAAAGATTTTAAGGGCTGTACTAATATGTATAAGGGATATGCTAAAAGAAACATATGCAAATATTGAAGTAGAAACAAATCAAGTAGCATACTACCATTTTGAGCAAGACTGTCAATACAACTGTGAATATTCCAAACTTCCATTAAGTAATATGCAAACCAGTATGATACAATAATGGCCTTTAGGGCATACATCATTAATAATATAGTTACCATCGACAGAAACCCCAAATTCCATATAATAATATATGCTGTTAAAATCCTACCCACAAAATCTTAATCCTACGGTCATCAAGAGGCCACGGATCCGCCGCGAATATGGTAGTTTGGCCGCCCAACCGCGGCGACATGGTGGGATCAAGACTTGGAATTTCTTTTTCTGTTTGGTGTTGACATGTGGAGATCCTCTAAATTTCTGGATTTTGAGAATCTAATTCTGAGTCCCTGCCGTAGTTCTTATGATTTGCTTCAATATTTCGGCAGATTTGATTCCGACATCTCGGATTTCTTGATCTCCAGACCTGAACTAATATCTGCACAATATCTCAAGTCATAGTGTTAGTAGTATTTGTTATTATTTTGAGATATTATCCTAACCATTTTATATGATTTAAATCTTAAGAATATTGATTCGAAATATTTGATATGATATGCATATTTTAATTACAACATTTCATTTAAATATTATATGCATGTATTTTCCCTCATTATGTTAATTATAATGTAGAAACATATGATAATAATATTTTCACACATAAACCCTCATATATTCTATAATTACAATAAACACCTTTTCGAACTTAATAATAGTGGGGAAAATAATCATTTAAATGTGCAATATTTTATACTAATCATTTACCATGTTTATGCTACTATGCCATATTATATAGAACTGTCATGTTACATAAAATTGCCCGGCTTATATTAAATGATATGTTTAATCAGCATATCTTCTAGTCCATTACTTCATGATATCTATTTCCAGCTTACCATTATACCTTTATACTTCACATTTTTTTGGGTATTTACCGAGCACAAGTTTGCTGACGGGCATTCCATCCACCTTTTTTCTTCGAAATGTTCGTTAGATAATCTAGAGACCGAGGAGGTGGAACTGACTGCAGAGGTCTACGACCAGACTGCAGCACAAGCCGACTCTTAAATTTCCTTTTCAGTTTTCAGTTTTCAGTAACAGAATGCCTCTTGTTCAGGCATTTTATTTCATGTTATTTCCTTTTCATACAATCTATCATTATAACTAAAGATTGTTGAAGTGAATGTAAATAAAGTTGTTAAAAATTTCAATCTCATGTTAATTTCTTGTCACTTCTATATTACTCATTTACGCTTAGCGTATTTGTTTTGATAAAAGACCTTTTCGGAATAAATACGTCACGGGCCTCGTCACGTTCCTATTCCCGTCTTTTGGGAAATGAGGTGTGACAAAGACTATAATCGTCAATTTACAGTTGGAATTAACACCATTTAGGAGTTAAGTGAAGTTCGAAAAGCTCAAGATAGACATGAATAATAAAGAAAGTTAATGATAATTTACTTGAAAAACCTAAAAGTTCAGGTTGGTTTACTGAAATTTACTCAAAAATTATTGTTAATACATTGCATTTTATTAGAAGTTAGGATTATAATAAAATGCTATGGGTTAGAAATGAGAAAGGAGGAAGCCTTATGCAGTCTAGCTAAATTCCATTCATCAAAACTAGATGCAATCATCATATGACTAACCAAGGCAACAATGTCCATTTCACATTTACATACACAAATAAGCAAGAAGATGACAATAAACGTAATGCGTATCACATTGTAATACCTAAATATTAAATCCAATTTCAGCCAAGATAAGATGTAAAAAAACAAAATTTTAACCAATGCTAATTGATGAAATGATTCCTTCTACAAGAATTGAACACATGCCACTTATATGTGGGCTTCAAGGAAATACGCTACGTAATAATATGCAAAATAACCCCAAGATGCCTTTGAAACTCTTTGTTGTTCAAAATGTATTGGATTTGGGTGGCTTTTAAATCTTCTGTCGTTACACCAAAATTCAAAATTAAGATCACACGGACAACGCACAGGCTAAAAGTATGATAGTAAAATGACACTTCTTCATCCAAAATATAATGAACCAACATTTTATTTTTACATTTATAAAGGAATTTGAGCATGGGGTATCGTGATACCATATTCTAGTTGTTGTATATAAAAACACCATAGTTTTTATCTGTCAACAAGAATAATTCAATATTTTAACTACATACTCTTTTAAGTATGATTGAGAGCGTGAAAATTATGACAATAAAATCATAAATTAAGGACCTAAGAAAATTATAATTTAAAGCACACAAGTTTAAAACAAGTAGATAATACATCATGATAAAAAGACAATACATGTAGAGCATGCATGATGCATCTAACACCTCGGAGGATCCTATCTTTTAATAATCCCAAAAAACACTATCATCTCTTATTGTTTCTTGAGGCGCTCCTCTTTCTTTCTCCATTCCAATCTCTTCTATTTGGACCCCGCCATTACCTCAACAACTCACCCCCACTCTTTGCTCTCCTCTATTTATCTCCTCCCTCTACCCTTCTTACTCACCCTCCCTCCTCTTAACTTCTTCTCCTCTAACCTCCATTTCTTCAACCATTTGCATCCATCCCCTTCATCAAAGCACTTCTCAAATCCCACAATCTCATAAGCACATCTCATCTTCTTCTTCTTCTTCTTCTTTCACTTCCATTAATGGGAAACCATAGGTTCAAACTATCAAACATGATGCCAAATGCTTGGTTCTACAAACTCAAAGACATGAGCAACAAATCACCAAGCTCCACAAACAAGAGCCGCCCTCTCAATCAAAATCAAAACCAAAAACCAAAACCAAAACCAAAACCAAAACCACCACCTTTTGTCCCAAGCAGAGCCTCCTATTACTTCCCTTCAAATTCTCCTTTGCATCCCAAAGCATTAGACACTCATTTCCCCTTAGACCCACCAAGGAAATCCAATCCGAAGCCGCGGAAAACGCCGATTTGTACCAGTGATCCTCACCTCATCTCTTCTAATGACATCATTTTAGACTTAGACACAGACCTCAAGCTCACTCCCATCATCACAAAGCAGCCGCCGCCGCCACCAAAGAAAGAACACCAACAAAACAAGTTGAATTACAAGAAATTCCGCATTCGGGCTACTTCGCCAAAGGTTAGGTTTGTCCAGAGAAGCAAGCAGAGGAAAGGGTTGGGAGAGAGCTTGGTAGTGGTGAAGCACTCATGTGATCCTAAAAAGGAATTTAGAGATTCCATGATGGAGATGATCATGGAGAATGAGTTGAGGGAAGCAAAGGATCTTGAAGAGCTGCTTGCATGCTTCTTGTCTCTTAATTTGAGTGAGTACCATGATTTGATCGTGAAAGTGTTTGAGGAGATTTGGTTTGATATTAATGATATTGTTAAAGTGTAAAGTTAAAGTTAGAAATCCAAATCATATGGTAATTGTATTGGGGGTAAACACACATATATATATGTGAAGTAGTTTAAGTGTATAATTATATATAGAGAGATCTATTAATCTTTTAAGCTTGAAATCTATCTCATCATTTTTAAGCCTCTTTATTTTTCTTGTGAGTTCATATTCAGTCATTCTTGAGGGAATATCTTATCTTTGCATGCGATTTTCTATAGAAAATATATTATCATTCCTAGAAAAATTAGTATATACCAACTAAAAATCATATTGGAACCTATCTATAAAACATTTTATAGAGAGGAGGTGAAACCGTACACGTGGCAGATTGGGTGTGGATTTACCGTACACATGTCAGATTGGGTGTGAATGAAGAAAAGAAGATAGGTTCTCACACCCAATCTGCCACGTATACGGTAAATTCACACCCAATCTGCCACGTGTACGGTTTCACCTCCTCCCTATAAATAATTTTATAGATAGGTTCTCATATGATTTTTTTCCGGTCTTTTAGTATTATGGCATGTATCCATTTTGTTTGTATACTTAATGAGGTAAATTTGATCCTAATATAAAAACAAATGTCATCAGGTTAAGATATGGCTGAAATTTTGTTATTTTTTTTCATGAACTTAATTGTTGCGGTGCAATATATTTTGGGGGAAAAAAGACTGGGATCATGAAGACATATGATGGCGGGATGGGAGCATTAACTTTTCTTGCATATATGTGAAGTAAATAATTACATGACCTTTCCTAGGACCATAAAATGTATTGATCATATCAAAATAAATAAATAAAAAGTAGAATAATTATAAAGTAAATAGTCAAAAACCCCGACAGGCTTTACAGTTGAAAAACCCCTTGCCCCGAAGCTATTGTAAATAACCTCTTGGAACATTTTCCAGCAGTATTTGTATAGTTGTCTGTTATATCTAATTAGCTTATATATATCGCAGGAAATTGCATAGATATCACAAGCAACTGCAGACATATCGCATAAAAATTAGATATACAAGTCAATTATACAGATACCGCAGGCAGGGTTTTTTTGACTGCCGGAAACTTTTTCATGGGGATTTTAACAACCACTTCGGGGCCACGGTTTTTTAGTCAACAGGAAAACTTGTGGGGGTATTATTGACAATTACCCTAATTATAATTATAAAAAGTGTAATTTCCTACTGTTTCGAAGATTGAGACAAGAGAATGAAAAAGAGGGAGACAGAGGTCCCAAGGGATGAGAAGTCTCGAATGGATCCGCAAAAGGCTTAAAATATGCAATCAATTGGGTACATTATCTTACATTAATGTTTATTCATAAGTCACTTTCTAGTAGTCAGAACAAAAATTGAGCCAGTTTGTCTATAGAAGGATTGCAACTCTCAAGAAATATGAGTAGGTTTACAAAAATTGCAAGCTACAATTTTTCTGGTCTTAAATACTTTCTATCTAAAGCAGAGCAAACAGAATTGTCTTTCCTCTGGCAGAAACTTCCTTTTCAAACATTTTGGTTGCCAGCCAAAGTATTCAATTTGTATAACAAATCATGCTTTTTTGACAATGATAAATGAGATAATTTACTATTTAAGAATAAATTCTGTTTATTTTAGCATGGAAAATATTCGGACGGTAATTTAAACTTAAACGGCTTTATGAGTCTTATAGATTTGTGTTTTCTCTCCAATGACATACTGATGGGGCTCCTTTTCGGGCCTCCGTCAGATGCTGTCTTCCGTTGATCTCGCGGTGTACTTAGCTGATTATCCTTCGTTGCGTGTGGGTCTCAATGGGTTTTTGGAGGAAGGGGTGAGGTGAGGAAGCTGTTGCCGAGTACCTGCAAAGAAGTCCCGGGGTGGTTTGGTACCACCGAGGACCCTCCGACGCTCAAGTTAGTGATGAGATCCGAGCAGAGTAACGGCCTAAAAGTGTAGAAAAAATGGCTTACCTACCCCTCTGTGATGGGGGTTTATATAGCGGCGGCAGCACGCAGCAGCAGGCGCGGGGAGCTCGCCGGCAGTTACGCTTTCGACGCCACGTCCGCGTAAAGAGCGGATCTCCCATTAATGAGGGTCGTGATGGCGTGGAACGTGGGACGTTGCTGGCGGAGAATCCGCACGTGGAGAGATTCGCGGAGCGGCGGTTACGCCTGGGAATAGGTCTGAGGGCCGAGGAAGACGTCCTCGGCAGGAGCTCGGGGACGAATAAGGAAGCCGATGAGTCTTGGTCCTGTGGTAGCACGGGGACGAGCTGAGAGACCGAGGAGGCCAATTTGCAGGGGCCCAAAGGGGGGCCAGCTTGGGCTTGATGGTCGGGCACAGGATGGCCTGATCGGTCCCTATGGGCCCATTCTTCTGAGTTCTGGGACACGTCACCTGCCACGCGTCATGATCTTAGGGGTCGCCAATATCGAGCACTATCATTAGCCCCCCACTCTTATCCCGACCAGATAGTGGTCGGGTCAGGAGTGGACTGTCGGGCCTCCCGAGGTGAGATCCCTTCTATGGTTTCGTCGGGCCGAGTCCTCGGGCCGTCGATTGTCTTTTCCGCCCGCGAATCAGGGTGAGATCTTTGCATTTAAAGAAGGTGCGCCGGTTCGTGCGCTCAGCAGTCGAAGCGACGGCCCACGTGTCGAGCGTCGATTAGCCGATGCGACGTGCGCAGGTCTGTAGCGTCTGATGGGACTCGGTCACGCGCTGGGCCGCCACGTGGAACGATCGGAGCCGCCTGGCGTGAGGAGCCCTTTCGGCGGGAGACGATGGGCGACGTTGGATGTGGCAATAAATACGGGTGGGGTCCGCCCTAGGGCCCTTACTCTTTCATATTTTCCTCTCTCAAGCCCCAGCAGCTCGGCGCTCATCTCCTGCCTTTCGTTTCCAACCATTGGAGAATTTCTTTCCCAGGTTAGATGTCTTCCTCTGTAGAATTAGTAGACGTTGTAGGAGTAGATGCTAGGGTCTTTTTAGATGTTTCTGAGTCTCCTCGGGGAGCAGGGGCTGGGCCCTCTTCCCGGGGTCGTGAGGCGGGGGCCGCCTCCGAGGAGGAGGTGGCAGATGTGGCCCCTAGCACCTCGTGCTGGGTGAGGCATGAGGACGAGCTCGCCAGCGCTCGGGCTCGCTTCCACATTCCCCCGCGCTACGCGCTCCGTCTGTCCGAGGAGGAAGAGAGGGCAGACCAGGTACGGGGCAGAGAGATTGCTCTGTATTTGAAAGCTTTTTGGGGCGGAATGCGCCTGCCCTTCTCTCCTGAGGTCATCGTCTTCCTGAATTTCTTTGGCTTGGCCCCCGGCCAGTTAGTGCCGAATGCGTGGAGGATCCTCCTTGGGTTCTTGATCGGCCTGAGGCTGCAGGCTCAGTCTCTCCCTTCTTGATTCCTCCCTCGCTTTCAAGAGTCACCCTGGCGGTCGAGCCGGCGACCCGAGATGAGTTTACTTTACTTTTAGGAAGCGGTCGGGGATCGCTGCTGGGATCGGGGTCGTGGCCTTGCCCTCCTCCATTCATGATTGGAAAAATAAATTTTTCTTCGTTTCCCCTCCCGAGGGTGAGGACTGGCCGGTGCTAACCAAGTGGTCGAGGGAGAAGTGTCTGCCGGAAAACCTGTCCGATGACCCCGCCGCGGTGAGAGTGGCGTCATGGGAGCCCGTCCCTCGTCATGACGTGCTGCTGTCCAAGAGGGTTTTGAGCTGGGCCGGGCTTAGCCCCGTCGAGTTCGTCGGTAAGTTAGGCTTGCTTTTTGGGTTTACATTTTACTCGTATTGCTGATCTGTTAGGTGTTTGTTTCACGCAGGATCCATGGACTTCAGCGTTCTCCGGGATGCTATGCGCCAGCCGAGGCAGCCTACTAGGTACTGGGGCGCCATTTCTTCTCGGGCGCAGCCCGCTCCTGCCCCTACTGCCCCGGTGGCGGCTCCCCGAGGACGCTCGGCGGCGGATCCAGCCCCGGGCCCCAGCAGAGCATCGGGCCGGAAGCGGGCCCTAATTCTGGAGGACACGGATTCGGACGAGGAGATCAGCTCTCCTTCAGAGCTGCTCAAGAAGAGTTCCTGGAGACCCTCCCAGGGCCGGTCCTCGCCGACCGTAGTGGAGGAAGAGGGGCTCCGATTCTCGGTGCTGTCGGGGCTGTCGGTCGTGGATAGCCTCCTGCACGAAATAGAGACCTCGGCCGGGGGTCGAGTTCCTGGAGGGACCCTCAGGGCCCAGCTGGCGTCGATCGCCCAGGAGTCCGTGCAGGTAAGCCCCCAGTTCCTCATGAGGATTGGTGCCCTTTTATGTTTTCTGACCTTTTTGTGTCTTCCCAGGTTCTCCAGCACGTGGCCCTCGCCCTCCGCATGGAGACCGAGGTGGTAGCCACGGCGTTGGAAGCCGCGGGTCAGCTCGCCTCGCTGCAAGAGAGCTCCAGGCGAGAGCAGGAGGCGATGTCGGCGAAGATCGCCGCCCTGGAGGGCGAGGTGGTCGCCGGGAAAAAGGAGGTCGCCTGGCATCGTGAGGCCGCCGTGATCGCCGAGGGCAAGCTTGAGGACTCCCAGGTGCTTGCCGGCAACCTAAAGAGGACGGTGAAGGCCCTCCGAAAAGAGCTGGGGGCGGCGGCAGAGGCGTTTAAGTCTTCCGAATCGAGGGCCGTGGCGAGCTATAAGGGGTCGAAGGATTTTTATAACGACCTGGCCATGGCCACGACCTGCATTTGGCACGACACCCTCGATGCCGTCAAGTCTCGGATGCCAGGGTTCAACGACGCGGACCTCCAGGCTGAGTTCCCCCTCGTGGGCGCCGATGAGCAAGGGGAAAAAGGTCCCGGCGAGGAGGTGGCCGGGGACCCCGCACCCCAAGTGGTGGAGGTCGAGGACCTCGAGGTCGCGCCCTGCCCCGAGGTGTAGAGTCCCCGTTCTCCTCTCTTCATTTTGTTTCCTTTTGAATTTTGTAAGGCTGGGGAGCCAAAAAATACCCTTTGTAAAAAAACTTTGCCTTTGGCAGTAGTAATAAAGTTTTTTCTCAGCTCCATAGAATTGTGTTCTGCCGTCTGTTTGTGAAGAATGCTCATGGAATATTTTTGCCTGTATTGTTGTGCTTTTTCGTCAGGTTGGCCATCTGTCGAGCGATAGTCTGTTGAGTTGTCTACAATCACTTGCCGACGAGCGCTTCTGAGGAGGTATCTCCCTGGGCCCCGGAGTCGGGGGAAGAACGCTTAGACTTGGACAGACCTGACGCCCCTCGCTGGGGTCTCGGGTCTACGGCCACAGAGCATCTCTGATTCCGAGCATTGGTCGCCATCCGGGGTTGACTGGGCAGGGTAGCTGCCCCGTCACCTCCTGCAAAGGCTTTATGCTTCCTGGCGCGGTGGTAGGGGAGTTGCCCACCAAGGATGGCCGAGCGGGGTAGCTGCTCCTTTGCCCCTGGCGAGGGCTTGGCTCTCTAGCGCTTGAGGGGTTGTACGAAGCCCACTAAGGATGTCCGGGCAGTGGAGCTGCGCGGTGGCCTCTGGGTGAGGGCTTTGACCTCTGGCGTCGTGGGTAGGCAACTACCAGCCTGGGATGAACGAGCGGAGTAGCCGCTTCTATCCTGGCGTCGCGGGTAGGGAGCTACCAGCCGGAGTATTTACCGAGCAGGGTAGCTGCTCGGTTGCCTCTTGCGAGGGGTTTGATCCTTCAGGACGGGGACCGAGCAGGGTTACTGCTCAGTGCCTCTTGGTGAGGACTTTGATCCCTGTTGGTTGTGGTAGGAAGCTACCAGCCGGGGATAGCCGAGCGAGGGCCCGACTGCCTCTAGGAGGACTTTGGTCCTGGGCGCGGGAAGAGCTATAAGGCTGTAAGAATCCTACTGAGGACCCTTGGCCGGGCAAGGTTACTGCCCGGTGCCTCTTGGCAAGGGCTTTTGTCCTGAAAGATAGCCGAGCGAGGGAACCTCGGGCTTGACTGCCTCTGAGAAGGCTTTTTGATCCCCGGGGTTGCGGCAGGGAAGCTGCCCGCTCGGGATAGCTGAGCGAGGGGACTTCGGGCTCGACTGCCTCCGGGAGGGCTTTTTGATCCCGGCGTTGCGGAAAGGAAGCTGCCCGCTGGGGATAGCCGAGCGAGGGAACCTCGGGCTCGACTGCCTCTGAGAGGGCTTTTTTATCCCCGGCGTTGTGGCAGGGGAGCTGCCCGCTAGGGATGGCCGAGCGAGGGGACCTCGGGCTCAACTGCCTCTGGGAGGGCTTTTTGATCCCGGCGTTGCGGCAGGGAAGCTGCCCGCTGGGGACTACCGAGCAGGAAAGCTGCTGGGCTGAATCTTGTTGTGGTGTATCCCGACCGTTCAGCCGCAGGTGTGGGGAATGGGAACGGTCGAGGCAACGGCGCGCGTAGCTAGCCTATTGAATGCGGGGGAAGGAGAAGCATCAGGGGAAGGCAAAGCGCTAGGGGCGCGTCGCTTCGATTCCACCGGAGAAGGCTTGATGGTTGCCGCGTGGCAGCGATTCCCTGGGCGAAAGGGTGCGACGGTTGGGCTGCGCATTGGGCTATATAAGGCTGAAGGAGTACTGGTCTTTTCATCCTTCATAAACAGATCGCCGAGAATGTAGGACTTCCCGTTCACCATCCCCGACATCGTCCGCTTCGAAGACGTGTACCTCTACGACCCATACTGCACCGAGGACACGGTATAGCTGGTCTACGGGAGAATCGAGGACCATTTTGGCCGGCTGCTCCCCTGACGCTCCTCCTTGCTGCAGTTGCTGATGTACTCCATCTGGAGGGCATCGCCGGGGCTTTACAACCCCCTGTCGGAGCTGCTTTTTGACGAGGCCGTGGGCAAGCTGCGGTCTTTGAGGCGCTTTGGCTTAATTTTCGCGAACCGTCTGGCCCGCTCAGAGGCGCTCGTCCGCGAATGCTACGAGCTGAGGCTCGGGGTCGATGCCCGCGGGGGAACCGGGGACAGAGGCTGGAACTGGCGAGGCCCCGGTTGGCGGAGATTTTTACCGAGCACCACGAGCAGTGCTCGCTTCACCCCCTTCCCCCACTATTGTAATTTTCTTTTCTTTTGCATGTATGACTGAGGAGCCCATAATACCCTTTGAATAAACAAAGCTTTTCTTTCTTTTTCGCAACGCTCTATTGATCTTCATTAAATTAACAATAGATCCTAGGAAGAATTTACATTGCTTTAAAAGAAGGGTACAGGCTAGAAGATGACTTTATTGGCTGGGGCCGAGCTCCCCGAAGGGCTGTTTGCCCCCATGCTTGGCATAGGGCATGGGGCTCCCTGAGCTCCGAGCTGGCCGTCCGCTGAAGCAAGCATGATATGACCGATGACTAGGTCGGCGGGAGGGCGATGCTGCTCCTGCTCGCGGTCGGTCTACCGCTTGTCCCTCAGGTAGGTGGCGAGGTGCCCAGACCGGATGAGTTCTTCGATGTAGTCCCTCAGTTGTTTGCAGTCCTCCGTGGCGTGGCCCAGTACCCGGTGGAAAGCGCAGTAAGGGCCCCGGGTTCGCTTCGCGGCCTGACGTGGGACCGGAGGGAACTTGAAGAACCCCTCATTCTGGGCCTCCTCTAGCAACACCGCGAGAGAGACGTTGAGGGGGGTATACTCCTGGAACTTCGGGTGGTAGGGCTGCTGACGCTCCGGCCTTTCCTCCCGAGCCCTCTTCTTTTGGTCGGGCCGTTCTGCCCAGGGAAAGTTAGCGTTCACCTCGGATTCCAGCTGGACCTCGCGCTCGGTCCACGCCTTGACCTCGTCCATGGTCTTAGGTTGCGCCAGCGCGAAGGAGCGCAATCATTCCTTATGCCTCAGACCGGATCTGAGTGTCGTTATGACGGTTTCGTCTCGGTGCTTGGGCACCTCGAGGAGGGCGTTGTAGAAACAGGTAATGTATGCCTTGAACGTTTCCTTGTCCCCACTCTTAACCGTGAAGAGGTAGTTGACCGTGCGCTTCTGTCGGCGGTTCCTCATGAAATGGCCGAGGAACTGAGTAGCCAGCTCGTCGAAGGTCGAAATCGAGCGGGGCTCAAGTCCCCGGAACCAGTCCCGACCTGCGCGGATGAGGGTGGCCGGGAAGGCCCTGCACTGGGCGGCGTCGGAGTGATCCTGGAAGATCATCCCCGCGGTGAAAGCGTCCATGTGGTCCTTCGGGTCGGTTTTCCCGTCAAACAGAGAGACCTTTGGGGGCTTGTTGCGCGAGGAGACGTGGACGGCGAGCATTTCCTCGGTGAACGGCTTCGTGAGCGAGTCGGAGGCGTACTTAGCTCCGTCGCTCGAGAGGTGAGCTTCTCGGCGCATGCCCTCGATCTTCTTCTCGAGGGCGTCGAGCCGATCGTGGTACCCCAGGGAATCGGCGCCTCGGGATCTCTGGCCCCCGCTGTGGGTGACCTGTGTCTGGGAGCGTCCCCGGTTCTTCTCAATGAGGTGCCTCAGGTCCCGGGGTGAGGCGGCTCCTGAGCCGCCTGGGCGGACCTCTTCTGTGCGGCCCCGCCGATGGTGGTCTTGCCGACCACGCCCGTGGACAGGTGAGGTGACTGACATCTCCTCAGGGGGATAGGGGTCACGAGGAGGCTCGAGACGAGGCGCCCTGGCGGCGGATCTCGACGTCGAGCCCTGGGGCGCCCAACGGGCCTTAGGGAGCACCGTTTCGAGAGACCGGCGGCCAGGGGACGCGGCTTCTTGGTGATCGGCCGTCCAGACAGGGACAGAGCCTTCAGGAGGCGGTGGAACGGCGATCTGGGGCCCGGGCGCGGCCGTTTGGGTGCGGACGAGGGCCTCCACGAGGGATTGCAGGCGATCTATCCGGCCTGCGAGGGCGCTGATGACCGTCATGGGAGGAGGTTCATCCCTGCCTTCAGTGAGTGGAGGACGGCGGCTGGTACCGGGATCTCCAGGATGGTCGTCTGCCATGAGGGTGGAGATAGGAAGGCCAACATTGTATTTTGTGGAGCTATGTTCCCACAGACGGCGCCAACTGATGGGGATCCTTTTCGGGCCTCCGTCAGATGTTGTCTTCCGTTGATCTCGCGGTGTACTTAGCTGATTATCCTTCGTTGCGTGTGGGTCTCAATGGGTTTTTGGAGGAAGGGGTGAGGTGAGGAAACGGTTGCCGAGTACCTGCAAAGAAGTCCCGGGGTGGTTTGGTACCACCGAGAACCCTCCGACGCTCAAGTTAGTGATGAGATCTGAGCAGAGTAACGGCATAAAAGTGTAGAAAAATTGGCTTACCTGACCCCTCTGTGATGGGGGTTTATATAGCGGCGGCAACACGCAGCAGCAGGCACGGGGATCTCGCCGGCAGTTACGCTCCCGACGTCACGCCCGAGTAAATAGCGGATCCCCCATTAATGGGGGTCGTGATGGCGTGGAACGTGGGACGTTGCTGGCGGAGAATCCGCGCGTGGCGAGATTCGCGGAGCGGCGGTTACGCCTGGGAATAGGTCTGAGGGCCGAGGAAGACGTCCTCGGCAGGAGCTCGGGGACGAGCAAGGAGGCCGAGGAGTCTTGGTCCTGTGGTAGCTCGAGGACGATCTGAGAGGCCGAGGGGGCTAATTTGCAGGGGCCTAAAGGGGGGCCAGCTTGGGCTTGCTGGTCGGGCACGGGGTGGCCTGATCGGTCCCTACGGGTCCATTCTTCTGAGTTCTGGGACACGCCACCTGCCACGCGTTATGATCTTGGGGGTCGCCAATATCGAGCACTATCACATACGCATGTGACCGAAACACATAAGCCGTTCCCCCAAATCAAGGTTCCAACTAAGATTTGTGAGATTATTTTCATCCGATATTTTTTTTTATATATGATAAGAGTTGAAAACGAATTAATATTGCAAATATATCATCTTTTCGGCCTTTTTAGATTTTACTCATTGTCTAAGAGAAATAAATTGCCCACCGATCATCAAGGATGGACAAGAAACTCAATTATCATAGTTTCCTGAATCAAGGCTACTAAATAAGATGGATGGTTAATGTCAGGTGTACAGTTGTTTATAAAAATATATCAAAATCCCATGATGTTTGCTTAATATCCAATGCAACTTTTTAATACTAAAACAGATGATCATGGTGGTGATGGAAAGCTGGTAAATTTTTGTCTATGTTATGCTTGCCAAGTATTCTTGATCTCTACATGTTTTCCATCATATTCTGCGTTTAATAGAGTATTCCTACAGACAGGGAACAGCTTAAGCTTCAGACGTCTGGCCAATATCGAAGATCATGCACACAAACAGAGAGTCGATAAACGTCTGAAGCACAACCTTCAGACGTCTAGCTCCGCTCTGTGTTTTGGACAGACGTCTGTGATGATCTTTATCAGACGTCTTCGCTCTTTCGGGATCTGCTGAAACTTTTGGGCAGACGTTTGCCAAGTCCTTCTTCAGACGTTTGCCGTGGTCTTGAGCCGAATATTTGCAGTTTTGAAAATTTGGGAAATTAGTTATTTAGTCATATCTCTCTCTCTCTCTCTCTCACGTGCACACACACATATATATATATATTGTAGTATTTTGTAACCCTAGAGATTGATAGCTTTTGAGATATTTGAACCATTTGTATTTGTGAGAGGAGGATAGGGTTTTATGAGAGGGATTTGTGAGATTTCATCCACCGTTTGTAACACTCTATATTTATTTGAGTAGTAAAGCTTTTCCTTCGCCCGTGGTTTTTCCCGCAAGGGTTTTCATCGTAAAATCTGCTGTCTTGTTTGGTTAGTACTCTTATTCCTATCGCGTTTGTTTATTTGATTGCTTCTTCATATCGTTTGTTATTATTTTGAGATCGTATTTGCCGCAATAAATTAGTATCAGAGCTACGTTGTGTTTGGAAGATTTGGTGTTTTTTATGAACCGTTAAGTCTTCAATCTCACGATCTAAGTTTACAGTGGGTAACGAAGCCTATGTCCTCTTCCCCATCTTCTTAGATCGTGATCTTGAATTTTTAGGGTTTCTAAGCACTCACGGTGTCTTCTTTTGATCCTACATCATATCTTCAACGATTATGAAGTTCGATATTGAGAAGTTTGATGGGTTTATGAGTTTTAGTTTATGGCAAGTTCGTATGATTGCCGTATTGACACAGAATAATTTGAGAAAGGTGATTCTTAGGAAGGATTCAAGGCCTTCCACTATAATGGAAGAAGCATGAGAGGAGTTGAATGAAAAGTCCCCCACAACTATCCAGTTGTGTTTGACAAACGAAGTTTTGCAAGAATTTTGGTGGAGAAGACGGTGACTAGTTTGTGATTGAAGTTAGAGGAGTTATATTTGAAGAAATCTCTTATAAATAGACTCCTGTTGAAACAATATCTTTACACACCTCGTATGTCAGAAGGCTCTCGTAACAAATCTCACATCGGTAAGTTTAATTCGATCGTTACAAATCTGGGTAAGATCGATATCAAGATTGATAATGAAGATCAAGCATTGTTATTGCTATGTTCTTTGCCACCCAATTATAAGCACTTTCGTGACACTATGATCTATGAACGAGATACTATCTCGATCAAGGATGTCAAAGAAAATTTGATGAATAAAAAAAGATTGACAAGGAGTTAACTTCTAAATAAGGCGATAGTCAATCTCCAGGTTTATTTTTTCGTGGGCGAGTGGAGAAGAGAGATTCGAAAGGTAGCAAGAAGAAGTCCAGGTTGAATTCTAAGAATAAGAACTTGACCTTTAATTATATAAGAAGAAAGGGCACTTTAAAGTCGATTGCTACAAATTGCAGAACAAGCAAAAGTTTGAAGACAAACAGAAGAAGGGGTCTTCAACGGAAGCTAGTATTGCGGAAGGAGGAGGCGATCTACTTATGGTTCTTGACAACATACATCGATCTAAGGACAAATGGATCATGAATTTGGGTTGTTCCTACCATATGTGTTCCAATAGGGATTTGTTGGGCAACAATAGTTCGTGTCGAACTATTGGTAATGAAACAATCCAAATCAAGATATTTGACGACATTGTGAGAACATTAGTGGAAGTTAGGCATATACCTGACTTGAAGAAAAATCTCATTTCATTGTGTACATTCAACGTTAAGGCTTATAAGTTTTCCACTGAAGATGGAGTTTTGAAAGTAACCAAAGGTGCTATCGTCGTTATGAAAGGCTTGAAAATTGGGTCCTTATATGTGTTGCAGAGTTCGACAACTACCGGGTCAGCGACAGTTTCATTATCTAAATTTATGTTAGATTCAGATATTACCAGATTATGGCACATGAGGCTCGGGCATATGAGTAAGAGAAGTATGACCGAGTTATCGAAGTAGGGTCTACTTTATGGTCAAAGTACATTGAAGATGGAGTTTTGCGATCATTATATTTTTGGGAAGCAAAAACGAGTTAGCTTCAGTTTGGTAGTGCACAACACAAAAGATATTTTTGACTATATCCATTTGGATTTTTGGAGACCCTCTCAAGTTGCTTCCAAAGGAAGCGGTGCAAAATATCTGCTTATTTTCATCGACGATTTTTCGAGGAAGGTTTGGGTTTACTTCTTGAAACACAAAAGTTATGTGTTTCTTACATTCAAACAATGGAATGCATTGATTGAGAAACAGACATGCAAGCATATCAAAAGACTAAGGATAGACAACGGATTAGAATTTTTTGGTAGAGATTTCAATACATTCTGAAAAAACGAAGGTATTGTCCGGTATCGTACCGTTTTCCATACACCACAGCAAAACGGAGTCGCGGAATACATGAATCAGACTCTTTTAGAGAAAGCTCGGTGCATGCTATCGAATGCAGAGATCAGCAAGGACTTTTGGGTAGAGGAGGTGAACACAGCATGCTACGTGGTGAATCGATCACCTCATACATCGCTTGGTAGTAAAACACCGGAGCAGGTATGGTCTAAAAAGTACGCCGATTATTCTACACTTAGAGTGTTTTGTTTGTTGGCTATAGATCCCTTAAGGCAATTATTGTAATCGTAGGCAGGTGATTATAATGATTAAGGGAGGACCTATACGGGTATAACATAGATTGTAATCGTAAGTCAATCTCAGCACCACAAACAAGGGTTTCAATCTAAGAAAGTGAGTTATTTTTAATTTTGTTGGGTGCTAAGTTAACTAACCATGAATCGAACTAGAGATTAGGGTTACTAGCAAAGTAAAAGAGTGTATAATGCTATGTGAAAGAGAACTACAACCTTTGTAGACCACTCCTTCTCTTCAATGGTCCGTGTAGAAGTCCTTGATCTCCTCTTTGGCTCCACTTGTAGTTGTAACAAGGTTGCTTGAGGCCTTCGTTGTCTATGATGATTCACCCGAGGCTTCTCACTCTTAAGCTCTTGCTTCACTAATAAATGAACAAGTGAAGGCAACAACCTATACTAAATTGCTAGTTTAGAATAGGTAGAAGAAGTAGGGAATTTTTTTCACTCAAGATCCTTTCTTTTCTTTTTTCTTTTTAGCTAATAGAGAAATCTTGAAAGCTTAGAAGAAGAGGATGAACCTGGCCATGGTTGAGATAAACATTGGAGATATCTTATAGATATTTAAAGATAAGAAAGAATAAAATAATGAGCCATGGTGCAAGATATTTTAAGAAGAGTGTAGAAACAATGACTAATCACTAGATATTTTCATTTTCTTTTAATTAAATATCCAATATATCTCCAATGTGATTCTTGCATTGCCTAGTTCCATGTATCATCAAGCATGATACATATATATATAGACACACACACACACACATACACATATATATAAAGAAAGGAATTTTAAATGAGTGATTAGTCAATATATTAAATAAACACTTGATTTAATAATCCGTTCATATCACATATAACCCGACTAATAAAAAACGATAGATTAAAACATGGTATCAAATACTCGTAGTTAATTAAGCTCCCGCACATATCTCCATATGTGCTCTATTTCGTTTCGCTTGAGTTTGGAAACCCCTATGTGGGACTCTTAAGACTCGTCAATACGCTAGCAGTAGCTAATGATCATATCAGCTACCCACAAGCCGTCAGCGGTACTAGCTGGACGTAACGGCTGCCCAGGCATTGAACGATTAGAAGATCAACAAGAAAATTTGTTCAAACTCCCGTAGAGTCAATAAGCAACACTTATCGTACAGTCTGATCTTTTTGTCTGATATGTCGCATATTAAGTCTGGGGTTGGAATCGTCAAGCCCTAATAACTCAATAATTCATGCCGATGTGTGGCCTATAACCAATCGAGAAACTACTGATAACACTTATCAGTAAACCTCATCAGCCCTGGCCAGGGACTTGCGGTTATAACCAATCGCGCATAGTACATCATCAACTCCCAATACCGGGAGAGACGAATCCCCTCTTATCACTCCCTCCCTCCATGTGTTTTGGGAATGTACCCAAAATCCACCTGTTTGCATGACTCAATAGAGCCGTGGTAGGGTGGAAATCAAAGCACAGTGGGAAGCACACAAGACACTATGACGATCTCGGGTCTACAGACTAACATGTACAAGTGTCACCGGAGAACTGCTAATTGACGATATGTATAATACCATTTAGGAGTTCTCAGCGAGTCCATTCAGTATACTCAGTCTCTAATGAGCACCCGTATACAATCTTTGATGTCAAACACCAATGGATATGGGATCATCCATTGCCCCTAAACAGGGTCAAGAAACGTATACACTAGTCTACTCTGGAATATCGATGCCCTATCTCGACACTCCATCGACTAGGAACTTTTAAGGATGTGCTTGTGGACTACACATGCCCCACTAGTATGATCTGCATCATAGTCATGTTAGTCAAGCAAATATCCTAAGGGCTTTATCAACATGTATCAAATAGACAGAAAACATAATCAATTGAACATGTCAGGATAAAGAACAACCAGATAGCATACTATCATGTCGAGCAAGAAAGTCCTCTCTATATATATACATGTCCAAGCATCCACTATAATATACAATAATGGCCTCTAGGGCATACTTATATCTAACAACAGTCTTACTCGAGATGATAGTATGCTAAATGGTTTGACTTTATCATCATGTACATACATTATGTGGTATTACGGATCACTATTATATGTTGATAGAGCCCATATGATTCTTGTTTGATACCAGGGTTATGATGGCGATCATACAAGTGAGGCTAGGTAGTTTATAAGCAAATCCTTAAATATCCCTAGTCATGGGAATATCGAGACTGGGTATCGATATTCTAGAGTAGACTAGTGTATACGTTTCTTGACTCCGACGAGGGGCAATGGCCAGTATCACAGCCATTATTGTTAGCTAGTTACCAAAGATTGTATAAAGGTGCTCATTAGATTATGGGTTACATTGGACGGACTTGGCGGGAATATGCTAGATGGTATTATACCTATTGTCAGATAGCAGTTCTCTGGTGACATGAGTACAGGTTAGTTTGTCGACCTGAGATCGTCATTTGTCTCGTGTGATTTCCCACTATACTTTGATTACTACCCTATCATGTCTCAAAAGAGTCGTGCAAACAAGTTTTAGTTGGGTACAGTCTCGAGCCGTATGGAGGCAGTGAGTGGATCGTCAGGGATTCGTGTCTCTCGGTATTGGGGGTAGATGCCACGTAGTGCACGGGTGACCATCACCAGAAATCCTTGGCCAAGGTGAATGAGATTTACTGATTTGGATCAATAGTTTTTTGTGGATGATGTGCTTCACACCGACACAACTTATCGCATTATTAAGGGTCTGACTTTATCCACCCCCTACACTCGATATATGATACTATAAGAAGAACAAACCAGACTCTATGGTATGTGTCACTTTCAGGCTCAGTAGGGATACAAACGAGTTTTCTTGTCGACCTTCCTTTCATTCAATACCTGGATAGCCGTTACGTACAACTAGTGCCGCTAACGTGCTTGTAGTTAAACCAACTGCTATGTATTGTCGAGTCTTTAGAGTCCCACACAGAGGGTTTCCTAGCTCAGGCAAAACGATGTAGTGTGCGTATTTTAATACGTACTTAGGTTCGATTAATTACGTGTTTTTGTACACGTAGTTTTAATCGGACATTTTATTAATATCAGCCGGTTTGAAAGATAACCAGTTTATTATATTTAGATGAAATGTGAGCCAATATTATATTTCTCTTTTAGTATCTCTCTTTTGGTATTTGTATTTTAACATGAATACGGTATTTATATGAATACGAGTATTTTTATAAATAGGGGTATTTGTTTCTTGATAAAAATAGGGGTATTTGTATCTTGATATAAATATGGGTATTCATATATTATACGAATACGGGTGCATGTATTTATAGCATATATTTGTATTAGTGTATTTATATGTGTGTGTGTGTGCACACAAATGAGGTGGCTTCTCTTCTCATCTTTTCTCTTCATGTAACCTTTGGAATTGTGTGGACTTGTGACTCACACATGTGAGTCACAATTCAACTCAAATTCCAAAGATTAAGAAGAGAAAAAGAAAAAGAAAAATGCCATGCTTGATTATTCATCATCTTCACCCTTAGCTTCCTCTTGCTCCTCTCTTGAGTTTTTGAAAGTTGAGAAAGGAAAAAGAAAAGTGAGAAAAACTTATAGATTAACCACTACTACATCCTTGTGATCAATTCCTAGTAAGTCTTGTTCACAAGTTGCTTTACTTTGTTATTTAGTGTGAAGCTAAAACCTAGGTTAGGGTTTTTCGGGTGGATTATCTTCGACGTGAAAGACCGACTCTCAAGCTTGTTCCCGGTGGACCTAGGAGCTTAAGAAGTCGAAAGAAGACGAAAGACACGACTACAAAGGTAGCTAATGCAAACCGAGTAGTTAAACTACTTCTTTGTTACTAGTTTAGTGTTTGGAATTGATTCTAGGTCGTAATAGTTCGTGCTCTTGTCTTGAAATTTTTCGTTTTGCATTCCGCCTTGGCTGTAAGTTTGTGGCACGAGCACGAGCGTCTACTAACATGGTTATCCCGCATATGCATATTGCTGTGAAGGCAAGTTAGATCCTTGAGCGAAGA
Organism: Agapanthus africanus; assembly: GCA_030015575.1. Lineage (NCBI taxonomy): Eukaryota > Viridiplantae > Streptophyta > Magnoliopsida > Asparagales > Amaryllidaceae > Agapanthus > Agapanthus africanus. The sequence goes on from JASDDO010000022.1 coordinate 209,521,358, forward strand.
AATGCATTTTTCTTGGATATGCTATCGGGGTCAAAGGTTATAGGTTGTGGTGTTCAGATCCTAAGTCGTCCAAATTTATGATTAGCAGAGATATCACTTTTGACTAGGCTGCTATGTTGAAACCGAAGAACACGGAATCTCCAATTCCAGACGATACAGGGAAGGACGAGCCGAGCATTGAATTTGAAGTCAGTGAAAACTCGGGTTCGCAGGAGATCTCTCGTTCATCATCGTCTGACGAAGACCAGTCCTAAGATGAGCAGTATTTACTCGCTCGAGACCGACAGACATTAGGCCACCAAAGAGATATGACTACGACGATCTAGTGGCGTATGCGCTGTCCGTTGCAGAGACAGTTGATAGTAGAGATCCTACGAGTTATTAAGAAGCTATTTCTTCTAATGAGTTAGCTTGTTGGCTAGTCGCTATGAATGAAGAGATTGGGTCTCTTCACAAGAACCAAACATGGAAGCTCGTTAAGCCCGAAGGAGGAAAGAAAATATTTGGCTGCAAGTGGGTTTTCAAAAAGAAGGAAGGAGATCAAGGGGTTGCAGATACTCGATACAAGGCACGGTTAGTAGCTATTGTTAGTTATATGTATGCCCTAGAGGCCATTACTGTACATGCGATGTATATTGTAGTGGATGCTTGGACATATATATGGAGGACTTTGTTGCTCGACATGATAGTATGCTATCTGGTTGCTCTTTATCTTAACATGTACACTTATTGTCTTTACGTTACATGTTGATAAAGCCCTTAGGATGAGTACTTGACTACAAGGATTATGATGCAGATCATATTAGTGGGGACAGTATAGTCGCTAAGTACATCCTTCAAATGTTCCTAGTTGTAGGTGTATCGAGACAGGGCATCGATATACCAGTGTAGACTAGCGTATAGCTTCTCGACCCATGTAGATGGGTGATAGATGATCTCATATCCATTGGTGTTTGACATCAGAGATAGTATACGGGTGCTCAGTGGAGACTGGGTACACTGGACGGACTCGCCGAGAACTCCCAGATGGTATTATACCTCACGTCAGACGGCAGTTCTCTGGTGACACTGGTACATGTTAGTCTGTAGACCCGAGATCGTCATAGAGTCTTGTGTGATTCCCACTGTGCTTTGATTTCCACCTCACCACGTTCAAGAGAACGTGCAAAACGGTGGCTTTTGGGTACAGTCCCGAATCACATGGAGGCAATGAGCGATAGGAGGGGTTTCGTCTCTCCCGGTATTGGGAGTTGATGTTGCGCTGTGCTCGATTGGCTATAACAGGAAGTCCCTGGCCAGGGCTGCTTCAGAGATATACTGGTAAGTGTTATCAATAGTTTCTCGACCCGTTATGAGCCTCATATCGGCACGACTTATCGAGTTACTTTGGTATGACGTTTACCATCCCTAAACGAGATATGCGACATATTAGACGAAGAGACCGGACTGTACGGTAGTATTGCTGATGGGATTCGCAGAAGTGTGAGCAGGCTTGCTTTTTGATCTTCTGATCGCTCAATACCCGGATGGCCTTTACGTTTAGCAGGCCGCTTGCGGCTTGTGGGTGTTTGATATGATCATCACCTACTGCCGGCGTATTGACGAGTCTTCAGAGTCCTACACAGAGGTTTCCTGGCTAAAGAGAAACGGAGTAGGAGCACATATGTGATATGTGCGGGACCGAGATTGATACGAGTATGTGATACCGTATTGTATTCTCGCGATATGTGATATCGGACGGGTATATGTAATATAGCTGGGTTATCGAATCAAGTGTTGATTCGGTAAATTGATATTATTGATATGAGTCGGTTGTATGTGATATAGCCGGATTATTAAATCAAGTGTCGATTTAATAATTTAATGTATAATTATATATTTGATATATTACATTACATTAACTAATATTAGCTCACTTAAGATTTCTTTTCTCACTTGATGTGCACATTGCATATATGTGATATATATATATATATATATATATATATATATATATATATATATTTGTGTACATATATTAGTCATGCTAGGTTACACATGCAACATACTTGTGTGAGAGTTACACCATGCTAGGGTTAGGTTAAGGTTTTATTTATTATTAAGTAAATTCAAAATTGGTGGAATTAGTCATGGTTAGGGTTTGTAGAAACTTGTAGAACCATTGATTTTCTCCACCTCTTTTGTTTTACTTAAAGATATTTGTTAACCTAACCTTTAACCCTTAGCCATAGTTTAGTCTCTACAAGGGTTAGTGTATGCCATACACTCACCATGGTTGCATTTATAACCCCACTTGATTATTATTCACTTGGTTAATTCCATGAGTTCATTCTTCTTCTTCTTCCTCAAAGCTTTCTAGCTTCAATGGAGATGTGAGAAAAAATGTGAGAAAATCAATTCTAAAGTGAGCCCACTTCCTACTTCATCATCCTCTACTACTTGTCATTTAGTATAGCGTGTTTGCTTCACTAATTTCACAATTAGTTAAGAGATAGCTTGGGTTAGTGTCTCTTCGACGTAGATCATCTTCGGCCTCGAAGAATTCGATGCAAGCATGTTCATTTCTTCATGGGAGCCTCTCTAGAGTCCGGAGTTCACGATCGCAGCGAAGGGACTACTACACGGAGCTATTGAAGTGAAGGACCAGTCTACAAAAGTTGTATTCCTTGCTCACTTTACTTGCAAAGTATTTGCATTTATATTCGTCGGATTTCTAGTATACGATTCTAGGGTTAGGGTTAACTAGAACGAAATTTTTTTAATATGGCATGATAGATACTTCCCAAAACCTTGTTGCCGTCCTAGGGAACCCTGCAGTGGTATCAGAGCCATGCTAGAAAATTAGACGGATTTTGTTAAGATTACGAAACCGAAATACTCTGAAACTTGCTACGCCAAAAACTGGTTTCTGTCGATTCTAAAAAGTAGTCAATTTTTTTTAAAAACAAGTACAGAATGTTATATGGGATATATCATGAACACCATGAAAATTTTAGGGGGTTTGCTCGGATTTTGGCCGAGATCAATGGTGTTGTGGCCGGCCCAATAGTGTTGTTTTTGCCTGAAATTTTCACTGTGTTCCAGTGACTGGGTTTTGGTATTTCAGGTGTTGTTTGTTTTTGCTAATTTTGCATGTGATGTAATCTTACACTATAAGCAATTCGGAGTGTTTCAGATTCTTAGTTTTAACATTGTTTCAGGTTATTTGCATATTGTCTAGATGAAGTTAAAAAGTTCGATCGAATGTCAAAAACCCATTTTTCTAAGTTTAATGTATTCGGAAAAACATGCAAGTAATTCTATGAACCCTCTAGAAGAATGAAACCCTAACTCGACTTTTTGGATCGCGGAACCGCGGTCATACCCTAGGGTTTGCTGCAGTTCTGTGGAGACACGAGTGAGGCTTGGGTCTGCCCTTCTACGTCTGGTGCATTGGTACTGTGGCATATTCTGGGTATTATTGAACCGTGCTCAAGTGTTGAGTCGTCGAGAAATTGTGGGACTTTGATGAATCGATCGAAAAGTTTAACGTCGTCCGGGTATCGTGTGATGGGATACAATACTTGGAATCAAAGTTAGTTTGAATTTTATAAATCTAGCAGTTTAGTCTCATTTGATCGGTTGCCACGGGATTTTGATGTGATCAAAAGTCCGTCGCAATCACGTAGCGTACGCGGATACTCGCCGGGTAACATTATTAGATAGCCACGCCCCATAACCCCGACCAAGTGACTGTAGGAGAACCCCGTCGCCAAAAGCATCCGTTCGGGTGCTCGCGGCAGCGGTGTTCCGACTTAGTGCACTTCGTCGACGACATCGGGAGGTGTGGCCGTCTACTAAATTTTCCGACGAGCATTCGATCAGGATGTCGGGAATCTTGTTGAATTGCCAGACTTGATATTGAAAAGTGTTTTCGAGATCGAGACTAAAATGCGGGGTTTATAATTGTTAGGAATGCGATGTTTAAGGAATTCATATGGTTAGGCATGAAATCCAATGTATGTGATGCGTTGGGTTTATGATATCTAAGGTGGTTGCGGATTCCAACTGTTGTAGTTTTTCACTTTCTTTTCTGCGACCATAAGTGTAATATGGAGTGTATCGTGAAAGGTTCCTAGGCACTCTAGTGAGGTCTCACAAGGCATCGAACATGCCAATTTAAAAAAATGGTGCCGAGAAACCCTAGACTACGGATCTTAGACTAGATGTTTAGGCGAAAAGATAATCTAGTTAACAAATTAACTAAAAGTTAGGATGCTACAACCTTTGTAGATCCGGATACCCACTTCCTTAGCTCCACGAGGGCGTCCTCTCGCTGTCCATCTTGAACCTTGGACTCTCGTGACGGCTTCATCGGAGAAACGTGCGGAATAGGTCGTCGGCTTCGTGTCAAAGACGATCTACGTCGAGGTTGCACAAGCTCAAGCTCCGACTTCACAAAGTTGTGAAACTTATGAAGAAAACACCCAAAACAACTTGGCAAGAGGTAGAGGGTGAAGAAATTGGAGGTGGGTTCACTTTAGAATTGGATTTCTCTCACTAGAACTCAAGTTGCCATTAAAGTAGCAAGCTTTTTCTTTTTAGAAGAAGAAGATGATGAAGCTAGTTATGATAAGTTCTCTTTTTAAAAATCAAAAGAAAATACAAACTTATCATAACTATAACTAGGGTTAAGTGTAGAGAATAAACCATGGTCATTTGAGTGGGTTAGGGTTAAGCATGAAGACAAGAATGGTTAGCAAAGTCAAAGCTTCATGAAGCTTCAATATGAAACAAAAATTGCCACCATTTTCATCTTAAAGTTTATCCAAATAAATGAATAAACAAATAAATGAATAAATGCATAATCAAAACCCTAATCTCAAGTTAACTATGGTTTAATTCTATACACTTAACCATATGATCAAGTATCATCAAACATGATACAAATATGTGCACAAAAGTATATCACATATACAATGTGTAAATCAAGTGAGAAAAATCCGTTTAAAATGAACCAATACTAGTTAATGCAAAGTAATATATCAAATATATAATTATACATTAAATCATTAAATCAACACTTGATTCAATGATCCGGTCATGTCGCACATAACCGACTAGTATTCAATGCATCGATTTATCGAATCAATGATTCGATAACTAGGTCATATCTCATACAACCAATCGAAACATTAATCGCGAGAATCAAATACGGTATCACATACACGCATTATTCTCGGTCCCGCACATATCTCATATGCACTCCTATTTCGTTTCGCTTGAGCTAGGAAACCTCTGTGTAGGACTCTAAAGACTCGTCAATACGCCGGTAGCAGATGATGATCATATCAAGCACCCACAAGCCGCAAGTGGTCTGCTAAACGTAACGGCCACCTGGGTATTGAGCGATCAGAAGATCGACGAGCTAGCCCGCTCACACTCCTGCGAATCCGACCAGTAACACTTACCATACAGTCCGGTCTCTTCTTCTGATATGTCGCATATCAAGTCTAGGGGTGGTAAACGTCAGACCCTAATAACCCGATAAGTCGTGCCGATGTTAGGCTCATAACGGGTCGAGAAACTACTGGTAACACTTACCAGCAAATCTCTGATCAGCCCTGGCCAGGGACTTCCCTGTTACGGCCAATCGAGCACAGCGCAACATCAACCCCCAATACCGGGAGAGACGAAACCCCTCCTATCGCTCATTGCCTCCATGTGACTCGGGACTGTACCCAAAGACCACCGTTTTGCACGCCCTCATGGACGTGGTAAGGTGGAGATCAAAGCACAGTGGGAATCACACAAGACTCTATGACGATCTCGGGTCTACAGACTAACCTGTACAAGTGTCACCTGAGAACTGCCATCTGACGTGAGGTATAATACCATCTGGGAGTTCTCGGCGAGTCCGTCCAGTGCACCCAGTCTCCACTGAGCGCCCGTACACCATCTCTGATGTCAAACACCAATGGATATGGGATCATCCATCGCCCATCTCATGGGTCGAAAAGCGTATACGCTAGTCTACTCTGGTATATCGATGCCCCGTCTCGATACACCTACGACTAGGGACCTTGAAGGATGTACTTATAGACTACCATGTCCCCACTAGTATGATCTGCATCATAGTCCAGGTAGTCAAGTACACATCCTAAGGACTTTACCAACATGTAACTACAAGACAGTATAAAGAGACTAGTGTACATGTTAAGATAAAGAGTAACCAGATAGCATACTATCATATCGAGCAAGAAAGTCATCTCTATATATGTCCAAGCATCCAATATAATATACAACATCTGTACAATACTAGCCTCTAGGGCATACATACAACTAACAATCTCCCACTTGCACTAGGGCCAGCTGCTGTAGTATCGCATACCGAGCATCCCGAAGAGTCTCTCAAACTGTGTCTGGGGAATGGCCTTCGTGAGTGGATCCGCCGTGTTGTTCTTCGTGTCAACCCTCCCGACCTCGATCTCCCGGCGATCAACTATCTCCCGGATCAGGTGATACGGCCTCAGAATATGCCTGGATCGCTGATGGGACCTGGGTTCCTTGGCCAAAGCCACCGCTCCATTGTTATCGCAATACAAAGGTATTGGATGCTCAATGGATGGAACCACTCCAAGTTCAGTAATGAACTTCTTGATCCAGACAGCCTCTTTGGCAGCATCGTTGGCAGCGATGTATTCAGCCTCCATCGTCGAGTCTGCCACGGTTTCCTGCTTGGAACTCTTCCAGCTAACCGCCCCTCCGTAAAGGGTAAAGACAAAGCCCGACTGCGACTTAGAGTCGTCCTTATCACTCTGGAAGCTCGAATCGGTAAAGGACTCCACTTGGAGCTCTCCGTTACCATACACCAAGAACATATCTCTAGTCCTTTGTAAGTACTTGAGAATGCTCTTCACAGCTGTCCAGTGACTCTCTCCAGGATCAGCTTGATACCTGCTCACTATACTTAGTGAGTATGCTACATCGGGTCTGGTACATAGCATCGCATACATGATAGAGCCTACTGCCGAAGCATAGGGTATCCCTTGCATGCGAGCTCTCTCCAAATCAGTCTTGGGAGACATCTCTTTGGAGAGAGTGACTCCAGAGATCGTGGGCAAGTTCCCACACTTGGACTCTTCCATACTAAACCTCTTTAGTATGGTGTCAATGTACCTGGATTGGGACAATCCCAAAATCCTTTTGGATCTATCTCTATAGATCCTAATTCCCAATACGCAGGAGGCATCACCAAGATCTTTCATTGAGAATATTTGTGATAAGAAGAGCTTGACCGATTGCAGCATAGGAATATCATTTCCTATCAAGAGTATGTCGTCCACGTACAATACGAGGAAGACAACCTTACTCTCTGCCACCTTCCTATAGATACAAGGTTCATCTGGATTTTTGACGAAATCAAACTCTTTGATAACGACGTCAAAGCAGATGTTCCAACTCCGCGATGCTTGCTTTAATCCATAAATGGATTTAAGCAGCTTGCACACCTTCCCGCTGCTCCCACTGTCTACGAAGCCCTCTGGCTGAGTCATGTACACGCACTCTTCTAAATCACCGTTTAGAAAGGCGGTCTTAACATCCATTTGCCAGATTTCGTAATCATGATATGCAGCGATGGCAAGCATGATCCGGATGGATTTAAGCATAGCCACTGGAGAAAAGGTCTCGTCATAGTCCACACCTGGTCTTTGACGAAAACCCTTTGCTACAAGTCTAGCTTTGAAAGTCTCCACTTTCCCATCTACACCAAGTTTCTTCTTGAAGATCCACTTGCTCCCAATGGGTTTTACCCCTTCAGGAGCAACGTCCAAAGTCCATACTTTGTTGGTGTATATGGATTCCATCTCGGACCGCATAGCATCCAGCCATTTCACCGAGTCCCCACTCGTGATGGCCTGCTCGAAGCTAGTTGGGTCATCATCCTCCATGATGCAATCCTCGCTCCCACCATCCATGAGAAAACCGTAGTATCTCTCAGGTGGGCGAGGAACCCTACTAGATCGGCGGAGAGGCTGAGGTTCGTCGGAAGCTACCGAATGCTCTGGTTCCACTAAATCTTCTGTTGTGTTTTGTTCAGCTGGAACCTCTTCCAGTTCTACCTCAGAGCCACTAATTTCTTTTGCAAGAAATTCCTTTTCTAAAAATGTGGCATGTTGAGCAACAAATACTCTTTGTTCCTCACTGTGGTAGAAGATATACCTTCGCGAATGTTTGGGATATCCAACGAACTTACACAAAACAGATCTTGCCTCGAGTTTGTCCGGTTTTTGTCTTTTGACATAGGCCGGGCAACCCCATATCTTTATAAAATTAAGATATGGTCTCTTCCCTTCCCATATCTCATATGGTGTGGTAGGCACAGATTTGGTGGGAACCCTGTTCAGTAGGTATGCTGCCGTTTCCAGTGCATATCCCCAGAAGGAAACAGGTAACTCAGCTACACTCATCATAGAGCGCACCATATCTAATAGGGTGCGGTTTCTCCGCTCCGATACACCGTTGTGCTGTGGTGTATACGGAGGAGTTAGCTGAGAGAGAATCCCATTCTCTTTTAGGAAGTCCAGGAATTCAATGCTTAAGTATTCTCCTCCTCAATCAGATCGTAGGATTTTAATACTTTTTCCGGTTTGGTTCTCAACTTCTTGTTTATATTCTCTAAATTTCTCAAAAGCTTCTGATTTGTGTTTCATCAGGAACACATATCCGAATCTAGAGAGATCGTCAGTGAATGTAATGAAGTATGAAGAACCATCCCTGGCATGTGTAGACATGGGACCGCATACATCACTATGTATAAGTTCCAAGAGTTCGGTAACTCTTTCTCCGTGTCCCGTAAATGGAGTTTTGGTCATCTTGCCTTTGAGACATGACTGGCAAGTGTCATAAGATGAAAATTCAAACGGATTTAAATATCCATCTTTATGCAACTTAGCTAGTCTTGTCGCATTGATGTGGCCCAGTCTACAATGCCACAAGAAGGATTCGTTGAGTTCAGAACTCTTCCTCTTGTGTGTGTTTGTTATACTCAGAACTGTTGATTGATTTAGAACATAAATGCCATTGCACAACGTGCTTGATCCAACCAACTTTTGGTTACGGAAAATGTTCATAACATTGTCCTGTAATACAAAATTATATCCCTCTTTACTTAATAAAGAAACCGATATAATGTTGCATATCAGGTTCGGCATGTAATAGCATTCGTTCAGAACCAATATATTACCAGTTGGTAATACAAGGTGATATTCCCCGACAGTCTTAGCTGCAACAATTGCACCATTTCCAACTCTAATGTCTTTATCACCTTCTCCAAGTTCTCTACCTTTCCTTAGCCCATGTAACTGATTACATATATGGGATCCCGACCCGGTATCCAATACCCAGGACGTAGAGCAAATAGAGAAACAGTTCTCAGTAATGAACACACCCGAAGAAAATGCATCAACATGTACTTTCTTCATTCGGGTGGCATGGGAATCCTGGTATTCCCCTATATCCTGTTCATTCCTATAACTCTTATAGGAAAGAACGGAACCAACGTTCCCCAGCACAGTATAACATGCGGGTTCGGTCAATACATCCATATTATTATCTTCTTTAGGGCATGAAATGGTCGCTACCTGGAGAGAGAGAGAAGAAAACACTTTAGCGTATGCTCGTGCAAGATCAGATTGGTTATTATCTTATCTAATCAGGATGGCTCCCACTGCTTTTTATCAAATCTTCCTCCAAACCCTAAAAGGAAAGACCAGCCGGGATTAATTACACACTACAGGTTCGCCAATCTTTCAGCCAGGCCAGTGTTGGTACTTTGAGGGAGGTCCCCCGTGCTTTCGCACGAACCTAATTAATGTAAACCTCGTTTTCCCAGAGGCGTAACCTCGTTGACACCTTTCTAGACACCTACTTGATCAGCTAATTGCAATGTGTAAAACTCTCCCAGGAGTAACTCTTACTCGCAGTGGGTATCGGGATCCAACTATCTCATAGAAGATATGCAATCTCATTGCAAATTTCAACACTTGAAATTCCCGATAATATTTTGCCCCAAGCATCCTATGACCTTGACGGAGGTCAACAAACCACAGGGTGCAAGTCAAGTTCAACCCATCATTTCTTGATTGAATCAAACCCACCCGCACGACCCTTGACGGAGGTCAACAAGGTCGTACGACTACCCTAATCCAATCTGCATCATATGCATAAGCAGACAAATACTAGTTAGCTACCGCAAACTACGCCTTGACGGAGGTCAACAAACGTAGCACGAATACTAAGTAGGATTTATCTGAAATGACGGAGGGCTACGCAGGTTTTCATAAAACCATGAGCGTAATGAACTTGATATCGTTGTAGAATCAAATGAAGTTTTGAAATGGAGTGATTTTGAGGTTTTTCCAGTTTTGCTAAAGGAGTCACTCCCGGTGAAGGGATCTCGGTCCTTTCCTCGTCGAATGAGGTGCGGGATATATCATATATATCACTGTGCAAAGCAAAAACTCTTAAAAGCAATCAAAACCAAACCGAGTGTGTAGCATCTACCAGTTACTGCTAAAGGAGTCACTCCCGGTGAAGGGATCTCGGTCCTTTCCTCATCGAATAAGGTGCAGGGTATATCATATATACCACTGTGCAAAGCAAGAACTGTAGCTACCTGTTTTATTTTAAAATTCGATTCCACAACATCTTAGGTTTCTTATCTTTCATTAATCACATTAATGAAGTCCCATCATTTAAATACCTAAACATCACAGATAGATATGACGTACACTTATGCCATCCGCATTCGCCTCGATGTCCCCTCGTGCACCGTTAGGTTAGGTAACTAACGACAGAGCAGGGCAGGGCTAGCGTGGGTGTAAAACATAAGTAACGTCTATATAATATATCATATATACTATATACTATATCCATCACAGAGTCACAACACAGATATCGCAGCAGAATAAACATATGAAATATTGGATATACTAGGACGTCCGTGTTTTCAATACGAGCCAGTATAAAACACGGATTCCACGGTCGTAACGAATAGCCAATCCCACACCCCTAGACCCCTATGAGAGCGGCAAGAAACCCTGCCAATTCTAGGGTTAGGAGACCCGGACTCGACTCCTCGAGTTGGTTTCCCACTGGACCCCAGAACCCGGTTACTTGTGCTCCCCTCCTTGGGTCTATCCTAATGCGGAAAAGTAAATAATATACAAAAGGTGACATCTTCCACTACCTGGAAGTGCCCCAAATAAAAGAATATTACATACAAGTTTTTACATGAATGAAAATGAAAAACACTCATCTCACATAAAAACCCCCCGGCTATTCGAATACGACGATCCAATATAACATATCCAGCAACACATAACATCACATGTCATCAACGTAAGTATGCATACCCCAATTGTCTTTGACATATAGCAATGAAACCGGTGATATAAACAGACTACACTTACGGTCACAGAAAAGAAAGTGTAAAACTACAACAATTGGAATCCGCAACTTCTTTAGACATCGCATGCCTAATCAAATGAAATACCTAGACATCACATGCCTAACAGCTATAAATCCCGCATTTTAGTCTCATTATCGAAAACTCTTTTCAATATCATATGGGACTAAACTGCTAAATTTATAACATTCATTCAGTTATCTCATAAATGTTTGTGAATTCCAATTATTGTATCACATTCCAGATAAACAGAAAATGTTAAACTTTCTGATCGAACAGTCGAATACCCAAGTTTTCCCGATACAGTTCAACACATGAAATAAGTCTACCAACATTCAGTTCGTGCCTCAGTACCGACGGTCCAGCCGTAGAAGGGTCAAGCCAACGCCTCACATGTGGCACGCCGTACTGCCCCAAACCCGAAGGTTCAAAGGGCAGTTCAAGACGGTCACATAATCGAGTTAAGGTTTGTTGTCTTCTAGAGGGTCCATCGCGTTACTTGCACTACTTAGAACGTCGTTAAACTACGGAAAAATCCAACACTTGGAAATTTCCCGACAGGGGAAAAATTGGGTATTTATATCCGGTCGAACTTTTTATCATATTCTAAAAATTATCCGGAAATACACAAAAGACGAAATTTGATAATCCGGTCGAAACACCGAAGCTCTAAAACAGCCCAGAAAATTAAACTCTGGAATAATTATTAAAAAATACTCATAAAACTCAGCTGCAGAAACTATGAATTACTGTGCATTTTAGGATGGATGACGTCATCAAGCCGCCGCGGAACCGCCGCCTAAGCTTGCTTAGGCCGCGGTTCCGCCGCGCTTGTTACTGTTCATTGGATGAAATTTGCATCGTAATTCTTAGAATTCCCTGCTGAATTTTTTAAGCATTTTTAATATTGAAAAATCCCAGATTTTAGAAAATGTACAGAGAGCATGTTTGGTTTAGGGTTTCGGGTTCGTTCGGGCTTCAAATCGCGTCTAGACTTCGCCTAAGGCTCTAGCTAGGCTCTGATACCAGTGAAAGGTTCCTAGGCACTCTAGTGAGGTCTCACAAGGCATCGAACATGACAATTTAAAAAAATGGTGCCGAGAAACCCTAGACTACGGATCTTAGACTAGATGTTTAGGCGAAAAGATAATCAAGTTAACAAATTAACTAAAAGTTAGGATGCTACAATCTTTGTAGATCCGGATACCCACTTCCTTAGCTCCACGAGGGCGTCCTCTCGCTGTCCATCTTGAACCTTGGACTCTCGTGACGGCTTCATCGGAGAAACGTGCGGAATAGGTCGTCGGCTTCGTGTCAAAGACGATCTACGTCGAGGTTGCACAAGCTCAAGCTCCGACTTCACAAAGTTGTGAAACTTGTGAAGAAAACACCCAAAACAACTTGGCAAGAGGTAGAGGGTGAAGAAATAGGAGGTGGGTTCACTTTAGAATTGGATTTCTCTCACTAGAACTCAAGTTGCCATTAAAGTAGCAAGCTTTTTCTTTTTAGAAGAAGAAGATGATGAAGCTAGTTATGATAAGTTCTCTTTTTAAAAATCAAAAGAAAATACAAACTTATCATAACTATAACTAGGGTTAAGTGTAGAGAATAAACCATGGTCATTTGAGTGGGTTAGGGTTAAGCATGAAGACAAGAATGGTTAGCAAAGTCAAAGCTTCATGAAGCTTCAATATGAAACAAAAATTGCCACCATTTTCATCTTAAAGTTTATCCAAATAAATGAATAAACAAATAAATGAATAAATGCATAATCAAAACCCTAATCTCAAGTTAACTATGGTTTAATTCTATACACTTAACCATATGATCAAGTATCATCAAACATGATACAAATATGTGCACAAAAGTATATCAAATATACAATGTGTAAATCAAGTGAGAAAAATCCGTTTAAAATGAACCAATACTAGTTAATGCAAAGTAATATATCAAATATATAATTATACATTAAATCATTAAATCAACACTTGATTCAATGATCCGGTCATGTCGCACATAACCGACTAGTATTCAATGCATCGATTTATCGAATCAATGATTCGATAACTAGGTCATATCTCATACAACCAATCGAAACATTAATCGCGAGAATCAAATACGGTATCACATACACGCATTATTCTCGGTCCCGCACATATCTCATATGCACTCCTATTTCGTTTCGCTTGAGCTAGGAAACCTCTATGTAGGACTCTAAAGACTCGTCAATACGCCGGTAGCAGATGATGATCATATCAAGCACCCACAAGCCGCAAGCGGTCTGCTAAACGTAACGGCCACCCGGGTATTGAGCGATCAGAAGATCGATGAGCTAGCCCGCTCACACTCCTGCGAATCCGACCAGTAACACTTACCATACAGTCCGGTCTCTTCTTCTGATATGTTGCATATCAAGTCTAGGGGTGGTAAACGTCAGACCCCAATAACCCGATAAGTCATGTCGATGTTAGGCTCATAACGGGTCGAGAAACTACCGGTAACACTTACCAGAAAATCTCTGATCAGCCCTGGCCAGGGACTTCCCTGTTACGGCCAATCGAGCACAGCGCAACATCAACCCCCAATACCAGGAGAGACGAAACCCCTCCTATCGCTCATTGCCTCCATGTGACTCGGGACTGTACCCAAAGACCACCGTTTTGCACGCCCTCATGGACGTGGTAAGGTGGAGATCAAAGCACAGTGGGAATCACACAAGACTCTATGACGATCTCGGGTCTACAGACTAACCTGTACAAGTGTCACCTGAGAACTGCCATCTGACGTGAGGTATAATACCATCTGGGAGTTCTCGGCGAGTCCGTCCAGTGCACCCAGTCTCCACTGAGCGCCCGTACACCATCTCTGATGTCAAACACCAATGGATATGGGATCATCCATCGCCCATCTCATGGGTCGAAAAGCGTATACGCTAGTCTACTCTGGTATATCGATGCCCCGTCTCGATACACCTACGACTAGGGACCTTGAAGGATGTACTTATGGACTACCATGTCCCCACTAGTATGATCTGCATCATAGTCCAGGTAGTCAAGTACACATCCTAAGGGCTTTACCAACTTGTAACTATAAGACAGTATAAAGAGACTAGTGTACATGTTAAGATAAAGAGTAACCAGATAGCATACTATCATATCGAGCAAGAAAGTCATCTCTATATATGTCCAAGCATCCAATATAATATACAACATCTGTACAATACTGGCCTCTAGGGCATACATACAACTAACATATCGCCGGTTTCGTTGCTATATGTCAACGACAATTGGGATACACATATTTACTTACGTTGATGACATGTGATGTTATGTGTTGCTGTGATATGTTATATTGGATCGTCGTGTTTTGAATAGCCGAGGGCTTTATGTGAGATGAGAGTTTTACATTTTCATTCATGTAAAATTCATTGTATGTAATATTCTTTTATTGGGGCACTTTCGGGTTGAGGATGATGTCACCATTGTATATTATTTACTTTCCGCATTAGGATAGACCCAAGGCGGGGAGCACAAGTAACCGGGTTCTAGGGTCCAGTGGGAGACCATCTCGAGGAGTCGAGACCGGGTCTCCTAACTCTTGAATTGGTAGGGTTGCTTGCCGCTCTCGTAGGGGTGTAGGGATGTGGGATTGGCTATTCATCACGAACGTGGAATCCGTGTTTTATACTGGATTAATTTAAAACCCGGAAATCCTAGTATATCCAATTTTTCATATGTTGATTTCTGCTGCGATATTTTTGGATGTGATCACTGTATATGTTTAGATAGATACTGTATATAGTATATGTGATATATTATATAGACGTTGCTTATGTTTTACACCTGCGCTAGCCCTGCCCCACTCTGCCGTTAGTTACCTAACCTAACGGTGCATGACGGGACATCGAGGCGAATGCGGATGGCATAAGCGTACGTTGTATTTATCTATGATGCTTAGGTAACTTATATGATGGGACTTCATTAATGAGATTATTGAAATAAAAGAAACCTAAAGATGTTGTGGAATCGAATTTTGAAAAACAGGTAGCTCTAGTTCTTGCTTTGCATAGCGGTATTCCTTGTAGAATATCCAGCACCTTATTCGATAAGAAAAGAGCCGAGATCCCTTTACCGGGAGTGACCTCTTTAGCGAAACTAGCAGATGCTACAAACTCGGTTTTTCTTTTGATTGCTTTTATAGTTTTTTCTTTGCGTAGCGGTAGTCTTTGTAGAATATCCAGTACCTTATTCGATAAGGAAAGAGCCGATATTCTTTCACAGGGAGTAACCTCTTTAGCTTAACTAGTAAAATCCTCAAAAACACTCCATTTAAAATCACTCAATTCTACAACATATCAAGTTCATTACGCAAATGGTTTTCTTAAAAACCTGTCGTAGCCCTCCGTCATTTCAGATAAATCCTACTTAGTATTCCTGCTACGTTTGTTGACCTCCGTCAAGGCGTAGTGTGCGGTAGCTGACTAGTATTTATCTGCTGCATGTGATGCGATTGTTTTAGGGTGGTAGTAGTGCGACCTTGTTGACCTCCGTCAAGGATCGTGCGGGTGGGTTTAACTCAGTCAGGAAATGACGGGTTGAACATGACCAGCAGCCTATGGTTTGTTGACCTCCGTCAAGAAGGTCATAGGACGCTAAGGGCAAAATACCATTGGGAATTTCAAGTGTTGAAATTTGCAATGAGATTGCATACCTTCTATGAGATTGTTGGATCCCGATACCCACTGCGAGTAAGAGTTACTCCTGGAAGAGTTTTACACATTACAATTAGCCGATCAAGTTGGTGTCTAGAAAGGTGTTAAAGGGATTATTCCCCTGGGAAAACGAGGTTTATTTTAATTAGGTCCATGCGAAAGCACGACAAACCTCCCTCAAAATACCAACACTGGCCTGGCTGAATGATTGGCGAACTTGTAGGGTGTAATTAATCCCGGCTAGTCTTTCCTTTTAGGGTTTGAAAGAAGATTTGACTAAAACAGTGGGAGACATCCTGATTAGATAAATTAATAACCAATCTAATCTTGCAAGAGCATACGCTGAGTATTTTCTTCTCTCTCTCTCTCCAGGTAGCGACCATGTCACGCCTTAATCAAGATAATAATACAGATATATTGACCGAACCCGCTTGTTATACTAAGCTGGGGAATGTTGGTCCCGCTCCAACATATAATTGTTATATGACCAAGCAGGAAATAGGGGATTACCAGAATTCACGTGCCGCCCAAACGAAGAAAGTGCATGATGATGCATCGTTTTCGGGTGTGTTCATTACCGAGAATTGTTTCTCAGTATACTCTACGTCCTTGGTACGAGATACCGGATCAGGATCCCACATAACTAATCTGTTACATGGGCTACAGATAGGTAGAGAACTGAGAATGGATGATAAGTTTCAAGAGTTGGAAACGGTGCAAGTGTTGCATCCAAGTTGTTGGCAGTTATCACCCTGTATTACCAAATACATTGATTCTGAATGAATGTTATTAGATACCGAACCTGATATACAATATCATATCAGTCTCTTTATTTAGTAAAGAAGGATATAATTTTGTATTGTTGGATAATGTTTTGAACATTTTCTATATCAAGAGTTGATCGGTTCAGGCACGTTATTTAAAAGCATATATGTTCTAAATTAAACCACAGTTCTTAACGTACAAAATACACACAAGAGGAAGAGTTAGAAATGAACAAATCCTACTTGAGGCATTGTAGACTAGGTCATATCAATGCGACCCGACTAGTTAAGTTGCATTAAGATGTATATTTAAATCAGTTTGAATTTATATCTTGTGAAACTTTCCACTCATGTCACAAAGATAAGATGACCATAGCTCCGTTTATTGGAAACAGAGAAAGAGTTGGTGAACTCTTGGGATTGATACATGCTGATGTATGAAGGTCCCCTGTCTACAAATGCCAGGACCGGTGTTTCCCCAATCAGAGCAAAGCACTGTTTAAATTTTGGAATTTGAAATGAAGCGGCGCTTCATAATAGCGCCAGCACTAAGAGTCAAAGACTCTGTTGCAGCGCTCTCGTGCTTTGTTAGCGCTAGCAGCGCTAGCGCTAAGAGTCAAAAACTCTGTTGCAGCGCTCACGTGAAAACCACGAGAGCGCTGGCGCTAGCAGCGTCAGCGCTGAGAGTCAAAGACTCTGTTGCGGCGCTCACATGCAAAGCACGAGAGCGCTGGCGCTAGCAGCGCCAGCGTTGAGAGTCAAAGACTCTGTTGCAGCGCTCACATGCAAAGAACGAGAGCGCTAGCGCTAGCAGCGCCAGTGCTAACAGTCAAAGACTCTGTTGCGGCGCTCACATGCAAAGCACGAGAGCGCTAAAGCTGGCAGCGCCTGCGCTACGCTGGAACTAAATGTTCCCTGCCATTGGATCAAATGTGATTAAAAATCACGAAGATGCAGAATAAATTCTGTATGGGGAAAGATTTTCTCAATCTTTTTAGAACAATAAGATTTTCTTCTGTAAAACAGAAGCCCTAGGATCAAAGATCCAACGGTGGGGAAATCCCCAAATCAATTAGAGAAAATATCTCTTCAACAAATCAGCCTTCAATATATAAAGGACCCAAGACTTCAAGTCTGAGAGAGAGAGACCTCCCCATAAACTTTCAAATGGAAAGAGAAAAAAAGAGGAACCCCCCACAAACTTTGAGAGCTCTCGGCAGAAGAAGAATTTCTTCAAGGTAAAATAAAGAGATCAAAGCATCTCATCAGAAAAAGAACTTAGTTCTTTTTCCAGATCATAGATCTATAAGACAAATTGTCTTTCACAAAAGAGATCATAACATCTCATTATAAAAAGGGGGGAGAATAATTCAATTCTCTTAGGATAATAGATCCATAAAGGCAAAGCCTTTCACCAAAAACATAAGAGATTGAAACATCTCCTATAAAATAAGAACTTTGTTTTTAGATCCATGAGACAAAGTCTCTTATAAGAGAGAATTTAATTCTCAGTGAACAGAGCTACCTAAAAAGAGCACTAGCGCTCCAATTAAAAGAAGCACCTCAGCGCTCCAAATCTAGCGTACAACGCCGCAGAGCCTTAGCGCTCCAAATTTATGTAGGATTACTAGGCACTGTCACAAGGGTCTATAAGGCATCAACCATGCTCGATCCAAAATTTAGACGTGCCGAACAACCCTAACCAAGATCTTAGACTAGATATTAGGTGAAACAAAAAGCAAGTAAACAACTTTACTTCTAAGAGTTAGGGATTACAACCTTTGTAGTCCGTTCCTTCACTTCTAAACCTCCGTGTTGACGTCCCTTCGCTGCGATCATCGAGATCCCGGACTCTAGTGATGGTTTCCTCGGAGAAATGAACGGGCTAGCTCGTTGACTTCGAGGCCGAAGATGATCTACGTCGAGGAGACTCAAACTCAAGCTCCATCTTCACTAGGTCATGAACTTTGTGAAGAGAACACCCTAAACTAAATGGAAAGTAGTAGAGGATGATGAAATAGGAAGTGGGTTCACTTTGGATTTTGATTTCTCACTTTATTTCTTCACTTGAAAATTTCTAGCAAGCTTTTCTTCTTGAATGAAGAAGAAGAAGAAGGAAGAATATGAATAATGAATTATCTATAAAAAGAGTAATCAAGTGAAGTCTATCATAATGCAACCATGGGTGAGTTCATCTTTGTAGAGACTAAACCATAGTTTGAGTTAATGGTTTGGTTAATAAAAATCTTATGCAAAACAAAATGAGTGGACTTTGTCAAATATGCTTAAAGCTTCATGAAGCTTCAAGCCAAGACAAAGAAAGCCACCATTTTGTTTTACCAAAATAAATAAAAACCCAAACCATTATCTTAAATATGGTGTAAGTCATACACACACCCAAGTTTGCATGTATCATCAATCATGATACAAACTAGTGCACAAACATATATCACATATACAACTTGTGCACATCAAGTGAGAAAATCAATCTTAAGTGAACCAATAATAGTTAATATAAAGTAATATATCAAATATTTAATTATACATTAAATCATTAAATCAACACTTGATTTAATGATCCGGTCATATCGCATATAACCGACTAATATCTAGTGTATCAATATATCGAATCAACACTTGATTCGGTAACCCGGCTATATCTCATATAACCGACCGATGATACAAATCGCGAGAATAGAATACAGTATCACATACTGGTATTATTCTCGGTCCTGCACATATCTCATATGCGGTCCTATTTCGTTTCGCTTGAGCCAGGAAACCTCTGTGTAGGACTCTAAAGACTCGTCAATATGCCGGCAGTAGGTGGTGATCATATCAATCACCCACAAGCCGCAAGCAGTCTGCTAAACGTAACGGCCACCCAGGTATTGAGCGATCAGAAGATCAACAAGCATGCCTGTACATTCTCCTGCGAATCCAACCAGTAACACTCCCGTACAGTCCGGTCTCGTCGTCTGATATGTCGCATATCTCGCCTAGGGGTGGTAAACGTCAGACCCTAGTAGCTTGATAAGTCGTGTCGATATGAGGTCTATAACAGTTCGAGAAACTACTGATAACACTTACCAGTAAATCTCAGCAACCCTGGACAGGGATTTCCAGTTATAGCCAATCGAACACAGCACAACATAGTCTCCCTATACCAGGAGAGACGAATTCCCTCCTATCGCCCATTGCCTCCATGTGATTCGGGACTGTACCCAATAGCCAACTTTTTGCACGCCCTCTTGGACGTGGTATGATGGAAATCAAAGCACAGTGGGAATCACACAAGACTCTATGACGATCTCGGGTCTACAGACTAACCTGTACCAGTGTCACCGGAGAACTGCCATCTGACGTGGGGTATAATACCATCTAGGAGTTCTCGGCGCGTCCGTCCAGTGTACCCAGTCTCTACTGAGCACTCGTACACCATGCTTGATGTCAAACACCGATGGATATGGGATCATCCATCGCCCATCATATGGGTCAAGATGCGTATACGCTAGTTTACACTGGTTTATCGATGCCCTGTCTCGATACACCCTCGAGTAGGAACAGTTATAGGATGTACTCGTCGACTACCGTGGCCCCACTAGTATGATCTCATCATAGTCCCAGTAGTCGAGTACATTTCCTAAGGGCTTTATCAACATGTAATATAGAGACAATCAGAGTACATGTTAAGTTAAAGTATAACCAGATAGCATGTTATCATGTCGAGCAAGAAAGTCCTCCCTATATATGTTCGAGCATCCACTACAATATACATCGTATGTACAGTAATGGCCTCTAGGGCATACATATAACTAACAATCTCCTACTTGCACTAGGGCCATCTATTGTGGTGTCGCATGCCCAACAATTAGCTGTAGTTGAAGTATCTCATACTCAACCATCCCATAAAAGTCTCTACTGGGAAAAAGGCTTTTGTGAGTGGATCCACGCTGTTGTCCTCTGTGTCTACTCTCCTAACCTCGATCTCCCTGGAGATCAACCATCTCCATGATCAGGTGATACGTCCTAAGAATTATATCTGGATATCTTATGGGACAGGGGGTTCCTTGGTATAAGCCACAACTCCATTATCACACAATGGTTGGAACGAAGTTCATCTCATGAACTTATATATCCAGACTACCTCTTTGGTAGCATCCTTGGTAACGATGTATCTTGCCTTTAATCGTCTAGTAAGTCACGGTATCTAGCTTGGAACTCTTCCAACATACCGTCCCTCCACTGAGGGTAAAGACAATGCCTGCGACTGACATTCAGTCGTCCTTATCACCCTGAAACCTTTCCAGTGATTCTCCCCAGGATCGATTGATACCATCTCACTACAACTAGTGAGAATCCTAACATCCAATTAGATCTATCTCATAGATCCAAAACCTAGGATTCAGGAGGTATCGCTTTGATCCTATATGGAGAATCCTTGTGATAAGCGGAGATTGACCGAGCGTAGCATAGGAAACTCCTTCCCTATCAAGAGTATGTCATCTATGTACTTTACGAGGATCACCACCATACTCTCTACTGCCTTTTTGTATATACAAGGTTCATCTACCATTTTGATGAAGTCAAACTCTTTGACTACCACCTCAAAACAGACGTTCCAACTCCGAGATGCCTGCTTTATCACATAAAACATCTTGCACACGTTTCCGCTGCTCCCACTATCTACGAAGCGCTCTGGCTGTGTACTTATAGACGCTCTCTTCCAAATCATCATTTAGAAAAGCAGTCATGACACCCAACCGCCAGATATCGTAGTCATGGTATGTAGCCATGGCAAGTAGAATCTGGATGGACTTAAGCATAGCTTTGAAAGTCTCAACTTTTCCATGTGCACCAAGTAATCTTCTCAAGATATACTTGCTCCTGATGGGGATTTAACCCTTCAAATAAAGCAACCAAAGTCTATACTTGTTGGTGTATAAGGATTCTATCTCAGATCGCTAAGCATCCAGCCATTCTTACAGAGTCCCACTCCTGATGGCCAGCTCGAAACTAGTTGGGTCATCATCTCATGATGCAATCCTCGCTCCCACTGTCATAAAGAAAACCGAAGTATCTTTCAGGTGGGTGAGGAACCCTACTAGATCGGCGGAGAGGCTGAGGTTCGTTGGAAACTATTGAATCCTTTGGTTCTACCAAATCATCAGCTGCAGTTTGTATAGCTGGAACTCTTTCCAGTTCTACCTCATGACCAATAATTTCTTCACAAGAAATTCCCTTTCACAAAGGTGGCATGCTGAGGAAAAAAACATCTTTTGTTCCTCTGTTTGGTAGAAGATATTCCCTTGCGAATGCTTGGGATATCCAAAAAACTTCTACAGAACTGACTTTGCCTCGAGCTTGTCCGGATTATGCTTTTAGACATAGGCTGGACAACCCCAAATCTTAACATACTTAAGATATGGGCTCTTCCCATTCCATATCACATATGAAGTGGTAGGCAACTGATTCGATTGGAACCCTATTCAATAGGTATGCAGCTTCACAAGTGCATAACTCCCAAAAGGAAATAAGAAACTCAGTAGTACTCATCATAGAGCGCACCATATCACAAAGGGTGTGATTGCTCCGCCCCGATACACCGAGGTGCTGTGGTGTATACGGAGGAGTAGTGCTGAAAGAGAATCTCATTCTCCTTTAGAATAGTCCAGGAATCTCGTGCTCAAGTATTCTCCTCCTTGATCTCATCAAAGGACATAATACTTATACCCGTTTTTGGTTTTCTACTTCTAACTTATATTCTGTGATTATCTCAAAAGTTTCGGACTTGTGTTTCAACAGGAACATATGTCTGAATCTTGAGAGATCATCAGTGAAAGTAATGAAGTACAAAGAACCAGTCTTGGCATATGTAGACAGGGGACTTTCATACATCAGCATGTATCAATCCCAAGAGTTCACTAACTCTTTCCCTGTTTCTAATAAACGGAGCTGTGGTCATCTTATCTTTGTGACATGACCGGCAAGTTTCACAAGATGTAAATTCAAACTAATTTAAATATGCATCTAAATGTAACTTCAGCTAGTCGGGTCGCATTGATATGACCTAGTCTACAATGCCTCAAGAAGGATTCGTTCATTTCTAAACTCTTCCTCTTGTGTGTGTTCTGTATACTAAGAACTGTGGTTTGATTTAGAACGTCTATGCTTTTAGATAACGTGCCTGAACCGATCAACTCTTGATATAGGAAATGTTCAAAACATTATCCAACAATACAAAATTATATCCTTTCTTTACTAATAAAGAGACTGATATGATGTTGTATATCAGGTTCGGTATCTAATAACATTCGTTCAGAATCAATGTATTCTGGTAATACAGGGTGATAACTACCAACAGACTTGGCTGCAACACTTGCACCGTTTCTATCTCATGAAATTTATCACCCGTTCTCAGTTCTCTATCTATCTGTAGCCCATGTAATAGATTACATATACGGGATCCTTATCCGGTATCACATACCTAGGACATAAAGGATACTGAGAAAAAGTTCTCTGTAATGAACACACCCGAAGAAGATGCATCAGCATGCACTTTCTTTGTTTGGACGGCACGGGAATTCTGGTAATCCCCTATTTTCTGCTCTGTCTTATAACAATTATAAGTTGGAGCGGGACCAACGTTCCCCAGCGCAGTAAACAAGCGGGTTCGGTCAATACATCCGTATTATTATCTTGATTAAGGCGTGGCATGGTCGCTACCTGGAGAGAGAGAGAAGAAAACACTCAGCGTGCGCGTTTACAAGATTAGATTGGTTATCAATTTGTCTAATCAGGATGTCTCCCACTGTTTTGGTCAAATCTTCCTTCAAATCCTAAAAGGAAAGACTAGCCGAGATTAATTACACCCTACAAGTTCGCCAATCTTTCAGCCAGGCCAGTGCCGGTACTTTGAGCGAGGTTCCCTGCGCTTTCGCACGGACCTAATTAAAATAAACGTCGTTTTCCCAGGGGCGTAAACCCGTTGACACCTTTCTAGACACCTACTTGATCGGCTAATTGTAATGTGTAAAACTCTCCCAGGACTAACTCTTACTCGCAGCGGGTATCGGGATCCAACTATCTCATAGAAGGTATGCAATCTCATTGCAAATTTCAACACTTAAAATTCTCAATAATATTTTACCCCTAGCATCCTATGACCTTGACGAAAGCCAACAAACCATAGGCTACTAGTCAAGTTCAAACCGTGATTTCCCGATTGAATTAAACCCACCCGCACGACCCTTGACGAAAGCCAACAAAGTCGCACGACTACCCTAACTCAATCGCATCATATGCTTATACAGATAAGCATAAATAGCTACCGCACACTACGCCTTGACGAAAGCCAACAAACGTAGCACGAATACTATGAAGTACTTATCTGAAATGACGGAGGGCTACGACAGGTTTTTAAGAAAACCCTTTGCGTAATGAACTTGATATCGTTGTAGAATCGAGTGATTTTTTTAAAAGGAATGTTTTTGTGGCCTTTTCTAGTTTTGCTAAAGAGGTCACTCCCGGTGAAGGGATCGTCGGCTCTTTCCTCATCGAATAAGATGGAAGATATTTCACAAATATCACTATGCAAAGCAAAAACTATAGAAACAATCAAAAGACAAACCGAGTTTGTAGCATCTGCTAGTTTCGCTAAAGAGGTTACTCCCGGTGAAGGGATCTCGGCTCTTTCCTTATCGAATAAGGTGCTGGATGTTCTATAAGGAACACCGCTATGCAAAGCAAGAACTAGAGCTACCAGTTTTTTAAAACAAGTTTCTACAACATCTTTAGGTTTCTTTTATTTTCATTAATCTCATTAATGAAGTCCCATTTTTTTAAGTCACCTAATCATCACAGATAAATACAATGTACGCTTATGCCATCCGCATTCGCCTCGATGTCCCGTCATGCACCGTTAGGTTAGGTAACTAACGGCATAGCGGGGCAGGGGTAGTACGGGTGTAAAACATAAGTAACGTCTATATAATATATCATATATACTATATATAGTATCTATATGAACATATCACATGATCACATCACAGATAACGCAGCAGAAAACAACATATGAAATATTTAATATACTAGGACTCCGTGTTTTATTTTGAGCATGTATAAAACACGGATTCCACAGTCGTGATGAATAGACAATCCCACACCCCTAGACCCCTACGAGAGCGGCAAGTAAGCCTGCCAATTCTAGAGTTAGGAGACCCGGTCTCGACTCCTCGAGATGGTCTCCCACTGGACCCTAGAACCCGATTACTTGTGTTCCCCGCCTTGGTTCTATCCTAATGCAGAAAAGTAAATAATATACAATGGTGACATCATCCTCAGCCCGGAAGTGCCCCAATAAAAGAATATTACATACAATGAATTTTACATGAATGAAAAAGAAAAACTCTCATCTCACATAAAACCCCTGGCTATTCAAAACTCGACGATCCAATATAACATATCACAGCAACACATAATATCACATATCATCAACGTAAGTAAATATGCGTATCCCAATTGTCGTTGATGAATAGAAACGAAACCGGCGATACACCACATATTACACTTACGGTCGTAGAAAAGAAAGCGTAAAACTACAATAGTTGGAATCGGCAACCCCCTTAGACATCGCATGCCTAACCAAATGAATCCCTTAGACATCGCATGCCTAACAATTATAAACCCCGCATTTTAGTCTCATTATCGAAAACTCTTTTCAATATCAAGTCGGGCAATTCAACAAGATTCGCGACATCCTGATCGAATGCTCGTCGCAAACTTTAGTAGACGGCCGCACCCCCGGATGCCGTCGACGAAGTGCACTAAGGCGGAACACCGCTGCCGCGAGCACCCGAACGGATGCTTTTAGCGATGGGGTTCTCCTACAGTCACTTGGTCGGGGCTTTAGGGCGTGGTTGTCTATTAAGTTTACCCGGTAAGTATCCGCGTACACTACGTGATTGCGACGGACTTTTGATCACATCAAAATCCCGTGGCAACCGATCATCTGAGACTGAACTGCTAAATTTATAACATTCAAATTAGTTATCTCATAACTACTTGTGGATTCCAAATATTGTATCACATTCCAGATAAAAAGATAGTGTTAAACTTTCCGATCGAATAATCAAACACCCAAGATTTCCCAAATAGCTCAACACTTGAGCGGAGTTCAAAAAATATCCATCACATGCCACAGTACCAATGGTCCAGCCGTAGAAGGGTCAAGCCAACGCCTAACATGTGGCAACGCCGTACTGCCCCAAACCCTAAGGTTCAGAGAGGGTTCAGACGGTCACATAATTGAGTTAAGGTTTGTGTTCTTCTAGAGTTTCCACTGCGTTACTTGCATGATTTTCCGGAAGTTTCAAACTCGAGAAAAAAAATCCAACTTTTGAAAAATTTTACGACAGGGGAAAAAGTGAGTTATTGATATCCGTTCGAACCTTTTAACACGTTCTGAAAATTATCCGGAAAGACTAAACGAAGTTATACTTTCCGATCGAATCAATGAGCTCCCAATATAAACCAGAAAACTCAACACTTGAGTATGATTAAAAACACAAAGAATCATTAGGAAATAAATACGGATATAACTGTGAAGACACGTGTCCACAACACCAGAGTACGGCGGCGGAACCGCCTCGGGAAGCAGGTTCCTGCCGCGGTTCCGCGGCGACTTGATGGTGTCGTGGGCCCGTGTTTCACCATAAATCTTAGAATTCCCTGCTGATTTATTTGAGTATTTTTAATATGAAAAAATCAACATTTTTATAAAATTTCCAGAGAAGGGTATATTCCGGGGTTTCGGGGTTCGATCGGACTTTAAACTTCGTCTTGACTTCGCCTAAAGCTCTAGCTTGGCTCTGATACCACTGTTGGGTTACTAGGAACTGTCACAAGGGTCTACAAGGCATCAACCATACCCGATTCAAAATTTAGATGTGCCGAACAACCCTAACCAAGATCTTAGACTAGAGATTAGGTGAAACAAAAAGCAAGTAAACAACTTTACTTCTAAGAGTTAGGGATTACAACCTTTGTAGTCCGTTCCTTCACTTCTAAAGCTCCGTGTTGACGTCCCTTCACTGCGATCATCGAGATCCCGGACTCTAGTGATGGTTTCCTCGGAGAAATGAACGGGCTAGCTCGTTGACTTCGAGGCCGAAGATGATCTACGTCGAGGAGACTCAAACTCAAGCTCCATCTTCACTAGGTCATGAACTTTGTGAAGAGAACACCCTAAAATAAATGGCAAGTAGTAGAGGATGATGAAATAGGAAGTGGGTTCACTTTGGATTTTGATTTCTCACTTTATTTCTTCACTTGAAAATTTCTAGCAAGCTTTTTTTCTTGAATGAAGAAGAAGAAGAAGGAAGAATATGAATAATGATTTATCTATAAAAAGAATAATCAAGTGAAATCTATCATAATGCAACCATGGGTGAGTTAACCTTTGTAGAGACTAAACCATAGTTTGAGTAAATGGTTTGGTTAATAAAAATCTTATGCAAAACAAAATGAGTGGACTCTGTCAAATACGCTTAAAACTTCATGAAGCTTCAAGCCAAGACAAAGAAAGCCACCATTTTGTTTTACCAAAATAAATAAAAACCCTAACCATTATCTTAAATATGGTGTAAGTCATACACACACCCAAGTTTGCATGTATCATCAATCATGATACAAACTAGTGCACAAACATATATCACATATACAACTTGTGCACATCAAGTGAGAAAATCAATCTTAAGTGAACCAATAATAGTTAATGTAAAGTAATATATCAAATATTTAATTTTACATTAAATCATTAAATCAACACTTGATTTAATATTCCGGTCATATCGCATATAACCGACCAATATCTAGTGTATCAATATATCGAATCAACACTTGATTCGGTAACCCGGTTATATCTCATATAACCGACCGATGATACAAATCGCGAGAATAGAATACAGTATCACATACTGGTATTATTCTCGGTCCCGCACATATCTCATATGCGCTCCTATTTCGTTTCGCTTGAGCCAGGAAACGTCTGTGTAGGACTCTAAAGACTCGTCAATATGCCGGCAGTAGGTGGTGATCATATCAATCACCCACAAGCCGCAAGCGGTCTTCTAAACGTAACGGCCACCCTGGTATTGAGGGATCAGAAGATCAACAAGCAAGCCTGTACATTCTCCTGCGAATCCAATCAGTAACACTCCCGTACAATCCGGTCTTGTCGTCTGATATGTTGCATATCTCGCCTAGGGGTGGTAAACGTCAGACCCTAGTAGCTTGATAAGTCGTGTCGATATGAGGTCTATAACAGTTCGAGAAACTACTGATAACGCTTACCAGTAAATCTCAGCAACCCTGGCCAGGGATTTCCAGTTATAGCCAATCGAACACAACACAATATCAACTCCCTATACTGGGAGAGAAGAATCCCCTCCTATCGCTCATTGCCTCCATGTGATTCGGGACTGTACCCAAAAGCCACCTTTTTGCACGACCTTCTGGATGTGGTATGATGGAAATCAAAGCACAGTGGGAATCACACAAGACTCTATGACGATCTCGGGTCTACAGACTAACCTGTACCAGTGTCACCGGAGAACTGCCATCTGACGTGAGGTATAATTGCATCTGGGAGTTCTCGGCGAGTCCGTCCAGTGTACCCAGTCTCTACTGAGCACCCGTACACCATCCTTGATGTCAAACACCGATGGATATGGGATCATCCATCGCCCATCATATGGGTCAAGATGCGTATACGCTAGTCTACACTGGTGTATCGATGCCTTGTCTCGATACACCCTCGACCAGGAACAGTTATAGGATGTACTCGTCGACTACCGTGGCCCCACTAGTACGATCTCATCATAGTCCCAGTAGTCGAGTACATATCCTATGGGCTTTATCAACATGTAATATAGAGACAATCAGAGTACATGTTAAGATAAAGTATAACCAGATAGCATGCTATCATGTCGAGCAAGAAAGTCCTCCCTATATATGTCCTAGCATCTACTACAATATACATCGTATGTACAGTAATGGCCTCTAGGGCATACATATAACTAATAATTTAAATAAGCACCTCAGCGCTCCAAGTATGGCGCACAGCGCCAGGCGCGCCACGTGCTCCTCACGTGTGCGCTATTTGACAAAAAGCGCTCTGTGCTCATTGACTGGCGCGCAACGCCAAGCGCGCCACGTGCTCCTCACGTGTGCTCTATTTCACAAGAAGCGCTCTGTGCTCATTGACTAACGCACAACGCCAAGCGCACCACGTGCTCCCCACGAGTGCGCTATTTCAAAAGAAGCGCTCTGTGCTCATTGACAGGCGCACAGCGCCAAGCGCACCACGTGCTCCTCACGTGTGCGCTATTTCACAAGAAGCGCTCTGCGCTCATCAACTGGCGCACAGCGCCAAGCGAACAGCGCCAAGCGCACCACGTGCTCCTTACGTGTGCGCTAAGAGAACATAAACTGTTCTTTAAATAAAAGCCCCAGAGCTATAATGAATACTCAACACTCAATAAAAGATAAAAAAGGCTGTCAGAATCCAAACCATTGCTCAGCATTGTTAAATGTTCAACATTTTAACTAAATGGGCTGAGCTCAAATTGGCCACAGAACCCTACCTCAGATTAATTGAGCCCATATGCTCATAAATCTTTGATCTTAGTCCAAAATTGGACTACAGATCTCCCAACCAATATTGGTTCAAGGGTACATCTCTTCACTTCTCTGATATGTGTCGTTGTAATCGTTCAACGTCTTTAGAGAGGTGACAGGTTCCGACAACCAGACATTCCACGGACTGTAGGGTCCTTAAACTCATAGACTATGATGTCTTTAAACTTTACAGATTATGATGTCTTTAAACTAGACTAAGATGTCCTTAAACTTTATGGACTGTGGGGTCCTTAAACTCATGGACTATGATGTCCTTAAACTTTATGGACAGTGAGGTCCTTAAACTCATAGACTATGATGTCTTTAAACTTTACAGACTATGATGTCTTTAAACTAGACCGCAAAGTCCCTAAACTAAAACAATAGAGCCCAAATGCTCTTTTGTTGGATCTAAATGATCCTGTTAAGTAAACCTTAGTCTAAAATTAGACTAACGTATCCTTAACAAACGTTTAAGTTGATCTTAGTCTCAAATGAGATTAACGATCCTTAAACCCAACCCAAAACCCAAATCTAAGAAAATACGGATTTGGACTAATCGACGCCGTACGGGCGACAACATAAATTAGTCTCCGTATACAATCCACGGGCAACCAAAAAAAATAAAACAAACACACACGACACGAAGTGACCATCTGGAGAAGGAGAAAGTTGTTACCGCGATGCGGTACCGTAATTAACTGCAGGTGCTTCCGCCTGCAGGGAAGAGCTTCCCCACAATAAAAAAACCCATCACAACGAGAAGGAATCTGACGAAGTCTGCTAGAACGGCTGCATCCGTCTAAACCTTCGATACACGGTGCCATAAATCAACTTAGCATGTTCGGAGAGGTGGACGGATAAAACCAAATAGCATCTGCCCCCAAAATTCAGGCCGGACGTCCCAACGTCCCGATCGCGTATTTTCGGCGGAGAACAAATTCTGGCACGCCCGGTGGGACCTTTTCCTCTTTCCATTCCACACTTCGTGTGTCGTGTTTCGCGAACGAATCGCGGTTTGCTACGGTTTCCCCTGAATTTGAGGTACTAAGATTTGGTGTCTTGCTCCGTGCAGAAAACAGAAGATCAATGGCTTTCATTTGCACAAACTACAACAACTGCAACAACTGCAACAACTCCCACTCTGTCCTCACTGGAGGAGTGACTTACGGGCCTCAGGCGGCCTCCATTTTCAAGATGCCAGTGGGACAAGTGACGGAAGTCACCACTGGGCTATTCTTTGGGACCATGCTCCCACCCATGAGCTTCAATGTCCCAATGCCGTTGCAAGAAGCTCCAAAGAAGTCGGTCTTTGATCGTCTTATGACTACCACGGCCCCTCTCAATGGGTCGCCCAATTCCTGCACCTCAGTCTTTGATAGGCTAAGCCAAAACTCCAATGGGCCCGTGAAGAAGCCCGCGATACATGAAGGGGTTTTCCCGAAACGGATAGCCATCCCTGCTCCTGTGAAAGAAGTCGTCAAAGTGGCTTCTCCTGATAAAGGATCAGTCTTTACAAGACTGGTTGCTCCAATTCCCGTTCCGGGCGAAGTCACCAAGGCTGCTACCCCTGTCCGAAAGTTTGCCTTCGACAGGTTGGCCATCCCCTCTCAGCGGACGTCGGTTTTCGACAGGTTAACGACGACAGCAGCCCCTTATCAGAGCAGGGGGCATGAAGAAGCCACCCCCATAGCTGAGACAGTACCTTCTGCTCGATACGCTCGACGTCGCCACTGGCGCCGAGTAAGGAAAGCTGGGGGCAATTCCCCATCTGGACTGACTCCGCCAGCTCCAATGGTGGAAGTCGACGCTGCTGTTCCAACTGGGAACAGCTTTGAACCACTCAGGAGGGTGCGCAAGAACTCTCCGACGGCCGTGCTGAAAAAGTATCCTCCACCTATGGAAAACGTTACAAAGGTGAAGCCAGAGCAGCTCCCTCAGCGGTTGTCCTCTAAAATTCACAAGGTTTGGCAACAGGTCCAAAACTCGGTGATCAAACAAGACTACTCCCGCCGATCGAAGAAGATGAAAGTTCAGCAAGAGAAGGACCGCCCTGTCATGCCATAGGAGATGTCATCTATTTGGGTGCCCGCTGTAACGGCTCCCTTAACTTCGATCGTCCACAAAAGAAGGAGGCCGGAGAAAGTCACCGTGTTCGCGACGAATCTCAAGGGCACTGAATCTAAACGCTCTAAGTCCGGGGGCATGGTGGTGCACACTGTTTATATGGCATCCAGGAAAGAGGATAGCCGTATCTCTACGCGTCATCGACCACTCACCAGATACATAACAAAGTCCCAGGAGTAACAACAGAAGCTCCATGAAATGTTAACACAGATGGACGCACTCACTGGGCCAAAAGAAAGCCTGGAGACATCGTCAGAGCAGCGTCATGAACAAGAAACCGATGCTGAGTTCCTCCGCAGAATCCTCGAAAAGAAAGACAGAGAGGCCGTAGAACAAGCGGCCAACATAAAACGAATG
Source organism: Agapanthus africanus (assembly GCA_030015575.1). Lineage (NCBI taxonomy): Eukaryota > Viridiplantae > Streptophyta > Magnoliopsida > Asparagales > Amaryllidaceae > Agapanthus > Agapanthus africanus. Next base: position 209,553,444 of record JASDDO010000022.1, read on the forward strand.
ACGCTTTTATTCCAAGATATGGTGGGGATGATGATACAGCCGGATCCTCCAGCTGAAGACCCTCCGATTGTCCTTGAAGACGACAAAGGGGAGACAACGAACCCTCTTCCGGCTCTATCAACGGCCAAAGAGGAGATGGTCTCTAAGGCCGCCCTGGATGACTATATCGCTCAACAGATACGAGCTCATCAGGCGAGCGAAGCGGCTGGCCAAATCGTTAAAACCGGACGACCCTATCCGGGTTGGTACGACCAAATAAAGTACCTTACAGGATATACGATTCCTAAATTCTACGTATATAAAGGGACGGGAAATCCACACCAACACGTGGCTCAATTCAGGGCTCTGTGCGGCAACACCGGAGGTGACGACAAACTGCTGCTTCGCCAGTTTGTTGGCAGCTTGTCGGAGACAGCGTTTGAATGGTACTCCGAGCTCCCGAACGACTCCGTTAAGACATTTGCAGAAATGGAGTTACTGGTCACACAAAAGTTTGCAAGTGCTAGCGAGCGCACCCCGATCACTGCATTAATTAACGCCAGAGTGAAGCCAGACGAAACATGGGTGCAGTACGCGATACGGTGGCTGAATCTATGGTCGAAGTGCGAGCAGCGCATCGAAGAAGCGCATGCGGTAGGCATGTTCGTGGGTACTCTTGATCCGCAGGCGACCATATCCCAGTTCATGATGTTCTTCAAGCCAACTACTTTCCAGGCCTTGATTGACAAGCTGGCCCAAATAGATCAGATGGGTCATAGACCATCTTCTTCGAAGTTGGAATCTCGAAACGAAAAAGGGAAAGGGAAAGCGACCTTCGTCGCCAATGCTCAGCAGTAGCCCAGTGGTCCAAAACCTGTTGGAGATAGTGCCCTCATAGTAAATTATTGGATCGCGGGTACGTGATTGCAATGATTGCGGAGGACCTATACCGGTAGGACAGTCTTACTCGAGATGATAGTATGCTATCTGGTTTGCCTTTATCAGTCGTGTACATGTTCAGGTGACTGATTGCATGTTACACTTTGATAGAGCCCTTAGGATCTTGCTTTACTACCAACAGTATGATGGCGATCATATACGTGAGAGTTGGGTGGTTTATACGCATATCCTTAATTGTGGTCCCTAGTCGTGGGAGTTTCGAGACAGGGCATCGATACTCCGGAGTAGACTAGTGTGTACAGTCGAGACCCCGACGAGGGGCGGTGGCCGGTCTCACAAGCCACTGGTGTCAGTTGGATCACCTAAGATGTATACAGGTGCTCATTGGGTTATGAGTACACCGGACAGGACTCGCCGGGAATCTGCTAGTTAGTATTATATCTACCGTCAGATAGCAGTTCCCTGGTGACATGTGTACAGGTTAGTTCATCGACCTGAGGTCGTCATTTGTCTCGTGTGAGTTCCCACTGTGCTTTGATTTCTACCCTACCACGGCTCAAAGGAGTCGTGCAAACAGGTAGCTTTTGGGTACAGTCCCGAGCCATATGGAGGCACGTGAGCGGATCGGCAGGGGATTCGTCTCTCCCGGTATTGGGGGCGAGGTCGTGCTGTGTCTAGGAGAGCCATTACACAAAGTCCATGGCTATGGCAGGAGATTTACTGGTAGGTACTCCAGTAGTATCTCAGGGTGTTATTGGGCTTCACTCCGACACGACTTATACTGCTATTGGGGGTCTGGCGTTACTAGCCCCCTAGGCAGATATGCGATACTCATAGACGAACGGACCGGACTGTATATACATTGTCACTGTTAGGCTCAGTAGGGTTTCTGGATGAGTTCGTTCATCGGCTTCCCTTGAGTTCGCTCATCAGCCTCCCTTGAGGTCAGTCCATGGGCAGCCGTTACGCATAGCTAGTGCCGCTGACGGTTTGTGGTTAAACCCACTGCCAGGGTACTGACGAGTCATTAGAGTCCCCCACAGACAGTTTCCCAAGTTCGGGCGAAACGTTGTAGAGGCCGTATGGTTTTATGGCAGGGTTCGGAAAATGCACGTGCGTTTACGCACGTGTCAGTTTTCGGGCTGATGATACTGGTCGGCTTTGGTTTAAGCCGGATCCGAGTATTATATTGAGTAGGTATAATATCTTTGTCTCAGTTGCATTTGTATTCGGTCGTAATACAAATGCGGGTATATTTATACAGTTTCGGGGTTATCCTGAAAGTCGTTTCAGGATCACTTTTGGAAGTTGCCCGTTTCCAGTTTTCTATCAGCCATCTTTTAACATTCGGTTAAAGACGGATTTATCTTTTCTTGAGATGAGGTGAGTCAGTGTTCTGGAAGTTTCTAGAAGCCACTAGAAGAGGTGACTAGGTTCATGAACCTTTGCTTGCATTAATTACTTGATGACTAGGTTTAAGTGAGTCATGCTTTGCATTAAAGCATTTTGTTTTGGTTTAGATATTTTCTTCATGATATGCTTCATGTTGTGGTCACCCCCCTTCTCTCCTACGGTCACCCCCTCTCCATATATGAGGCCGGCCCCCTCTCTCTCTCACTACTTGATGTTTCATTTTGGTTAGAAAAGATTATGATAGTATTCAGGGTGTATGGAATTTTACAGTTCATTTCATTCCATCACCCGATTTCCACGGCAACTTCATTAACCGATCGTCCACGGATTTGGACGAAGTGAGACAAAGTCATCTACTCATTCTCTACATCATTCTTGGTCGTCTCTTTTAGCAAACTTGGCGATCGAGTTGCCTCAAGTCAGAGGCGGGAGCCCGTTTAAAGAATCGATCATGTGGTGCCACCTCGACGAAGGAATCGGAGATCGACGAGATCGGAGCAGCCGCAACGGAGCGTGGGATTATGGTTGAAGAACGAAGGACTCGGATCGTTCGGTATAACCTTTCTACACTCTTTACAGTTTGTTAGTTTAGCAATAATGGCAGATCCGGGTTAAAGTATACGATAGCGCCAGTTTAAAAGTTTTTGTTCCGCATTTTGGCGTCTGTAGACTGCCGGGGCGCTAGCGTAGACTTACAGTGGTATCAGAGCCTCACCATTTTGCTATACTAACTTGTGCTAACGCGTTTAAAACATCGATCCGACCGGAAATCAAAAATCACAATAATACAACTTGACAGTTTCTGTTGTTTTTAAACGGTGTCCTAAAATTTTTCTACACATCTCAGAATACTGTGCAGGCTTTTATTAGAACGACGACAAAATTTGGGCACGTGCCCCCACCAAACCGCCGCGGAACCGCGGTCAAACCCATGGTTTGACCGCGCATCCGCGGCCACATGGTGAGCTCGTGCTCCCAAATTTTGTCAGTGGGTTCTCTGTTGGATTTTGTGGCTTTTGGTATATATCATTTGCGCCCAGGTTTGGTTACTGTTCACCAGTAAGCCGTGGGGCCCACTTTTTGATATTTGGCCTTTGGTCGATCGAAATTTAAACACGTTAGTTTACAGTGCTTACATTATATCTCCGACCGGGAATGTCATTTGATCGGTAAACCGCGTCTGATTGCTATAGTTCTTTTAGACGGGTTTGCGAACGTGACATTCGCGTTGATGTTCTGTGTTGTGCTATGATGTTGCGGATTTGTCGTGGTGGATAGCTGTGTGCAATGGTAGTACAGTTTGTGTTTATTTGTACATTTGATATTGCAGGGCGAGCGTCCAACTTGTAGACTGCCGTCACTGCCTGTTGTATAATATTCTTTTGGGGCACGACCAGGTTGCGGTCGATGTACCTATTGTACTATTTTTCATTACTGTACTAGGTTTTACCCCAAGACGGAGTGCACAGATAGCCGGGTTCTGGGGGGCAACGGGTCCGCATCTCATGGCTTTGAGAGGCAGAGGGGTCCCACTCTAGAATTGGCAGACTATTCGCCGCACTCGTAGGGGGTACAGGTTGACCCAAGGAGGGGTGCCCAAGCTTACCGGATTCTGTGAAGTGCTGGGTGGTCCATTCACTATGCTGTAGGGGGCTGCCTCGCTTCAGGTTTTGGCGGGTAACTTGCCGCACCCGTAGGGGTCTAGGTTTCATTGCACAGGCTATCCACACGACAGGGGTACGTCGGGTTTCAGCAGCGGCTCTGTGAAACCCGGGGATCCCAGATATCTGTATTGTTCTGTGATGCTTATTACTTTTCTGTAATGTTGCATACTATCACGCCTGGAGAGATTATTGTATATTGGTTTATATACTATTAGATGTTGTATATGTTTTACACCCGCGCAAGTCCAGTCCCCGCTCTGTCGTTAGTTAAGTAACCTAACGGGTGATGACGGGACCCAGTGACGAATGCGGATGGCATATACGTACATTTTATTTTCGTTCTTTTCTGGTGTGATTGAATGATGGGACTGCGTTGATTCTGATCAATGCAAAATAAAACAAACCTGTTTGCAGTTGTTGGAACAAATTTAAAAAGTGTTATTGCAAAGACGTTTCCTTTTGTTATGCATAGCGGTATTCAGTGCAATATCCTGCACCTCATTCGACGGGGTAAGGGCCGATATCCCTTCACCGGGACTGACCCCTTGGGCAGAAGTTTGCGTCAGAGTAATAACTTCACTATAGTCGATTACAAGTTGCTTTGCATAGCGGTATTCAGTGGAATATCCTGCACCTCATTCCACGAGGAAAGAGCCGAGATCCCTTTACCGGGTGTGACCTCTTTAGCAAAAGGTTTTCGCCACTATATTTTAAAAAGCTATCAGGTTCCTTCAGCGATATCAAGTTCACTACGTTAAAGGTTTTTCGCCAAAAACCAGCCGTAGCCCTCCGTCACTTCTTTTGGGTATTTAGTAGTATTCAAGCTATGCATTTTAGCCAAAGTTAAGGCATAGTGTTTGGTAGCTGCTGGGTATTCAATTGTTGCATAGATAGATGAGTTAGTTTGGGACAGTCGTTCTGCCGATTGGCCAAAGTCAGGGGCATGTGCGGGTGGGTTCAAATTGACAAGATAGTGACGGGTAGAACTTGGCATGTGACTTATGACACTTTGACCAAAGCCAAGGTTATAAGAGCATGGGGCATAAATCATATCGGGAGTTTCTAAAGAAACTGAAACTTGCCGAGTATGGGCATACCTTCTGGAGTATGAGTAACGTAGATGCATTCCATCACGTTATCATGCGATGAGAGTTGGATCCTGATTCCCACTGATGAGTTGGTTTACTCTTCGGGTGATCCCGATTGATTCTTCTTTAGGTTTGGAGGAGAATTTGATAAGACAGTGGGAGGTTTCCGGATTAGATAAAGTGATGACCATTCTGATCTAGGTTAGAGTGCACGCAGAGTGTTTCTTTTCTCTCTCTCTTTGGCAGCGACTTTTGACCGACCCTAGACTATGACTCAGTGACCAAGTTGACCGAACCTTCTTAAAATACTGGCTTTTGGATTGTCTATGTTGCATAAGTCATTGCCACTCCTTCTTTTACCCTTTGCATTTCTCAGAACACCCGTATTATTACGGATATCCACTTCCATTGGATAGATCCATCGTATGGTTATATACGAACTCGAAGGGACTTCTTCGAGGATGGATCCAGGTTCAGGAGAAATAGAATTGATTTATTCAGTTGTCTTTTATTATCACCTTCTCTCAGGTTGCGAGAGCTCCTTGGTTTAGGAGAGTACACCTATTACGCTTATTGGATAGTCTTATTCCAAACCATAGGCTGGTGCCGAAAGGTAGGGAATGAAGAAAACCAATTAGCCTAAGTAGGGTGTGCAGATGGTAATATGTAAAGACAAAATAAAGGGATTAGAAAGAGGGCAAAGTAAATTGCGACTGATATCATTCACGACCAAAACCGCGTACTTCATCACCACTCCTATTTCACCTTTAAAAAGAATAAGGTATTATTCAATTGTCTTTTATCATCACCTTCTCTCGAGATGCGAGTACTCCTTGGTTTAGGAGGGTACACCTATTATGCTTACTGGATAGTCTTCTTCCAAACCATAGGCTGGTGCCGAACGGTAGGGAAGGAAGAAAACCATTTAGCCTAACAATGGTGTACAGAAGGTAACGACTAAAGACAAATAAAGGGATTTGGAGAGATGGCGATAAAATATACGGTTGAAGTCATGAATTTGATTATGGAAGAGGCATTGCTATGAATACCAGGATACCCCTACGAAACATTTTCATGTTTCAGTGCATTGTTAAAGAAAAACTGTTTTCCCGATTAGACACTTACTCCAAGGGTATGTATTTACCAGGTTACATTCTCATATCTGTATAGTTTTACAGATGATGAGTGGGAGTAAGATATTGGGAATTAGGTGATTATCCTCATTATATCTGAATTCGTTGTAATTGGTGATATTTGAGGAAATCGCCAGGGTACAGTTTTCCACCTACAACGCATAAGTTTTTGAGTTGTTTAACTCAGCGGACTTATACAGAGTATTGTATGTTGTCCAGTGTCCATCAGGACAAAGGGGTAGGTCCTCGTACTATGTTCTGTTTACTTATAACTTCTCTAGTATTTAGACGAGTATTTCGTAGAAATACAAGGTCTAAGTTTTGAGAAGTTATGGGTATAAGAATAAAGTAGAGAACCAGGTATCACAAGTATCGGGATTCTTCAAAGAGATCGAAGATGTAGATTCTTGTGATTGGTATTCAGATGATAGTGATGGTTTTGAGAAACGTGTTTCTCTTTCAGGTTACTCATAAATGGATGGATTCCTAAGTTGAGTAATGCTGATTAGCCTCTGTCCATTAAGTTGATATGCACTGGAGACAGATGCATGGATTGAATATGGTTCCAATTAAATAAGTGCCAAAGTTTCTATATTGGATATAGAATAGTTCGTACCTTAAAAGATATTAAGGTACGGGGAGTTGTCCAGCTTATGCTTAAAACCAGACTCTGGATAACTCAGGGCACGTTTCTGTAATGGCTGTTTTGTGGGTTGACCCTGGCTATGACGAGGGTTGATATTCTACCATTTGGAAGATCAATAGTGATATTGTTCTTGACTCGCCACAGTTTTAGTAAAAATGGATCTTTTTCAGAAAACAGTAGTGGGAGTATGGTAGAACTGGAAGTGATTCCAGAACCGCGAACGATTACGGAAAATTTAATAGGACCTATACATTCAATCAGGTTTGACATTCCAATAGCCACTCCGCAGGTATGGTAGGTAACCTCAGACTCCCGAGAGGTACTTCGGTAGCCTCAGAGACGGTGACAGGGAGGTTCTTATCTACCAAGACTTGACACTACTGTTGTTCCAGGATATAAGATCCGGTAGGAGGGTTGTCGTAGTCAGTGGGAGCAGCGGAAGCATAGTGGGCAAGATGCTTATATCTATTTATAGACTTGAGCAGTTATAGCAGAGATAGATCATCTAATTTTGATGTGACAGTCATGGGTTTGACTTCAATCAGAATAAGGGATGGATCTGTTAAAGAAGGTAGTAGGGTGTGATGTCATGGTATCTGGATGACATACACAGAGTAGGAAGTAAAATTCCTATACTACGATCGGTTGTACTGTGGTCGTCACACAGTTGTTTCTCTAGACAGGATATGGATATAATATTTGACATTCTGGTTTCTAGATCTATGGTTTTAGATCTGGATTTGGGTAATTTCCCAATGTGGGTACTTTGACAGTTATTCTAATGGTTTTTGGAATAGTTGACTCCTAGCATGGTGGTGTACCTGCAGGTGATGGAGTCACCCTCTCTAAAGGTGTCTTACAGACTAAAGGGGAGAGGGATGTGCATGATTGGAAGATCACTTGCTTAGGCAATTGAGTCAATCATGAGATGTCAAGTACCACACTAGATGTTGTTTTTGCACTAGATGCAATAAGTTTGTATTAATCCAATCCTGGAGAAACATAAGGAAGCAGTTTTAGAACATAAGTACAAGTTCTACGGATTTGATGACGGCAGCCTCCTTCGGGAGACGGTTATCATTCCAAGCTTCAAAGGTGACATGGTTGACAGAGTGATTGTCAGAGTTATAGTTTTTCCCTCTGACGAAGAGGGACAGTATTATGGACAGGTGGTCCAAGAGGATACTGTGGGTGGCATGGTGCCGGATACTGATTAGGTTCAGTGATCGATACAGTCTAAGAAGTTTGGATTTGGAGTTCATTTATGAACTAGGTCCAATCAGGTATCCAGACATATTCTAAGACAGGTATTACTCAATTCGGGAGATGGTTTTCTCCGCGAACTTGAGATTAAGAGAGATATATATAGAAACATCTAGGCGGATCCACTCACTGAGGCTATTTCTCGAACACAATAGTTTTACAAACGGGCTTTGTGAAACTGATTAGTAGAGGAGTTGGATGTTCGGTTTCACACGGGCTGTGAGTAGTCGACATCGCAATATTAGCCTTGAATGCAAGTGGGAGATTGTTGGAGATAGTGCCCTCATAGTCAATTATTGGATCGCGGGTACGTGATTGCAATGATTGCGGAGGACCTATACCGGTAGGACAGTCTTACTCGAGATGATAGTATGCTATCTGGTTTGCCTTTATCAGTCGTGTACATGTTCAGGTGACTGATTGCATGTTACACTTTGATAGAGCCCTTAGGATCTTGCTTTACTACCAACAGTATGATGGCGATCATATACGTGAGAGTTGGGTGGTTTATACGCATATCCTTAATTGTGGTCCCTAGTCGTGGGAGTTTCGAGACAGGGCATCGATACTCCGGAGTAGACTAGTGTGTACAGTCGAGACCCCGACGAGGGGCGGTGGCCGGTCTCACAAGCCACTGGTGTCAGTTGGATCACCTAAGATGTATACAGGTGCTCATTGGGTTATGAGTACACCGGACAGGACTCGCCGGGAATCTGCTAGTTAGTATTATATCTACCGTCAGATAGCAGTTCCCTGGTGACATGTGTACAGGTTAGTTCATCGACCTGAGGTCGTCATTTGTCTCGTGTGAGTTCCCACTGTGCTTTGATTTCTACCCTACCACGGCTCAAAGGAGTCGTGCAAACAGGTAGCTTTTGGGTACAGTCCCGAGCCATATGGAGGCACGTGAGCGGATCGGCAGGGGATTCGTCTCTCCTGGTATTGGGGGCAAGGTCGTGCTGTGTCTAGGCGAGCCATTACACAAAGTCCATGGCCATGGCAGGAGATTTACTGGTAGGTACTCCAGTAGTATCTCAGGGTGTTATTGGGCTTCACTCCAACACGACTTATACTGCTATTGGGGGTCTGGCGTTACTAGCCCCCTAGGCAGATATGCGATACTCATAGACGAACGGACCGGACTGTATATACATTGTCACTGTTAGGCTCAGTAGGGTTTCTGGATGAGTTCGTTCATCGGCTTCCCTTGAGTTCGCTCATCAGCCTCCCTTGAGGTCAGTTCATGGGCAGCCGTTACGCATAGCTAGTGCCGCTGACGGTTTGTGGTTAAACCCACTGCCAGGGTACTGACGAGTCATTAGAGTCCCCCACAGACAGTTTCCCAAGTTCGGGCGAAACGTTGTAGAGGCCGTATGGTTTTATGGCAGGGTTCGGAAAATGCACGTGCGTTTACGCACGTGTCAGTTTTCGGGCTGATGATACTGGTCGGCTTTGGTTTAAGCCGGATCCGAGTATTATATTGAGTAGGTATAATATCTTTGTCTCAGTTGCATTTGTATTCGGTCGTAATACAAATGCGGGTATATTTATACAGTTTCGGGGTTATCCTGAAAGTCGTTTCAGGATCACTTTTGGAAGTTGCCCGTTTCCAGTTTTCTATCAGCATCTTTTAACATTCGGTTAAAGACGGATTTATCTTTTCTTGAGATGAGGTGAGTCAGTGTTCTGGAAGTTTCTAGAAGCCACTAGAAGAGGTGACTAGGTTCATGAACCTTTGCTTGCATTAATTACTTGATGACTAGGTTTAAGTGAGTCATGCTTTGCATTAAAGCATTTTGTTTTGGTTTAGATATTTTCTTCATGATATGCTTCATGTTGTGGTCACCCCCCCTCTCTCCTACGGTCACCCCCTCTCCATATATGAGGCCAGCCCCCTCTCTCTCTCTCACTACTTGATGTTTCATTTTGGTTAGAAAAGATTATGATAGTATTCAGGGTGTATGGAATTTTACAGTACATTTCATTCCATCACCCGATTTCCACGGCAACTTCATTAACCGATCGTCCACGGATTTGGACGAAGTGAGAAAAAGTCATCTACTCATTCTCTACATCATTCTTGGTCGTCTCTTTTAGCAAACTTGGCGATCGAGTTGCCTCAAGTCAGAGGCGGGAGCCCGTTTAAAGAATCGATCATGTGGTGCCACCTCGACGAAGGAATCGGAGATCGACGAGATCGGAGCAGCCTCAACGGAGCGTGGGATGATGGTTGAAGAACGAAGGACTCGGATCGTTCGGTATAACCTTTCTACACTCTTTACAGTTTGTTAGTTTAGCAATAATGGCAGATCCGGGTTAAAGTATACGATAGCGCCAGTTTAAAAGTTTTGTTCCGCATTTTGGCGTCTGTAGACTGCCGGGGCGCTAGCGTAGACTTACAAAACCAACCGATCGCCAAGATGATAGAAGGCGATTCTTCAATGAGAAACTGAAGCGCCCTTATTTGTTTCCCCAGGATAAAACGATGAGACTATTCGAGCTAGCGGTGCGCAACAGGCTCATCGCCTTGACGGATCCAAAACACCCATTTCAACCCGGTGAGGCCAATAAGCCCAATTATTGCCCCTATCACCAAGTGGTAGGCCATCCAATCGAAGATTTCTTCGTCTTCAAAGGCTGGATTGAGGACCAATACCAACAGGGCAAATTCGTACTATCCGAGAATTGGAAAGTAAGCCCGCCTCAGCCGCACGCTCTTAAAAGGGGGGACACACCGGGGTCATCATGCTCTTTTATAGAAGAAGCTCCATGGGAGGTTGCTCTTTCAGCCAAGATGAAAAGAATGCTGAAAGATCTTCAAACATGTCCGGCGATCAGGTGGAAAATCCCGCTAGAGCCGGAGACCATCGAGGGGATGCTGAAACCACGCCCAACATTGGGAGTTAATAGCGATGGGCAAAACGCTCATGCCCAGCCGTCAAAGTCTTCGAAGAAGAAGAAGAACAACAAAAAGTCTGTGAAGCCTGATGACAAGCGCACAGACCTACAAAAATATATTGACGCGCTGGAGGAATATAACCAGAAGGCGCGAACCCCGGTCACACTCCAAGAGTTTCTCAACCACATCCTTGAAGATAGAGATGTCGATGAAGATGAGGGAGAAGACTCGTTAGACAAACCTGAAGATTATGTGGCAAGCTGCCATGTGATCTCTCACTCGTTAGTAGATGGTGAAGAAGCTCCTGATACAGATAAACTAGGGGCAGATCCCGAACCGGAACTCCTAGGACCTTCAGCCAAAATGATTGACGTATTCCTGAACGAAGCTCTTTTGAAAAGCAAAGCTGATCAGGAGCGTGAAATCGCCGTATATGAAAAAGCCAAACGTCGGCGACTGAACGAAAGGATTGAAATACCCCAACTGGATAGGAGCACTTCGGCCGCCAGCAAAAGCAGGTTCAAGACAGGGAAAAGGTTCGCCAAAGTCATATCGATGGGAATGAAGCTACCACCTTCCGAAGGAAATACTCCTGATAGGATACACCTTAACGAAGTGGATGCATATCCAAACTACTGCTTGTACCATCGGAGGACCACACACCCTACTGAAGAATGCAACGCCTTTAAAAATTGGTGGCAGGGATACGTTGCTTACCGGCAGCATTTCAAGCGGATGAAGCGCAAAACTCATCGGGAACAAAGAAGCACGACATATGAGCATAAAAGAACTGCCGGTGAATGCCACATGGTTAATTCCGGAGGATCGCAAGTTATCACCTTCGGGAGTGATTCTGATGAAGAAATAGACCTCTGCCTTCTCTTCAAGGAATCCATCTCTGAAGCAGAATAGATGAAGACATGCGAGAAAATTAAGCTGCACAATCGCACGCTTCCTGAAAAGAATCTCGGACCCATAAACAAAGGATCGAACAAAAAGAATAAGGGGAAAGAAAAGGTCCCTGAGGATATCACCCTCGATGACCGAGTCGTCGAGGAGCTGGCAGCCAAGGACCCGGCCAAGAAAAACAAGGTGGATTACAACGTTCTGGCACACCTGAGGAAGATACCCTCGCAGCTAAGCATTCTCGACGCCCTTCTGCTATCCAAGAGGAGAGAGATTCTCTGATCAAGGCATTACAAGAGCCTGACCAGTTTCAAGCTTTCCTCGCCGAAGAAAAGATGAAGGACGAGCTGGAAGAAATTCACACAACTGACATCACTTTCGGCGATGAAGATCTCCTCCTCGGAACATGCGAGCACAGCCGTCCCATATATGTCTCCGGGTATTGCCATGACATTAAGATAGGGAAGATCCTAGTTGACAACGGGTCCTCTGTCAATCTCCTAAATGTGAGGATGCTAAAAGAAATCTGCATGAGCGTTCAACACCTCGCTCGGGATAAAATCACTATCTCTGGGTTCGACTCCCAGTTATCACAGACTCTCGGGTCTGTGATACTGACATTATGCTTTGGGCTGCTCGTCACTGATATCAAGTTCCACGTCATTGACGCCAAGACTTGCTACAATGCTTTGCTCGGTCGGCCTTGGTTACACGAGTACAACATTATCCCTTCTACACAGCATCAGTGTATGAAGTACTTCAAAGATGGGCTTGAATACACCGTGACAGGGGAGCTAAACCCATTCTCCGTAAACGAAGTCCGAAAGTACAAAGATGCAAAGTACTTCTTACAAGACTTTGAAGACACGGAAAGATGCCATTAACCGGAGGATAAGCAAAAAGCTATCACCACCATTCCGGTCTTCGGGAGCGATACCGAGGAGGAAGAAGAGATAGTCTATTCGGGACCTCCCCGATACAACAAACCAGGACCGTCTACCCCTATTCTCGTCTTTGGCAGTGACTCTGAAGACGAGGTCAACGCAGTATTCTCGGCTCGTCCATCAGTGCAAGCCTTCATTGGAGATGATCAGAGTTTACAGATCGCTATGGTTCCGTAAGAGCATTACAAAGAGCTCGACGCACTTGATACCTACAGTGTGCAAGAACTGCAAACGTTCTACGTCCCTCCCAGGCGAAAAGATGAAAAGGCGATCCTCTTTTATCGATCCGTAGAAACCAAAGTGGAGAAAGAAATCTGGCATGGCGCCGATTCTACGCTTGACAGGCTCCAGCCCATCCGTCTGACCAGATACTACACAGAAAGATTACAAAGGTTGTTGAGGCGCCAAGGCGTACCCTTCAAAAAAACTGCTCGACAAGCTCAGTTCTACAAAATGATCTGGAACGTCCCCGGAACTCAGCGAAAATTTCCCAACGGGAGAATGGAAACGATCGGGCTTGGATATGTTCAATCCAAGAAACGGGAGCGATTCCATGGCTGCCACGTTATACATGACTTTGATGAATAAGGAGATGCTCTGTTAAAAGACGTTAACCCTGAACCAAAATGAGGTCCCGCCATGAAAGTGCCAAGTCTTTCGTTCGAAGAATAGATGGATAAGCTAATAAGGGAAGCGGGTCAAAAGGTCCGGGATGACCACAGCCGTGAAATGGCCATTTACGAGAAAGCTAGGATGCAACGCCTCCTTCAGCAGGCTACGGAAAATGACGATGCACTTCGTCGCCAGCCCGTCATACAAAATAACCGACGCGGAGGCAAAAACAAATTAAAGAATGGAAAAAATGTCCGACAGCGACCAAGCGGGTCTAAGAAGCCACGCGATCGAGAATTGAGCAGCCGGGATCCGCCTATTATAAAGAAGATGGGTCGAGCATATTCTTTTCCCTAAGACAAGACAAGGAAGATATTCGATCTTGTCATAAAACATCAGATGATGACACTCCCGAAATCCAAAAACCTCGATCAGGAAAACGAGGTTCATCACCCGGGTTATTGCTCCTATCACCGAGTGATAGGACATCCTCTCGAAGACTGCTTCATATTCAAAGACTGGGTAGAAGACCAGTATCAGCAAGGCAGGTTCGCTTTATCCAGCAGTTGGAAGGTAATCCAACCACAGAAGCATGAACCGGAAGCCACGTATGCAGCGAGAGTAAAGCCGGATCAACATCGGTCTTGCAATCGATCTCGTACCTGTCACGCGATAACGTTGTCAGGAGAAGGAGTACGCAAGGATATGGATGACCTCTCCTGGTGCTTTGAAAATGAGGATGGCGAAGTGATCTCAGAGCTTCCACCGGCACCAAAAGAGCTGGAAGATGGGATACATACTACTGCAGATAACCTGAGAAAAATCGACTTGGGGACGGCAAACGACCCACTGCCGACGTTCGTCAGTGAGCTGTTGTCTGAAGAGCAGGTGGCTACACTCAAAGATGTGCTCATGCATTATAATGACTGCTTCGCAAGGAACTACTCCGAGATGCCGGGACTAGATCAAGAAATAGTTGTGCACAGATTGGCGATATCTCCGGACATCAAGTCAGTCAAATAAGCACCGAGAAGAATGCGGTCCGAACTTGAAATGAGCATCAACGCCGAGGTCAAGAAGCTAATTGACTCCGGCTTCATCCAAGAGGTTCAGTACCCTGACTGGATTGCCAACATCATCCCAGTGATGAAGAAAAATGGGACAGTGCGCATCTGCGTGGACTTTCGAGACCTCAACAAAGCTTGCCCGAAAGATGATTTTCTTGTACCGATTACCGAGTTGATGATAGATAACACGCCCACTCACGAAGTCTTCTCCTTCAAGGACGGCTCATCAGGGTACAATTAAATAAAGATGCATCCCGAAGACCAGAAGCATACCGCTTTCTGGACCTCTCTGGGCATATTTTGCTACAAAGTAATGCCTTTCGGTCTGAAAAATGCCGGTGCTACCTATCAGGAGCCATGACGAAGATTTTTGATGACCTCATGCACGAAATCGCCGAATGCTATATCGACGACCTCGTTGTGAAAAGTGTTGGAGATAGTGCCCTCAGAGTCAATTATTGGATCACAGGCACGTGATTGCAATGATTGAGGGGAGGACCTGTCCCAGTAGGACAGTCTTACTCAAGATGATAGTATGCTATCTGGTTTACCTTTATCATCGTGTACTGCTTTAGGTGACCTTACAGGTCACTATTGCACGTTGATAGAGCCCCTAGGATTCTTGCTTGACTACCGGCAGTATGAGGGCGATCATATACGTGGGAGCTGGTAGTCTATAAGCACATCCTTAAATGGTCCCTAGTCGTGGGAGTTTCGAGACAGGGCATCGATACTCCAGAGTAGACTAGTGTATACAGTCGAGACCCCGACGAAGGGGGGGGGGCCGGTCTCACAA
The DNA here is from genome assembly GCA_030015575.1 of Agapanthus africanus. Taxonomy (NCBI): domain Eukaryota; kingdom Viridiplantae; phylum Streptophyta; class Magnoliopsida; order Asparagales; family Amaryllidaceae; genus Agapanthus; species Agapanthus africanus. The sequence goes on from JASDDO010000022.1 coordinate 209,568,754, forward strand.
GCCACTGGTGTCAGCTGGTTCACCTAAGATGTATACAGGTGCTCATTGGGTTATGAGTACACCGGACAGGACTCGCCGGGAACCTGCTAGTTGGGTTTTATACCAGACGTCAGATAGCAGTTCCCTGGTGACATGTGTACAGGTTAGTTCATCGACCTGGGATTGTCATTTGTCTCGTGTGAGTTCCCACCGTGCTTTGATTACTACCCTACCACGGCTCAAAGGAGTCGTGCAAACAGGTTTTAGTTGGGTACAGTCCCGAGCCACATGGAGGCAGTGAGCGGATCTGCAGGGGTTCGTCTCTCCCGGTATTGGGGGTGAGGTCGCGCTGTGTCGAGGAGAGCCAGAACATGAAAAGTCCTTGGCCAAGGCAGGAGATTTGCTGGTAGGTATTCCAATAGTATCTCAGGGTGTTCTGGGCTACACTCCGACACGACTTGTACCGCTTTTGGGGGTCTGACTTTTACCAACCCCCTAGGCCCGCCATGCGATACTCATAGACGAACGGACCGGACTGTACGGATATTGTCACTGACAGGCTCAGTAGGGTGTCAGGATGAGTTCGCTCATCGACGTCCCTTTTGGTCAATAGCTGGTGGCCCGTCATGTATTGGCTTATACCTCTGACGTGCTAGTGGTTAAATCCACAGCCATAGTATTGACGAGTCTTTAGAGTCCACCACACTTTCAGTTACTCAAGTTTCGGGCGAAACGCTGTAGAGGCCGTATGGAGATATGGCAGGGTCCGATCAGATACGTGCGGTAATTGCACGGATCAGGATCGGACGGTTTGTACTAGTGGCCGTATGGATATAAGGCAGGGTTCGATCAGATACGTGCGGTATTGCACGGATCAGGATCGGACGGATATTACTAGCCGGCTTTGGTTTAAACCGGATCCTAGTATTGTACATTGTAGATTTTGTCTCATTGCATTTGTATCCGGTCGGAATACAGATGCGGGTGTGTATGCACAGTATCGAGGTTTTTCCTGTAATTTATTACGGGACCAGTTTTCTGGAGTTGCCAATTTGCATTCCGTTCCGGCCAGTTTTGCTTTGTTCCTTCACGGCCGGACTTTTCAGTTGGAGGGTGTTATTTGCAAGTTTGCAAATAATATTTTGTGGAGGGGTTTCTTGCATATGGATTGATTATGAAAGCATCTTTTGATACCATTCTTTTCTATCATCATTTTCTTGCTTTATGTTGATTAGAAATGGATTTGATTTAGTGTGACATGGTTATCATTGCTTTGGATGTGGTCACCCATTCTCTTTTCCTACACTCACCTTCCTTCTTGTGTTGATTTAATCCTCCACCATTCTCACTTGAAGAGGTTAGCCACACTTGAGAGAAAAGAATGAGAGAGTTCATTTTGTGATGTGAGGAATTCTTCATCTCATATTCTTCTTGTTAGAAAATTGAAAGCACCAATTTTCCTAACCTCCTCCTCCATCCTCCATGGCAACTAAAACCCCAAATGAGACATAGCCTCTACACTACATTCTACAGCAAATCTTGGGCACGTCGACTTGCCAGCTTCGTGCCCGAGTTGCCTCGGTATTGAGGTGGGAGCCCGTAAAAGATGCAGGTGATGTGGTGCCCTTCCGGCGAGGAGGCGACGACCGGAGTTTCCGCAGGAGATCGGGACGACGACGAGAAGACCGGAGGACTCGGATCACTCGGTATATCTCTAACCCGTCTTGTAGTTAGCTAGATCTAGTTTAATGGCCCGATCCGGGTGTTTAGTGCGCGGTGGTGCCGGTTTGCTAAGTTCGCAAAATTAAAGTTTATCACCGCTTCCGCATTCCGGCGTCAGTTTGACGGCCGGGACGCCGCCGTGCACTTACAGTGGTAACAGAGCCTCGCCATTAACATAGTCTATCTTTGCTTAATGTGTTTGCATTTCCAATCGACCAAAATTCCAAAAACCGTATTTTTCTTCACATCAGTTTCTGTCGAAATTTTTTGAAGTCCAAAAATTCTTCAGGTTGTCTCAGAATGATGTGCAGAGAATCATAAGAACACTGCAAAAATTTGGTAACGTGATCCTTCCGTACGACCGCGGAACCGCGGCCTTAGCCCCTCTTTGGCCGCGGTTCCGCCGCAGGAATTTGGCTTCACTTCACCAATTTTTTGCAGTGGGCTGAATATAGGGGTTTTGGTATACTTTGTTTGGGCCCAGATTTTCTGTGAGTGCTACAGTATTGCTTGGGGGCCCACTTGGTAAAATTCAATCGATCGGATATCTTAAACACATTATTTCACAGTATTTACATTATATCTGCGGCCGTGAATGTCACTCGATCGGTAAATCCAGTCTATCTGCTATAGCCCTTTTAGACGGATTTGCGAACGTGACATCCACGTTGATGTTCTGTGATTATGCTGTGTTGTTGCGTATCGGTCGTGGGGATAGCCTGGATGCAATGTTAGTACAGTATTGTTGTATTATGTACATTTGATATTGCGGGGAGAGCGTCCGACATGTGGACTGCTGTCACTGCCTGATTGTATTATTATTTTGGGGCACGACCATGTTGCGGTCGATGTACCCGTTGTATGTATATTTTACTTTCTGCACTAGGATTACCCCGCGGAGGGGTGCACGGATAGCCGGGTTCTAGAGGGAAACGGGCCCGCATCTCATGGCGTTGAGACGGAGGGGGCTTCACTCTAGAATTGGCGGGCTATTCGCCGCACTCGTAGGTGGTACAGGTTGACCCAGGAGGGGTGCCCAAGTTACCGAATTCCGTGAAGTGCTGGGTGGTCCATTCACGTTGCTGAAGGGGGCTGCCTCGCTTCAGGTTTTGGCGGGTAACTTGCCGCGCCCGTAGGGGTCTAGGATTTCATTGCACAGGCTATCCACACGACCAGGGGAACGTCGGGTTTCAGCAGCGGCTCTGTGAAACCCGGGGATCCCAGATATCTGTATTGATCTGTGTTGCTATACATTTCTGTGTTGCTGCATTTTATCACGCCTTGAGCGAAAATTATATATTGTATATATACTAGTAGATGTTGTATATGTTTTTCATCCGCGCTAGTCCAGTCCCCGCTCTGTCGTTAGTTAGCTAACCTAACGGGTGATGACGGGACCCAGTGGCGAATGCGGATGGCATATACGTACGTCAGTATATTTTCGTTCTTTGTGGTGTGATCAATTGATGGGACTGCGTTGATTCGGATCAATGCAAGATAAACAAGCCTATTCTGATGTTGTTGGAACGCTTTTCAAAAAGCTGTTATTGCAAGGGCGTTCTCTTTTGTTTTGCATCGTGGTATTCAGTTGGAATATCCTGCTCCTCAGTCGACGAGGCAAGGGCCGAGATCCCTTCACCGGGAGTGACCCCTTGGACAGAAGTTTGCGTCAGGGCAATAACTTCACTATAGCCGTTTACTTTTGCTTTGCATCGTGGTATTCAGTTGGAATATCCTGCACCTCATTCTACGGGGAAAGAGCCGAGATCCCTTCACCGGGAGTGACCTCTTTAGCAAAGGTTTTCGTCACTATATTTTTACAAAGCTATCAGTTCCTTCAACGATATCAAGTTCATTACGTTAAAGGTTTTCGCCAAAAACCATTCGTAGCCCTCCATCATTTCGGTTAAATATTCGGTAGTATTCAAGCTATGTATTTTGACCTCACGCCAAGGCATAGTGATTGGTAGCTGCCGGATATTTATCTGTTGCATAGATAGATGCGTTGGTTTGGGACAGTCGTACTACTATTTTGGCCTACGTCAAGGGTATGTACGGGTGGGTTCAAATTAACCTGGATAATGATGGGTAGAACTTGACATGTGACTTATGATATTTTGACCCCACGCCAAGGTCATAAGAGCGTGGGGTAGAAATCCACATCGGGAGTTTCAAAAGAACTGAAACATGCCAGATATGCGCATACCTTCTGGAGTATGATAGCGTGAGCGGATTTCGTCACGTTATCATGCGATGATGGTTGGATCCCGATTCCCACTGATGAGTTGGTTTACTCCTCGGGTGATCCCGGCTAATTCTTCTTTCAGGTTTGGGGAAGAATTTAACGTTACAGTGGGAGGTTTCCAGATTAGATAAAGTGACAACCATTCTGATCTAGGTTAGAGTGCACGCTGAGTGTTTCTTTTCTCTCTCTCTTTGGCAGCGACCATTGACCCGACCCTAGACTATGACTCAGTGACCAAGTTGACCGAACCTACTTAACACTGGCTTTTGGATTGTCAGAGTTGCAAACTTCTTTGCCACTCCTACTTTTACCCTTTTCTCCAGGACACCCCGTATTACTACGAACGTCCACTTCCATTGGACAAAACCATCGTATGGTTATATACGAACTCGAAGGAATTCGTGGATGGTTTCCGGTTCTGGAGAAAACGAATAGGACTATTCAGTTGTCTTTTCTTTTCACCTTCTCTCAGGTTGCGAGTACTCCTTGGTTTAGGAGTAGTACACCTATTACGCAAATTGGATAGTCTTCTTCCAAACCTTAGGCTGGTGCCGACCGGTAGGGAATGAAGAAAACCAATTAGCCTAAACGGTGTACAGAAGGTATTAAGTTAAGACAAAGAAAGGGATTAGTAAGAGGGCAAAGTAAATTGCGACTGCTATTCACGACCATACCAAATATTTATTCGCCAATCCTAAATCACCTTTGTATTTCTCCAGGACACTCCGTATCACTACGAAGATCCACAATTTATTGGATAATCCATTGTATGGTTATATACGAACTCGAAAGGAACTTGTTCCAGTTCGGGGATGGATTCTGGTTCAGGAGAAATAGGAATAAGGTTTATTCGGTTGTCTTTTATCTTCACCTTCTCTCGCATTGCGAGTGCTCCTAGGATTAGGACAGTACACCCATTATGCTTATTGGATAGTCTTTTTCCAAACCATAGGCTGGTGCCGAACGGTAGGGAAGGAAGAAAACCATTTGGCCTAAAGGGGTGTGCAGAAGGTATTGACTAAAGACATATAAAGGGATTTGGAGAAGTGGCAAAAAATTATACGGTTATAGTTGTGAATCTGGATAATGGAAGAGGCATTACTAAGGAATACCAGGATACCCTATCGAAACATTTAAATGTTTCAGTATCACTGTGTACTGTTAATTGAAAACTGATTTCCCAATTAGACACTTGCTCCAGGGTATGTATTTACCAGGTATGATTCTCACATCTGTATGGTTTTACAGATGATGAGTGGGAGTAAGTTATTGGGAATTAGGTGACCATCCTCATTATATCGGGATTCGTTGGAATTGGTGATATTTGAGGAAGCCACCTGGGTTGTTTGCCGGTCGACAAATATTTGGTTTTGAATATCCGTTGTTGTGCACCAATTTCAAATTGATATATTTGTACGTCTATTTTTATAGAGTGAGACATACCTTTTTGAAATTATGTCTATGACATTTACCTATACCAGATATGGTTAGGTAAGGAGCATTGAACAGCGGTGTAATTCTTCTTAACCAAAAGTACAGTTTTCAACCTACGACACACAGTGATTGAGTCACTAGACTCAGGGGACTTATACAGAGTATTGTATATTGTCCAGTGTCCATAAGGACAGAGGGGTTGGTCCTCGTACTGTATTCTGTTTACTTATGACTTCTCTAGTTCTTAGACAGGTGTTTCGTAGAAACACAGGGTCGAAGTTTTGAGAAGTTATAGGTATATGAATAAAGTAGAGAACCAGGTATTGCAAGTATCGGGATTCTTCAAGGTGATCGAAGATGTAGATACTTGTATATGGTATTCAGTTGATAGTAGTGGTTAAGAGAACTTGCTTCTTTTTCAGGTTACTCATAATTGGAAGCATTCCTAAGTCGAGTAACGCTGATCGGCCTCCTTCCATTTAGTTGACATGCACTGGAGACAGCTGCATGATTTGAATCTGGTTCAATTAAATCAGTGCCTCTGTTTCTATATTGGATATAGAACAGTTCATATCTTGACATTGTTAAGATACGGGGAGTTGTCCAGCTTATGCTTAAAACCAGACTCTGGATAACTCAAGGCACGTTTCTGTAATGGCTGTTTGTGGGTTGACCCGGGCTATGCAGAGGGTTGATATTCTACCATCTGGAAGATCAATAGTGATATTGTTCTTGACTCGCCACAGTTTTAATAAAATGGATTTTTTTCAGAAAACAGGTGTGGGAGTATGGTAGAACTGGAAGTGATTCCAGAACCGCAAACGATTACTGAAGATTTGATAAGAACCTAAAGATTCAATCTGGTTTGACATTCCATTGGCCACTCCGCAGATAAGATGGGTAACCTCAGGCACCCGAGAGGTACTTCGGTATACTTAAGGACGGTGGCAGAGAGGTTCTTGTTTACCCAGACTTGCCATTGCTGTTGTTCCAGACTATGAGACCCGGCAGGAGGATGAGTATAGCGTCGTTCTAAACTAGCTTTAGAAGCGTACGTCTATATGACTCTGCCAGAGGGTTGTCGTAGTCAGTGGGAGCAGCGGAAGCATTGGTGGATATCAGGCTTATGTCAATTTATAGACTAAAGCAGATATAGCGGAGATAGATCATCTATTTCTGATATGACAGTCATAGGTTTGACTTCATCAGAATAGGGGATGGATCTGTTGAGAAGGTAGTAGGGTGTGATGTCCTGGTATTTGATGACATACACAGAGTAGGAAGTGATATTCCTATACTACGATCGGTTATACTATGGTCTGTAAGTGCACGGCGGCGCCCCGGCCGTCGATCCGACGGCCAAACGCGGAAACGGTGGTAAACTTTAATTTTTGCGGACTTTGCAAACCGGCACCACCGCGCACTAAACCCCGGATCGTAACCATTAAACTAGTTCTAGCATACAAGAAGAAGGGTTAGAGATATACCGACGATCCAAGTCCTCCGGTCTTCATCTCCACTCCGATCTCCTCGCGGGATCTCCGTCCGTCTCCTCCTCGTCGGAAAGGGCACCACGAAGCCGGGTACTTTTACGGGCTCCCACCTCAATACCGAGGCAACTCGCGCATGAAGCCGGCTACTCGACATGCTCAAGATATGCTGTAGGGAGTGTAATGTAGAATGTATGTCTCACATTGGGGTTGGTTGCCATTGAAGATGATGGAGGAATCAAGACTAGAACAATGGTGCTTGCATTTTTCTAGCATGGAAAGAAGATCAAGAATGAAACTCTCATGGTGAAGCTCTCTCATCTTTTTCTTTCTCTCTTTTCTTTTCTTCTTCTCTTTTCTTCTTCTCTCTTTCTTTTTCTTAACCATGAAAACCTTCTTCCATCAAGTGAGAGCAAGAGGGTGGAGGAATGAATAATATCATATCAAGAGGGAGGTGAGTGTAGGAAAAGAAAAGAGGTGACCACATCCAAGAACATAATCATCACTAAATCTCAAATCAACCTCAAATCCATTTCAAATCTCATAAAGCAAAGATGCTAACCATTATGAAGGAAAAAGAAAAGATGCTATCATAATGCATGAAACCCCTCCACAAAAGTAATTTGCAAAACTGCAAATTACCCCCTCCATCAGAAAAGTCCGGCCGGGAAAGAACAAAGGAAAACCGGCCGGAACGGAATACAAACTGGCAACTCCAGAAAACTGGTCCCGTAATAAATTACAGGAAAACCCCACACTGTGCATACACACCCGCATTTGTATTCCGACCGGATACAAATGCAATGAGACAAAATCTACACTGTACTAAACTAGGACCGGCTTAAGCCAAAGCCGGCTAGTAAAATCCGTTCGATCCTGATCCGTGCAATACCGCACGTATCTGATCGAACGCTGCCATATTACCATACGGCCACTAGTACAAAACTGTCCGATCCTGATCCGTGCAATACCGCACGTATCTGATCGGACCCTGCCATATCTCCATACGGCCTCTACAGCGTTTCGCCCGAAAGCTTGAGTAACTGAAAGTGTGGTGGACTCTAAAGACTCGTCAATACTATGGCTGTGGATTTAACCACTAGCACGTCAGAGGTATAAGCCAATACGTGACGGGCCACCAGCTATTGACCAAAAGGGACGTCGATGAGGAAGCTCACCCCGACACCCAACTGAGCCTGTCAGTGACAATATCCGTGCAGTCCGGTCCGTTCGTCTATGAGTATCGCATGGCGGGCCTAGGGGGTTGGTAAAAGTCAGACCCCCAAAAGCGGTACAAGTCGTGTCGGAGTGTAGCCCAGAACACCCTGAGATACTACTGGAATACCTACCAGTAAATCTCCTGCCTTGGCCAAGGTCTTTGTGTAATGGCTCTCCTAGACACAGCGCGACCTCACCCCCAATACCGGGAGAGACGAACCCCCGAAGATCCGCTCACTGCCTCCATGTGGCTCGGGACTGTACCCAACTAAAACCTGTTTGCACGACTCCTTTGAGCCGTGGAAGGGTAGTAATCAAAGTACAGTGGGAACTCACACGAGACAAATGACGATCCCCAGGTCGATGAACTAACCTGCACACATGTCACCAGGGAACTGCCATCTGACGTCTGGTATATGACCAACTAGCATGTTCCCGGCGAGTCCTGTCCGGTGTACTCATAACCCAATGAGCACCTGTATACATCTTAGGTGATCCAACTGACACCAGTGGCTTGTGAGACCGGCCACCGCCCCTCGTCGGGGTCTCGACTGTATACACTAGTCTACTAATGGAGTATCGATGCCCAGTCTCGAAACTCCCACGACTAGGGATCTTTTAAGGATAAGCTTATAGACTCCAGCTCTCACTTATATGATCGCCCTCATACTGCTGGCAGTCAAGCAAGAATCCTAGGGGCTCTATCAACGTGCAATAGCGACATGTCAGGTCGCCTAAAGCAGTACACGATGATAAAGGTAAACCAGATAGCATACTATCATCTCGAGCAAGACTGTCCTACCGGGATAGGTCCTCCCTCAATCATTGCAATCACGTGCCTGTGATCCAATAATTGACTCTGAGGGCACTATCTCCAACAATCTCCCACTTGCACTCAAGGCTAATTATTGCGATGTCGCATACTCACAGCCTGTGTGATACCGAACACCCAACTCCCCTACTAGTCAGTCTCACAAAACCCGTTTGTGAAACTATTGCGTTCGAGGAATAGCCTCAGTGAGTGGATCCGCCTTGATGTTTCTTTCTATGTCTCTCTATATCTCAAGTTCGCGGAGAAAGCCATCTCCCGAAATGAGCAATACCTGTCTTAGAATGTCTGGATGTCTGATGGGACTTAGCTCATAAATGAACTCCAAATCCAAACTTCTTAGACTGTATCGTCAACTGAACTCAATCAGTATCCTGCGCCATGCCACCCTCAGTATTGCCTTGGACCACCCGTCCAAAATACTGCCCCTCGTCAGAGGGAAAAACTATAACTCTGACAACCTCCTTGTCGTCCAGGTCACCTTGGAAGCCTGGAATGATAACCGTCTCCTAAAAGAGGCAGCCGTTATCATATCCCTAGAACAGCCACTTATGTTCTAAAACTGCTTCCGACTGTTTCTCCAGAATTTGATTAATGTCAACTTATTGCATCTACTGCAAGAACAACATCTGGTGTGGTACTTGACATCTCACGATTGACTCAATTACCTGAGCAAGTGATCTGCCAATCATGCACGTCCCTCTCCCCTTTAGTCTGTAAGACACCTTTGGAGAGGGTGACTCCATTACCTGCAGGTACACTACCGTGCCAGGAGTCGTCCATTCTAAATGCCCTTAGAATGCTGTCTAAGTACCCTGATTAGGAAACCACCCAAATCTAGATCTAAAACCATAGATCTAGTAACCAGTATGTCTGATATAAAATCCATTTCCTTTGCGGAGAAACCACTGTGTGACGACCAAAGTATAACCGATCGTAGTAAAGGAATATCACTTCCTACTACCTTCTCAACAGATCCACCCCTTATTCTGATGACGCCAAACCTATGACTGTCACGTCAGAAATAGATGATCTATCTCCGCTACATCTGCTTTAGTCTATAAACAGACATAAGCTCCCTGTCCACCAATGCTTCCGCTGCTCCACTGACTACGACAACCCTCTGGCAGAGTCATATACACGTACACTTCTGAAGCCAGTTCAGAACGACGCTATACTCACCCTCCTGCCGGGTCTCGCAGCCTGGAACAACAGCAATGGTAAATGTGGGTAAACAAGAACTTCCCTGTCACCGTCCTTGAGGCTACCGGAGTACCTCTCAGGTGCCTGAAGTTACCCACCTTATCTGCGGAGTGGCCAATGGAATGTCAAATCAGATTGAATCTTTAGGTTCCTTATCAAATCTTCAGTAATTGTTTGCGGTTCTGGAATCACTTCCAGTTCTACCATACTCCCACTGCTGTTTTTGAAAAAATCCATTTTTAATAAAACTGTGGCGAGTCTTGAACAATATTTCTATTGATCTCCCAGATGGTAGAAAATCAACCCTCGTCATAGCCTGGGTCAACCCACAAACAGTCATTACAGAAACGTGCCTATGAGTTATCCAGAGTCTGGTTTTAAGCATAAGCCGGACAACTCCCCGTACCTTAACATCGTTAAGATATGAACTGTTCTATATCCAATATAGAACCAGAGGCACTGATTTAATTGAACCAGATTCAAATCATGCAGCTGTCTCCAGTGCATGTCAACTAAATGGAAAAAGGCCGATCAGCGTTACTCAACTTAGGAATGCTTCCAATTATGAGTAACCCGAAAGAGAAGCAAGTTCTCTTAATCATTACTATCAACTGAATACCATACACAAGTATCTACATCTTCGATCACTTTGAAGAATCCCGATACTTGCAACACCTGGTTCTCTACTTTATTCTTATACCTATAACTTATCAAAACTTCGACCCTGTGTTTCTACGAAACACCTGTCTAAGAACTAGAGAAGTCATAAGTAAACAGAATACAGTACGAGGACCAACCCTTCTGTCCTAGTGGACACTGGACAATATACAATACTCTGTATAAGTCCCCTGAGTCTTGCGACTCAATCACTGTGTGTCGTAGGTTGAAAACTGTACTTTTGGTTAAGAAGAATTACACCGCTGTTCAATGCTCCTTACCTAACCATCCACTGATATAGGTAAATGTCATCGACATAATATCAAAAGGTATATCTCACTCTATGAAAATAGACGTACAGATATATCAATTTGAAATTGGTGCACAACAGCGGATATTCAAAACCAAATATTTGCCGACCGGCAAACAACCCAGGTGGCATCCTCAAATATCACCAATTACAACGAATCCCGATATAATGAGGATGATCACCCAATTCCCAATAACTTACTCCCACTCATCATCTGTAAAACCATACAGATGTGAGAATCAAAGCTGGTAAATACATACCCTGGAGCAAGTGTCTAATCGGGAAATCAGTTTTATTTTAACAGTACACAGTAGAACTGAAACATTGAAATGTTTCGATGGGGTATCCTGGTATTCCTAGTAATGCCTCTTCCATTATCCAGATTCACAACTATAACCGTCTAACCGGCAGTATGAGGGCGATCATGTTAGTGTTTATGCCCTAGAAGGCCATTACTGTATCATACTAGCTTGTATATTACTTAATGGAAGCTTGGGATATTCACATGTATATAACAGTCTTGCTAAACATGGTAGTATGCTACTTGGTTTTTCTATCTTAATATGTGAGTGTACGTATTGATAGAGCTCTTAGGATCTTGCTTGTCTACCAGCGTTGTGATGGCAGTCACACTAGTGGGGGCTGGGTAGTCTACAAGCACATCCTTATTCAGGTCCCTGGTCGTTGGATTATCGAGACAGAGCATCGATACTCCGGAGTAGACTAGTGTGTACGCTTCTCATCCCAGTTGGGGAGATGGTCTGTCCCACAGCCGTCAGTACGTCGTACTGGAGATAGTATACAGGTGCTCGTTAGGTTACGGGTACACCGGACAGGACTCACAGGGAACTGTTGGTTGGTTTGATACCAGTCGTCAGTAAACAGTTCCCAGGTGACATGAGTACAGCGTAGTCCGCAGACTTGACACTGCTACTTCGCCTCGAGTGTGTCCCACTGTTCTTAGATTGCTACCCTACCACGGCTCTAAGGAGTCGTGCAAACAGGTAGCAGTTGGGTGCAGTCCCGAGCACTTGGAGGCAGTGGCGGTTAGACAGGATTTGTCCCTCCCGGTATTGGGAGTAGATATCGTGCTGTGTCAGAGAGCCATTACGCAAAGTCCCTGGCCAGGGCAAGCGAGATTTGCTGGTAGGTTCCAGCAGTTTCTCAGGGTGTAATGGGCTTTACTCCGACACGACTTATACCGCTATTAGGGGACTGACGCTTGCCGCCCCCCTAGGCCCGATATGCGATAGTCTTGGACGAACGGACCGGACTGTTTGGAGATTGTCACATCAGACTCAGTAGGAGTTCGGATGGGTTTACTCATCGGCCTTCTTATCGACAACTACCTGGGGACCGTTACGTACAGCTAGTGCCGCTTGCGGTCTGTGGTTAAACCCACTGCCAGCGTAGTAGTCGAGTCTCTAGAGTCCCACACAGAGAGTTTCCTACTCCAGGCGAAACGATATAGAGGTTGCATGGTTTTGCGACAAAGGGTTCGGACGCATACGTGCGTTTACGCGCGTACGACTTTCGGACAGTTTTTACCAGTCGGCTTTGGTTTAAGCCAGTTACTGGTATCCGGTTATTGGATTTATACAGTCTAAATTTTTTTCCGTATTTTTACGGTTCGGAGGGGCGTTCTCGTAATTACTCGAGAAGCTTCTAGAAGATGTGACTAAGGAGGTTTCTTTTGGATAAGAGAGTGAGTCATGGTGGTGATTCATTCATTTCATTAATGCACATTTATTGCTTAATGACTCATGCTAATGAATCACCACTAGATATTTCATAAAGCATGCTTATTCATTTCTTTTATTCATTTATTGAAAATAAGAATGCTTCATAATATTATGATACACTCTCTCTCTTCTCTCATTTATCTTATCTCACATTCTCTCTCCTCAAGCTCTCATCTTCAAACCCTAATCCTTAATCCTCATGTGTTGAGATCAAAGGATTAGTTATACTAAACAATCCATAACCTTTACTCTACATCATCCTTTCATCTTTGATTAGCAATCAAAGTTGATTAGTTATCTCAAGTTAGAGGTTTAGCTTGGAGTTTCGCTCTCGGGTGGATCGTCTACTACCTAGAGAAGGTCGAGGAGAACAAAGGAGGACGTAAAGACGAAGGACCGGTTTCATTAGGTATAATCCCTAATCACAAGTGAAATGAAACTCATTGAATACGGTTATTTATAGTTTAGCTTCGATTCAAGCGGTTAGTCCATGTTCGTTGTTTAAACTTGATAAGTTTTGAAAATTCCGCCTCCCCACAAGTACTGGGGTGAAGTACATCGACTTACAGTGGTATCAGAGCCTCGCTAAACACTAAATAACTTAATCGCAAATTTGTACGAATTTCGAACGGAAAAACGAAACCGGAAAACCCTAAAAAATACTAGTTTCTGTCGAATTTAAAACGATGTCAGAAAATTTTTCAGGTGTGTTCAGAGAGCTAGAAAGGAGTCCAGGAGAACACCCAAGAAATTCGAGCCCATGAATCGGCAACTCGGCCGCGAAAGCGCGGCGGATCGGTGGGATCCGCCGCCCTTCCGCGGCGCTTTGGCCGAGTCATGGACTCGTCTTTCTTGTGTGGGTCCCCTGTGACATTTGGGGTTTTCTGGAATATTTAATTATTGCTCAGGTTACTGTTTAACAGAGCAGATTTTGGAGCAATATTGATGTTGTTTATTCGATCGAATTGTACAGTATTTGCGTATTGGATTATATCTGTGATTGTTTAATGTGTTCGTAAACCTCCCCCAACTGCTAGTATGTCGGTTGGCAGGGGGTTGCACATTTCTGAAATGGTTATATCTGTTTGTGCATATAAACTGTATTGGACTGTTGTGGTGTATAGCCGGGGTTAGCAATGGGTTATTGATTAATTCATTTGTTGTAAATGTAATTTGTTGTAATATTATTTTCGCGGGGCACTTCCAGGTTGCGGTTGTAGCCACCGTTGTATTATTTCATTTTACTGTTTTTGCTCCTAGGACTGACCCAAGGTGGGGTACACAGACTGCCGGGTGGGTAGTTTGCCGTACCCGTAGGGGTCGAGGGTGGGGTAAACGGCTATTCATCACAACTGTGTAATCTGTCTTTTCTTGCAGGCTCAAAAGAAATACAGATTGCTTGCAAATCCAATATTGTTTATCTGTGTTCTGGAATGAATATCATTGCGTCAGACGAATGTAAAATATCTATATTTATTATAGCTATTTAAACGTCACTTATGTTTTACACCCGCGCTAGCCCAGCCCCCGCTCTGTCGTTAGTTAAGTAACCTAACGGGTGATGACGGGACCCCGTGGCGAATGCGGATGGCATAAGAGGACGTTATATTTTCGTTGTTTTCTGCAATGATAGGTTAATGATGGGACGCATTATCTATAATGCAAAGTAAAACAAACCAAAGTTTAAATCGTTGGAACAATTTAAAAGAAACCACTCGGTTATTTTTAAAAACAGATATTTTTAAATGCGGAGATTTAACCACTCCTTTTAAAAGCTATCAGGTTCCTTCGGTTATATCAAGTTCACTACGTTCACGGTTTCGCCAAAACCATTCGTAGCCCTCCGTCATTTCATCTGGGTATTCAGTAGTATTCAAGCTATGTATTTTGACCTAACGCCAAGGCATAGTGTTTGGTAGCTACTGGATATTCATTTGTTGCATAGATAGATGAGTTAGTTTGGGACAGTCGTATTATCATTTTGGCCGAACGTCAAGGATTTATACGGATGGGTTCAAATTGACAAGATAATGATGGGTAGAACTTGACATGTGACTTATGACATTTTGACCTAACGCCAAGGTCATAAGAGCATGGGGCAAAAACTTATATCGGGAATTTCTAAAGAAACTGAAATTTGCAAAGAGATGCATACCATTTGGAGTTTGATGAATGTTGGTAGGATTCCTTCAACATTATCATACGATGATATTTGGATCCCGATCCTACTGTGAGTATATGCTACTTATCAGGATATTCGTCGCTTAACGATCAATGCTATAAACCTAGTAGGTGTCCAGAAAAGTGTCAGAGGGGTTACGCCCCCAGAGAAAAGAGGTTATTTAATTAAGGAACTTCGCGAAAGCGTTGGAAAACCTCCCTCGAAGTACCGACACCAGCCTGGCTGAACGGTTAAGCAAGTATTGTACGGTGAGAATAGTCTTGGCTAATTCTTCTTTTATGGTTTGAGGAAGGATTCGAGAAACAGTGGGAGCCATCCAGTTTAGATAAACTAAAAACCACTCTAAACTTGCAAGAGCATCATGCTAAAGAGTTTTATTCTCTCTCTCCTAATTGCAGCGACCCTGAAAATGACTGGACTTAAGTTACTTTTAGAGAAAAATATACTGACGGGGCCAAACTATAAAGATTGGCTGCGGAATGTCAAGATGGCTTTGACCTATGACAAACTGGGGTACGTCCTCACCGCTACAGCACCTGCTGTCCTTGGTCCCAAATCCAGCAATGCGGATAAGGAAATCCGCAAAACCTGGGATTTAGATTGCGCGAGAGCCAAGTGCATCGTGCTTGCCTCGATGAACAATGAACATCAGAGGAGGCACGAGGATATGTCCCTAGATGGCATATTTCTCCATACAAAGGAACTTTATGGAGAGCAATCTCGTATAGCAAGATACGAGACCTCTAAGAAACTGTTTCGAGCGAGGTTGGCTGTCGGGTCATCGGTAGGTGAACATGTCCTACAGATGATCGGCTATATTGAAGAGCTCGCGGACCTTGGGACGACTTTGGACAATGAGCTCTATACAGACCTTGTTCTCCAGTCCCTTCCTCCCACCTACGCCCAGTTTATCCTCAACTTCAATCTTCAAGGAAAAGAAGTTGAACTTGCGGAACTCCTGAACATGTTAAGGAGTGCAGAGGGCACCTTGCAGAAGGCAAGGGAAACACCCGCTATGTTTGTTGGCGGTTCATCTTCTTCCGGGTCCAAGGCTAGGGCCAAAGGAAGGAAGAAGAAGGCCGCACCCAGACCTAGAGGAGGTGTTAGTAAGGTGGGAAAGAAGGGAAAGAAAAAGTTTACAGCACCGGTAGTTGGCCTGGATGAGTGCTTCCATTGTCACAGGAAAGGGCACTGGAAGAAGGATTGCAAGGCGTGGAACGCCAAGAACCAGGAACCGAAGCAAGCTGTGGCTTCGACTTCAGGTGTGCATGTAATTGAGAATTGTCTGTCGATCAACTCTACTTCCTGGGTATTGGATACCGGATCAGGATCTCATATTTGCAATTCTTTGCAGGCACGGAGAAACCGTAGAGTGCTGAAGGAAGGTGATATGATCCTCAGGGTTGCTAACGGAGCTAGCGTGGGAGCTGCGTCCGTCGGGGATTATCACCTTGGATTGACGAGTGGACACATTTTGGTTTTACATAACTGTTATTTTGTACCCAGCTTAACGTGTAATATCATATCAGTTTCCTTGTTATCAAATAAAGGTTATGATTTCACGTTTGTAAGAGATGTTGTCAACATCCACCTTAATCATGGTTTGATTGGGTCCGGTACTCTAAATAACGGCATATATGTTTTAAACCAACTCCAAATTTTCAATGTCCAGAACACACTAAAAAGAAAGTCTCCAGATTTAAATAAAGCTTTCTTATGGCATTGTAGACTGGGTCACATCAATGAGAGAAGGTTGACTAAGTTGCATAGAGAAGGATATTTGGACACGTTCGAATATCAAACTTATGACACTTGTCAATCTTGTCTCAAAGGAAAGATGACAAAGACTCCATTCACTGGACAAGGAGTAAGAGCGAGCGAGCTCTTAGGACTCATACACAGTGATGTATGTGGTCCAATGTCTACACATGCGAGAGGTGGTTATTCCTATTTCATTACTTTCACGGATGATTACTCAAGATACGGATTCATTTATCTGATGAAACATAAATCCGAGGCTTTTGAGAAATTCCAGGAGTATAAGAATGAAGTAGAAAACCAAACCGGCAAAAGTATTAAGACACTTAGATCTGATCGAGGTGGTGAATACTTGAGTGCCGAGTTCCTAGGTTACCTAAAAGAGAAAGGAATTCTCTCTCAGCTTACTCCTCCGTACACTCCACAGCATAATGGTGTATCGGAGAGACGGAATCGAACCCTATTGGATATGGTACGATCCATGATGAGTAATACTGAGTTACCGCGATCTTTCTGGGGACATGCGCTAGAATCAGCGGCATATCTTTTGAACATGGTACCTACCAAGACTGTGCCTACCACTCCATATCAGATGTGGAGTGGGAAGAAACCCCATCTACAGTATATAAAAATTTGGGGATGTCCAGCTTTTGTTAAAAAGCAGCATATGGACAAGCTCGAGGCACGATCAGTAAAATGTTTGTTTGTGGGATATCCAAAGCACTCCAGGGGATATCTATTCTATTACGCAGAGGAACAGAAGGTATTTGTTTCTCGTAATGCCCATTTTCTAGAACATCAGTTTTTAGAAAAGGAATCAAGTGGGAGCGAAATAGAACTGGAAGAAATTCCAGAACCACAAACTGCTACTGAAAGTTTGGTAGAACCAGAGGTTCAAGAAGAACAGAACATTCCCGCACCCCTCCGCAGGAGTAGTAGGCCGTCTCATCCGCCTGAGAGATACTACGGTTTTCTCATAGACGGGGATAGAGAGGATTATATCATAGATGATGATGAACCTACTGACTTCCAGCAGGCCATCCAGAGCGGCGACTCGGTACGATGGCTAGATGCAATGCGGACCGAGATGGAGTCCATGTACACCAACAAAGTATGGACTTTGGACTTTGCTCCAGATGGGGTAAAACCCATAGGATGCAAATGGATCTTCAAGAAAAAGATTGGTGTAGATGGACAGGTGGAAACCTATAAGGCTAGACTTGTTGCAAAGGGTTTTCGTCAAAGACCTGGTTTGGACTATGACGAAACCTTTTCTCCAGTGGCTATGCTCAAATCCATTCGGGTCCTTCTTGCTATTGCTGCCTTCCATGATTATGAAATCTGGCAGATGGACGTAAAGACGGCTTTTCTGAATGGAAATTTAGAAGAGAGCGTCTATATGGATCAGCCAGAGGGTTTCAATCAGAGTGGGAGCAGCGGGAAAGTATGCAAGCTGCTTAAGTCCATTTACGGACTAAAGCAGGCATCGCGGAGTTGGAACATCTGTTTTGATGAGACAGTCAAAGAATATGACTTTATCAAAAATCCAGATGAACCGTGCATATATAGTAAAGTTGTGGCCAGAAGTGTCGTATTCCTCGTCTTGTACGTGGATGACATTCTATTGATAGGAAATGACATTCCTATGCTACAATCTGTCAAAGGATTCTTGTCACACAGGTTCTCCATGAAAGACCTGGGTGATGCCTCTTACATTCTGGGGATCCGGATCTATCGTGATAGATCCAAGAGGATGTTGGGACTTTCGCAGTCCAGGTATATCGACACTGTACTAAAAAGATTCAGTATGGAAGATTCTAAGCGCGGTAATCTACCGGCTTGTCACGGAATCACCCTCTCCAAAGAGATGTCTCCCAAGACTGATTTGGAAAGGGAACGCATGTCTATTATACCCTACGCTTCTGCGGTAGGCTCTATAATGTATGCGATGTTGTGTACCAGACCAGATGTAGCTTACGCACTAAGCGTGGTAAGCCGGTATCAGTCAGACCCAGGGGAGAAACACTGGATAGCAGTAAAGAACATTCTCAAGTACCTGAGGAGGACTAAGGAGATGTTCTTGGTTTACGGCGGAAAAGACCTCAGGTTGGAGGCCTTTGCTGATTCCGGCTTCCAGAGTGATAAGGACGATTCCAAGTCCATGTCGGGTTATGTCTTTACCCTCAATGGAGGGGCGGTGTGCTGGAAGAGCTCCAAGCAGGACACCGTTGCTGACTCGACGATGGAAGCGGAGTATATAGCTGCTTGCGATGCCGCAAAAGAAGCAGTCTGGATGAAGAAGTTCCTAACAGAACTTCAGGTGGTTCCTACCATAGTTGATCCAATACCTCTGTATTGCGACAACAACGGAGCTATAGCTTTAGCGAAGGAACCAAGGTCCTATCAGAAGTCCAGACACATCTTGAGGCGGTATCACCTGATCAGGGAGATCATTGATCGTCAGGAGATCGAGGTTCGGAGAGTTGCTTCAGAAGAGAACATTGCTGATCCATTCACGAAGGCCCTTCCTCAGATTCAGTTCGAGAGGCTGCTCGAGATCATTGGTCTACGATATGCCAGTACATGGCCCTAGTGCAAGTGGGAGATTGTTAGTGTTTATGCCCTAGAAGGCCATTACTGTATCATACTAGCTTGTATATTACTTAATGGAAGCTTGGGATATTCACATGTATATAACAGTCTTGCTAAACATGGTAGTATGCTACTTGGTTTTTCTATCTTAATATGTGAGTGTACGTATTGATAGAGCTCTTAGGATCTTGCTTGTCTACCAGCGTTGTGATGGCAGTCACACTAGTGGGGGCTGGGTAGTCTACAAGCACATCCTTATTCAGGTCCCTGGTCGTTGGATTATCGAGACAGAGCATCGATACTCCGGAGTAGACTAGTGTGTACGCTTCTCATCCCAGTTGGGGAGATGGTCTGTCCCACAGCCGTCAGTACGTCGTACTGGAGATAGTATACAGGTGCTCGTTAGGTTACGGGTACACCGGACAGGACTCACAGGGAACTGTTGGTTGGTTTGATACCAGTCGTCAGTAAACAGTTCCCAGGTGACATGAGTACAGCGTAGTCCGCAGACTTGACACTGCTACTTCGCCTCGAGTGTGTCCCACTGTTCTTAGATTGCTACCCTACCACGGCTCTAAGGAGTCGTGCAAACAGGTAGCAGTTGGGTGCAGTCCCGAGCACTTGGAGGCAGTGGCGGTTAGACAGGATTCGTCCCTCCCGGTATTGGGAGTAGATATCGTGCTGTGTCAGAGAGCCATTACGCAAAGTCCCTGGCCAGGGCAAGCGAGATTTGCTGGTAGGTTCCAGCAGTTTCTCAGGGTGTAATGGGCTTTACTCCGACACGACTTATACCGCTATTAGGGGACTGACGCTTGCAGCCCCCCTAGGCCCGATATGCGATAGTCTTGGACGAACGGACCGGACTGTATGGAGATTGTCACATCAGACTCAGTAGGAGTTCGGATGGGTTTACTCATCGGCCTTCTTATCGACAACTACCTGGGGACCGTTACGTACAGCTAGTGCCGCTTGCGGTCTGTGGTTAAACCCACTGCCAGCGTAGTAGTCGAGTCTCTAGAGTCCCACACAGAGAGTTTCCTACTCCAGGCGAAACGATATAGAGGTTGCATGGTTTTGCGACAAAGGGTTCGGACGCATACGTGCGTTTACGCGCGTACGACTTTCGGACAGTTTTTACCAGTCGGCTTTGGTTTAAGCCAGTTACTGGTATCCGGTTATTGGATTTATACAGTCTAAAGTTTTTCCGTATTTTTACGGTTCGGAGGGGCGTTCTCGTAATTACTCGAGAAGCTTCTAGAAGATGTGACTAAGGAGGTTTCTTTTGGATAAGAGAGTGAGTCATGGTGGTGATTCATTCATTTCATTAATGCACATTTATTGCTTAATGACTCATGCTAATGAATCACCACTAGATATTTCATAAAGCATGCTTATTCATTTCTTTTATTCATTTATTGAAAATAAGAATGCTTCATAATATTATGATACACTCTCTCTCTTCTCTCATTTATCTTATCTCACATTCTCTCTCCTCAAGCTTTCATCTTCAAACCCTAATCCTTAATCCTCATGTGTTGAGATCAAAGGATTAGTTAGACTAAACAATCCATAACATTTACTCTACATCATCCTTTCATCTTTGATTAGCAATCAAAGTTGATTAGTTACCTCAAGTTAGAGGTTTAGCTTGGAGTTTCGTTCTCGGGTGGATCGTCTACTACCTAGAGAAGGTCGAGGAGAACAAAGGAGGACGTAAAGACGAAGGACCGGTTTCATTAGGTATAATCCCTAATCACAAGTGAAATGAAACTCATTGAATACGGTTATTTATAGTTTAGCTTCGATTCAAGCGGTTAGTCGATGTTCGTTGTTTAAACTTGATAAGTTTTGAAAATTCCGCCTCCCCACAAGTACTGGGGTGAAGTACATCGACTTACAGATCATATACGTGGGAGCTGGTAGTCTATAAGCACATCCTTAAATGGTCCCTAGTCGTGGGAGTTTCGAGACAGGGCATCGATACTCCAGAGTAGACTAGTGTATACAGTCGAGACCCCGACGAGGGGCGGGGGCCGGTCTCACAAGCCACTGGTGTCAGCTGGTTCACCTAAGATGTATACAGGTGCTCATTGGGTTATGAGTACACCGGACAGGACTCGCCGGGAACCTGCTAGTTGGGTTTTATACCAGACGTCAGATAGCAGTTCCCTGGTGACATGTGTACAGGTTAGTTCATCGACCTGGGATCGTCATTTGTCTCGTGTGAGTTCCCACCGTGCTTTGATTACTACCCTACCACGGCTCAAAGGAGTCGTGCAAACAGGTTTTAGTTGGGTACAGTCCCGAGCCACATGGAGGCAGTGAGCGGATCTGCAGGGGTTCGTCTCTCCCGGTATTGGGGGTGAGGTCGCGCTGTGTCGAGGAGAGCCAGAACATGAAAAGTCCTTGGCCAAGGCAGGAGATTTGCTGGTAGGTATTCCATTAGTATCTCAGGGTGTTCTGGGCTACACTCCGACACGACTTGTACCGCTTTTGGGGGTCTGACTTTTACCAACCCCCTACGCCCGCCATGCGATACTCATAGACGAACGGACCGGACTGTATGGATATTGTCACTGACAGGCTCAGTAGGGTGTCAGGATGAGTTCGCTCATCGACGTCCCTTTTGGTCAATAGCTGGTGGCCCGTCATGTATTGGCTTATACCTCTGACGTGCTAGTGGTTAAATCCACAGCCATAGTATTGACGAGTCTTTAGAGTCCACCACACTTTCAGTTACTCAAGTTTCGGGCGAAACGCTGTAGAGGCCGTATGGAGATATGGCAGGGTCCGATCAGATACGTGCGGTAATTGCACGGATCAGGATCGGACGGTTTGTACTAGTGGCCGTATGGATATATGGCAGGGTTCGATCAGATACGTGCGGTATTGCACGGATCAGGATCGGACGGATATTACTAGCCGGCTTTGGTTTAAGCCGGCTCCTAGTATTGTATAGTGTAGATTTTGTCTCATTGCATTTGTATCCGGTCGGAATACAGATGCGGGTGTGTATGCACAGTATCGGGGTTTTTCCTGTAATTTATTACGGGACCAGTTTTCTGGAGTTGCCAATTTGCATTCCGTTCCGGCTAGTTTTCCTTTGTTCCTTCACGGCCGGACTTTTCAGTTGGAGGGTGTTATTTGCAAGTTTGCAAATAACATTTTATGGAGGGGTTTCTTGCATATGGATTGATTATGAAAGCATCTTTTGATACCATTCTTTTCTATCATCATTTTCTTGCTTTATGTTGATTAGAAATGGATTTGATTTAGTGTGACATGGTTATCATTGCTTTGGATGTGGTCACCCATTCTCTTTTCCTACACTCACCTTCCTTCTTGTGTTGATTTAATCTTCCACCATTCTCACTTGAAGAGGTTGGCCACACTTGAGAGAAAAGAATGAGAGAGTTCATTTTGTGATGTGAGGAATTCTTCATCTCATATTCTTCTTGCTAGAAAATTGAAAGCACCAATTTTCCTAACCTCCTCCTCCATCCTCCATGGCAACTAAAACCCCAAATGAGACATAGCCTCTACACTACATTCTACAGCAAATCTTAGGCACGTCGACTTGCCAGCTTCGTGCCCGAGTTGCCTCGGTATTGAGGTGGGAGCCTATAAAAGATGCAGGCGATGTGGTGCCCTTCCGGCGAGGAGGCGACGACCGGAGTTTCCGCAGGAGATCGGGACGACGACGAGAAGACCGGAGGACTCGGATCACTCGGTATATCTCTAACCCGTCTTGTAGTTAGCTAGATCTAGTTTAATGGCCCGATCCGGGTGTTTAGTGCGCGGTGGTGCCGGTTTGCTAAGTTCGCAAAATTAAAGTTTATCACCGCTTCCGCATTCCGGCGTCAGTTTGACGGCCGGGGCGCCGCCGTGCACTTATAAAAAGAAAATCGTATGAGGAACATTGAGAGCATCTGAAGATAGTGTTCTAACGTCTTCGGAAATACAATCTGATGATGAACCCTCTGAAATGCGCGTTCGGAGTTTCCTCGGGAAAATTCCTAGGATTCATCGTACGACACCGGGGCATCGAGATAGACCCGTCAAAGATCAAGGCGATTATGGAAATGCCTCCACCAAGAACTCTCAAGCAGCCGCGGTCTCTCCAAGGAAAGCTCGCATATATCCGACGGTTCATAGCTAACCTCTCCGGCAAATGCCGCCCATACAGTCATCTAATTAAAAAGGGGACCCCGTTCGTCTAGGATCGCAAATGCCAAAGCGCACTAGACAAAATTAAGCAATACCTGCAGAATCCGCCGGTACTAACCGCGCCGGTCAAGGGAAATCCCCTCATCCTGTACACAACAGCCCTTGAAAGTTCTTTAGGCGTGCTATGGACACAGGAGAACGACCAAAGAAAGGAGAGAGCCCTCTACTATTTGAGTCGAGTTCTCCTGAGAGCAGAAAACAACTACTCCCCTATCGAAAAACACTGCCTGGCGCTAATCTTCGCAATAATGTAGCTTCGGTATTATGCTTAGGCAGATGAAGTCCATCTCATATCAAAGGTGGATCCTCTCAAATATTTGATGTCAAAAGCCATTCTAACGGGACGGCTAGCTAAATAGGCCCTACTCTTAATGGAATTCTTGGTGACATACCGACCTCTCAAGGTAGTGAAAGGCTAGGCATCGCCGACTGCCTCGCTGAGCATCCGATACCTGCCGACTCTCCCTTGAACCGCGAATTGCCAGACGAGCACGCGTTCGACACGATCGACGGGGAGAAAGGAGGGAGTGATACCCGATGGGAACTCTACTTCGACGGAGCATCTTCTATGAAGAAGCAAAAGCACAACTCCCCCATAATCAAATCTGGGGTGGGCCTCATCTTCGTGACTCCACAAGGAGGGAAAATACGCTTTCCCTTTTCCTTAACAGAGCTGAGGACAAACAACGAAGAGAAATATGAAGCTTTGATAGCAGGTCTTGAGATCGCTGTCGACATGGGAATCGAAGACCTCCTCATATACGGAGACTCCCAGCTGGTCGTTAGTCAAGTAAACGGCGACTATCAAACGTGCAAACCAGAGTTGGTAAAATATGGCGAGAGAGTGCAACAGTTGCTGACTCAAGTTCCCTCCTACATTCTGGAAAGAATACCGCGCGCAAAAAATAGCAAAGCGGACGCATTAGCCAAACTCGCTAAAGAGATGGCTGATGAAAACCTCGATGATGTGAGGATCGTTGTGCAAAACAGTCGGGTTCTTGCACTGGCAGAAATGTCTCTGGAGTTGTCCAAAAAAAAGAAGCGACCAAGCAAACAGCCCTACGAATAGAGGACCAAGAAAAGATTAAGGATTGGAGAGAAGACTTTATAGACTACTTCAAATCCCATCGAACTCCTGAAGATGCATCCTCAAGACATCAGCTCATGAAACGAGCTCTGTCTTTTGCCTTCGTCAATGACACGCTGTATAAGAGATCGTTCGACTCTCGATGGCTGAGATGCCTGGGACCTGAAGAAGAAATGAGAGTCGCCCAAAAAACTCACGACGGACTCTGCAGTTCTAACCAAGCCAGGCCGAAGATGAAACTGAAGATCAAAAGGATGGGATACTATTGGCCCACAATGATCCAAGACTGCCTCGAATACGCGAAGCAGTGCCACTCGTGCCAGATTCACGGGGACTTTATCAACCAGCATCCAAATACGCTACATCCAACGGTGGCTAGCTGGCCGTTTGAAATGTGGGGAACTGACATAATCGGGCTCGTTGAACTAGCATCGTCCAGAGGACATCGGTTCATACTGGCAACAACTGATTACTTCTCCAAGTGGGCAGAAGCAATACCACTAAGAGAAGTGAAGAAGGAGAATGACCTCTATTTCTTCAAGACACACGTCATCTATTGGTTCGGCACTCCGCGACGGATTATCTCTGATAACGGGCCAACCTACAGAAGTCAAAAAATCAGCCGCTTCGCGCAGCAACATAATATAGACTGGAGATACTCTTCGGTCTATAATCCCCGAGCTAACGGTCTGGCTGAGGCTTTCAACAAGACCTTGACGAAGATCGTGAAAAAGACAGTGTATAAAAATAAAAACGACTGGCACGAGAGACTGCATGAAGCTCTCTGGTCGTATCGAACTACGTTCAAAACGGCCACAAACACAACGCCGTATGCATTTGTATTCGACGCTGAAGCAGCACTTCCCTTAGAGATAGAGCTACCCTCTCTACGAGTGGCGGTCCATAATGAGCTAAGCAGTACTTCCCTGGAGGAGCTTGACGCCCTTGACGAAACCCGGCTCATGGCGCAACAAAACTTGGAAGCTTACAAAGCAAAAATGACGCGCTCATACGAGAGATTGACTAGGCCGAGTGTTAGTGTATATGCCCTAGAGTCCATTACTGTATCATACTAGTATGTATATTACTTGATGGAAGCTTGGGATATTCACAGTTGTATATACAATCTTGCTCGAAATGGTAGTATGCTACTTGGTTTGTCTCTGCTTTAATGTGTACATGTGTTTCTTTTATTATATCACCTATACGCATTAGTGGAGCCCTTAGGATCTTTGCTTGATTACCAGCGTTGTGATGGCGCTCACACTCGTGGGTGCTGAGTAATCCATAAGCACATCCTTATACAGGTCCCTAGTCGTAGGACTATCGAGACAGGGCATCGATACTCCGGAGTAGAATAGCGTATGCGCTTCTCATCCCAGCGTGGGAGACGGTCTGTCCCACAGCCGTCAGTACGTCGTACTTGAGATAGTATGCGGGTGCTCGTTAGGTTACGAGTACACTGGACAGGACTCGTCGGGAACTGTTGGTTGGTATTATACCTATCGTCAGTTATCAGTTCCCAGGTGACATGAGTACAGCTTAGTCCGCTGACTTGACACTGTCACTTCGCCTCGAGTGTGTTCCCACTGTACTTTGATTACTATCCTACCACGGCTCAAAGGAGTCGTGCAAACAGGTAGTAGTTGGGTCCAGTCCCGAAGCACTTGGAGGCAGTGACGGTTAGACAGGATTCGTCTCTCCCGGTATTGGGGGTTGACATCGCGCTGTGTCCAGGAGAGCCATTACACAAGTAGTCCCTGGCCAGGGCAAGCGAGATATACTGGTAGGTTTCCAGTGTTATCTCAGGGTGTTCTGGGCTACACTCCGACACGACTTGTACCGCTATTAGGGGACTGACGTTTACCGCCCCCTAGGCCCGCCATGCGATGTATCAGACGAACAGACCGGACTGTACGGAGACTGTCACATACAGGCTTAGTAGGAGTTCAGATGGGTTCACCTCGTCAGTCTTCTTATCGGCATCTACCTGGGGACCGTTACGTACAGCTAGTTCCGCTTGTGGTCTGTGGTTAAACCCACTGCAAGCATAGTGTCGAGTCTTTAGAGTCCCACACAGAGAGTTATTCGCCTTTAGGCAAAATGAGTAGAGGTCGCATGGTTTTGCGACAGGGTTCGTTCACATCCACGCACTTGTGCACGATTGCTGTCCGGACAGCTTATACTAGCGGGCTTTGGTTTAAGCCGGATCCTAGTATATGATTTGGGATTGGTTTTATCTCTTTGTATTCGTGTTCCTCGGATCACGGATACTGGTGCGTATGCATAGTTGACTGAGACAGAGGGAGAGGACTTTGATTAGGGTTGATGACTATTGTCATTTTCTTAACCCTAATGCTTATGTGTGTATTATGATTAATTGATATTAGTTAAATATAATTGTGCATGGTTAGGGTTGTTGACCATTTGACTATCTTGACTTGTTGACTTAGGTTGACAAGTTGACCATCATCATTCCATATGAAAGATGCTCTTTGATCCTTGCAATTTGCATTTAATGTGAAATGATAATGGTCAAGTCTTGATTAACCATGACAATTATCTTGCTAATTATCTAATTTACATAATTCACACATATATGTGAGAATGGTTCATTATTCTCCTCATTCTATCATATAGATTCTCTCTCCTCCTCTTCCTCTCTCTCTAGCTCTCCCCTCTCATGAGTTGAGAAACACTTGAGGTTGAGATAAACCTCTCTAAAATAATCTCTACTCTCTTCTAAGGTTCTAGGATTAGCACTTCTAGCATCTTAGTTACTTCTAGCTTGAAGTTGAAGCCAAAGGCTGAGGCTCTTGGGTGGATCCTTCTTCGACTAGAGAAGACGACAAGGAGATCATTTCCGTTCACTCCAAGGAGCAAGGAGAGAAAGACATAAAGCCCTAGGTATAACCTTTCTTCCCTGTAGCTAAAACTAGTTAGCATTGTAGATAGTTTTTGTTTAGCCAAGATCCTCCTTTTGATAGTCCATGTTGCCTAGTTTGATAAAAATCCGTTTTTTATACCGTTTCCGTCTCCCCGCAAGCACCGGGGTGGGCAACGTGGACTTACAGTGATATCAGAGCCTAACTAAACATAAACTAGCTAGTTAGTAAAGTGTATAGAAGTTCGATCGGTAAAAATCGCAAAACGAGATTTCAAAACCCTAAGTTTCTGTTGAATTTTTTTCTGCTCTAAAAATAATAAATCATACTTCAAAAATTGGCTTAGGGTTTTGTTAAGAAACTCACCAAAGACGATCCAGTGAACCGCTCAAAGCGCCGCGTTTCCGCGGCAAGAACATGCTTCTTGCCGCGGAACCGCAGCCGAGTTGACTCGGTTCTGGACCGAGTTTGGTGCAGTGTTCTTCTGTTAAGGTTTTAGGATTTTTAAGATATTTTATTTCTGCCCAGATTTTCCAGAATAGAAATTTGTATTTGGGGTGGCTATAAATCCGTATTTTTGATCGAACTTCACTATACTTTGACTATTGGGTTATATCTGTGATGTTTATATGTATTCAACGTCTGCTAATCGCTATACGTCGATTAGTGGGGGTTATATATATCTGTGATCTGTAATGCTTATTGGTTTGTGTATATGAACTCGGTGGATTGTCGCGGATGAATAGCCGGGGTGGATGTGAGATGAGAGTTTCTTTTTTCTTTCATTCATGTAATATGTAAATTGATGTAATATTATTTGTATGGTCGCACAACCGGGTCGGGGTTGTAGCCGTCATTGTATAATTTCTTTTTACTGTTTTTGCTCCTAGGATAGACCCATGGTGGGGTGCACAAACTACCGGGTATCTCGAAGTGCCGAGTGGCCTACCCACGTCGTTGAAGGAGGTTGCTTCGCTTCGGGTACTTGGCGGGTAGTTTGCCGCACCCGTAGGGGTCTTGGGTAGGGTATTGGCTATTCATCGCGATCGTGTAATCCGCTTTTCGTTGCAGGCTCGAACGAATCACGGATTCCTAGTATATCCAAAGTGTTCATCTGTGATCTGGATTGACTATCATTGCTATATATTTATATATGATAACTATTTAGGTGTTGCTTATGTTTTGCATCCGCGCTAGTCCAGCCCCCGCTCTGTCGTTAGTTAAGTAACCTAACGGGTGATGACGGGGCCCCGTGGCGAATGCGGATGGCATAAGCGTACACCATATTTTGGTTGTTTTCTGCAATGGTAGGATTAAAAGATGGGACGCATTAAGATTAATGCAAGAAAATAAACCAAGTAAAAGTCGATTGGAACACTTTGAAAATCACTCGGTTCTTTTCAAAACTAAACTTTTAAATGCGGAGCTTGAACCACTCCTTTTAAAAGCTATCTCGTTCCATCGATTATATCAAGTTCACTATGTTCACGGTTTCGCCAAAACTATTCGTAGCCCTCCGTCATTCCACATGAATGGTCAAAAAGTATTCAAGCTATGTATGTTGGCCAAAGTCAAGACATAGTGATTGGTAGCTATTTGGGTATTCATGTGCAGCATAGGTAGATGCGTTGGTTTGGGACAGTCGTGCTGCCATTTTGGCCAAAGTCAAGGGTAGGTACGGATGGGTCCAAATTAACAAGGAGAATGACGGGTAGAACTTGACATGTGACTTATGATATTTTGGCTAAAGTCAAGGTCATAAGAGCATGGGGCAAAAATCCACATCGGGAGTTTCATAAGTACTGAAACTTGCTAGCGCTGCATACCTTTTGGAGTATGATGATTCAGGTAGGATTCCTTCGGTGTTATCACGCGATGATATTTGGATCCCGATCCTACTGTGAGTATATGCTACTCCTCGGGAAATCTCTCACTTAACGATCAATGCTATAAACCTAGTAGGTGTCTAGAAAGGTGTTAGCGGGGCTACGCCCACAGGGAAAAGAGGTTACTTAATTAAGGAACTTCGCGAAAGCGTTGGAAAACCTCCCTCGAAGTACCGACACTGGCCTGGCTGAACGGTTAAGCAAGTATTGTACGGTGAGATTGATCCCGACTAATTCTTCCTTTATGGTTTGAGGAGGGATTCGAGAGACAGTGGGAGCCATCCTGTTTAGACAAACTAAAAACCACTCTAAACTTGCAAGAGCATCATGCTAAAGTGTTTCTTTTCTCTCTCCTAATTGCAGTGACCATTCAACATGACCGGACTTAAGTTATTACTAGATAAAAACATACTGACAGGGCCAAACTACAAAGATTGGCTCAGGAATGTCAAGATGGCAATCGGTTACGACAAGTTGGGGTATGTCCTTACAACCAAAGCTCCCCCTGTCCCAGGTCCCACCTCCAGCGTCGCGGATGTAGAAATCCGTAAGACATGGGAGATCGATTGCGCGAAGGCCAAATGCCTCGTGCTTGCCTCGATGGACAACGAACATCAGAGGAGGCACGAGAATATGGACTTAGAGTCCATATTTCTCCATACAAAAGAACTGTATGGAGAGCAGTCTCGTATCGCAAGATACGAAGTGTCGAAGAAGCTATTTTCGGCAAGATTGGCCGTCGGATCATCGGTAGCGGAACACGTGCTTAAGATGATTGGCTACATAGAAGAGCTCGCGGACCTTGGGACCATGTTGGAGAATGAACTCTATACTTACTTGATTCTCCAGTCCCTTCCTTCCACTTACGCCCAGTTTGTCCTAAACTTCAACATGCAAGGAAAGGAGGTTGAACTTTCTGAACTTCTGAACATGTTGAGGAGTGCTGAGGGCACCCTACAGAAAGGTAGGGAGACATCCACTTTGTTTGTAGGAGGATCTTCCTCTTCTAGGTCCAGGGCGAAAGCCAAGGGAAAGAAGAAGAAAGCCCCAGCCAAACCAAGGGGCGGTGTCAGTAAAGTGGATACGAAGGGAAAGGGAAAGGCAACAAAGGTAGCGGGAAAGCTGGTAGGAAAGGAAGAACGCTTCTACTGTCACAAAAGTGGACACTGGAAACAGGATTGCAAGGCTTGGAAGGCCAGAACCCAGGATCTGAAGCGAGTTGCGGCTTCAGCTTCAGGTGTGTATGTTATTGAAAACTGTCTATCAATAAACTCTACTTCCTGGGTATTGGATACCGGATCAGGATCTCATATCTGTAATTCTTTGCAGGCATTGAGAAAGCGTAGGGTTTTGAAGGCAGGTGATATGACCCTCAGAGTTGCAAACGGAGCTAGCATGGATGCTGAGGCCGCGGGGGACTATCACCTGGGATTGTCAGATGGACACTTTTTGGTTTTGCGTAGTTGTTATTTTGTACCAAATGCAACTTGTAATATCATTTCTGTATCTTTATTATCTAAAGAAGGTTATGAATTTGCATTTGTAAGTAATGTTGTGAACATTCACCTTAATCAAGTTTTGATTGGGTCAGGTACATTAAACAACAGTATATACGTATTAAACCAACCACCGATTTTCAATGTCCAGAATACACACAAAAGAAAGTCTCCAGAAATCAATAAAACTTTCTTATGGCATTGTAGACTGGGTCACATCAATGAGAGAAGGTTGAATAAGTTACATACAGAAGGATATTTGGATCCGTTCGAATATCAATCATATGCAACTTGTCAATCCTGTCTCAAAGGAAAGATGACAAAGACTCCGTTCACTGGACACGGAGTAAGAGCGAGCGAGCTCTTGGGACTCGTACACAGCGACGTGTGCGGTCCAATGTCTACACATGCACGAAGCGGTTATTCTTACTTCATTACTTTTACGGATGACTTTTCAAGGTACGGATATGTCTTCTTAATGAAATATAAATCCGAGGCCTTTGAAAAATTCCAGGAATACAAGAATGAAGTAGAAAAACAAACAGGCAAAAGTATCAAGGCACTGAGATCTGATCGAGGTGGTGAATACTTGAGTGCTGAGTTCCTGGGTTACTTAAAAGAGAATGGAATTCTCTCTCAGCTTACTCCTCCATACACTCCGCAACATAACGGTGTATCGGAGAGACGAAACCGAACCCTATTGGATATGGTATGGTCCATGATGAGTAACACTGAGCTACCGCGATCGTTCTGGGGATATACGCTAGAATCAGCTGCATACCTTTTGAACCGAGTTCCAACTAAGACTGTGCCTACTACACCATATCAGATGTGGTGTGGGAAGATACCCTATCTTAATCACATTAAGACATGGGGATGTCCAGCTTTTGTCAAAAAGCAGCATGCGGACAAGCTCGAGGCATGCTCAGTGCAGTGCAAGTTTGTGGGATATCCAAAGAACTCCAAGGGATATTTCTTTTATTGCGAAGAGGAACAAGAGGTTTTTGTTTCTCGCCATGCCCACTTTCTAGAACACCAGTTCTTGGAAAAGGAAATTAGTGGTAGCGCAATAGAACTGGAAGAAATTCCAGAACCACGAGCTATTACTGAAAGCTTAGTAGAACCAGAGGGTTCGAAAGATCAGGACATTCCCACGCCACTCCGCAGGAGTAGTAGGCAGTCTCATCCGCCCGAGAGATACTACGGTTTTCTCATAGACGGGGATAGAGAGGATTGCATCATAGATTGTGATGATCCTATTAGATTCCAGCAAGCCATTCAGAGCGTTGACTCGGTAAAATGGCTGGATGCAATGCGGACCGAAATGGAGTCCATGTACACCAACAAAGTATGGACGTTGGACATTGCTCCAGATGGGGTAAAACCCGTAGGATGCAAGTGGATCTTCAAAAGGAAGATTGGTGTAGATGGACAGGTCGAGACCTATAAAGCTAGACTTGTTGCAAAGGGTTTTCGTCAAAGACCTGGTTTGGACTATGACGAAACCTTTTCTCGAGTGGCTATGCTGAAATCCATTCGGATCCTTCTTGCCATTGCTGTCTTCCACGATTATGAGATTTGGCAGATGGACGCAAAGACCGCTTTTCTAAATGGAAATTTAGAGGAGTGTGTCTATATGGACCAGCCAGAGGGTTTCATTCAGAGTGGGAGCAGCGGAAAGGTGTGCAAGTTGCTTAAGTCCATTTATGGACTAAAGCAGGCATCGCGGAGTTGGAACATCTGTTTTGATGAGACGGTCAAGGAAATTGGCTTTATCAAAAATCCAGATGAACCATGCATCTATTGTAGATTTGTAGCGAGAACTGTTGTATTCTTCGTTTTATACGTGGATGACATTCTCTTAATAGGAAATGACATTCCTATGCTACAATCTGTCAAAGGGTTCTTGTCACACAGGTTTTCAATGAAAGACCTGGGTGATGCCTCATGCGTTCTGGGGATCCGGATCTACCGTGACAGATCCAAGAGGATTTTAGGACTCTCACAGTCCAGGTACATCGACACAATACTGAAAAGATTCAGTATGGAAGATTCCAAGCGCGGTAATCTACCGGCTTGTCACGGGATCACCCTATCCAAAGAGATGTCTCCCAAGACTGATTTAGAGAGGGATCGCATGTCTATTATACCCTACGCTTCTGCGGTAGGCTCTATAATGTATGCGATGTTGTGTACCAGACCAGATGTGGCTTATGCACTGAGTGTGGTAAGCAGGTATCAGTCAAAACCTGGGGAGAAACATTGGATAGCGGTAAAGAACATTCTCAAGTACCTGAGAAGGACTAAGGAGATGTTCTTGGTGTATGGCGGAAAAGACCTCCAGATTGAGGCCTTTGCTGACTCCATCTTCCAGAGTGATAAGGATGATTCCAAGTCCATGTCGGGTTTTGTCTTTACCCTCAATGGAGGGGCGGTGTGTTGGAAGAGCTCCAAACAGGAAACCATTGCTGACTCGACTATGGAAGCAGAATACATCGCTGCATCTGATGCCACAAAAGAAGCCGTCTGGATGAGGAAGTTCTTGAAAGAACTTCGGGTGGTTCCGTCCATTGTTGATCCAATACCTCTGTATTGCGACAACAATAGGGCTATAGCTATGGCGAAGGAACCCAGGCCCCATCAGAAATCCAGACACATCTTGAGGCGGTATCACCTGATCAGGGAGATCGTGGATCGCCAGGAGATCGAGGTTCGGAGGGTTGCTTCAGAAGATAACACTGCAGATCCATTCACGAAGGCCTTACCCTAGACTCAGTTCGAGCGGCTGATCGAGATGATAGGTCTTCGATACGCCAGTACATGGCCTTAGTGCAAGTGGGAGATTGTTAGTGTATATGCCCTAGAGGCCATTACTGTATCATACTAGTATGTATATTACTTGATGGAAGCTTGGGATATTCACAGTTGTATATACAATCTTGCTCGAAATGGTAGTATGCTACTTGGTTTGTCTCTGCTTTAATGTGTACATGTGTTTCTTTTATTATATCACCTATACGCATTAGTGGAGCCCTTAGGATCATTGCTTGATTACCAGCGTTGTGATGGCGCTCACATTCGTGGGGGCTGGGTAATCCATAAGCACATCCTTATACAGGTCCCTAGTCATAGGACTATCGAGACAGGGCATCGATACTCCGGAGTAGACTAGCGTATACGCTTCTCATCCCAGCGTGGGAGACGGTCTGTCCCACAGCCGTCAGTACGTCGTACTTGAGATAGTATGCGGGTGCTCGTTAGGTTACGAGTACACTGGACAGGACTCGTCGGGAACTGTTGGTTGGTATTATACCTATCGTCAGTTATCAGTTCCCAGGTGACATGAGTACAGCTTAGTCCGCTGACTTGACACTGTCACTTCGCCTCGAGTGTGTTCCCACTGTACTTTGATTACTAACCTACCACGGCTCAAAGGAGTCGTGCAAACAGGTAGTAGTTGGGTGCAGTCCCGAAGCACTTGGAGGCAGTGACGGTTAGACCGGATTCGTCTCTCCCGATATTGGGGGTTGACATCGCGCTGTGTCTAGGAGAGCCATTACACAAGTAGTCCCTGGCTAGGGCAAGCGAGATATACTGATAGGTTTCCAGTGTTATCTCAGGGTGTTCTGGGCTACACTCCGACACGACTTGTACCGCTATTAGGGGACTGACGTTTACAGCCCCCTAGGCCCGCCATGCGATGTATCAGACGAACAGACCGGACTGTACGGAGACTGTCACATACAGGCTCAGTAGGAGTTCAGATGGGTTCACCTCGTCAGTCTTCTTATCGGCATCTACCTGGGGACCGTTACGTACAGCTAGTGCCACTTGCGGTCTGTGGTTAAACCCACTGCCAGCGTAGTGTCGAGTCTTTAGAGTCCCACACAGAGAGTTATTCGCCTTTAGGCAAAATGAGTAGAGGTCGCATGGTTTTGCGACAGGGTTCGTTCACATCCGCGCACTTGTGCACGATTGCTGTCCGGACAGCTTATACTAGCGGGCTTTGGTTTAAGCCGGATCCTAGTATATGATTTGGGATTGGTTTTATCTCTTTGTATTCGTGTTCCTCGGATCACGGATACTGGTGCGTATGCACAGTTGACTGAGACAGAGGGAGAGGACTTTGATTAGGGTTGATGACTATTGTCATTTTCTTAACCCTAATGCTTATGTGTGTATTATGATTAATTGATATTAGTTAAATATAATTTTGCATGGTTAGGGTTGTTGACCATTTGACTATCTTGACTTGTTGACTTAGGTTGACAAGTTGACCATCATCATTCCATATGAAAGATGCTCTTTGATCCTTGCAATTTGCATTTAATGTGAAATGATAATGGTCAAGTCTTGATTAACCATGACAATTATCTTGCTAATTATCTAATTTACATAATTCACACATATATATGAGAATGGTTCATTATTCTCCTCATTCTATCATATAGATTCTCTCTCCTCCTCTTCCTCTCTCTCTAGCTCTCCCCTCTCATGAGTTGAGAAACACTTGAGCTTGAGATAAACCTCTCTAAAATAATCTCTACTCTATTCTAAGGTTCTAGGATTAGCACTTCTAGCATCTTAGTTACTTCTAGCTTGAAGTTGAAGCCAAAGGTTGAGGCTCTCGGGTGGATCCTTCTTCGACTAGAGAAGACGACAAGGAGATCACTTCCGTTCACTCCAAGGAGCAAGGAGAGAAGGACATAAAGCCCTAGTTATAACCTTTCTTCCATGTAGCTAAAACTAGTTAGCTTTGTAGTTAGTTTTTGTTTAGCCAAGATCCTCCTTTTGATAGTCCATGTTGCCTAGTTCGATAAAAATCCGTTTTTTTATACCGTTTCAGCCTCCCCGTAAGCACCGGGGTGGGCAACGTGGACTTACACCGAGAACATTCCACCAAGGCGAACTCGTGCTAGTGGTCAAGAGACCAATGATCCCTAATCGTGCCAAACGGGGGAAATTCGAGCCGAACTATGAAGTCCCGTACATCATAGACAAAGTCTACCAGGGTGGGGCTTACTTGCTCATGGATATGCATGGCGAAAGACCCTTCAGGCCAATAAATGGTCGTTTCTTGAAGAAGTACTATGCCTGACCGAGACGTTTATAAATTACTATGGACCGCAGCATCCCAAGGCTGACGCAAAAAAAACGGTACGTCCATAAGCAAGATGGGCACGGATGAAAACCCGAAAGGGCTCCGTGAGTAAAAACAGCAGGGCTACTGGCGAGTTTGTGAAAACCCGAAAGGGTGCAATCTCGTTAAAAGACACTTGCAAGGTCCTCTCGATCTTGTAAAGAGAAAACTACCTGCGTGAGATCCTTACGACTCACAAAGGAGTGACACACTTAGGGATCCCCACGATTCCTAAGGAGAAATTACACTTACGAGATCCTCACGACTCGTAAGGAGAACCCTCTTATGAGACCCTCACGGCTCATAAGATCAAAAGCCTTAAGCTACAGGGATCTGAACCTGTTCTTAAGCCATCACAATCCCCAGATTGCCCTACAAGCGGTTCAATATTGACCCTTGTATACAATCTACGGGTACAAATAAACGTTTCCCCAACAGAGTTCCACCACTGACGAGGGATATCTTCATATGGAGAACAACACTTGTAAGTCCTCTCGACTTATAAGGAGAAAACACTCTTGTAAGATTCTTACGACTTATAAGAGAACACACACTTAGGAATCCTCACGATTCCTAAGGAGAAAATGCATCTACGAGATCCTCACGACTTGTAGGGAGAAATACCTTTATGAGACCCTTACGGCTCGTAAAGTCAAAAAGCCTTAGTCAACAGGATCTTAACCCT